>OY540833.1:24520231-25925231 GCA_961205895.1 Mythimna pallens
CACCATCAACGATTGCATCATTGCTTACCATCTGGTGGAATCGCAGTCAAGCACTAATTTCAACATCATCATCATTTTAGCCGAAAGACGTCCACTGATGGACATAGGCCTCCCCCAAGCGTCGCCACAACTACCGATCCTGTACGTCTCGCACCTTGTGGAAGGTCTTCCAACGCTGCGTTTTTCGCCACTCTAGAACCTTTCGGCCCCATCGACCATCTGTTCTGCGAGCAATGTGCCCTGCCCACTACCAGTTAAGTTTGGCGATTCTTCGGGCTATGTCGGCGACCTTATTGGTTCTCCTGCGGATATCTTCATTCCTGATGCGATCATGCAAGGAAACTCCGAGCATAGCTCTTTGGGCACAGTATAGATAAGATATTATCTATACTGCGCTTTGGGTGACTGTAAGCCTTCTGATGAGACTCATTGTCTACCAAGCAAGCGACCATGTTTCAGTGCCATAAGTCACGCACTAGTCATAGACTTTCGTCCTTGAGACACTGTAGTATGTCAATAATTTATATCAACTAAAAAAAAAGTAAGAAAATATCACACTAATATATTATACCTAAAGGCAAAAATTTGTTAGTGTGTGTGTATTTTTGTTACTTCTTCATGGAAACCAAAACCCCTACTTCTATAAGAAGCCATAGCCAGCCAATTTCCTAATACGAAGATAACAACATAAATAGTACAGGAAAACAATAGATATTCTTTGTTTCAGCAAGTGCGAGTAGCAAAGAATATGTTATTCTACTGCGGACGATTTCTTGTAGATAATTCATGGAGATTTATCGTAACATTGAGTTTTATAGCCGTGAGTTTTCTCTAAGTACTGGCGAATATATCTTGTTGTTGATCGGAGTGGGGACAATTTATCAACTGTGAATGTATTGGAGAAGACGGATATAGGGGGGCAGAAAAAACCAACGCGTTGACTTGAGAACCAGCGTCAGGAACTAGTTGTCATTCATGCTGAACTGTACCTATTTTGGCACAGCGTTTTTTTTCGAAGTGGGTAATCATCTAATGACTTCTCTCGCACTAGGGCGGAGCAGGAGGGAGGCGTGTCAGACTTTTATATACTAAAACCATATCTACTTGTATGTTCTGCCTTCATATCCCCGCACAATCTGGATGGCCATGATCCTCTGGGAGAAAGAATAAATCATTGAACCGAACTTTCAAACATAGTACCAGTAATCTTTAAAAACGGTAACATATAAACAAAACTGCATTGCTGGCATTTTACTTTTCTTGATACAGCTAGCTTGATATGACGTGCGTTCAGTGTCAGTCAAACTAAAAGATTTGCTTACACGCCAGTGACAGTTGGATTTTCTGAATCCAACTTTACCCACACCACACCTCAATAATTAAAACCCGTGTGGTAAAAGTGTTTGTTTGGAAGACATTTTAGTTAATTTATTAAGATGATTGGTGCCCTGATCATGGCAATGTATATTTTCTAAATCGTAAATAATTTATTTATTTGCGAATATGGGTAAATTTTCAGAATGACGAGAAACCAAAAAATATCAGACTGTTAATAAAAAAAATATATATTTTTTAAACAAAATGATGAAACAGAATGATGAGTACGTCATAAGAATTAAAAAAAAAAAATCAGAAAACTATATAAACGATAGATTTCTGACTTTGTTTTTTAAATATAATAAACTTTGTGAATCAGAACATTGACTTATCATTATGGAAACCGTTAATTATAATAATAGACTCAAATAAACTCTTTATCTTTCTTTTTTTCTTGAAAATATTTTTAATAAAGCGGGAACTTAAGTGGCAGTGTGCAGGGCACATTACTATAGAACAGATGGTCGATGGGGCGACAGGTTCTGGAGTGGCAACCGCATTCAGGTAAACCCAGCGTTGGTAGGCCTCCCACAAGGTGGACCGATAACCTGGTGAGGTTCGTGGGAATTCGATGGATGCGAGATGAACAGAATCGGTCGTTGTGGCGACACTTGGGGCTGGCCTATGTCCAGCAGCGGAGGTCTTTCGGCTGAAATGATAATATGATGCAACTATACTAATTGTTTTAACGATAAAGTACCCATAGTTTTCTACGAAAAATGGGGGTCTTTTCTCCATACATCTAACATCCAGTTCCTTTATTCACTAACGAAAACTTTCGAAAAAAAATGGCACGTTACATCTAGTCCCAGTTAACGAGCACGTTTTACGAGTACATACAAAATGAGCAGTTAGGAACGACATCAATATCGTTTTTATATTCCATAAAAAAGTTGAAAAAAACTTCACTAGAAAATTTTAAAACAAGCATCAAATACAAAACATCCTTTATATATATATTACCGCGGCATTACGTGACCGTGTAACACACAGCCCGACATTAAGGCCCTAGCTCCCGAGCAGTGCCATAAAATAGTGACTTTCTGAAGCCTACTCCTCGGTAACGGCGAGGTCAGTACGTTTGAAAAAAAATTTGGTTTATTATTCATGCACAAAATTATCAACATATGATTTTTTCGAATGACTAACACTTTTGCCAAAAAAAAATGTTTAACAACGCGATATTTTTTCGCTTGTTTTCCCTACTCCCTTCAAACAGTTCTGATCTTTAGAAATATTTTTACACATAAAAATTGCTGGTTAAGTGTTCTTCAGAATTTACTTCATCATCATCATCATCATTTCAGCCGGTAGACGTCCACTGCTGGACATAGCCCCCCCCCCCCCCCCCAAAAGTCGCCACAACGAACAGTCCTGTGCGACTCGCATCCATCGGATTCCCGCAACCTTTACCAGGTCATCGGTCAACCTTGTGGGGGCCTTCCAACACTTAGAATGTACTTAGCTTAAGTAAATCAATCAATATTTTGCAAAGGTCAAGGCTGTTAAGGTCAGCGGGGCTCTATGCTGGCGCAGGCGGTAGTACGAGTATGTGTGCATTGAACTCCGGCCAGATGTTCAAGGGACTAAACGCCTTAAATAGCATCCTGTATGCAGCACAGTGAAAAATAAATATTTTTCTTTACGACGCAGGACCAGTTGGTGCAGTGGGCCAACACTCAATAATTCAGATCAAACCGAGAACTGTTTGCATTTTGGCCGGGCAATTCGGATAGTGGCCGGGCACAGTGGGCAGTGTGCAGAATACCACGTCCTTAGAACGTCTGAGTCTCGTATGAAATGTGCATTATTTTCTGGTTTAGTTTAATATGCAGCTGGTGTCAAAGGGCAAAGTTTGGGCCAACATTTGGTGAAAGATAACATTTGGTGGCAGTTTATTCTGTAATTATAGTAGTTAAATCTCATCTGCACACGAGGCAATGGCCCCCGCACCCCAGCAATGCAATGGCAGCAATGGATAGCTTGCCGTCCGATCGTCCGGCAACCGTCCGGACCGAGCCCAAGTCGTCGACGGCGCGTAGTGTTTCACACGTATCTCAAGGAGATATTAGCAAACCGTAGGAGCCCAACAGGGTCGAAGCCTACTGGGGCCAGGGATCATGCGAAAAAGATCCCCGGGGCCCTAGAACAACGGCAAAAAGGGAAAAGGAGTGGGTTTTTAGACAGTAAAAGTCTGACGCGAAAGAGCGTGAGATGTCATTGGATGATATTACCCACAAAAAAAAACCTTGTACCAGGAAATAGAATATATATATAACAATAAAGCAATTTACATGGCTGTAGTATAATCCGATTGGAAGACTAAAGCCAGATTGAATACACAATAACTGGATTTTCGTTGGCATTGTCCGAATCTGACGTAAGATACACTGTATAATTTACTTTCACACTTGCACAAACCAAACAAATACATCACGTCATCATTATACAGTGGACCCCCGGTAGTCCGACAAACATTTTGCAGGGCAGTGTCGAACTATCGAATTTGTCGGATTATAGAGTACTGCCTAAGACCCCCTATAGTCCGATTTTTTTTACAAAAGAGTACCTTGTAATCCGACAAATTACAGATCCAATGATAAGATTTTTTATACTATATATATGTACTCTGAAGTACAAATCATACTTCATTATGTATGTCAAATTTAGTAAATTAAACAACACAATAGAGAGCTGACGTTTTATTATAAAATTATCGTCATTAATGCTACAGAACTTACAAAAAAAATATGAAATAACTTTACATTAGGAAATAATTGTGTACAAACAAATGTACATACATAATTATCAAAAAAAAAAAAAAAAATAATAGACCATGTCGGATTCAGGGGGTGTCGGATTAGACAGGGGCCGGATTACCGGGGGTCCACTGTAATCTCTATTCTAAATATTTTTACCGTTTCTTACAACCGAACAAAGGGCCCAAACACAAAACTCAACATTGTATGGTCACCTGAAACGATGCTTTGCCGCACGAAATCGCATCGTTGTTTCCTGCGATGCGGCGTCGTATTACATCGCATCGCAGTTTTATGTTCAACGCGTTCATTGCGGACCGAGGTCTAATACGTCTCTTACGTGTCTTCCTTGCGGTACACTTAAGAAAAACATAGTCTTCTCTGCCATCTGCAAGCTATTACTTAATTTGTTAAAAGAGATGAATATATATACTTCAGATGTCCTATTAGAACTGTATGCAGTGGTGTATCTACTAAATACGGGGTCACTTTAACCTTGTACCGCACTTAGTCAAAAAGGTTGTAGTTACTTAAACATTACGGGGTCTAATAAGCCTTTTCAAGTCATAATGAAAGTTCCCAAACGAGCTTTTAAATGCCCCATACCGCAGGAATGAAAATAATACAAATAACGGGCAAGTGCGAGTCGAACTCGCGCACTAAGGGTTCCGTACAAACTTACCTATGAAAACAGTTCAATTCTCGAATTGAGTTACGAAGATTTTTCCAAATCGCAAAAATAGTTTTTTTTGTGACGTAACTACAAATTTAATTTTTTTTTCCTATACTTATGCTATAAGACCTTGCTTCATGCCAAATTTCAGGATTCTAGATCAACGGTAGGTTCCTAAGTATGAATTTTGACTCCTTTGAGGGTGTCGAACTATACGTTTTTTGGGACATTAACGGTCGTATCTTTTGTTTTTAGTTAACTCAGAAGTTTGATTTTTTCGCAGAAAGACCACTAAGTGATTCTGTTAGGGTTCCGTTTTTCCTTTTCATGTACGGAACACTAAAAATGAGTGCCGCTGACCAAAAAACCCTGCCTCGAACTGTTAATACAACACTAGTATAAGACAGACCCTCACAATGTCCCGGCCTACTCAGAGAATATATAAAAACGCAAATTTCAACAAAAAGCAGTCGTTCGTCGCGACGGCAAGTTTCCACAGCGGTGGCTTAAACTTGTTCGTTGGCATTAGTGTTGGGACGATCATATAAATCCCGGGACCGGATTCCAAAAAGTACGGGACTTTTGGTTACGTGATGAACAAAGATTAGGCAATGTCATGGTGTGTTGCTGCTTCTGTGAATTTCAGAGTAATAATAATTATCACAGAATGAATTCTGCAATGTTTCATGAATAAATAAATCAAATCGGACGGCGAGCTAGTGAATAGATACCTAACAATATCATTGACTACAACCGAATACAACCGTGATATGTCAAGTCAATGATATTGTTATATCATTGACTTGACATATCACGGTTGTATTCCCCGAAAGTATAAGCAGATGTTTACTTTTAAATAAAATCTACACCAATATTTCACCAGTTATGATTTACTTAATCAATCAAAGCACTTATTTAAGATAAACCATTTACAGGCAGTTTTAAATTGTAAAGAATTCAGTCCGAAAAATTATGCTAATTGCACATTATAAAACGGAGATCTCCGTGAAGAAGAATGTGCAAGAAATGTGTCTGTGAACACTATTTTAAATCCTGTTGTATATTAAAAATATTTTGTTTGTCGCTTTTATCATGTGAGAAAAATAAAAAAAATAAAGCTAAACTAAAACAAACCACTGGCAGCTAAGAGATGACCAGTCTCAACTGACAGCGTCCGTTCACCACCACTCAGCTCAACCATACTAACATCAAAGCTCCAAATAAACAGTAACACGACCCATCACATAAAAAGTAACATATCCCGTGTTTATGGCCGCTAATCCCGCGATTACAAGTACACGTACCCACACTAGAGCGAATCTTCATTTTTTCAGCCGCTGTCGGTTAAATAAAGGGCAACTTTTAATGGAGGCAGGCTATCGACTGAAACTAAGAGTCATCGAGCCTGTAACGAGTTTGGCCGGCCATTGTTGCCAATGTGTGAGACTGAAACTCTGTCTTTTGAGTACGTGACACCTAACTATGGTAATTAATGAAAAATTTTGGAAATTTCAGCTCATAATTATAGCCTGTATTTGGATTAACTTCTTCTTTCGTGTCAGTACTCATTTTTTTATTTGTTAGTGGCAATTCACTATGGGCACGCCATAAGTCTTTTGGTAAGTCCCCTCTTTGAGGAGTGGCTGGAAAGGCAACAAGGCGTCCTTACCTTCCGCATAACGCAGGTCCTCACCGGACATGGTAAGTTCGGGAGGTTCCTGCACCGGATTCGTGCGGAAGAAACGTCCGGGTGTCATTATTGTATAGACCGTCCAGAGGACATGGTGGAGCATACGGTAGAGAAGTGCCCCGTCTGGGCAGAACACCGCCATGCCGTCCTCATGGGGGTGATCGGTGGCAGCGATCTCTCGCAGCGATTTCTCGCGCCGGGCCTTGGTACAGGACATGGTCCGGAGCTAGGAGGAGTGGTGGGCGGTCGCCTCCTTCTACGAAGCAGTAATGCTAGCAAAGGAAGGGGCCGCACGTGCAACACAAAGTAAATATACCTGTGCTATAAGACCTTGCTTTATGCCAAATTTCAAAATTCTGGGTCAATGGGAATGAATTTTGGTTCCCTTGAGAGTGTTAAAATATACGTTTTTTGCGACATAAACGGCCGTATCTTTTTTTTGTTAACTTAGAAGTGTGATTTTTTCACAGCTTTATGGGACCGCACACTTCAGAATGTGGTTGTAATTTAACTCGATATCTCCACGCGTTCCCGAGATAAAGGGTCTTGACAGACAGAGTCAGACGGACGGACAACAAAGTGATCCTATACCGGTTCCGTTTTTTTCCTTTTTAGGTATTGAACCCTATAAATAACAAAAGTACAAAAAACGTTAGCAGAAAATATGTAGATGAATTTAATTTATGGGAGATCTGGAGTCTAACCTAAGCCTAAGCTTGAATCTTAGAACTCCGGGTTCCTCATCATCAAAAAATTAATTATATACAGTCAGGGGTCAAAAAAGCAGTTGCACTCTACCAATGCAACCATCGAGGGACTGGAACAATTTGCCTGCTGCGGTCTTCCCGTCCAACTATAATTCAGGTGTCTTCAAGGCTAGAGTGAATAGGCTCTTAATAAACTAGTGCGCCTCACCATCAATGATTGCATCACTGCTTACCATTAGGTGGGATTGCAGTCAAGCACTGGTTTATATCGGATAAAAAAAAAATAAAAAAATGCTAAAGTGTCTAAAATTTCTGTGTTGTAGAAGTTTCATAGTCCAAAACTAGTTTTAATCAATACTATAGATTCTATGCTACAAATCAAATCAGGCATGAACCATTGACCCTCTTCTACAAATACATTTTAGACCCTTTAACATAGATGGAAGTGCAATGCACTTTTGACCCTAACTGTACAATGATATGTTATTTCTCGTGATTGTACCTATCAGTAAACATCAGCAGTCACTGAGTATAACCCGAGACCTATATTCAGCGCTAAACATTTATCATCAGATACGTTGATGATGTATTTGCCAAATTCAACACACAGTCATGTATACACTTGCCAAATTCAGTTCATAGACGTTGCCTAGTACACTCCATAACTACTAAGATATCGCTAGTGTTCGACTAACCGCTGAACATAATGTCGTGTGCAGTAAACTGAGCTAGTAATAACACCCTTGTAATTTATAGGCAGAGAGTTTACTGAGACAATCGCCAATGCCTTTAGGTGAGGCATAAATAGATGCGAGTGTGTTATAGTAACGTGTTTATCGAGATAGTTGACCAAATTTGCACGATATCGCAACATCACTTACCACCAGGTTTTTTTTTTAGTTGGGAAAATCATCTTATGACAAATCTCGCTCTTGGGCGGAGCGAGAGATAGTGTCAGACTTTTACTGACTAAAAACCCACTCCTGTTCCTTCGTTGCCTTCGTCCCAGGGTCCGGGTTTCGTTTTCACACTACCCATGGCCCCAGTAGGCTTCGACCCTGCTGGGCCCCTACAATTTGCTGACAACTCCCTGAGGCGCGCGTGGAACAATACGTGCCGTCGACGACTTGGGCTTGGTCCGGACGGTTACCGGACGGTTGGACGGCGGGCCACCCATTGCCCGCCGCGCAAGCCCGCGCCTACGGTGGCCGGAAATTAAAATCGGAATCCCGGCGGCGGTTGGGGCGTGAGGACCGTTGCCGTTGCCTCACGCGATCGGCCGCCTCCTTTGCTAGCATTACTGCTTCGCAGAAGGAGGCGACCGCCTGCCACTCCTCCTCGCTCCGGACCATGGCCTGTACCAAGGCCCGGACTTACCACCAGGTGAGATATTGGTCAAACGCGAGCCTATACATAATAATAAAGAACAGTTAAAAGTTTGCTAAGCACAACTTTAAAAAAAACAGGCAAGTGCGAGTCGGACTCGCGCACTGAGGGTTCCGTACAAACTTACCTATGACAACAGTTTCATTCCCAAATTGAGTTACAAAGATTTTTTCCTATACTTGTGCTATGAGACTTTGCTTCATGCCAATTTGTAGGTTTTCAGGTCAACGGAGAGTACCCTATGAATTTTGATTCCCTTGAGAGTGTCGAAATATACATTTTTGCGACATAAGCTTCAAGGGACTGCAGACCTGAGTATAGGTTTTAATTTAAACTCGATACCTCCACGCATTCCTGAGATAAAGGGTCTTGACACACCGACAGAAAGACAGATGGACAACAAAGTGATCCAACAAGAGTTCCGTTTTTTTTTCTTTTGAGGTACGGAACCCTAAAAACAATAAAAATAGGACAGCTGATGTAAACAGGTCAGCTTAACGCACAAAATAACGCAAGTCACAACGTACCTGCTTCTGTACGAATTATTTGTTGATTAATTAATCATGGTGTGCCAAATAAACATATTTTCTTTCTTTCTTTCTTTCTTTTTTTTTAAGAAAATATAAATAGCAAAACAAATCTAGAATTTATTAACAGTTTCCCCCATCACTCCCATACAAACTACAAACGAAACCGATCCAAGAACATCAAGGTGAATTACCTTAATGACACTTGGGAAATACATCCAGGGCATTCCAGCTTTCATCCCTTTCCAAGAAAGCAATACACGGAATAAATGATCCACCACAGTAAAGGAATTAAGACTACGATTTGTAAAAAAGCATATTTAATCGGAAACTGACTGAATTATTTATGTAAGGTTAGGCGAAGCGACGCGACGGTGAGAGATGAACGAGGTCAGCGAGTGTAGCGGGCTCTTTTATGTTGCCCTAAATCCGTCAATTTTTTTTTTATGCTTAAGATATTATTCGAAAGAGTTACTACATTCCTGGAACGTATATTTCGAGGAAAATTGGAGGAACATGGGTAGATTTCAGTCAGTAAAAGTCTGACACACCCTGCACCCCGAGCATGAAAGTTATTTGATAATTACCTACCTAAAATATATAAAAAGAAAAGGGTGATGAATTCAGTGCTTTCCTTGAAAGAGAAGAAATTACTAGAGCTAATTTTCAACAGAAGAAAATAAAGAAAGTTCAGATTTTATCAAAAGTATGTACTACCAAGCTTTAGATTAGTGCGTTGTCAGGAACTATCGAGTTCTTTTTACTTGGGCACTTTTAAACTGTTTTACATAGATAGCTTATTAAACAAAGAATTATCTTCTGTAATTTTTACGTCAATTGCAATATTAATTTTGAAGGGCCGCTTAAAGTTTTTTTTTTTATAGTTATTCAAGGGCATTTGTTTGTAGTAATTAAAAAAGTTTTATAATCCAAAATGGAGTATATTTTTCATAAATATAAAAAATCATAGAAAAAATTCCAATTCGGAAGAAATCCCAAGTTATACTGATCAAACTAAATCCAAATGAACTATAATGTAACCCATTTCATAGGACGCACTTAATTACCAATCAGCCTGTAGATGATTTTTGTTTAGTAGGTTACTTCTTTTTATCTTTTATGTAATGTATAAAACGTACATGTGAACGACAACGTGCGATACGTGTTACGTATGAACCTCTAAACCGTTGATGGCCAACATACATCAACAAATCAATGCTACCAACATATACACTGTAACCGGAGCTTTGCTGTCTGATGACGTATCACAGACACTAGTACTAATATCCACTAAGCCACCCCTGCCGGCTATTGTATGCAGTCCTTTGTGAGGACCTTACTTAATTAATACGAAACACTTTGAGGAACGCGTTTGTGTATCACGTGTCCATATTACGATAATATTGGCGTGGAGTTCCCTTTGTGTACTGTTGTGGCGAGTAAGCCAAATTGCATAGGAGAATACATGGATACCATTTTACATGGATAGAATTTTGTTGTGTCCGGCAAAACGCAATACTGATTTTGAAAAATTACTTTAAAATAAAAGCGTAAGCAAAAACATATGTAGCTTTGACTGTAGCACTAAAAATACCACAGCTCTTACAAAACTTTAGCTCATCATTCAATGGGACCTCGCTTTACCTCCGTTATCAGGACATTTCAAATGTATTTATTTACGTCAGAATCTCGAGCTCAGGTAAAGTTACCTCGTAAGGGACCAGTAATACCTATTTGTGTTTAATAAAGGTTGTAGAAGGTTGCTCGAGCCACATTCCCGACATTCTTTGTTAAATGCTCCAGATTGTGGCTCAATTAGAAAGACGGTATTTGTAAGGTTAATCGTTGGAAGATGCTCTATGTTAAAAGAATGTACATTACCTATTTATTTAGAGATTAGTTTTCTAATATTTCAAAGATTACCTCAGTTAGCCCTATGCATATTACTATTTACTAAATGAACCGTGAGACAATCGTGGACACAGTCCAGTAGAATAAATTGAGCTGTATGCTAAAGGTTCCGAGTCTCTAGTTAAATTAAAATATATATATATTAAATATTTAATACTCACAAACTCCCTCCCTAACAGGCCCTATAAAAAAAAATGAAATGTAGTAAGAATTTAAAAAAAAAAAGAACTTAAATTGTTCAATTTTATATTTACCAATGTAATTATCATTTTATGAAACTGCAACTTTGAGCTGTAATACCATCAGATGGAATTGCAAATATAAGTACAAATAAACTTCATATTTTAGGTTTACAAATACTTTTTTTTATTATATAAACTAGTGCTTTACTGGGATCCTACCTGATGGTAAGCATAGTTATTTATATATTTATTTGGGTTTTATTTTATTCCATAATATATAAAATCTATATAAAGCATAAAGACCTTGAAAGAAACAATTCTTTCAGTATATAGAGTAATATTTATAAAAACAAATTGTAATAAATTTCTGGTTCGTTCAAGGACCACACAATACTATACATCCTACCAACGAACCCATTATTCATAATTTATCTAAAACGTTTTCAGGAACAATCAATAGAGAACCCTAAATCAAAAGCCATAAAACATGACCTTGGAACTAGCTAAGAGAGGCATCAGTTACAGTCACAATGAATAAAGATTTTTTATAAAGCAAACACCATCAATAACATTCGATCAAACCTTTTTAAAGCACTTCCCCTTAACCGTTCAGCCATTATAGTTCATGGTGCTCCCATCCATTATGGGGAAATACTCCGCCATGGCGAAATTTATGGAGTCAATATCCCATGGTGAACAATGCAAGTTAAAAGAGCTCGGAAGACATCATGTTTTAAAACGCGTTTTGGATTGTGGAGCTTGAGGCAGTAGGTCAAGTTGGACAGCCATTGAAATTACTAGCATTGTATAATTAAAATAAAGCCTTAAGCTAGAACTACATTAGACCGACGCACACGTGTAACACTCCTGATTTGTACGGGAACGACGTCGCGTGGCGTGCGATCAAGTGTAGCTCTACAAGTCTAGTTTCCATATAAAATGTATGGAGACCGACGCACCCAGATCGGCGTGTGTGGCACACGTGTGCGCTGTGTAGTTCTAACTTTATTCCTATCCATAGCCTTAGCCTTGTTTCTTATCCTTGCTAAATAACTTTTAAAATCTTAGTAATTTTGGTTTTATTACTAAAACACTATGGTTTTTTTTTGTTTTCGTCTAGTTTTTATTATGGATAGGAACCCATACTTGGGTATAGGCTTAATCCAGCTAATTCCAGTTTTCTCTTTCTTATCTCTTTATAGATGTAATATCATCTGTCCGGCATTATATATATATATATAATAACCAGTAGCTTAGTTCCAACGAATCCTTTTAAGAGAAGATAAATCTAAATTGTCAAAAAATGGATTAGAACTAAAAAATTATTGTCACCAGTAGTTAGCAAACTTAACAATGAACTATACTTATTTATCTAAGACCGATGAAGAATTTTAAATATCAACCTGTGAAAGCTTTGATAGTTACAACTATATTCTTTTTTTTTGAGGCTTAAAATCGTTAAATAACCTTTTCCGCTTTTGGTGGAGTGCAAGGAACTGTCAGATTGACTGATTAAATACAATCGTGTTTCTTTAGTTGCTCTTTGCATTCCAGGGCTGCGGTGACACTTTGATCAAGCTCCGACTTCCATTCAAGAGATAATCTGACAATCGTTTGACAAAATCAAGAACAATTATTAATCAAAGTTAAATAAACTTGACCTACTGTTCTGCACTGTGGCATCTCGAAGCGGGGCCGGAACAGCCAATCAATCACTAGCTGACATAATGACGTCATCCATTATCAATTATTGACAGTACACGGATCGGATGCCGTCCGATTTTCCAAGTTTTATGCCTTACTTCCCCACTCCCACGCCCGACGGGGGGCGCGTCCCCCTCAACGGCTGACGATTGATCATAGTTCGAATAGATTCCTGGCACCCATAATCTGAGTTAAGAAACTGTTTTTTTTTTTAGGTTATGTCATATTTTTATAAAGTTGATTATTTCTGTTCTGAATAATTTTCTGACAATCTTATGTTACAACCTACGTTAACAACATGCACAACACATGGCACAATAACCTTATTTATTGTGCCATATGTTGTGCACTTAAATGATAGTGGGCAGGGCACATCACTCGTAGAACAGATGGTCGATGGGGCCGAAATATTCTGGACTGGCGAACACGTACCGGAAGACGCAGCATTGGAAGGCCTCCGACAAGGTGGACCGAAGGACTCGAGACGAATTGGAGTATTCATTGTAGCGATATTTGGGGGACGCCTATGTCCACCAACGAACGTCTTTCGGCTGAAATGATGATGATGCTTTTTTGTATGTTATATTTTTATGTTTCAATCCACATTCATTCATCATATTATTAATGTGTAATAGCCTTATCTTATATCTACAAAAGATTCCCATAAAGATTTAAAAACTCCTTTCAAAAATTCTAAGACCACCGCAGAAATAATTCAACGAGAGGCCAAATTCAAACTGACCCAACTATAATTTCACTAAAATAAATTTTCTTAAATTACAGATAGGTAGGTGACCGTTGGCCGCTGAGACTAAAATGCTATAAGTTACATTTTCAACTCCAGCGGCACGGTGGCACGAAAGGCACGATGCCAAGCCTGCTGGACATCTTTTAGAAACCATTCAGCTTTTTAAAAGCACCTTATGTAAGACTTATATTATAGAAGTGGACGTTTTAGGTTAAGATTAAACGATGTTTCAGAGAATTACTTAGGGCGGAATTCACCAATAAAACTAATCGCGTTTTAACGTTTGGCCTGCATAATCGCGTTTAGCCGCTGTCACTAGTGTCACTTGTCTGTATTTTTCTTTTATTGTATTTTTACAAGTAACACTAGTGACAGCGGCTAAACGCGATTAGTTTTATTGGTGAATTCCGCCCTTAGTCTCTATTACCAGATACTGCGAGCCGCAGTACTTAACTTAGTTAAATTAATTTCATTGCTCACGTGATCGCATCAGGAAAGAAGTTATCTGCACGAAAACCATGGTTACTGCCATAGCCCGAAGAACCGCCAAACTTAAGTGACAGTGAGCAGGGCAGGTTACTCGCAGAACAGATAGCTGTTGTGACCGAAAGGGTCTGGAGTGTCGATCGCGTACCGGAAGATGCAGCGTTGGGTGGCCTTTCACGGTGGACCTGGTGAAGATGTATGCAAGACGCACCGGACCGTTCATTATGGCGACACTTGGGGGAGGCCTACGTCCAACAGTGGTCGTCTTTCTGCTAAAACGATGATGATGATAAATTGCTAACCTATCAATCCAGAAACTGAACACACTTAGATCAGGAATGACGATATCATAACATGAAACCCTAACTACCTGTACCAAATAAATAAAAGTAAAATAAAAGACAACATTGTATAGAACAGTTATGATGTTGGATCCTACGCCCCTAAAACTTTTATAGCATGCCTCAAAATATCTCAATTCTAAACAAAATACACGACTTACGTAAAGGAATAATTACATCCAAAATATATTAACTCCGCTTTAAAGCAGACTGCAACAACGCAAGCCAGTTCGTCAGGCAACCGAATTTATGTACATTAAAGGTGCACAGTTCCAGTTTACGCCAGATTTATCCGGTTCCATCCGGTACGGGCCAGCCCGAGGCGGTGTTTAACACCTCATTCCAGCGGTTGAAACAAGTTAGCGGGGAGTTGCTTACGATCTCGCCGACTGAAATGTTTGTTGTTAAATTTAAATCTCAACTGGGTGGCTTTTCGGAAGTGTATCGGGGATGAGTTTCTGTGTGGTTTAGTTCGTGATGTGTAATTTGTCAGTTCGTTCAAGCAGTTGGGCATGTGTAGTCACCGTTCTGGTCAAAAACTATGTCCTAGTTATTATTATTTTTATTCTTGATAGGTTCGCGCTTGACCGCTGTCTCACCTGATGGATAGCGATGATGCGGTCGACGATGGACCGCGCTTACCTAGAAGCAACACAACTCTTGACTTAAAAATTCCCGGGTTGTAGCCATCAGGAAACACAGATTCCGGCAAGGATTTCCACTCTTTAGCAGTACGCACAATGAATGTGTTCCGAAAATATGTAGCGCGTATAGGTGGGATGTCCACCATGTCCCGGTGGCGCATCACCTTACGCCTGGTAGTCCAATGATAGAACGGGCTAGGCGGAATCTACACTAGTTTTGTCCTGGGTGATCGACACCAATTAACTGCACAAACGGTCAAGAAAAACTGATCTCAACGCATTTGCGGAAAATTATAAAAATAGCATAAAAGCAGCAAGCAAGCATAGCTTAATCAATCTTATAATTTTCTCACTGCTAGCAATCAGTCCTCCTCTCTAGGAGAGGGAATGGGACGTAATCCACCACGCGGGTACAGTGCGGGTTGGTGGATGTCACATGTATGTTTTATTATTATTAATTTTTGGTCCTAGGACATGCCGGTTTCCTTACAATGTTTTCCTTCACCGTTATGAGATTAGTGATGATGATATAAATTACACAAAGTAATGCGCCTAGCTGGGTTTGAACCCGCGACCTCGTAAGTCGGGGCCGTTATTACTCGGCCTCCACTACACTCTTCGAGGAGAAAAGGAAAAAAAATCGCCTAAAATAATCGTTGCAGGTTATCAAAACCTCATTTCGTCAAATTCTGACGTAAAACCAATAGAAAGAGTAACTAATTTCTATTCTAGGACTATAAGAACAGTATACATCGTAAATGTACCCTCGTAATTTCTATTTCAGAACATTAAACCCAGAACTAGAAACTGCAGCGATTCTAGCAGCTTGAAGCACTTTATGCTTGAACAGCAACCCTTTGTCTGATTAACGGTTCTCACACATAGTAGGTACGTAGGTGTAGGTTGCAACTTAGCGTGATCGCTTTGAACATGAATGCTGGTGCACACTCGAATTATATGCAGAATGATGTGGTCTTTAAATCAGGATTAGATGTTACATTCGAGAGATTTTGGAAGACAAATATTTATTGCACACCTCTGTAACATTATACTTATGAATTGATCATGAGAGCATGACTGTGGGATTGTTCATAACAGTTCCACGGACCTGGAACATAAAACCCGAAAGGTGTCGTGTATCGACGTTTCCGGGGAAGGCTACGCGACACCACGCAGCGGAACACGACGCCGATGTTACGTGTATAATCATAGTTAATTGTTTGTGTTATTTTTAATATGTATTAGTTTGTTTTGTTTATAAGATTGTAATATTATGTATTTTATCTATGGGCCTTAGTTGCCTGACAATAAATAAATAATAATAATAATAATAATAAAGGCCAACTGGAGGAATACAGAAATTTTTAGTCGTCGTTTTATAATTAGTGTCCATCCTTTAGATGTACTCTAGGATTAGAAACAAAAAATTGTAAGGCTTAACAGTGTCGCCGAAAAGACCCGGCCATCCTGTGGCCCACAAAGCTCACAGAACTCTTCTAAGATTAAATAAAACCCAAAGATATTAGTAAGTAAACAGTTTATTCTAGTAAAGTATACCATAGGTTTTTTTAAAGTGCGAAAATCATCTAATGACAAATCCCGCTCTTGGGCTGAGCGGGAGATAGTGTCAGACTTTTACTGACTAAAAACCCACTCCTGCTCCTTCTTTGCCTTCATCCCGGGACCCGCTTTTACACTATCCGTGGCCCCCATAGGTTTCGACTCTGCTGGGACCCTACGATTTGCTGACATCTCCCTGAGGCAAGGTCCGGACGGCTACCGGACGGTCGGACGGCGAGCCACCCATTACTCGCCGTCCACAAGCCCGCGCCTACGGTGGCCGGAAACCGGGATCGGAATCCCGGCGGCGGTTAGGGGCGTTTTTTTTTTTTAGGGCGGAAAATCATCTTATGACAAATCTCGCTCTTGGGCGGAACGAGAAATAGTGTCAGAATGGAATGTACACCATAGGTCTATCTATGTTCCAATATGGGAGGTCAGGGGAAATGACAGGTCTATAACATTTTAAAAGTCTATCTGCGAGTGTAGGGTCAATTCAGTGGAATAAAAAAAAACTGAAGCCAGTAAATCAGATAAGAGTTCGGCAATTCCTCATACCTGGGAGGTCCGATAAACCACTGAACTCGTTTCTAGTATGGACACTGTCTTCGTTTTTAGTGTTTTTGGAGGAACAAGCAAACAGTTTTCACGACGATCGAGCATATCCAATTATCCAGTAGGACTTTGGCAAGACTTTTTTTGAAGCACGAAATCATCAAATAACTTCTTACGCTCTGGGTGAAGTGAAACCTACCTATGTTCCTTCAGTTGCCCTTTTCTTTCCGGCCGCGGTAACTCGTTCGAACAATCCTGTCAGTCCGTGTCAAGGCTCACGTAGGTAATAATAATAGAGTGTGTTAAATAAGAAAGAAACAAAACAAAAATAAAACATTTTTGACCGACTTCAAAAAGAAGGAGGATCTATGTTCGGCTGAATGTATTTTTTTTTATGTATATTCACCGATGTCTCGGTCAATTGTGGACTGATTTTGAAAAATATTTTTTGATTGAAAGATTATGCTTTCAAGTTGGTCCCACAGAAATATTGTTATGATCTGATTATGAACTTCAAAGATATTGAACGGAACTCCTAATAGGGTCAGAGCTGAACTGCGTAAAAAGTAAAATCGCATTGTTTTTACGTGTAGTCGATGACTGACTAAAAGAAGAGGGAAGATATATCGAACTGATCTGATGATGAAGCCGGAAAGTAGGCCTGGGCCTGGGCCTGGCCTACCGTTGTCCCAAATTTCATCCAAATTTGTTCCACTGTCCGAACGTGAAGAAGTAACACGAATACACACATACTCACAAACATTCGCCAAATATATTAGTGTGATATATCAATACAATCACAAATGAATCGTGAATCGGCAATATTTGCTCTTAATGGGAATGTTTTGGTGGCAAGATGCCATCATGCTAACGCACAGGATTGATTTTACTAACAAATGAGGCTTGCATCAATGATCTGTTGTAGATAAACATTGGCAGCCATCTTGAATAAATATTGGTGAAACAGTAAAACGCAAAGAACAGCTACGGATAGATGCAGCGACCAATTTTCATTTTTTATTGTCATTATTTTATTTATTTTTTAATAATAATTATTATTTTATTATTAGTTTGACATTCTAGACGTTTAATTTTATTTTGACTTGTATCAGTATTTTTTTTATTTGACTTAATGACACACTAGAATGATTTTATTATTTGTATTATTTTGGAAATATTTGCATGCCATTGTCCAGACAAACATGACAATTTATATTGTGTTAAACATCTCTTGCATGCTGACAATTTACTTTGTAAAGTATGTATTATTCTCATGTTTGAGCAAATAAATAATTATCTTATCTTATCTCAATTTTTTTTTGATTGTAGAAACAAACCAGGCTTGATGAAGATGCAAGAGCCTAGAGGATCATGTCCAGCTGTGGACTGCGATACAATTGGTTGATTGATTGATGATAAGCTTCAGCCACCGGCTTCGCCTGTGTGAAAGTCAAAAACCATTTCAAGGGAACTTACTACCGTGACAAAAATTATCCTATGTATTGTACCAAGACAAGGTAATTCGTTCCAAATGGAGTTTCTTGCACATTCTTCGCCATAGAGATTTACGCTTTGGAATGGGCAATTTGCATCATTTTTTCTGACAGACTGTAAATGATTTATTTGAAATAAAATGCTTTGAATCTCTGAACCTTTAGAATTCCTTCCAAATTTGTTAAACCGTTTGATCGTGAAAGATTAACAGACCTTTTTGTCTTTTACCAAGTAGAATGGACTGTATAAAATTCGTGAAACATACAAATTAAAGGCTGCGCTACACATACCTGTAACAGGCACAAAAATATGCAAGTACTTTGAATGTTATTGCGCCAAAACAAGTCCTGATTGGTGGATGTCACTATATCATGTTACTTGCATACTTTCATACAACGTACAGGCATGTGTATTGCGGCTTTTAAGGTGAACAGATATATATCATAATCATATCTCTACCATTGTCCCATGACACTTTAGGTCGGCGCCATACATTTTCTCTGCCATACTCCCCAGTAAACCCACACGCCATCTTTACTCCCCCGTGTATCCATATTTGTATGCAAATAAAATAATTTACTTTCCCATTTTATCATTCGATCCCTTTTATTTTATATCCCTTCTAGCACAAATCATTAATTTACTTTTTGACCTCCCTTTTCATACATGGATATTTATTCCTCGTCATGTCCATACAAAGAACAACAGCCGATAATTCGAAGAAAAAGAAAGAATTTGTCAAATCCAATTAAGGAAATGATGATACAGGTGTAATACTAGCCTTCACCCGCATAAAATTTTATCCCAAGGAAAGTTACTCCCTGGAAATATCCAGGATATCGTCTATCCGTATTTTTTTTTTAAGATGGGAAATCATCTGATGTCTTCTCGCGTTTTATAGCGGAGTGGGAGAGTGTGTCAGAATTTTACAGACTAAAACCATACCTATGTTCCTTCAGTTGTCTTTGCATTCTAGGCTCACGGGTTTTCCTTTTAGACTCGACCCATGGTCCTTCTGGTAGAGTAAGCTTCGGCCCTTCTGGGCCCCTACGGTATTGCTGACATCACTTTGAGGCGCGCGTGATCGTCTATCCGTCTGCCAAATTTCATTCAAACATTCAAGCGTTGTTAAAGGGATGCAACATTGTTTTTAGTATATGCGAAACCTGAATATAGTTTGTTCGGAATCAGTAACTGAATCGATTCCAATAATTTTATCCCAAAAATATTTAAAAAAGGTCACAAGTTGGATACCACCGATTATAAGTACAACACAGGTTACGGCAGGTCTTAACGGGCATTAAGCGTCAGCGCATAGCTGTATGCTATAGAAAAACAACCCCTCAGTCGCTCGGATGGCCCGGTAACCATGTTTTTGTGCGGACAACCAGGTAACATAACAAGCGTATAACTTTGTGATTTTTCATGATACAGTTATGAAATTTTGTACATACCTAGATTCTTTACATAAAAATACTAGACACGTGTTTTGGGTTTCGCATATACTAAAAATAATGTTGTTATAGGGTGTAGAGCTCCATCCTTTTTCTCGCTCGCTCGCTTGACATTTTAACAGGTCATGGTAAGGCCTCAGGAGTCAAGACGGGTCTATGTGACAACATTTAGTGGAGCATCATGTCCAGCAGAGGCTGTCTTTCAGCTGACAAGACTAAATAACCTAGTCTTGTTATTTGAGTCGATATGAAAACTAGTTTTCAAAATAAAAATAAATAACGGCTGTTTTACCTTGACCTGCAAAATTTTAATATAGCGAGGGTAAAGTTTTTTCGGAGCTTTATACACTCACCAAGCGGACGTGGCGCTGCATAAGTTACTAACTCGAGCACACCGTCCAAAAAATGCCTAATTTGGTGTCTAAGTGGAGGCGTATTTCATGAATCTACATAACTATCATTACAATTATAGTATAACTTACTCTTTTCATTTTGGCTTACTGGAGAGAATAACGAAATTATGTTCAAAATGGTTTTAAACAGAAAACTGATTTGTTTGGTTCTGTTTATTATTAAATGAGGAGTTCTGACTTTTCTGGTGAATAGCAAACGTCAGTTAATAGTTACATCCAGGTAAAAATGGATTATCTAGTTTTTTTTTAAATATAATAATCTATTTATACAATAATCTAATATATTTTTATTATTTTTTTGAATGATTTTTTACCTGTTTCGTATAAGAAATAGTTTAAAAATGTTGAAAATAAATTAATAAACGGAATAACATTTTTTTTCCACATGTGTACAGAGATGAATAAACAAACTTGTGAAACGAAAACTACTGTTTTAACTTTGCATCCGAACACACACTTTTATTCACCATCCACCAGATTTAACTTTCACGAGCCCATCTCACCGCGCACCACACGAAAATCTAGTGTCAAAACATTTGGGGGAGCTCCACAGTCCATACCTGACAATGGCGGCCGTCCACTGCTCTCAACACAATTAATTCACAAGTTTTATCACTACGCTGCATGTCCCACTAATCCGGCCCCATTGTCCACCATGATATACACAGAGCAGGCTTAACATCACAATGTCGCTGCTGACAACATTAGCTAACTGAATTAATAGTTTGTCATTGGTTGCAATTAACCTACACTGTGACATGACGGTTGATGTGCTGTCGCCTATTGTTTCTCGGCTGGTATTAGTGGGCGATAATCATGGGGCTGTTTGAAGAGGGGCCCTGGATAGCCCTGTGTTATGGATATACGAGCAGAATTGACGCCGATATGCTAATCGGTACTAAACGTAACTACAGAAAAGAACAGAAAGATGAACTGCAGCAAAAAAGTAATCAAGTGTAGCGACATTTATTTCATCACATATGAACCAAAAATTTAAAATCATGCCACCAGTCTTGCGGGACTTTACAAGCACTGGCAACTAAATTTTCTATACCTTATTCACGCAACTAAGTGATTTTGATTTTATGAGTTTTTTTTTTATTTTATATTGAAAAAGGAGAATTCTCCGACCAGACGGATGTTGTGTCTGGTCCGGGCAACTATCTTATCCAGCCTTCCGTTCTGCGAGCAATGTGCCCTGCCCATTGCCACTTAAGTTTGACGATTCTTCGTGCTATGTCGGCAATCTTGGTTCTCCGGCGGATATTTTAATTCCTGATTCGGTCACGCACGGAAACTCCGAGCATAGCCCTTTCCATTGCCCTTTGGGTGAATTTAAGCCTTCTAATGAGAACCAATGTGAGCGACCACGTTTCGGAGCCATATGTCATCACTGGCAACACGTACTGGTCATAGACTTTCGTCTTAAGACACTGTGGTATGTTGGATGAGCAAATACCGCGCAGCTTCCCGAACGCCGCCCAGCCGAGACGGATTCGACGGTGCATTATATGTTTGTAAAAGTTAATTCCTGAAATTTATTATTCGATTGCCAATCATAGTACACTCAAAATTAACTACACTGTTGCCGAACGTCATACACGTCTTTTACTTCGAAAAAAACGTTTTCTATAGAATACGTGCCACAGAGGCAAAACTATGACAAAAAGGCAACTGCTCTATATATATTTAAAACCACTCGAAACCATTGACAAAAATATTTATTCTTCGGGGCTAAAAAGCTTCCAGGGCTACCCTAACAATGGCACTTTATAACCTATTCAAGTCCTAGTCATATTTATTTATGGGATCTCCGACAATAGATACACAGATATAATAACGAACATAACAATACAAATGGCTCTTTTCTGTGTGCATGTTCAATTATGGAAGAACACAGCAATGTAAGTTGGTGAAAAACCGATAAAATTACAAAGTCAAGATGTTATTATTCATGGTCACGATCATTCGTTACTTACTACATACAAATTAATATTTTGAATGATTTTTATGTCTTTATACATCTCAGGGCCCTGGAGTCTTGAACCTTTGAGGTCGTAAGACGGGCTAAAGCTAACACGCATAGTGCAACGTGCAACATGTCTAAACACGTTTCATGAAAAAGGCCCGCTCGACTCTTGAGGGAACGAACTTCCTCAAGCTCCAGCCGCCAGGCTCCCGACCCTATTTACAGCCACCGTAGGCACGGGCTTACGGACGACGAGCAATGGGGAGCTCGTCGTGCGGACCAAGCCCGAGTCGTCGACAGCGCGTAGTGTTCCACGCGCGCCGTTCCTTGAGATGTCAGTAAAACCGTCGGGGTCCAGCAAGGCCAAGAAGTCAAGGCAAAAAAGGAACATAGGAGTGGGTTTAAGTCAGTAAAAGTCTGACACGCCCTCGCACTCTGTCCTAGAGCGTGAGAAATCATAGGATGGTTTCCCGCCCAAAAAAAAACACTAACCAATGATTATCATACAGGGACAATCATTGGTTAGTGTTTGGAGGGACATGGACAACCCCCAATTAGTGGTGTCCCACTAATGCGATAATTATTCTTCTCTGCTAGTCTTTTGGGCACATTACCAGTCGACAGCGATGTGGAGGAGTTTTTCGACGCCGTACTTTAGATTGCTTTTTTTAGTACTTTAGGGCTTTTATTTTTATTTTGTAAGTTAATTTTAATTACGTTATGATTAGATTTTAATTTCTGTTAATTAAATATTTCTCTAAACATAACCATTTCAGCAAGGCAACTGAACTATCTACACTAATATTATAAAGAGGTAAAGTTTGTTTTTATGTTTGTAGGAGGTAATCTCTGAAAGTACTGGTCCGATTGCGACATTTTTTTCACCGATATAAAGCTGCTTTATTACTAAGTGACATAGACTATATTTTATGAATGCGGGCAAAGCCGCGGGCAAAAGCTAGTGTCCTAATAAAACCTGATACTCAAATTCCCTATTCATCTAGAACTTCAATAAAGTAAGTAGGACAATTGATAATAATGGTAATAGTCTGAATGTTGGCAGCACTGGTCAGTTAAAAGAGGGGGAGTGGTTCTGCGTAGGCTGTATTTTGTGAGACTTGGACCTCTGCCCGCTGGTGAAAAGATATTTGGAAGATATATATCCAGCTTGGAGTAGTAGTTGGAGAGATGGAATTTTGAGCTAAGGGTTGCGGGTTCAATCTCAGATATTTTAAAAGAGATAAAATATTAGCCTAAGGGTCGCTGCACACGGGCCACCGGCCGCAACCACAAAACGCCGCCACTGGCATATTTTCTGTAGTTTTTATACATTTTATATGGATTCACCGCATACGGTTGACGCCGGTGGCCGCCACACGCTTCAAATCGCCGCTGATCGCTTCTTGTGGCTCGCACTGGCCACTAAACGCCGATACAAAACGCCGTCACACGCCACTAGCGCATTTAAACCTTCTTCGTCAGAGTCCATTATGATACTACGCGTATGGGTTAAAAAAAGTAACAGCCTCCGCTTATAGCTTCTCGTGGCGGCGTTTGTGGTTGTGGCGTGTGGCCCACGTGCGACGACACTAAATCTGAATCACACTAATATTATAAAGGTAAAAGTTTTTTATTTATGTATCATTTACACAAAAGAATGCAGGATTATCTAAGTTAAATAGCAACCAAAAACCACTAAGGTTCAAACTTGTCCTATTATGAATTTATCTCAATATCGAAACTATACAAAATGAGTTTTTTTATAGGTATGTGTACGTTACTATAGATAATAATAAAAAAAAACTTTAGATCTTTAAATAAATGTGTGTGTGTGCGTGTGTGTGTGTGTGTGTGTAGTGTATGTTTGTTTCTTTTTCACGCTCGAAAGGCTGAACAGATTTCGAAGAAACTTGGTGGATAGACCATGCCCTGGAATAGCACATTTGACACTTTTTATTCCAGGAATCCTTGGGAAAATTTTCTACTTTAATTCGGGTAAAAACGCTAGCATTAGCTAATGTTTTAATAATAAAAAACTAGGCAAGTGCGAGTCGGACTTGCGCACTGAGGGTTCCGTACAAACTTACCTATGTAAATAATTCAATTGCCAAATGGAATTTCGAAGATTTTTCCGAATCTCAAAAAAAACATTTTTTTATGACGTAACAAATTGATAGTTTTCAGATTTTTCATATACTCGTGCTACCCTATGAATTTTGATTCCCTTGAGAGTGTCGTTTATGTCGCAAAAAACGTACATTTTGATACTCTCAAAGGAATCAAAATTCATAGGGTACTTCCCGTTGACCCAGAATCCTGAAATTTGGCATGAAGCAAGTTCTTATAGCACAGGTATAGAAATAAATCTGAAAATAGTAAATTTGCTGTTATCTACGTCCCAAAAAAAAGTTTTTTGTAATTCGGAAAAATCTTCGAGACTCCATTCGGGAATTGTAGTTTGTACGAAACCCTCAGCGCGCGAGTCCGACTCGCACTTGCCCAGTTTTTTCCTTTTGAAGTACGGAACCCTAAAAAATATTATAGATGTTATAGACAAAGAATTTCTTGTACCGAGAATATTTTTTTGAGTGCTAATTCATCTTGTCATCTCATGCTGTAGGGTGGAGCGCAAGAGCGTGTCAAACTTTCACTGATTAAAACCACACCTATGTTATTTCAATTGCCCTTTGTTTTCTCCATGGGTATCCTTTTCAGAAGATTTGCCATGCCCTAGTAAGCAAAACTGTAGGGGCTCCTGCGGTCTTGCTGACATATCTTAGAGGCGTATGTAGAATACTACGCGCCGTCGATAACTCGGGCTCGGCCTATAGGACGAGTGGAGACACTGAGAAGATGAAAGGACACTTACCGAAAAATTTAGCCCCCATTGCAAAGGTATGTCTGTTGACAAGGGGGAGCCTTTCAGGGGAACCTTGCCCTATAAATAGGCCATAAAGGCTAATTATACAATATTTTATTGGATCTAATAGAATCAGAAACGTTTATTTCAAATAGATTAATTACAGGCACTTTTGAATTGTCAAAATTTTGGTCACTCAAAAAAAGTGAAGCTAAATTGCACGTTCCAAAGCGTAGATCTCTATGGAGACGAACTTGCAAGGAACACCATGGACACTCTTTTAAATCATATTTAATAACAATTTTAGGTAGTGGTTAATTATGGGAAGTGTTTTTGTAATAAATGACTTATACAATTCTGCTAACATCAAAATAACACCTTAATCAAAAAATAAAGATTCCAATCAAACGAAAAATCAATTGCGATTACACATCAAATAATACAAATGAAAGGAAAATAATGCTGGGAACACATTAGTGGTCTTACATGCACCCACAATGGGCCATCGATCAACGTCGGGAAGCTTTTGTATTGATAGCTGGTGCCCTGCCAGCCCCCCTGCCGCCAACGTGCTTGACGAGAAAAAATAACCGAGGAAGAGAGGCTATGGTTTGAGGGAAGATAGGGAGAAATATTCTAGCTTAGAGTTAGTTTAGATAAGGAAGAAATTACGACTTAAGGGGATGCAACTTGACATACATTTTCACTGTTTTTTTACACAACTGCTCTTACGCGATTATGACGTTATTACACATTTTTCATAAGATATTTTGGAAACACAATATCTTGTGGATATTATCTAGGGTTCTATTGAAAATATTTTATAAATTTGTGTAAAACTAATCCATCAAAAACTTCTAAAAATCTACTATTTTGCATGAACTTTGGCACTTCATAATTTACTTAAAAATTAAAAAATTCAGCCATGCTTGATGTTGACGGTAGGCGAGTGAAAAAGGACCCTCTTAATCAAAAATTGTGCTATTTTTGCTAAGTAATAATTAAAGGTGCTTTACATATCAGTGATTACGTTTGTTAAAAAGTTCAAACTTTGTGTGTGTATTTAAAATTTATTTTTGTTGTCATATTTTTTTGGTTGGTCGTCAAACGTTGAGCAAAATGTTAATAGATACGTTAGTTCTTAACTCCTTCTGTGTCTATTGCATGCCGTGGCAGCCTTTAATTAAGGCTACACTATAAAATATATAAATACTGAATATTTAGCATGTATACACCATTGTGTACGCTTTTTTGGTTGTCCTTAAATAAATAAATTAAATAAATAGTAAAGTTGTCGGAAAAATACATCAAATAAAATCTTTTTTCGCCCATTCCATTTTCAAATCAGCCACGAAAACGTAGTCACCGCTTAAGGAAAATTTTGTCAAAAATAAACTTGCGAATACCGTTTAGCACAATAACATAGATAAACTGACTTACCGGGTTCCGTGATGCCTAAGCTAGACTCCATTAGACAGCCGCATTATTGAAAAAAATCCTGAAACAAAAAAATAGAAGATTAGTGACAATCGCTTAAATGACGTATTTAAAAAAAATATGTTTCGAGAAAACTTGTCTTTGATAAATCTTACCAACTAGACTATGAAAACCACAATAACTAACGGTAAGTCCAATAAATATTAACAAGATGATTATCAAATCTATATTATACTCGTGTAAAGAGGTAATGTTTGTTTTTTTTTTTATTTGTTGGAGGTAATCTCGGAAAGTAGGTACTGGACTGATTGCTAAAATTAATAGACCCTCAAACGCTGAAGAATATTTACCAAGTATTAAAAGTAAAATAAAAATATAAAAAAATTAACTTCAAAATAAAAGAATTTCTTCACACTGACATTATGACTACAAGAAAAAAATACTTTGTTCGTTTTCGCTAAACTTTTTAACTTACTGTCAATATCAAAATGAAAAATAAATAGGAACGTAGTTTTTCTTGGAAACTTTTAAGGAAATAATGTCAAATTTATTATTTATTTAAACTTCATGTACAGTAGTGGTACATAGGCAGATTTAATGCAACAAGGCATTGTCTACCAGTTAACCTTTGGGTTAAAAAGACAGCACAAATTCAATATGAAATCTACAAAGTAGAATAAAGACAGCCAAAACTGCACTTTACAAATACCTACACTGATTCATAAAATCAACGTCACTGAGCACGTTCAAATCAAGACTGGATTATTGCTGGCCAGGAGAACATTCTCCTGGGAGGAGCCTAAGTCCAGCTCAATTCTGATAGGCTGATACACGAGGAACACATTAAATTATCCAGGTAGAAACCTCCATCAGCAAAAGCGATGTGTAGCGTGCATCATTTGGATGACAACTCTAGGATATTGTCTTACACAAAGCTATTGGTTACATCACTAATTGGAACAGCGTAGAAACTAGTGCTAATACGGAGAATTTCAAACAGGCTGGTGAGTAGTAGGGATGAAACTATACCATTGATATATCGATACTTTTACTCGATACAGTACCGGTCATCTAGTATCGATACTTACTCGGTATCGTTGAAAACTATCGATTCTTACTCGTATCGAATCGTTTTTGGAATATTAAATTATTAGTTTTCTTTATTGATTAGTACAAAATTATATAAAAAAAGTCAGTTTTTGTCATGCCTACTAAAAATATTATTTTTTAAACACAAAACAAACATCGACTTCTGTTAAAGAATAGGATTAACGACACATGGGTTGGACGCGGAACGAACGAAAACAATGTCAATGATGACAAAATATGGCGGCGACTAACCGACTGGTTTTTTTTTCGGACATAGACAAACAAGTTTGCCAACTACACAAAACTAAGACTAAGATGCGTTAAAAACTTCAATTTACCATACTCGTATGCAATTTTTTTTTATAAATATTAAAATGAAATAGTGACATTAGCATACTGCTATGAGTGGTCGGCTCCTTCTACAAAGTTGTAATGCTAGCAAACGAGGAGGCCGCACGTGCATGCAAGAGGGAGTGGCCCTCACGCCCCAGCCACCGAGATTCCGATCCCGATTTCCGGCCACCTCAGGCAAGGGCTTGCGGACGGCGAGCAATGGTTAGCTCGCTGTCCGATCGTCCGGTAACCGTCCGGATCGAACCCAAGTCGTCGACAGCGCGTACTGTTCCACGCGCGCCCCAATGAGATGTCAGCAAACTCTCGAAAAGCTAGATAGAGGTGTGCTTTTCAGGCGCACAATTATCAAGTAACTCCTCTGGCTCCAGGTGAGAGGGCATGCCAGGGTTTTACTACTTATGTTCCTTCAGTTGCCCTTTGCGTTGCAAGACAGCGGTAACTCTCTTAAATCATGGCAGAGGAGCACCTGTGTCATTTTTTTTTAGGTTGGAAACTATCTAATGACATCTCCCGCCCTTGAGCCACTCCTGTTCCTTCTTTGCCTTCTTTCCAGGGCCCGAGGTTCTCTTTCGCATCACACATGTCTCCAGTAGGCGACGGTTACCGGACGGTCGGACGGCGAGCTACCCATTGCTCGCCGTCCGCAAGCCAGCGCCTACGGTGGCTGGAAGTTGGGTTCGGGATCCCGGCGGCTGAAGCGTGAGGGCCGTTCCCTCGCGCGTGCGGCCGCCTCCTTTGCTTGCATTACTGCTTCGCAGAAGGAGGCGACCGCCTGCCACTCCGCCTCGCTCCGCAAAATGGCCTGTAATCTGTATCAAGGCCCGGTGCGATAGATCGCTGCCGCCGATCACCCCCACGACGACAAGGCGGTACTCTGCCCGGGCGGGGCACACCTCTACCGTATGCTCCACCGTGAGCACCTGTGTCCTGTAGTACTAATCTATCACCAGTTAATTACGTTTAAGAGATGTATAACTGAGAACGAATAAACGGGTAAAAAACCAGATGATTAAACCCAATTACATAATACTTTTCCCAAGTCAGAAATCGAACCGTGCGCCTTAACTTCAACAGTAGCACTTGAAACCACTACTTCAACGTAGCAGTATTAAACGATTTCAGCAAATACTTCAAAGTAGACAAACTGTACAGGTCATTTAGCGTCTAAGCCGGTTCTCGGTTCTTAAGCTGATTGAAAATCTGGAAATCCTTAGGACACAAGATATAGGGCAAAGTGCACACATCCCAGTTACCTATTGCCAGTCGATGTACACGTGCGCCCTATGGGTCAGTTATAATATAATATAATATTCCACAACTATCACACAATGCCGTCTAGTTCCAAGCTAAGCAGAGCTTGTGTTATGGGTACTAGACAACTGATAAACATACTTATATATTTCTAAATACATACATATATAGATAAACTACACCCAGACACAGAACAAATGATCGTGCTCATCACACAAACATTTGTCCTGGGTGGAAATCGAACCCACGACCTCCGGCATAGCAGTCAGGGCCACTAACCACCAGACCAACAGGCCAGTTATACACAGGGCTCGTACAATGTTCTACGAGTCCAATATAATAATGCGTTTCGGGTAATGCTGGGGTTGCCACGTTTCTGTAGCGCGTCGGAGATGTCCGCGGACGCGCGAGTTCCGGATTACTACTGCGGCTGCGAATCGCAACACTGATGCGTCGGATGCACAACTGCCCTAATAGCCTCGTGGCTACTATAGCCGGAAGGGTGGATGGCCTAATGGTGTCTCACCGGATGGCGGTACACTGACCGTCTTTCAGATAAGTGATGTAGGCTTTTTATATATTGTTTTATTGTTTTTAGTTAGTAAGGATAATAAAGATTATTATATTATATATATTATTTCCACAACTGCTAGGGCTGTCAGAATGTTCGACAGAGTTACCGTGGCCCTGGAACGCAAAGGGCAACTGAAGGAACTCGGGTGGACGGTGAGCAATGGGTAGCTCGTAGTCCGACCGTTCGGTAACCGTCCGGACCGAGCCCAAGTCGTCAACGGCGCGTCAGTAAAAGTCTGGCACGCCCCCTCGCTCCGCCCAAAGGCGGGAAATGTCATTAGATGATTACAAACCTAAAAAAAAATCTGCTAGGGCTGCGGGAATATTTGAAAGAGTTACCGCAGCCCTGGAACGCTGAGGGTAACTGAAGGAACTCAGGTGGGTTATAGTCAGTAAGACTGACATGTCCTCTCGCTCCGCCCTAGAGCGAAGGAAGCCTTCAGTTGCCGTATGTGTTCTAGGTTCACAGTCACTCTTTCAAACGCTCCCGCAGGCCTAGCAGGTATTGGTCAATCATACGCTGAGGGACGATGTCGACATCGAAAAGAAACGAAGGACACAAGGTTTAAAAGAGCAAATATGATAGCCTGTAAGATTGCACGGTGTTCAAATGAAGTCATGATCATATTTTCTAAAGTTTTTTGCACTTCATTGTACACGTGCAGCCTATGGGTTTCTTACACAGGATCGGTATACAGTGCCCTCTGTATCCTCTCTGCGTCTCAACGCGTTATTGTACTGGATCGCTCTGAAGCGGTATTGGGGCTGCCCCGATTCTGTAGTGCCACGGGCATGTTTATGGAAGCGCACACCGACTGTTTTCACACCACCATGCGCAAGCGGTGCGCGTCCTTGGTGCGCAGGGTGCGAGTCAGCTCCAATACAGTTCTGGCGATGATTTCCGGCAGATTTGATTGCCCTTATATCGGACATTACTATAGCAGAATTGTTGCTGGCTATGTCCGATAGTGTAATATGTATTTCTTCGTTGTTTTCTTCTAGAGACTAGATTTATACGTGAATAAATCCTATTATTTCTAAAGCAATAAGCGTTTTGACTCCCATCGGATTGAACAGCATAGAGATGTTGTAGCTAAGCCGATTACGTGATATACAAAGGATAACATACAGATAACCTATGACGTCACAGGTGTAATGAGCTTCGACGCTCAAAGCTCATTATACAGGTGATGTCATAGCAGGTATAGCGTGATCGATAGATCTCTGAGACGCAGAAGAATTAGATAATTGGTGACCTGTGTTGATTGGAACTTAATGTGTGGTTGAAGACTTAATAATACACAATCATCATCTTTCTGCCCTCGTTCCATGTTATTTGGGGTCGGTGCAACACGTTTTTAGGGTTTCGTACCTCAAAAGGAAAAAACGGAACCCTTATAGGATCACTTTGTTGTCCGTCTGTCTGTCTGTCAAGACTCTTTATCTTTGGAACGCGTGGAGGTATCGAGTTTAAATTAAAACCATATAATTAAGTCTGTAGTCCCTTGAAGCTGCGAAAAAATCAAACTTCTGAGTTAACGAAAAAAAAAAGATACGGCCGTTTATCTCGCAAAAAAACGTATATTTTAACACTTTCAAGGGAATCAAAATTCATAGGGTACTTCCCGTTAACCCAGAATCTTGCAATTTGGCAAAAGCAAGGTCTTATACTCGTAACACAGATATAGGAATAAATCTGTTAACAGTAAATTTGTTGCTTCATCAGAAAAAAATAATTTGCCATTCAGAAAAATCTTCGAGACTCCATTCGGGAATTGAACTATTTACATAGGTAAGTTTCTACGGAACCCTCAGTGCGCGAGCCCGGCTTGCACTTGCCCAGTTTTTTTCTTACTTTCTGCCCTGTCTCCCGTCATGCTATCACTAACTCCTTTTTCTTTCATAATTATCACTCCTCACACAAGCCATCCATCTTTTCTTTGTCCTCCTTCTACATGTATACCTATAAATCTTTTAGTGGTAGTAGTTCTTAAAATTAGTATCTTAATTAAAAAGACTATTATTATTCATCATATCATCTGTTTAGCCGAAAGACGTCCATTGTTGTACATAGGCCTCCCCCAAGCGGCGACCCACATCGACCGGTCATGTGCGTCTCGCATCCATCGGATTCCCGCAACCCTCACCAGGTCATCTGTCCACCTTGTGGGAGGCCTTCCAACGCTGCGTCTTTCGGTACGTGGTCACAACTCCAGAACCTTTCGTCCCCATCGACCATTCGTTCTACGAGCAATGTGCCCTGGCCATTGCCACTTAGGTTTGGCGACTCTTCGAGCTATGGATTATTATTATTATTATTTTAAACTAGCTTCTGCCATTGGTTTCACCCGCGTGAAAGAATGTTTCTCCAAACAAACTTTTAGTCCCCGTTTCATCCCATTAGGAGGTGAATTTTGGAAAATCCTCTCTTAGTGCTCGTCCACGTCATAAAAGGAAACTTTGTGCAAAATGTCACGGTCCTAGTCCCAGTAGTTTTAGCTGTACGTTGATATGTCAGTCAGTCAGTTTCTCCTTTTTTACATGTGTTTTTACGAGATAGAGTAAATTATATAAGTTTCATTTATGACCAAAAAAAAACTTCACGTAACTTTCCGAAACAGTGAAACATTCGACAAACTCGGTGAACAGGTGCAGTGTGAACACATTATGAACAACTACCCTCCTTTTACGATAGTCTTCACGTACAACAGCAGTCAACATCGAATTCGTTTGACGACCGTTTTACTGAACATAAAAATTTAGTTCCACCGTCAGTCCCAAACGTGGGTCGTATAGACAATTTTTGCATGTTTTTGTACGTGTGTGTCATAATATTTAGTGTGTGTATTTACGTTTTACTTGTAGTAAAGTATTTTATGTTAAAGAACTATCTCTTTCGGTTGTTAAAAAGGATATAAGAGCCTATTTTTTTTATCAAGTCATGGTGCCATTTTTGTCGTATTTTATAATTAACTGCTGCCAGCAGCTTCGCTCTCGTGAAAGTTGAAAATTGTCCCAGGATAACAGACTCTCGGAATAAAGAGTATCCTATGTACTATACCAGGACATGGTCTACTCGTGTGCCAAATTTCATCTAAATACTGTCAGCTATTCGAGCGTGAAGTAGTAACACACATATATACACTCACAACCTTTCGCTTTTTTATTAATATCAATGTGATAGACAGGTGTACAACCTAGAAAGACGTGAACGTTGAAAGCGTCCAGACCGAAAAAAAATTCAAAGAACAAACAAATAATTAAAATAAACTATGACAGCTGAAAGATGACCAGTCCCAAATGACGGCGCCCGTTCACTAATATGAATCATGTACTAACATCATACTGAAGCCAGCCATTTTGAAGGGAACCGAATGATCCAGCACGTGCACCACTATCAGCAAGATGTTTGAGTTAGCATGGTACTCCGCACCGCCACATTTAAATGGCAATGGCATTATATCCGTACAACGTAAAGTAAACGCCAACACTTTTGTTATAAAATATTGACTCACCGTAAGGCAATGCCAAAGACGATTTCAATCAGATAAGTATCGAGCATTTTTTGTACACCATAAAAAATACAGTAAGATTAATAGGGTGTCACAATGGGCGGTCTTATTACTAACAGTGATTCTTTACAAACAACCTTTGGATGGATTTGAAAAGAAGGAGAAAAGATGCGCAAGTCGTTCGTGGTGTACTATGTACATATCTATATATATAAAAGAAAGTCGTGTTAGTTACACCACTTATAACTCAAGAACGGCTGAACCGATTTGGCTGAAAATTGGTGGGGAGGTAGCTTAGAACCAGGAGACGGACATAGGGTACTTTTTTTTACTTTTTTTTTTAGTGTAGAGTAGGGTAGAGTAGGGTAGAGTAGGGTAGAGTAGGGTAGAGTAGGGTAGAGTAGGGTAGAGTAGGGTAGAGTAGAGTAGAGTAGGGTAGAGTAGGGTAGAGTAGGGTAGAGTAGGGTAGAGTAGGGTAGAGTAGGGTAGAGTAGGGTAGAGTAGGGTAGAGTAGGGTAGAGTAGGGTAGAGTAGGGTAGAGTAGCGTAGAGTAGGGTAGAGTAGGGTAGAGTAGGGTAGAGTAGGGTAATTTTTTTTTTTACTAAATCCCGCTTTTGGGCAGAACAACGTCTGCCGGGACCGCTAGTAGATATATAAAACAACAACCAGCAGAAAGCCTGATCATCAGTCTATCCAAGGAGTATCTTGCCATAGCCCACGCTGCTGGAGCCTTTCTCTAGGACAAACTTAAACCAGTTTGCCTACTTGTCGCGCGCCATAAGAATACTCAACATTATTGCTACTGACGTAGATCTATTTCACTGTAGCCTGCCGAGGTTCTCTGAGGTAGCACTAAAGTGCATTGAAAATATAGGTCCAAGTTAAAAAACAACATAAACAAAACTGTATGTTTATGTTGTTTTTTGATTTAATAGTTTATGTATATTATTTGTTATATATACATTGAATTTAGATATATAGCTGGTAATAACATCGCATTGGCGTTAATAGCTGTAATGGGGTTATTTGCATTATTTTAAATAAATAAATAAATCATGTTGCCCAGTACCTCAGTCGTAGAGGTCTGATAGGCAGTCGCTCCATGTACAACACGGGTGTTCAGCCGCATCCCAAGCTAGTTGGGAAAAGGTTCAGGAGATATGAACTAATAAAAACCACCTCTGCTTATATTTTCTGAAATGCCTATATTTTTCAAGCCTCATGATGCAATTTTGTTCTCACCTCCACTAATATAAAAACTACTTAATATTCATCAGCTCTCCACTAGAAATAATAAAATTTCTAACATATTGTAGCGTCGATGACCACCTCCCGCCATTTCTGACTACTTACGACCTTTAAACTTAGCATTTTAGTGTTAGACTCGACTTTTAGTAACAGAGATGCATTTTATATTGAGAGAGCGACTAAATAAAATAGCAGGTAGCAAATGACATATAAAGTACACATTTTTATTATGAAAAGAGCACTCAGAAACATTTTGAAAAGTAAGTCAAGTATCTATTCTATATAAAGTTCAAAAACTCCTTAATGGTATAAATGTCCGGAGGGCACGGTGGAGGTGTGCCACGCTTGGGCAGAGCAACGCCGTGTCCTCGTTGGGGCGATCGGTGGTGGCGATCTCTCGCGCCGGGTCTTGGTACAGGTCATGGTCCGGAGCGAGGAGGAGTGGCAGGCAGTCGCCTCCTTCTGCGAAGCAGTAATGCCAGCAAAGGAGGCGGCCGATCGCGTGAGGCAACGGTCCTCACGCCCCAACCGCAACCGGAATTCTGATCCCGATTTCCGGCCACCGTAAGAGCGGGCTTGCGGACGCCATGGTTAGCTCGTCGTCCGACCGTCCGGTAACCGTCCGGACCGAGCCCAAGTCGATGGCGCGAAATGTTCCACGCGCGTCTTAGTGAGATGTCAGCAAATCGTAGGAGCCCAGCAGGGTCGAAGTCTACTTGGGCCACGGGTAGTATGAAAGCGAAACCCAGGACCCTGGGACGAAGGCAAAGAAGAAACAGGTGTGGGTTTCAGTCAGTAAAAATGTGACACTATCTCTCGCTCCGTCCAAGGCGTGATTAGTCATTAGATGATTTTTTCACATAAAAAAAAATGGTATAAATGTTGTATCCTTTTCTTTCCCTCACTACAATAACGATACGATTGCATCACTGCTTACCATTAGGTGGGATCGCAGTCAAGCACTAGTTTATATCAAATAAAAAATATGCCTAAGAACCCGCTGCAAAACATAGAACTAAAAAGTAGCGAATAAGATAAGTTTTAAAGCAGTCTGATGCAGTTGGTGGGAGTTATTTTAGATGTAATTTAGATTGATATCACCAATAACATCAAACTGCTTGAAAAGTGATCTTGTTCGGAAGTTTTCAGTAGTTTTTGCAATCGAACTTCTTGATCTTGGATCATATCCACTTGTCTTTTTTTATGAAGTCCCTTACGATTTCACTATGCACATGAACAGTGTATTAAAAATAGACAAAAAAAGCAAAAAAGGTGAAATGTTAGTAAAATTTTTATTTGTAACCTACTTGCAAAATAAACATCATTTGACTGGACAGTTTGTCTAGTGGTTAGTGACCTGACTACTATGGCAGAGGTCATGGGTTCGATTCCCACCCAAGACAAATGTTTTTTGATGAGCACGATCATTTATTCTGTGTCTGGGTGTAATTTATAAATAATATGTATTTTTAAATAATACAAACAAGAACTTGACAGCGATTCTATTTGATAGTAAGCAGTGATGCAATCGTTGATGGTGAAGCGCACTAGTTTATTAAGAGCCTATTCAATCTAGCCTTGAAGACACCTAAATTATAATCGGACAGGAAGACCACGGCAAGGAAACTGTTCTAGTATGTATAATGAAATATATAAGTATATTTATCAGTTGTCTAGTACTCATAGTACACGCTCTGCTTAGTTTGGGACTAGATGTCATTGTGTGCCGCCGGGATTCTGATCCCGATTTCCGGCCACCGTAGGCGTGGGCTTGCGGACGGTGAGCAATGGGTAGTTCGCCGTCCGACCGTCCGGTAACTGTCCGGACCGAGCCCAAGTCGTTGACGGCGCGTACTGTTTCACGCGCGCCTCAAGGAGATGTCAGCAACTGTAGGGGCCCATCAGGGTCGAAGCCTACTGGGGCCAAGGGTCTCATTCTGAAAGGAAGACTCGGCCCTGGTACGAAAGGCAACGAAGGAACAGGATGAGTTTTTAGTCAGTAAAAGTCTGACACTATCTCCCGCTCCGCCCAGCGAGCGGGGGATGTCATAAGATTACTTTCCCACCGAAAAAAAAAAAAAAAAAGATGTCATTGTGTGAAACTTGTGTTTGCACTAATGTTATCATGAAAATCACTTGTATGTCGCACGGATAAATGAATTCCACCTTTAGTTTGCAACAGAAGGGCCCAAGAAGATAGACAACCGCAGCCACAAGCAGAGGGTATATAAAACAAACACAGTGTCGGCTGTAGAGCGAGCTGCTATATTGTTTTCAGCTGTGACTCCTTGTTTGATTGATCGGTTCCGGGCCGCGGGACACGGAGCCATGAGCAGTGGATACGGCGATTAAATTCTGTGATGTAGTTTTGATAGCAATAAACTTTATAATAAAATGATCTACTGAATCCTGGACTGAATAGGTATACCTACATATTTATTTTTGCTTTAGGAAGCTTACCTACAGTATTTGTACTTTTGGCCAATCCAGTCTTAAGTTTGGTAACTCGCTAAACTTATGAATTAATAAGGAATTTAAAATTTTTATATGAATATTGTAATTTATATTAAACATTGCAGTGTTCTGACAGACCTGTTGGTTGACAGGCCTGGTCGATCTAGTGGTCAGTGGCCCTGACTGCTTTGCTAAGGGTCGTGGGTTCGATTCCCACCCAGGACAAACGTCTGTGTGATGAGCACGATCATTTGTTCTGTGTCAGGGTGTAATTTATATTTTATTTTATTTATCTATAATATGTATGTATTTAGAAATATATAAGTATGTTTATCAGTTGTTTAGTAAGAGCCTATTCACTCTAGCTTTGAATACACCTAAATCATAATCGGACGGAGAGACCGCAGCAGGCAAGTTTTGCAGTCCCTCAATGTACGCGGTATAAACGACGAGGCGAAACTCTAGGTCCGGACCGTAGTCTTCATTATATATCAGATATTTTCTTCTTCCGTAGTATGTAGCATATCCCACTTTAAATAGAAATTTATCAGCTTACTACGTCACATCCACGCTTCCTTCATCCTCGCTGCAGAAGGCAGGCGCCCCAACGGCATCCTCTGTTTATCCCCAGCACATGCCGCCGACCCAACACCTATTGATCCACCACGAGGTTCCTTCACAAACATACAGCCTTACCCTCACGTGGCCAAGTAATCTAATTGATAACGACAAGATAGATTGCTCTTTTCAAATTATTGGGTGATAGTTATTGGTTAAGGGTAAATTGTAACTGTTTGTGTTCACGGGTAGTGTGAAAGTGAAACCCGGGGCCCTGGGACGAATGCAAAGAAGGAACAGGAGTGGGTTTTTAGTCAGTAAAAGTCTGACACTATCTCCCGCTCTGCCCAAGAGCGGGATTTGTCATTAGATGATTTTCCCAAATGAAAAAAAATACTGTTTGTGTTAGGAGAGGAATTTAGTGTTAAATATTGCGTGTTTATAAATCATTGGGTTCTGCCAGCGGTTTTGCCCACGCGGTAATTGGTTTCTCCATACAAACTTCCAATCCCCGTTTTACCCCCTTAGGGGTGGGTGGAGTTTCGTAAAATCCATTCTTAGCGGATATCTACACCCTATAAAGCTTACCTGCCAAATTTTAAGTTAGTAGGTGTTATTTCTGCGTGATTTCGTGATTAGTCAGTGAGTAGTAATTCGCTTTTATATATATAGATTAGTGACCTGTCCCGACTTTATACAGCTGAAAATTATACACGTAAACCTTTGTCGTTTATTGGTCTTTCTATTAGTGAAAACCGCATCAAAACCCGTTGCCTTATTTAGGAGAAGTTAGTGGTAAACAGACAAACGCAGACCTGCGAACATACTCTCGAGATAAAAAGTATTCCATATGCTGTTCCAGGACATGGTATACCTGTGTATCAAGTTTGTAATGCTAGCAAAGAAGGCGGCCAGGATCCAGATCCCAAATTCTAGCCACCGTAGGCGCGGGCTTGCAGACGGCGAGCTATGGGTAGCTCGCCGTCCGACCGTCCGGTAACCGTTCCGACCGAGCCCAGGTCGTCGACGGCGCGTAGTGTTCCACGCGCGCCTCAAGGAGATGTCAGCAACCGTAGAAGCCCAGCAGGGTCGAAGCCTACTGGGGCCATGAATGATGCGAAAGAGAACCCCGCGGCCCCGTAACGAAGGCAAAAAAGAAACAGGAGTGGGTTTTAATCAGTAAAAGTCTGACACGAAGGGTGGGAGATGTCAATAGATACTTTCCAAGTTTCCTTTTCTTTCAAGTTTCATTGAAAATCGTTAAGCCGTTCGAGCGTGAAGAAGTAACGAACACAGACACACTCAATCATAAACTTTCGCCTTTATCATATTAGTGTGATGTCATAAGCAAAAGATAAAGCTAGGCAGACAGACCTCCATCTGCTCAGCCTTTTATTATTATTATCATTTATTAAATTTCTGTACATATTATTTACATTTTTAAATATTTCTTAAAAAATAAAATAAAAAAACATTTAAAAATATAAAAAATAGTAGCCCACCGGCATCAGGAGCAGGGTCCAAGCTACCGGTGGTCAGGGCTCCTGAGAGAGGAATCTCCTAACGACACTCCTGGACACGGCGCGCATGCCGTGTCCAGGAGTACTGCTTTCTGGATCAGGCCCTTGATCCAGCTGCCTAACGAGAGCCTCCTTAGATGTTGTTCGAGGCTCTTTGCTATTAAGCCATTGGCCGTTACGACTATCGGCACAATGATTGCTCTATCCACTTCCCACATGTCGACAACCTCGCGAGCTAAGTCAAGATACTTAGTTTGCTTATCTTTCTCAGCTTTCACGAGGTTCTCGTCATGAGGGACCGCTATATCAACAATCATTGTGCGACGCTCTAGTCGATCTATCACCACTATATCAGGTTTATTGGCAACAATAGTCCTGTCAGTGATGATAGATCGATCCCAATATAATGTGATATTGCCATTGTCGAGAACTGGGTCGGGCACATACCTATAATACGGTACTTCTGATTCCACAAGATTGTATTTATTATTATTATTATTTGTCTTTCAAATTTTAGAATTCTAGGTCAACGGGAAGTACCCTATGAATTTTGATTCCCTTGAGAACGTCGAAATATACGTTTTTTGCCAAATAAATGGCCGTATCTATTTTTTCGTTAACTTAGAAGTTTGACTTTTTTTCACAGTTTCAAGAGACCGTAGACTTGAGTATAGCATAGTATAGCATAGTCGGCCTTATAATGTTCCCACTGTTGGGACTCAGGCCTCCTCTCTAGGAGAGGAGATGGGCCGTAATCCACCACGCGGGCCCAGTGCGGGTTGGTGGATGTCACATGTCTTCGAATTTTTGGTTCTAGGACATGCCGGTTTCCTCACGATGTTTTCCTTCACCGTTTTGAGAGCAGTGGTGATGAAATAAATTACACAAAATAATGCGCCTGGCTGGACTAGACTTAGACTTGAGTGTATAGTTTTAATTTCAACTCGATACCACCACGCATTCCCGAGATAAAGCGTCTTTGTCAGATGACAGACGGACAATAAAGTGATTCTATAAGGGTTCCGTTTTTTTTACCCTTTGATGTACGGCACCCTAAAAAGAGAAGTACTAATAACACGCGGGCAAAGCCACTGTCTGAAGCTAACTAGCTAATATGGCGTACACACATAGGACATATTAGTACAAAGTGAACAAGCCTAATCCTGTAGACAAAAAAAAAACTTGAGTGACGGGTAAGAGCGCAGAAAAAGCTAGTGTTCACGCAAGCCTGTTATGAACAAACGTTGATGGTGGGTGGGAGCATTTTGAAATGCTTTTTGAAGGTTTTTTGTACGCTTTTAGGCGTCAACCCCAGGGGTTTGCGGGCTTACTGAAACAGCTTTAGAGTTCTTCTTACTGTAGTTGCTAGTATCGGTCGGCGACTGGCTCATTTTTTGGCAAAATATTGCTCTTTTCCTGTAGACCGTACCTTTTGTTGTATGTTTTGGGATTGTGTTAAGTCTTGTCAGTCTTTATTTTTTAAAACGTGATGAAAGTTGAATTGGTTTTTTGTTTATATAATATTTTTTTATTCCACAACTATCACTATACGCCGTCTAGTCCCAAGCTAAGCAGAGCTTGTGTTATGAGTACTAGACATTTGTTAAACATACTTATATATTTCTATATACATACATATCATAGATAAATTACACACAGACACAGAACAAATGTGCGTGCTCATCACACAAACATTTGTCCTGGGTTTGAATCCAACCCACGACCTCCGGTATAGCAGTCAGGGCCACTAACCACTAGACCAACAGGCAAGTCAAGTAGTACAAATATACAATCTGAAAGAGTTATTTTTCTATTACATACATGATGGCTTTGATTACATGTACGAAGAGCATTACGACACTTATATTCGGCTCTACTTAGTACCCTCCCCTCCAACCTTTTTTGGCGGGATATCTTCAAATGACTCCTCGCGCTCTAGGTGGAGTGAGATGCCATTTTTACTAACTAAAACTCAGATGTATTCTTCAAAAAAAAACCGGGCAAGTGCGAGTCGGACTCGCGCACTGAGAGTTCCGTACAAACTCACCTATGAAAACATTCCAATTTCCGAATCGTGTATCAAAGATCGAAATAAAGTTTTTTTCTTTTTGTCACGTAACTACAAATTTACAGTTTTCAGATTTAAAATAATGTCACTGTTAAATCTGACTGGCCTGTTGGTCTAGTAGTTAGTGGCCCTGACTGCTATGCCGATGGTCGTGGGTTCGATTCCCACCCAGGACAAATGTTTGTGTGATGAGCACCATCATTTGTTCTGTGTCTGGGTCTAATTTATCAATATATGTATGTATTTAGAAATATATAAGTATGTTTATCAGTTTTCTAGTACCCATAACACAAGCTTGGCTTAACTTGGGACTAGACGGCATTGTGTGATAGTTGTGGAATATTATTATTATTTGATCGTTTATTCATTATCTTAACATATAAATAATATTAAAAAAAAAAAAAAATTAAGGACAGTGACAAATCATAAAATCCATTAATTTTAACGTAAACTGTAACAACTCATCTTTAGAGTGGCTTTAACCAAAAGCTACATTACAGACTCCAACAAAGTTAATTTTAGCAGTATCATTAACTGTGACCATTGAATTGACGGTACTATTGGCGCAGTGATTGAGCTATTGACTGCTACGCTGCATGGCGAGGGTTCGATTCCCGCACGGAACAAATATTTGTATGGCCTAGAGATAGGTTTTTCGGGTCTAGATGTCTTGAGTGTGTGAGTTTATATGTTTGTGAACGCACCCATGATACAGTAGTAATTCTTTGTAAGTAATTTGAAGTGTTTTAATATTTTTTTAACGTTGTCTACGTTGCAAAATAAAAAATAATAAAAATTGTCTATAAACCTGATTGTTTTACTTAACTATAACTTTAGTCCTTAACCATCCGAATTTGAGTGATTAAAGTTATCGTACGGTAACGCCCACGTAATGGGTGACAAAGCATTGGTTACCGTTAAAGTTAGTTACACACACATACAACTCAATCTTAAAATATGAGTGTAGATGTTAACTTAAACGTGTAGACGTTAACATAAACGCAAAACAAAACGTAAACCTCACCGTCAGTCATCACTAAACAGTCCATAAATAATTCAATTTCTACATTTACATGAACAAAACTTTAAGTAAGTAATATTTATTCTTTCCGTCCAAGCCTCACTCTTAACTTCTTAGCAAAGCAAAGATAATATTTCTCTTTTTATCTTTTAAATATTAATGCGCCAGCTTCCGTTGTGGCTTTCATTTGATTTGTGCTTACTTTAATAAAATTCACCTTTTAGTACATAATCGGGAATGACAAGTCTGGCTTTTTAGATTATCATTGGCTGGCTTATCTCATCAACGTACCGTATAAAAAAGTACCTTATATGCTATTCCAGGACATGGTCTACCCGTACGCCTAATTTTATCAAAATCCGTTCCGCTATTTGAGTGTGAAGGAGTTACAAACATACATACACACTTTCGCCTTTATAATATCAGTGTGATGTACCATTAGCAAGTATATATAATAAAATAAGTTTGCTATATAGGGTGACTGGTAATTAGTGACCGATACTTAAACACATGATTGTACTCATGATTACAAACCACTTTACCAAAGAAACTTTTTATAAGACCGCCCATTGTGACACTATATTAATATTAAGTTCCTAATGTAATTTGCATTTTTGGTGTACAATAAAGAATATATCTATCTATCTATATCCCATCGATAGCCCTTACGAACACCGATCATAAGAACAATGCGACGAAGTATCGCACATGTACACACATAGCCACATAACTATTCGGTCACCATTGGCTGCTATTTTTAAATTTATTTGCTTTCAGCAATATGATTTGACGTATTAAATGTTATTTTCTTATGCCTATTTTAATTCTACTGTATGTGTGAAGTACGAATAAACGATTTTTTCTTCTTTATTTCTTTATTTAGACAGAAAAAGTTTAAATAATTTATGACAACACTATTTAGACTAATCTGTAACAACACTATCTTGAATGAACAAAATTAAAAACAAAAGTCATCTGTCATTTGATGACACACTGGACACACGACGGCTTACAGGTAGATACCACCATGTAACCTACCTTGGAATTGTCAAAATACTGACTTGCGGGGACCATTCCCAGCACCCTAAGAGCAAACCTAAAATCTATCGATTCTGTTTCGCCTAAAAGAAACTGGGGCAACCCAAAAACTCAAAACTAAAACACCTTTGAAAGGATATTCACGAAACAAAATAGATGCAGGAGACAACATCACGAAGAGCGAACGAAACTAAAATCGTTTTGCATATACGCAAATTGAATCAATTTTTCGTACAAAATTGTATCCTCCCCGAGTGAGGGCAAGCGAATTTTATGTAAAGCCGTCTCAGGGAGCCCGACAAATCGTTGCGATCAATCGCGATCTCCAACGATTCATTGAACGATTTAGAATCGCAGTCAAATCGTTGAGCGATAACTGTCTGGAGAAATTATTGCGTACTGAATGAACAGAAATGTGATTTTGAATGAAATATGAATGTTATTTGTAGATAAGGGAGAGAAGGCAGATTGCGAGCTGTCTATTGTAATATCTATTGATTAGGTGACGTCATTCATTGATGCATTGTTCTTATTGTTTTTCTGAGTTACTCTTACTACTCGTGGGTACAAAATTTAAGGAACGATTTTTTAAAGAATAATCTCATCCATTTCATCAACTAAATAAAAAAATGTAAAATTTCTCTACAATTTGTCAAGAGTACAAGAACAGTGGCTGTGTGGATACAACACTGATTCTGGGTTCGGCATAGCGTAAGTAAGATACAATATCCCTAAATAACTTTGTACCGTCTAATCTACCCTGAAATCAAAATCATCATTTTCACCGAAAGATGTCCACGGCTGGACATAGGCTTCCCCAAACTGTCGCCAAAACGACCGCTCCTTTGTCTCTCGCATCCATTGGTTTCCCGCGACACTAACTAGAATACTAACACTACGTGCTCATTCACGTTGACTCGCGGGCGCGGTGGCGGGCGCGGTCACGAAATATCAAACATATGGCGTAATATCGAAGTATTCACGTACGAAACACACATGCGGCCTCAGTAGTGGGCAAGCTAGCGACTGGCGCGCGCGGCGCGCTCGCGGCTGTATCAAACGCTTGAGATGTTAGTGTGTGTTCACGTCAAACTAGCGTTAGAAACGGTAGCAAGTTTTCATGTTTTCATTATGTCTTTCAATACAGAAGAGTTTATAAGTACTGTTCAGGCTAGAACTCACCATACCGTTCTCTTTCTTTATTAATTTCGTACACACCAATTCTAATTACTATCATCTGAACTTTAGGTATGAATTTTCGGTTAACAATAAAAGATTGTCGTCCATTTTTTCAACCTCTGAAAAGTCGTCACTCCCGCGCAAACGCCTGGCGACCAATCTGAACACGAAGTCGTCACGTCTTCGCGACCATACTCGACTCCGCGCCCGCGCGCTCCAACGTGAACAAGTACTACGTCTTTCAATATAAAAACATACGTAGAAACGGAAAAAATCTCAAGAAAAACCTCATGCAGCACATATAGACTCTATATGCTCCACTCTCTTCCAACATACACACAACTTCGAAAATAACTTAGATATGTACATAGATAAGATCATGGTAAACCCGCATTCGATAGTCGACAATCAAAGCGATACATCGAGGATCGAAAACTCATGCTGGAATTCGATTAATTATAAATTGAATGGTTGTGTGGTGTGTTGTATATTTAATGGCACCTCATCGGGGTTTAGTGGCACTAGTTGGTTCGTCTCTTATTAAATATTGTGTAGTTATTTAGTCGGGTGGTAGATAGCCAGGAGGCCCCACGCACGGGTGTTACGGGTGTTACAAATCTCTGAAATTCTCGGCTTTTCTCCACAATAATATACAAGACTAGCTTCTGCCCGCGGCTTCGCCCGCGTGAAAATAGTTTTCTCCACACAAACTTTGGACCCCCGTTTCATCCCTTTAGGGGGTGAATTTTGTAAAATCCTCTCTTAGTGCTCGCCTACGTCATAAAAGGAAGCCTTGTGCAAAATTTCACGTTCCTAGTCCCAGTAGTTTCGGCTGTGCGTTGATATGTCAGTCAGTCAGTTTCTCCTTTTATATATATAGATTATACACCTAAACCTTCCTCATGAATCATTCTATCTTTTAGTAAAATCAGCAAGAAAATCCGTTAATTGTTTTTCGATATTATCGTGACGGACAGACATATTGATGCGGTGGGGACTTTATAACACGTGAGGAATATAACCCAATTCTAAAAGATAATTCACCAAAAGAACGACACAATGGTTAGCAAGTAAGCCGTTTTTATTTTTGAGGAGATCAAATAGTTTTACTGGATTCCAGACAAAACATTTGCTACAGAACTTAGATTCTAGGCAAAGTGACATCAACCAAGAAAAACTATTGTCAAAAAGTTTGAAATATGTGGATTGAAATGCGCTACCCAGATGTAACGTACTCCTTAACACTTGCCATTTCGACAATATTTTAAGCTGATAGAATGTAATTTTGTCCAGACCCTATGAATGTGCTCACCTGGGGATAAATACGTGTGGGTCAGAGGGTTGCCATTATAATCCTTTTTGAGTAAAACTCATATGTATCTAAAATTTTAAATTTATAATTTATAAGATTATTCGTTTTTAATGACTTTAACGCCTACAGGGACTCTAGAAATCATCATATCAGCAAAAATCGCAACTGAAGAAATACAGGTGCAGTTTAGTCAGTATAAGTCTGACACTCCCTCTCGCTATACCAGGAGCGGGAGAAATAATTTGATAAGCTCCGACTCTCAAAAAAAAGGAATTAGCTACGCGATAATAGGTAATACCTCTGAAATTGCTGTTTTTTAAAACGGGTTGCTTTGAAGGGATCTTTGGGTTGACTATAAGTTCAAATAAAGTTTATATTGAAGGTAATACGTTATTCTGTTTTTGAAATTAGGTATTTATTGTTTTTTTTTTGTGTTTTGTATATCCTGTAATATTGCGGTACTTATAACCATGAAAATTAATAAAAAAACGTTTTTTCATGTTAAGAATTCCAACATAGAAACTGCATTTCAAAGAGCAAGCAATATCAATGACTTATTCCTATGAAATTCTTCTACATACAGTGAAATCTGGATAATAGTAAGTATACAGATTGAAGAATTAACAAAATCAAAAGTATGAGAAGGACAGAGCAGTAGGAGATTGTTAGAGATTGTCGTCTCTATTTTCCCATCATTAAGATACAAATTAATGTTATGCATGTTATTATATAGAAGTAACCTATACACTCTTGACGTATAGACCTCTAGGTTGTAGCTATTAAAAAACAAACTCTGGCAGGGAATCAAAATCAAAATTCAATTTTTTTTTTATTTCATGTAGGCCTAAGTGCCCATGCACTTATAAAATGTCAGAAGCTAGTGCACGGTTTCAAATTGGTCGTTTCCTATGGAGAAGAACCGGCAAGAAACTCCATGGTTACTCTTTTAAAAAAAGTGGTTGTTTACAATATTTTTATATTACAGTATTAATAGATATTATGTAAGAACAGTGTGGACCAGTCAATATTATACCCAAAAGCACAATAAAAATAATCATATTAAAAAAAAAGTGAGTCGTAACAGGAAGTAATCTAAGAATTCGTGGAGTCTACAGTGTTCTCACATTAACATTATAAAAAGAGACTGTTTAAAAAAAAAAAAGCATGAAAAATACGAATAGTAGGAATTCCACTCCTTAGCTGTACGTACAATGAATGTGTTCCCAAAACTTTTTGTACTTATGGGTGGGATGTCCACCATGTAACAGTGGCGCGACGTCGTACGTCCAATGGTCCGATGATGGAACGAGGCTTGAGAGAATTAAACTGTGCAGTTCTGATGCACATTCCTCGAAATACAAACGATAGAAAAATCGCATGGCAGCAGAGGTTTGCCAGGTTTCACTGTATTACAAATCAATATAACTCTTAATAAAGATACATAGTATTTCTTCTCAGAACTTAACATCTCAAATCTGAACAAGGAACGTCTTTTATATCACTCGTCTTTAACGATTACGACAATAGTAAAACCCGATGCGACTCCTGTTACAACAAATAAATGGCAGCTTTATTCCTTGCCAGTTAAAGTGTTAATTTGAATGACGAGGCAGTTAAAATAATAGGAGATGCAAACAGTACTGTGATGTTGATTCTTATTAAAGCAACAAAGATTTGAAGTGTTTCTTTTGAGAAACTGTTACAAAATATCTCGAGTAGCTAAAGAGTCTATCCAATACGCCGTACCATGCCATGATCATACTATGACCGTAATAGAAGCGTGCCATGCAAAACATTAATCAGGACATTATTGTCGATAAGTCCTAGTGAGCACAGCAGACCTGGTCAGAATTGAGAATTTGGCTTTACGGATTTGTCAAATAGATTTAGAAAAGTTTTCAACTTGAAATTCTCAGTTTAGACACCGAGTGTTAGACCTCTTCTGTTAGAGAGGAAATGAGCAGTTATCCACTATGCCAGCCCAAAGCGTGTAAGACCTACAAAATATATTGACAACCAACAAATCATATCATCCATAACACAACTGCCGCCATTTTACATTCAGGCACCAATACCGTAGTAGACAGCCTACACCCGTACCCCGGTGTGCACGCCGCCTAACTCGATTGTACCGCAACCTTTCAGATCTATTATCAAAGACAGTACGTTACTACTTCAAGGCGAGCATCGCTTGAGGGCCGCCTTATCAGACAACCTCTTTGACGAAGCTACAATCAATGGACCTCCCCCTCCTCCCGGAACACAGAGAAAACGCTCCAGCACAGAGGGGAGCCGCGGTTTTCCGAAGGTTTACTTAAAATGGTCGGAGTTGGAGTGGATTCTTCGCGGCCGTCCTATCCCGGGCGACGGATTGAAGAGAAAGTGTCGTGTAAAAGGCAGAACGGTGGTGCAGGGCCACGCGGCCACTCGTTCGCCTCTTATCGAGTTTGGAGTTTACAAAAATGGCCGCTGCTTCATTGGGATGAAGGGCAGTTTGTTATTGAGGTACCTGGGTAGGAGGTATTTGATTTTGTTGGATATAAATTTATGATATGAGGCCATAGTTACCATAGTTCCATCGGGAGTAATTTGAGACGTAAGTAAAATATGTAAAGATGTTCAGATTTCATTTGGAATGATTTTTATTAACACTGTTCTTATCGTAATTTAAATACGTGGGAATATGTAGATTTGATTTGATTTGTTGATGGGAGTAATGGTGGTTCAGTGGTACCTGCCCTGACTTATCTTGTAGGTCGTGGGCTCAAACCCAGCCATACAGTCCAATTTAATAGAACTAAAGAAATGCTATTATGATGCAAGTCCAAAAGTAAAATATTCGTACTAGACGTCTCGATAACATTACAAAAGATGAATGTATTCGCGTCGCCTGTTAACCCCACTCACTGCATTCAATCACGAGGCGCACGTAACCAAATATTGTATATGGAAATATTTATGAGCGACGAGTGTATCGGAGCGCGTCAACACTAGTCTTTTATATTTCTTCAGAGGAAAACTGCAGGATTGTTTGAAGGATTTCAAGATTAGAAGAAATCTGTACATAAAGAACTTAAATACTAACTATTTATCTAAACCTAACTATAAACATATACAACATGTATAATAAACGTATATCGTGAAAGTAGTATGTTCAAAATCGACTACTAAATCGATTTCAGCCAGTTTTAAAGTATCAGTTTAAATAAATACCAATTTTGATAATTCTTGATTGCGTCACTAATGTTTGTATGCGTTTCGTCGATCCTATATTATTTGCCCATAATCAGAATAAAAATCTCTACCTAGTTGCATTTAAGTAGTATTTCAGTGCTTGAATTATGATTGTAACTTAATTTTCTAATTGTGGTGTGGTGTAATATTCCATTTACATTTTCTATACAAAAACAAAACACAATAAGGCATCGAAGTAATCTTCCACGTCACTGTCATCCAGAAAAGTGCCCAGAGGACAAGCAGCATTGCCACTTTGAATGGCAATGCTAATTCTTTGGGTAAAGAACGAGCCAGCTGGTTACGTTGTGTGTAATATTAATGTGATAGCCTCGAGTTTGACCACTTACTCAAACTTGCACTAGACTTAAATTCCCCTTTACTTAGGTTTTAAATATCAAGACAAAAACTTTTTTTATTTTTTTATTAATGATAGGCTCGCGTTTGACCTCCATCTCACCTGATGGTAAGCGATGATGTGGTCGACGATGGAGCACGCTTGCCTAGAAGTAGCCTATTCACTCTTGCCTTAAAGACCCCTAAGTTGTAACTATCAGGAAACACAGACTCCGGCAAGGAATTCCACTCCTTGGCTGTACGCATAATTAATGTGTTCTTAAAACGTTTTGTGCGTATGGGTGGGATGTCTACCATGTACCGGTGGCGCAACGCCGTACGTCTAGTGGTCCGATGATGGAACGGACTTGGCGGAATTAGATTGTGCAATTCCAGTGCACAATCCCCGAAATGTAAACGATAGAAAACCGACAGGCTAGCAACTCGGCGGCAATGCCCAAGGCTTTGGAGCTTCGATTCAACAAGTGCATCATTGCCGATGATCCTCTTGGCTCGCCTCTCAATCGACTCTAGCACGTCAAGCTGGCATTTGGCAGACCCGTCCTAAAGATGAGAGCAGTACTCCTTTCACAATCGAATTGGCGCTTGATAAAGTTTTAGCAGCTGTTCCGGCGTGAAGTACCGTCTGACCTTCGCGAGGATTCCCAGTTTTTTTGCTGCTTTTGAGCCTTTGCTTCGATGTACGGCCCAAAGTTGAGAGTTGACGTCAGCGTAACACCAAGAAGATCAAGATGGTCGGTTATTGGCACGGTCACACCTCGGAAAGATGGAATAAAGGTGGAATATTTTCTAATGACTTCTCTCGCTCTACGGCAAAGCGTAAGGACGTGTCAGACTCTTACTGACTATAACCATACCTATATTCCTTTAGTTACTCTTTGCGTTCTAGGCCCACGGGTTTCCCTTTCAGAAGTCGACTCATGGCCCCAGTAGTCTTCGGCAATACTGGGTTCTTACGGTTCGCTGACATCTATTTGAGGTGCACGTGGAAAACTACACGCCAGCAATGACTCAGGCTCGGTCCAAACGGTTACCGGACGGTTATATGGTGAGCTACCCATTGCTCGTCGTCCGCAAGCCCACGCCTACGATGGCTAGTAGACGGGGTCGTAGTCTCGGTGGCAGGGACGTGAGGATGTCTGTTTCCTCACGCGTGCTGCTGCCTCCACCGCTAGCATTACTGCTTTGCAGAAAGAGGCGTCCGCCGCCCATTCCCGCTCGCTCTGGACCATGATCTGACCAAGGGTCCGGTGCGAGTGGTCATCGCAGAAAATCTTCCCCACGAGGACTCGGCGGTGCTCCGCCCAAGCGTGGTACACGTTCACCTTATGCTCCACTGTGTCCTCTGGGTGGTCCACACAATGGTGTCACCCGGACGTTTGTTCTGCCTGAATCAGGTGTTGGTGCGGTAGAAAATCCCACTTCCTTCGCTGTGAATTAATGTATTCCCAAATCTGCTACAAACAACGTCATACCCAGAAACTATCATCATTTATACAAAAAACGCACAGCATAATATAAAATCTACCAACAGACCAATAAAATATATATTTTATAAAATATTATACGGGTCTAGTAACATTCATAGCAGCTTTAAACAAATTAAGATATGGCTTAATTAACGAGAATAGCCGGTTTTACGATATCCCCGACCCAGCTGAAATATAGCGTCACGACGAATATTTTATAGTTAAATATCTTTGTTTATTGCAGTATTTAGTTTCGTTAATTTGAATAATTAATATTCATCGTTTAATTTACGCGTTAAATAAGGAAATGGCGAAGTGAGGAGAATCCAAATGAGGAGGGAATGAGGAGAGGGTTATGTTAAGCTCATTATTGTGTAATAGAGGTATTTTAATTATTTATAGCTTTTGTTGAAGATGGTTTGCAATTCAGAGATATATTTTTAATATCTGCCACTGGTTTCACTCGAGTGATAGTAAAAAATTGTCCCAAGGGAATATATTCCCGGGAATATAAATTATCCTATGTTAGCACATTTGGAATAGCGTTGGCCTAAGTGTAACAAGTGTTATCTAAATCAGTTCAGCCGTTCGAGCGTCAAGAAGTAAGAAACGTTCACACAAACTATTTCTTTATAATATTAGTGTGATACATTTTCAAAACACATTTTTGAGTGTGATTTTTTTTCCCTTTTTTGGGAAAAAGATCTGACTGTTTTTTTTATCATTTTTTATTAGAATGAAGGTAATGTTTAAAGCAACAGAAGATATTGCGTCATGTTAATTGACCGATTGTTTATCGAGGTTTTTTTTTAAGGTGGGAAAATCATCTAATGACAAATCTCGCTCTTGGGTGGAGCGAGAGATAGTGTCAGACTTTTACTGACTAAAAACCCACTCCTGTTCCCTCTTTGCCTTCATCCCGGGGCCCCGGGCTTCGCTTTCACACTACCCGTGGTTGTTTATCGAGGTGGACCGATGACCTGGTGAGGGTCGCGGGAATCCGATGGATGCGAGACGCACAGGTCATTATGGCGACATTAGGGGGAAGCCTATGTCTAACAGTGGATATCTTCCGGCTGAAATGATGATGATTTTAATTGACATATCAGTCATGCCAGATTATTCTTAAACTCAAAATCATTTTATTTCACATCAGCTTACATGAGCACCTATAAAACGTCTGAAACTTTCTTATGGCGAAGAACCGACAAGAAACTTCATGGTTACTGTTTTAAAAAGTGATTGATTCTCGTTTTTTTATCACACTCATAATAAGGCGAAAGTTTATAGCTATACCTATAAACCTTCGCCTTAATAATAGTGTGATAATAATGGAGTGAGTGATTGTTATACCTTCACGGCCAAAATACTGAACAGCCCCCTAGCCAAGTTACGACCGTTTCGTTACGATTCTCTTACTTCGAACGCCTGGAATAACCCACGCCTCTGATTTCTTTTGTTTTGACCACGTGACTGAGCGTTGAGATGATATCAGAACAAAGGATTTGGAGGCGTGACATACTCAAGGTGTCTGACTACTAACTTGACTAAGGGGGCACATAAGAATTACATTTAAGAAAGAAAAATATAAAGAACGACAACATGTTACAATCGGTATACGGGTATATCATGTCCTGGACTTTTTATGCCGTTATTTTTCTACAATAATGCGGGCGAAACCACTGGCAGAGGCTAGTATATCTTCTGTATGTAGAAAAGGCAAGGTCTTAACTCACTCACAAACTCATTAACGTCCAGCCCTTGGACCTAGAACGCTGAAATTTTGCACAGACGTGCCTTTTATGATGTTGATAAAGAACAAGAAAGGGTATTTTGAAATTCAACCCCTAACTAAGGGGGGGCGATCGGCGGCAACGACCTCTCGCACCGGGCCCTGGTACAGGCTATAGGAGGCGGCCGCACGCGCGAGGGTACGGCCCTCACGCCCCAGCCACCGGGATCCCGATCCCGATTTCCAGCCACCGTAAGCACAGGCTTGCGGACGGCGAGCAAAGGGTAGCACGCTGTTCGGTCGTCCAGTAACCGTTCAGACCGAGCCCAAGTCGTCAACGGCATGTAGTGTTCCACGCACGCCTTAAGCAGATGTCAGTAAATCGTACGGGCCCAGCAGGGTCGAAGCCTACTGGGGCCATGGGTTAAGTGAAAATGAATCCCCGGGGCCCTGTAACACAAGACAAAGAACGAACAAACGAGTGGGTTTTAGTCAGAAAAAGTCTGACACGCTTTACCGCTCCGCACAAGGGCGGGAGATGTCATCAGATGATTTTCCACCTCTAGAATATATGTAACTAGTGAAAATGACTTAGACAAAATCTTGATTGGAGAGCAATAAAACCATAACAAGTCGCTATATAACGTCTTGCTAAAACATGACTGAGCTGAAGCGACCTCCATATCCTAAAATATTAAACCAGACCTTCAGTTTAACAAACCCTTACAAAACAACGTTAAAGTTTACCGCAAAATCGTAACAGAGTTTAGACTTTAAACCATTTCTCTCTATAAAGTGTTTGTAAAATTTCCCACGATAGTTCTAAACGTGTTTCGTAATGGGTCGTGAATCTGAGTCGTGGCGGTATCAGCAGTAATAGAGGTCATGAATTTGTAATGGCAATCGTAGGATTGAGGCTTTTGAGGAGGTCTGTGAGAGAGCTGGCCATAACGCATTTTAAGTAGGCATTGCTCAAGTGATTTTAGTATTTTTTAGATTGAGCTTTATGGGAAAAGCTTGGTAATAAATGACCCTAATTAAAAAGCAATAAAATGGGCATGAAACGTCAGTTTTTAGTACCGCTATGACTTAAATAACATCACGCTACACCTTCTTTTCTATGTGCCTCTTTCGATTTCAATTTTTAAATGCGGGTAAAGTAAACAATCATAAAATTCTCAATATCTAAACTGGATTAAGCAACTTTTTTTATTAATAATATGTTTGCGTTTGACTACTATCTCACCTGATGGTAAACGATGATGTGGTCGACAGTGGAGCACGCTAGAAGTAACCTATTTTCACCTATTTTGACTTAAAGACTCCCAGGTTGCACAATGAATGTGTTCCTGTAACGTTTAGTGCCACATAACAATAAAATATTGCTCTATGAGATATACATACTGTCTGTTTGGAGTTTCCATCAACTGATCACAAGACGTTAGGCGATGCGTCACTGTTCCATTGTGGACACACTTATACGCACAAAATGTGTTGGGAACACATTAATTGTTTAAGGAGTGCAATTCCCTGTCGGATTCTGTGTTACCTGATAGCTAAAACCTAGGGGTATTCAAGCCAAGGGTGAATAGATTACTTCTAGGCAAGCATGTTCCCTTGTCGGACACATTATCGCTTACCATCAGGAGAGATAGCGGTCAGGCGCGAGCCAAAAATAATAAAAAATTTAAAAATAAAAAAGCCGACTGCGAAAAAAATAACTGTAAATAAAAACAGAAAAGAAAAAAAAACAAGTTCAGTCCAGTAGCGTAGAAACCAATTAGATTACATTAATTTAAACACATAAAATAAAACTAATAATAAATCTAATAATAAATATTGACTGCAACAGTCGGGACCCATATCAGATGGAATTATTTTAGTCTAGATTATTTTAACTGCTCAGCGGTTTGGAAGATATGAGGTAATAAAGAATATTACATACATACTCGTATGTACATACATCCATACACACACACACAAAATACGTGCGAAAAACAAAACCCTTCTTGCAGTCGGGTAAAAATAAACATACCTGTCAACTAATTTTGTAATCTATTGTTCTTATTACCTATATTTGCATAGTGGTGCATAGATCTAGGGAAGAGCGCTGACTCGCTCATTGTACCACCCGTTATTTTTAACAGTATAGTAATTCCGTTTAGCTCCGAGGTTAAGGATCTTGGTCTGCATGTCGACACTTGTCTTGATTGGCGGAAGCAGGTCTCAAGTGTTAGTTGGAAAGTCACCGGAACGTTACGGTCGCTCTATCGACTGAAGAATCTTCTCCCTGCTCACATAAAGGCAATGCTTGTACAGTCCCTAATTTTTCCTATGATTGACTATGCTGATGTGTGCTACTATGACCTGAATGCAGATCTCCTCAATAAACTGGACCGCCTTCTGAATAACTGCATTCGATTCGTCTTCAACCTTCGTAAGTATGATCATGTATCAACGCATCGATCACTTTTAAAATGGTTACCCATTCGCCAGCGTAGAGCGTTAAGAGCCTTGACAACTCTGTTTTCTTTTCTGCCTCATAAGCCTTCTTCTCCTTCTTATCTGACTTCAGAAATTCAGTTTCTTTGCTCTGCGCACAATAAAAATCTGCGATCCACAAATAATCATCTTCTACGATGTCCGACACACCGCTCTGGGTTTGTCCATTCCTCTTTCTTTGTCCAGGCGATCTTCCTTTGGAATGCGCTCCCTCTGAACATCAGGATGGCAACCAGTCGGTTGTCCTTTAAAATGAAAGCACGAGAACACTTTCGCAAGAAGTTGGTGGATTCATCACACTCTTGATTTGTTGCATATTTTTTTTCTCAATATCATTCTTTATTTGTATGCATGTATCTAAGTATTTATATTTATTATTGTTCTTGTTTCCTCTCTGGCAATCTTTTATTAAGTTGCACCTGCCATGTTATGTCTCTGCACCAGCCTAAGGTCGACTGTTAGAAAATGCCTAAGGCATTAAGTCCGCCTTTGTATAATGTTTAGTGCATAAAGTTTTAAATAAATGAATAAACTCACGACGCTGTGTTTTTTTTTTCTACTGTACGTAAGTTATTAATCATTACGAACAAAATTACATCGCAATTCGATATCAAGTAAAATACTAATTAATAAACAGTTATGTTTGCTAGTTTCGGAAACGAATAAATCATAGTTAGTGGTAATTGCGAAGTAATTGGCGAACGGTTTAATCAGCGATTGCTATCGTTATGGCATCTAAATGGGTGAATTAGTGATGAGATGAAATTGGGTAAGTTCCATAAACTAATTTTAATTGAGACAGGTGATTGGTTTTTAGTACAGTTAGTTTTCCTCCTACAGTATTTTTTGTGAAGTAGGAAATGATCCCATCCCCAAACTGAAGTAGAACGAAGGAGAAGAGGAAAGAAAAAAAAAGGAAAGGCGAAAAGGGGGGGCAGGAGTGTAAAGTGGGATTTCCCCCACTCTAGGGGTAAAATGGGAGGTCGCGACTAAAACCAGCCCTATGTTCCTTCAGTTGCCTTCTACAGTCTAGGTTAGTTGCCTTCTAAATTTTAGTTGGAGTTTATTTAAAACTTATCGCAAAAAGTGATTTTTTACAAAAAACCTTTGGAGAAGACAGAGAAGGAGACAAAGATACGCAGGTAGTTCATGGTGTACTATTTACATATATACAATACGTAACTAATAAAATATATTTAATGCAAACAATATAACGTGTACGTAATGACGTTCTAAAGAAAAGGTAACGAACGTTTGTGCTGCCTTACCGACACAGGCAAAGCATTCACACACAGCCGCACTGCTAATTAGTGCGTTGTAGAGAAAATTTATTATACATATTACTAGCGACTGAACTCGTCATTATAATAAATATCACTAAAATGGCAACACATTTCGCACGGCACTATCTATTTGACTACTGTAAAAATCGCGTGACACCAGCAATAAAATAAAGAACAATTTAATTAATATCATAATCACTTTATTTCAATTTTTCACACACAACTTTGCGTGTTAGACAACTATAAACATTGCTTGACACTTTTCTACCGAAGGGAATTGTCGTAGCTCGTAGCAGTCCCGTAGCAATGCGTAGCGTGCTACAAAATAATCGGTGCTACGACATTCGTAGCGTGACCTTGTTTGGAAACTATTTCATATATTTACGCTTTCTTATTGTGTACTTAGTTTGAACTACAAGCTTTTATCTGTATGATTGTTTATGTCTTACGGATACCGCTTTAAGCAGTGAAGGGAAGGGGAGTGTTTTTTTTTTTTTTTTTTTTTTCGGGTGGGAAAATCATCTCATGACATCCCCCGCTCTTGGGCGGAGCGGGAGATAGTGTCAGACTTTTACTGACTAAAAACCCACTCCTGTTCCTTCTTTGCCATTTGTTTTCCAGGGCCCCGGGGATCTCTTTCGCATCACCCATGGCCCCAGTAGGCTTCGACCCTGTTGGGCCCCTACGGTTGCTGACATCTCCTTGAGGCGCGCGTGGAACACTACGCGCCGTCGACGACTTGGGCTCGGTCCGGACGGTTACCGGACGATCGGACGGCGAGCCACCCATTGCTCGCCGTCCGCAAGCCCGCGCCTACGGTGGCCGGAAATCGGGATCGGAATCCCGGCGGCGGTTGGGGCGTAAGGACCGTTGCCGTTGCCTCACGCGATCGGCCGCCTCCTTTGCTAGCATTACTGCTTCGCAGAAGGAGGCGACCGCCTGCCACTCCTCCTCGCTCCGGACCATGGCCTGTACCAAGGCCCGGCGCGAGAGATCGCTGCCGCCGATCGCCCTCACGAGGACACGACGGTGCTCTGCCCAAGCGGGGCACACCTCTACCGTGTGCTCCACCGTGTCCTCCGGGTGGTCCACACAATGGTGGTTGGAATGGTTGGAATTACACAATTTAATTCCACCAAGTCCGTTCCATCATCCGACCACTAGATGTACGGCGTTGCGCCAACGGTACATGGTGGACATCCCACCTATACGTTCAAAGCGTTTTGGGAACACATTCATAATGCGTACAGCTAAGGAGTGGAATTCCCTACCGGAGTCTGTGTTTCCTGATAGCTACAACCTAGGGATCTTAAAGTCAAGAGTGAATAGGTTACTTCTAGGCAAGCGTGCTCCATCGTCGGCCACATCATCGCTTACCATCAAGTGAGATAGTGGTCAAACGCGAGCGTATCAATAATAAAAAAAGGGAAATGAAATTTTCTAAGGAATTCTTCCTACGTATATAATAATATAATTCACACCCTAAGGGGATGAAACGGGGGTTCAAAGTTTGTTTGGAGGACCCGACAAACACGTGGGCAAAGCCGCTGGTAGAAGCTAGTGGTATACGACATTAATATTATAGTATATAGTATAGTCGGCCTTATAATGTTCCCACTGTTGGGACTCAGGCCTCCTCTCTAGGAGAGGGAATGGGCCGTAATCCACCACGCGGGCCCAGTGCGGGTTGGTGGATGTCACATGTCTTCGAATTTTTGGTTCTAGGACATGCCGGTTTCCTCACGATGTTTTCCTTCACCGTTTTGAGAGCAGTGGTGACATTAATATTAGTATATGCAAAACCCGAAACACATTTCTAGTATTTTTATGTAAAGAATCTATGTACAAAATTGCATAACTGTATCATGAAAAATCACAAAGTTATAATAAGCTTGTCATGTTACCTGGTAGTCCGCACAAATACATGGTCACCGGGCTAGAACTTTAAACCTGTATAGTGCTCAGTTCTCAAGGTTTCAGAAACGTTTATTTCAAATAGACCAAGTAGAGGCACTTTTGAATTGTCAAAATGTCGGTCAGTCAAAAAAAGTGAAGCTACATTGCACGTTCCAAAGCGTTGATCTCTATGGAGAAGAACGTGCAAGAAACTCCATGGACACTATTGTAAATCATATTATTAGTTATTTAAATCTTGGTTACATATTTCTCATCGCTTCTAATATGTGAGCACAATGTAGATAAGTAATAATAATATTAAAAAAAAAACGAATTAAAAAATAGAAATTGAATTAAGCCACTGACAGCTAAGAGATGACCAGTCTCAACTGACGGCACCCGTTCACGAGCATGACGCGTGCATCAGCCACATTCAGCTCAACCATTTTGACAGGAACTGAATGACTCAATAACACGTGCCACCATCAGCGAGACATTTGAGTGAGCATGACAAACTCTCAACTGCCATGCTTATAATGTTAAACAAGTTGTAACCTAATAAAAATGCTCCATGGTACTTCACATTCACAAAATTGGAAAAAAGAAGTTTAAGTTTGGCATTTTCTTTCTATTTTAATTTCTAAACTACTACTAAAAATGGGTAGTTAATTAATACTGTTCATACCAATCAGGGATGACCGTCGATCGGAACCTGATTTTCAATAGATACCCTTCAATCGATACAGCTAACTGCCCGGTATGTAAACAATCCGTTTCGTACTACAAACACTGACAGAAACGGTTCGAACCGGTTATTTTTGGCCTCAGTGACCACTGCTTCATTCAACCACGACCTTCTAGGATTAATATAACTCCCACGAGTGAGGACACTGGTTTGTACGTCTTTTTTTAGTTGGGAAATCATCCAATGACTTTTCTCGCACTTGGGCAGAGCGAGAGGGCTTGTCAGACTTTTTCTGTCTTAAACCCACTCCTATGTTTCTTCTTTGCCTTGCGTTCCAGGGCCCTGGGGTTAATTTTCACTTAACCCATGGCTCCAGTAGGCTTCGACCCTGCTGGACCCCTACGATTTGCTAACATCTCATTGAGACGCGGGTGTAACACTACGCGCCGTCGACGACTTGGGCTTGGTTACCGGACGCCCGGACGGTGACCTACCCATTGCTCGTCGTCCACAAGCCAACACTGGTCTGTACGTCTACTGCACCTTGTGTACTTGTAACCCTGTCGGTACGGGCTCGCTCAGTTGTATCGGTGTCATGATTGGCCCATTGGTCTGACTGTTATGCCGGAGATCGTAGGTTTGATTCCCACCTAAGACAAATGTTTTTGTGATGGCACGATGCTTTATTCCGATGGTTTGGGTTGGTAAAATATATGAAATTGTCAAAAAAAAAAAAACGCTCACAAGCTTTGCTTAGTTTACGATTCGGTGGCGTTGGGTGAATGTAAAAATTGTAAAATATTATTATTACTACTGCTGTATGATATACTGATTTTGAACTTTATCACGACAAGGATAAAGTTGAATACAAGAACTACGTCAAAAGTTAACGCGACCGTAGGAGTTAAACCTATAAAATTAGCTCCCATTATCACATATTTAGAAGAAACACTCACGTTTGCAGTGAAAGTGAAGCCTTGCGGCAATAAATACAGCAATTAATTATCGTACTTTACGCTCCGCTAATAAAATATAAGAGCGTCTTATGCAGACAAGTAATAAACACCTCAGCTCTATACGAACAATCTGCGTCGCTACTGAGACTAGGTAACCATTACTAATATTATGAGCCGTAGCCACGTGTATTTATGATAAAGCAACATTCTACTAGTGAAAAAATTTTATAATTCGCTCAAGTTGTTTTTGAGTTTATTAATTATAAACAAACTGTAAAAAATATAATACTTTCCTCTTTATAATATCATTCTGTGAGCGGCTTCGCCCGCGCAAAAATAAGTTTCTCCATACAAATTTTGGACACCCATTTCATCCCCTTAGGGGACGATTTTCGCAAAAAAAAAAATAAGGAATCTAACTGCCAAATTTTAAGTTTGTAGGTGTTATAGTTTCTGAGATTTCATGATTAATCAGTGAATGGTATTTCGCTTTTATACATATATATAGATTAGTATAGACATATATTAATAAATACTTACAAATTATAATATTACATAATTTATACCTGTAGAAGTGTAGATCAGCATCTGCCAGCGGCTTTGCTATATCCTATTCCAGGACATGGTATCTGTCCGTATGCTTAATGTCATCAAAATCTGTTTAGCATGAACGAGTAGATATCAAATTGTGCATATTACACATAGATCTCCGAAACGTGGTCGCTTACAATGGGCCTCATCAGAAGTCTTAAAGTCACCCAAAGGGCAATGGAAAGGGCTATGCTCGGAGTTTCCTTGCGTGATCGAGTCAGGAATGAGGATATCCGCAGAAGAACCAAGTTTACCGCAATAGCACGAAGAATCGCCAAACTTAAGTGCGGCACATTGCTCGCAGAACGGATGGCCGTTGGGGCCAAAAGGTTCTGGAATGGCGACCATGTACCGGAAGACGTAGCGTTGGAAGACATCCCACAAGGTGGACCGATGACCTGGTGAGGGTTGCGGGAATCTGATGGATGCGAGACGCACAGGACCGTTAATTGTGGTGACACTTGGGGAGGCCTATTTCCAACAGTGGATGTCTTTCGGCTGAAATGATGATGAGTATGATGGTGATACATACATAGAACTTTTGTTTTTGTACATAATATAAATGAGAAAAGAAAATCTCCATAATGTTTTGTTAATCCTGCCTCATCGGCTGAAAGGATTAGGTTCTGAAACACGGGTACTATGTCCCTTTTTTTACGTGGAAAATCATTAAAAAAAACTTTTCCTGCTCTGGGTGGTACGGGAGGGAACGTCAGACTTTTACTAAAACCCACAATGTATCTTCAATTGCCCTTTTGCAAGAACCTCGAAAACTGGTGCAAACAATCCGTAGCCTTGATAGACATCGACCCTAACAAGCCCCGTCAATTATGCTGACACCTCTTTGAAGCGAGCATGAAACATGATACGCTGTCGACCCAAGCGAGGCCCTTATTGGACGATGAACTAACCATCGCTCGCCGTCCGTAAACTTGCTGACGATACCATTAACTTAATCTACCGTTTCTTAAAAGTCGATGAGATAACTGTGACAGTGCGGTTAATATCGCCGTCAAGATATAGATTAACACAAAACCTCTAGTATTTCCAAACATAACCGACCTCGGCCGTAACATCGGCTCCTAGGTGAAGGTAAACTAAAATCGGCTATCTATACTAAATCCGTCGGCCCCGGTGAAAGTGTTACCGTGAACTGCAGGCTATTTATAAAACCTGACAGAGTCATATAAAAATATTCGATCAGGCTTTTATAGATTTAAGCTGTATTTTTAGTTTTGAATTAGTTTCTATTGTTCAGGCAAGTGGGGGTTGACCGATATTATGTATCATACTAATATTATAAAGGCGAAAGATTGTATGTATGTGTGTATGTTTGTTACTTCTATATGCTCAAACGACTGAACAGATTTATATTATATTTGGTACAAGGATAGACTATGACTTGAATTAGTTTAATTCGGTCTTCGTCATAACTGTTATTTTTTTAAGTTCTCCTAATTATAATGTATTTATTAGTTTATAATAATTAGCATATATAAGTATTTTATTATTGTAACTTAATTTAATGATACTACATATAAATCTGTTATTCATTTATGGTGCACACCTACCACAGTTTTGTCTCTTTTAACCTAAAGGTTGACTGATAGAGAAAGCCTTGTTGCCGCCTATGTACCAATACTGCACATGAAGTTTAAATAAATAGCACATTCGGTTCTTTTTACTTCAGAAGAATGTTCATTTGCAATAGATTTCGCAGAAACCAATTATATAGTTATTGTTTGGTGCGCAGTTTTTTTCGATGGATGCAATTGCTCAAGTGATGTGACGGTTCTTGGAGGACCCCTATACCGAGCAGTGGTTTTCTTGGCAGATATGATGATGTTCATGATGCAGGGTGAAAACCGCGGGTGATAGCTAGTATAACAAAAAAATAATATTTTTAAAAGACAAAAATTAAGACGCAATACACAGCATCTTTAGCTTTGATACTTTCCCATTACAGTCATAATGTCCCATCTGTATTATTCGAATAGGTGGTCAGAGGTTGGCATAGTAAACCCTCATTCAAAATATATGTATTAGCTGCCTCATTGGTCCCGTGGTCACGAGCGTGACTGTTGAGTGTAGGGTCCTAGGTTCGATTCGCAGGTCAGGCAAAATGTGGTATCGTGTTTTTCTAATAAGGATTACTCTGTTACAGTTAGTCGTAATTTGGAAGTTGATCTCGTGCCTTGAAAAGCACTTAAAGCCGTTGGCCCTGCGCCCGATCTCTCTCCGGTCGTCCTGGATTGCCGTCTCATTGGACTATGTGAGTAAATGAAAAGAGAGTACGTCTATTCAGGCAGAATAAACATGTTTTCTTTCTTTCTTTCTAGTACACCTATGTTTGCGCACACACTTGTGTACTATAATATCTCCTGCTTAACTCTATTTGGAAAATTTCTGTTGGTTTAGTTGGTTTCTTTTTGGGTTTACAATTGTATTTTTTCTTCTTTTTATAGGGTTATATACCTCAAAAGAAAAAAAACGGATCCCTTATAGGATCACTTTGTTGTCCATCTGTCTGTCTGTCAAGACCCTTTATCTCGCGAACACGTGGAGGTATCGAGTTGAAATTAATACCATATACTTAGGCACATTGAAGCCATGAAGAAATCAAATTTTTGAGTTAACGAAAAAAAAAGATACGGCCGTTTATGTCGCAAAAAACGTATATTTCGACACTCTCAAGGAAATCAAAATTCATAAGGTTGTTCCCGTTGACGCAGAATCCTGAAATTTGGCGTGAAGCAATGTTTTATAGTACAGATATAGGAATAAATCTAAATACAGTACATTTTTTGTTACGTCTCAAAAAAAACAATTTTGCTTTCGGAAAAATCTTCGAAACTCCATTTAGGAATTGAACTGTTTATATGGGTAGGTTTGTACGGCCCCTCAGTGCGCAAGTCCGACTCGCACTTGCCCAGTTTTTTTTTATTAAATATATTATTCTATCTCTTTCTAATTTTGACTGCAATAGGTACTTCTATATGCAATGTTTACTTGTCGAAACGCATCCACAACACATTAGGCGCAAGTAGTTACATCAAAAAATTCCCCCACACTGCATGCATCACACTACTAATTACGCAATTCACATGACGTATTACAATCCGATGTCAAACCGTGACCACGTAACTCAAACTGGAATAGGAGCACTGGCCGTGCACACCCGCGGTCTATTTCCGGACATGACGTCACACCACACCCCCTGTGACGCAAGCCAGCTGAAACTTTTTAATTTTTTTTTTTTTCAAACGCGTCTGGCTTTGGCGTGCGGTTATGCGGTCGTAAGGTTCCTACCGATATAACCTACATCGCTTGACGTTTCACTTGATAGTTTGTGACTCTGATAAGTTTTGATTAAATGGTTTCTATTTTTTTGACGTGATCTAAGAAAGTTCTAAGTTGAGGAAGAATTTTGTTTTTTTTTTGACGTGATCTAAGAAAGTTCTAAGTTGAGGAAGAATTTTGTTTTAGTATTATTATCTTCCTTGTGCTAGCAAGCTTTATAAGTTGTACGTGCCACTCCATTTAAAGAATCCCCCGCTATTGGGCGGGGCAAGAGGGTGTGTCAGACTTTTGCTGACTAAAAACTCACTCCTGTTCCTTCGTTGCCTTTCATACCAGGGTCGAGTCTTCCTTTCAGAAGCAAACCCTTGGCCCCAGTAGGCTTCGACCCTTTCGGGCCGCGCGTGGAACAGTACGCGCCGTCGACGACTTGAACTCTGTCTGGACGGTTACCGGACGATCGGACGGCGAGCTACCTATTGCTCGCCGTCCGCAAGCCCGCGCCTACAGTATCCTACCAGATGATAGTGATGCAATCGTTGATGAAAAAATAGTTTAGAAGGACAGTGGTCGTACTTATGTGAATAGCCCACGACTCCCATTTTTGAAGTTTCATCTCTGATGTTATTTGTAGGTTAGTCTTTCTTCGTAATGAATGATTAATTACTTACTATGGCCCAATGAATATAACCCAGACTTGTAAGTCTTAGGTTTACATACTTTTTGTAATTTATTTCATCACAACATTAAAACTAAACCGGCAAGACCTAAAACTAACATTTAGAAGACACACATATGACCAACCCGCACGGGGTCTGCGTGGTAGATCATGCACACTTCCATCTCATAGAGATGAGGCTCTTCTAGCAGTGGACACATTATACACTTTTTTTTCTTTTTTTTTTGGTGGGAATATCATGTAATGACAAATCCCGCTCTTGGGCGGAGCGAGAGATAGTGTCAGACTTTTACTGACTAAAAACCCACTCCTGTTCCTTCGTTCCAGGGTTTCGTTTTCACACTACTCATGGCCCCAGTAGGCTTCGACCCTGCTGGGCTCCTACAATTTACTGACATCTCCCTGAGGCGCGCGTGTAACAATACGCGCCGTCGACGACTTGGGCTCGGTCCGGACGGTTACCGGACGGTCGGATGGCGGGCTACCCATTGCTCGCTGACATTATACACTGATTATATTATGCTTATGCTTTATATTTAAGAATTTTGGTGGCACTTAAGTATCGTCATACAAGAACGCCCTTATAATGCACTCCAAAATATTAAAGTATTCACAAAGAATCCGAAGTAGACTGTTATCGTATAAATCTGTCTCACGAACAAACAGAGATGTTTTCTTCTTGTATTTTCCGGCACAATTGCAGGTAGTTCTGATTAAACGAACCGGTTGTCTATTTATTTGCAAGCTCACGAACGATCTCTTTCATTTATGGAATGGTGGTCTCTCGTTTCACGAAATGAACTCACGAGTATTAGTCTGATTAGAAGAAGTGCAACTAACACAACGACAATGAAATGCAACTGTGCTGCATTTGTTTTTTTGAAATTATGTTCTCGGGAAAAGAAAGAAACTTGATGTCCAATCTACATTTTGGGAGAAATTGTGTTTAAAAACAGACTACTTGCAAAAACACGGTCTCTGGCCAATCAGATTAGTAAAGATATGTTTAGAAATCTATATATATGAAATATGACTATCGAGTTTTTGTTTTAACGCGCTAATCTCAACAAGTACTCGTTCGAGGTTTATCGGGAATGGATATGCAATTTTGGATCTGCACAAAATTATAGAAAATTGTTATGAAACTCTTAAAAAATCATATATAGTACGATACCTGACCAATAGCCAATAATACTTGTTATTTTAGCTTTTTTTATTAATTCAGATTGTTATTTATAATAACTCTCTTAATAAACGTCTTCGAAAAGCGACCCATACGAGGCTCCGCAAATAAGAATAAAATGATATAAAAAATTTCCTACTCATTTTATTCATTTTATTTAGAATCGGGTCGAGAATCACTAACATAATTGCCTCCTGAATTTATTGCATTTTCAAAACTGCATCTTGTATATCATCACGCAGTACACTACGACCAATAGAAGCGAAGCAGTAACCAAAGATGCGGGTACCACGGGGGACAACTGGTAATGTAATGTTAATATAATATAATATAATATTCCACAACTATCACACAACGATAAATTAAACTCAGACACAGAAAAAATGATCGTGCTCATTACACAAACATTAGTCCTGGGTGGGAATCGAACCCACGACCTCCGGCATAGCAGTCAGGACCACTAACCACTAGACCAACAGACCAGTCACAAATTATAATGTCTGATGGGACTGACATGTACATTTGTATAAAAGTCCCTAATACAAAATAAAGAGAAAAAAAAACACAACACTGACTAGTGTAACATATACGACAGTCGTGTACACATCTCACAATAATATTTCAAACGTTATGACTACATATTCATCAATACATAAAGGTTCTCAATATGTACTCAGGCTTCTACGAAAATGTGTGTAACATAATGTACATCCAGAACCCTTTTACCATATAGTACGCGGCTGATACATTGCAAAAAATTAAGTTAAATGCTCAACTGACAGTTGACAAAGTGTGTTCACCTCCGAGACCCAAACGTAACAAAGAATCACCCCTTACTAACAAAACCCTCAAATGTTCCAGCCAGGTAAGTCTAAGTAATCGTGCAATTCCTTCAAAGGTCGGCCATTACTCCCAAAAAAGGCTATTTATTTCCCTCACATTCATACACAGGTCCATATAAACATTTACAGTCGAAATAACCTATTAGAGTGTACAAAAAAAAGCTGTTTTACCTTGGTTGGGCGGGGCTATGGTGGAAACCACTCAGGCATTTGCTCCTGGGCCTGTTCTAGACATCTTACTGTCCATTGCGTTTGTGAGAGACTACTCTTAGTTGTTAATGAAGCCTTGGTATATCGGTTATGTGCGTGAGATAATAGTCGGTTTTACTTTCAGGGTAGATGGAATTTGAAAGGGTGGTTACCCTTTAAGTTAAGTTATAACTAGTCGTTTACTATGAATATGTGTGTGTATGTGTGTGTGTAGCCCGAAGAATCGCCAAACTTAAGTGGCAGTGGGCAGGGCACATTGCTCGTAGAACGGATGGCCGATGGGGCCGAAAGGTTCTAGAGTGGCGACTGCGCACCGGAAGACGCAGCGTTGGAAGGCCTCCCACAAGGTGGACCGACGACCTGGTGAGGGTCGCGGGAGTGCGGTGGATGCGAGAAGCACAGGATCGGTCATTGTGGCGACGCTTGGGGGAGGCCTATGTCCAACAGTGGACGTCTTTCGACTGAAATGATGATGATGATGATGATGTGTGTGTGTTAGGTATTCTGCTGTAGAAATGTAATCGTGATTTATGTGATTAATTTAATGAGTAAAGCAATCACACTAATTCTTTTTTTTTTTCTTTTTTTACCTCTATTATATAATTCTATAAAAATGAAAGTTTGTACGTATATGTATGTTTATATTTTCTTGCCTATACTGTATGTATTTATGTATTTTTATGTTTATAAGTATGTGTTTGTTTCTGTAGCGGAATCAAACAAAACAGATTGTGAAATTTCTTGTGCAGTTCGGTGTTCAAGTGTGCGGTCCCTTGAAGCTATGAAAAAACCAAACTTCTATACTCCATCTGTTTAGGTAATTAACTAAATGTAAACAATCTTGACATGTCTTTTATCTAAAAGTTGTCTATAATTTTTATCTAAAAATGTTTACAATTTGTTGTTTACCTATACCGATTTTTGGTAACTAACTAAATTTAAATAATCTTTGTATGTCTTTTATACGATTTTTTAATAAAAAGACATATTAAGATTGTTTAGCATACATAGCATAGTCGGCCTTATAACGTTCCCACTGTTGCGACTCAGGCCTCCTTTAAGATTGTTTACGTTTAGTTAACTACCTAAACCGATGGAGTATAAGTTAAAATCAAGCTTCTTCCAAATTGGCATAAAGCAAGGTCTTATAGCACAAGCGTAGAAAAAAATCTGAAAACTGTAAATTTGTAGTTACGTTACAAAACGGGGATTGAACTGTTTATATAGATAAGTTTGTACAGAACGCTCAGTGCGCGAGTCTAGCGATCTATAGTCGATAGTCTCGTACCTGACCACTATTTCATCTGATGGAAAGCGAAGATGTGGTCGACGATGGAGCAGGCTAGCCGCGCTAGAGGTAACCACTTGAGTTAAAATTCACATACACTCTTGACTTGAAGCAACCTGTCAGAGAACAGACTCTGGAAGATCTTAACGAAGCTACAATGTTTCAAATGTAACTTTACTTTTTTTTTTTTAAACTGCTTGCCAAAGATCTTTACGTCTGTCTGACAAAACTACTCGTATTGTTTAATAAAATCTACTATCATGTATGGAGGATGATAATGTCAGAATTTTTGATTTTTTGTAAGAACGATGCATGACTGAGTTAAAATAAATTAGGTATAAGTTTAAATAGTGATATTGGCTGCGGCCATTCTATTTAAAACCAAATAAATAAGTATAATCGCCAAACTTAAGTGGTAATGGACAGGGCACATTGCACGCAGAACAGATGGTCGATGGGGACGAAAGGTTCTGGGTTCGCGTACCGGAAAACGTAGCGTTTGAAGGCCTCCTACAAGGTGGACCGATGACCTGTCAGGGCCGCGGGAATCCGATGGATGCGAGACGCACAGGACTGGTCGTTGTGGCGACGCTTGGGGGAGGCCTATGTCCAACAGTGAACGTCTTTCGACTGAAATGATGATGATGATGATGATGATGAAATAAATACATCATCTAGAACTTAAAAAATAAACACTGCGTAAGTAATAATCACCATGCAAGAAGAAACCCATACTGTTGAGATAATAACATTCACAAACAACTAACCCCACCAATATAAGGCTGAAAACAACACACAAGGGCACATTAACCCCCACAGAAACATACCCAATCTAAACAGCAATTACCTTTACACAACAAAGTTGACAAAACAAATCTATAATTGTTTTCGGCTACCTGCAGTTAGTAAAGTCATAGGTTAATTATCATTAACAGTATTTAGGCTTAATCCCTTGATAGGGTTAGCCATTGAGCAGCTCATGGGCCCCAGGAGAAACGTTATCCCTATAACGAATTAACTAAACATAAAAGCTTACATAAAAGATCGCTTTACATCGCCAATGGTATAGTTAGAGGTACGAAGGTTCCGATGATTGCCGATGTTTAAATTAACGGCTATTGAATGTTTTGGTAATTGTTTTATTTATTTAAGGGTCACCGCACACGGACCACCGGCCACAACCACAAAACGACGCCACCAGCATATTTCCTGTAGATTTCATACATTTTACATGGACTCGCCGCACATGGTTGACGCCGGTGGCCACCACACGCTACAAATCGCTTCTTGTGACCCGTGCCGGCCACTATATGCCGATACAAAACGCTTCCATTCGCGCATTTAAACCTTCTTCGACAGAGTCCATTATGATACTGCGCGGCCACTGGCCACAAGTGGCTTGTGGCCGCTTCTAGCTTCACGTGGCGATGTTTGTGGCTATGGCATGTGGCCCATATGCGGCAACACTTACTCTTTTATTTGCTACCAAACCCGTATGCCCATAGGTTTTACTATTGGCAAAATAACAATAATGCTTTTAATAGAATTTTTAACAAAAAAAAATTGTTGTAAAAGGAACTATTGTGTAAATTTCATGTTTCTAGTCCCAGCTGTTTATATAAGTAGAAACGGATATGGAATTTATGATTTTTATAAAGAATACTTTTATTTATTTGAGATTTAGATTAGAATACAATATATTTTCATGTACATCAAAATAAACACAACTCTCTTTACCCTAGAAAATCTGAAAAGTTATAATTTTAATCGACGTTGTAGTTTATTTGTAAAACAATAGGATTTAGATTACAGCTAGCCAATTGTCTCCGAATTTCGCCATAAAATTTGACAAAATATATGTGTGCCTAACCTATAGGAAATATTATATAAGCATGTTTCCTTTCAAGTGTGTCCGAAGTGAGGCATAACTGAATGGAAAGCGAAGAATAGCTTTTCCGCTTGGCAAGAAATCGGCATAGATTCGCCTCGCTACCGGCCTGGATTCCATCTCCATAACACTGAATAAAAAGGTTCTGTGTATGATATATTGTAATTTACAATATGCATTAAAATCGTTTCAAACCTATTTTTAAGTTTCTTTCCCTAATATTAACATAGTGTAAATGATGATGATGATTTTTACACAGTTTAAGGCCAGACTTGAGGGATTGTTCTAAAGAATCTCCACGGCTCTGGAACGCAAAGGGCAACTGAAGGAACACTCTTAATCAGTAAAAGTCTGACACTTTATCACGATTTAATGATTTCTAACCCAAAAAAAAAATACAAAGAAGTAGAGTAAAAACTAAATAAATCTGCTCTTGGAATAGATAAGTCTACCAACCCTAAATCACCATGCGTTTACCAACATATTAGCTTTTCTGACGTACTGGAAATATTCACCAATTCGATGTGAAACATTCGCAGACAAATAATATGTTTTACATCGAATTATTGTGACAAAATATATCAACAGAGCTTAAATTGGAAAGTTTGACCTCTGTTGATGTAATAGACCACCAATCATATTATTTTCATCACAGATTCATAACATTAAAACAGATAAATCAGCTCATTTCATCTCCGGTACAGCGCTATAAATAGCTTACACATTAAAAATAAAATATATTAACAAATGAGTGCAAATTATCGGGCTATTCCGTCAGTACTCGCATATTATCGGGCAGTAAATCACAAGCGGCGGGTTGAGGGGTGGGAGTGGCAATTTTTACAACTCACTCACGTTTATAGTGCGGTGTCGGGGATATGTTTTATGTGGCCGATACTGACTGTCAATGTGTCGGGTATTTGCATACCTTAGACGGATTTGGAAACGAGTATGGAAAAAATATACTTCGAAGAAGGGAAAAATAGCTTTGTTAGTCTACATTACAAGTTTTGGTAGTTTAAACTTGTAACTGAGTATATTGAGATTGGTGTGTGGCGAGATGAGTATGGATAAAGAGATAAATCAGTACCTATATAGGTACTGATTTCTCTAATATTAGAGGAAGTTTGAAAGTGGTGCCAGAGACGGAAAAGTTGAAAGGAAATCGTTAGTCTTGGTAAGGTCATGTGAAGAGGAGGGATGAAACGCTTTTATTTTTATTTTATTTATTATTTTATTTTATTTATTAGGGACAAAAAAACAGTTACATGTTAAGGAGATACAAAAGAATTATTAGATAAATAGGTAAACATATAACCCACACTATTGTCTACGCATTCATGAATAAATTTGTATGTCATTATGTTATGATTAAATATGTTAAGCAACTATTATTTAGATAACCATTGTAAGAACTTTTATAACCATATTTATCTGTATATAAATCTGGATTAATCAAATATATGAAAAACGGAGACTGATTTTAAAAACCAATTTTGTTTTTAATAAGTTATTTAGTAATTAATATTAATTTGGAATTTAGATGCTAAAGAGCTGACAACGAGAGATTTAAATTTATTGTTAGAATAATTGAAAATGTCTATGTCCATAAAGTGTGCGTTATAAGTTTCCACAAGGCGACAAGGAGGAACTTGTGCACCGGCGTTGGTCTTTCTTGAGTCGACGTAGAACAGGCGGGGCACGCGAGCCCCGCGTTTTATAACAGTTCTGGGTACCGTGTAACAAATTTTGTTTGCAATATCCATACAGTCAAATTTATTGTGGCACAGACCATGCAATATCATTACATCCAAAAGTAAACGTCTAGATTCCAAACTAAGAATGTTACTAAAAGAGTTACATAGAATTAAAAGGGAGTTAGCGATACGAGTGATAGAAGAGAATGAAAAAAAACCGAGTTGCACCAACTCGGCACGACAAGGGCAAGAAGATTATGATGAACTGCAACTTTAAGAGCTAAAGGAATCCGAACATCATGCTTGTATTTTCTTCAGTGTTTGGGAGAGGTATGGTCACGAGAAAAAGATTCAATTCAAGGTGATTTCCTTCTAAAGACTTCATAGAAAATTAATGAAGTACCTAGGCAATATATACTTACAGTGTCATGTCCGCTTTAGAGAAAAATACCTTTAAATAAAGATTTACAAAAGTATCAAGGCAATTTCTTGAACTTTTATAAAATGAAATAAAAACTCATAAATTTGCTTTTAAAGAAAGAAAGAAAGAAAAACATTTTATTTGGCGGAACAAGGCGCAAATTTAGAACTAACAAATTAAAAGTATATTATGTGAAAGAAATATGCACCACATCCGCGAGAACGCTCAGCATAATGCCGAGACCACACGCAAAATGCGATGAGTCTACGGCGCTGGTTTTCGGTGGTGGTATCGACATAAAGACGTCGGCACAATATTTCTCTTCGCGGTCTTTTGAATTTTCTTAAGTGGCTCAGTGTTTGAGCAATCGACTGTTACCCTGAGAATCTCGGATTCGATTTCTACACGGAACAAATATTTTTATGGTCTACCAGATAGTGGTTTCGAGTTCGGGAGACGAATTACTACTGTACCAAAAACATGTAAACTCACATACTGTCATGGTATGCGAGATTGTTTTTGTCTTAGTATGGGGCAACGCTTTTATTTTAAATAGAAAACGAATATATGCTGTTGAATGTGCTTAAGCGCACATGTCACCAGTTGCAGTCCCATATAACAGGCTGCCAATGCACATCTAGATATTTAAATTGTTATGAATATCACAGTTGCTTATCCAACAGTGGCTCCTGACTTGCGCATACTTAAGGTACTTCTTCAAACTTAAGGTTTTGACCCACTCAGAGGTAAATTATTTCCTTGCTTAATTACCTTCAGGGCATTGCTTGCCTGTCAGAATATCAGTCAGCTGTCCAACAAACTGTTTTCATAAATTTATAAGATAATCCATTGTTACATTCAAGTTTGTTGATATCAACTGAAATAATAAAAAAATATATATTAAACCGGCACAAATAATAATCATTTAAAAAGGCCTGAATTAATTAATATTTTTTTATATTTATTTTTGTAATCGTTTATTAAATATCAATGTATTTTCAGCATAAAATTATAATATCGCCTTGGACGTTGGCATTACATCTGCAGAATTATTTGCTATGGTTACTGCGACCTTGGAACGCAATTGATTTTAAACATCCAGGATAATTTTGTTTTGTACTAAACAACAAATAGCAATGTTTTTTTTAAGGTGGAAAATCATCCAATGACTCACTCACCCTTGGGTGGAGCGAGAAGGCAGATCAGACTTTTACTGACGAAAACCACACCACTTATTTTATTTTAGTTAGAAAAGAAAGAAAAATAGTTTATTTACGTTAAACATGGCGCATACATAAACAATAAAAACAAATAACAATAACGATTTTATCATAAGTCGTAGAATATGCGTCACATCCACGAAAAACGACCAGTGCTCAGCAAAAAGCTGGGGCTCGTGTAAGACAGAGCCTCAGCGCTGATTTTCAGCACCAGCCGTCGTCGATGATGACACGTTGATCGGCCAGCAAGGATTACATACTATGTACTTAAAATCACTGAATAGAAAAACCAAAAACATAAATAACAATAAACCATTAATAAAACAAAATTTAGTTACCCTTTGGGTTCTAGGACCACGGATTTGTTTTTCAGAAGTTTTCCCATGGCCCTAGCAGGTATCGGCCTTCACTAAGAAGCAGTCTTCTTCTAGAAACACCATCAAATTATGTCAATAAATGAAGTAGCAATTAACATTTCAAATATTGGTATGTGAAAGAGTGTCGGCTTGGTGGGAACATCTCACTCTCTTTTGTACACACGTAACTTAATGGCGGTAACGTTACAGTTTTAATCTGTGTATTCTTTTTCTTTTACCTCTACCAGACTTATCCATACGCTCCTCAAAGAGATGTCAGCAAACCGTAGGGGCCCAGCAGAGCCGATGCCCGCTAGCTAGGACCGCGGGGAAGTTCTGAAAAGGAAACCCGTAGTCCTAGAACGCAAAGGAGAACTGAAGGACACAGGTGTCGTTTTAGTCAGTAAAAGTCTGACACGCCCTTCCACACCGCCCAGAGCGAGAGAACTCATTGGATGATATTCAACCTTAAAAAAAAAACAACAGACTTGAAACTTTTTTAACTACATATTAAACGGATTAGATAAATGGTTTCTATTCGCGATTTTGGATAGAGTTACCCACTTTTTGATACTTGTAAATAATTTAAAAAAAATGACTCATCTATCCTCACGATTTTTGTCTTCAACGATGTCAGTAATCTCCGACCAACTATTACTGTCAAAGGAATACTACATACGAATTTGAAAAAGTCTACAAGGTCCTTTATTGTCACCCCACTACCTCTGGCATAAGAGACTGGGCCTTAACGGGCTGGACCTTCTCGAAACATCACGTCAGTTTACACCGTCAGTTGAGTCACCAGGGCGGAGCAAAAGTTTGATTAACTCAAAATGACTTTGTCGAATAAAATGTAGATTGATTTGACTTTAAATTGAATATTTACTCTATCAGTTCAATGATCTTTAACCTTTTTTACTCAGAAAATATGGCTGACGAAGTAACACTGCTCTAACAAAACATAGTTACATATATATTATTTACTAGCTTCTGCCAAGGGCTTCGCCCGCCTGAATGTTTCTCGATACAAACTATAGACCCCCGTTTAGTTACCAGAGGGGTGAATTTTGAAAAATTTCTGAGTACTCGTCTATGTTGCGTGATCGAATCAGGGATGAGGATATCCGCCAAACTTAAGCGGCAATGGGCAGGGCACATTGCTCACAGAACGGATGGCCGTTGGGGCCGAAAGGTTCTGGATGGCGACCACGTACCGGAAGACGTAGCGTTGAAAGGCCTCCTACAAGGTGACTTGGTAACGGTTGCGGTAGTCCGATGGATGTGAGACGCACAGGACCGTTCACTGTGGTGACGCTTGGGGAGGCCTATGTCCAGCAGTGGACGTCTTTCGGCTGAAATGATGGTGATGATGATGACTCGTCTATTTCATAAAAGAAAACGTTGTGCAAAATTTCACGCTCCTTGTCCCTAGTAGTTTCTGCTATGCATTGATATGTCAGTCAGTCAGTTTCTCCTTTTATATACAACATTAGTTTTAGTATATACGAAACCCGAAACACGTGTACAATACTAGATTTCTATGTAAAGAATCTATGTACAAAATTTCATAACTGTATCATGAAAAATCACAAAGTTATAAGCTTGTTATGTCAACAAAAATACATAGTCACCGGGCCAGCCAAGCGACTGAGGGCTTTTCTTGCACTTGCGCCCAGCTGTTTGCTGCCGCCTAATACCCGCTATGACCTGCCGTGACCTGTGTTGTAATTAATGTCGGTGGTGTCTAACTTGTGACCTTTTTAAATATTTTTGGGAAAAAATATAACATAGTGTAAAAACTATTGGAATCCATTCAGTTACTGATTCTGAACAAACTATATTCAGGTTTTGCATATAGATATATACTCTGAAACAGGAATATGAAAAATATTTTATTTAACTAGTCAGCCAATCGTTGAACATCATACAATTTTATGAGAAACATATTTCACACGAATTCGTTTTGTTAAAAACTGCATTCGTTTTAGTATCAATTCGCCATACAGAAGTGATGAATAAACAAAGTCCAGCCTCGATGGCTTTCACGTCACGAATGAAGGCAATATAAAAAATCAGCCAAGTGCGAATCGCGCACGAAGGGTCCATCTTTAAAAAAGCAAAAAAAAAAATGTTTGTTGTGTGGGATTTAAATATTTATTTTATTCTGTTTTTTTTAATATTTGTTGTTATAACGGCAACAGAAATATATAATCTGTGAAAATGTCAACTGTCTAACTGTCACGGTTCATGAGATACAGCTTGGTGACAGACGGACAGGCAGATGGATGGACAGCGTACTCTTAGTAATAAGGTCCCGTTTTACTTTTTTAGTACGGAACCCTAAAAAATGCAAATAGGTATTTTATCTCTCAAAATATCTTTAGTGATAGTTATTTATTTAGATTTTATGAGACTTATTTCTGCCTATACAGTATATTTTACTACCCACAGAAATAAATATCTACTGCATGACAACTCTTAATCTCGAGAGAGTAGTAGTTACAATATTAATGTACTAGCTTCTGCCAGTGGCTTCGCCCGCGTGAAAGTCGGTTTCTCCATACAAACTTTGGACCCCAAAAAAAAAACTTTGAATCCGTTCTTAGCGGATGTCTACACCCTATAAAGAACCTACCTGCCAAATTTTAAGTTTGTAGGTGTTATAGTTTCTAAGATTTCGTGATTAATCAGTGAGTGGTATATATATAGATATTAAACTAGCTTCAGCAAATGGCTTCGACCGCGCGAATTTAAAAAAATATCTCACGGGTACTACCGTGATAAAAAAAGTCTAAAATCTTAGTCAATGGCAACCTTTCCTTTTGACAATTCAATAATAATTATGGCCTGCGTTATGCTATCGAATAGACATTTGACTGGCCTGTTGGTGTAGTAGTCAGTGCCCCTGATTGCTATGCCGGAGATCGTGGTTTCGATTCCCACCCAGGACAAATGTTTGTATGATGAGCAAGATCATTTGTTCTGTGTCTGGGTGTAATTTATGTATAATATGTATGTATTTATAAATATATTAGTATGTTTACCAGCTGTCTAGTACTCATAACACAAGCTCTGCTTAATTTGGGACTAGATGGCGTCATGTAAAAGTTGTGGAATATATTTAGATAGTTTTTTTTAACAATTAGTTCTTTCAAAATTCTTTAGATTATGATAAAAAGTGTGTTACACAATTCATTAGGCAAATCCGTTGTGCAGCCGAGGCAAGGTTGATTAACCGACATCTGAACATACATCTCACATTTATAATATGAGTAGAAGCCCACCGTAGCTAATATTTCGTAGCCAGTCGTAGCGCTCTCGTAGCGCTCTCGTAGCAATAACACGTAGCTGACGTAGCGTGCTACGAAGAAATACTTCAAGCGTAACGTCAAAATGATACGTTTAATAATTTCTCCTACCCTACTTGGTGCGTCTGCATCCAGATTTAGTATAAAGAGTTATTTGATATTTTGTTACGCAATATATTATTACTTTTATAGTTATACTAGCTTCTGCTAGCGGCTTCGCCCGCTTGAAAACAATAATATAATATTCCACAACTCTCACACAACGCCATCTAGTCCCAAGCCAAGCAAAACTTGTGTTATGAGTACTAGACAACTGATAAACTAAACAAACTTATATATTTCTAAATACATACATATTATAGATAAATTGCACCCAGACACAAAACAAAGATCGTGCTCATCACACAAACATTTGTCCTGGGTGAGAATCGAACCCACGACCTCCGGCATAGCAGTCAGGGCCACTAGACCAACAGGCCAGTCAATAGGTTTCTCCATACAAAATTTTGACCCCCATTTCATCCCCTTAGGGGGCGAATTTTGGGAAATCCTTTTTTAGTTCTTGCCTACGTCATAAAAGGAATCCTTGTGCAAAATTTGACGCTCCTAGTCCCAATAGTTTCGGCTGAGCCTTGATATGTCAGTCAGTCAGTTTCTCCTTTTATATATAGAAGATTATTTATCTATGTTTTAGAAGTCCATTATACAAAATAATTTCTTGGTACAAAAACATTATCACAATCATCATCATCATCAACAGGGGTGGTATTTTATAAAACCTTGAACTGTCTCCCGGTTTTAATTTAAGCATTTGAAGTTGAGTACTTCTCAAACTCTACTTTATCTTGAAAACCTGTCAAAATTTGGCATTTAAGTACAGTTTGACACGTTTTTAACTGCGAATACTCAATTTAGAAACCCGCCTACTTATTAATCAATATTAATCACAGGAATGAGTAAATTCCCTTCTCTCGTCATGATTAACATTACATAGAATAAATATCAATAATGGAGCCTGTCAGCTACTGAAGCGACTCATAGATTGCCATCACTATAATATTAATTTATTAATATCGTATTATTAATTTGGTTCTCTTCATCCCTGAACCGATTTTTATACATCTACAAGTATATATAAAAGCGAAACACCACTCACTGATTAATCACGAAATCTCAGAAACTATAACACCTACAAACTTAAAATTTGGCAGGTAGGTTCTTTATAGGGTGTAGACATCAGCTAAGAACGGATTTTTGGAAATTCATCCCCTAAAGGGATGAAACGTGGTTCCAAACCGACTTTCACGGGGCTGAACCCGCTGGCAGAAGCTAGTATTATATAAATGAATATTAACAAATGATACAATTTGTAATCTCATAGAGTAGTGTCTGAAACTACTAAACTGATTCTAAAAATTATTTTACTAATATTATCTGCAATATCCTATAGTGGGATAGGCTATATATTTAAAACTGTCGCGCAGGCGAAGCCGCTGGCGGACGTTAGTATCACACTAATGTTATAAATATGAAATTTTGAGTTTGTCTGTTACTTCTTCACACTGGAACGGCTGAACGCATTTCAATTAAACTTAGTATACGGGTAGACCATGCCCTAGAATAGTACATATAATACTCTTTACCGTGGGAGTTACCTCGTGGGATAATATTCTACAATCACGCAGGCGAAGCCGCAGGCAGCAGTTAGCTTATATATAAGGCTTTCAGGTACACTCGAGATGATATTTATAAACCTAGATCCGGTTTAAAGATAAGGCAGACGACAAGTTTGTTCCATCACTATATGTAGCCTATAAGCCCAATCCTGGGCATAAATGGCTTTTTTACAGTCAATGAATCAATCAGAATCTTGCATAGTAACAACATTAACAGCCGTTATTAATGTGTTACATTATTAGTATGTTACACAGAAAAAATTCAAATACTTGTTTTAAATATGGAGCTTTATAATCTTGAAGCATTTTGTGTTACGTGGTTCAAATGATTTGGGAGAAACAAATTGAACACGTGTTTTACAGTTTAGGCTTTACAATATTAAAGTATAGGGCAAATATATATGTATGATAGCTTGATAACATATTTCCATGTAGAACACTATCCTGTAGTTACAAACACGTGCTTATGAGCTAGTTATTATCATATTTCCCTGTTTTCACGTTAAAATCGTGTAACTGACAGCTTTCATTAGCTACACCTGCTACGAGCTGCTACGAGCGACATAAAACTCGTAGATGCTGCTACGACGCGCTACGAAGTGCTACATAAGCCTACGAAGGGCTACGCGTACTCATTTCCTACGTAGTTCAGTATCGTATCTATAAATGTAAATGAAGGAGCTCCCCACGCTCACCGTCGCCGCTCCAACGCTCCTAGCTGCCGCCAAACTTTACCAATATCGCCTTTAATTCAAGATGTTATCTCAAAATTAATTAGAAACTGTTTGCTTTATATTCCAGAGCACACACCTTGCCCTACACTTTCATATCGTACCTCTCCACGATATTGGATTCCTTCGCGCGTAATCACTACCCACCGTCCTAACCTAACATTTCTATCTACGCCTGTATTATGTATATCCTAGCTGTGAGGGCGAAGAAACCAGCACGAGTTGAGGACGTGTGTACACCGTACCTAAACGTCACGCGCATTCACCCGTAAATATTCACGAATCGGATCACAGCGTGTAAACGAGCTGTTATCAGCGAGGCGTCGCCAGCTCGTGGCTGGCTGCCGTAGGTGGTGCTGTGTGCTGGCGGCCGGCGGCTGCAGGCGGCCGGGGTCACTCGCACTGGTCGCAGATACTGACCGAAAGCTCAGGCGGCAGCGCCGCGCGTGGCGGCGCGGGGAAGGGGCCGGTGTCCACACCACAACACTTCACTCACTCGGCAGCGCGTCGAGCCCGCTCGCGCGTGCACGCGTCGCGCAACATGGCCGTGCCCGTGCCAGCGTGCAGCTATCGACCGCGAGCCGGCCGCGCGCCGCCCAGCGACTGACGCGAGAGCCGTGCGCGCGCACCGGCTCCCGCCCGACCGCCCGAGCTCGCACACCCCCGCCCCAGGCCGCCGCGCCGCGCGGCCGGCCGAGCCTTCCCTGGCAACTTTGTACGCTTCTTGGAAAATCCCGCGTTAAAACTCGCTTTTAACCGATTCGTTGACATAAAGCAAACAACTCTTGGCTTCGTACCTATCCGCTCCAACCTGCTAGCGAACGTTCAGAGCTCGGCCAACATTCTATATATAAACCTACTCTAGCTCTACATATACCCAACGCCAAAATACATCCTATAAGAATACGAAAAGCCCATCGGAATAATCCAATACGTCTCCGGTGAAACCTGAAACGATAATTACATACGTCACGGGGCGCACACCCCCGGAGCGCCCCGGTGGCGTGTCCCCTCGCTCCACAACAAGTCCGCGAGGCGTCGCTCTCGTGTTTATTTTCGGCCGCGGCCGCTCGCGCCTGCCGAGCGCGCCGCGTGCCGCCCGTTGCTATGGCAACGCGCCCCAGACGCCGCCGACGCCGAAACCTCCCGATGCTCGGCGGAACATTACGAGCGCCGAGCTAAAGTATCAAGTAACTGGCATATGAATAGAGCTGGATTTTTGAATGTGGACCGACGTGAATTTACTGAGACTTTAGTGTAATCCATCAGCGGACGGCTGAGGAGTCTGTACCTAGAATAATAAATAAAGCGGTTTGCTGAGGGATGAAAGCTAAGCCGAGGATGTCATTGAGCGCATTACCGCGAACTTTACTCTGACAGCTTCAATACACTTTCGCGCTCCTCGCACGTACCGCATGAACATTAGTTTTTCGACAATTAATGAACACGTTGACATTGTCTGAATGTTAAATCCAAGCCGTATTTTGTACCTATCTAAGTTGATCCAAATATTATTAATTTTTTTGTCAGTACACAAAATATAATTTTCTTCAGTATTACGCTTCAAAACCACGTGCACGTCTCCCGAGTTATCAATCAGTTCAAATAAGTACTTATGTAATATTACGTAGGTAATTAAAATTAATAATCTGACTTAGTGTGTCGTCCTCACCCGACCAGGAAGCTCCTTCTTAAATAAACCAACGATGCTCTAATCTAATATGTAATAGCAAAACGAAAGTACCTATTATCAGTGGCGGATTAGCCATGTAGCTAGAGTAGCAAATGCTCCCGTACTTGAACGTAAAAAAAAAACTAGTCAACTATCTACCAAGGCTTTCAGTCTCGATACATTTTGTGTCCCGGGACCTAAAAATCGAGACTCTGCTCAGTCTAGGGATTCCCAGGAAAAACGTGGCTTTCGAGACAGGTTACAAAAAAAGATTTAAATCCAAACGCTAGACTATTTAGGCAATCAATACAAGATTATAGTAAAGAACTTTATTAAAAACAGTATTTAAATCTTGTTTTTCTCATGCCGTGGTTACAATCGAGTAAAATAACAATAATGAGTTATTTGGTTATTGTTTGTTTTTTAAAGTGAGCAAGTAAAAACATGAAGCATCTAATGCGATTTTAGAACAGTAGGATTTGTTATTTTGTTACAAAATTACCCTGCATCAGAAGAAGCCCTTTCTGCTTCCACGCTACTACAATGGCTTATAATACCCCCATTATCGTACTTTTGACGCAGACGATCTTAAAATCAACGGGGTTATTGGTTTCCATTGTAATGTTCACATAGATACACATAATATGCAGTTCGATTAGTACCTTAAAAGCCTCGTTCGAGCTTATTATTTATAAGGTATTAAAAATAAGATTGACAGAGGCTATTAAAATATTAAAACTAATTAGCTTAAGACTGTGGCTTCATCCGCGTAATTGTTGGAATATCTCCCAAGAACATATACGACCTTTATAAAAAGTATAATATTTTATGTCCTTCTGCAAGGTCCAATATGTCTACCATTACACTAAAATTCATCACAATTGGTTACCGTGATCTTTAATCGAGTAGATTCCAACGACCTTGAGTCCAAATCAAATGTAAATACAGCTTTAAGCCAGGGCTATCAAATGTGATCAAACTTCAATGCCTCCATAATCAGTATCTGTGAGAGAAGTTATCAAGACTATCAGGGAGCTAATGGACAAAAAAGCACCTGACTTTGACTTAATCGTCCGACCAACCCAGAATCTCGAAACGAAAGTCTAAGACTAGTGCGTATTGCCATTGACATATGAATCTGAAACATGGTGGTTCACTAAGCGCTTCATCAAATGGCTTTAAGTCATCCAAAGAGTGATCGAATCAAGAAAGAAGATAAGCTTAAGCAGTGAGCTGGATACATTGCTCGCAGAACAGATGGTCGATGGAGCCGAAAGGTTCTGGACTGGCGGCCGCATGTTCTGGACTGGCAGCCGCATACCTGAAGACGCAGAGTTGGAAGGTCTTCCACAAAGTGAACCGATGACCTGGTGAGGGTCGCGGGAATCCGATGGATGCGTGACACGCAGGACCAGTCGTTGTGGTGACACTTGGACGAGATTTTTGTCCAGTAGTGGACGTCTTTCAGCTGAAATGATGATGATGATGTAGACATACTGATGAAATTATATCTCTCGGAAAGATTATTCCAATTAAAAGATGCCTGAATCTAAACTTTCCAAGGGAAATGCTAAAATTTGGATCCTATTCCTAGAAAATGTTTATCTCTTTAGCTTTTCCGTATAAATTCACAAAGACCTCATTATCATCAAAAAAATAAACCTATTTCTGTATTATACAAAAGCAAACTTAAATTGTCCTAATCATAACTCTCGAGATCACTTCGGTATTTTAGAATTTCACCTTTAAATCCTTGATTACACGGAGTATCCAACAAACTATCATTATTTACGATTTTACCACAGTATTAGTATTAATTTGTATCGTTTAAAGAAAATAATTTTGTGGAAATATTGGACTGTTACGATAAATATGGAAAATAACATCTTTGCAATAAATATACAGGGACCCTTGGACGACTTTACTATTGGCCCGGGTCCCGCGCACTGGCTTAATCCGGCACTGCTTATTTTACTAATATAAAATAATACCTATGAACTTTTGTCTGAAATAAATGTAATATTATTATTATTACAATCTTATTTGTGGTAAATGTAGGCAACGTTCTTCTTCTCCTACAGTAAACAAAAATAGGTCAAATAGATTAAAGGACGGGTTAAGCGGATGATAAAATTATATGATGAGTGAAATGTCAGGATAATTACTGGAGTACTGGAACTGTCTAATATTCCAGGCTAACATTTGGCACTATTTGACTATTCCAATACACAGATATACTTTAGAGTAAAATCATAATTATACATCATGATTTTAGAAAAACCTGCCATCTCCCGATTTCTTATCAAGTTTCTTAGTTTGTATTGCATTGTGGCACCAATGTGTTTAGGTACCTACACTAGTAACGCCATCTTCTGTTCTCAGAGTCTGATAACATTTAACTGAAATAATGTCAGTAATACCTTTTCTAATTTAAGTGATATTTGTCGTTCTCTATCAATCATAAACGGATAAATTATTGGATTTTTAATTATTTCATTATTCTGTTAAACTAACCATAATGATAAGAATCCGTGCAACAGTATTACCGAACGAAACTTATATAGGGTCACTGTCAAAAGTAGCCGTTTTGTAATCTGTGGTATCTGATTAGATTTAGGTTATGTGGTGGACAAGGTTTTGTTAGAAAAATTAAGAGGTTTTTACCAACTTTTAAGAATAAAAGCTAAGTAATAGAGCAATCATGGCTCTTATAAGAGCAGGCTTGCAAAGACTCGCTAATGTATTCAGTGGCGGTCAAGGTATGAGTTCAACCAGTTTCACAAAAATACAAACTTATTATTTTAATGTTATTTTTGTTATATAAACTGTTTCTATGTTTCAGCTGGAGTCCTATCAAGATTTATGACCCACCTGGCTCCTATAGAGTCCAAATCTGTTCCAGAAACAACAAAAGACGTGATAGCTGAATGCAATAACCTTATCGATAAAAACGCCTCACGAAATTTTGCTATTGTTCATCTATTGGGTAAACAATGGCGCGTAACGGATGGGGATTTACTCGTCATCGAAGGTTTCTGGCCTCCCACCATTGGGGACAAGATTAAACTCGACAAAGTTTTACTAGCTGGCAGTAAAGATTTCTCACTGATTGGCCGACCTCTAGTACAGCCTGGACTAGTAGAAGTGGTCGCTACAGTCATTTCTAAGGGCCTGTCTCACACCAGAACGCATTTCAAAAAAAAGAGGAGGAAGCAGTACATGAGAATCAACTTCCAAAGAGCACCACAAACCATTTTGAGAATAAACTCTGTAGAGATTGCCAGTAAGATCAATGAAGCCCCTAAGAATGTTTTTTAGTTGTATGTATTATGTAAATAATAAATGTTAGTATAAATAATAATGGTATTCCTTTAAAAAAACAGTGACACTTCATTATATTTTTATATATCTATTTATTTATTGTGCACACCTTCCAGTGTTCTTTCTTAACCCAAAAATTGACTGGTAGAGGAGAATGCTTTGTTGCATAAATTCGCCTATGTACCCTGTCCTGTTTTTTATTTAGGTATTTATAGGTTATACGTTTAGTTAGGTTTATTTAGGTAAAAAACAGGATTTTAAAACTGATTATAATCAAACATTAAGCCTTAAATTTTATTTCTTAGCAGATGTCTACATAAAATCATAAATATTGTATAAATTGTTTTTAAATTCAAGCATTACATAAATCAAGCTGTCAACTATTTAACTTTACATTATCACAGTAATCTTGAAATGTAACTTTATGTTCCTCTTTCAGAAACCTTTTCATGCCTTTGAATAAATATAACATTTTACTATTTTCAAATAAACTAGACAAAACCTTTAAAAAGGCTTCATAATCACCACTTTTCTTGTAAGCTGATATGGAGAGTTGGAATTCTTTATACTGATCAACTTGTAAGAGAACTTTAATTTCTTTCACAAAATCTATTAATGATGCAGGGGGTACTTTTTCAACTGTTCTTGACTGATCTTCACTTGATTGCTCACCATTCAAGTTCTCTTCAAAACCAAACGGTTTTATTTTCAACTTTTTCTTCTTATTGACTATATTATTTACTAAACTGGCATCTGCAGCTCTCTTATGTATGGTTACTAAGGACTGTGATGGAGATTGCTGAGTGTCATCTTGATCTATAGCACTGAAGAGATCCTTGTTAGTATTTGGCTTAAATTCTTGAACATAGGCAGAAGCTTTAGCATTTTTGTAGAAATCCATAGAAAAATCTGCATAGACCTCATTTGAGTTAGGATACTGGCTTACTGACTTTTTATTTGAAGATTTTGATACAGCTCTTGTGTTAGAAACTGGAAATGATACACCACTAACATGGATTGGCCCAGAATCTCTGTCTCGACCTCCAGACTCATTTGGAAGCAATGGTTTTAGCCTCGGGGGAGGCAAAGTTGATTCAGCATTTTTGAAAAACCTGCAAATTTCACTCACAGTCTCCCCAAATTTATTAGAGACATTGATATGGTCTCGTAACCATGCAGATAACTGGTTCTTCAATTTAGGACTATTGAACCTACTGTCGCAAAGTAATATTGCTCCATAATCATTTTGATGTCTAATTACTCTACCAATTGCTTGGTTTACAGCTCTTGTTGCTTCTAAAGAGTACCATTCATCTCCTGATAAGAACTGTTTATCTTTGGTCCTCAGCTCTTCCAAATATTTTTTCTTCAAAATTATTCTTGGGTCCTTTAGAGGTGGAAATGGTAATCCTGTAATGATAACTGCTCTGCCATTCATGTCAGCAAAATCTAGACCTTCAGACACTTTTCCTCTACACACAGCCATGAAGCAGGCTCCTCTTGTACTGGGATCACTTATTTTACTATAATAGTCACTTATGATTGTATTAAATGTGTCCTTGCGCTGAGGCTCAACAAATATTGGCTTAATATTATTTATGCTTGACCAGATCCCTTCATTTTGCCATGCTTCTTGACACTTTGCCATTATTGGGTATGATGGGAAGAACACCAGTAGGCCATCTGGTACTACACGGCAGAAACTAAGTATTGTTCTACCCAAGGATGAGAGGTATTTAGGGTTATCTCTGTTCTGATAATTAGAATTTAGCATCACACCATCAGGACCTTGGCTAATTATTTTAACACATATTTGGTTAGATTTCACTATATGAGGGTTTTCCAATTGAACTCCTATTGGGATACCCAGTTCAGATGTTAAGGGTTTTAGTGGAGCTAGGGTTCCACTGGTTAAAATTATACTTCTGACATTCTGTTCTATAAGTTGCTTCATTCCAAAACCTGGACTGAAGCACCAGTAACTTAAAACTCTTTCAGCAGTTTTAGTGGTGGCAGTTTTTAGAGCTCCCCAACTATCAGTCTTTTTATTCTTCTTATCTTCTATTTGGATATGAACTTTGTAGCACATTTTAACTCTCTCTTTATAAGCATGTGTTGTCCCACTGAATACCACATTAAGTAAATCTACTATCTTCTGTAAACCAACACCTTTGCGCTGGAAAGGTGATGCACTAGCTGTTGACAAGTATTGTATGAGATTCTCAATCATAGTGATGACTGCCATTTGATTATGATCTCTGATCTCAGCTTTTGATAGCAACTCAAATATGTATCCACCAGGGTAAGTACTACCTTCATTGCCGACAGAAATCTCATCAATAGCCTTTTCTAATGCCAGCATCATCTCTTTTAAAACACACAAGTCATCACAGGTGAAATCTTTTGGCTGGTTGTCCACTGTCATGTCCATTTGATCTTCATTGCCAGCAGTCTCACTAAAAGATTTCATGACATGTGTAATCTCATCAATACATAAAGCAACATCTGTTGTCCGAATCTGCAGGGATGCCGACTCTTCGCACATCTTCTCTACATTGTGTGCTTCATCTAAAATAATAATATTATTCAGGAGTTCTACTCCATTAGCTCTTCTTGATTTTGGATCTAAGATATAATTGTAAGGCATGAATATAATATCAGCATCTTGTTTTAATTCTTTAGATAAATAATAAGGACAACACTTGAGTTTTTTACCTACTGTTACTAAATCTTCTATGTCCAATATTTCATCACCTTTCACAGCTCTATCTTCTTTCTTTGATTCAACATTGTTATAAAAGTGACAAGTTCTAGATTTTACACGCAACTGGCACATGTGGACTTTGTTCATATTGTTGGTTTCTTTGGACACTTCTGGGTGAATGCACATCTGGTCTCTTGAACCCAGAACAGTAGCCTTCACATGCTTATAGCTGGATCTCTTTAACTCCTGCATAGCCTGTGTCAACTGTGAGTGGGTTCTTGATGAATAAATTATTTTAGGCATTCCCCACGACGTGCTGTCTTTTGATTTACCAGCTCCTGATTTTAACGTGTCTTTTAGAGCCCCGCTGAAATTGCTGTGCTCCGAAAAATTGCCTAGTTGTGCATTCATTTGCAACTGAGCCTTTTTCACTAGTAACCAAGCTAATGAAGAACATAATAAGCTTAAGGTCTTTCCAGTACCCGTGGGGGACTCTAGCAAAGCATTAGTATTGTTCTGTAGGCTTTCAATCACTCGTTCCATGTAGACCTTCTGAACTTCATATGGTTCAAATGGAAAGGTGACCGGTATACCACATATCATTACTTCCGGCATAGTTATTGATTGTATTAATTCACTTCACATCAAATACCACTAAGCAAGTGGGCAAGTGGTAACAAGTTCGGTCCAGTTCGGTCGGAAGATTAATAAAACTGACATTTTGGACAATGATTAACCCTGATGTCATTTTTGCCGCCAACAGAGATATGGATGCGTTCGAGATCAAAAACTTTACTCATAAATTCAATTGATTCTCTTAAAATTATTTATTTATAACTACACAGTATTTAATCATTTGGAGCAGTGTATAACTTCAATTTTTATACAAGTGTTGTGTAATAAGAAGATGATTATGTTTTTAGTAAGCCAGATAAGCAATATCTTTACAAAAATAATAAATCCACTCAACGAATGAATCATATTTACTATGTGTCAACCATATGTTTATTATAACCTTAAAATTCGTATTGGATAGGTGTATTCTTCTGCATAATCAATTTTAAATTGTTTATTTACTGTATTAAATGATAAGATAATGAAAATTAAGGTGGAACAATTGTATACCTCTGTAGCGTGCAATCGCACTCCGGAGATAATCGATTGGAATGGCCAAGGACTCATTTGTTTTGGTGCAACAAACTCTGTTGTTATTTATGATACGGTAAGAATATTTTGTTGCTTACGTTTCTGTGGCCTCATGATAATTTAGCTAAATTCTGACGTGTTAATATTATCCATAGTTCCTAAGCAAAGGAAAACAAAAAATAAATACAATGGCATACCTATAATTTGTTACAAAAATTATTATAAAGTCTCCTCTATTACAGAATCTCAAAGGCAAAGACCCTCTAACAGTACTCAGCCACCACCGCTCACAAGTAAATACAGTGAAATGGCTCCGCAAACCAGATGGTACTTGTTCTGAACTCATCTCTGGTTCAGCGGACAAAACAGCAGCCATATGGACATTAGTAAATGGAGTATGGAAAGTAACAAACAGTCTTGCGGGCCACACGGATGGCATTACGTGTATTCATGGGACTTATAATGGAGATGAGCTACTAGTTTATACCGGCTCTGTTGATTCTACCGTTAGAGTTTGGGAAAGAAAAGATGGTAAATATTAATTCAGTCATTGCATAAACTTACAACTTAATTTTAATATGCTGTTGAGGTAATATTTTAATGTCATGAAAATAAGTAAAACTATTGTCATCTAGTTTTTCTCAATTAGTTTGAGGTCCGCTTCCAGTCTAAATGTATATGGCTGAATACCCATATTTTACATGGAGCTCACCGACCTCTACAACCCTGTTACTGGGCATCACAATACTCCTTGGATATTAACTCTTATAAGTAAAACCGTACCTAACACAATTTATTAAAATTTGTGGCTACATATTTCTAAAGCCCAAATGTTAACTATATTATATTAACAATTATTATCATCTGACTGCTAGACGAATGTAGTTCTGTCAGTCCTAAACCACTTTCAAATTAAATTGAATACATATTCCACTATGTCCACTCTTCTAAAAATTTATTATTTTGATTTCAGATGTAACCGTTCATAAACAAACAATAAATCTGAACTCTGGCCTCTGCCTGACGCTCTACGCACACATCTTACCAACATCTCACAAGCCCATACTCTTCTGTGCGCTGGATGACCATAAGATACATGTATTTGTTGGAGAAGAGTACCACAGGGTTCATACGTTGGCGGGACATGAGGACTGGGTCCGAGGGCTGGATGTACAAGATGTTGGTACGTTGGAAACTTTGTTTTGGAACTTTTACTACTTTGTTTTATCATGATCTATAATACTTGGAATTAAATTATGGAATAGTGTGGTAGACTCGGTAATCACAAAAGTAGGAAAAATGAAAAAATTATTTGTTATCTAACCAGTTTATGAATAAGTATACAAAAAAAAAATTCTTTTCTACCAATCATGAAAACTATCAAAATTGGTAGAAAAACAAATGAGATTAATTTATAACAATTTTGAAAAAAACATAAAATAATTCATATCCGTCTTTTTAGCCAGGACACCATTTTCTATTGCAGCCGTACGGGTGTCATGTCATGACCTTATTATAAAGATATTATTTTTATATTTGTTTATCACTGCTAAAATTCGAATGCAATGTGTAACAATTGTTGATAGGCCAATAAATAAATAAAAATACTTAAATTAGTAAATAAAAAATTTGCATGCATATTGCCTATTGAGGAAACGTAACACATTCTGTGATCCTTATGGGCACAGGGTTTTGTCTAATTAGTAGCATCTGCTCCTTAGCAGATATGTAGCAACAACTTTCAGTGCAAAACACAAGTAAATACTAGGGCAACCTTTTTGAAGGTCTGATTCATAATAAAATAATATTATTAATGAACTATATTTTTCCTGAGACTGTTCCCGTCACACAGCCACAACGATGTAGTTTTTCACAATAAAAATTATGTCGCTCTCCTCTATTGCAGATTGAATGTCAATGAAAGAATATTTTCAACTCAATAAAAATAAATGATAGATGTAAGATGATGTATATTTTGCAATTTAATTTACCTTCCAACACCAGTTTAAAAATTACAGTGATTATCTAAGTACTACAAATAACATAGGTACAAAAATTTCACCTTTTAGTAATAAAATAAATGAAAAAATAGAAAAATAAAATTCAAAACCATTTGCAATAACTTTCAAACAATTTCCCTCTCTATTTTCATAGACAAATCAACAATACTCCTCGCGTCAGCCTCCCAAGATACGTACATCCGCGTCTGGCGCATAGAAAAGCATGTAGACCAGCAGGACACTAGGGGCATCAAGGTAGAACAGAAGGTGTTCCCGGCTTACGGAGAGGACTGGTGCGTGAAGCTTGACGCGGTGCTCGCTGGGCATGAAGGGTGGGTGTATGGGGTGCAGTGGCAGCCAGGACCGATTGGAGGTAGGTAGTGGAAACAGAACTTTAGAAAGGTTTGGTACACACATACCACATTTTCTCGAAATGTAAAGCGGGAGCACACTAGACCGACGCAAACGTGGGCGACGCCTGACATGTACGTAGAGACACGTCGCGCCGCGTCGCGTGGCGTGGGTCAAAAGGTAGAACTATATTGGGTACACGCGGGCCACGTACGCCGATCTGGGCACGTCGGTCTTAATACTCGTACATTTTTATGGCAACTAGACTCACTCTAATAGAGTTTTACACATTTGATTTAAGAACCACGCCACGCGACGCACTCTACGTACAAACCAGGCGTAATCCACGTGAACGTTGATCTAATGTAGTTGCCGCTTTATGTGGCTCTACAAGTCGAGTTGCCATATAAAATGTATGGAGACCGATATGTGACAGTTTAGTATCAGAAAAAGCTTTAAAATAAAGATAGTTTTTTTTCTTTCAGAGACCATCAAAAAGCCGATCTACCGCCTCCTGTCATCCTCTCTAGACAAGACAGTCATCATTTGGGAGCCAGACTCCTCTCCACAAAAGGGACAAGGTGAAGGCGCCTGGGTGGAACGAGTAAGAGTGGGGGAAGTGGGGGGGAACGGGCTCGGGTTCTACGGCAGCAGGTTTGGACCTAATGGAAACTCGTTCTTGGCACATGGGTATAATGGATCCTTTCATATTTGGGAGCAATGTAAGGTAAGTTTTTAATATAATTTATTAGCTTTTGCCTGCCCAATAAAGCAGCGCAAAAAAATTTCGCAATCGAACCAGCGCTTTCAAAGATTACCTCTCCTACAAACAAACAAAAAACAAACTTTACCTCTTTATAATATAAAAGTGTGATAATTGTTAGGAGCCATTCAAATATTACGCAAGCACTACACCACTTTGCTTTGATTATTTTTGATGACATGGGTGATGAGGGGGTCTAGATGGTGATTACGTCAGCAGTGCAAATTATTTTTAGTTTTTTAAGAGAACAATGTCGATGTTCCAAATTCGCAAGAAAATGAGTAGACACGACACATATAACTACGCAGTAAACATCCAATGTCATTGAAGATTTAGAGTCATGGGTTGGTGTACCATGGACTGAGGACTGTTATTTTGAATTAATATGTCAAAATTTTAAACGAAGTTTATTTTTCATTTATTTCAAATCTATTCCTTATTTGTAGACTTAAAACTACTGCATATAAATTAATAACGAAACTAACACATTGACAATTGCTTGTACCAATGTTTACGTAAGCATGGGGGGGGGGGGGTGAGAAGTTTGCTTAATTTTGTTGACAAGGGGGACTGGGGAGTTAATATTTGCACTTGAACGGCCCCTTATATTTTTACAGTAGACGACACGTAAGTGAATAACACATGAGAAACTAGTCCTTTGTTAATTTTCAGGAGACAGAACAATGGCAGTCTTCAGCAGTATGTGGGGGCCACTTCAGTGCAGTGGAGGATGTGAGGTGGGAGCGAGAGGGGAGATACCTAATGAGCGTCTCCGCTGACCAGACCACCCGGGTGCATGCACCGTGGAAGTCTACTCACGGTATTTTTTTTTTTCTATGAAATATCCTGTATCACAGCAATCTGTTCATTAAACATTGTTCTGCTTGCTTGACTGACTTAATGTCTGAATGTGGCAGATTATGTAAATGTGTCTATATATTTAAAAAAATGAACACTTATTTCTCCTGGTCAATCAAAACGTGATGACTTAAGAATGGCTGGACCAATTTTAATAACTCTTTTTTTTTGTTTCGTTCACCAGCATACAGGGAAGGTTTAAAAGCAAAAAAAATATAATTAGGGTAGGGTAAGTAGGTAGGTAGGGTAGGTAGGTAACTAGCGTAGGGTATAACTACATAGGGTGGAGTAGAGTGGGGTAGAGTAGAATAGAGTAGTCAGTTGACAGGAGCGAAGCCGCGGGCAAAACCTAGTTGTATATATTGTAGAGAAATCACACTAATATTATAAAGGCGAAAGTTTCATACTAAAATTATAAAGTTCAAATCGTGCGGAGAACTGTAAGAGCCGACGCAGCGTTAAGCGGGCGCCCGCGGGGTCCCATGCAAAAGCGTTCCGTCGCGGGGAGCCGCGCGGTCTTCCGTCGCGCACGTAATAATACATTAAAATTCTCCATCGACACGACTACATGCACACCGTGAAAGTTGAAATAGAAAATGCCTAAGGCATTAAGTCCGCCTTTGTACAGTGTTTATTACTAGTGCATAAAGTTTTAATAAATAAATAAATAGCGAAACTGCGCAAGTACCTAATAATACGGTTTCCTCAACGGGGACCGTCGCACACGACATACGCGTGAGTCACGGCACGCGACGGGTGCCCGCCTTAACGCAGCGTTGACCCCAGCATAGTTGGAAAAATGCCATTGAAAAAGTGCTAGGTTTCTTTTTTATTATTGATAGGCTCGCTCTATAAGCATACTGATTGATTAAAGATTAAACGAACTTACCTGTGAGTAAAGTTCTATCCTAATTATATTTCAGGCTTCGTCCTCGACATTAGCATTTTATACACATGTAGTAACGCGTAGTACACACTATTCCACACTATTTTGAGAATAGATTTCTTAAAACAATTTTAACTTTTTTTTTGTGGGTTTTTATTATAGTTAACTTGTTTCTTGCGCCCGCATTCTGTTTCATTTAGTTTAGAGTCTGTTTAGCCTGTACACCTTATATTTTACGATTAACAAGGGGAAAGACTGAGTAGGTGGGAGGGTCGCTAATCTCTTCGGACGAAGCCTGAAATATAATTAGGATAGAACTTTACTCACAGGTAAGTTCGTTTAATCTCTAATTATATTTCAGGCTTCGTCCTCGAGATTGGCATTTTATACACATGTAGACTTTTAGAGATAATTAAATCGTAAAATTTAATAAATAAAATAGAAAAGTAATAAGTTGCATTGTATCGTATAATGTTGAAACGAAAAGAAAACTAAATACAATCACCTCATTTTACATTAATTGTTGTAAATAATATATAACGTACAATATAATTAAAACATTACTTCTTAAATGAATCATTCAATATTGCCATACCAAACAATCACTGGATGTATTATTAATAGGTCTATTATAGAACTTAGCGAATGTTTGGGAGCTGAAGCTCCAACCAGCATCAGTTTCTGATGTGTTCAATATTAACGCCTAACCTGTGCGCAGCAGATGTGGCAGCATGGCGCGTGCTATGCGCAGTGAACGTGGAAGTATCAATTCCGCTTAAACTTAGCGTATGTTTTACCCATCTAGATATGTTTGTGCACCATCCGACTTATGAGGCTTTATAAAACTGATGAATAAAAGGTCCGTATTGACACAAATTCCTTTAGTCATTTCAAGGTAAGTTACTATAGCTTTAGCTGGGCAAATCTCTGGTTATTTATCGAAAAATTGAATAATTAGCATAGGTTGGAGTGCTCCAATTCTAGATGTGTTTATTAGATCTGGAATTTTAATTTTAATCTCTTTTGGGAATTTTCTAATATTACTAATTTTTGATAGTTTGCACCCTATGTGCAGTAACGATAGCGAGCAGAGTAACCAATTTTTTTTTAAGTTTTTCAAGACTAAGTGCTTCATTAGGATACCATTTTTCTAGATAATTTAATACTAGAGATGTGTCCCAGGTTTCGTTATACTTGGGTAGCGGAGGTCTAGAACGAAAAATTACTTTAAAAAATCTTTTGATGTCTTCATTTTCTGAAATGTTTTCTTTGCTAAATAAACTCAAAGCCATTACTTATTAACACCATTATTATACGCAATCGTTAAAAAGTCATTGAAACCTCGTACATGTTCAATTTATTCTCATTACAATAAATGAACCACTTTTTATAACACCCTTCATATTTCTTATAAGAGTTATCCGAGAGAGAGCTAAGTACTATATCCATAGACGTAAGTGGGTTACCTCTTCTTATCATTGCCTCGCGGATAAGAGCCCTGCCACCAGCGTAATGTTGTTGCGCATGTGGCGGCGACTGCAATAAGACGATAATATCAAATTTTCATTGGCTTTGAAAATTATCCTTTCTGACGATAAAAGTTCTTTAAATAATGGGTACCACGGTTGGGTTGGCTATTTTGGGACAACCATTATACCTTTGCCGTTATCGGACTGAATTTTTCGAAGTGATTTTAATATCATAGTAAACGGACGAAAAGCATAAAAATAAAAATCTGACCATACATTGTAAAAGCATTAACAGCGTACGCAACCGGATCTCTATGCCAGGAGACATATCTTGGGCATTTATTATTTAATCGACTGGCAAATAAATCAATGTCTGGGGATCCTAATGTTGTTTCAATTTTACGATAAGCATAGTCAGCAAGTTGCCATTCAATATCTGGGTCCGTACGTCTTGACTCCTGGTCTGCTTCAAAGTTCTCTGAGGAACGAATATATGATGCAAAAACATACAGATTTCTGTGTTCGCAGCAGTGCCAAAGTTGTTTTGTAACGTCTGTTAAATGGGGGAACTGAATACCTCCCATCCTGTTAATATATGAAATAGCGGTGGTATTGTCAATACGAAGAAGAATCTGTGACTTACACAGATCTTTAGCACAGATATTTTAAGAACAATATGTTGGCTGAGTTCATTGTCTTTCCACAGGCCACTGGCTCTTTGATCACCACACGCAACTCCCCACCCCGTTTTTGAGTCATCGGAAAAAATTTCAAGGTCATAATTATCTATTTTAATTTTACAAGAGGAATGGTCGATAGCATTCTTCCACAATTCAAAGTCTAATTTTAATGAATTTGGTATATTCATAACCGTCTCATAATTTTTATTTGTACTTTTTGAATTAAGGTATTTACGTCGTTCAAAAAGTTTTGTATAGAGCCAACCATACTCTTCAGCTGGACAGGCAGACACCAACAGTCCAACAAAACTAGCGAAAGCTCTGATTTGGTATTGTTTTAATGGTGACATTTTTTTAAAATTTCTAGTTTTATTCTATTAATCTTTTCTTTTGGTAAACTAACCTGAATCTTTTGGTATCCAAAATATATCCTTAATATTTACCTACAAGTGTGGGAAGGAGCGAAATTACTTTTTTCCTCATTTATGATAAAACCAAGGCACGTAAGAAGGTTTTCAGTTTCCTGCAGATTTTTAGAACATATTTGATGATCATGACCAATAAGGCAGATGTCATCTAAATATATTGTAGATAAGTATCCACGTGTTCTCAATAATTTAATCACTGGTTTCATAACTTTTGTAAATACAAAGGGAGCGGTATTCAGGCCAAAAGGTAAAGATATTAAATTCATAAATAGAGTTCTGAAACTGGAACCTGAGATATTTTCGATAATCCTTATCTATCTTTATTAAATAATATTCGTCTTTTAAATCAATAGTGCATAAATAACAGTTTCTTGATATTAGTTTAATTACTGTCCTTAAGTCTTCCAGTTTTAAGTGATTAGTATTAATAAACTTATGTAAGGGTTTTAAGTTTAAGATAGAACGCATCTTTCCGTTTGGCTTGGGTATTAAAAAAATATTTGAAAAATATTGGTCTGGCTTTGTCACGTTTTATAATGATGTCTGAGACGGCGGCCTTTATTTCAGCATTTAGTTCTGGAGGATCCATCAGCTTGGCATTTTCAGGAGTTAAATATTTTTCTTTAAGCTCGTTACGTTGTTCTTTTGTTATCCCCATTGTAGTCCAATGTTGGAACCTAACTGATAATTCATTATTTATATCCTTTCCATATTTCTTGTCTGTTGTAGGATCCGCGCCTAGTATGTCCAACAAGTCACTGTCAAGGCCCTCTGTTACCGGTATGGTCGGTTCTGCCAGGGCTACCGGTTCTAGGACTACTGGTGCCGAAGGGTCCACAGTGTCCGGTGGGATTAACACGACAGACGGTATCTCAATAGAGTTTTCATCTCGTTATGTGCTTGGGATTGGATCTGGTTCCGGCTCCACCTCGGGTTGTGTTAATTCCACGTCTAATAATGGATCGGGAAAATGCTGTTCCAGGTCTGACATGACCACTTCATTGTTAACAGACTCGTATTCTTTGTCTGGCAAGAAGACGTAAAGTCCCATGTAGGCCGCAAGTCAATATTATAATGTAAGTGACAGTCCCAAGTTATGATAACACGTACTGTCCACAAACAAATTTATCAAGCACCCTGAGACAGTCCCATTGTACTGCTCGGTGGGCCGGGAAATGACAGCATGATTATTTTTACAAAAAAGAAACTAATATAATAGACTAGACACTGAATTAAATTGTTAGAATCTAACTTTAGGTAAGAGACGATCCCAATGCAAGCATGTACTGTCCGCAAACCTTTTTTTTTTTAAATAATAATTATTCATGTAAGATCTTGCCTGTGTTTGTGAAAAAACAGTCTCTTTGTACTGTACGTAACACAATCTTCTCGGGCTGATAAAATCACTATGAATAAATACATATATTGTAACATACAAAATAGCGAATAACAATTATTAAGTAGGTACATACCTTCATAATCTAACGGTGTCCGGCGACATAAACTAGTTGTTGACGATAATTCTGAGTCATCCGAACGATACCGATCACGCGATCGCCGCCGTTTACGTCTTAATTTTCTTTCTAATCTTCTAATTTTTCGTTTTATTACATCACAATCATCACCCCTTCTTTTAGACATTATTATGTTTATTACACAATTTTAACTTTAAAATTAACGTTTAAAACGCGAGGGAGTGTGGAACGGCGCAGCACTAAAAAGCGAATGAAACAGAATGCGGGCGCAAGAAACAAGTTAACTATAATAAATACCCACAAAAAAAAAAGTGAAAATTGTTTTAAGAAATCTATTCTCGAAATAGTGTGGAATGGTGTGTACTACGCGTTCCTACATGTGTAATGCTAATCTCGAGGACGAAGTCTGAAATATAATTGTTATTCTTGTCCTTAGGTACCGAGTGGCACGAGATAGCTCGTCCACAAGTCCACGGGTACGACCTATCGTCTCTCGCGCTAATCAACAGCACGACTTTCGCATCAGCCGCTGAAGAAAAAGTGATACGAGTGTTCAGAGCGCCGCATAACTTTGTGCACAACTTTAAGAATATTACCGGAGAGGTTATTGAGGAAGATAGGAAAGGTAAGAAGTATTTGAATTTAGTTTGTTGATTGTTTTTTTGACTGGCCAGTTGGTCTAGTGGTTAGTGGCCTTGACTGCTATGCCGGAGGTCGTGGGTTCGATTCCCACCCAGGACAAATGTTTGTGTGATGAGCACGATCATTTGTTTTGTGTCTGGGTGTAATTTATCTATAATATGTATGTATTTAGAAACATATTTGCATGTTTATCAGTTGTCTAGTTTTTATAACATAAGCTCTGCTTATATTATATTACATGATGTTTATTTTTAGTAGTGGACTATGGTAAGATGAATCCATGAAGTCCTAATGAAGAATCTCTGTAAAAAGTCCAGTCCAGTCTTTATTTAGTATTTATTTTGAAATTGACTAAACTACGATGTTTTTTAATTATCTTTTTTATAGTCTAGGTTGAAAACAATTTCAAAGCAGAGGTAGGTTTCGTTTCTTCCAAACTGGCAAAAAAAAACATAACTAATAAAAATATTATGAAAATTACATTTGAATTACTAACAATCGGACTAAGCGTTTCGCCTCGGCGTTTATACCGCGTACATTCGGATTGGAACAATTTGCCTGCTACGGTCTTTCCGTCCGATTATAATTTCGGTGTCTTCAAGGCTAAAGTGAAGCTCTAAATAAAATAGTGCGATTCACCATCAACAATTGCATCACTGCTTACCATCAGGTGGAATCGCAGTAAAGCACTGGTTTAGATCATTAAAAAAAAAAGTCTCTAAAAATAATGTTCCAGGTCCTGAGGGCGCAGCGGTGCCATCACTCGGGTTGTCAAACAAAGCAGTTTTCATCGGAGAAGATGAAGACCAGGATGGTGATGATGACAACGACGGATACTTCGTACCCATTGATATGACAGGTGAGGTGACATTTTGTTAGTCAAGGTAAGATCCAAGAGATAGGCTTCTTTATGTTCATCCATCTGTTGCATCTTAGCCAGTCAAACCCGTGAACTCGTCTAATTATTTTCAAAATACTCTTCTTCTCTTGTTTTCTACCCACTACTGGGAACTTGCGCCTCCTATTCTTGAGAGGGAATGGGCCATAATCCATCCACCACGAGGGCCGAGTGCGTATTGGTGGATGTCACACGTCATCCATTTTTAGGGTTCCGTACCTCAAAAGGAAAAAAACAGAAGTCTTGTAGGATCACTTTGTTGTCTGTCTGTCTGTCGGTTAGTCTGTCTGTCTTTCAAGACCCTTTATCTCGGGAACGCGTAGAGGTATTGAGGTGAAATTAAAACCTTATACTCAAGTCTGCGGTCCCTAAAAGCTGTGAAAAAATCAAACTTCTAAGTTACCGAATAAAAAAGATACGGCCGTTTATGTCGCCAAAGATGTATATTTCGATACTCTCAAAGGAATCAAAATTCATAGGGTGCTTCCCGTAGACCTAGAATCCTGAAATTTGGCATGAAGCAAGGTATCATAGCACAAGTAAAGGGAAACTGTTACGTCACAAAAAAAACTGGGCAAGTGCGAGTCGGACTCGCACACTGAGGGTTTCGTACAAACTTACCTATGAAAACAGTTCAATTCCCGAATTGAGTTACGAAGATTTTTCCGAATGGCGCCACTTTCAAAATTACAGAATACAAAATTGTTTTCAAAGTACCAATGCATGAAAAATCATGTTAATTCATCCTATACCAATGCTAATTCTGCATCCCATTCCAGAGCCCCCAACAGAGGAGACTCTGATGCAGAACACGCTGTGGCCGGAGGAGCAGAAGCTGTACGGGCACGGGTACGAGGTGTTCGCTCTGGCCGCCAGCCCCGACGCCGCGCTGCTGGCGTCCGCCTGCCGCGCCACCACGCCCGAGCACGCCGCTGTGCTCATATGGTGAGATATTGCTGCTGTCACACACACATCCATTTAAGAATTCATAACGCTGCTCCGACAGAAATATAGAACTAAACAGTTGAGAGGCAATACTAACATTTATTGAGGGAAAGATTGGATGGATGAAGCTATTAGTCAAAGCTTCATCCATCCAATCTATAATTTGTAAAAAGAATATAATAATAATATTCCACAACTTTCACACAACGCCATCTAGTCTCAAACTAAGCAGACCTTGTGGTATAAGTACTAGACAACTTATAAACATTAATTATATATTACTACACAAATAAAAAAAATCAGAACACAAATATCACACAAACATTTGTTGTGGGTGGAAATCGAACCCACAACCTCCGGCATAGCAGTCATAGCCACTCACTAGACCAACAGGCATTATTATTTCGTTTATTCATTCGTATATATACATAAAAATCATATTTTTAAATATTTCAAAAAACAACATTTAAAAATATAAAAATAGTGTTTTTTTTTTATTCGATATAAACCAGTGCTTGACTGCGATCCCACCTGATGGTAAGCAGTGATGCAATCATTGATGGTGAGGCGCACTACTTTATTAAGAGCCTATTCACTCTAGCCTTGAAGGCACCTAAATTATAGTTGGACGGGAAGACAGCAGCAGGCAAATTGTTCCAGTCCCTCGATGTACGCGGTATAAACGACGAAGCAAATCGCTTAGTTCGGACCGTTGAAGTTTCAACAACGTAAGGGTGGATACTCGCCGTACGTCGGGTTGTCCGATGGTAGAAAGGAGATGGCGGAATCAAGTCATGCAATTCCCGCGCACACTCTCCAAAATGCAACCTGTAAAATACCGACAGGCTGGCTACCTTGCGCCTGTGCTCGAGGCGCAGTAGATTGGACTTAACCAAATCTGGATTCCCAATTAGCCTCTTCGCACGCCTTTCTACTGAGTCCAAAGCTGCCAGATGGCATTTTGCAGCACCAGCCCATATGTGACTGCAGTACTCCACACACGATCGGACCTGTGCTTTGTATAACATTAGAAGCTGACCCGGTGTGAAGTACCGCCGGACCTTTGCATGAACGCCTAGTTTTCTAGCAGCTACGTTGGCTTTGGACTCAATGAACCGGCCGAAATTGAGGTCAGAAGAAATTTCGACACCCAAGAGCTGAAGGCGGTCGGTGCACTCCAGGGATACATTCCGAAAAGCAGGAGCCAAGGTGAACGGGGAGTCCGTTCACCTTGGCTCCTGCTTTTTGGCAGTAAACAGACATGCTTGTGTTTTGGCGGCGTTGAATTCTACCAGATTGGTTTCACCCCACTTGGAGACTGCCTGAAGAGAGATATTCGTACGCTCCACCATAGCCTCTCGTTCGGACCAGATTAGTTCCTTACTAGCCCGAGCACCTGGAAGGTATCTCTCTACAACTGTGCTATCATCTGATGTTGACTTGATTTGTTTATCTTTCTCAGCTCTCACGAGGTTCTCGTCATGTGGAACGGATACGTCAACAATCATTGCACGCCTCTCGCTTCGGTCCACGACCACTATATCAGGCTTATTGGCTACAATAGTCCTGTCAGTGATGATGGACCGATCCCAGTACAAAGTGATATGACCATTATCAAGAACTGGGTCGGGCTCATACCTGTAGTACGGAACTTCCGATTCCACAAGAGAGTATTTCAAAGCAAGTTGCTGATGGATAATCCTGACTACAAGGTTGTGTCTATGCAAGTACTCGCCGTTAGCTAGACGAGAACAACCAGAGATAATGTGACGAATTGATTCTCCCGGACGGTGACATGCCCGACAGATGTCAACCGTGCCGTCCTTCACAATAAATCTCCGGTAGATATTCGTCATGATAACTTCGTCTATAATTGCACAGACAAAACCTTTGGTTTCCCCAAAGAGGTCACCGAAACGCAGCCAGGCTACGGACGCCAATTGGTCTACATCGGGCCTGTGAAGGGCCCGGAAAAAGCGTCCGTGAAGTTCCTTGCTCTGCTATACTTCCCTGCGATCATTAGTGTCAAGCACTACCGGTTTGCGGCAGTTCTCGTTAGCCAGGGAGAGCGGGGTGAGTCCCTTGTCCACTGCCACTACATCTCGATGCATACCCACGTCGGCAGCTAGGAAATATTCCCTGAGACTGCATACCTCGCGGTTGTGTAGGGTCTTAGCATTTAAAAAACCTCGACCCCCCACACTTCCGCGGGATATACAGTCTCATCACCGATGATCGTGGGAGATGTATTCGGTATGCAGTCAGCAGTTTGCGGACCCTCCTATCCAGGGCGTCAAGTTCCGTTTGAGTCCATTTCAATACGCCGAAAGAGTACATCAATACCGGCATGACCCAACCGTTGAAGGCGCGCACCTTGTTTCCGTCTCAAAGAAGGCTATTGAATACCTTCTTCAGGCGTCCAAAAAAACGTTCCGTCAACGATTGCTTCAGGTCAGTTATTATTATTATTTTCTTGGTTTTTATTAAAAAAACTCATTTTCTGTTCCCAGGGACACCTCAACTTGGCAAGAAACTCAAAAATTAATATCTCACCAGCTAACAGTGACCCAGCTTGCATTCTCACCGGACAGCCATCAGCTCGTGTCCGTGTCGCGCGACCGCCGCTGGAGCCTGTTCCGGCGCGCGCCGCACTCGCTCAGGTTCGACATGGTGGCCAGCTCCGACAAGACGAACGGCGTGCACACTAGGATCATCTGGTGCTGTGCGTGGACGCACGATAGTAAGGCGTTTGGGACTGGCTCGAGAGATGGGAAGGTAAATTATATATAGTTAACCATTTAATATATAATCTGGGTTTTAGGCAGTAAAAGTCTGACACCCCCTCTCGCCCCACCCAGAGCGGGAGAAGATATTTGATGGCTTCCCACTTAAAAAAAAAATGTACACTGGGCTATATAATTGTTGGCCTAACATGCCCAATAGACAGCGCACCAACATAGTTACAATTATAGAATTTCAAAACTTTCAGAAAGCCATTTAGAAAACTAATATGCTCTTCAATAATTTCAGATATGCATTTGGTCAGAAACCGGTCCTTCAAATTCCTCTCTCGGCGACTACGGTCTCCTGGGCAAAGCGCTAGAGGTGCCCAGTTCAGTCACAGCTCTAGACTTTGCTCCATATAGTGGATATGGTATAGTACTAGCCGCTGGTATCGAAACTGGCGTCATCAGGATATACCACTTTGGAGAAGATGGCTGGAATTTGATACGAGAATTAGATAATAGGTAAGATTTGGTTTGTTTCGACTACGTTACTATAACAAGTTAACCTCTTGAACTAAGAAAAACTTTCAAAGTGTAAGATTAATAGCCTCGTTTATATAACTCGTTAACCAAATGCTTGTCATGCGATTCAGTATTTAAACTTCTGCCAAACCCGTTCCATCATTGGACCACCAGTACATAGTAGTATGTACAAAGTATGTACGTTGTTTCTTTTTTTTTTCTCCAATTGTTTATCTTATTTTGTAATGCACCAAGTGCAACCCCATTTAATGTCCAGACAATCTCTTTCCATACCAGGTTGCCTGGAAGAGATCGCGGAATGCGATAAGGCTGCCAATTGTATGTTTTTTTGACATATGGCTCATATGTATCATTTATTATCTTGGTGTAGTAGAAATTCCACCACATTCATTTTGCCTACAGTTAAGGAATGTGTTATGTCCATTAAAACACCGTATTATAGTAAATAGGTTTATTGTGCTAAGTAGCAGAACCAGTACAAAAGTGAACTGAGAAAAACTCTACCCACTACTTAGTCGATATTATTATGTCAATAAGATTTGAAAAGTACCCACATTAAGTATGCAACAGAGTGGAATTCCCTTCCGAGGTCCGTGATTCCTGATAGCTACAACCTAAGGGTCGTAGGTTACTTCTAGGCAAGCGTGCTCCATCGTAGACCACATCATCGCTTTCCATCAGGTGATTAGTGGTCAAGCACGAGCCTATCCAAGAAAAAAAAAACACGTCATTCTATAAACAAGCTTTTATTAAACTGGCAAAGTTTGTGTGTTTGTTTAGGGTAAGTGTTGCGAACAGATATTGAAAGTTACCTACCCATAACCGATTGAGCTAGGTGACAATGAATTAATATGGTACCATGGTGCTGGTCTGATGATGGAGTTGGATGGTGACCTTAGGAATTACTGAGCGCAACACGATAACCCCATCATCTTTGAAGTCTTTGGAAAGGGTTTGTTGAGTACAATAGAATGTTTTTCATTAAAAACTTATTTAGTAATAAGGCCCAAGAGAATTGAATTTAAAAAAAAACAAGTATGGGTCCAACTCGCACTTGTTTAGACTTTTTTTTTCAGGAAACTTGTTCCACTACATGACGTTTTATTCTTGTACGAGTCGTGTCGTACATGGCCCTCGCGTATTTCATTTCAGCACTATTTCGTCGCCTTGCACAAATTATGTTGTAAAGCGACAGTGCATAATTAGCATTCACAGACGGCTGTATTCATTAGCGATCATTCACACTACATTCATATATAATAAGTTACGCAAGATCTTCTTCGGCTATCAGTGAATATCATTTCAAAGTAAAGGTGTGTGCGACCCATTCATCAGTGCATACAATTCTTGTGACGAAACGAAAGGACCATCCAACCTACAATTTCAAACTGTATTCCAAGCGGCTCGTTGGTCTAGGGGTATGATTTTCGCTTAGGGTGCGAGAGGTCCCGGGTTCAAATCCCGGACGAGCCCAAGTCTTTTTGTGCTTTTTAAAATAATTTTTGTTTTAATTTCAGCGCGGCTCATCATTTGGCCGTGAAAAGGCTAACATTCAAGCATAGAGAAGATAATAAAATGTTGTTGGCAAGTTGCGGGAACGACCATCTTGTGAGAATATATAATGTATATATCACTGCGTAATAAATTATATTTTATTATCTATATTTTGTTTTTATTATACCTACCACATAATTAGGGAAAGTAATGAATTTTAAATGAAATACCAATTTAACCGTAACGTATCAATATATTTACAAATAATTTGACAAAATCAGTAAACATTACAAAAAGGTGAACACAATGTATATTACTATAAAATTGTATAAAATCACATTTGACTGTTGAATGCTTCAAGAATGTTAAATGCCTTCTTGGTTTTCCAAAAGGCACCGAACTTTAAAAAAAAATTGGTACGTTCATGAGTATGACTATAAAAAAAAGTTAGGACGACTTGAGAACCTACTCCTTTTTTGGAAGTTTCTTAAAAAGTGGTTACAAACTATGTTCGTAATTTTGATAACCTTTTACAAGGCAATCAACGAATAAATAATGTTATCACAAACATTAATTAATTAACAGTATTCAGTAATATTTACGAGTCAAAAACAAATTTATTATATTTTTGTAGCTCATTTCTGTTTTTCATCCTATCATGGGAAGACCGCACGACAGTCTGAATTATTACATTATTCATATAGTTGAAACAATCAATTAAAACTACGGTATATGTATAATCTTATACGATTCTCTTGACTTATCTTATCCTTCTACTGATCTCATATTAAAATTTCTAAAAATAGACTTTATTTAGTAATAACAATCACAAAAATATGCTTTTTATATGCTGCTCGCCTAGCAATATATTGGCACATATACAATTTTCATATTTTCCAGAAACTAGGATTAAAGATTGTACAAACAAATATTTAAAACAAAGTTTTGAGTTCATTTTAGATCAGAAATTGTAATGTTGGCTACTAGTACAGACCATAATTCATATTCAAGAATATAAATTGTCCTCTTTTATACAAAACGTCGTTAACACTCGATTCCACATTTATTGAAGATGTGCCAATATTTTACTTGGGAGAGCGATGTAAATCTCCAACCATGGAGATTTTTATTTTTGTGTACATCTAGCCACTTCTAAAACGGTTAAAAAGCTGTTGAGTCGTTAGTCTTTGTAGCATCAAAAATATGACTTATCCAGCAGTTTTATTTACCTTTCGCTAAAAGTAAAATCTCGTCTTAAAATTATTATTATTATTATTTCACTTATAAAATACCCATAAGAAAGTAACATGATTATAAATTTCTTTCAAATATTATGCGACATCCGTTGTTTTGAAGTTACTTTATTCCCGAAGTTGCAGTTCGTTTACGCAGAACACAAGCTAATTAGGTCTTTAGGTCTGACATTCAAAACCTTTGAACCTTAATGTAACATAGGATTAAAAGCACTAAAATAAAATACTCTGAATAAATTGTAACAGACTTTTGTTTTCTGCTCCTCTTCTCGCGATATAATTCGTTTTATATTTTATTTTTACTTACTATTTTACTATCGTTTATCAACATTTTTCTTCTCTTAAAATGTTTTAAGTCAGTTTTAGTTTTAGCTTGTAAGTTTTAAATTTGTCTTACATTGGTTATTACTTTTAAATTCTTATTTAAAAATAACACACTATATTAACTTCATTACCGAGTTGCAGAACAACTAATGCGCAACCATGATAGCTTCTTCAGGTTTAGTGATTTTCAGATATTTCATGAAGCGTCTAAATATTTTAAGTTTCTTCTTCTTTTTGCTGCCGCTTGAGACACTTTTCTGGCTCATGCTGCTTAATGAGTTGCAGTCAGCAGTCAGAGTATGTACGTTGAGGGAGTCCAGGTCATTCATGGAGATGCTTTTGTGTGCAGATGGCAGGAAGAGATTGTTGTTGTCAGTCATGTAGTCGTGGATGTTCTTGCTTGATGGCAGCTCCACAATCTTGATTTGTGGCAGTGAAGTGTTCATAGCGGTGTTGTTGATTCTGTAAAGGTGAAAATTTTAATCAATATAAGCTAAGACACAATAAAGCACTCTTGAAACATTTTAGATTGTTAAAATAATAACAGATAAAATATATAAATATTCATCCACGGGGCGCGGTGATGCGCAGATTGAACCAAAAAAATATAATAATAAGATAAATAAAGAAACTCTTTGCGACACGTTTGTGTACCGCCCCCCCCCCCCCCGCGCCACTTCCGATTTGTCCAGTCGTCCACGCGCCCCCCACCCCCGCGCTCTTCGCTGTTTTCTTCCGTTTAGAGCTCTGTTATAAATTTTGCGGAAGCAGAAGCGGAAACGGAAGTGAAAAAGCTTACGGAACTTTTGCAGAAGCGGAAGCAGAATTCTGTTGTAACACTGTGTGCAGATTGGTGGATAACACAACAAGTCTTCGAATTTTTTATTCTAGAACAAACCGGTTTTCCCACGATGTTGTCCTTCAGCGTTTCTAGAGCAGTGGTGATGAAATAAATTACACAGAGTAATCCGCTTGGCTGGGTTTGAAACCGCGACTCACAACTCGCAAGTCGGGGCCGTTACCATTGGCCCACCACAGCTCCTCAACAATTCCTATACAATTCTACTGACCTGTTATTATACTGCGGCCTCGGCGTGTGTCGCGCGATCTCAAGCGACTGCTTCAGCTTCAGCCAGAAGTCGTACATGGCGCGCTCGTCCTCGTTGTAGTACAGCTTGTGGTAGAACGCCAGGTGCGACGGCAGCTGGCAGTCGCGGTACATGATCGGGATGATTTTGTGATAGCTCGACTCTGAAAGAAAAACAATAAATAACAGCTGTTCATATTTTTTGTCTCAAACAAATATCAATTTGTAAGTAATTTCAAATTAAAATTAACATAGAGAAATAAGTCGTAAAAGTAAAAGTCTACTGAAAACTAAATCTTGTGGGTAGGTGTTAAAGTCATCATCATTTCAGCCGATAGACGTCCACTGCTGGACATAGGCCTCCCCCAAATGTCGCCACAATGAACGGTCCTATGCGTCTCGCAACCATTAGATTCCCGCAACCTTCACCAGGTCATCGGTCCACCTTGTAGGAGGCCTTACAAAACTGCGTCTTCCGGTACGCGGTTGCCACTCCAGTTCCTTTTGACCCCAACGGCCATCTGTTCTGCGAGCAATGTGCCCTGCTCTTTGCCACTTAAGTTTGGCGATTCTTCGTGCTATGTCGGCAACCTTGGTTCTCCTGCTGTTTTAAAGTAATTTTCACAAATACAGACTGCCAGACTGTTACCGAGTAAAACCCACCGTGTTGCTTGGGTAAGGTCTGCAATGTTAAGTCTAATTTAATATTAATTTATTTACCAATGCTGACAGCTTGAGCGTAATCCCTGTAGAAGGTGTTAGCCTGGCTGCTGAGAAACTCCGGCGAGTATACCAGTATGATGCGCTTGCAGCGCTCCGAGATCAGCTGGGCTACCGGCGCGTACGGCGTCATGTGACCCGCTTGCAGTCTGTCTTCTGTACATAACTGGGGATAGAGGTTGATTGATTGATTTACTCTTTATTGTACACCATAAATAAAATTGCAGTAGGAGCTTAAGATCAATGGGGTGTCACAATTGACGGTCTCATCGTTTTGACAGGCCTGTTGGTCTAGTTGTCAGTGGCCCTGACTGCTATGTCGTGTTCGTGGATTCAATTCCCACCCAGGACAAATGTTTGTGTGATGAGCACGATCATTTTTTCTGTGTCTGGATGTAATTTATCTATAGGTAATATTAATATGTATTTAGAATTATATAAGTATGTTTATCAGTTGTCTAGTACTCATATCACAAGCTCTGCTTAGCTTGAGACTAGACGGCGTTGTGTGATAGTTGTGGGGGAAAAAAAAAAGCTTTTTTTACAGACAACCCTTGGATGGATTTGATAAATGATCAGGGAAATCATCTATCCAACTACTTATCTGTACCTACTAATATTATAAAGCTAAAAAATGTTAGTTTGTTTGAACATGCTGATCTCAGGAAGTACAGGGTAGAATTGTAAAATTCTTATAATGTAGGATAACCCATTTATCCAGAAAACTATAAAATATCACGAGTAAGACCAATTCGAGCGGAACAGTAACCAAAGATGCGAGGAAAACCGCGGGAGACAGCGAGTAGTGGTAGTAGTATTTATTGATTTAAGGAATTCTTTATGCACACAAAGTATGGAGCCTTGGTTTCGCTCGGCGGGCCTTTAGCTAGTAGTTTTATTCTAAAGGAAAAAACGGCCGACATGGGAGCGAACACAAAAAAGACTTTTCTACATTATGCCAAGTCATGCCAACTTTGCCAAAGTTGTTTACGTTCATGAAAAATTGCCTACGAATTATCACCCTGTATGTGGGCAATAAAAACAAATACTAAATTTGCACACGAATTAACTAAAGAAGACACGGTGCCAAGAACATAAAATAATTTGTTCATGTGCTCACAGCCCGCCTCTTGAGTTGTAAGGGTCAACGCTGCGTTAACGTAACGTTCGCGTGACAAAGCGCGTGTGTCGTGTATGACGGTCCCCGTCGCGGAAACCGGATTATTACCTGTGTCGCTAGTTCAACTTTAACGGTGTGCATAAAGTCGTGCCTGGGGCCCGACACCCCATCGGCGGGCGTCCGCTTAACGTAGTTTCGGCCTTAATAAATTATGCTTAGCAACTCAGATTTTTCAGTTATTATAGGACCCAGCGCATGCATGGAGTCAGAGGAAACTGTCGCGCTCATGCTCCTCGAGTGCACAGCCGTCAGTGAAATAAGAACACGAACCTTGGGAGTACCGAATTCACTCATAGACGCCCTGAGCACACTGAAAGTCTTTTCAGTGTCATATCATCTGCTCCTGGAGAGGTGAGCTGGTTGGAGTAGTCTACGTCTGAGAGTGACCGCGCTTTAGGTCGTACAGTAATCCTCTACACCGAAAGTGTGGTATGAATTCATCATCATCATCATTTCAGCCGAAAGACGTCCACTGTTGGACATCGGCCTCCCCCAAATGTCGCCACAATGACCGGTCCTGTGCGTCTCGCATCCATCGGACTCCCGCGACCCTCACCAGGTCATCGGTCCACCTTGTGGTATGAATTGGTAGATACTATTTGTTTTATCTTAAAATGTAAATATACGTAGTTTTACACAAAAGACTTTTTGAAAATTCACAAAATATATCAATATTTTTGTGTTGACGGTAGATTCTAATGACCTTTTTGCGATGTGTATTACAATCTATGTTTAGTGTCATATCAGTACCAAGATAAGGTTTAAAAATATATTAATCTTTAACATAATTCAAATCAAATCAGTGCTTCGTACTTTATTGCTAAATATTTAGATAGAACATAATACTACAGCTTAAATTGGGTTGCTTTTAAAAACAGTTAAGATAATAATTTAGGTATGTTACGCTTTAGTGAAATATTATCTCGCATAATATGATTTGTTTTTACTATTTCTGTAAGCATCAAAAAACCCGAGATACATAAAATATTCCCTACACACATTTATATTAATTTCTCATTGATGATAAAACAAAATATTTTACAGTTATCAGGAGAGTTGGGAAATAATTCTGTGAGTCACTTGTCTTGCTCGTTGTACATAAATATAACGTGTGTGGGACGCAGTACCAATAAATATAATGTGTGTGGGATACAGTATCAATCAAAGTTTGAGTTATATCAAAACTGATGTCATAAGAGCATATCAACTTAGTAATGGGTGCAAGAAAGGATCCTCCCCGGTAAGGGGTGCAAGAAAGGAGCCTCCCCGACCGGCGTTAAAAATATCGTTCAGCGATTCGCCCGGCGCACCCTGGACAGCTAGCACTCGGTAACGCAGAGTCTAGCTGACTAATCCTTACACCACGATGTCTCAAACAAACTTAGTAATAACAAATAAATAACTATGTAATTCTAAAATAATGTAAGCGTAAAATATAATTTTTGTATGTTAAGTACAGAATACATCTATAGGAAAGTTATACATAGGGATTGGTAAATGGCAAACTAAATATTAAACTAGCAGGCCCCGCGTCATTCATTGATTACTGCTCCGCTCCCGTAGGCCGTACCGTGACGTTATATTCAACGCTAAGAGTTTTTTTAATTCGAACCAGTAGTTCCCGAGAATATACCGTTCAAACAAAGAAAATTTTCCGTTTTTTAATATTTGTTTACATAGATTCTGGCTGAAATACCGCAGTAAAAAGGCTGCTGTATTCAAATAGATACAGGACTTTAAGAGGGAAGCTGGTTCATTTCCCCTACTTTTATGTATTTTTATTTGATTAGTATTTCAGTTAAATTGTGTTTTCCTTACAGCCAGCCACTAAAATCTTAAACCTACCACAAAGTGCAGTCGACGGTACACCTCACGGCGCTGCCGTCACCACAATAGTCGACACCGGCTCAGTTGCCAAAGTAGAAAACAAAAAGCATTTCAGATTCCTTATACCTGGAAGCCTGCAGCAGTCATCCTCGTCAGCAGCTCGTCAACAAACTTCTTGTCTTCCTTAGCATATAACACAAATGCATCGTAATGCTGCTCGAAGCCCGGCTCGTCATCATACGTGATCGAACTGACCACTTTGTCCTTGTCATTGCTATCATTGATGTTATTGTTGTTTATTGCTATTTGATTTTGTCTATCAACTGAAAGAGAGAAATGTTAGTTAAATTAAATAGTGACTAAGTATCATCACTTGTGACAAACGCGGATCCAGCCCTCAAAAAGTATACTGGGGCCATGGGTTGACTTCCAAAAGGGAAAACCTGGAACGCGAAGGACAAAGAAGAAACATACGTGTGGGTTTAGTCAGTAAAAAGTTTGACACACCCTCTCGCTCCGCCCTAGAGCTGATTAAGTCATTGAATGGATGGTTTCTCCAACCTTGCACCCTGTTATGTACCCCTACCACATATGAACCCTTAATATAGTGGGGTGCGTTGAGGGCAGCCCGTCAGATTAGTAAAAAAAAAAACGATCCTCGGAAAAATTCAAGCGCGTCAGATTAAGACAAGGTAAATTAAGTACATCCAGAAAAGTGTATATTTCAATAATCTGACAGTTCGGCCTGGCATAAGGAAATGGGCGAGTCACAAAGTTGTAAAAAAAATAACCTCAAAATACTCGAACGCGATTGAATGTCTTTTTTTATTTTAAGGAAATCCTATCAGGATTACGAAAAACACATAATCTGACGGTTATCATGGGGTGATGTAGCTAAAACCATTGATAAAGGATGAAGCGTACAGATGCTGGGAACTGTTATTTCTTATTCTGTGGAACTGTCCACGCCTAGCCTAGTAGAAGGAAAGGCCTTCTCACGCTTTCTTTATCTCTCACTCTGTCGCACCGTCCCACCATGGAAAATATGGGTTGTTTAAGACTCTGTCGACCATTACAATTGAATTTAGTTGAATTTTGATAGTAAATTGTTGAATTTTTTCACAAATTACTTTTCATATTAATAATCTTTTTTGACCATACATACATGAACTACACACATGCACTATACATACATGTACTATTTTTACATTTTCGTAATGTCGCTTTTTTTATTTTATTACTTACTAATTTTTAGCTTTAAATTTTTTAATCAAACTGTCAGATTAACAATATCCCTCCTTATAATTGTCAGATTATCATTGTTGACGACAAAGACATCAAGTGGAACCCTCTGTATAAAAATCTGACGCGCTCGAGTATCTCAAGGTCAATCAGTCATAATTTTTGGTCACATCCAAATTGTCAGTCATTTCAATAGGACACTTTTTAGTTCACTTAACATTCACTCTGAATATCTGACATGCTCAAATAACTTTTTTTTTTTGTATTTTTTACCCCTTTTTATGGCCACCGCCCACTAGATAACCGTCAGATTAATACCTATCGGTTATCAGAAAGACAAAGCGCGTATATACTATGAATGTCATACGCGCTCGAGTATTTGCATGTGACTGTTTGATTTTACATTTTTGACAATTCTTACACACTTTCCCCCTCAATAAAATGGAAATTTGTTATAGACTTTTCGTTTTAGAACCACATCTTTACAACCTCATCTTAATAAAGTGTCTTGGGGATACCCATGACGCTTTATTAACTGAAAATTTAGCATCACGGCCTCCCTTACTATAAAGGAGATGTTTGTATGATGGCCCAACTGAGATTTTGAGCTTGATTGCATTCCCATCTGATAGTAAGCAGTGATGTAATCACTGATGGTGAACTACACTAGCTTATTAAGATAGCCTATTCACTCTAACCTTGAAGACACCTAAATTGTAATCAGACGGGAAGACTGAAGCAGGCAAATTGTTCCAGTCCTTCAATGTACACAGTATAAACTAGGAGGCGACATGCTAATAATATTTTGCAACTAATTAATCATTTGCAATGTAAAGCAACAGACATACAACTTACTTAAAAGTTCTCCTCTGGTAATTGCTCCTTTGAGATCATCGTACAGATCGTCATAAACATCGTAACGATCTAAGTGCTCTAAATGGCTCAGCAGCTGGCCTACTGTTGCTGTTTGGTCCTTTTGCCATATTTCCAACACTTCGGTAGTCTTTTGAGGACGAAGTGAGATGTAAGATGCCTTCTCTGATGATACATTGACTAGGTATGCCAGGCCTCGCCAGTCTCTGAAATGTTTAAAAAAATTGTGTTTATATATCAGCCTCGTTTTTTCATAAAGCAGATTTTTACAATCATCAGATGAGAATATAGTCATCAGATATCCCCAATAAAATCAACTAGATTTAATGTTATTTAGCAGTCAGAGATTAAAAAAATAATATTAAAAGCCTGCTATGAAACCCTAGAAAGATAACCTACGCATCTGAAGAGGTGCACAATGAAAATATGTATATATAACTGTATTTTTCAACTGTCAGTACCACTACTTAGCTTTAATAAGACTGTAGACTTGCTAATATGGATTTTCTATTTAAAGATACACAATATATGTACATGTTTTTTGATACATTATCATAATATTTGCAGAAAAACATTGGTAAAGGACATATGTATACATATTTTCTTGTGAGTGTAAATTAAATGGCAGAAAGTGCTCACAAGTCATATGATCTCCTGAGCAGAAATAATGAACAATAAGAAACTTTTTTTGTGGTTTTGATAAACTAACCCTTAAAGAACCAGATTTATAAAGACTAATAGTTCTAGTCTTTTGTACCTGATAAAACCAACAAAACAATACAATAACACTATTTTGATTTTATGACAACAAGATGTTTACCTATTTAATACAGGTACTTAGTTTGTGGTAACAATGATACCAAATAAAATAGTTTAAAAACTATGTTACTTGTAATAAAAAGAAAAACGTAGGCAGCCAAATACTTTTGAGCAGCAGTGTAATTTGCAATAAGGTTATCTTTCTATAATTAAAATTCATCCACAACCAGCTGTGGTGAAAAAAAAAAGCTGGTGCTAAACAATTAATTAAGACCAATTAAAAGAGCACTACAAAACACTAAATATTTATAATAATAGGCATGTAGTGTTGACAAGTCAATGAGTCACTGTTATCATTGCTTGAGTTTGGATCATTCTCAGAATCATCCTATAAATTGTTATATGGCACAGAGACTGCTTGGTGTTTAGTAAAGTTTGTTATAAATAAAAATAGGCTAGATGAGGCTAAAGCAACTTTAAAAGTTAGATAATATTGCAATTCAAACTAGTGCATAAACTTGCGAAAAACAGCACAAAAATGTCAACAGGAAAAGCTTCTCTTCTATTTCAAGGTGTTTGAATTCTTTGCTCAAGATTAAAAATCAGTCGCATATTGAGTCAAAAATAGAACTAATACAATTATATATTCATACTTGCTGTTTGCATACAAAAAAAAATTGAGACAGGTTTTTACACCCATGTTAGCAGTTGTTAGTATTTAAAAGTATAATAAATAAAAGAACAAATCATTACCTGGGAAGCTTCTCAGGTCCATCGTTGGGAATAATTTTTGGCGTGTCCAACAAACATGATAACAATTCGCGAGTTTTTAATGGAAGACATGACAACGGCAAAGACTGTATAATATCAGTGTCCTCTACCATTTTTTATGCCAAATTATAACTAACAAACATTCATTTCGGCTGAAAAGTGCACTCAAACTTAACACAATGTATATTTCGGTACGATTTCCTTAAGAAATTTACAAATTAGCAAATCTAAAAATGACAAAATACATCACGCAACAATAGAATGAACAACAGATAAAAAATATATTTTTTGTAGTGCAATGATATATTTTTCTTATGTTGGCAAAGCTACAGAACTGACATAAAGAAACACTCCTTTTCACGAAATTGTATATTTATTCTACGTACTGCCAAGGGCATAAATAAAAATTTCAGCCATGTCAAAGTCAAAAGTCGAAGTCAGGGGATTTTTTTTAAAAAGAAGAAGAAGAAACCCTGATCCTGGAACACAAAGGGTAACTGAAAGACACACGTGTGGTTTTAGTCAGTGTAAGTCTGATACGCCCTCTTACTCCACCCTAGAGTGAAAGAAGTCATTAGATGATTTCCGGTTTTTGGCGGAATTTTTTCAAGTGAAGTTCAGTGACTCTTTTAATTATTCGCAAATTGATTTTTAGTGGATATTGTGATTTAAAATTGATAATGTTTTGTATACCAACTCTTTGCTCAACTCTTAGATTAATACCATATAATCTAAGGCTCAACTGGACAGTAGGTGTCATTGAAATAGGGGCGATCTCGGTAAAATGGAGCTAAGACTTTTATTGTATTGTTGACTACCTTAGCGGAGTTTGCCGAAAAGGTTGACTTGACACATAGATTCTAATGGAAAACAAATTAACTTTTAATACGAAGTCACGGCTTAAAGAAATTAGTATCCAAGCCAAATACATTAACAGAAAAAAGGACCCCCTCAAAAAAACAAACTAAGATTACCCGCAAAATTTAAGTTTTATGAGATTTTTTGCATTTTGCAAAATTTGACGTTGATTTAAATATGTTTGGCGGGCCGTAAAACGTATTGACGTGATACGTATTTACGGAATTATAATCATTAAAATCATCTATCAAACTTCTCAGTTCATCTTAAACTAATCAATAACTTTTTCATGAAATAGCCATTCGGACCCTATATTGACCCTAGTGTTACAACAGAACTCTGATTCCGCTACCGCTTCTGCAGAAGTTCCAAAAGCTTTTTCACTTCCGCTTCCGCTCCTGCTTCTGCAATATTTATAACAGAACTCTAAATGGAAGAATACAGCAAGTAGCGCAGGGGTAAGGGGCGCGTGGACGACCGACACATCAGGAGAGGCACGGGGGGGGGGGGTGTACACAAACGCGTCGTAACGACTTTCTTTATTATTGTATTTTTTGGTTCATTCTGCGCATCACCGCGCCTCGTGAAGTGATTACGACTTAAACCTGCTGCTGTTTTTTAAAAATGAAATTGTTTTTTCTTCATAGTATTTCCGCTCTAGCTTTGCCGTTTTTCATAGTATTTTTGTAGTTCTTCCATTTTTGCATCCGCAAAGATTTACTTTTGACATCTGTTTCCGCTTTCGTTAAGACACTTCCGTTGCATCACTACCTTTTCTTTCTAAGGCCTCGGTAAGTCTTCCGGACAATTTCGCAACCCTGCCAGTCATCGGCTCTATATCAATTTTGTTGACAGCACTTTACGAAACACGCCGGTGATCTGAGCTTGATCCATATCTGAAGGCAAGCTACTCATTGCTCGCCGTCCGTAAGTCCGTGCCTATGGCGGTCGGGAATCGCCCTGCAACTCCCGACGCCGACGCCCGCGTAGACTTCTACGAGGACTCGAGCGTGAGGATATCCTCATCCTCACGCTTTCCGCCACTTCTTTCGCTTGCATTACTGCTCCGGATGAGTTGACTACTTTACATTTCCTCTAGCACCGGACCACGAATTGACATTGAACCAGGGCTGGACGCGGAGGTCGACGCTGCCAATCGCTTCCACGAGGACATGCCGGTGCTCCACCTGGGGCAGACTTCCACCGTATGCTCCAAGTGGCACAATGATAACATCGGGGCGTTTCTCCTTACCGAATCCGAAACATGAACCTACCAAAACAACAGTGCCTGGTGAAGACATGCACACCGTTAAAGTTGACCTAGCGACACTGCGTAATCCGGTTTTCGCAACAGGGACCGACCGCGTGAAAGGATGCGTCGCGGGCGTCCGCTATATGCAGTTTCAGCCCTAAGACATCCACTTATCTGCACTGGGCCCGAGTAGTGGATTACGGCCCATTCACCCACCTAGAGAAGTCCGTGTCCCACCGCTGATATGATAATGCTTATGCTTACCAGGAAAAGTAAAATAAAACAAATGTAATTTGAGACGCTTTATTGTCATTCACAAGTGCATTCACTATCCCACTACAATCTAATGTCGATACAAATGCAGAATAAGTTTTTTTTTTTTATATTAGTAACATGTAGGTATCCATACCACATACTGATATCATAGGAACGAAAAGGCAAAAAGAATCAAATCTTATGTGGTAAAAAAGTGTAAATTAACAAATAAATATGGTTTTGTGGGTTAAGATAAAAAGCTAAAGGCCCGAGCGTCGCATTATCTCGCTAAATGGTGGATGAATCATACCTACCATAATAACTGCAAAAAAACATTGCACACTGCAGGAAAACTTCGTGAGGAAACCGGCATGTCCCAGAACCAAAAATTCGAAGACATGTGACATCTACCAACCCGCACTGGGCACGCTTGGTGGATTAAGCCCATTCCCTCTCGTAGAGAGGAGGCCTGAGTCCCAGCAGTGGGAACATTATAAGGCTGGCTATGCTATACGCTATGCTAAAAGCAATTTTGGCGTATACCATTTCCTGTTCTCATAATAAATTACACTAAAAAAGAAATAAACAAAAAATGTTGACTTCAGTGCCATCCAACGAGGATATGGCCACGCTAAGGCCCGCAACTTTAAGTTTAAATAAATAACTTAAAAATATTGAAGTAAATTTGTATAACACCATTACTTGAAATAATTTCCTCGTAAGTTCAGTAAGGTCAACAAAACACATAGGTCTACAAACAGTATTTACATTATTATTACTACATTTTAAGCTCTTTTGTAATGGAATGTTTAATTTTGACTTTTGAAAATACAAAGCGGGTCAAGTTTTAGCACCACGCACATTTTCACAAACATACAAAAAAGTACAAATAAAGTACGAATTTTTTTAGTAGGTTAAAGTTATCAAATAGTTCAAACTTTACCCAGTCCCGCACATGATAACCTATAACATTGAATTCATAGTTTTAGATTCTAAAGGAATAAATAATTAAATAAAAATCAGTAATGTTACAATTGTTAAAATTTGTACTTCGAAAGTACAACGCTACAAACTGCACTTGACATAAGTCTTTTTGAATTTTTTTATCATTTTTCAAGACAAGTACGGAGGCTTTTAAGTTACTAAAATTGATTAAATAACCCGACATAAATTACAAAAATTACATTTAAGTGGTTATTTTTAATTTAATATAAATTATGTTTCCATTATCCAATTGACTTTCAAAAATTTGTATTGCGTATAAAATTTGTGCTTCGATTCACAGCCGGCCGGCAATCTAAAGTTATATATTTTATAAGAAACAGTAAGTACTATATAATAACAGGTAACTACTTTAGATCGTATTGTCTCTAAGAAGGAAAGTTACTTTACAATTTAGACACTATTTACAATATTTGTATGATATGTAGGTATCTACGAAGATTTTATTTTAATTACTGATGAAATGAAAGCACAAAATTCATTGAGAACGTACAGAATTCTTGTAAGAATAACAAGCTACTTGGAATCCTTTAAAAATTGAACAGTCTATTTTAAATTTGCACGTATAGTTACAGTCAATATCTACAGCCTATTTGACAAAAGATTTACTAAGAGACATGCTCCAGCTTCCAAATATTGGTCGTCAGATTCTAGATACAATAAACTAAAGAGATAAGTTACCAGTTAAGAAAAACAAATGTTTATAAAAGGAGTTAATGTAGTTGTTATAACCTGGTTTCTCACCTCTTTTGTTGTTTATCATGCGTATATAAGAAATGTTTTACAACAAGTTAAAGTTGTTTAATGAATCATAAATAAAAAAAAACAAATGACAGTATACTATATTATAATAGTACTGCGGCCAGATATTACGTATATATTACGTACCTCTTACAAAAACGAATTCTTTTACCGAAGCCGAAATTCTACCTCTATGTAAATACGTAATTAGCCTCGAATAATGTATGTACAATATATATATTTTTTATACAACCTAAAATGTAAGGATTATACTTAGTTATTTGTCGTTTATAATAAGACATTTTGGATTCTAAGCGTTACCTCACACTGGCACATATCGCTAAAGAAACTCACATAATACTGAAAAAGATAATAAGTAGAAAATTTTTATATATTCTTTGTGATATGTCCCAGTGATGTATCATAATTTATTCTAGATTTGAGGCGCGTTTGCGATCAAGGTTAAACTATTATTCCTACAAGTTATGGTAAATATAAATAAATACTTTGAAAATAAAATCTGTGTATGGCAAGAAGTTAGAACATCACTAAAAAGAAGAAAACTTTATAACATGGGTTGTCACTATTAAGCACCAAGTTAACTAAATATAGAGTAAGTATTTATATATCTTTCTAACACACAAAACATGAAAGAGACGGAAAATATTTAGACCAGTTGTCAAACTTATGTCAAATAATATAATTGGCTAATGGTCGGTTTCCGAATGAGAATTTTGAATTCAAAACGGGTTGGAACGTCTTTTACACCAAAGTCTGACTGGTTTTCAAGATAAATAAGAGTTTGACAAATTGTTAAATTTGAATGCATCACGAAGTACAGATGCATACACACAGAAACCGGCCATAAATAAATATATCAGAATAATAGTACAGATAACATATAAATTAAATTGCCGATAAATAACAATAAACACTGTTAGGCAAGTATAACGCAATCGTGCTATAGTGCTTAGAGCCGATGTTGCGTTAAGCGGTCGCCCGCGCGGTCCCATACAAAAGTGCTTCGTCGTGGCTCACCGCGCGGGCACCCGCCCCATCGCAGCTCGCGCGCCTTGCGCCCGTGCCGCTACGTAATAATACATTAAAGTTGTGACACGACTACATGCACACCTTTAAAGTTCAACTAGCGACACTGCGCAGGTAATAATCCAGTTTCCGTGACGGGGACCCGAGCACACGACACACGCGCATAGTCACGCGACGGGTGCCCGTCGCGGGCGTACGTTCAACGCAGCGTCGGCGTCGGCCCTTACACATAACTTTTTTGTTAGCGTCTCCGCCAAACGCTAAGTACAAAATGTATGGCAATTAGAAGACAGACAAATGAAGTGACATTACCTGTCACTTCATTTGTCTCGTGACCTCTCCGCAGGTGTTTGGCGGGGACGCTAACAGAGGCCCTACCACGAGCTCTTAACGCAATCCATTATACAACCTAAACTGAACTGTTAACTCGCACGACTGACATTTTATCACGTCATGGTAAGACCCCTGAACAGTCATTTGTTTAAGCCTGCCAACGACCTTACAGTCACTAGACATCTAATAACAGGCGACGCATGTCTGTCAACACATATGATAATAGATCTCATCTCTCGACCAATCAGAACGCAGTACCTCGCTCCCCCGTATCAACAGAACCGATCAGAGCGTAGTACCCCGCTCCCCGTACCTCGGCTAGTTGACAGAATTGTTTTGGTGCGCTAGTTCAAGCATGAGGCGACTAGTGGCTCTAAGGTCGTAGAACGTTGAAGCCTGCAGACAACATAAATAGATGTAATGGGTATCGGTAACTAATGATGCTTCTACAGTCATCTCAGAAGTTGACTTGTTTTACATACGTATGCCACCCTCCAGGAATTACTCTGTATCGTAGAGGCGTTCACAAACATGTTAACTCACGTACCTACACAAGACACCCAGTCCCAGAACAATTATATGCTAGCCATAGACTCATTTGTCCCGGGCAAGAATCGATCTTGCGACACGCAGTGAAGCAGCTAATCGATCAACGAATGAGAAGGTCAGATTAATATTTTTTATTTTGTTTTGTCGTCATTAGATATCGTCACCCATCATGTAAGTGGAGTCTAAAAAAATATAACTTTAAACTTTACAAACCACGTAAGTCACGTGCAACGTTTCATTCTACTTGCACCATGTAATCCATCACAGAAAGTCGACTTACCTTCTGAGTTTACACGATACGAGTCAAACAATTACATTTCAATTCAAACATAATGATGGCTGTAAAATAAGCTACTCCGCGCCCTGCGTTCTAAAATAACCAGAGTAGAGTCATTACTCCAACCGTTCAAAAATGCTTCGAGTTGCAACCCAAGGTTTTTTTTTATTTATAACACGAGTAGCTACCCTAGAGTTAACCCAACTAACTCTAACTCCGAGCAGGGTATGTTGGTGTAAGCGACCATAAATGACACTTGCTTGGCATTGACAGTTGAACTCTACGTTCGCGTTAAAAAATGAGAGCTTAGAGTATCTACCCTGAAGTCAGTAGAGTTAACTCTAACCTCATTTTTGAACGCAGGGCTGCACAGTACTCGGTCCTTACTCCCACTGTCATATGAACGTGTTAGTAGTAACAACAAAACTAAAATATACTAGTGGACAACGGTCTTAAAGATTATATTCTAAATATAAAAAAAACAAAAATGTTTATACCTATGTCCGTTAAAGACTTGGAAACCATTCAAACAATGTGCTCCAAACAGGTTTAATTAAAAAATGCATTAAAAAATAAATGCAAATTTTCCTTTTTATTCCAATAAATAAACAAAATATTTTTATTTTTTTAGCGTATCGCGTAGTAGCACACGACGGGTATCCGCTAGTTTTAAAATAGAAAAAGACTCAAGGTCTTGTAAGTGTTAATATATTATGTACATATATGAGTTTTATTACTTTCAATTCTACAAATTAAGTTGTTATTAGAATATTGTTTCTATCTTATGGATTTGTCCATTGAAAAGTGAAAAGCATTATTGAAAGAGAAAAAAAAAACAGACAAATTCGCGCATAGATTATATGAAAGATGAAACGGTAATTTATGGAATAAAAACAAATGGTGCAAATAAATATGGATATGGATTAAATGGATTTGACGGTGATGAACTACATTAATTTCGAAATCACTCGAGTTTAGAAGAAATCAAGTACGAACTAAAGATATCATAGCCTACTTGCATCAGTACGTTTATATATAAATATTACAAATTGTATGTCATCAGTCTTCAGTGGTAAATCTTTGAATTTGATCAAATGGGGACATAAACAACACAAATTATTCTTTTTATAAAAATTGTCTTTGGGTTAACAAGTCGAGCAATGAATGTCAAGACTTATGAAATAATAATACTTAGAATAACTTTGAAATGTTTGACTTGACTTTAGTACTAAGGCAAGATTCACAGGCCAAACTTTGTGATCCTTTTTTTTTAGGTGGGAAATCATCCAATGACATCTACCACCCTAGGGTGGAGCGAGAGGACGTGTCAGACTTTTATCAACCAAAATCACATGTGTCCTTCAGTTGCGCTTTACGTCTCAAGATCACTGTATCCCTTTCAGAAATTGTCTAAGGAAACTTTGTGATCCTCAAAGGAATATGATCCTTACATTAACTTAATTTTCATACTTGTATAAGCGAATATAAACAAGCGTTTTATAGGAATATGATCCTACTGTTATATAAGGTTCATATTCGTATGCATCGATAACCGAGGCCTTAATTCTCAAATTGATGCTTGATTTTTCGAAAAGGCCACCGCATCCTTGCATAGCGCAAATTGAAGGAACACAGGGGGGGGGGGGGGGTTATAGTCGGTAAAAGTCTAACACTGATTCTCGCTCCATTTTGAAAGTTATTTAATGATTGCCCACTCAAAAAAAACCATTCCTGTAACTTGCATAACAGTATGCAAGTATCTTGCATGTCATTGTGTCAACAAGTTCTGTTTGGTGTACTATGTCATCTTGATATACAAGCTATGATGCGTATCAGGCTTTTCAAAGTGAGATTTATGAATCTTATCATTAGCTTGTTTATAATGAAATGTGAAAACTTAACAATTATAGTTTTGTCAAACAGATCTGATTTCGAGTTCGATTGTTCTTATATTAGTTTTTCGAATCAGTTATAATTTAGAAGTCGATTTTTTTTTATTATTTTATTTGGCTTAAACTGATTAAAAGATTTAAGAGCTAAAGGGCTCCAGATACAACGCCAATTTTCAGGTTGGTTCAAGACGTATTTTTTTCCCGATGAAATTGAATGCGAGTAGAACACCTAAACAAAGTTCAAGAACAGTGGCAACTGGCAAAACTCCACAGCAATGTTTGATATTGGCAGTACTTAAACGTGGTCTAGCTATCTTGATCGCTTTCAGCTTCTTTGCTGAAATTGGCCTTAATAATCTTAGGGCGACTTTTACCGCGAACTAGCGTGCGAGGTTTTTAATGTACTCCATCGCGTTTGTCTTGTCTTAAAATATATGTTTGACGTTTATAACTCACACTATATTCATGTTAAGAAAATATTGACGTCATCATTCTCACTCAGCTTAGCCCCGCTCTTTGACAAATTAGATCACAGTAAATTAGAAAGCCGTATTCACATTGACCAGTTGAAGTAAGCCCTTCAGACAATACGGACGCGCTTTTGTCACTTTCTAAAATTACCTACGTATTCATAAAAATAAAAGTGAAAATACGCACGATTTTGATTAAATTTTAAAATAATTATTTTATATTTATATTTTAAAATACTGTGCAATAAAGTTTTCTTTAATATGAAGGGTTTAATTTTTACCCCAACCCCGAGTTACTAATTTCCTAGCGCGAATAGGCCCTAAGGTCATGACTATGTATGTATAGTGAAAGTATTTTAATCAAGTACCATGCGTCCTAATAACTCAGTTAATGTACAATAAAGCTTTTATTTTAATTTTACGATATGTTATTTAGTATTCTACCTGCTAAGTACCTAAGATTTTAAATTAACTCAAGTTAAAAATGATAAACGTTTCTAAACGAGGGCTATTGCTTCTAATTGATTTTTAATTAGTAATTTATCGTCGTACAATGTTTTTAGTAATTTGTTTAGTTTGGAGGTACTTAGATCTTGACGTTTTTTGTCGTAGAAAAATATTTTTACTTAACTGGAGTCATTATTTACACTCAATTGCATTGGTTACTAACCAACGAACTGATCAAGATCTTTTGTATACCTTATAGTCAGACAGTCAAAGAGCATTTTCGCTTAACTTCTCGAAACCATCACGACCCATTCAGTCAGTTACAGTTCTATAATTGAAAAGTAACATCGGCAAACCTTCGGCTAAATTCGTTACCACGAACCCAATCGTCTTTCAGAGATTACTTGATTCGCGAACCTTCGACAAACTTCGGTACGTTCACAATACCGGAACGAACAGAGTTTTGAAAGCGATTTTTTCTTTATTACGAAACAGTTTTCGTACGATTCACTTGAATCAATAACACCCCTTCGGTAAAGACCGAATACACACCAATAACGTTTTGATCATCACATCCTTTACCGCGTTTTCTTTAAATATATATGAAAATTAAGTTATTTATTACTAACGAATATTTCTGTGCAAGTTAAATAATTCAAGTAACTGTATACTGAAGATATATTGATGGAATGCGAGCGACCATTCGTTCGTTAAATGCGGTCAACGCACAGTAACGGCCAAACCTAATTACTCACTCTAATCATTCTCATTCACTACGCGAACGAATGTTCACTCAAAACTGACAACTGTTCTGTTCAATTACTTGACTACATCAAAACGCGGCCCCACTCCGAATCTCAATAGAGTAGAAGAATAACAACGCAGGAGTCCCCTGCAGAGATTAAATCTCAATTGTGAGCTGCCCTTTTTCCCTGCATGTATCCCTCCCATCTCTTAGCCGTATTTATTAGTATAGGATCATTATCCAACCCAGCGAGCAGGTACAACTGGTTAACGTGAGTAGCGTGATAGTCCCATCTAGCTATGTTAGGGCTGACCCCTAAAGTAAAATGTCTTAAGTCGTAGAAACTGCCGCTTCCCGTATCAAAGAGTGGGAGGAGGTTTTTCAAAGATGTCATACCGTCGTCGAACATTTTCTTCGCTAGCGATATGGAGTTTTCTCCCTCGATTATGTGGAGATCGTAGAGACCTAGAAGAGTGTAAATGAAGCCGTTGAGGACAAAGAGGGGCGGCTTCGTTGGGTATTCTTCGTACCTGTAATAAGAAAAAAAGAAAAGGGTATAAGAACTGAAATAATGTGTAATTAAAAGTTTTTTTTTTATTAATGGCTTAATTTTTACCACAGTATGAATACACCTTTACATTGGAGTTGCACTGATGAATCACTATTTTCTTAACGTGTACTAAAGTGCTATTTCTTGCTGCTGTTTTTTGTTGTAATGTTTGCTTGTTGTTTAAACACAGGACCAGAATCAGTAACCGACAAACTGTCGTATATGTTTCATATATTTAAGCAGTCAGAGGCCAACTACACGCTTGATGTGAACGTGATCGAAAATCTTAGAGCATGGGTAGTCTTGGAACACTTTAAAAGTTCGTGTTGCATTTGGACGTACGGTAGCGACAGGCAGATTTAACACTTGTACTTACCACACATACTTGTCCATCCACAGTGCCTTCACGCCGCCCGCGTGGCTCGGCACGTCCAGCAGGTACAGCGCGCGCTTGGCTGCCTGCAGGTACATCGCGTCGCCACTGTGGTAGTAAGCGCGGGAGAGCAGCGATATGGCGTGGCCTTGACTCATTGCTGAGTGCCTGGAGAGAAGTAAAGGAGTAAATAAAAAAAAAAAACCAGGTAATTTAGCCAAGTGCAGAAGATTTTGGAAAACTGATAATTTCCAAGCGCATAAACACAGTTGTTGAGCGACACAATTTGATAGAACTGCCTAACTCACCAGCCCGGCTTGAGCTCCGCCACCCCTGCAGCCATGCGTCTCCGCACGGGTATGGGCCAGCCCCCGCTGCGCGCGCGCTGTGCCCGCACGAGCCAGCGCGCCGCCGCGTAGAACTGCCACATGTGCTCGCTCGAGGACACTGTCACGTTGTCCAGCGAACCGCTACCGCTTAGGATAATGCTTGATATCTGGATAATGACAGGAAAAATTAATGGTAGGGTACGGTTTTTTATAGGCCATCAACATCATAATTTCAGCCAAAAGACGTCCACTGTTGGGCATAGGCCTCGCACAAGAGTCTCCACAACGACTTTTCATGTGCGTCCTGCATTCATCGGATTCTCGCACCCCCTCACCAGCTCATCGGTCCACCTTGTGCAAGACCTTCCAACGCTGCGTTTTCCTCTACGTGGTCGCGACTCCAGGACCTTTCGGCCCCATCGACCATCCGTTCAAGCAATGTGCTTTATCTACTGCCACTTAAGTTTGGCGATTCTTCGTGCTATATCGGTAAAATTGATTCTCCAGCGGACATCCTCATTACTAATGCGACCACGTTGCAGACCCATATGTCATCACTGATGACATGCATTGTTCATAGACTTTCGTCTTGAGACACCGTGGTATGTTGAACGAGAAAATACCGCGCAGCTCGCCGAACGCTGCCCAGCTGAGTAGCATTTGACGATTGAACTCTTTCTCGAAGTTAGACCTCTCCATCTGGACTATCTATCCTAGGTAAACGTAATCTTCCACAACAGATGGTCAACTCACACTAAATTTCGCATTTAAAAACGTTTAAAATCTAGTCGCAATCTCGCCTGCCGCGTAAATCAATGTAAAGAATGTAGTTAAATTAGAAGTATTTTTGACAGATTGAGAACGAGATCGGAATGCGACCGTTCTGAAAAATATAATTAATTGTTTTGCCTCTCAGATTAGATTCTTGGCTACATTACAGTTTATTTTGTTACTAAACAGATGTATTTTTTGCAAAATCAATCCTACTCTGGATAAAGACACAAAATTACCTTGAATTTATTCCTCGGGGATCTTCTCTTGGGCCTGTCCTGCAGCGCCCAGCCCTTCTGCATGTCGATGATAAGGTCCCTGGTGATACGTCTCCATGACTGTTCCACGCCGATGCCGTAGTATATGTGGTCCTCCTGTCGTCAGAAAAAATCTCTTTTTTCTTATATTCTTCGTATAAGGTAAAATATATTTATATCCGGAAAACAGGTCGCCTAATTGCATTTTGAGTCTCCAAGAACTAATGGATCCTATTGCAAATCTCCGTCATATAATCATAATCATAACTCCACGCCTGCATTCCAGGAAAGGTTAGGTCAGGGCCTGAGGAGAATATCTGCTTATCTCAATCAAGAACCGAAAAACAAGCTGTTCGAAAATAAGTAAATAAAATTAAAATAATATCAAAGAAAGTACGAGTAAATATTATGAATAACACACCTGAGCAGAAATCAACTGCATACTGGTAATATAATGTAGATACACAGTTTCTTTCTTATCCTTATTCTGCAGCACCACCGTCATCGACGAGTTGGCCTTCATCTGAAGGTCCACACTCAGCACAAAGTCTTGCGTCAGGTTCACCTTCAACCACACCTGACTCGACGCATGGTCTGACGTCGAGAACCTCAGCACGTTAGAATGGACTGAAGTATCAAATTCTCTGGCCATGTACGCATCTTTACTAATGATCCAATTCTCTAAATGTTTTTCGCCATCGTCTATTATCCGTCTCTTTGGCTCATTTTCTGTAATGTGTTTGCTATAGTGGGCTAGACCGAATTGGGCGATTTGGGTTGGGTAGAAGAACCCTCTTGGCTCCCATTGAGTGCTGACCGGGACTCCTTCGATCCCGCTGATGCATTTGACCCTATCCCTGACTTCTACATTGTAGTTTTCAAAGGTAGTGAAGGTACCCCGCGGGTCATACTTCTTCTTTGGATGGTAGATCTTACCGTAACTGTGTGACCATTCAAACTTCTCTATGCCATCCGCTGTTGATATTTTGCCGTATATCTGTGGATGTTTAATTGGTTTATTTTTGTGCAGTTTGAAATTGAATCCGCGCCATCTTATAAATGTGTTTGTTGTTTAGTCCTTTTTTACGTAGCAACTGACCAATGGTTCTGTTTGATTTTTTACAAAGCAATATTTTGAAGACCAAACTTGTTTCAGCTTTAATTTTACAGTAAAAGATGCATATCACTGAATGAGAGAATTCGAATCTAAAGTTCCGCAGAGTGAATTCGAATTCCCTGAAATATGTACTATTTTTAATAGTACATATTTCAGGGAATTCGAATGTAATGTCGCGCGTCTAAGTGTAAGCTCAGACTGGTTTTATTTCGATATATAAACAACACCCTATAATAAATAAATGTGGCGTTAAAAATTATAGGAGAAAATTTAAAATTAACTCGGACAAACTAATAGTAATAATTACATACGTTATTGTACAGAATAGTCAGTTATCGGTACTGGCCCCGAAATGCGTGTAAATCGATAAGGATTATCGGCAAGGTCGGGCTTATAGCTAGATTTGAGGTTAACGAACCTGTAAATATATTTATGTGTTTTTGTTGACCTGAGTAATAAATGAATGGAATTAAAATTCCAAACGTCTTTATTTGTGTATTTTATTTATTGCTACTATTTGTTTTTTTCGGATCTAGCACATTAAAGCCATTATTAAAGATTTTTATAAAGTAATTTTTAGAGATAAATTTGTATGTGATATGGGCTATTTTATTCTAACAGCTCTAGTTTTATGGAATGTAACAAAACTTAAATTGTTACAATAAGAACAGCACACAATAAAGTTACAATATTCTCCCTTCAACTATTAACGAAATGTGTAATTTCTCCAGTTTAGCGTATTCCATAAAATATAGTGTTTCACAGATGCCAGCGCAGCATACATAGCCCTCATGCATGCTAGTACGCAATAACTATATTTGTGTTTTTAATTAACTTAATTAGTTTGGTTATCAACGGTTCTAATTAAATTAAACAGATCAATAAATTACGATTACAATTAACGTTTTTTTTTTTTAAATATAATGTTTCCCCCACACTAGGAATTACTCTCAATTATATCTGTAGGCTATACAAATAATTGGTACCTGCGGGAATCGAACCCGCAACGCGCAGTGCAGTAGCCAATCGACCAACCATGTCATCAATTTCTTCTTCCATAAATTTGTCCCCATAACCAATACCCAATAAGCACCTACCTCGAAGTACTTGTGTACCAGCGAGAAGGGTACGAACACCTCGTCCCTGTCCTGGCGGCAGGACACCGAGTACTCTCCATTGATGACGCACTCGATCTCGTCCGTGGCGCCGCGCTCCGACAGCGCGTTTGACAGCACCGAGCCGACTGCAAGAGGAATGAGGGTTAGAAATCTCTACAACATCTCCCTAGCATTTCCCCAACTAGCTTGTGGTCGGCTTCCAGACTAACCGGATGCGGTTAGATACCCGAGTTTTACATGAAGCGACTGCCTATGAAATCTAAACAATCCATCATACTCCAAGGACTAACTGATGGTCAGACTTTCTGACGTCTGACTACCTGTAACGACTGTCAAAGACCTACGAATGATCACCGGGACTAACGGCTTTACGTACTCTCCGAGGCACGGGGCATCAGTAATGTCCTAGACAAACTTAGAAAAGTACACACACAAGTAAATCTCTAGTTTCTATACATACCTATATGTAGTACTTATAAAACCAAGTTAGTATGCTGCCCGTCCTACACAACCACCTGCACCTTACAGAATTTTACGAGGCCAATAACAGAGCTATACAGGTTGCCAATTAATGATCATAAATATTTTGAGTCCATAGACACAAAAAAAGAAGATAAAACAAAGTCGCTATCCACCTGTCTGTAACTCCGCTTGCTTCTTCTTCACCAAATAACAGATTTTGATTCGGTTTTCACTAGTATAAAGAGAGATACACGAGGAAGGTTTGTACATATAGATACAGGCTGCAACAGAAATGGATAGCTCTATTTTAAATACAGTTTCTGCCCGTCATCTGCCTAACCTTCTACGGCTTCCAGTCTAACTGGGGCACGGGATACTACTCGGCAAGTTTGTTTTCATTGTCCGATTTTCGGGCTCTTATTATCTTGACTCGGTAGTCAACAGCAGTCAGTCAATCTCGACTCCCACTTGTAGATCTTTGACGGTGTCAAAAAGTAAAAGTAAGTCTAGTCTAGTCAGTAAGTAAATCTACAAGTCGGAGTCACGACCAATGGTTTAACGTGCTTTTGCACGCACGGACCCCGGCAGGCGCTGCCTGAAAATGTCCGTGCAACTGTTAATATTTAGTGACGTGCGTGCAGCCTCTATGCGACAGCGCGTCTGACAGAACCGAGCCGGCTGTATGAGGAATGTGAATTAAGAATGCTGTTATGTAAATTAGCACGGTATGAGATGCAGATTTTTTTTAATTCGGCTATTCACCTAGTGACCTTCTTGGAGTTGACTTAGTAATAATAAACAACATTCTTTTTGATGATTCACAGTTCAGATTCATCTATCAGACTAATTTGTAATGGTAATAAGCTGCTAGACAACATGCCTTTCGTGTGATGTTTTGCTGCGCAAAAGAATGATTCACCACAATATCTAACAGTGTTTAACCAGTAGAATGATGGGATCATTGGTCAAAGGCCTGACTCCGTGAACGTCTTATTGTATGTCGTAATATGGATCTGGAATGTTTCTTTATCTATCCTGCCTCAATTGCTGAATAGATTTGGAAGAAACCTGGCACATGGGTAAATGATAAATTACGTTGTACCGACTCTTGGTATAATTTAGGACAGTCACGCGAGCAATATTACTTATAAAATGGCTGGGTCTATGCTACAGTTCTCCAAAGTTTTTCTCCAGAACAACGTGAACATAACAGGGCAACGTACAGTGCGCTCAGCGCTACGTGCATGTTTATAAGCCACAGCAAAAGTGGAGAACTTACTGGGTCTGCGCGAGAGTTCCCCGCAGTGTCCCCAGAACAGCGTGAACACTAGGACGGCGGCACACAGCGCGCCCAGCGCTACGCGCATGTTCATCCGCACCAGCATCATTCCGGCCACCTGCAGAATAAAATACAAAAAAATAATCAACTTCTATCTAGAATCAGCATTTCTTGCTGGACAATTTTACAAAGATAGACTCCCAAACGCCTACTGTCCTCTTACATACAAGTGTTAGATGGGAAGATGAGGCGCAACAAAAGCATTATATCATAAAATAAGGTTTTCAAGTTCAGACCATACCAACCAAAGTTTAAGATTGGAACTGAGCAGCATGTTTGACCTCCTAACTGTTCACTTGAACCCAATTCCACGACCAACATAATTATGTAGCTGCATCATTTTACCCGAAAGCTGCTGAACGTAGGCCTCCTCAAATGTTGCCACAACGTCTGGTTCTGTGCGCCTCGCACCATCGGATTCATCGGTCCTCTGCCCACCTCATGATGCCGACTTTGCGTCTTTCGGTATGCGGTCACCACCTTTGAACCCTTTTGGCCACATCCACCATCTGTTCTGCGCCGCGTTAGAGAAAACAGCTATTTTATTTCAAACTCAGGAGACCGCACATTTTCGTGGTAACGCAGCCGCCGCGATTGCGATTTTCGCCCGCAAACCTGGCGGTCGATTACCGCAAGACATGCATGCGGTTGCAAGACGGGCGGTGAAATGATCGGTGCCCAGTCACCCGCCAACCGACGGCAGTGCGTGCAGGCGCAAACTGCCGAGGTTGCGGGCGACTGCGGCCCGCGAGGTTCGGTACAGCGGGAGCCGCGAACAGCAACCGCGGCGAAAACCGCGTCGCGAGTTCTTAGCCTAATGAGGTCCATTGTGAGCTGGTCGCTCGTTCTAGTACCATCACTCATCAATGGTAACACATACTTAATTTTTATCTCAAGATTCTGTGGTATGTGAGACGAGAAGACACTACGTAGCTTCTCGAAGACTGTCCAGCTGAGTAAGATTTGACCTTGTTGTCGAAGTCAGACATACAATACTGGACTATTTGTCCCAAATAGCTGTAATCGTGGACAACTTCGATCTTAATGGAAATAACATAGATATTTAGCTTGGCCTTTGTTTTTTTCATGCTCATTTTAAGACACTCTCCTTCGGAATTTCTATTGAGATCATGTCTAGTCTTCTTCAGTATAGGACCTTGGAGACAACCTTTAATGCTACTATGAACATTTTCGGTGAAATGATGTGTCCTTGCCTCACACCCCGCTGCAGGAGAATAGGTTCCGAGGTCTAGTCCTGAAGTCGAACTGACATTGTGGTGTTTGCATACAAACGCTTCAGCACCGCGATGTCGTCAATCTTTCCAGAGACTGATACTGAAGTACAGCCCAAATCTCATTCGAATCTCTTTGGTCTTCTATATAACCTCTTGCAGCGCGTATGTGGTCCACAGTGACCTATTCGTAGTCCGGCTTGTTCAGTATGCTGGAAATCGTCAAACCTCGCGCACAAAACGATTCGTGATTACTCTCGAAGTCTCGAAAAGAACTCATAGACATGGCTCAGAAGTAAGATATGCCTGTAATTCTTAAGCAGGGCATTCTTATGTAGTGCTTTTCAAAGATGAGTACTCAAAGCAAACAGCTTCTGAAAGTCTTTTAAAACTGGTTTTCTGAAGGCAGGTATGCCTTCAGATGCTCAACCAGAATACCATCATCACTCATGAATAATGATTTTCTTGCTCTGCAGCAGCAACAGCAGTTTAAAAATGACAAGTTGTTTATAAGCTGCTTCAGAGCCATGCTAAACTTGTACTTGCTGATGGATGGGATGTTTTTGGTTTAGTATCTGGTCAATCTTCCTCTTGGATCATTTGCTAGATTCACAGTACATAGAATGTCTCTTTCAGAAGCTCTGAATTTGGTGGATATGTGGTGTCTGTCTTTTGTTTTGTGAGATTGATCTGCTTAATATTGAGACCTCATGCTGAATCATCCTGTCTTGAAAACCTATCCATTGAGTTGCCAGTACTTATTATGTAGCTTAATGGGAGTAAATCATAGTGCTTATAGGAAGCAGCCACTGTGCAGAGCCCGCATGGAGGAGGACGAAACAGCATCTCATTTGCTTCTAATCTCCCTAGTGATTGCTGGATACAGGGCAAAGTACTTCGAGCACCCAAGTAGGTACTCTAAGTAATATGGTCAGCAACACCAAGGTGCTGCTGGCCTTCCTTGAGGAGCTGGGGTGGATTGAATGATGCATTTGTCCCACCCTTATGCAAAATACGTACTTCAGACATAGAGTTGCTGACATCAGCTTTCACTTACAATACTATAAGCAGCAACAAACTGCTTCTTCTTCTCAGGTAAAACACTAGGAGGTGGTGACGGGCAGGTATTTTGGAGGACTTTAACTTTCATCTTTTTGATGTTCAAATAGTGAGTGGAAAAATTTGCAATAGCAGTCTAGTAGTACCTATTTTAATTTACAGACATTCTTTATTTCAGAAACAGAAATAATATGAAATGTAAATCCATATCCAGCCATATTATTTGATTCCTATAGATTTTAGAGAAAGGATAATGACTGCAAGTGCCATAACATTGCTTCAATATATGTATAACAAATCCACATACATAAAATGCAAACATCTGTCCAGTAGCCCATTTGGTGCATAGTGAAGAAATTTTATTATAAATAAAAAAATATATAAAACAATTCTATAATATGCATTGTTTACTTGATAATAAACACTAAAAAAAACTTTATCTTGTTAAAAATTATACTAAACATAAAAATGTTAGTTTTCAATGACTTCAAACTTCTATAAATATGTATATAATTTTTTTATTATTATTATAACTTGAATGATTAATTAGTAGTATTCCAGCAAGTAAGATAACCCTGTGATAATTATAAAGACAAGTTTAATAAGGCTGATGATGTCATTTGTAACACACTACTGTGGTAAACATTTCTATATTATTTTGTATAATTAATGTATAAATAAAACAGTGTTCTATTCCACATAGTTCTTTGAATGCAGGTAAAATGTTTAGTAACTGCATACAGTTTTACATAGTGATGCGCAAATGCGATGAAAAAGAAAGTAAAAACCAAAGTTATGCAAAACGAAGACACCAAACAAGTAGCTAGCTAAATATAACTTCGAAGTACCTAGCGGCCCTACGCTCCAGAATTCGCGTGGGCGTTACAAATCCAAACCACTTTCGACGACGACAAAAACGAAAAAGATTTAATTACCTATCTTTTTAACACCATGCTACATGATCATGTGGGCTACATACACGTAAAGTAAACAGTATTTTTATACAAATACTTACTCTGTACACAGCAGTAACATTCCATCCGTTCTCTAGATATGTGAAATGAATCACATGGATATTTCTCATAAGAACTGTCACAGCGCAAATAATATCAGAATGGAATTTTAAGTTTACATGTAAATATAAGTTTTATAAATATTTACAGTCAAATGATTATTTTGAGAACTAATAAATCGGCCGAGACGGCTCAACTCCGATTGCAGCTGACTTTTGACAGTTAGTTTTTGACAGCAGACGATATTTGTCGATCAGTTCGGAAACTCTTTACTTCGGATAGTTTTAACTTGATCCAAAAACAAACCTAAGTTTTGAAAAATAATTGAAAATGATTGCAAAATGTTTTTTGTTTTAAATTCTTAGTTTACATACAACATTAAACAATATTTTACCTTATTCTTTTCAAGTCAAAAAATATTTCGGTAGCTTTCGAGAATACCACGCACATTATAGTTCTTAGGTGAATGGGTGAATGATCTTGAGTAGCCCGCGAAATTCAAATTTTTTATACGTTTTTTGCAATTTCTAGTTCAGTATCGGATAGTAAGGTAAAAAATATACACTTGCACATGTTTTTTTTTTTTTTTTTTTAATTCGCTATAAACCAGTGCTTGACCGCGATCCCACCTGATGGTAAGCAGTGATGCAATCATTGATGGTGAGGCGCACTAGTTTATTAAGAGCCTATTCACTCTAGCCTTGAAGGCACCTAAATTATAGTTGGAAGGGAAGACAGCAGCAGGCAAATTGTTCCAGTCCCTCGATGTACGCGGTATAAACGACGAAGCAAATCGCTTAGTTCGGACCGGTGGTGTTTCGACAACGTAAGGGTGGATACTCGCCGTACGTCGGGTTGTCCGATGGTAGAAAGGAGATGGCGGAATCAGGTCATGCAATTCCCGCGCACACTCTCCAAAATGCAACCTGTAAAACACCGATAGGCTGGCTACCCTGCGCCTGTGCTCGAGGCTTTGTAGATTGGACTTAACCAAATCTGGATCCCCAATTAGCCTCTTCGCACGCCTTTCTACTGAGTCCAAAGCTGCCAGATGGTATTTTTTTTAGGTGGGAAATCATCTAATGACAAATTGCGCGCTTGAGTGGAGTGCGATTAGAGTATTTACACAAAATTATACTCATTAAAACTATTATCTTTCATAGTAGGTATACATGCATAGGCACAGTTAGTTGGTTGTGCTTTGATATCGTACATGACACATGATCAATTTGTTCAAACTGATATTTTTATTGCGGACAGGCGCGAGCAACGCATCCTTGTTGCATAGGGTACGTTTTTTTGAGGTGGGAAATCATCAAACTACTCCTCTCCCTCTGTGTAGAGCGAGAGGGAGGAGGGGCCGTTTATGTCGCAAAAAACGTATGAGTGCCTATTTCGACACGCACAAGGAATAAACAATCATAGGGTACTTCCCGTTGACACAGAATCCTGAAAGACCTTGCTTTATGCCAAACATAAAGCAATGTCTTATAGCACAGCTATAGGAATATATCTGAAAACAGTATTGTTACGTCACAAAAAAAATACTTTTTTGCGATTTTGCGGTGCAGTATGTACGGAACCCTCAGAGCGCACATACTGCACACCCCTACTGCACACGCAGTGCAGGACTAAGACTAGAAATCAGTAGAGTGGGGAGTTGATTTAAAAACCAAATAATAATAATAAAATAAAAATAGTTTATTCTCACAATCAGCGTATTATTACGTATTTGAAACCTCTTTTTAGGCAAATAATGCCTGAGTTAGTAGGCTCCGCTCTTCCAAAACAATGGTAAATCAATTTACGCGTGACGTGAAGCGTGATGTGTGGTGTGTGTTGTGATGTGAAAGTGGTGTGTGTGACGTGAAAGTAAAAGTGGTGAGTGTGGTGAGATGAATGCGATGTACGTTGCGATGTGTGTGTTTTGATGTGAAATGATATTTAGTATGAGGTGTATAAATAGTGTGTGACTTGTCTAATTAAACAATGTGATGTAACGGAGCCTTCGTTTTCTCATAGGAAAGTGTTTTAAACCAGTTTATTATGTTTTTTTTTTCAATAGTGCATGTTTTTATTATGCACGTACACGTATTTATTATATAATAGAGCTGAGCGTTTGTGTAGTTGTCTACTTGTGATTTTCATTTTAGTTCGGGGAATATCAGCGATTATATACTTTCTTTTTCTTTGAATTTGTATGGTTTATATATGGGAGAGACTTATGTTTTCTGAGAAGAGATGGGCCAAGTACGCTTCCCTGCGAGACGCCGTATGACACATCCATTTCATCACTAATGTAATCCCCTATTTGTGCTCTTTGTTTCCTATTTGAGAGATAATCAATGAGTAAGCTGATTGCATAACCTCTCTCCAGCGTGAAAGTTTTTTTTTTTTTTGTTTAAGGATATTCCTAAAGCTAAAGTTCCTCAGTGGCATCTAAATAGCGGTCGTAGTCAATGATGGCTTGAATAAGTGTGGGCACGGAAAATGTTCAAGGACAAATCTGTGAAGACAATTTCAACTAGTGGAACATATAGTGCACTTTGCCACCGGCTTCAGCAACATGGGCAGTCTATGACAAATAGGAGTCCAGGGTAACACTTAGGTTTTTAGCCAACTTTACGAACTGAACTCCACCCAAATAGAGCGGAGACAGCAACACAACAACAAGCCTGTTCCGCATACGAGTACTGCCGTCGGTAACAATGGTTTGAGATATTCTGGAGTTCATTTGCAGCCCATAGAACCGCTACCACTACACGCTCTACGTGCACGCGCTCCACAGCTGATACAGCGGTTTTTGCATCTACCATAAGAAACAGATGGTAAATCTGCAGGTCGTTGGCATTTAGTTGGAAATTAAAGGAGATGACTCTAGTGAAAAAGTTAATAAAAATAGAAAAGAGAACGTCACAGACCTTTAAGATAGGATTCGAACCATCTAATAGTGAATAGGGAATAATTAAAAGACTAAAGGATCGAAAGAAGGATTTAGAAGTCAAAAGAGTTGATGGTGTGTATAATAATTTTGGTACTACGGTTCGGCTTCTTGTACAGTTACTTTTTATTTAATTTTATATTTTGACATTTAATTTTAATTACATTGTTATTTTGTTATCTTTATTTAATTTTTCTTTTAATTATTATTTTTAATTACCAACCCGCACTGGGCCCGCGTGGTGGATTACGGCCCATTCCCTCTTCTAGAGAGGAGGCCAGAGTCCCAGGTACAGTGGGAACATTATAAGGCCCCCTATACTATACTATATTATTTTTAATTGGCTAAAATATGAATTGATTTATTGTAGAATTTTGTATACTAACTATAGTAAGATTTAGAGATTTTTTTTCTTAATTATTTACTGTAACTTTTGTTTTATATATTATTTCTGTATTCTTTTATAATAATATGTAATTTCTTTGTATTGTAAAATGTGCTGTGTCACACAGAACTTGCCATCTGTCTAACCTGCTGTTTAGTTTTGGGCCACCAAGATACATACAGGCTGTGCCTAGTTTGGGGCCCACGGCTGTTTCAAATGTGTTCTCGGTTTATCTTCTCAATTGTATATCTCTTTTTTCTTTAAACTTGTGTGTTTGTCAATAAATAAATTATTATTATGCTAGCACAAAAGATCCAGAAGGGTCGAAGTGCTCTGGTTTTAAGGCCAGCCCCACATCAAGATAAAATTATGGTGCTGTATTATGGTGATAGTAACGTAAGGGAATTATTGTTCATAGCCCAGTCGGATGTCGTTGGTAACCTTTAATAGGGCTGTGACAGTGCTATGACCAGGTCGAAAACCGGATTGAAAAGGGCTCAGAAGACCATTACTTGACAAAAAGAGAGGAAGTTACTGATGAGCATCAATGTGCTCAAGAACTTTAGAGAGATAAAGAAAGATGGAAATTTATCTGAAATCGGTCTGTGTAGGGTTAGGAATTTTGAGTAATCGAATGATATGGGCTTGTTTCCAGGCTTCAGGAACAGCGCAAGAAAACAACAAAGACAAGTTAAGAATATGGTTTAAGACCTACACTTCCCGTATAGGACGAATTATTCTTGAGCATAGCTTATCCCAACTGCGGAAGAGGAGACAGCACAAATAGATTTGTCATCAATTTCACTTACATGACTAAATTCGAAAGAGGCGGCACTGGCCAACAGGAGAGTTTATTTTATGTAACAGATTTTACGTGTGGATCTATAGTAAAAGGAGGAAATGAGAAATGCTACATAGGAATTACCGATGCCGAGAGTTTTCAGAAACTTCCAGACTTCAGAAGAATTCCAGTTGTTAAAAGAATTGTGGGCGTAGCGTCTCTTTGCATCGAAAATGTTTTGCATCGAAATTTTACGAGCTCGCTTTACTCATAGCACATCATAATAGCATTAATAGCCTTATAATGTTCCCACTGCTTGGACTCAAGTCTCCTCTCTAGAAAGCCGTAATCCACCACACGGGCCCAGTGCGGATTGGTGGATGTCACATGTCTTCGAATTTTTGGTTCTAGGACATGCTGATTTCCTCACGATTTTTTTCTTCACCGTTTTGAGAGCAGTGGTGATGAAAATAAATTACACATAGTTATGCGCCTGGCTGGGTTTGAACCCGTGATCTACTTACTCATAAGTCGGGGCCGTTACCACTCAGCCATCACTGCTCACTCACATAATACAATAATTTTGTTTGGGTATCATCGCTTCACACATAAAATGCAAATAAAGATTCTAATTTATCATCCGAATCTTTTTACACACCATGGCCTTTAGATAGCAATATATACTCGTCCGGCATGACTGCTAAAGCCTTATGACTGTGGGCCAACATGGCCATAACTTTGGGGGCTAAAGCAGACCAACATTTATTAAATAAAACTTCTTCATGGTTATTTTTTAAGTATACAACGTTTGAGTAGGACATTAAATTAATGGACATAAAAGATTAGGTGTTCGTACGGTATTTGATATATGTACACAATTGTTAACAATTGCCGACATATAAAATCAGAATCAGAGAACAAAATGGAACTATTAGATCTTTTTCCTTATTTATAAATTCAACATAAACTCTCATAAACCAAGACTCCTAATGAGTTTCCTATTCCGGCATGCAATAAACATAACGAACTTATGTCTTTAATTCAATGGGAACTGAAACAAAATCACGTATCATGTATAACTGTGTTAGAGTCAGGCGCCCGACTTTTGACACGATTTCATGGCAGCCGAACTTCGGGACAGTAATACGGCTTCTGGCCGCAAATGGGTTTATCCCTAATACGATTTCGCTCCTCCGACTAGACGCGGCTAATCGGATTACCGTGGTCGCGTGACACACACCTATTCCTTGATTGGTTGCCAGCACACACGATCTCCTGGACCAGGAAGGCTCAGGAGACAACCATACATTTTTTTTTGATTTGTCATGCAATATTGTTAGAGTTTTGATGAAGCGAGAATTGGGACTGGTCTAGATTCTGATTGAGTGATCTAATTTGTACCGCGAAGGTAATTTAATTGATTGTAACATTGAGGGCAATTAACAATAGCTGTCTTGCAATTGTTGTATTCAATTTTAAACTAAATAAAGTTCTAATGTAGCGATAAAAATAACAAAGTATAGGTAGGTACATAAAAGTTGAACATGGAGGCAAACTCTGTCCATATAACAGCAACATTTCTCGGAAGATGTTTGCCTTTACGGTTCGTTACAACATGCTAGTGTAGTTCACTACAATAAATATGGCGCGTTATCTGTGCATGTTATCTAAATAGTGCAATCAGTGCACGTATGTGAGTGTATCAGGGCAGGCGGGCAGGCGGGCACGGGCAGCAGTCGCAGCGAGAGATCGCTACCTCGCTCCGTCGGCGGCGTGCGGGACGCGAGGAAACGGGTCAGTGTGCGCCGCAAGTGGGTCAGGGCGGATGCACCACGCGCCGCGTTCGGGTCCTCTCGCCACCCCTCGGCCGCGCTCGGTGCCGCTCGGGCCCACTCGGCAGACTCCGGTGGCGCATGCGCGCGGCCCCCATCGATCGCCGCCCACGCGGCGCAGCGCCGCTCAAGTGCTCCGCGAGTCGCGACGCGAGTCCCGGGCTTGGCCCTCAACGATGGCGGCGTGAGCGCGCGCCGCCCGCGGCCTCCGGCGGACATGCCGCGATGGCCAGAGAGGTAACCGCGACGCGCCCGGCGCCCTCCGCCGCCTCCGCCCGCTTATGTAACCGGTGCCGCTGACACGCCCGGAGACATGGTGACTATCACCGCTGCACGAGGGCGCACGCCCCGCGCTCTGCCCCGCATCGCGCCGCATCGTGTCACGCTTGACTCCCGAGCCCGCTCCCTGGCGAGCCGCTCCTAGCTACCGCTACAGAACGTCACCGTCCCCCTAGAGTCATAGAATAGAGCCTCGTCCAGTGCATCGCAGTGGTACCTAGTGGTGAAGAGTGTGTTGTACCTAGTTCTGCCCAGGGACCTGCCCTGTGGGCACGTCAGCGCGCGGCAGTGAGTGCCGCAGCCGGCGTCCTGCTCGCGCGCGCGTGCTGCCATGCATCCGTCTCGCTCGCTCTGCCGTACAGCAGCACTGCACATGCAGCCTGTATTATTCACGATCTATGCCAACTTACAATGTCCTATCGAGGAGTCATTAACACTAACGTTATATGAGATCAATATATTCCTGCAATACCAGCTACAGGCCTGTTACCTACGTGATCTGTAGTCCACGTACCTACTGCTCGTACCTGAGGGGATATTGTAGATGAGTTTTGTATAAAGAGAGTACAATAAGTAGTCATTCGTACAATAATGACGTGCCCATTGGTGTAGCACATGCGTAGCACACTCGTAGCAGGTCGTAGCGGCTCGTAGCGGCTCGTAGCACACTACTGTAGCATTGCGTAGACCGTAGCTAGTGATGTTGTTTATAGATTGTATGGTAGAACAAACGGTTTTTCTTCAATTCTACAAGTAGGTTTACTCTATGGTGGGTTATTTGCATGACATGTTATGATATACTTACCTCAATATGTGTTTATCTTTATGTAATGTCCACATAATACTTTTCCCATAAGACTTGTGATTACATTACATTACCTCTGTTACGCTTATTTTCATATTACATAGGATACTGGGTCACCTCAAAACCGAATGTGGTACGCTGTACACGGAACGGTACCAGGTATATTATTATTTAACAGTTTCAATAACTCGTGATACTTCTAAGCTTATTTTCATTGAACATAAGTGATTAAAATGTTTTAAAATAAATCAGCCATTCGGTACTTTAACAACGGAAACTAGTCTTACGTTACATTGTGTCAGGTCGCCCCAGCTCCCACGACACTGTAATAATTAGGGAGGAAGATGACGTGACCACTTCTCGGCGAGCCGGGAGACTTCCTCTGTGAACCCAAAAAAAGTAGCAACTTATGATTATACACATGTAATAGCATGGGATGCGATAGTCACCATGTCAGTAATACGCAGACGCGCGAATTGAACAACATCACGCTTGTATTCCGCGGAAGTTGGGCAGCGATGTACTTATACTACTTTTCGCCAATTTCGTAAAAGTCTCATAGAACAGGGGGCATACCTATGAAATAGATAAAGTTATTTTAATAGCTATTAATCAATCGATTAAGCACAATATGGGTCGCACAATAATTAAAAAATCTAGGGTGCGAATTCTGTTTATCGGTTACATCTAGGAAAGCGTGTTCCATCATTGCTTAACATCAGATGAGATAATGGTTAAGCGCGACCCTATCTATAATAAAAAAGAAGCTGAGCAAATTTAGGTTTGGACTCGCTGGTCGGGTACCAGGGATTTACTCAAGTCAACAATAGCCACATTCAACATTATTTTTAGTATATGCGAAACATGAATATAGTTTGTTCAGAATCAGTTCTGAATCGATTCCAATAATTTTTACATCATGTTATATTTTTTTCCAAAAATACTTAAAAACGGTCAAAATTTGGACACCACCGACATTAAGTACAACACAGGTCACGGCAGATCATAGCGGACAGTAGGCGCCAGCGCACAGCTGGGTGCGGGAGCAAAACCACCCCTCAGTTGTATTTGTATTTCGGGCTGGTGTCCGCAACTCCACGACTAAAGCGCGTATTTTGCGTACGGAACCACCCCTCAGTTGCCCGGATGGCCCAGTGACCATGTATTTATGCGGACAATCAGATAGCAAAACAAGCTTATAACTTTGTGGTTTTTCATGATAAAGTTATGAAATTTTGTACATAGATTCTTTACATAAAAATACTAGAAACGTGTTTCGGGTTTTGCATATACTAAAACTAATGTATCATAACGTCTCAGGAGGCTGTGGGCTGTTGTATGTTCTTTAAACCGTAAGTGTACGTAGACTTTCACAAGCTTCAAGAGTTCTATGATGCTGGCTCATGGCCTATTTTAACTTGTTATTCTCGTAAAAGTTGTAATAAGTGAATGAATAAGTCACGTCACATGATAGCTCTTTTTTTACGTGATAAATCATCAAGTAACGCTAGACAATCCCCTCCACTCCAACCAGAGCGACAGGAAGTGTCAGACTTTTACTGATGAAAGCCCACCTTGTGTCCTTGTCGCCCTTTATTATGAGGGTAGCGGTGACTCCTTCGAACAATCCATAGCTCTAGCGTCACCGGACGGCGAGCAATGGGTAGGTCGCCGTCCGACCGTCCGATAACCGTCCGGACCGAGCCCTAGTCGTCGACGGCGCGTACTATTGCACGCGCAGCAGCAGGGTCGAAGCCTACTAGAGTCAAGGGTTGTGCGAAAGAGAACCTCGGGGCTCTAGAACGAAGGCAAAGAAAGAGCAGGAGTGGGTTTTAGTCAGTAAAAAACTGATACGTCGTCTCGCACCGCCCAAGAGCGAAAGATGTCATTGGATGATTTCCCACCAATAAAAAAAACCCTGGCGGCACACATCTTTAGCAGCAACTTCACTCTCGTGTAAGTCTCCTAAAGAAACGTGTTGCCTTTGAAAGTGTAGACTTTTTTAAGCCAAAGGGTGATAGAGAATACTCTGTGGCATTATATCCAAATGAAGGTCGTACACAGTCTATACCAGCCTCTGTTATGAAACAGATTATCCAAATTCACCCATTCATCAAGTCCATTTTTTTCTGCATTGATTTCAAACTAACTTCTACCAGCGGCATCACCCACGTGAAAATAGAAAATTTACACGGTGTCTTCTCTATTGTCACGTTTTTTAATTAAAAATTAATTAATTATAAAGTAATCTGTGTAGATAAAATAGTTATTCTAATCAATCCCGATGAGATTTTTCACTAAAAATGCTAGAATAACGATTTTATACAGTTTAAATTAAAAACCGACGAAAAATTTCCATCACTCCGTCCAGAATCATGTAGTGGATCCATGATATTTGTTTGTGCGTCGATGTGAAAGACATCCTGTATAGCGTATGACACTCAATGATAAAGTAGTATTCTACTGCTGAACGAATTTTCAAAGTCGATCCAATAGTGTTTGAGGTCATTCAATACAAACAAATATACAAAAATCCAAATAGTTCCTCGTTATGAGATTAGTATTGACACCATTTACTACCATACCATTACCATTTACTTTTGAATAGTCATTCAGCCGTCGTGATTAAAAGACATCCAAACAAACAAATTTCACATTTGTAACACTTTTGCTATTGAGTTAGGTGTAGAAGCACCTAAAGAAAAACAAAACTACTTTATGCCAAAAATGTTCACTGCAATGATTACATTAGGAATCCCTAGATAATCTGCAACTCAGATACAAGGGAGCCTTCGGGAAACTGGTAAGTACAGATATTCTTGCCTTGCGACTGCTCGACTGGGGGGGATTAGTCGGCCGTGCACAAAAAGTGTACCCCATTCCAAATTTTATCAAAATCGGTTCAGTATTTTAACCCTGAAAGCATAACAAACAGACATAGATACTTTGACATTTATAATATAAACGTGTATAGGCTTGCATGGTCGCTTATAACCTTGTTCCACATGATCTGATCAGTTTTTTCAGAGATTAGACTCTTATATACAACTAGTTTTTGCCGGCAGCTGCGCCCGCGTACTTAAAATGTCTTAAAATGCCTATGTCACTGAGGAATAAAGCAGCTTTCTATCGGTAAAAAATTTTAGCAATCGGACCAGTACTCTCAGAGATTACCTCCTACAAACAAAAAAAAAAAATAAAGTTTACGTCTTTATAATATTAGTGTAGATTTTATCTTTTAATTGCATAATTTAAAAAAACCACATGAGTATTTAATACTTAGAGAGAGATTATAAAATGTTAGCGAGTACCGATGTAAAAAAAGAGCCTAACGTCAGACGAACTAGCACATTAAAGCATATTTCGTACTTCGAAAATTACTGCAGGAAAAGTTTGTCCTGTGACAGACATACGCACATACAGAGGCTTCTTAGTAGGTTTCTGTTAGCACCTTTTTGGTACGGAACCATTATTATCGTTCCGTGGTCTAATGTCCTATTGGACAGTGGTTACATTCATATCCATCTATTTCATAACTTGTTATGTCTTCGTCCTCGTCATTTCAGCTCAAAGACGTCCACTGTTGGACATAGGCCTCCCCCATGATTCGCTACAACGGTCGAGTCACTGGTCCACCTTCCAACACTGTGTCTTCCCGTACGGCGTCGCCCCTCTAGTACCTTTCGGTCTTATCGACCATCTGTTCTGCGAGGTACCTTGCTCAGTGCCACTTAAGTTCGGCTATTCTTCGGGCTATGTCCATATTTCAATAACCTTGATTTTCCTGCGGATATCTTCATTTCTTATTTGATCACGCAAGGATACTCTGAGCATAGCTCTCTCTATTGCACTTTGCGTAACATGTTATGTCTTACTACTGAGAAAATGTTACCTATAGCTTATGAAAATTGTTTTCGCAATTTCAAGATTTTCCTAGAAAGGTCAGTAGTCAAGAATACTACCAAAATATCACATCGCTATGTTAAGCGCTCAAAGCTCGCCAGAAAGATAAGTACAATCTCCGTTCATCTTCATTTAAAGTCGGCCGCAGGACGGATTTAATTTTTCTTATCAGGGTCTTTGCTAAATAATATTTTATCGCTCATTTTCCGTTGGAAAATTTGTCCAAAAATACTGTATTATTTTTAGCTAGTACATAATTCGTGTTCGGATGTTTTTATGTATAAATGATGCAACAATTATCTGTGCCGCTTATAATTGTGTATTTTTGGCTTAGAAAAGATTGAAAGATGATATTTCCTGTTAGGAAACCTGTAGATGTAATCACATTATTTATCTTTTTCAGTTTGTAATGAGTCTTGTATTTTTCTATGATTATAATGTTGGGTACACAGTCATACTTTTGACATTCCCAATAGCTGGTTCAAAAGTTAACGTAAGTTCCTATATACACACTTAATGAAGGTTATTTACTTCACTGCAATTTAATTTTCACTCATGTTTGGTACTTGTTATAATACATCCCATACATTTCCAAATTGAGATTATGTAGCCAGGTGGCAACGTTGTAAGAAAATTATTGAATTTATCTCTATAATTTATTTATTATCAATGCCATTTCCAAGAGCACAGTAATCTTCAAATTCTAATGTATAACTAACGCAGGCGTTTCGAAAATCCTCTAAATATCGATTCGAAGGCGGCGAAGCTCGCTGGAGATCCTTTTAATTCCTTCGTTTAGGCATTAATCTCCTCATAAAGTCCTCTCCCGGAGGATTTTTGAGGAGGGCAGAGGAACCAACGTTGCTTTAAATTAAAATGATGGGAAATCGATGATTATTATCAGTTTTATGTCAGCGCACCGTTATTAAATGGACTTCTGAAAGTATTTTAATTTAGGACGTGATCTGTCGAGGCTGGCTGTCGAAAGATATTGGCCTGAGCAAGAGTTGAACCAACTCATGGAACTTTGGGATGGGAAAGGATTTTTGAAAATGATATTTCAAGAAATGAACTTCAAGCTTATAATATTCATGCTGCATGACTCTTGACCAAGCGTAGCTGCGCCATTGCTGTTGTTGTGTTAATATTCATAAAATAACAATATCACTTGTACGTGCATTTATACCTCATTTCACTAATTGATTTTAGTCGAGCATTCAGTACACGTAGCGGTCATCGCGTGTGCTCCCGCGCTCTTTTGTATTACACCTTTGGTCCCGATAATATATTCTTTATAAACTGCAGTATCATTAATACATCTTCCTAGCTTCTACACTTACACACCCCTATTTTTTAATTAGTACAAAAAAAATGGTGCTCTATCCATACCCGTTACTGATGGGGATGTCATAAGATGATTTTCCCACCGAAAAAAAAAAAAAAACCTTTACTGATCACATGTGTGTAGTTCCGTCAAAAATTATATTGACGCCAACTTGAAAGACATACGGTAATGAAAACTTTATACATTTAGTTTTACTCACTATTAATAAGAGACTATTAGGTGAGCAACACAACAACTTCGAAAGAACAGCCATACTTTCAATGACATGCAAGATATCCCCATCTTTTCTATCTACTTTAAAAATAAGAGAAGTTTCATCAACAAACAGAATTATATCGGATCCATCATGTAAGGAAGGTCATTATAAACTATACTAAAAAGCTGATATAAAACTAATAGAAAGCTGCATTATTGCTATAGACTGGCCTGTTGGTCTAGTGGTTAGTGGCCCTGACTGCTATGCCGGAGGTCGTGGGTTCGATTCCCACCCAGGACAAATGTTTGTGTGATGAACACAATCATTTGTTCTGTGTCTGGGTGTAATTTATCCATATATGTATGTATTTAGAAATATATAAGTATGTTTATCAGTTGTCTAGTACCCATAACACAAGCTCTGCTTAGCTTTGGACTTGACGGCGTTGTGAGATAGTTGTGGAATATTATATTGTATATTATTCCTGAGTGACATAGGCTATATTTTATGTACGCGGGCGAAGCCTCGGGCAAAAGCTAGTATTCAAATAATATAGGAATACTTAATGTTCTTCCAATCCAGCTATCACACTGTTATTATAAAGGCGAAAGTGTGTGTTTGTTTGTTTCTTCTTTGGAACGAATTTGTATGACATTTGGTACAAGGGTAGACTATGTGGGGAGTATATTTCCTAGGGATATTTGATATTGATCACTTTGTTGTCCGTCTGTCTGTCTATCATGACCCTTTATCTCGGGAACGCCTGGAGGTATCGAGTTAAAATTAAAACCGCATGCTCAAGTCTGCGGTCCCTTGAAGCTGTGAAAAACAACAAACTTCTAAATTGACGAAAAAAAAAAGATATGGCCGTTTATATCGCAAAAAACGTATATTTCAACTCTCAAGGGAATCAATAGGGTATAATTCATAGGGTACTTCCCGTTTACCCAGAATCCTGAAATTAGGCATAAAGCATGATCTTATAGCACAGGTATAGGAATAAATCTGAAAACATTGAGTTGGTTGCTACGTCACAAAAAAATGCAATTCGGAAAAACATTGGAGACTATTCGGAAATTGAACTATTTACATAGTTAAGTTTGTACGGAACCCTCAGTACGCGAGTCCGACTCGACTTGCCCAATTTTATTTATACCGTTTTAGGATTTAAAGGTGAAAACAAATTTATATTTGTTGCTTCACATTTAGACCATGGGCCACACTAAATTCCATCCAAACCAATCTACAATCCAACCCTAATCAACTAACGATCATGCCTAACACAAATTTAGTAAGCTTTTGCTCAATTTTAATTAGCTCTCGCCAAAGCTTATTTAAGGCTATTGTCATTAGCTATGTATAGGTGGGGCGTCGGGCAGGTGGCCGGTGGAAAACTGCACCTAACCCATTTCTCGAAGCTTAGAAGTATAATTTAATCCAAGTTGTCCCAATTCTCCTTCTGATCGATAGTGGGCCGATATTATTTTACTGCTGAATACATTTAGCTCTGACCTGACGGTTCTATTCTTTAGCCGTCTGTAGGCAGGCGATTTTATATTATAATTTATTATTAGGCCACCTAGTTTCTTGCGCTTTCGTTTTTTAATGGGAAACTTAAGTATCTCTCAAGGTGTCTAATATGTTTGTGGCTCTGTTTATGAATGTACAGATAACTGCATCAATTGGTTACCCATCTCTCATTAAAATACATTAGACACTATATAAACTTTTTTTTAGTTTCACCTGTCCCAGTGTTTATTTGCTGAAAAATCACGTTTGTTGTATGGGAGCCCCACTTAAATGTTTATTTTATTCCGTTTTTAGTATTTGTTGTTGTAGTGGCAACAGAAATACATCATCTGTAAAAATTGCAACTGTTTAGTTATCACGGTTCATGAGATACAGCCTGGTGAAAGACAGACAGACAGAGTGTTAAAAACACTAAAAAAAGGGAGTACCCAGTACCTAACCGATGATGCTGCCCGTAACTTTATATACCATTACCTTATAATCTTACCACCACGATAGATTTTCTTTCTTTCAATCCATATACAATAACCGTTTGACCAATTAATTACCGAGTTTCTATATCTTAATTTCATACACGATAATATTTTTGTGAGTATGAACTTATAAAGTCTCATAGTAAAATACAGAAGTTACAAAACGACAAACTGTCTTCGTTTTTAAAATGTCATTTCATAAAAGTCTTGTGAAGTAGATAATTCCACACCTATGAGCCCTTATTAAAAAATACTAACCCGACAATTCTCTTTCTCATCCACTACTTCTCTACTCACACCTCGCATACCTGTCTGCATACCAAGCCATCGGCAGTCCAATAAGAGCACATCTTGTAAAAATAAACGGTTTACACGCGACGGCTGTAACCCCCTCGCTGCTTATTTGTCCCTCCTTATGGGGAAGCATGGGGGTGGGGAGACATAAACAGTTGCAGTTTATGTCTCCCACCCCACGTTGCCCTAATTTGTCTAATTACAAAAGAAATCAGAGTTCAGTTTTATTATATTCGGTGATGGTGATCTTTTCAGTGCATGAAAACTTATCTATTTATCGTATTAAAGTGTTCCTTATTAATTTCTGGGCGTTATCTACACTAATATTATAAAGAGATATTTTTTTTTTTTTAGGAGGTAATTAATCTCTTATAGTTCTGGTCCGATTGCTACAATTTTTTCACAAGCTAGTTGTTTTATAAAGTGTGAATATCAACTGTGAAACTGTCGTCATCTAGTTTTGTGTCCATTTTGAAGGTTTACACTGAAGCATTCTCTCACTAATACATTCTTCGTTCTCCTTTTTATTTTCGTGTCGATTGACTCTTTGTTTTTGTCTTTAGAAGAATAGGGAATAGGTTGTTAAGCGAACAAACCTCCGTTGAAAAGATCCTCCGACTAGACGGGTATTGTCTGGTACCGGCACCTGCCCTAGAGTTGATATCGGAGTTTTGTATAATGTAGTCATCGCACGAATTTTGAATTATTTCAATACTTAGCATCTTGTACATTTATCGATATTTTTCATCACTGCCGGCGGCATTCCTATTGTACAGTTCTATCATTGGCCACATTGCAATTATTTTTTATCATTGATAGGCTCGCGTTTGACCACCATCTCACCTGATGGTAAGCGATGATGTGGCCGACGATGGGGCACGCTTGCCTAGAAGTAACCTTTTCACTCTTGACTTAAAGACCCCTAGGTTGTAAATATCAGGAAACACAGACTCCGGCAGGGAGCCTTCCTTAGCTTTACGCATAATGAATGTGTTCCCAAAACGCTTTGTACGTATGGGTGGGATGTCCACCATGTACCGATGGCGCAACGCCGTACGTCATGAAGAGGCAGGTTGTGCACGGCGACCGACAAAAAAATGGCCTATGTCTAGTGAAGGGACTCCATACTGGCACTGTGTTTGCGGGTGAGATGGGTGGAGAACGTCCAATTTGGCCTAATTAAATATGAAAAATTATAATTTTTCATTTTTACAGTAGACCACCTGGGTCCGCAATCAGTTAAGAAATTTCCACCTCTGATATCTGATTACCCAACAATAAAACAACAACAATACACCCCTCACGTGTAGCGAGTAGTTTAAAAAAAAAACGGAATGGTATTCCTTCAAAAGTTCACGACTGATATTACCGTTATTGCTACAATTAAACGATATTTCCAATAAACGTACGAGTATGTATTTCTCTTTTAAAGCTGATACTTTTACTTTTGTATGATAAAATTAAAAGTGTTGTAGTTTACGGACGATCGGCAATTTGAAAACAATACATTGAACAATATTATAGAATACGCGGAATTAGCTCTGTTGTACGTCTTATAATCAATTTTTTCATTCATTATTTAACAACACACGGGTGCAGTTGTTCTACAACTTAGTTCAGTTACACTAGGGCTGATAATAAAATCCTAACGTAGTGTATGGTATACCATCAGGCGGCGGGAATGTTCGTGGGTGAGAAGTTACCGCGGCCCTGGAACGCAAAGGGCTACTTAGTAAAAGTCGGACACGAGAGATGTTATTTGATGACTTCCCACATAAAAAAATGGTGCACTATCGCCAGTCTAAGCCGACTAATATTTTATCAGTATTCGTTAGAAATGAAGATATCCGCAGGAGAACCAAGGTTACAGACATAGCCCGAAGAATCGCCAAACTTAAGTGGCAGTGGGCAGGGCACATTGCTCGCTGAACAGATGGTCGATGGGGACGAAAGGTTCTGGAATGGCGACCGCGTACCGGAAGACGCAGCGTTGGAAGGCCTCCCACAAGGTCGACCGATGACCTGATGAGGGTCTTGGGAGTCCGATGGATGGGAAACGCACAGGACCGGTCATTATGATGACATTTGGGAGAGGCCTATGTCCAACAGTCGACGTCTTTCGGCTCAATGATGATGATGAACATTTTATCATGGCTAAAGGTTTTTTTTAATTAATAGGCTCCCGTTTGACCACTGCCTTACCTCATGGTAAGCGATGATGTGGTCGACGGTGAAGCACGCCTACCTAGAAGTAATCTATTCACTCTTGACTTAAAGACCCCTAGGTTGTAGCAATCAGGAAACATAGACGCCGGCAGGGAATTCCAGTCCATTTGAAATACTTAGTTCACAGCAGGCTTCAAGGAAAATTATTTTTTAACTTGTCTTTAGGCTCGCATTGGCCACTGTCTCACCTATCTAAGCGATGATGTGGAGCATGCTTGCCTAGAAATGTTAAATTTCAATCTTCGTTTGTTCGAAAAAGTTACCACACCCTGGAACGCAAAGGGCAGTAAAAATGTGATACTCCCTCTCGCTCTCCCCAGATGTCCCAGCTATCTCGCTCATTTATGTAAAATAAATACCCACATATTATTGTTATATTGGTAAATGTCAAGTAGTTACACATACGTAAGGTCAAAAGTAACACATGTTTAGGTAACTTGAGCGATCAACGATCAATCAAGCAGGCCGCCGAGTAGATAGGCAGTACGAGTTCAAGTATCAGTGTTTAACACAAAAATAGTGTTATTAATTGTTAATTCATTTCTTCGCCGTTAACAGGATGCAGGTTCAATTTAGTCGCCTGTCTCACTCACTCAGTGAAGTTTTTTATGTCTTACTCTTTGCGTAAAATCGACTGTCTTGCTCTTGCATAAGGCATTATCACCAATCTTGTTTTGATTGTAGATATTAATAAGTCTTACTAGATGTCTTACACAGGGAGAGATCAAAGGAAATTTGGACGGATTGTGTGTGGAGGGATATGAAAGACAATGATAGCGTGACTGCTGACAGGATGAAATGGAAGAAAAAAAACAACAAGCAAGTAATATGGTACAAGGGCAGGAAGATGATTATTAATATATCTTACTCTTAGCGTAAAACAAAATCTGTCTTGCATAAGGCCAAGTCTTCTTTATTGTACACACAATTTTAAACAGATAATAAAAATAGGACAGTTGATGTACATAGGCGAGCTTAACCCTGGGTTTTCTTACAGTAAACCATATGAATGAGAAAGAAATTTTGCATTTGAGGAACTTTAAATGTACAATAAAAGATTAAATACATAAATTAAATCTAACTTAAAATATACTACTAAATATATACTATATACATATTAATATAATGCAATAGATAATTACCTATAAACATACACATTTATCGGTCATGTTGACAGAAAATGTTCCTACTTGGATTATCACAAAAGTAAAAAAAGAATATTGTCTTTTTCTCTTACATAATGATTTAGAATTCGTTTTACATATTTTTTTACAATAGTTGTTGGGTCAACATCGAACAAAATGTTAATATTTCGTAACTCTTATGTTTAATGCATACCGCGGCAGCCTTTAATCTAGGCTACACTATAAAATGTAAGAATAGGAAATCTTTAGCGTGTATGTTTTGTTGGTTGTCCTTAAGTAAATAAACAATAACATAAACAAATTTACGAGCTGCCGTCCATCAAGTCCATATTTGTTTCGCTCAGATTTAGAGTTAAAAATATATTTTAGTAGCAGTAGCCTATTGTTGTAGGTACTAGAAATCTGCCTGCCTTTCAAGGTTGTGGAATTTATTTTTAGAGGTTTCTCTATAAGTAGTGATATTAAGATTTTATTGTAAAACAAATGTTTACGCCTTTCTTGGCACGATCAGTTTAAATGATATAAAAGCCTACACTGCTTCTTCTAAGGATAAGGCTTACTCTATTTATACATTCCGTTATTTATTTGAGTTATATAATACCTGTTTTTACGGAAATGTTTTTTGTAGCATGTTTTTTCAGGAATTGAAAATAATCTTATGAATAGAAAATAATCTTATGTACATATTTAAAGGTCAAGATAGAGCAGTTGCCACGTTTATTTGAATGAATCACGACATTTTTATCCATCACCTTGTTATGTAACACAAAAACAAGACGTGGGTAGAAATATGAAACAGAAATGTTGTAATAATTTTTCCTGTTCTTTTCGACTGTTATAAACCTTTATACTATATGCCTATAATGATCTTTATCACCATATGGTATCATTGCATATTATGAAACAAAGTCCCGTACCGTCTGTCTGTATAAACGCGATAAACTCAAAAACTACTGAACGAATTACCCAGCTGTGGGTTAAGCTCGCCTTTGTACATCAACTGTCCTATTTTATTGTTTATATAAATTGTGTGTACAATAAAGAATAAAGAATTTTCTTGCAGTTTTCACCAATAGACAGAATAATTCATAAGAAAGGTTTAAGTGTATAATACTTACATATTATAGTAGAGAAAAGCTAACAATTTCTAACACCCGTGCAAAGCTCGGGCGGGTTGGTAATAAATGAAAAATTATGTTTATTTTGTCAGTCAATCATGTTGTCATGCTGTACATGTCAATCTCCAAACCCTTCCAGCCTTCCCGACTTCCAGCCTCCCGAACAAGTCGAATTCCGAAAAGGCTTAAACAGGCGAGTGCTTTATGCACACACGCCTCCCAACATAAAGCACACCCATATACAACCCAATTAGAAAATTAATTTACAATCATAATTCATCATCATTTCAGCCAAAAGATGTCCACTGCTGGACAATGGCAGGTCTCCTCCAAGTGTCACCATAACGAAGGGTCCTGTGTGCATCGCACAATCATAATTTAAGTACTGAAATTTTATTTAAAGTGAAGTGCACTTTAAATAAAATTTAAAGGTAGGGTTTTTAAGAAATTAAGTAATGTTTTTTTAAGAAATTAGTTATTCTAATTAAATAATATGGGCATTGAACATAGGAAGTGAAGCAATCATAATTTATCAAAATACATAATTTTGGGGGCGAACATATAACCTAATAACACCCTGCCCGATCCGGGAAACAAACTCTGGATCCAGTCCACTTAAGGCAGCGTTCTGGGCCACGTTTACGATTTGTGTTTTGGAGCACAGTATAGTGTTTCGAGCGTGGTCTATTAGTTCTTCACCAAGTATACTGCGCTCTACGGAACATCGGCAAACCTTTCAAAATTGCATTTCATAAAATGCTCAACTGTCTACCTATATTGAGGCCTACTCTGAAATGTGTCCGAACAAGTTTCAGCGACAGAAAGAGCCCAAGGCCGCTCTTTTAAAATATAATGGTTCTTAGTTGAGACCACTCCAGTTAGTGCAAGGCTAACCTTCTTGTTTGTCTGTGTTTTGTCAAGTGTTCGAGCAGTTTTATAAATGTCTGTATTCCTTTTTTTATGAGTGGATCATATTTTTGTGAAATCTTTTCATCTGGATCAGACATTCATGATATTATCAGAATTTATCTGTCGTAGCCGATTGATTTACAAAATGTATCTTTAGGTTTTCTGAGTTGAGCTATGCGAATACCAGTGACAAATGCTTACACTGACTGGATAAGTTCATTCAAATCATATAATTTCACCATTACATGTTTACTGCATGGACTTCCTTGTCCTGAGTTTGTTTCGGTGTTTCTTTTACACTGACGAAAAAATTTACGTACAAAAGTGTTTTTTAAATCCTATATAAAAAATAAATATTTATAATTTCAGCCGAAAGACGTTCACTGTTGGACATAGGCCGGCCCCAAGTGTCGCCATAATGACCGATCCTGTGCGTTTCGCATCCATCGGATTCCCGCGAATTTCACCAGGTCATCGGTCCACCTGGTGGAGGGCCTTCCAACGCTATGTCTTCCAGTACGTGGTCACCACTCCAGAACCTTTCGTCCCCATCGGCCATCTGTTCTGAGAGCAATGTGCCCTGCTCACTGCCACTTAAGTTTGGCGATTCTTCGGGCTGCGTCGGTAACCTTGGGTCTCCTGCGGATATCTACAATTATGTTGTAATCACGCAAGGAAACTCCGAGCATAGCCCTTTCCATTGCCCTTTGGGTGACTTTAAGTTTTCTTATGAAGCCCTTTGTAAGCGACCACGTTTCGGAGTCATTTGTCATCACTGGCAATACGCACTAGTCAAAGACTTTCGTCGTGAGACACTGTGGTATATTGGACGAGAAGATACCGCGCAGCTTCCCGAATGCTGCCCAGACGAGTCGGATTCGACGATTGACCTCTTTATCGAAATTAGACCTACCCAACTGGACAATCAGTCCCAGGTAAACACACTTCACAACTTCGTGCAGTGTTTCCGATCTTGATAAGAGTACCCATTCCTACCATACCCACATGGATGTTTACCATGACTTTGGTTTTGTCCATGTTCATTTTAAGTCCCACTCTTTCGGAAGCTCTACTGAGGTTACCAAGCATTGTACTGAGCTCCTCCGTAGTCTCAGCCATAACTCTATGATGTCGACAAATCGAAGATGAGTGATATACTCACCTAGCCCTCTCCATTCCAGAACATTGAACACATTCTCCATTGCGGCCATGAACAGTTTCGGAGAAATGCCGTCTCCCCGCGTCACACCCCGCTGCAAGAGGATAGATTTCAAGGTCTAGTCCTGAAGTCGGACTGACATGGTGGCGTTTTTGTATAAACACTTCAGCACTTCGATGAACTGATAGTCAATCTGGCACCTTTGGAGAAACTGTAGACTGCAGACTGCCCAAGTCTCGATCGAATCAAAGGCGATCGACGCTAAGCAGAGAGACTCCTCTGTCTTCTATATAACCTGCCGCAGCGTATGTATGTGGTCCACGGTGCTGAAGCCTTTTCGGAATCCGGCTTGTTCGGAAAGCTGGTAGTCGCATACATTGTCACAGGCAGTTGGGAGTGTCATACTCATTCTGAAGTCTTGCTGATGGCGCCGCATGTCCTGGATCATCCGGTTCCCTGCAAAATGGTTGAGCTGAATGCTAGTGCATGGGTCATGTTTGTGAACCGGGCTTCGGTTCGGACTGGTCATCTCCGTCACTTTATTCTTTACTGTGATCACTTATTATGTGCTTGTTGTCGTTCTCACATATATGTATAATTTCCACATTAACGACGGTTCCATAACCTTGTAATTATTTACTGATTTAAAAGAGTGTTTATGGAGTTTCTTGCATATTCTTCTCCATAGAGATCCTTCGTTTTGGAAACTGCAAAAAGCTTCGCCTTTTTTATGAATGACCGTCCTTGACAATTTAAAAGTGCCAATAAATGGTTCATTTGCAATAAATTTTTGAGTTTTGAGCAAAATAACATCGCTCAGAGTTTAAATAGTTTAATTCCTAATTGTTCGAGTATATACCTCTAACTTTAAAATTGTACTTGTATTTTTGTTTTGTATTAACTAGATTATTAGTTCCTAAAATATTTTTTCCATCAATAAGGTTAAAATTCCATCTAAAAGTTCCTAAAATTCTCAATATTTGGCGCACATCATATACGGTGATGTTATAGAAGGCGCAAAGTCACGATATGACATTCACGTTAACGTGACAGTTCACGTGGGCCGTAACGCCGTAACTCTGGCGTAATTACGGTTAATCCAGCGTTATTAACGCGTAACGCGTGCACGTCACGTTATTGTAACGCCTTCGTTATATTAAAGAAGTATTAAAAAACGATAAATTCTGCTCGAATGTGAGGAAAAATGGTGGAGGTATCACAAGGTTATTATCTAGGGCAAGTCGTAAAGTGGAGGAAAAGGCTGTGTTGCTCTAAGGAAACAATTGTTAAGATGAAAGTTTCTTTTTGCGTTTTTAACATAAATCACAGTTAGTATATTCTAAAACTAGAATAACTCAAAAATAAAGCAGCTTTCTACTGGGGAAAAAAATTCGCAATCAGACCAGTACTTTCAGAGAATACAAAAAAAAACCTGAAAAGTAACTTTACCTCTTAATAATATTAGTGTAGATAACATTTTTTTTAATGATATTAGGCGAAACAAATATAATAGACATGGAACATCAAGGTGAGTGAAGTTTTTGGTAGAAGTACGAGCATACAGGGTTGAAATCTATTAATATTGTAATTTGGAAATATTGTAATATGAACCATTTTTTTAAAAGAGTAGAGTTTCTTGCCAGTTCTTCTCCATAGGAAACGATCAATTGGAAACGTGCACTACCTTCTGAAGTTTTATAAGTGCCCATGTCAGCCTATGTGAAATAAACATTTTAAGTTGAGTTTTTTCCTGGCCAATTTTTTCCTGGTACTTTTTGAATAGGGACTTTATTTTTGGCATAAAAAAGGATATTGATTGAAAAAAAAATAAGGCTCTAAAAAACTAGCCTGGTCATTGAACGACCGGCGGCTCAGCTGAACGCATGCTAGAGGGTCATGGCCATACGGATGGTGCGGATATACCGCACCGGTTCCCGTGAAGCGGCGAGCCTCCTTGCTGGCCTGCCACCATGGGATCTGAAGGCAACAGTCCTTGCTCGCATGCACATTTGCGCGTGGAGATGCAACGCTGGGGCGAAACTCCGCTGAATCGACAAGTCGCGGCATGGCGGACGGAGTTCCGGTGAAATGACGACAGTGACTATCGCAACGATCGCAACCCAGTGTTGGGCACGCCATAATTATGCCGGTAAGTCTCCTTTTTGAGAAGTGGCTGGAAAGACCTCACGGCGTTTTCACCTTCCGCATGACGCAGGTTCACACCGAACATGGTCAGTTCGGGCAGTTCCTGCACCGAATTCGCGCAAGCGGAAGGGCCTGGCCAGAAGCCTGGGTGTCTCCACTGTGTGGACCGCCCGGAGGACACGGTGGAGCACACGGCAGAGGTGTACCCCGCCTGGGCAGAGCACCGCCGAACCCTCGTGGGATAAATCGGTGCCAACGATCTCTCGCGCCGGGCCTTAGTACAGGCCATGGTCTGAAGCGAGGAGGAGTGGCAGGCGGTCGCCTCCTTCTGCGAAGCAGTAATGCTAGCAAAGGAGGATGCCGCACGTGCAATCGCGAGGGCGCGGCCCTCACGCCTCAGCCGCCGGGATCCCGATCTCGACTCCCGGCCAAATTCCGATACCAAATATTTGCACGCTACACATGGCAGAATGTGATGAAACCACTAATTTAATTCAAGACCATAATTATTGTACCTACACTAATATTATAAAGAGGTAAAGTTTGTTTTTTTGTTTTTTTTTTGTTTGTAGAAGGTAATCTATGAAAGTAGTGGTCCGGTTGTTAAATTTTTTTCATGGATATAAAGCTGTTTTATTCCTAAATGACATAGGCTATATTTTATGTACGCGGGTAAAGCTGCGGGCAAAGGCTAGTGTATATTCTGACTAAATAAATGCAATTGAATTTGAATAATACGAGTAGAGTCGTAGCACCGTAGCACCGTAGCATCGTAGCACTCTCGTAGACATGTCAGATGTAATATCTAGGAACAAAATATTCAAATGTCAATATTTTTGCAAATTAGGTTCAAGAGGAATTTTCTTGAAGTGCAAGTATCAAATGTTTTTTTGTGATATGTAAAAAATGACTTTGAAACTATTTCTATTATGGGATTCTCAGTAGCAGCGTACAGTCTAGATTTGTGTCGAATTGGTGACCACAAGCCACCATAGTCTTACACCATAAAATGACATGAAACATGAGGTTGTACTCATCTACCATATTCTTCTGCCAACCCCTGCGAAGATTACAAGCTTAATGTCGTTTTACGCCAAAAGGAATTTAATAAATAACTTTTTACTAACGCATTCTTTTGGTCTCGGAAGTAAGACTACATACATATACTTTCTCACCAAGAAAATGCCATTTACACAATATCAGAAGGTAATATTGCCAAGCCTCAGTTCTCGTATCGTCGAGGATTTATTTGTAAGCTTGCTACGAAAAACGTAGCACGCGAGCTACGAAAACCGTAGCACGTGCGCTACGAAAACCGTAGCACGGGTGCTACGGTTTTCGTAGTACTGTAGCGGTAACAGCTGTTATAGATGTTAAAAAAACATGGAGCTTAAAGATTTTTAAGCTTCATTCTAGAGCTTCTTAGAATTCTGAAAGATCTAGTTTTTACACGCCTACGGCTTGAGCAGCCCTGCATGAAAAGATGAGGTGTAAGTTTTTAAAAGTCATAATTTATTCAGTCAAAGAAGATAAAACGAAAGACTCGAGGTATTTCTACCATTATCTCATAGACAAGACTGTAATATGATCAGTTTCTATCGATGTAACTCGTACCTATATTTTATGACGCTCCGAGCCCATTTATTACTATCTTGTATGTACGTGTGTATGTAGTATCTAACATCCAATTCCGCGAGTGCCGGCCACTGCACCGCGTCTACACGTAACCTAGTTAAGCCTTCAATAAATTGTACGTTTGGAAAAGGCTTTCATAATCAGCGTCTAATACTCCCACTGCTGGGACACAGACCTCTCTGTGAGAAAGAGTGGGCAGAACGACATCCACCACGCGGACTTGTGGATGTCACACGTCTTTGAATTTTTGAACCTAGGACATGCAGAGTTCCTCACGATGTATTCCTTCACCGTTTTGAGAGCAGCGGTGATGAAATAGGATACACAAAGTAAAGCACCTGACTGGGTCTAAACCTACGACTCGTAGGTCAGGGCTGTCCCCATTGCTACCTACGCTGATGTACTCCTATTTCTTCCAAAAATGCATCATTGGCATCGCTAATTTCAAGATCTTACGGCATCAAGAGATTACGGGTGAGCGCTGCAGTGCGGGGCGCGCGGGGGCGCAGGGCGCGGGGGTGCGGGGGCGCGCGGCGGGGAGCGCGGGGCGGGGCCGCGCGACCCGGTCACGGCGCCCAGTGCGGCCGCGGCGCTCCGCCGGCGCGCACCGCGCCGCCCGCCACCCTCAGCGCAATATAACCTCTATTTGCACCATACGATACCCTAACTTCAAGACTCAAGTGATCATCACACACTTTGTTTTTAATAACCTTGTTGATAGTGACGGTGACGCGTGTTTTGTACCCAACAGTGAGTGAGTGAAGGAAACATGATAGTCGAAATACCGGAGGTATGTGTCCCTAGTCGCTGGCTCGTGGAGCGAGCGCGGCTCGTGTATGTTGCCGCCGTAGGGCTCCACGCTGTACCGCTGTAGAAGTACAGACGCGTCGCTAGGACGGTGCACCGGCCGCGCTCAGCTACAGCCATACAATTAACCGCAACAATTTTAAAATAACTTTAACCGAAATATAATCCGAACAATTAGTGGAATAGTTAGCGAGCGTATTCAATGGTAATGCCGTGCGAATACTTGAGACGAAACTTTTTTAATGGCTCGAAGTTTACAAGGCCCAGTCTAGATTAAAGATCGTGCAGGGCGGTGATGTCAGTGGGTCAACGCACAGTGCGTGCGGAGAGGGGAGTGGAGCGGGGGGCGCGGGGCGTGGTGTCAGCCGGCCGGGGGGGGGGGAGGCATGGTAGGGGGGGGAGTGAGCGCGGAGGTCGCTCGGGCGTTGCACCGCTGCAGCCAGTGCAGGCGCTACGGACGGCCGCTACGCACTACAACTCGTAGCCGGGCGCCGTGGCCCCTGGGGCGTAGCATAGCTTTATACCACAATTGTACTGTATGATACCATTAAATTACTATAAATGTAACGGATGACCAGTTTAGTGCAGTTATTGAAAATGATGCGAAAAATACCTATGAATTTTTCGATGAAATTGATTGATATATTCAATTTAAATTCAATTGTAAGAACTGCTCAATCAATGCCACATTATGAGCTTATGACGAATATATTGTTGGTTATACTAAAATAATGGAACCAAATGGTATGTATAGAACACGACTATTCAAACATGACAATAATTTCAATCAAAATACCATCCCTGTAAACTTTTACAATTTACGAACCTACTCTTTGAAACTGAACCCAACTTATAGATTCCTCAAACGTGCACACATTTTTCAAAGTCCATATTTTTATAGACAATTTTCCAAAATTTCAGGAGGTCAGAGGAAAGAGGCCTTTCAAGATATGGGACAGTTCAAGGAACGTGAGGAAGGGACTGGTCGTCACTAGCTTCGAGGAGTTGATTCACCGAGGTCAGTACCCTGGGTTCACCCAGTCCTCTGTGCACCCTGGCAGGTTCACCCTAGTGACCTACAGGGGTGACCAAAGGATGGGCGACCTCGCCTTCTTCGAACTAATATTAGATTAGATTAGGTAAGCTTTCACGTCTTATATTTGAAATTGATTGATTTAAACAATTATTAGGATTAATTGTCAGGATTATTGTGATTACGCTTATTTGCTGATGTTTTTTGACAATAATTTTAACATTCTTAAAGGCTTTATTGATTAGGATAGTAAAGCTCACCTTTGGTATATAATATCTTGAGTCAGTCATCTTTGATTACCTTAGCAATTATCTAACATTTAAATAAATTTTGGTTGATTAGGATTCATTGCAAAAATCACCTTTGACTTTGACTTTATAACTTTCAATCATCTTTCATGATAACCTTGACAATGATTTTAAATGATATTAACTTTCTTACTGATGTTTTTATATTATCTGCCCAATTTATTCTGGGTTAACAATAATTATTACCTAATACATATATTTTTGGCTTTTTCTATTGATTTAACGTTTTGGGTACTTTTTAAACAGAAGATTCACATACTTTTTTTATTTATTGATTATAATTTAAACAATTAAAATCATTGGTTTTAAAAGTTTGTTTTGAGGAAGACATCGATATTTTCTATTTTTGACTAGTTCATGTTTAAATTTTTCGTTTTTTATGTTTTTTTTTTTCGATTTTGCGATAATTTCAAGTTGTGAATGGAATGTATGTTTGATTGTACTTGTGACATATAAGAAGTTAGTTAAGCCTAGGCCAAACGCGTAGCGAGATCGATTTCTGATCGATGACCATTTCAACACTATTCAAACTCAAATTATCGATATAGTAAAACACAGTTTATGTGTTGCCAGCGTTATGACGTCCACTACAATTTAATATCAACAATTACTAACATTGTGGATTGAAATATTTGAAAAAGTGTAAACTAAATGTACTTACCTTACTGCTTATCAAATCAAAATTAGGTACTTATTCTCGCATCAGGAACAAATCTCAAGAATACATTTCGGATTATAACCTCAGTCTTAATTTGTCAAAAAAAGCTCAAATAATACCTATTTTTAACCGACATCCAAAACGCTGTTCAGCAGTATCTTTGCCAAAGTAAATCAATTAAGACGATTTTTTTTTAAATAAAGATGTCCTTCCAATAGAATCTCTTCATACGTTCTGATTTCAGCCTTAACTGAGAGTGTCAAATAATATATTAATGAGGTCAATTAAATAACTAAAATGATTGTTCTAAACAATCACGGTGGATTTGAAAAGTCACACTCGCTCTCTCTCTTGATCTAGAGCGTAAGGTGTTTTTTTTAATTTTGTTGATAATTGCCTACCTAAAAAAAGGACTAGCTGCTGCAAACTTACGACAAAATAAAAAGTCTTATATAAAATGACATATTGCCGTTTAGTCCATACTTCTAGACCAACGCAGATAGACTTTTTAGTATATTGTTAATTCTAATTCCGTCCAGCATTAGACGTTGCTGCTGCCTTTCTAAGATTCGTATAACTAAAAACACTTTTGAATTGTCAAACATTGTGTTGCAAACAATGAAGAGCCATATTATTCAAATTATTTTGACAATGAGATCTTTATTAACGTCAGGTAGTTCAAAAGACTGTTCTTCAAAGCGCTCGCCCGTCACCACTGCCAAGTGTTTTACAGGAAGAAGTGGAGCATCAATATCCCCTTGCTTTGAAAGACAAAAATAAATTATAAGCAGGTTGAAAATACGAAAAAATCTAACTATAACTATGTAACCTCACGATGTCGTGATATGATACTGTAAGTCATAACTTTCAGCTAACATTATAATGTCACTATCGCCATCTTTGGGCAAATAATTGAACACACACACACTATCAGAACGAAAAGTATAATGATTCAGAAACTAATAATACAAAAAAGATTATTTTAATACTTTTTGAATTATTAAACACTTTTTAAGCGGAGGTGCCACAAGTATTTTTTTAATGATATAAACTAGTACTTGACTGCGATCCCACCTGATGTTAAGCAGTGATGCAATCGTTAATGGTGAAGCACAAATAGAGAGAATAAATATATTTAATGTTTCAAGAACTTGAATCTACACAAAAGTAGGAGTTTCTTGCACGTTCTTCTCCTCAGAGATCTACGCTTTAGAACGTGCAATTTAGCTTCACTTTTGGACTGAGCGACAATTCGACAATTTAAAAGCGCCTGTAATTAGTCTATTTGAAATAAACGTATCGGATTTCTGAATGGTGATCACTCGTATCACCGCAGAGTACCCCGTGCGTAACTTGCAATTTTAAGGGTGTTTAGTAAAATTGTGATTAGTTTTACAGAGATAACAGTAACTTTAGTAATATTTGAAAAATAAGTAATAGTACAAGTACAGAAATTTCACTCTGCGACAGAAAACATGCGAAAATAAACCTACAAACAACACCTTTATTATATTTGCCTACCGGGGCTAGTCCCGCTCGTAACGAAGCAAAATGCACCTTAAGACCAGGTTTCGAGAGTATCTTTTATTACTCTCATTATGCACCTTAAAACAGGCCGCTTTTGCTATAGGGTTAGGAGTTGCCGCTCTTTTTATATGGTATGGTATAACATTATATTCAGATTTTCTAAAATTATATTTGGTAGATAATTACCGGTACTTATATCCACTGTATTTTTAGAAAGTCATCTCATATGAGTGTCAAGAGATTGTTTATATTTAGTTAAGTATCTAAACAAATAAATCAAATTAAAACCAAGTGGATATAACTTTGTTGGTTTTGTGTGTACGTTAGTTTTGCGTACATATATAATTTTTAAAAGGTGATAGACATTTAAGACGTATAATAACGTCTTAAATATCTATCACCTTTTAAAAATACAATTAACATAATAATTACAATTTTTCAAGATCTAAAGATCTAATTCCAGTATATTTTGACCTTGCTTTAGTAAGGTAGACACTACATAAACTTATTGAACAATCTTTAAAGACATTGACTTTTTACGCGAAAAATTTCACAAATACTTGAAATAAAAACTTGATAGAATAATCGATAAAGAATTCGAAAATAATTTTTGTTAGCGCGCGCCAAGCGGTAGGTCGAACACGGCGTAGGTACATTTTATACCTTTAGTGTGAAGGGCGCATATCCACACAAAACACATGAAAAATAATGTAATAATAAATTAATTGACTGGCCTGTTGGTCTAGTGGTTCGATTCCCACCCAGGACAAATGTTTGTGTGATGAGCACGATCATTTGTTCTGTGTCTGGGTATAATTTATCTATAATATGTATGTATTTAGAAATACATAAGTATGTCTATCAGTTCTCTAGTACTCATAACACAAGGTCTGCTTAGCTTGAGACTAGACGGCGTTGTGGGATTGTTGTGGAATATTATATTATATTATTATTTATTAAGTAAGTTTTACTTATTGCCATTAGGTACACACAAAATAAAATCAAATAAATAAAGAAATATAACACTAAATAATAAAAACTACGATAAATAAATTAAAATCAACTCTACATACGCTTGTGGGAGGCCTATGTACAACAGTGGACGACTTTCAGCTGAAATGATGATGTATTAAGTTTTACAGCGAAACAGCAAAACCGAGGATGGTACGAAGTGGTATAGAAGCAGGAAATCTTCCCCCATCGATATTTTTACGCCATCAATATTCCATACCTAGGCATTAGATATTTTTGATTTACTTTCGTTAATTGAAATAAGTGATTTCACATTTGTTGTTATACCTGCATTTTTAGGGTTCCGTACCTCAAAAGGAAAAACGGAACCCCTATAGGATCACTTTGTTGCCCGTCCGTCTGTCTGTCTGTCATAACCCTTTACCTCGGGAACGGGTGGACGTATCGAGTTCAAATTAAAATCATATACTCAGGTCTTTTTTTTTTTTTGGTGGGAAAATCATCTAATGACAAATCCCGCCCTTGGGTGGAGCGAGAGATAGTGACAGACTTTTACTGACTAAAAACCCACTCCTGTTCCCTCTTTCATTTCATCGTTCTTGTTGAATCTCGTTACATATGACTTGTGGGAATGAAATTCAATACCTTCTATAGTATTATCATAAGTTGGAGCGGATAAAACGTCTAAGATGTTCATTTTAACAATCCGATGGCTCTAAGGAATGCTATATTGTCTTTAGTTAATTTTATTTCATTATTTTTAGAGAGAGGTCTTATTTAATAAGTAGCTCGAGCAGAACTGATATATATTCAATATCATAACCAATATTATGAATACTTTGGTCTCAGGCTTTATACGATGATATATCTGCCAACAATACCGGAAGAAAGGGTAGACTTAGCTGCCCTGGCATCAGCGCCAGCACGGTGTTGAAGCTGTTCCGCACCCATGTATATATTTAGAAATGGATATTTATTTTGGTAAACACTAATTAAAACAAATTTTATAATTTACTAACTAGTTACATCATGGCTGAATATAAATCAACATAAGAAGACCGCGCTTACATTCGAAAACTAAAAAAAAACTGTCTTCTGTGAAAACTAAGGAGTGGAATTCCTTGCCGGAATCTGTGTTTCCTGTTGGCTACAACCCGGGAATCTTTAAGTCAAGAGTGAATAGGTTACTTCTAGGTAAGCGCGCTCCATCTTCTCCATCGTCGACCGCATCGTTGCTTTCCATCAGGTGAGATAGCGGTCAAGCGCGAACCTATCAAGAATAAAATTAAAAAATTATCAAACACAAGTTAGTTTATTCTGTAATTTAATTTTGACAGCACGACTGTCAGTAGCAGTAGCTGAGCAACTGCCTGCTTTATTCTGTGTCGCGGGTTCGATTCCCGCAAGCACAAAGTATAATAATAAAATAATAATAAATAATGAAATTATCAACACGTTATCGTAATTGACTTGCGTTTCATTTGCGATCATATCTCTCCAGAAACAGGAGCTTAGGTAGTTGCTATATAGTTCAAACTAAAATCCAGTAATCTATTGCATCCCAATCACTAGATCTCGCTCTAGTTAATTAACGCCCTCTGGGAAACTTCCGATTCGAGTCAAAAAACAAAGATGAATATTCCGTTGTTCTAATAGAACCGAGTTATCTGGTTTGATCGTCAATTAGCCGCAGAGGGTAGCACGGAGGGAACGTTAGCCACGGTGGGGCAGGTCAACCGCGTTACTCGGCTGACTGCATCTGAGTGACCTGGTTACTGCCCACCTGCCCTAGCGTTTAGAGCTAGTCTGGACTGGGATGCTGGAGAGATCACTTGTATTTCAGTGCAGTATTTTGTGACAGAAATCAGTGATCGTTTTTGTACTTAGCAGGCACGTTTTCGAAAAAGTTGTATAGTGGTCTTATCAGCTTCGGATGTTACCTAAATAGGTTAGTAATTTCAAGTTTTAGAGATTATAAGTTTTGATAGGATTATCTGCCTTTTATCTACCTTTTCTGGTAGGCTGGTGGAGTACAAATAAATTGATTTAGTTTTGTGGTATTAAGAGTCGTATAATGAAAACTTCGTTTCACCTTTGAGGACTTGATGCTGCAATATTTTACTCTCGTGCAACTATACTATTTTATACGTTTTTCTAAGAATATTACATTGACCTACTGACCGACTTCTATCTTTTCGCTTGTACTTCACAAACATGTATCTGAGAACTGCAATGTCTACACTACTTTTTAACATTCGTTTCTTGTAATAAAGCTTTCAAACACGTTTTATTTACAGTTTTTTTTTTTGCTAGCCTAATGTCCCCCCTTTTTGGGCTACCCTCTATTCCAACCATCTTTCTGCTTTTTACAATTGATAGTACTCATTATTTTATTTCTTATGTAAAAAACTAGATAAGTTCCTGTTTTTTCAGCAGTCAGCACAATCTATTGTTTTACCCAGTTGAATTGTGGTGGTCAGTTAGGAGTCGCTGCATGTCAAGTACTAATCTGTATTTGGTTACACTAGAAGCTAATTCTAAGTTATCTTATCTTATTGTGGGGCTTGCCCTAGGCCAGAGCACTTCGACCCTTCTGGATCTTTTGTGCTAAGTTACTTGAGAAAAGGCTAGGCAGATTGATTTTGAGGAAGGAAGGAGAGCGTGTGCGTAAATATTTTAATTTCATCTAAAACACTAGGAAGGATCACTGGCGTTTAAGGGGCTGTCTTTCAAATGTATCATTGACGTTCAAAAAGATTTGATCTTTAGGCACAACAATTTTTATCCTTGTCCAGGTAAGGAGAAGCTATCGGTAGCGGCGAGTGAGCCGGTGCGGCTGGTGCTCGAGAGCGACGGCACGCAGGTGGAGGACGGCGAGTACTGGCGCACGCTCCCGCCCAACACTGTGCTGCTGCTGCTGCGGCCGGGAGAGCGGTGGTACCCCACCGGCGTAGACGTCATCAAGGCTGGTGAGTTCCTAGACTACTTCTGAAATAATACTCCAAATTCTTCGTTGACCAGATAAAGTAGATGTTCAACTGTCACCTTTGTCTGTTTTAGCAATATCGGCGATCCCAAAGATAGTATGCGAAACAATTCACGCGCTCGAGCTGCACGATGAGACGCCTTCATGGAAGATTATGGACAACAAGGGTCGCGTCACGGTGGTGCTTCACTGGGACCAGCGACCGCAAGCATCGCCCGCCGCGCGCTCGCCCTCAAGACAGCCCAAGCCCGACCGGCGACCCTCGCTCGTCATACAGACCTCGCTGGACCGGCCCGCGCCCGCACCGCCGCACATCACCGTCGTGAACCACGACGAGCCCGGGCCGGCGCGCCGCCTCGCGCGCGCTCCCGGCAGCCTGGAGGCGCCGGGCGGCGTGCATGTGCACACGGCCGACTGCCGCGCCGCCGCATCGCCGCAGCACGTCCCGCACCCCTCGCATCCGCACCACGCGCCACAGCGCCCGCCGCCCGACGAGTGCGACTTCCACTGCTGCGCGCTGCACGAGGAGGGCCGGCGCATCGCCGTGCACAAGAGCGTCGCCACCTCGCCCATCCAGGACGCGCAGCCGCGCGCCTCCCCGCAGGGCCGACCCAAGGGCCACGTACGCTTCCTCGACGCCGAGTCGGCGCGCCGCGGCGACCGCGACTCCTCCGAGAGCGAGACCGAGAACACGCTCGTGGAGGACGAGGCCGTAACCTCCGAGAAGTTTCTCCTGCTAATCGACCAGCTCAGCGTCGATCAGAAGCGGCATCTCACCATCAAGGACATCGGCATTATCCTCGAACGGCTCAGCTCCAAAATCCTGGACGTGGAGCGCCTGGACCGCGAATCCGAGTCGGACGATTGCTACAACTGGACGATCAAAGCGACGATCCGAGGAGATGCGTTACGGGAGCTGGGCGTCATCTACAACGGCAACTATTATGCGATCAGCGAGCACCCCGGCTACCGGGAGGAGAACGAAGAGGCCGGCGACGAGGGCGAGGAGGAGGAGGAGGAGGACCGGCTCTGATCGGGCCTGTGCGGCGCCGCCGTGCCCGCCGCCGCCGCCGCCGTGCGCACCGCGCTGTGCCGCATCGCCGCGCGCTGACGGCCCGTCGCCGCCGCACACCCGCACAATCCGCCACGCCGACTGCGTGAAAGCAATATTCGTTACTAAGGTTTCGTCGTAGATCCGGGCGAAACGACAGCACCGGGCCGCTCCGAGCGCGGCGCGGCGCCGCGCCGTGATGCTCCGACGATCGCCCGCCGAAGTGAATAATTAGAGACTTATATATGAAATTTGTCGCGGCCCCGCCTTGCGCCGAGAGCCGTCATGTCAGTCAGCGGAGCGGGGCCGTACCCTAGTTAATAAATAGCGGAATTATTGTAAGTAAAACTGACTTCCTATCGATTTCTAAGGTGATTACTTAAGTGTAGCCGGTCGCGGGCGAGGGCCGCCTCGCTCGCGCAGCGTGCTGTGTATTATATATGCGTCGCAGGAACACACCACCCGCACAAATGTTTATCATCGAGGTTATTGTCAATGTTCTTAGGTAAATAATGAATGACGGCGAGCGCTCGCGCCGCCCCGTGCATCCGGTTCGTTTGGTCGCCGCTCGCGCGGCACTGCATACTTCACAGAAAGTTGGCCTAATATTGGGGAATAAGTTTCTGTATAAACTCATCATCATCATCGATGCATCCCGTAGTCGACAAAGTCTAAAATAAAGCAGCAGAGTGTGAGACTCAGAAACAATAAATGATAACGTGGTAGTGTGCGAGGGCGGCTCGGGACCGCCGATGCGCTCGCACACGGAGGTGTCACTTGCTCATGTATCACTTAACTGTGTTATTGTTCGCGTCGCTGTAGGCAGACGGCGGCGGCACTGGCACGCCGATCCTACCCGTCGCAGACACCTCGACCGTCCCGCGGCGGTGCTGCCTCACAGCGACACTTCCAATAGCTATGACGATGTTTCAGAGAGAGTCATAACATTAATAGATATATAAAAATTATTATAATTAATAAAATTGAATGTTAAAAATAAAAATGGTTGTATCTAAAATACTCGTATACCTACCGTCATGCGTCAGTCACCTTGCTCCATGGGTATTGGTAGTCGGTAAGTTGATTCTTGTATTTACTAGCTATATGGTATCGTAGTATTACTGTATAATGTTTTTAATTTTTGTATAGTACGGAGGTCGTGGTGGTCACGCATTAATGTATATTATAACAAAACAATGTGGTTTCATAAGTTTTACAGCCGGGAGGCTCTCATATTGTATAGTTATTTAAGGTGTAATATTAACGATTATTATTGGATATTATTGAAGGAGTACGTGGATACATTGTTTGTGAAGAGGTTCCGTGACGTCGCGGCGAGGGCTCGCTTGACTCTGTCGAGCGAGGGCGAGGCGGGAGGCGGGATCGCGGATGCGCGAGCTTTTTGGAACGAATCTCTGTCGCGTGAAAGAATAAATGAACAAACTGTGATTGCTACAGTATTTTACATAAATGTCGAATTAGATAATAGTAATGTCATCGTGTCCCAAATCGCTCGTGGGCCCACTGTCCGAATATACTTGTACTTATATTATTTGTCGTCGTCTTTTCTGAACGGTTCATAAAGGTTCCGTTTGAGATTCATTCCTAATTTAACTAATTCTCAGCGATCAATATATTTATATATTCGATATAATTATATATTATGAACCTATTTTCGTGAACCGAAAATAAAGATTTTGATGTTTTGATACGTTATTGGATAGTATTTGATTTTAAAGTTTGATATTGTGACTTGTCCTAAAGTTACTTAATTTTCAATTTACTATCGCTATTAAATTCTAGGGGAAGCTGTAAGTTTCGTTAAAAAAAGGTTCCATAAAATAAGTGGCCAGGTTTTGAAGTGTCAAGATATTCTCTCCGTCTTTAGTCTCTGTCGCACTTACATTTTGTACGATCGAGCGACAGAGAAAAAAGACTCGAGTCTTATTCTGCAATATTGTGCATGTTCTCGACGCCACATTGTAGATGATGACGTCAAATGTTATACATTCTGACGTCGAGTACTTTCGACAGTGTGACGTCGAGAACTGGTCCCGATGGCGTCGAGAAGTTTTATAAGGTAATACTGAGAGTTAGATCTTTAATCTCAGATGACTACGATTCTATGTTGGTTCTGTCCGCAGATGACTGTCGGTACATTCATAGCTTGGCGACAGACTGCACGCTGACTGATGAATTGTTTATACAAGATGTGTTTTGAAACTTGCAAAAAAGGAAAACTAAGTAGGTTCTAAACCTTTATCGTTAGATTTGAAGAATGCTGACAATTGAGTTGCTCAGCGTGTTCTCTGCCTCGCCTGTGACGGTCGCGCATGTGTGCATCTTACTTCTGTTAACTCATTTCTACATTCGTTTGTACAGCCAATGGTGAGTCTATGGAGTTACGGTCCGTTACGCACACGATATTATATCTAGTTAAAACGTTCCGTTTTAATATTTTTATGTGTATAGGAGTAATGGTAAATTGTAAAAATTGGTTTGTGACGCGTATGATCTGCGGTTGTAGTTTGGGAGGCGAGGGTTAAGCGATGCAACCGTGCACCAGTAGTCGGCGCAGCTTTTGAATGAACAAATGAAAGGTTTTAAAAGACAGGATTTATGTGGACTGCTGTTGCATTGCTTAAAACTTCGACCGTTGTGTACAATGATATTGTTGCATTGTCTATTCAACAGTGGCATTTAAATCATTATAATTTAATTACTATCGGATTTTGACTGAGAAACATTCTATTCGTGTGCTGTTATGGAATAAATTCTATAGATTTGGAAATAACAAAAAATAAATTGCTTGAACACCATTGTCAGTAAATTTGTAGAGTAGTCCAATCATGTAAGCAGTTAACGACTTAGATTCCTATGTCGTTAACTATGTTGTTTCTTCTAGGTAGGTACCAAAAGAACTCAAAGAAAAGTTTGAGATTGGTAAACAAAAATGGTATCTTAGTCAGTGAATAATTGTTACTGTGCAAGTTTGTTGACAAAATCTTGATAGTAATTGAATTATAGACTTCCATGCCTGTAGAGCACTCGTTGCCTCGTGGTGCAGATAATAGTTCCATGACTGAAATAATATTAAGTATATCATCTCTAACTGTTGGACTCCCGTGTAACAATATTGTAGCTGGGGACTCACAGGGCGATTCTTGCTAGTTTGGGACAAAATCTACGTTTTGTAGGACAAATAAAGAATTTAAATCCCTGTCAACAGGAATTAAGTAATGAATATTGATGTCGTTAATTAATTTAAAGCAAGAATCAACTGTGAAACAAGATCAGCCCTCTTGTCCTCGGCAATACCTTCCCAAATTGTATTTCATTCGAAATATACATACCTAAATAATGATTAGATAACTAATAATATATGAACGGTAACAGAATTTTTCGAAAAACACTTTCGTTTTCGAACCTCGTTTTTATAGGCGAATAAATAGTTACGTCAATGTTTTTTTTAAAGTCAGTATTTAAGATGGGTATTGATTTGTAGCATTTACTTGTAATCCAACTTATACGGGCATTAAGAAATATAAATAAAAATTGATCTTTTAGGATCACTGTAGAATGTCAACGTTGTAATGGTCAGCGTTGCAAATTATACTATTTAACGTCAAATTTTAACATTATTATTCCTCGCATATTGAACCTGTGAAATCCAAACGTGGAATTGATATATAGCAGTGAATGCTTTAGTCTATTCTGGATTCTACGAGCAACTGTTACAACTCAGTACACAGCTTAACTTGCAGTGAGCAGTCGTGCAAATACAAATACGTAAAATATTAGTTATTCATACACTACTACATAGCACTTAGGGGAGTCGTTTTAAAGTTACGTGCCAAATCGTTCTTATTTTACAATCCCATTGTAGGACTCTTAACTTCGACGTCACGTTGTAGAAATTAGCGTTACAGAACAACTGCTTGCTCTTCAGACGAGAATATTAACGCAACTGCTGTAAAGTTATCTTCTACAGTATGATGGCGGAGACGCGTTGTAGAGTTTTATATAAAACGTCGAATAAATCATAACGTAGCGAGTTTCGATAATTTAGGCGACTAAGGACTGGTGCCCTAGAATATGCCATAAGAATTGTTGTTTTACAAAGTGCCAATTTATGAGTTGTAAGTAATATTAGTTAAGTTAGATATGGCACGTACAAACCTTTTTTAAACACATTTATAACTGTATTTTGAAGTATGGGTACTTTAATTGTGAGGGTTATATAGAAGAGGAAGTACATTAAAATTATATTGTGTGAAATGGCAGTGGGATGTTATACTATGGGAAGATCTATAAGTTGTGAAAAAAGCTGTTTTAGCTGAGGTCAGATATTTATATTATTGAAGGGACAGAATGTTTATCCATGTGATGCAAGCCTATAGAATCATGAAAGGGGTGTATGTGTTTACAGATCTATTTTCTAGAAAACGAAGTTCTCATACTTCAAAATACAGCAGTCCACCCCGAATGGAACACGTAAGCATCGTTCACTCGTATCATACGTACCGAGAACATTTATTTTTGTATTCACTCGACGAACGTGAGACAGATACCGGCTTCTGTTCATCACTCGATTATTACCCAAAAACTTCACTGCCACTAATTTAAAAATAAAAATATTGGAAACGAATTGTTGTGGTTTTATTTTTCGACCAATCCTTAAAATCGCAAAAACAACTGCCGTGTTCTATCTGACGACCTGAACTAAACTATTAAAGGGATGTTTTTTTTAAACCTACTTGCAAAAAAAATATTTATGTCATTATCATTTATAGCTTCATCATCATCCGTCTCTCTTGTTCGTTGGCCTGACATTTCATCACCTCGTGGTAAGACCCCAGGTCCGTTATTTATTTATTTATTTAGTACAGCAAAATAACCATTAATACTAAAATACGTTAATCCTTTCACTATGTCTTCCATTGACAAGCAAACAAATCCAATCCAGGGTTGGTCTCCACGAGCGCGTCGAGCATCGTTAGCATACGCGGTATAGAGGAGGTGGATCGAGCTACAGTGCTACAAAATGGGACATTAAATAATTTATGCTTCTAGAAAAACTAGGAAAGGAAGTTCTAGGAAAAACACGGAATCCTTATAAAGTGATCCCTTTCTTGTCGGTCCTTCCGTCTGTCTGTCTGTCTGTCAATGTAATATTTATCTCGGGAACGCGTGAAGGTATCAAGTTGAAATTAAAACCATATACTCAGGTGTACGGTCCCTTGAAGCTGTGAAAAAATCAAATTTCAGAGTTAACAGAAAAAAAGATACGGCCGTTTGTGTCGCAAAAAACGTGTATTTCGACACTCTCAAGGAAATCAAAATTCATAGGGTACTTCCCGTATACCTAGAATCTTGAAATTTGGCATGAAGCACGGTCTCATAGCACAAGTATAGGAAAAAATCTGAAAACTGTAAATTTGTAGTTACGTCACAAAACAAAAACTTTTTTTGCGATTCGGAAAAATCTTCCTAACTCAATTCGGGAATTGAACTGTTTTCATAGGTAAGTTTGTACGGAACCCTCAGTGCGCGAGTCCAAATTTCAGGAAACAAAGTTCATTTTCCCTATGAACTTTGATTCATATAATTGTATAATTTGAGTAATAGAAATTAAATAATATTTCACTGACAGTGTAGCTTTCCTACACTATTACTGAGGCCATTACTTATCCAAAATATTTAAGTGACCTACAAGATCCCCAGTAATTACGTAGCAAATGAAAGAAGATATAATGGGATTAAACAGTGTATATTCAAAACGTATACAAAACAAAAAACAAAGTGGATATAGAACCCCAAAGAACCAGTTTACATGTTTATCGACGATTGAAACCGCGACCACAGAGAACAATTCTTCAAAATTTACAAAGCTTTTCAGTTTCGATCAATTTGAAAAGAGAGATGTTGATAATCAAGCGAAACTCTTTCAATTTCATAAGCATCCTTAGAACCTACTTCTTTCTAATTTATCTCAATATCGTTTTTAAGTGTCCATCAAATCAGTGTATGTAGTGGTAAACAGAAGGCCCCAATGAGAGCTTATCTGTTTATTGAACCGCGATTGAGTATGTTTCTAAACTTGTTCTATGCATCCTTGAGCCAGTCCTACGGGTGGGCGCAGGACTGTGCTCGCATCAGAGCCCGCTTCTCTGCATCTTTCAGCTTATCAAGTGTATCCGCCATCTCACACCAGGGTTCGTATCTTTGGTTGATGATGAACAACTTGTGGACAGTGGGGTTCCGCAAGTCCATCGTGCGAGAGATGCTTTCGCGGCTGCGCGATGAGAATACAACGTCGACCTTTAACAAATCATTTCATTTCACATTTAAAACACAAAAGTTGTCAAACAATGAAAACAGATATTCACTTAATTGAACTATAGATATAAGATCTTTTTTAGTTAATTATGAATGTTAATGAGCTATACAATACTTTAAAAGTAGACCGAAAGCAGGATGCGGAAGTGATGAACTTATCATCACTTCCGCATCCTGCTTTCAATTTTTGCAATCGGTGGTATTTATAATTTGTATATGTTCAAATATTCAGAATTGGTTTTTGTTGCCATATTTCTTTTTTATTGATTGGCTTAACGTCGAATAAAATGTGAATAGATACGTTAGTTCATAACTCCTTTTATGTTTATTGCATGCCATGGCAGCCTTTAATTAAGGCTACACTATATAATGTAAGAATACTGAATCTTTAGCATGTATAATGGTGTATGCTTTGTTGGTTGTCCTAAAATAAATAAATAAATCGGTGAAACACCGAACTAGTTATCTCACATGAGTAGTGGCAAGTGGTAAATGAAAATTTCAAGACTGCTTACTACGTAGGTATGTAGGGGCGCTGTCGCTACCAAGACGACCTGCGGATAAGCTGAACGCAAGCCAGAGGGTCATGGCCATCCGGATGGTGCAGGGATACCGCACGATTTCCAGCACAGCAGCGAGCCTCCTTGCTGGCTAACCACCGTGGGATTTGGAGGAAACACTCATTGCACGCATGCACGATCTGCGCATGGAAATGCAACGTCGGGGCGGAACTTCGCTGCCGCGCCAAGTCGCGGCATGGCGGAAAGACTTCCGGTGGGATCTCATGGTGGAATGGCGACAGCGACTGTCGCCACCCAGTGCTGGGCACGCCATAATTATGGCGATAAGTCCCCTCTTTGAGGAGTGGCTGGAAAGACCTCACGGCGTCCTTACCTTCCGCATGATGCAGGTCCTCACTGGACATGGTAAGTTCGGGAGGTTTCTGCACTGGATTCGTGCTGAAGAAACGCCCGGGTGCCACCATTGTGTGGACCGTCCGGAAGACACGGTGAATCATACGGTAGAGGTGTGCCCCACCAGGGCAGAGCACCGCCGTGTCCTCGTGGGGGCCATCGGCGGCAGCTATCTCTCGCGCCGGGCCATGGTACAGGCCATGGTCCGGAGCGAGGAGGAGTGGCCGGCGGTCGCCTCCTTCTGCGAAAGGAGTAATGCTAGCAAAGGAGGCGGCCGATCGCGTGAACCAAGGTCCTCAAACCCCAAACGCCGCCGGGATTCCGGTCACGATTTCCGGCCACCATAGGCGCGGGATAGCGGACGGCGAGCAATGGGTGGCTCGCCGTCGGATCGTCCGGTAATCGACCGGACCGGGCCCAAGTCACGCGCCTTAAGGAACTGTCAGCAACCGTAGAGGCCCAGCAGGGTCGAAGCCTACTGGGGCCATGGGTGATGCGAAAGAGATCCCCGGGACCCTGGAAAAATGGCAAAGAAGGAACAGGAGTGGGTTTTTAGTCTGTAAAAGTCTGACACTATCTCTCGCTCCACCCAAGAGCGAGGGATGACATTAGATGATTTTCCCACCCGAAAAAAACCTACATCATTTGATCGTATCGCAAACTTAGGAAATTGTTTAATTTTAATCAAATGATTCATTTATTTAAAATTGTACCTGTGTGCAAAACTTAACTGATTTTTGATTTGATATTTCAAAGTAATGTATGGCTATCTTATTAGTGTTCATGATAATGACATACCTTATTTTTACAAGCCCATATAATACTACCGCACATTATAACAAATACGGCAGTGCATGTCGTAAGGAATAGCGGAATAACCTCCCAATATGTTTTAAGGGTGTATCCTAACTTCAGCTTCCTCGGGAACGGGACGTCGTACTGTGTGGGTGGTATCATGTCCGCGTATCGCACATTTATTACTTTTGGAGTGACTTTTCTTGCCAGAAGCAGTTCAGTACGATACGTACTTCGTAAGAATTTTGAAAGCATTTTAATGCAAATTGAAGCATTAATTTCAATTTATTTTTCCAAATATATACATAATATAAATGACGTAAATGACAACGTCAAAACATTCTATAATCAAATAGTTATAGTAAAGAGTTCGTTGTATCTATGAAGATTCAACCAATTTTTTTTCTAATTTCAAGCTGTCTTGGTCATCTCTTGTGCCCACATTTATGTATATTAGCTTCAGGGGTTATACGTGTTCAAACAATTTAGTATAGGTATATATCTGTAGAGAACGTTCAGCCAGCACTGGTTTATTGACATGGACGAGTAGCTTTGTGGCAGCTCGAACAAGGCAACACTTCATCACTTCAGTGTTATTCATTACTTCTTCTCATTAACCACCACCACTGGCCGTAAATGATCTCCGTCAATGAATAAAAGTTTAATGACGCAAAAGTCAGATGAAATTCAAAAGTCAAACGTAAATTTAATTATAACAAAATAAAATTTAATAATAAGCGTAATAATTGTCACCCGATATATTTTCAGGCAAATATGGAATTATTGTACTATGGATTACATTTGCGAAATTCATAAATTATCGCGAAAGAGATCAGGTGGGTCTTTAACCAACTTCATTGTTTTTGTGAGCTTCCTAGACTACGTACCTAGATATTTAGAAAGGACACAAAAGTAGAAAACGTTCTTGCTAGTGATTTTCAAATAGTTCATATCATTCACATCAATCTTCTAATTTACTAACCTTATGAGCCGTTTGTACTCAGATATCGTCGGTCTGAGGGTCGGTGATGAACTTGCGCACCCCTCGACGTCGCATCTCGCCCCGCACCAGGCGCAGGTACCGGGCCATACGGGAATTCTTCCGGCGGGCGCTAGGTAACCCACAAATCATAACAAGTATCCACTAAAATGAATCACCATGCACGCTAAACTCCTACTTACCTTGCAGGTAGCTCATCGCAACCGGATATTAAAATAAGTTCCAGTATAGCTGTTAATGTTACCGATCTAAAACGCAAAATAGTTGGTCTCGAGCAACAGTTAGACGAAGTTAACAAGCACTGTCAGAACATTTCGTATCTTGACTGCTCCAGAAGGACGTCCGAGAGCTGCCTTCAGGAGGACGCGAGCCACGCGCACGAGTCCAACTGCTGCATCCCGATAGATGTGAAGCACGAGATAAAAACGATCAGCGAAAAAACTGAATCGCCTTCTGAGAGGAGATTGAGTCGCACCGAAACTAAATTATTATACAAATCTTCGAACGTTCAGTGCGGAAAGTCTTCAAACGGAAAATCTCAAGAACATATTTCTAAAACCCAAGATGAAATCGATACCACCCAAACTCAAGGGATGATTGACGATTACGGAGAACATGTTTCTAAAATAAACACTAAAAAGAGCAAACTACATAGACTATCTGATTACGGCACAAAATTACATAAATATAGAACTAGGTCTGTTTACGAGAACTTTGCTTCTGCTAACTCTAGCAGTAGTTTTCGTTCCCTCATTAACCCCCGATTGCATCATTCCAGCCCAGCTTACACTGGCCAGATTAATGATATGAAGTACTTAAAACAAGAACATGCGGAACCTGTACTTCCGCATTACCGTAAAGATAAGAAACACAAAGAACGCCCGAAAAGGAGTAAGAATGATGTACCCAAAGAATCTTACGAACAGAAACCAAACAAACTACGAAAGCAGAAACATCACAATCGGGAACTTGATCAAGATTTTATTGCTGATATTATAAAGAGACAGTATAGGCCAGTGAAAATGTTCGGAAGGAAACAATCTGACCTCAGCCAAATTTCAGCACCAGTTTGTCGGGATCAAGAGTATTCGATTCGAGAAGAAGTACAGGAGGGTAACGAGTTATGTTCATGTTGTTACGACGAAAACAAACATAGGAAAAGACACGGCGACCTCAGTGAAATGAGAAGTATTTGTGATACTCGCCTCTACAGCTCTAAGAAACATACTCGAGGAAAGCATCGCAGAGGTCACATATTTAACGATTCCGATGTTTACGACTTCATTCCCGTGAAAGAGAAATCTAGCCCAAAGACACGACGGAAATTCACCGAGGTTAATGTCTTACCATATGAATATTATAGGGAAGTTCCACCGTCACCTAGGACATTAAGACCCCGGCTTAATCTAAAATCACAATATAATTCAGAGTACGAAGATTATATAGCTCATGTTAAGCAATCATGTAAAAAAGGGTCACCGTACAGGCGACGTTGCCAACGCGAGCGCATACCGACAGATAGTGATGTTACATCAGTACAAGTTCCAAATTATATCCAAGAACAACCACGCAAACCGCGTAAACACATGACATTTCAGTCTGAGAAAAAAGGACCTCGTCAAAAAGATAACGCCACTATGAGCAATTTTCAATATGTACCTTATGCAAACGACCAAGTTAATGTCACTATTGATACAAAATTTAATAAAACAGAAGAAACTAGACAAAAAGAAATACCTGTAGATAAAACAGACAAAGCATTATGCGAAATAAAGGATATCCTGCAAAGTTTCCTACACGAAATAAAGAAAGAAACAATTGGATCACAATGTGATAAATCAGATGTCTCCTCAAAAGCTGATGACAATGGAATCCATTTGACAAACGATCAAGGTGCTAAGTTAAATGGCAGTGTAATGCCTAACAGTAGGCGTCCTAGTAATAACAATTTTGGTATAGGTTGCAGTGCTTCTCCGTATATGTCGCCATTTCAAAATCCATGTTGCTACCCCATGATGCCAGTCTGTCCCATGAACTATCCTTTGACCATGCAGAACGGCTATATGATGCCTAGCCCAAGTTACACATGTGCTAACTGTGTCAATACAACTAAGGAATCTGTTCATAATGAAAATTGCTGTAATAAGAACACCACCACAAGCTGTCGTGCTGAAACGAGCCACACCGAAACCGAAAATCTTATTAAAGAAATTTACAAATTCGTAGCACAAGGTCCAGTAAAAAAAAAAGATTATGAGCGGAGTTTTGATAGATATGAAGCTAAAAAAGCCGAAGCTAAGCTTTTAACGTCAAGAAGCGTTGGTGAAAGTTCTAGATTCACTAATTCTAAGCATGATGTCAAAGTGGGAACACCCCCGCTTAAGTGTTATTCAAAGAGTTGTGAAGCGATAGGATCTAGAATGGGTTCCGAACCATATATCAGCGCAACTAATGCTAGTTATTCAGATACTATTTTAGAAAAGCTAAGTTTACAAGTAACGCAGTCTATGTCCGAAACAGAATTGGAAACAACAACTACTGAAGATAAGGTATGAACTTAACTATTTATTCTTGTAGACTATGTTCTGTTTGCAGATTAATAATTTTCGTTTCTATACTTTCAGTCTAAGCGAAAAACTTTTTCAAATGTTCTGCGTTCTATTGGTCTTTTAAAAAAGAAGAAAAGAGATGTTATTGAAGAACTTAGCGAAAGTGAAAGTGCTATAGATGTAGAAGTAAAACAAAGGTCACCAAGAGCATCACACAACCCATACAGACAAGATATTATGAATTATATGATGCAAGGACCGGAGTACTATCATCCACCGCCTATGCCATCAAATTATGGGAGACCGAATGAATATCAACAAGATTACAACCCATCATACAATCCGCCATTCAACCCGCCATACAACCCACCATACAACCCCGGTTTACCGGACTACGGGCAACCACCACCGCTCCACGACATATACGCACCCAGAACGCAGCAGTCAAGGATGCGAGAACAAGCCACTGCACCTCCTTATCCTTCTAAACAGCGGCCTACAGCTCCACCGCTTCACACCACCTATGATAATCCCTACAAGCCTATGCAACAGCCACCTCTCTGCTTGAAGGAAATAGAAGTGAAAAGTATTGGCACTCAAAGCGAAAGAAAGTTTTCAATCTTCCGAAAGATTAAAAAGAAGATGCAACCTCCAGCTGATGTTCAAGTCGACTACAGCCTAAACACTTGCTCCACGCAGACGCAAGCGTTGCAACCACAGGCCAAGCCGACACGACCACTCATGAAGCCGTTGATTAACTGGAAGAAACTGCAAGCTAAGGCCATGGCGGAGCACGGCAAGCTAGACAATGACCCAATGAAGTTCTCTTTGAAGACTGAGAGGGAATTAGCTGAAGGTGATCTAAAATTGAGAAATGTGATGCTAAAGAAATTGTTTTACAAGAGGAATCCATTCTCTCCGAGGAACCTCATAGTACGGACGTTATTAGGAAAAGACAAGTCGAGTTACGGCGAACCTATAGCCAAAGGTCTGAGACCACGGATGTTTTTGTAATTGTGCGTGAAGTCAGTGAAATTATTGCGTTTAACCTTTGTTTTAAGAATGTTGGTAAAAAGGGTATTATGTGTTTTATTTAATTCTATGAACGATGATCGCGAGCTTCACACTTCGAACATCCTGGGTGTGAAAACATCCAGGATTAGGCAGCAGTTAAAAGCTCTAGAAATTTTTCAATGTATGTCCCCACTCGTAACGTAACAACCATAAGCTACTTCAATAATAGGTGCGATTGCAAATATGCAAATATTCGATGCAATCATCTGCATAACAGATGATTTTTCACAAACAACTCGATAAATATAACATGACCGAATAGGCATAGACTGTGCTGATGATATGTGACAGTAGTTAAAAATAGAATCGGCAATTTTTTTTATTACTACGTTAACGATGCCACAAGACTTGAACGTCTTTGTCAGGGAATACTCATTTTTGGGAACGGAATCAACGAGCCATAAGATTCACCCGCTGTATAATATAGTGCTGTATATTTATTATGCATGCTATGGGATTAACATTAGAGCAGGAGGAACACACACCAAAAGGAACACTTTTCCATATTGTTAAGGTCTCACTGCGTGGTTTAAGGCTAGGGATTCACTATAGAGCTAAATCCCACTTATTACCTCACTCACGAAATGCATAGGAGACCAAGTAGTGTTAGTATAACGTGTCGTACACATACCTGCTAACTTTGACCGATCTGTTATAGCCAACCAATGTACCCTTTCTGGTTTACCTGGCAGCTTATGCTGCATTCCCGTCAGAGTGCTGACAAATCACTCCTCGACTCCTCATACACCCATTCTACTCATCCAGTCAGTCGTCTTATTTATTTATTTATTTCAGGTACTCTCTGCACTTACAGTCGAAACCAACACGTGCAGAGAGTCATTATTATATTACAATACAATATATAGAGAGAAAAAAAAAAACACAAAACACAATTAATAAAAATCATCATCATTATCATAATCATTTACATTTACATTATAATATTTGCAATATACAACTGCTGAAAATCGAATCAACCGCCAAAACATTCTCTGCACCTCTCCAAAAACAATCGCACACTTGAGTGGAACAAGTCCACATCCGGATGCTGAGCAGTCAGTGTGTTGAGCAAAGACACCGCCTGATTTGTTGCCGCATACTGTGCGGTACGAGTCCGAACCCTTGGAGTCGCTAGCAGTGGGCGCGAGCGCAGTCGCGTGTATTGAGGCGGCGCGGATAGACCACAGCGCGACAGAGTCGTAGGGTTGTCAATTTTACCATTAAACAACAAAAAATAATGCACAAGGAGCGCACATTTGCGCCTCAGCTCGAGTGTATCAATACCCACCATTCCTGATACGAACAGAGAGGGATACAAGTAGGGATAATACCCATACATTTTCATGTAAAGGTACCGACAGAACTTACGCTGTACCCGTTCTATGAGAAGAATGTACTTTGTTTCGTGTGGATCCCATACAATCGAATTAAACTCCAGCTTGCTACGAACAAACGCGAAATATATGGCAACAATTGCGTGTTTGCTAGTGAACAGAGCCGACTGCCTCAAGACGAACCCCAGGGATTGGTGTGTTCGCTTACACAGACCGATTATGTGGTCATTGAAAGTCAGCTCGGTGTCCAATGTGACACCAAGATCGCGGATTGTTGTGACGCGCTCCAGCGGAGTGTCCGATACGTTGTACGTATACACGTACGGCGAGCGACACCGAGAGAATGTGATAGTCTTACATTTAGACTTATTAAATTCTAAGCGGTTCCGATTGCTCCAGGCTACCACATTATCGATGTCCCGCTGAAGCGCATCACAGTCAGCCGCTGTCCCTATACTCAAGTAGATCTTCAGATCGTCAGCAAACATCAGACACTTCGCCGTCTCAATGACCTCCGGCAAGTCATTGACCATGACCAGGAATTGGGTTGGGCCAAAAGTGCATCCTTGACTCACACCCGACTGAGTTACGTAGGATTCAGACCGATAACCGTCAAGTTGAACATACTGCCTACGATTATCAAAGTAACTACAAAATAATTTTAATAGTTGTGGCGTAAATCCCAAGGCCGAAAACTTTTGTAACAGCACGTCATTATGAACACGGTCAAAAGCTTTTTTAAAATCAAAATAAGCTGCATCTACCTGCTTATTGTTGTCCATCTCAGCGACTGCATAATCCACAAAATTAATTAGGTTCGTTGCCGTTGACCTACCAGCCCTGAAGCCATGCTGACACTCGCTAAGTTGCATACTAATTTGCCTAGTTATGTGCCGGTTCAATATCGATTCGAATAACTTGCCGAAAGCCGAAAGGACCGCGATAGGCCTGTAATTAGTGATGTGCACCTTTGAGCCATCCTTGTGTATGGGAGTCACACGAGAAAGTTTCCACAGCGAAGGATAAGTAGCGGTTTTAACGGCGAGATTGAAAATAAACAATAAGGGTAACTTAAAAATCCCAATGCAGTCCTTCACAATAAATGGGGGAATACCGTCTGGCCCAATAGATGACTGGGGCTTCAAGCGCTTGACTGCTAGAAACAAATCATGGCTGTTTATGTTGTCCAAAGCGACACGGTATGATGACACAACGGACCCCTCGCGCTCAGCGATTTCATGCGATAGTACGGGCTTGTCAGTTAGAAATACCGATTTGAAATAACTTGCGAAAGCGTTTACAGCATCTAACCCGGTCACCGTCCTGTCATCATATTCGTACTCCCGGCAGTTTTGTCTGGTTGAACGCTACGTCTTCCATCCTTCATCCCGTGCACTCGCGATAATTATTGTAAAAGTCGAATTAAGTGCATTAGTTTCTTACAGCCAAAAGTGTTTCCTTTTTTAAATAGAGTGACCTAGACCGGTTTCTAGCAGATCGATGCCCGAGAATTCAAGCTATGGATGCATGCTAAGGATGTGGGACTTGCGAGTGTTATAGCTATTATGACTGTTCCTTAAATATCCTTTTATCCGGTGAGAAATCAATCATCAAAGGTTTTTTTCCGCTCTGGGCATCGGTCCTCCTGCCTGGTCGCCGTCCATTTTAGTAACAACACCTCACAAAAAAATAATTGTGTTGCTGGTATCCTTTAAAAATACCTGGCCGGCATAATTCTTGTCGAATTCAAACATTTGACACAATGGAACACAGCAACATCGATTGATTGAAAGATGTAACAAACGTCAGAGGTCCAGATGTGAGCGGACGAGATTGCTGGTTTTTCTAAGTTAGGTTTAAGTTTTATTGTTAATATAACATCAGAAACTGCTCAAAATGAAATTATTCGTTGGAGCGACACCCTTTTTCAGGTAACAGGTGTATAGAACCTGCCCCTTCTTGGAGGTAAATCAACGTTAAGTTTTGCTTAGAATTGGACTGACTGAAATGCTTCATACATGCTTGCTTATTTTTATCGCCTAGCTTATCTTAGTATCGTATTAGAAATCAATCAAATTATTCGGCTTGGGATGCAAAAAGTTTTTGGCGGTGGTCTTATTCAAAAAAATATTGGATGCATAAATTAAATACTGACTTGAATATTCGATTGGTGCCTCAAGAAGTGAAAACTCGCTATAGTACGGTGTGACATAAAAGATGAGCTGCACATGAGCACGGCTTTTTCGAAACAATTAAAAAATTATAAAAATACATTTAATCAAACATACAACCTCCTCGTTTTTGACATCGGTTAATAATTGCTTTGTAATGCTAATTATGCAAACACAAGATGGTTGAATGCTTGTGGTTTCGATTCTCACTTATGTTTTAACGAAAATAAATTAATTTGCAGTGTATTAGCATGATGAGCAGAGAAGACATCTCATGTGCCGGAGTGTGTAAAAAACGCTTCAAGGGCATAGAAAATTTTCTGAAAAGGGTCGCATTTAATTTAGGTAAAGTATGTATCTACTTTCACATTAGATACTTAGCATATCGTCCGGGGAGAACTACATGAAACGCTTAAATGATCCCTTACCATGAGTTATTATCGAAAAACTATACCATCTTACCATAGTCGATATCGAATAAACGTGCATCGATTAGATTACATTTAAACTCGTACGGTACCATGAGTCAAACGGACTCGCTAACGACAACTCGATTGTATAAATAAGTTTTACCGGACATATTTACGCACAAATAAATAAAATATTGTTTAACACGACACGCACAACACTTTCACCCTCACTCTCACTACACTGTTTCCGTTCTTCTGTTTTCTTTCACTTTCGCTTTGCTAGTGAGTTACTTTACTACTGCAGTAACGGTTTGCTTTGATAGCTCCTGTCAAATTTGTTACACGGCCGGTACCAATTTTCTATAGGAAACCACTAAAAACTTTAGTCACTAACTAATCTTATTACTTATTGTTCCTATTCGATATTCGATTCTGGTTCTGCAAGTGACCGTTAGAGGCGCTGCAAAATGTGCCATACAAAAAATTTACGGCGTCGATATCGAGTAGCGACGAATACTATTGCTTTAAACTCATGGTAGAGGTACTGTCCGAGTTTTTTGCTAGTTTTATAAAAACTGACAAAATTATTGGCGGTGCGATAACGTGGTATATAGAATAGGAAATGTAGGTACATATTATTATAATAAACTGTGCAGTCGATTTAGACGCCAGAAGACCGTAAAGGAAGAGCGGAGCCTTCAACTACATGCAATTTATACCAAAATGACATGCAATAAAGTTATTTTATTTTGATTAAGACCTTTTTCATTTCGTGAAGATACTCGGTAGTTGTCCTAGGTTATTTCGTTTACCTCTTTTCAGTTCTGAAAAGGTGAGGCATGTCTTCTGAGGATATTTCGCATAGGCAATTAAACTGAGACGGGGGGATGATCCTACCCCATTTGGCCAGATGGTTTTTACAACTCATCAATCCTTTCACCACGATGACTCAAACTCGAACTCAAATACAACAACGTCTCAATAACAATAATTATATCAATTAATTCAATAGTTTTCAAGTAAGTTACTAATTTTTTTTTCTGTTTTAGGCAATACACCATCACAAACAGAAGTTAAAATCATATCCTGTATCCCGATTGACGTGACTGATTTGCAACAAAAGATAATCCATTTAGAAAAGCAACTGGAAGACGCCACCTGCGCTTTGGAGACGTCATCACCTGAGGCTGCAGGAAAAGCTAGTAAACCTAGCAAAAACAACAAATTTCCGAAACTTAGCAAATCAGGTTGCCATAGAGCAATCATAGAATCCACCTTTTCAAACGGTACAAGTGCAGCGGCGCCTGTCCATTCGTCAGATTCTGTGCGGTGTAGCAGTCCGGCAGCGTGTCCAGCGGCATGTCCAGCATGCTTAGAAAATAAAGGAAAGTCTAACGTCTCGTTCGCATTTCCTTCAAACACGAATACGACACCTGTTATACGCTCGACAGATAACTCGGACACCGCGGACCAAGCAGTAAAGCCAAGCAAACTGGACCATTATTACAACCAGCCAGTTAGGCCTAATATGGATTACTATTACAACCAGCCTGTAAGATCTAATAACATGAATGGTTTCTACAACCAGGCTACGAAGCCTAACAACGTGAACCGTTACTACAACCAGGAAGTCAACCCGAACAGCATGGCACATTACTACACCACACTGCCTAAGATGTGCGACCCACAACCTAACAACCAACGACACAAACTATTTAAAAAGAAAAAAAAGATCCTTAAAAGTAAAAAAGTTACTTCACCGTGTGTGTACTACGCACAGACATATAGTTCTCCGTTCATTAAGTCTAACGTAAGAGATGAGGCCGCACAATACGAGAGAGACGGCAGCGACACTATGACTCGCTCGTATTTGGCTGAAATGGTCAGCAAGCAATACAAGCCTGAAGTATTAGGCGATAACGTGTCTCAACAGAGTGAATTCTCATCGCCTATCTGCAGAGATCTCCAGCCACAAGCGAGGATGCCCTGCGAGGGCACATGCCGTCTCGAATCTGATATATGCTCGTGTTGCCACGGTCAATTTCACAACCTTGACGTGCATGACGATAAACAAAATACCTTTCATACATACATGCTCCACGAGATGAATGCGGGTAGTGCTTTTTATGACACAAATCAATACGACTTAGTACCAGTAAAGGAAAACCCAGTAAAAATTAAAAAAGACTTATTAGAGTGGCCAACGAAAAAGGAACCAAGGGCTCACATCGACATGAAATGTTGGCCAGGAAATGTCCGCACAAAGTATCGTTACCACTTGGATCCTCTGCCCGTGAGCAACTACTATAGTGCGCGACCACGAGACGATTATACTGTCAGAAACAAAGTTGACAGTTATGGCAGAAAAATGCCCGTCACATACAACAAAATAGAACCAATTACAAGAATATTAGCAAAGCGGAAGAAGGACTTGTATAGAAGAGAGCGGTCAATCAACATAGAGACATCAAGAAGCTGTTGCATTGATTTTGGAAATGTTTACCCAAAAAAGTCTTACAAGAGACCCAGGAAACTAGATAGTTTACAACCGATCGTATCCAAGAAGAACGCTGAATGTTTGACTACTGTTATAAATAACAGCGAATGTCAAACCGAAATGAGCACCGTCGAAGTGGCTTTGGTTGACAATAAAACAGAAGCAACGTTAAATCAAATTAAAAGTATACTACAATCTGTTTTAGCAGAAGTTAAAGTCTCCAGTCAAACAAAAGGTCAGGTTATTGAGAATAAACCAAAAAAAGATGCAGTCGTTCAAAAAGGGCCATCACGTAACAACATGCAGGCATCTAGTTTCATGAACAGCATAACGTACAGCCCTTACGCGATGAGCCCCTCTCCCTATGTAACATCGTGCTCGCGACAGATGAGCCCTGCCAGCCAGTTCTACTGCCCACATGGAGGTATGAAATGTTTCCACAACTTTCCTGTTTTCATACAAAACCCGGGGGGGCGACATATGTGTTCGAGTTGTTACCGCAGCTCTCAGGCAAAACCTGGTCCCATGAGGCAAGCAGCAACCACTGCAACCAACACTGATGTAGTAAAGGAAGCACACAGTCAGGAAACCGAGAAACTGATTAAAGAAATATACAAGTCTATGGCCCTAACCATGGATTTTCCAAATAATACTTCGTTAAGCGAATATGATGAAACAATGAAATCTCTGCATGACTTTCCTACGCCAAGCGTTGTGAAAACTGAGCAAAAAAAACAACAACCAAAAATAATAAGAAACGTAGTGCAGGCTGTATCAGAATTATTTATGAAGAAGGACATGATGGATACGTCGGAGACTTTTAACACAACGATTGAAAGCAAATTACCATCTCATGAAGCAAGCATGCGATCTCACGCGGTGACCAGTACCGATACGGAGCTTAGGACGAGGAAAGATAGGCTTGAGAACTATATGCGGGCTAAAAGCAGGCAGCCCGTAGTGCATGAAGCAAATAAAAAAACGTTTCGTGAAGTTATGGTACAGAATGCTGACAGTTTCACCGAATCAGAGCTGTCGAGCAGCGAGCCTGAGACCGAAACCACTCTAGTGGGGCACGCGCAGCAGACCGCCCCGGAACAAAAACATGTCGTAGTAAGCATTCACGCACACTAAAGTTCCTGAAGTCAACAAGACGAGATAAAGAATGTAAAGAAACTTTCAGGGATTAACTAAACAAACACGAGAACAATAAAATACGTGTATCACTTCGAACCCGATCCGATACGATGGCTTTCCTGGGGCCTTACGACGACCGGTTAAAATGTTCGGCGTGCGGGATAGAGCTATACACGCTATATAGCTCCATCGCTTTAATAGTTCAGTTTTGGTCGTGAATGGATCGCGTTAAGAGGTCGTGGTAGGGCCTCTGTACCACGAATCACACAGCGCCATCCATCTAACAATGGCGATGAAACACCAGTCTAACGCGGTGTCCTATATAGGCGATTCAACGTGATAGCGATCGCCAAGCGATGCGGCATGATTGGAACAAACACTATTGATACTTTATTGCGATGGCCTACGGAGCAACAGCACGTGGGTGTGCAGCGAAGCGGACGCGATCAGATGGTTTGATATTTTCGCGCGATTTTTTGCAGAACAGTGGTTTCTTTTCAAGTCTATTGCGGTAATTCGCGTGCACATAGGACAAAGTCGCCGCTTTGAATTCACGTAAACCACATCGGATCGGTTTTCGATTGTGTTTACGTTGAATTGCCTACAAAGGACAACGCGTCACGTATGTCAATCGTAATGTAACCCGGACGAAGTTACGTTGTTTACATTCTTTATCTCTTCTCGTAATTGGCCTTACTTTACCACCAAATAAAGTTGTTTATCCGATTTAATTATGATTTATTTAACTTTCAGAAAAAAGGAAAGGAAGGCTTGTTGAGCAAAATGTTTAAATCTGTCAAGCTGTTTAAGACGAAAGAGAAACCAAAGAAGAGGGTCGAAAAATCTGAGAGTGAGGAAGAAACCACCAGCGATTCCGATGACTATCAGACTGTATACAGCCAGAAAATAGAGAAAAATTTGAGGCAGAGGAGCCGGCCATACTATCTGCCGAAGCGTAGGACTCATTCAAAGATATCATACAAACAAAGTTATCAGAGAGACAGAAGCCCTGAGAAAAAGAGGTCACCTTACATGGAGCAGGAGAACAGGAGGTACTGGGACGAAAAGCTCATGTTCCAAAACAAGAGGCCGCGGTACTCCGAGAGGCAGTACTCCAGCCAGTCAACTCCTCAAAGGCCTGCTTATTACCAAAGCTACGAGGCTAGACCTGTGCTCGTCGAACCTAACACCCGCGGTCCCAAAACAGAAACGAAAACAAATAAAGACAACGAAAATCTAAACAAATCGATCCTGAAGCCTGCGTCTAAGGGTATGGCTTGGCTCAAGAAACATAAGATGGGCATCCATTGTGGCGAGCAATGGAAGAAGTTTGTTCTTGAAAGTTAACTTTTTAGATACTGGAATTATTAGTGTCGTTTTGTGGTTTTTGTGATCTGTCTTTGTGAATGTGCATGCAATTGTGTGGAAAATGTCGAATAAAAATTTCAGTCTAAATGTTAAACTTTTTATTAGAACATTGTAAAGCCAGTTTTATAGAAAATATTTTCAACAAGTCTATGCCGTGTACTATACATAGTCTTGTGTTACGTTAGAGCAGTATTAAAATTAGTATTAAAGCTTATTCTATAATAAATACAACCAGTAAAACAGTGCGATTGTCTTTGCAACGACACGTGAGGTTTACAAGCATGTGCATGGATGCAGAAATAGGCCGGTAATAAATACATACAAGTGTAAATAATATAATTCGAGTCCAACCGAAGCTTCAACTTCGGCTTTTTCGGTAAGGTCTGCAGGCGCCTTGAATAGAATTACGTCAAAATTAAAAGAAAATTTTAATCTTCTTTCCTGCCGGTGTCTGTTGCCGATTAATCAAGTTTCAACTACCAGCTTCAGGTAGAAATCGACATTTGATCGGACGCTCACCTCCAATATAATTACTCGAAATAAATCTTCTACGTTACCTAGGTACACAATTTAAACTTGACCACACGAACACGCACGATACCTCACGATTCGTTGCGAGGACGTTCAATTTCATAATAGCATAAAAAATAGGATTTGTTGATTTTATAAGAAATTCCTTCAAGCTAGTATTTGTACTCATTGTATTTTTTTCTTAATTCGTTCATGGGTCATTTAAGGAGTTATGGACTATTAAGAATCAGGTACTTAACCGGTTGTGGACAAATATGTCTAAATATATCTTTTTTGTTGTACATTTTTATTTATTCTGAACATACAGAAAAGCTATAATAATCTGTTTTATCTTTTACAGAATGGCTGTAAAGTGTATAGCCATTCTGTAACATGTATACGTTACACATGTATAGCAACATCAATTCTTTGCTCACAAAGTTATAACTTTTTATTATTAATCCAAAATTAAATAATAAAAAGATTTATTATATATTTTATTAAATAGGTAAAGATTTAAAAAAACGTGTACTGAATCCCGTGGATTCAGTCACTCCAGTCAGCCCGCAGAATGGTCATTGCGACCCTTTATGATTGAAACTTGCACAGTTCTCTCAACTCAAGTCAACTTGAATGCGAACTTGTCCATTCCCCGTGAGCCCAGGTAACGAAGGTCATCTATTACGTACCTGGAAAGAATAAAAGAACAATTTGTTTTAAATTATTATTAGAACAACGCCACAAGTTTCAGGGCCACGGTAACTTACAAAAATTCCCTGTACCCTAAAATGCTATAGGGGATGGAATAGGTTTTTGCGCGTGTTGAAAACTATATCTAATAACAACTTTAAGGTTGAACTAGTCGCGGGCTCGAACTCGCTGATGAATGAGGCCAAAAAGGACGTTGTCGACAGCAATAGTATCAAGTATTTGCACGGACACAAAAACCGTTCTGAACTGAAACGACATTAGAAAGTGCGGAAAAAATTGGGAGTAGTGCTTTGGATAATTGAGTTTTATGATAAAACCATTGCGTAAACCCATTAAAAATAAATTGTATAGAACTGTTCTGTAATTAAGCTTTGTAGGTACTAAGTTTTGGACATTTTATGCGATTTTTGTTACTTTTTTACACCTAAAGTTGCGTTAAAAACATAAAAAAAAAAAACAGAAACTTTGTTGGCTTATTTTCTAAAGGCTATTTTTTTTTTGTTTTCCTGTTCACACAGACAAAATTAATGATAAGATAAAACGATATCATGTTTTGTTTTGGATGTACAATGTCAAACTGTGGAGTAATACCCCCCCCCCCCCCCGCGCCCCCCATTTTTTTATGGAAAACGTATCGTATACTCATCCTTGATTATGTAAAGTTAAGGTTACACTAGTACCTTCACCAGATCACACTGACTATACAACATTATTTTTAGTATAATATGCAAAACCTGAATATAGTTTGTTCAGAACCAGTATCTGTATCGATTCCAATTATTTTTACACCATGTTATATTTTGTCCCAAAAATATAACACTAAGTACTACACAGGTCACGGTAGGTCATAGCGGGCATTAATAGCCAGCGCACAGCTGGATACGGACGAAAACACGACCCCTCAGTCGCCCGGATAGCCCGGTGACCATGTATTTGTGCGGACAACCAGGTAACATACTAAGCTTATAACTTTGTGATTTTTCATGATACAGTTACAAAATGTTGTTCATACATTCTTTACATAAAAATACTAGACACGTGTTTCGAGTTTCGCATACTAAGACTACTGTTGTATATAATATGTGCAAACATGAGCATTTTGTAATAAGGTTAATATTCGTATAAGCGAATATAAACAAGTTTTTTTTTTAATTATTATTAATGATATGCTCGCGTTTGACCACCATCTCACCGATAGGCCCCAGGTAAGCGATGATATGGAAAGCTCTGTGTATTTCTGAATAACATACGACACTCACCTATAAAACAACAGAGGCAAAGGCGCAGTGCTAAAATGCCACAACGCGTGCGCGTCCAATACGTTCATCTTTGGCGGGAAGTCAAACAGCTCCAACGAGAGCGCCAGACCCGACAGAAGTGTGAACGCCAGCATGCGCCACGCGTAGCGCTTGCCCTGCGTCCACTGGGACCAGGACACTCCCAGCCAGATCAACGAGCCCAATACCCCTGGGGAAACATCAGCGGTCTTAGAGATCTTGTTAATCATTCATGGTCATCATCGCATTTTTTTATGGGTCGGTGCAACACGTATTTATGTCTCGCTCACGCGTCACGTGTCAACGAAAACCTATGTAGCTGCTGCCACGATGATCAAGGAACAAGGATTCGAGATTTCCCGTCAACTTTTAGAACATGACAATACGATCCGATGACATAATACGAGTTTTTGGTTAATGGGTGGAACTGCTCTTTTGAATGACCTGATTTAGGAGACCGCGCCGACTTAGGAGTACCTACTGCATAACAATTTTGAACTTTATCTATAGATTACAACATCAAATTATTATACACGCTCTAACTTACCGAAGAACACGTTGACCTTCATGTTGTAGTCGTAGTTGATAACGCCGGAGTACAGGTAGCGCACGTGCGTCACGAAGTACAACAGCGGCACGAATAGCAGGAGGAACGTCAGCAGCTTCGACCTCATGTAGAATACTCTGCAAATAACAACGATTTAACTATCTACCACGCCCTGTACAAATAATGCCAGGGTGGGAAATCATCCAATGGTTTCTCCCACTCTAGGGCGGAGCGAGAGCGAGCGAGTGTCAGACTTTTACGGACTTTTTAGTCAGTAAAAGTTAGTGAATCGACTGCTATGTTCCTTCTTTACCTTGCGTTACAAGACTCCGGGTTTTCCTTTCAGAAGCGACCCCAGTGCCAGGATGTTAAAAATTACAGTCTTGGTTCAAGATTCCAGACTAACTGACGGCAAATATGATAGGGCAAAAGTGTGTGAGCAAACACAGGTGCACTACCAGCTCCCTTTAAAAACTGACGCCCTGACCCTTATAGCCCGGTCGTCTAGGTCCACTTTGAACCAAAAACTTGTTAAGAACATGAGCCATACGTTGGTGTGCTACAAGTGCTCATATGCCTGCACTTTGGCGGACTTAATGCCGCCGATTCTGCAATTGACGTAGCCACCTACTGGGCCCAAACAATCTCAGGAGTTATAGGGCACTCACAGCAATCACAGGTGCACTACTAGTTCCCTTCATAGTCCGACGTCCTGGTCCTTATAGCCCGAGTTTCAAGATCCACTTTGAAACTGGGACCACTACTGGGACAGAATATGAGCCATACGTTAGAGTGCTACAGTACTTGCTCATACACCTGCACTTTGTAGGTCTTAATGAATGCTACCAATTCTGAAATTAACGTAGCCACCTACTGGGCCTAAGGATATCTCAGGAGTCCACCATCGACTCGAAAAAAACAGGGCCCACTTCAACTTCTAGGTTTGAAAAACCGGTCTACTGCGAATCGGGTTGGCGTGTAATGGGTTCCGAACTTATTAAATACCGAATAATTGAAAGTAGACCGCCGACCCCAAGTAATATGGGATAAGGGCAGGAAGAAGAAGATGAATTGAAAGTAATGTAGAATAGCCACCAGAAGTCCAGATATGGTCTGGCGAAAAAAGTTAGTCTTTATAAAGTGGTAAAAAACTGTAACCTTTACATCTATGCACAGTTATTAAAGTCAAGCTTTTCAAGCTCTGGACTGCAGAGTCAGAAACTGTTCCTGTTCATACATATTTACAGCACTTTCTAGGACACTGAGGGTCTGAACAAACTATTTTATACCTATCCTTGTCGAGATACTGAAACAAAACGGCTACAGGATCCACACTTTATGGGAATAGTTTCCTACAGAAGAAATTTGATGAAAACAGTTCTGATTTCATAATGTTTACCTGACGATAGCAGCAATGAACAGCCCCATGACCATAGACAGCGCACACGCATAGTCCATGAACTCGGTGAAATACGTGTCGCGCATATGGAAGATGGTAGACCATACCCACGCGTTCATACACACCTGGGGAACGGAATTTAGCATTATATTACCAGTAAGTAGAGTACATACTTATCCATAGCAATCTGCCTAGACAGCAAATTCTTTTTTGAGCAACTGCCTATCTGGCCTCCATAACACGGAATCTAAATGGAATAACATGACATCCCAATATTTACTGGCTTCCAAAGTTCGACACTGTCAAAGATCTACCAACAACAGCCGAAACCAACGGCGTAGCCAGCTTTCAGAGGCGCGGAAGAACCTCAGTATATTTAATTGGTCACGGTGGTTTGTAGATAGCACGGACTGATCTCGGCAAGTGAAGAAGGCGAGAAAATCTGATTAATACAATAGCTATACCCTATTCATCTGGGCTTGAAACAAAATGTAAACAAAAAAAACAAAGTAGATACCTTTGGCCTGAAGTGAAGTTTGAATTGTCTTCGACGTATTTGAATACATTATTAAGAGTTTCCTTTTCTGTTGAATGCATTGGCATTTTCTTTGCACGATTTTAATTCGGCGAAGAAAAAGTGCAAACGTTGCTTGGTTCAGGTTCACTCATGTTTTTAAGAAACCTTATTTATAGTTTGTTTACCTTTTGTCTCACTGAGTCACGGTTCCCTGTCCTGAACAGGGTATAGATACTATTAGGCTGGTGTAGATGAAATTTATAGCACAGCTATCACATAAACACCAAACTTGCGTTGAATCAAATATCGTTGACTAATTAAACATGTATAAACCCGAGAGGACATCAAAAAAAATATTTTAAAGAAGCCAATGTACGTTAGTCCGTGCCACTAGAAGCAGTAGAAGCGTACTAAAAAAATTGATGAAAAACTTACCATAGCAAACACGCACCAAAATTTAACAAACGGCGTGACGGGGCCTTTCGACACAGACATCCGTCGTAACTTCCTGAACATGTACGCATTGGCGGCAAAATTCAGCACCGATGCGAAGGCTGATGCTGGCTCTTGCATGCCCAGGATTCGGATGAATGGCCACTACGGAAAAAACAAAGTTCAGCGAAAGTAATTTCAAATAATAATGATAAAGATCTGCAATCGAGTTTCAACTTTTACGACAGTATTTGTCATTCATCATAGCCTTATATAAGATTTTAGTGAAGGTAATAATAATGCAGCACTTTTTTTTTCTACCCTCTTATATTGGCCTGAATAGACCGAAGCAATCTCGCCTCTCAACAAACATTCAGAATTCATATAATAGGATCAAAGTATTAAAACTGTAAATTCTAGTAATGAGTGTAGATGTTAGGCTTAAAGGTTAGTGTTTGATTGACATTCACTCCAAGAAATAAAAATAATAACGTCCCTTTTTTCAAGCGGTAAATAAAGACACAAGTACCTAATTAGACAAGGAACAAGTGTGACCAATGATATTAAGAGTTCCAGGTGGAATATGGTTATTATATTATTAATCCATTGGTAAACCTCATTGAAACCATGTTAAGCACTTTGGAAAACCTTTTAAGTTTTTTCCACTAGAGAATAGCGCAGTATTATCGGCAAGTAATAACGGTTTTTTTGTGTTAAATTTGGAGTTGAAGCAAGTCGTTAATATAGAAAAGAAAACGACCCAGGACACTACCCTGAGGGACGCCATAGTGCACAGACAGTTCATCACTTATCCAGTTGTCTATTTTCACTCGTTGCTTCCTACAACTTAAGTAATTTTTGAACAGATGCTATTGAAGACCCTTTACACCAATTTTTTCCAGTTTTTACAAAACCAAATGATTAGGAACAGTATCAAAGGCCTCGGCCAAGTCGATAAATACTGTAACACACTTCCTATTACAGTCAAAAATACGGTTAATGAGAACATACACAGCGTCATCAGTCGACCTACCTAATCGAAAGCCAATTTGTTCACGTAAAAGAAGGGTGTTTGTCTCCAAGAAGTTCATGAAATATTCTAAGACTTTGGACATTGTAGGCAGGATCGAGATGGGCCTGTAATTATAATTGCTATCTTTGTCTCCTCCTTTACAGGCTTAACAAGCACTATCTTCAATGGCAGTGGATAGGAGCCAATAGCTTTTTTTAAGTGTTAATATCATCTAATGACTTCTCGTGCTCTGGGCGGAGCGGGAGAGCGTGTCAGACTTTTACTGACTAAAACCACACCTATGTCCTTCAGTTGCCCTTTGCGTTCTAGAACTACGGGTTTCCTTTTCAGAAATTCTCCGCGGTCCTAGCTAGCGGGCATCGGCCCTGCTGACATCTCCTTGAGGAGCGCGTGGATCACTACGCGCTGTTGACGACTGGGCTCGGTCCGATCAATTACCGGACTATTAAGCTACCCATTGCTCGACGTCCGCAAGCCCGCGTCTACCGTGGCTGGTAGTCGGGGTCAGAATCTCGGCGACTGGGGCGTGAGGACATTCGTTCCCTCACGCGTGCGGCCTCCTCCTTCGCTAGCATTACTGCTTCGCAGAAGGAGGCCACCGCCTGCCATTCCTCCTCGCTTCGGACCATAGCCCGAACCAGGGCCCGACGCAAGAGACACGACAGTGTTCCGCCCAAGCAGGGCAAACCTCCACCGTATGCTCCACCGTGTCCTCCGGGCGGTCCACACAATGATGACACCCGGACGTTTCTTCCGCCTGAATCCGATGCAGGTACCTCCAGATCTTGCCATGCCCGGTGAGGACCTGCGTCATGCGGAAGGTGAGGACGCCGTGTTGCCGCTCCAGCCACTCCTCAAAGAGGGGTCTTACCACCATAAATGCCAGTGAAGAGGTACCAGTAGTAAAGGCTATATTGCATATGTGAGTTAGTGGAGTGTCAGCTGTTTAACACAGCATTTCAAGAATCTACCCACCTCCACTCCTAAAACAATTGTAATATGTTACACAAGAGAGTTTAGTGATACAGGAGTGGAGGTTTAGTAACCGTTTCAAAGATGAGTACCTATACCCAATCATTTCCTCTGGGAGACTAAATCACATTGTTATTTTGTATGTATGTATCTAAGTATATTTATTATTGTATTTCTTTTCTATTCCTTTATCATTAAGCTGCATCTACCATGTTTTGTTTCTGCACCACCCTAAGGTTGACTGGTAGAAAATGCCTAAGGCATTAAGTCCGCCTTTGTACAGTGTTTATTAGTAGTGCATAAAGTTTTAATAATTATATAAATCTATGGGCTTTATGTAATTATCTTCAGCTTCACACAAGCACACATTATATGGAAGAAACTGATGTTTATGGCATAGGAGTCTCCATGTTTTAACTCAGTTGCAACTCATTTATACCTTGGCCATGCAAAGAATCAAATTGTATCCTTTGATTTATAAATTAGGTTGTCTTGATTTAAAAGAACAAATTATTGTCTTTAAAATCACCTATAAATAAAGATTTCGACCTACCCTGCCATGGAACTTGGGGGTCTCTCGCTCAGCACTATGGAACCTTCCCACAGTGATCCACATACAGTGGTAGCGACACTCTTCCTTGCAGGACCATCGTAGAAGGCTGCTCCAGAAGTCTTGTTGCAGTGCTGCTTCAGGTTTAAATAACTGTCCCTCTGAGGTTTTTAATTATTAATTAGGTACTTGCTGGAATTTTTGACTACATGTGTTTTTTTGGGCTTGCAAACTATGTCTAGGGGCATTACAATCAATTTATTTTATTATACTTAGTGTATAATACAGCCCAGTGCAATTGTTTTAAGCTGTCAGAAAAGATTAAATTATGGAAAGATTTAACAAGGAAAGATTAAATTATGAATACTCACTGTTGACACAGTTATCCCATTCAAGTTTTTTCAAGCAATCCATATATATTCTGGAATTATCTCCGACGCTAGATGATACGGGAGTAAATATTCCACATACTAGCGTGATTGCGATAAGAGCTAGCTGCATCTTCTATTACTTTGTTTATTATTTCTAAGATAGGGAAGTACGGATTTATTTGTACCTTAAGAGTAAGGGCTAAATAAAACGGCAATGCTATGACATAGTCGACCTTACATCTCGACTCTCAGAAATTAAATTATATCTGAACTGAAAATCTGGCTACCAGAAACATAATTTCGATGTCGAGCTCTCGAACAAATACCTCGTCGATTAATATTCTAGTATCTACGCATGACTCCGCGTCAGCTTCAAGTAAAAAGTATGTAAGGCTAACGCTTTCTCATAACAATTGATCTTCATTATATTCAATGCAATTTTTAATGTTATGGCTACATCAACAAACAAATTGATAAAAATATCAAAAAAATATATGCGTTCCGGTCCCACCTGATTAGAGTAGGAAAGTCAATAACCTCGATCTGTCAAATGTTGAGTGAAAAGTACGGTTTGCAAAAAAACTTTTGTATCAATAAAAGATTTTTTTTCTTTGTATTACCTACTATCTTAGTTAAATCTAGGTGAAGTAAAAACGTTATTGTTTTATATAAACTAGGTAATTATATTGTTTTAAATCATAATTAGTTAAAAAAAAAAACTTCTTTTTTTATTGTTAGTAATAAATAGCCTTTTTCCATTTGCCACTACTCAGATCCTTCACACAGTGATGCAGAGATGAGCAAAATTGAAGAACTGGATTCTGATTAAACTTTTTTCGTTCACGATTCGTTTTAAACTTAAACTTTTATAAATTTCTTGTTTTGTGGGCGTGTCTCTTTACTGAAACGACTCACTGTTTCGAAACATTTTAGTGTTCCGAAAGATTGGAACATCAGTAATGTTTTAAATGCATCATTTGCAACAATTGGAACACTGAAAAACAGTATTTTTAAAATTCAAATCACAAAGTAAATAGTGTAAATATAATTAATGACCTGAACTAAAAACATCTGCTTTAAATTATTCTCAAATCAAAATTCAATTAAATAAAACTTTTAGTGTTTATGACGCAACGTAACAAAACACGATCCATAACAGACAGTGTCTGTAAGGCGTCCAGTACACGGTCATGCAAGCATCCATCCAGCCACCATCACCACCATCAACCATCAATCATGAATAAAAATTGACTGATAATGAATGAACTTACTCACTATCAGTCAAGTTTCATGATTGATGGTTTTGACTGACGCCCTGCATGACCGTGTACTGGACGCCTATGTATCTTTTGAGTCGTCCGTTTGTATCTTTTGAGCCGATGTTCCAAGTGTTCCGTTTGTATCTTGTGAGCCGATGTTTCAAATGTTCCTTTTGTATATTTTGAGCCAATGTTCCAAATGGTACATATCACTGTTTCGGAACATTTCAGTGATTCAGATGCAAATGTTTCAATCGCAAAAATGACACACTTTTCCCACGTCTATTGTTTTGCTCCCTCTACCCAATTTCTTCAATTTGACAGATTAACCGTATAACGTGACGTCATAACATGGCAATCTAGCCATAGTCTCCTGCCCGATGTGCTGAAAAAAAAAAACATGGCAATCGATCCTATTCTTATTTGAAACGTGCTAGTCAATTTGGTCAATTATGTGTTTTTTTTTTTGACCGAAATATTGCATTTCTTTCTCGTTTCCAAAATTTTCCAAAAGAAAAATTACGTCAGTATCTTGATTTTGAGCTAAAGATTAAAATTAATATCCAATACTTTTCTAACTATCCAAATTAAATTAGATTGCAATCACAGACTACTATAATTTAGAGTCTTTCATACATTAATTTTACCAAAAGTGGATAGTATTGTAACTGAATGTAGCTACAGCTCTTTGAGCAGATGTCTGACAGATAAGTAAAATGAAACTTATCTGTCAGACATCCTCTGTAGTCTGTGTGTCAGACGAAGACGAAACGAAAACAAGATCTAACCTAAAAAAACATTGACATATCCTACAAATGTTTATAATTGTTAATTTTATTACAAAGTAACTGAAACAGTGGTTGTATAAAATGGTTTTCATATTCAGAACCTTGTTCGCTGTCAAAGAACTAAAAAAACCGCGGAATTATCTTCGCAGTAAATTTCTGGATTCAGTCAGGCTTCACGTAAAAGGCGGTACAGGTGGTACTGGCCTCCCTAAATTTGGCGGCTTGGGAGGCCAGGGAGGTTGTGTCTACTGTATCGGAAAAGAGGATGCCAATCTCAAGACCATTATGGGCAGGCATCGTGGCAAGACTGTCAGTGCCGGGCACGGAGAAGACAGTCGAAAAACTAAAATCGTCGGTAATCCTGGCTCGGACATTAAACTTGAAGTTCCCCTTGGCGTTACTGTGTATAGAGAAGATGGTAAAGTTTTAGGATCAATCGACAAAGAAGGCGAAACAGTAATATTAGCGAGGGGAGGCCCTGGAGGCACTCCAGAAACGAATTTTCTAGGTCGCTTTGGACAGGCATATCACATTAGATTGGACCTTAAATTAATTGCTGATATTGGGCTTGTAGGCTTTCCTAATGCTGGTAAAAGTTCATTATTGAAAGCTATATCAAGAGCTCAACCTAAAATTGCAAACTACCCATTCACTACAATAAAGCCTAACAAAGGAATAATTGCTTACAAAGACCTTCGTCAGATATCCATAGCCGACTTGCCTGGACTTATTGAAGGTGCTCATATTAATGTTGGACTAGGGCATAGTTTTTTGAAACATGTAGAGAGGACAAAGATACTGCTTTTTATTGCTGATGTGCAAGGATTCCAGCTCAGCCCTAAACATCCAATGAGGTCATGTCTAGAGACAGTGTTGCTACTAAACAAGGAATTAGAACTTTATGATTCTGAATTGCTGCAAAAGCCTGCCATACTGGCTGTAAATAAAATGGATTTGCCTGGTACTGAAGACACTCTACAAAATATAAAAGAAGCATACAAAGATATCAACTCAGTGCTTGACACAATGCCAGAGGAAGTTAGACCAGAAAATGTTATTAGCTTCAACGATATCATTGGTATATCTGCACTGAAAAGGGGTAAGAGCATAGAAGACTTGAAGCAGCTGTTGAGGAAGAGATTAGATGACTTAGCCGATGAGACCAACCCCGACATAGTGCATCCAAGTAAATTATTTAGGCAGTCAAAAGCTCTAGTAAGAGAAAAGGGATCAAAGGTTACTTAATAGTTTAATTAAAAAATAAGCAGTTCTGTTATATAATTTGTTGTCTCACTTTATTGTAAACAGCCTTAAATTAATACATTGCTGTAGAATAAGAAATGTAATTACATAGTTTGCTTAATCTAAAAGCAATAAAACCCAAGACATAGTTGATATTTTTTATTAAACATTATTATAAGCTCCATATGTGTTCTCTGCCTTATAAACTACAATCACTATCAAAAGTACCAACTAACTTGCCAATCCACCTTAGTCTACAAACTTTCAAACCAATTGGTTTAAACCTTTATCACAGTGATTCATTAGTTACTATAACTAGCAAACTAGGAATAGAATTTAAAATTCCTTTTCTATTTTTGCAACATACCATATGTAGCTCTAATACTCTGCCAAGTAATTACTGAGTTCATACTTTCCCATAGGCATGTATGACCATCAACAAAGGTAATATGCAACAAAGTAACAAACTTTGCCATTAGGATCATAATTCTTATCCCCACTTTGATAGCCAGTAACTACAACCAAACCATATCTTTATAACACCAAATTGTTTATTGTAACAATTCGGTAGGTATAATAATTTACAGATTACAAAATTATCCAACTCCCTACATGTAATATGAAATGTTACAAATAGTGCACAAAATAGACATTGTATTACTTAGTTAATTATTTTGATATACTTAACCAATATCCAGGAGAGGTGCTGTTATGAAACGAGGCAATACGTTTCAAGACCACCACTACAACTCTAGGCTTTTAAAAGGATTGAAAAATAAGATAGAGAATTATAATTGGTAACAAAATACGATCCTTAGCTGACAGACAGTGCATGAACATTAATCCTGCATTGAACTGCAGTTAATCCTTCACAAGCATACATTTTGTCTGTGTTGACAACATTTTTGTTAAGAATTGGGATCAGCCAAATGCGGCAAACAAACCATTTTTTTTTACGTAATTTTCTTTTAGGCGTATCGAGAATTGCAGTTGCGTCCCAGATTAGTTTTCTACTAATTTTGACACTGACGCATCCTGAGCAGATAACTCTGCCACTTTGATTACTAGTAGTTAACATTGTCATTGAAGACCTTGATTAATATTTAACATTCTCATTAAAGAGCTAAGACTCATATCTCTCATAATCATACGTAAATATGACCGTTACTGTATACCTGAATAGATGGCAGGTAGAGTTTTTCTATCTCTCCAAGGTGGGTTGGTTTTGGATCAGTGCCTAGGTTCACGTACACATTTCTTTGTGTGTTTTACTCAGAAATAATGTGCATATGAATAATTAATTATTTTTTTTTCCCCTATTTATTTTAAGTTCCTATTGTAATTTTATTATTGGTGTACAATAAAGAATATATCTATTTATCTATATGAATTACACTCATACATCCAAGACCAACCCACCTTATATTCGTTATATGGAACATATTATATCTATTTTATACACAGTGTGTCTAACATCGACGCACAAACGAATACTATGGATTCAGTACATGATTCTGGACCCACCAATGATGGAATTTTTCGTCAATTTTTTCCAAATAAAGAAATATTTTTTTACTGTAAATTAATCTGTATAAAATCGTTATTCTAATCAACCCCGATGACATTTTTAACGAAAAAAAAAATTAATTACTTTTTAATTAAATATGTCATCGAAGTTGATTAGAATAACGGTTTTATCAACCAAACAAAAATTTTCAAAACCATTTTTTTTTGTGAAAACTAAATTATTTAAAAATTAATGAATTAATTTGTTCACTAAAAATGTTAGAATAAAGATTTTATACAGTTTAAACTAAAAAAAGTACAGTTTTTTTTAATTAGGAAAAACCGACGGCGGTTAATTCCACCACTGGGGGTCCAGAATCACGTACTGGATCCATGGTATTCGTTTGTGCGTCGATGTCTGACACACAGTTGCAGTAAAACGATATAGATACTTATAGTTGTAGAGTTTACAATGTATGACGAAGACAAAAGAGATGACCAACATCAACAATACTTAAACATGAAGAAAATTAACACAACACTATCAATATAATTTGGGCTTATTACATTTTTGCTTATTCCCAATCTATTCTAGTCACAAAAATAAGTCATTAACTTTATGCCAGCAACTTTGTGAATATGAAAACGACTTACTACTATATAAAATATGTAAGAACTTTAAAAACTTGGTAGGGAATAATGTAAATCAGTAAATGTTAAATAACATTGACTGTTTACATTTTCGTCCGGAACAGCTGATTCTAGAGGATTAAAATAAATCAATCTCTCGCTTGAAATAGGCTTGAAATCATCAAACTTGACACCCACTAGAGATTCTAATTTGAGATTCAAGACTACGCCATGTGCACTTAAAACATAATATACAATCGTGCGATTTTGTCCCTATAATTTCATTAAATACATAAAAATATATTTCAAAGCAAACAGCTCTACTTTGTCTAATTGTTTTTTAACAAGTATTTGCGTCAATCGTAGCCATGGGACGATGACAGAGAACAGACTAGAAATATAAACTTACACACTAAATAACTAGACAGGTTCCTAGATAAAGGTTTCAACTTACAATAATGCTGCAATTGGGCCAACACAGACCGTCGGAGTGGCAGCGAAGCGAAAAACAACATCTTTGCCCATAATGTAATTTAAAAAAAGACAAAATAATAATTACACGATGTCTCTACTACTAAAAGCTAAAACTTCAACCCGCGTCTCACTCCTTCAGGAAACAATTTATTTTTTAAAACCATTTTTTTTTTAATTTCGCTAAGATATAAAGGAATCTACATGACATTTTTATAAACTATATTAATATAAATTTTGAGAATTCTTGATTAGTCATCCAGACTCTTAGGTTTTTTTTTAAATCAATTATGTAGGTTAAGGTACCTATCTCGCTTGATCAAAACTCCGATTGTCAGCATTGGCCCATGTTTTACAAGAACGTTTATTATAATAATAAAAAAGAGTTTGCATTTGTTTTTAAATTACCAATAACGAAGTTAGTATAAAATTGTTTTTTGGATATTCTTTTTTCTACACTTTTTATTACACAATATTTTTAAATTATTGATTAATCGACACACGCACATATCCCCACAAAAAAAAATGGAGTACAAATACAGAATCGTTGTAATAAATTCTCAAATCAAACTAATTTCGGTAAAATGATTCGTTGAATTAAGAAATCAATATTATATTAATAATCGAGCATTACAATATGAAAAACTGGATTACTGCTATTATTGCGTGCAGTCCATACAATCGATTTATTCATGAAAACATACTTAAAGTAGATCGGAGCTGTTCTGATTTCAAACATATATCAATATTTTTTTACTAAACGGCGCCGTTCAACTAAAGGCCAGAATGCTATTGATATTCTAAGTAAACTGGCTGGCTGATGCTTATAATAGGGTCAAAACATGCCAAAAGTAAAATATCTGACTCTTATTTCAAATTAGTTTTATATTATTCCCATATAGATATTTCTTTAGCTTATCTTACTTACGACTCAGCACATTATTTAATTTTACAGCTCGCAATGTTTTGATAGAATCCATTTCGGAACACTGATTTACCTGCTAAAAAAGCATTTTAGAATCCATGGCCACCGAAAGACTAACTAGACAGACTGAAGTAAATAATTAAACGTTATCGATCCAAGTCATTTGCCTAGCTGTTTCACTGAATGACTGAATATCATTCATACCACTAGTAGCACGGCACTGTTTGGTTAAAAGGCTTATTACAATTCTAAAATGGCGAAGTTTACTAAGTATATAATTAAATTGCCTTTCGGATCACGTTATTTTTGCCAATGGGCATGATATGCATTAACATATCGGGACATCCTTACCGAAAACATGCATTATATAGCTGTCGCATAACTTTTTCTGATTTATCAATTGACTTAATTTTGTTTGGAAAAAGTCCCTCTTAGGCGACTGTCTTACAGAATACTCAAAATTTACAAAACATGAGTAAAAGTAGTCAATGTTAGTTGCAATCGCAATCATAAGACGTGGGAGCAAGACAACACGAATCTCAGAATTGAGTTTTTAGAAATCCTTAATCAAATATTGAACGTCCTACTCACGTTTCATAATCACAACTGCGTTGTTACCTTCTTGTATAGTAGCGAGCAGCCTGTTTACCTATCCCATTTGCCTGTTGTATTTGTGACCACATTTTGAAACTCATTATAAAAATACTCGTCGTAGTCGGTAATGACGGGTCAGCGAAGGAATACACAAGTAATGCTAACCGCTGACGAGTAAAGAATTTAAAGCGATAAGATTCCAAAAGCGTAAGCGCCTTTTGCATAAAGTACAGTGTTCTAAGGTCGATTTCGTAATACTTTTACCAGTTTTAAGGACAATTCAAGTTTTGAACATCAGTAAGGTTGTACTTGTAACTATTTACCAACAGACCTTATCGTTTTATGTAAAGCACATGACATTCTGAGTCAACCTTGGCTACTCTAAGGTTTGGGCACGCCAAAATCGTAGCGGTAAGTTCCCTCTTTGGGGAGTGGCATGAGAAGCGTCACGGCTTCCATATTTTCCATCTGACATAGTCAGGTCGGATGCAGATCCTCACCGGACATGGCCAGTTCAGGAGGTTCCTATTTCGGAATCAGGCGAAAGAAACGGCCAAGGGGTAAGCCTTAGTTAAGATCTAGCAGGGATCGGTCCTACCTTAGTAGGACCGATGCCTGCTAGATCTGCGGGAACGTTGAAAGAGTTGCCATGGCCCTTGAACGCAAAGGGTAACTGGAGGACACAGATGGGGTCTAGTCAGTAAATATCTGACACCGGTCCTACCTTAGTAGGACCGATGCTGGCTAGATCTGCGGGAACGATGAAAGAGTTGCCATGGCCCTTGAACGCAAAGGGTAACTGGAGGACACAGATGGGGTCTAGTCAGTAAATATCTGACACGCCTTGTCACTCCACCCTAAAGTGAGAGAAGTCATTTGATGATTTCCCACCTCAAAAAAAGGCCACTTTAAGGGCTATATTTCACCGGGACACCATGGTGGCGCGACCAGTTGCCGCTACCAACAAAATGTATAAAGCTCTATAGAGAGTTACTTACCTAGTGTCCGTTTGGTTGCGCAACCAATTTGCCAGTCCGGCCGCCAGTGACGCCCCCACCAAAGAGTATGTAAGATGAAAATCTATCTTATGAAAGGGCTATATTTCACCGGGACACCATGGCGGCGCGCCCTAAGATTGAATCAGAATGACATGTCAAGTATTTAAAAGGTCAACTATAACTGTAGAAATGCAGACAGCTATTTAATTTACGCAGTTTTCAGTCCTCATACCTCTCTTCAGCTTCAGTAGCGGTTTCTGCGGGAGGGAGGGAGTTCGGTCGTGAAGAGGTTTCAGATACATTGCTGCTGCCTTCGCCCGAAGCCGGCGATGGCGCGCAAGGGGGAGGGGACTCCGACGTTGAGCCTGGGTAGGGAAAAGAGAAGTTATCGTCGGTTGTTTAAACAATTTATTTTCCCAAAATCAGAACCAGTTTTTCTCTCTCTCTCTCTTTGATGCAATTTGTCCATTTAAAAATATTCAGCATCTGTTGAGGCAAATGAAAAAGAATGTTGTCATGCTTGCATGCCCACTGCATCTACATCAATCCGTTTTATAGCATGTCCAGCTGTCACAGTATCAAGTGTGCAGGCGGGCAAAGCCTATTAACCATCCTGAATGTCTTGAAATGTCTCCTGAATGTGATGTGTTGAGGAGCAGAAATGGTTAGTATAATGCTAGGAGGTGGTACCGTTCCCGGCGGGGTTGAAGACGTTGTCGTGTGCGGGGCGCTGCTTCTTGGCGGCGGGGTCGTCGCGCGCCTCGTCCACCTGCGCCGGGCACTCCAGGTGCACCAGGTGGAACACCTGCACACAACAGTGATGCTTTGAAACCGCCTTCAAAATTATTAAATCATATATCTGGCAATTACCGAAAGGCTAAAAGAAAATGAATTTATTATAAACACTGTCTAAGATTAGGTTTTATGTCCTTCCATAATAAGGAACTCTAGGAAGGTCGCCCACAATTATATTTTGTACCCGTTACTCGTTAGCACACCACTGCATCACTTTGGCTATTTGACGCAATTGCAACTCACGAGAAGGACACTTCAATCGCTTATTTTCACTTCCGCATCGCTTGAACATCGCTACTAACGCGCTACTGTATCAAACGTTTAGTAAAGGACGATGGGGAGGTCCCAAGTAGAATTCTGCAAAGTGGGTATCTCAACGCCGGGTGGCTCAACGCTCGACACATTCTGTACTTTTGTTCTATTTTAATTTCTGTTTTAGCCGTTGTGACGTGTCTATCCCGAATATATATATTTTTCTATTTCTTGCATTGCGTTTCGTTTCTATGGATGCCGAATAGTGATTGTAACGATATAGTATCGTTGATTTGAAAGTTAACATATAAGACGAGCGACAGCATCGCGAGTGTATCGCAGTTTTTATGCAACTGTATTGCTTGTGAATCGCTTTAAAAAGTAACCTCTCTTACTGAGATTAGACTGTGCACTGTCTGATAGTAAAGGGGAATGAAACTATTGTCATACATTAATTGCTATACTATTAATTACTATATTAGTTATAATTCTTACCTCATTTACTGAATTGTTGGTGCCGACGATGCGAATGATGGAGACCGGACGCGGTTTGAAGTATATCACTTGCCATGACCTAGAAAAAAAAACAGTTATCAAAAATGTTTATTTTTTTACAAAATGGAGCCTCATGACTCCTTCGATTTTTATCTATTTTTAAACCTTTCGTTTTTCTGCGTTCCCATTTCAATGTTGATTTTTTAATATTTTTAAACTATTTAAACTAGTGCTTAACTGCAATCCCACCTGATGGTATGCAGTGATGCAATCGTTAATGGTGAATCGCACTAGTTTATTAAGAGCTTATTCACTGTAGCCTTGACCTAAATTATAATCGGAAGGGAAGACAGCTGTAGGTAAGTTGGTTAAACCGTAACATGCTGTTAACTTGGGGAAGAACGAATTGCTACTGCGGCTTGGTCCAGACCTTCCTGCGCGCGGCACTCACCTGCAAGACTCCCTGGTGCGGTCGCACACCATCTCCCAGTCCCAGTAGTTGAGCGAGGTCTCGACGTAGTACGAGTAGTGGCGGTAGTCGCAGTCCCACAGCAGCAGGCGGATGGACGACAGCAGGTAGGGCTGCGCTAGCTGCACCACGATGGCGCCCGAGCCCAGCTGGTGGCACGTGTAGCCCTGGTCCCAGTCGTAGTGCTCCGTGTCGCCGTTGATGAGGGCGTTGCGGGAACGGCTGCGGGGAAATCATGATTTAGTACAGAACGCTGTGGTACCGGCAGTGAGTGGGCAAAATTCGCTACATATTGGTAAGAGAAAATTTGTATGATATCGACACGAAAGAAAAAGAAGGGAGCTTAATTCGCCATTCAGCCTAGTCTTTTTACGAAAAGGCGTCATTTAACAGCATTCAACTAGCCGCCCGATTGTATCCAACCATTCGATCAAACAGATAGGCAAAAGAGAGAAGCTGTGGCAAGTCGTAATAATACAATTAGTTTTGATTTGCGTTCAACCAGCAATGTGCTGACGACGGTCGTGACAAACGTAAGCCGACTGAGTTTGATATTCGTATAAGCAGTTTATTATCAGGCTAGTCCGTTAACTGAGTGGCATTGAACAGAATTATCACGGTCGGAAAGTTTCTTGAATACACGATGCCAGTCAGTGGTACCGTGTACCAAGAAACGCATCACGGTTGCGTTGTACGGGAAGTTTTAAAGATATCGTGTGTAGCAGGAGTTTGGTCGGAAGATCCTCCTTTTCGACGGAGGTGTGCGTGGTTTCACACCCTGTTCCTCATACCTCTATAACGTGGCGAAAGTCACGGGAATCCGTTGAATGACACAGGCCTGTATCAGGCTAGGAATTTAGAGCTAGGTAACGAGCCGCCAGAAGTAAATTCGTTTAAAGAGTAATTTCTGGAAGTTCAGATCCGGTAGATAGCTGATGCCGAGTGTAACTGACTACTTTTTATCCCAAAAAATGCAAATTTCTGTGGAAAAATAGTAAGAAGAGACCTCTTCATCACCTCGTTTATTTTTTTATTCTTAATAGGTTCGCGCTTGGCCACTATCTCACCTGATGGAAAGCGACGATGTAGCCTATTCACTCTTGACTTAAAGATTCCCTGGTTGTAGCCATCAGGAAACACAGATTCCGGCAAGGAATTCCACTCCTTAGCTGTACGTACCATTAATGTTTTCCCAAAACGGACTCCCCCGTACATGGTACTGACCTGATGCCCTCGATGACGACAGCGGACAGCTCTACGGTGGCCACGTTGTGCACCGGCTCCACCAGCCCGTCGCGCAGCGGGGGCACGCGGCTCGTGTGGCGCGCCTCTAGCGCCACCGCGTGGAACACCTGCGCAAACAACAACGTGAAGCTGGTTGGATAGAGGCTAAGTGAAACAATCTTAACGAACAATATAAGTGTTCACAAGCTTTCTAGTTTTAATCATCATTGGTAAATATTTAAAGAAAAATAAATTACAAAAAGTTCACAAAAAATAAACATAAGTCGGCTCGCAGCGGACCGCGGCGCGATGAATCTCGCAGGGACAAGTCGCTTCTTCTTCGCAACGTATCGGTTCGTATTCGCTAGGATTACTGCTTCGCACGCGGAGTTACCCCCGCCAATCACCTCCACCAGGACACGGCAGTGATCCGTGCTAAAGCCAGTCCGAACAATGGTGACACCCGGGCGTTTCTTCCGCCTGAATCCGGCGCAGGAACCTTCCGAACTCACCATGTTCGGTGAGAACCTACGTCATGCGGAAGGTGAGGACGCCGTGACGCCTCCCCAGCCACTCCACAAAAAGTGAACTTATCACCATCATTATAGCGTGCGTGATATATCGATACGAATTAAATACAAATTAAATTAAAACTGAAACTTCGTAGCTTACGACCGTGAATTTTCGCCTCTAACCTTTAGTAAAGTGTTTGATACAGTACCTTATTGACAGTGTTGCTGGTGCCAACTAGCTTGATGTACTGCACGACCCTGGGCTCGAAGTACAGGTTCTGCCATGAGCGGCAGAAGTAATTGCTGTGGTCGATCACGCGCACCCAGTCCTTCTGGTCCACTGATACCTCTATGTAATACGCGTATGATCTGTGAATTTAATATCATTCAAATTCAGAATTCAAGATAATTATCAAATTTCGGAATAACGAACCTTATATCATAAAACACAAAGTTGTAATTCCATTGCAAACCCATACGTTCTTTAGGGATTTTTACAACAAATACATATTCACTTAAATTAGAAAATAATATTGGATGAAAACATTTCAAACAACACAAAGAAGGCATAGAGAATGAAAACAGCATCAGTAGTAATTGTAATGAATTCTGGTATTCAAGGAAGGTACCAGGATTCTCACATGAATTTTACCAGGTAAGTAATCAGTCCAGAACCACATAGTCAAAAGTCCTTTCATCTGTGTCAATGTTGAGTATGTGGGTATTGTAGCTTTGTGAGAATATGTATTTGTTTGTGCACAAAGTGAATTCTTTGTGTAGGTCGTCTACAGATCGCAACCCGACTGTCGGCAAGGATTTGCCGTAGTCACAAAATAAGTAATAGTACCAGTACAGAAATTTCACTCTTCGAAAGAAAACAAGCGAATATAAACCTACTAACTACGCACCTAATGTTCATAATACATTGCACAGCACGGACGCGACCTTCAATATATTTGCCAAGAAGCCTCTGTCGCGCTCGTAACGAATCAAAATGCCCCTTAAGTTCACGCTCTGAGAATCTCTTTTATTATATCCGTTATGCGCCTTTGAACAGGCCGCTCATGTATAGGGTTAGGAGTTGTGTGTTTTTGAAAAACGCGAAATAGGTTCTTACGTTTTATTACATAAAATATTATTAGATTTTTTAAAATTATATGGTAAACAGGTAACTAATTGATTTCTATCTATTTACTTACATTTATACTTTATTTTTTTTTAAAGTCAGCTCATATAAGTGTGAAGAGGTTGTTTACATTTATTTAGGTATCTAAACAAATGAAATAATATTAAAATGAAGTGTATATAACTTTATTGTTTTATATGTGTGTTAGCCTTGCGTTCATATGTAATTTTTAAAAGGTAGTAAGTAGGTCATTGACGTTATTATACATACCTACCTAATAATTAACATTTTGTAGGATATACTTCCAGTATATGTTGACCTTGCATTAGTAAGGTAGTCACTAGTACTGGGAGGTCTACTTATATTGAATGATCTTTAAGGTCATTGACTCGTTTACGTGAAAAATTTCGCAATTACTTGGAATAAAAACTCAATAGTATATTCTAAAATAATTTTTGTTAGCGCGAGTCAAGCGGCAAATCGTACACGCGTGTGACACTCTACCGAATTTAGCCTCGCAAGAAGGGTCGCGCGGCGTAGGCACATTTCTTTACCTATAGTATGGAGTGCACCAGGCCTGCCGTAGTGGGGGTAAGTTCGCACATGTTACACTTTATGCAAAAAAATCTTTTATGATTTATCAATATTCTATGATTAATGCCATAATTTATTTTTAAACAAATGTGGGTTTTGAAGATAGTTAAAAAAAGCAAAAGGAATTCGTGAAGTTATATTAGGCGTTAGCCTTATAAATAAAATAATTATGTAAAGGTTCTAAAGTTTAATATTCAACAAAAGTATATTGTTAGGCTAGCCGCACTCCATGTCGTACGTCTCTGTGTCGCACACATACCTGTTGTCTCTGTCCCACAGCAGCAGTCGGATGTGGTTGATGATGGTGGACGTGGCCAGTCGCACGATGATGCCGGGGTTGTCGGGCGCGTCGTTGATGGTGTGGCGCGTGTAGCCGCGCTCCATGTCGTACGTCTCTGTGTCGCACACATACCTGTTGTCTCTGTCCCACAGCAGCAGTCGGATGTGGTTGATGATGGTGGACGTGGCCAGTCGCACGATGATGCCGGGGTTGTCGGGCGCGTCGTTGATGGTGTGGCGCGTGTAGCCGCGCTCCATGTCGTACGTCTCTGTGTCGCACACATACCTGTTGTCTCTGTCCCACAGCAGCAGTCGGATGTGGTTGATGATGGTGGACGTGGCCAGTCGCACGATGATGCCGGGGTTGTCGGGCGCGTCGTTGATGGTGTGGCGCGTGTAGCCGCGCTCCATGTCGTACGTCTCTGTGTCGCACACATACCTGTTGTCTCTGTCCCACAGCAGCAGTCGGATGTGGTTGATGATGGTGGACGTGGCCAGTCGCACGATGATGCCGGGGTTGTCGGGCGCGTCGTTGATGGTGTGGCGCGTGTAGCCGCGCTCCATGTCGTACGTCTCTGTGTCGCACACATACCTGTTGTCTCTGTCCCACAGCAGCAGTCGGATGTGGTTGATGATGGTGGACGTGGCCAGTCGCACGATGATGCCGGGGTTGTCGGGCGCGTCGTTGATGGTGTGGCGCGTGTAGCCGCGCTCCATGTCGTACGTCTCTGTGTCGCACACATACCTGTTGTCTCTGTCCCACAGCAGCAGTCGGATGTGGTTGATGATGGTGGACGTGGCCAGTCGCACGATGATGCCGGGGTTGTCGGGCGCGTCGTTGATGGTGTGGCGCGTGTAGCCGCGCTCCATGTCGTACGTCTCTGTGTCGCACACATACCTGTTGTCTCTGTCCCACAGCAGCAGTCGGATGTGGTTGATGATGGTGGACGTGGCCAGTCGCACGATGATGCCGGGGTTGTCGGGCGCGTCGTTGATGGTGTGGCGCGTGTAGCCGCGCTCCATGTCGTACGTCTCTGTGTCGCACACATACCTGTTGTCTCTGTCCCACAGCAGCAGTCGGATGTGGTTGATGATGGTGGACGTGGCCAGTCGCACGATGATGCCGGGGTTGTCGGGCGCGTCGTTGATGGTGTGGCGCGTGTAGCCGCGCTCCATGTCGTACGTCTCTGTGTCGCACACATACCTGTTGTCTCTGTCCCACAGCAGCAGTCGGATGTGGTTGATGATGGTGGACGTGGCCAGTCGCACGATGATGCCGGGGTTGTCGGGCGCGTCGTTGATGGTGTGGCGCGTGTAGCCGCGCTCCATGTCGTACGTCTCTGTGTCGCACACATACCTGTTGTCTCTGTCCCACAGCAGCAGTCGGATGTGGTTGATGATGGTGGACGTGGCCAGTCGCACGATGATGCCGGGGTTGTCGGGCGCGTCGTTGATGGTGTGGCGCGTGTAGCCGCGCTCCATGTCGTACGTCTCTGTGTCGCCATCTAACAGCGCTGAGCGCATATCCCCCGATATCACTCGCGCGCCGCGTTTTGGAGTCGCCACGTTCTCTTCCGGCACTGTGCGACAAATAAGACCACAAATATATTATATGAAATGACTAACAATGCGCCCTAGCATCAGACATGTGCTACATTTCTTGGAAATTCTTGCTTTTCTTTACTATAGTATGCAACTAAACCGTCCTTATGAATTAGTCTGTCTATTGGTCACCTGCGCTCCGAACCTCACCCTCCATATTTATCGTTGATAATTTATATATGGTAGAACAATGTTTGCAGAGTCAGCTAGTGAATAAAAGGGTACTTGTATAGCCACTAATAGAGAAGTAGGAACTAGGACATTTACCGCTGATTCGAATAAAACGGAATAATGGCAAAAAATTATGATAGTTACATAGCAAGCCTCTGTGCCGGAGCTCGGTGCTCTTGGTCTGCGTCTTCTCCTGGATGGCGTCGAGCAGCATGTCGGGCGTCACCAGCGAGAACGGACGCACCACCGTCAGCAGCTCCTCTAGCGTCATCAGCGTTAGGCGCACGCACTTCAATATATTTACCTGGTGGAAATACATAAAAGTCAGGCTTTATAAAAAGAAAACTTTTAGTCCAGTCATTTAAGGCTTTATCTGTGGAAAAATTCCTAGTGAGCTGAATTTTTGTATACACCTTTAAAATGGCGTTTTAATGAAAATGTAAAAAAATCGACATTGATATCGTGCCGGCTAAAAAAGTTATGAAAGTCAAAAGGTCACGAAAAACAGTTTTTCGCAAATATCTCACGACCTATAGCTCGAAGGTCAATAGAGGTCATTACAAAATAGTTCGTTGTAAAATTACCTACAAAAAATGCCTACACCATTTTTCTGTAAAATTAACCGTTTTCGGAGTAGAAAACGTTTTTGTAATTGTACAAAAGGTTGTGGCGACAAATGTGGATGCAAAAAAATTGGATTAAAATGTTCAAAAGTTTGTGGACATTGCCATGGCCAGTCTTGCTTAAACGCAGCGCCAACCAATGATGAAGATGTCGATTTAAATATAGTGGAATAAGTCCACTCGACGTTTTGTCAGGAATTGTTAATGATATAGAAACTGAAGATATCGACAATGAATGACAAAAAAAATTATATACAATTTTTTCTGTATTTTTCAGTCATCATCATCATCATCTTCCTGCCCTTGTCCCGTTTTATTTGGGGTCGGCACAACACATTTTTTTCTTCCATTCTGTCCTGTCACTCATCACGCTATCACTAACTTTCTGTATTTTTCAGTATTCAAATAAAAAATTAAAGTTCAGTATTAAATAAAAAAAAACTTATTACATGTCATGGATTATGCCTCCGGGGGAAACCATGTAAAAAAAAACGCGCCTTGCATTCTACCTCGATGGTGGTGAGGAAACGAGTGCATTGTCATAATATAGTCGCTTTCTCAGCGCTCTACTCCGAAAACGGTTAATATTACAGAAAAATACTGTAGGCATTTTTTGCAGGTAATTTCAAGACAAACAATTTTGTAATGACCTCTATTGACATCCGAGCTATAGTTCGTAAGATATTTGCGAAAAACTGATTTTCGTAACCGTTTTTTTTAGAGGCATCTTCGAGATTTTTTTTAACCGACTTCAAAAAAAAGAGGAGGTTCTCAATTCCCGAATTGAATTTTTTTTTTGGGTGGATGGGATTCATGAGGAATCAGGGAACACCTCAAATATTATAGGCAACCATATTATGGTTTAGTTTGGTTGGTGGTGATTTTGGTATTTTCATCGAGAACTTAAGCATTTACAGCCAAAAAGTAACATGATGAAGAAGACCAGAAATAGCAACGTAGATAGTTAAGCAACTATGTCAGTACAAATAAATAAATGTTTCTGAATATTATGTTGAAAATGGTGTCATCGAAGTGATCTGATGATGATGGAGCCGGAAGATAGGCACCGGAACTCCGTAATTAATCAATGTATCCTAGCCATGTTTGGGTTTATTAGAATTGTTATGAGATGCACTTTGGGTATAAGGCACTATCGAACTGATCTGATGATGGAGCCGGAAGGTTTTGATCGTTTTAGTACTTTATTTTTTGTATTGAAGTCGTTTTTTTTTTGGAATAAGTTTTTTATCTATCATACTTAATTAGCTGTACTGCGTTTTGAAGATACTATCTAGCAATTTTTTTATCCTGAAAAATAATATATATTTGTCTGACTGCAGTGGATCATTTAATTTTTCAACATAAAACTCGCGATACTATTTGAAAAACATTCTAATAGAAAAGAATCGAATACACGTGTCGCAATGGATGACAGTCTATGATGATGAGCAAGAAAATGATGAGATGATTAAGAAAACCTCAAAAATATTTCAGACTCACCACTTGCGCCTGCCCCGCTTCGGATTTCACCCACATCTGGTTGGCGTTGAACCAGCTGCACACCGCCTTGAAGATGTCTGCCTCGGGCGCGAAGAACGAGTCGCGCTCCAGGAGACCCTGCAGCGCTTCCTGCAAAAAAAGGAACGAATCAAAATCAAAAAACGAAAATAATCATTAAAATTTGGCTGACAATAAAATAAATTATTTTTTTTGTATACCAAACTTGTAACATAGAATCAACCCTTCTTGATTGTAAATAAACGTAAAAGTTACCCTGAAGGTAACAATTCTTGGAAAAATTCTTGCTGGAATATAATGAAAAATGAAACCACTTAAATTCTCTTCTAGACTGAATGCATGACGTAAATATCGCTTGAAATTTTCTCAATTGTCTAGTTTTTTAGTTTATATATACTATTTTCAAAAGCTTTAATTTTTTAAATAAATTATACTTTTTTTTTATTTGCGTGGCAGATTGTCGAGATGCGCCTGCGTCACACTTTTTTTTGTACTGATCGATTTTAGTACTGTCATGAGACATTCGTCACAAACAATTCTAAACAAAAAATAACCAAACTACCCATTTTTTAAAAAATGCCTACTTAACCTAAACCATTTCTACTGCAAAGACAAGTACTGTGTACTGTGTTTCTGGCAAATAAATAACTTTGAAGGGTTTGAACTTACCACAGATAGCTGAAGGAATGTGTCATGCTGCAGCACTTCGATGGCATTCTTGTCGAGGAAGTTGTAGCAGTAGTCCATGAGCGCCTTTAGGCCGTACAGTCTGCAAGAAATCATAACATCACGCGCGTATTCGCCGAAGGAGTAGACAGTTATTATAAATAATGACAAGAATAATTGTCATCATTAAAGCAGATGAGTAAATGGTGATAGAATTTCATCTAAGATTATGTATTCAAGTCTAGAAAAAAATCAATCGAGTAAGAGTTGGACTAGTTTTGTATCATCGTAATTTTATTTTTTATTTTCATTATTTGTTGTTACAGCTGCAATAGAGTTACCAACTCTGTGAAAATTTCAACTCCCAACCTGTTACGGTTCCTGAGATGCAGCCGCTGAGAGACGGATAAACGACAGCGGAATGTTAGTAACTAGGGTACGAAACCCTAAAATCGATAAACAATTTATAAAATCAGAAGACACTTTTTAGGTGCGACATTATTCCATACCTGGCAGCATCGAGTACGGAGCAGACATTCCTGAGCGCCAGCACTTGCCTCAGGTAGTCAGATATGGCAGTCTCCAACTCTTGGAAGTTGAACTGGTGCGCCAGCCCTAGTATGTCCAGCACTGTTTCTTCGCGTAGCAAGGATAGACCCATGTGACCTGGCACAAGGAAAATCGTTACAGAAAACTAGCTACCTGGCACAGGGCCTCGTATTGGTAACAAAGATAAGGCTTTCGTTTAGGGAAACGGTATACAGGGTGAAAAGATGGTATACTAGTCTTATTAATCAGAATCCAGAAACTTTCAGTATGCCTTAAGTAGAAGCTATATCACATGAACTTATAGTTACACACATATAGTACATCTGTGAAAACGTTTATAAGTTGTAATCTAGGGAAATATTGTAAAATCAATAATTTTTTTCGGTTCTTTTATTATATAGGAAACAACCAACTGGAACTGGCACTAGCTTTTAACTTTTTATAAATGCCCTTTTATGTGAAATAAACACATATTGAATTAAAAAAAAGAACCTTATAAATATAAATGACACAAGATAAGTAAATTACCTATACTAAACGATATGTAGCAATACAAAAAAAGCCGAAATAGGGTTGCAATCTAAGCATACAAGGTGCATTTGTAATAACAGAAATCCTCATTGAATAATAATTCAATATAACAACTTATGAAGAAATTACAGGGCCAAACCCGAAATCGTGAAAAATAATCACCTACTATGGAGCAAAATAAATGTATTTTTTTATTATTATTAATGATAGGCTCACGTTTGACCACCATCTCACCTGATGGTAAGCGATGATATGGTCGACGATGGAGCACGCTTGCTTAGAATGGACATTTATGTGCACAACTTCGCACAATTAGACAAAATAATCATATGTTCCATATATTTATGTTTACAACTTCGCAAAATCAAGAGCGTCCTTTTCGAGGTACATAGTACATTTACACATCTTTCTCTAGATATTTTGGACATAGAGCTATCTTGTGGGAACTTGCCTATTGTATTTTTGAAACGAATTGTGCGTCTGTTCAGGCAGAATAAACATGTTTTCTTTCTTTCTTTCTTTGTGGATATTATTTAGGCTTCTATAGAAATCAAAACTAATCTAGTAAAGACCTCTGAAAATCTGCTATTTTACGTGAACTTTGGCCCTCCATAATGTACTCATGTATTAAAAATATAAAAAAGTATATCAATCCCTTGCCCTTGCCAATCCAAAGCCCTTGTACTTTTAATCGAGATTCTGAATGCCGACAATTTTCCTGAAAAACTTTTAAGGGTTTAAAAAAAAACACCCACGTATTTCCTGGAACAAGTTTTGTGAAATATTCGATTAAATCACGGAATTACCGAATGCCAACAGAATTTTCAGCTGTTATCTCTATTTTTTTTGCATTGCCTCCTCATCAAACATCGCGTTGGATTGCGTTAGATGAAGCAACAAGCTTTTAAACCATGCTCGATGTTGAAGAAAGGCGAGTGGAAAAGGACCAAAGGACAAGCTGGACTGAATGTTGCTGGTTGATCATTCGATTAACTTTTTTTTTACTGTTGATAGGTTCGCGCTTGACCACTATCTCACCTGATGGAAAGCGACGATGTGATCGAGTGGCAATTTTTTTTTTTTTTTGCGCATATGACTGAAAAAAGGCGAGAGCTACCAGAAAAATGGATGAGAACGTTTGTAAAGTGTAAAATCTATCTTAATATATTTTTCCTATGAAGCACCGTTCACAAGTTGACGCAATGTTCCCTTTCCTTTTTTCGTCTATTTTGTCGGCGACAAGTGATTTTATTTCGCGATGTCAGGATGTAAAAAAATAAAGAATTTTGCTTATAATGATTAGTTATTTCAATTACACCTTCTACTTCATGTTAGTAGCTGACTTTGTAGCTACGATAACGATAACGAATCAGTATCAGCTATTACCTCGATAGTTACCTGAGTATACATATCGCAGCAGCGCTTTGAAGGCTTGGATCGGCGCCTGCAACTCCACCTCCGCCTATAAAAGATGACGGTGTTGACGAATAATACAGTATAAGTAATGTGTCCGATATTTTGATGTTCTTATGGCGGCTCCACATTAGTGCCGTGAAGCTCCGTAAACAGGCGTGAACGTGAATGTGGTTTTCCCGGGGTTCACGCGCGTCCACGCCTTTTCCCCGATCAGAGTCGGTATTTTCTCGCCTCCTCTTCGCGCGGTGTTCACGCTTACATATTCACATTCACGGCCCCGTGAGTTTACTCCGCACTACAAAGGCTATGGACGTAGAATAAATAATTGGAGTAACTTTCTGGAAAAAATATTGAAAGTCCATTTTCCATACGAGTTAAATTCGCCACTGGGTTCATAATGTTATACTGCTTCTTCATAGAAAGTCTGAAATTAATTTTATATGATTATGTATTTCAGTCATCCACCATCTTTTTTTCCAACGCTTTCTAATAACTTTCTTGTTTTGAACGTCTAAATAGCCAAATATTGCCACAGCAAGCAGCAGCAACTTTTGCGTCCATTTCACGGCGGGTTTTACGAACGATTGTGAGCATCCCGTGAATGTGGAGGGCACGACTTGTACCGTGAATTCATGGCACCAACGTGGAGCCGCCATAACGAACACTCGTCAAGACTTGGCCAAAGTTGAACACCTCAAACATGGGGGGGGGGGGTAATCTCCTAAAATTGTTTTCCTGTAACTACAACAGCTGTCAAGACTCCCTTACATACTACTACCCTACTACTACTACTACTACCCTACCTCTAAAATCCAAGTCTAAAGGAAGGTGGAGGGAATTCCGGCCTATATTCTATACAGTTAGAAAATCTAATAAAATTGTATGACTTGAACAGATCAGCCCCCCTAGCCAAGTTACAATCGTTTCGTTCGCGCCGAACGCCTCGAGTAAGCCACGCCTCCAATTCCTTTGTTCTGACCACGTGACTGAGCGTTGAGATAACGATACGATTGTAACTTGGCTAGGGGGGCAGTTTACTGTTGTCGGAAACAAGTTTCTCTTAAATGTTCGACTTGTGATCCCCAAATTACATTTCTGCATGTCAGATTCATGTCGGTAGGTACTAGATAAATCCAAGTTTACCATTTTATAAGGGTAAACAAGGTGCCTGTGCGTTCCCTTGTTTTGCTGAAAACATAGGACCACTTACCATCAGCTGGGTCGCTTGCTTGTTTGCCACTGCAAGCGGTATACAGTGCCCATATGGCATAAAAATGGGAAGTCGAAAAAAGTGTCATAATTAAGGATTGTTTACCTGGTTGGTTTCCCGCATGCCGCCATAGAGCAGCGCTCTGAAGTAGTCACTACTAGCAGCCAGGATGACCTTGTGCGCCGGGATGCGCTGCCCCTCCACCACGAGCGTCACATCGGAGTACTCAGACGACAGACACAAAGACCCGATGTGTTCCGAGAGGTGGCCTGGTGGGAATATAAGTATAAGAGGTCTGGGAACAGACATTATCCTGGTTCATGTACTAAAAATAATTTCTAAATTGAATAAGGTATGAGACGTAAGGGCGATGCCCCACGGGGACGCCATGGCGGCGTAGCCAAGTTATGACGTCAAAAAAAATGTATGGTTGACTGCGACCAACCGTGGCCAGATGAAGTACACACCATAGAGCCGCATGTATTTTCTTGGCCGCGCAAACTTACAGCACTGCCATGGCGTCCCAGTGAGGCACGGGCCTTAAAAAAAACTACTCTCTTTTCAAGATTTATTTTTTTGACTTCTACCCAGTAGTAGACTGGTACAGGCTGACAGTAAATAATGAATAAAGCGTAAGTGTGTTAAATTATACTTCGCTACTTACAATATACTTTGTTGGCCGGATGGTAACAAACCAAATGTACCATTTATATTCAATGTATTGCTCGTTCTACACACGCATTGGTTGGCAAATATCTAGGTAATTTCGTCCATCACTCTAGTCGTACAAAGGTTCCATTAATTTAGTAATTTAAAGACACACAATCGCGAGTGGAGACAGGAAGCATATTGCGGCGCATATCCGTTCCCGATACATTGAACGTAATGCCTAGACTACTGCGCTAGTCGGATTGCCAAGCAAACTATTGTTAGGCCACAAAATTAATGGTCTCTGGAGAAAAAAAATGTCCCATTGAGATAAAAATGTCACGTCACGTCAGGCAATGTAACGAGACAGATCGGGCAATAATGCGCGACCTTCACAATGTAGCGAGAGAGGTCGGGCAATGATGCGCGACCTTCACAATGTAGCGAGAGAGGTCGGGCAATGATGCGCGACCTTCACAATCTGCGCTCGACATCATTCCTTAGAGGCCCTACCACGAGTTCTTAACGCGATCGCATTGTATGTTATTTGAATTTTTGATTTTATGGTCGTTTGATAATTAAATCGATATTTTGAACATTGACATTTTACCAGTGTGTATTTTTATTTCCTACATTCAAATATGTACCCCATTTCTCATTACGTAATCAAGACAGAAGTCCTGCAATGTCTTCGGAAATGTCATGGAAAGTATCAAGATGTCGCGCGACAAAACTATTTTAATTTTTTGAAACTATTATTACTATTCTTTAATTTTTTTTTTACAAATTTAAATTTGTTAAATTTTGTTGTAGTTAATTATTATTGTATTTAGTATTGTATAATGTAGAAGCAATTTTTTCAAAGTTTGTAAATGTGAGTACCATGGAGCTATTTTATGGTTTTTAGGTTACTATTGGACTTTTTGACATAAATAAGCATGGCAGTTGAGAGTTTGTCATGCTCATTCAAATGTCTCATTGATGGTGGCGCGTGTGTTGGATCATTCGGTTCCCTTCAAAATGGTTGAGTTGAGTGGTGCTAATATTCGCGTCAGGTCCGTGAACGGGCGCTGTCAGTTGAGACTGGTCATCTCTTAGCTGCCAGTAGCTATTTTAATATCTATATTTAGTTTTTATTTTTACTTTATTGACATTGTTCTCACATGATAGCGACAAGAAACATATAACAGAGATATTTGTAATTGCAAAACATGATTGAAAAGAGTGTCCATGGAGTTTCTTGCACATTCTTCTCCATAGAGATCTACGCTTTGGAATGTGCAATTAGCATCATTTTTCTGACTGACTGACTTCTTGACATTTCAAATGCTTTGAATCTTTGAAACCGCTTGACGTCCTTGGCGATATTTTTTTGTACCCGCTTATGAAACGCAGAATAAAGTTACAACCTGATTTGGTTTTAAAACTCTCTACCCAATTCTATTGATTATTACGAATATTTACGGTTCATGTTTAATAAGTACTTGATTTGGTTAGCGAGCCTGTTCGTGTACGGAACTGACATTGGTAAATGTAAAATGGCACGCAACAGACACATTTTGCGTGTTTGCGTAATTTATTTTTAAACAAAGATATCAAGCTCCGAGATAGTTATCAATTCATAGTTTTCGAGCGCTATGAAATGGCTCCTGTTTATGTAGGTCGAGCTATGAGAGGTTCACAAGTAAAATCGACGAATTTTTAACTTGAAACTTTGAAATCTTACTTGATAATCGGCACAATTCGATTCGTAGGTCAACCATCGTCTTTTAACCCAGACGCAAGCTACCTATCTTTTAATTTTTTCGTGTAGGTACTAGGGCAAATAAGCATTGTAACAAGTTTCCTTGCTAAACATATTTCTACCTCTACACAATTTTATTTAAACAATAGCAACACGTATGACGGCGCATCATTCGATAACGGCCGTACCGTTTCTTTTTTTTATTTTCGTTTTCAGGACAAAATTGGTATGAAATTCTTTTTTTGGAAATTCCACTATATTTTTTTTGATTGCACCCTTGTGAAGCCAGGCATGGTCTTATTTATAATTTTGGGATAAAATATCACCTGTATAGTGAATAGAGTTTGTAAAGTTACAAAAAAAATGTAGCCATGAAAAACATTTATAATGCCTAAGTGGAATAATGTGTGAATGTCAACATGTTCTATGATGACAAAGTAATTATTTTTGTAACTGAAATCATGCATTCCAAGTACTTACATATTTTTTTCTTTCTATCCCACTTTTGATTTTGATCTTACCTGATGGAAAGCAATGGATGAGATGAGTCTTAACCCTAAAAATAACAAGTGATTGCACTTACTAATGTGTTCAATATCGCCAATGCGTGCACTTGGTGTGTTATTGACGCTCATGTACTGGTGCTGGCTACTCATTGTCCCGGGTTCACATCAAGTCTGCTGCAAATTACAATACAAGCTGTACACTAGTTCAAAATGAACTAACCTATAGGTTTTTCAATTTAGCGGAGTAATAGTGATCATTACCTTTTGTCAAAAATGTCTTTGTATGAAACCAAAAATAAACTATTTTTAGATTTTCATTAGTAAAACATGTTCAGAATCAGTTGGGCTTTCGCCCAGCAGTTTGATATAATTTAGATTCAGAATCACAATAAATGTAGATTCAGGATTTTTTTTTGATATTTGTTTTCAAATTTTAATTAGGTATGACAGTAAATGTACACTGTGTACTGCAAATACTCATTCATGGGGACTGCTTTAGATGGTTTAGAACTCATTACACATCATAAATTTAAAGAAATAAACACTAATTTGAATATCAAAATAAAGAAGCTTGCCAGAAGAGAATTAGACATGAGTGGTGTAAAAAGAGTAATTTCCTTAATTCATTAAGCCCGTTCACTCGGTCATTGTCTTTCTATTGTGTCTCTAATTACGCTACTCAATAGGTTAACCCCAAGCAAACACTGGCGTTCACTCTCTCATTGTCTTTCTATTGTGTCTCTAATTACGCTACTCAATAGGTTAACCCCAAGCAAACACCGGCGTTCACTCTCTCATTGTCTTTCTATTGTGTCTCTAATTACGCTACTCAATAGGTTAACCCCAAGCAAACACCGGCATTCACTCTCTCATTGTCTTTCTATTGTGTCTCAAAATATGGTATTCAAAAGTTTATTAAATAAGCAATAAGCCCTTTTATCTTACAACTATCTTCAATCTCTACAAAAAGTCCGTTAATCACTATTGCCACACTACAACAACTCTACAATACATAATATATGAATAGCTGGAATAACTGGAAGCTTTTTTGACAGAGTGTCAAAAAAGCTTCCAGTGACAATCAACTATTTTTATTATACAAATAGGTAATGTGTTTCAATGTGAAACCTTTCTAAAAACTTCTAAACCTAGAAATACATGATATAGATATAAATGGTACCAATATCATAACAAAATATCCTAATGTTATATTAAAATGATTACTTATGATGGCTTTATGAATGAGAGGAATGTGTAATTTTAATGACCTTGCAATTACTACAGAAGCTATCCAAAACAATATACAGCTTAAATTTTGCTTCATTCTAATTTACTTACATATCGAATTTTGTTCAGAATCTATGCAATCACCTGTACCAGGTGTGCTTGGAATTTGGAATATATCTTGCATTACTGTTTTTGTTAGATATATCACACATCAATTGTTCTATCCAAAGCTTTAGGATGTTCATATGGGTAACAGATAAATATTTTCATTAATTAATCTTAAACAAATTAAAATATTACCTTTATTTTTTCTTATGTATAGCATTACCATAAAGCACTTCGAGTTATTATATCTGAGTATTTTATCAGCACATTGTAATAAAATACAATATTCTATTACATAATACTGTTACAAAGTGGTCCTTGGATAATCAGGGGACTCCCCTAAACTTAAAGCCAATCACTCTAGATGTATATTGTCCACATTTGATAAAATCGAATTGTTTAGATTACAAACCAAAACAACACTGCATGTGCATCATCAATTTATTTGTCTCTAAACAAATTTAATGCTTTACCTTCTCCTTTATATGGTAAACTTATCATTTAACTATTTGCATCTATCCGAATTATTTCAGGAAACTGTTTCAAAATAATGCATAAAATAACAAAACAACGAATTATCTAGAACATAAGTATGCTATACACATTTATGTAGCATAGAAAATGACAGCATGCGCTCTAAACAATTATTATTTCTTAGCAATTAAATTAAAAACTTATTATGAATTTACTCATACGTAATTAGTTCCTGAATACATTTTTATAAATTCGTGCATACATACTTATTAAAGGATAATCCACGCCTATAAATATTACCAATAGTCCTGTCTTGTACTAAAATAAACAAACTGCTCCAGTTTTCTGTATTTTGTTATTATGAATCTAATTATTCTTAGCAGAATAATTGTGAAATTCGCAACGCAAGAGAAAATTTGTTTTGACAATTTGACAATATTTTGACAACTGTTGACAACATTCATTTTTAGCATTATTTTTTTTTTCAATATTTTTGGCTTGGGTACAAAGTTTTTTTAGCTTTACTTTCGTATTAGTTACATTATTAGAATACGAATGTAATGCAAACTAATAATTTTTCTAGTATTTGGCAGCAATTGTATTGAGTCGGCTTTCTTAGCGAGCTTCGTTGAAGTGGTCGACACTTCAATTTCTCAGCTCCATTCTATACAGATCGCGCCTTAAATTCATATTTAATTCCAGTTATGCAGGCACTTAATTTACAAAAATACGCTAACATTACATCACAATATCCACTAGAAATCGATTTATGAATAATAAAAGCATACATTGAAGTTTAATCGAAATCTAAAAAATCCCGCCAATAAACCCGTTTTTTTATTTATTTTATTTATTTATTTATTTATTTAGTCATAGGAGAACCAACAGCTATAACAAAAGAATAACAATAGTATAAAAGACATTGAGCCAATTACAGGTTCTCACGGGTAGAAACAGGTAAAGTAACAGAAAACTTACGATCACTAATAAGCACGATAAAAAAAGAACATAATTAAACATCTCTTAAGTCAAATTAACACTATGCACTTTTGAAAAAGTCCGCATTCAGCTGAGTGCGTGCCGAGTAGGTTTTAATAGTAAACGGGTCAAAAGAGAACTCTTTACAAAGAACATTAAAGTCCTTACACGCTCGCACCATGCAGGAGTTTCGCCTGTAATTAGAAGAGGAAGAAGGAATAGAGATAGGTGGATTAAACATTAAAGCATAATTTATGTAGGAGATCTGGACAGTCAATCTCATTAGATAAAATTTTTAGCAGGAAAGTGCAATCTGCTAATCGACGACGATTTATAAGTGGTTGTAAATGAAATTTCTTGCAAAGATTTAAGTAATTATGATCGTCTACACAATCTGCTATTTCAGGACTTAACCTTTTGGGTCATGTAGGGGTACAAATAAATAATAAATCTAATTCTGCTCCAGAATTATTACTATTCATTTTGATGCCCATTTAAAGTAATTTTGACAATATTTGGGTCAGATGAATTCAAGTAGGCTATGAGCGTACCCATTTATTATCTATAGTAAAGTTTTGTTAACTTCATCCTCTTTTATTCTCGTTTAATTTTCATGCGTACAATTTCCGTTTTCGCGAAAACGGAAATTATACATAAAAATTCTTTTTCCGCTTCCGGCTGACATTAATTTCTCTAAAATTATAAAATAAAATGAATACGATGAATACATACAAAACTGATCCTAAACTTGCCCAGACTAGCAAAAATTTTTTTAAAGAAAGACTTATTTCTACACAACCATTCAAAAGTAATAACTTCGTAGGTTATCCATAATATTATTTTCATTCATTATGTATGAACGATGTACGTATTCCAAAGAGTATATTAAGAGGCCTATTCTATAATGCTAGAACTACACTGCGCACACGTGTGCCACACACGCCGATCTAGGCGCGTCGTTTTCCATACTTTTTCTAAGGAAACTAGACTTGCTAGCCACACTTGATCCACGCGACGTCGTTCTACGTACAAATCAGGCGTGCAGGCGTGTTATACGTTATACGTGTGCAGTTCTAGCTTAATACCTACATGTAACTTTACATACTCTTTGCCTACATGTACAGAGTATAGTACTATAGCCTACATGCTCGCGTAGCAACAAAAATGTCGAAGATCAACATTAAATACAATAAAACAAATCTAAGGAATTCAACGTTGTTAATATAATATTGAGAGACGATTATAGGTCTTTACAAATTATATCCGCCCCTAAAATTCACAAAATTATGACATATCCTTGCATACCAAACTGTATAAATATAAACTTATCTGTTGACTTTTTTTGGCTGAATAATCGGGCGCGAAAGCTTCGTCATGAAATTGCATGACTGCGATTGGTGGAAAATTTTGTCTGTACCAACGTAACGAACACCCATATCATTTTGGCAATGTTGTCAGATTTATTACCAGTTGTGCTGGGCAGGTAAATATCGTCGCTTTATTGAGTATATTTTATTTTTCTTTAATGGTTTTCAACACGATAAGGATGTTGTAATAGTTGGAAAGACACATGAAGAACTCATCTCTCTGTTGAAACATAAAAATGTAAGTAATAAGTTTCTGTTTTACTGTTTCTTGAACTTTTTTGTAGAAGGTTGTGGTTCTGTAAAAGTAGCTGCACAATTTGATAGAGTGCGATACTCGTAAAAGAAAAATGTATGTAACGTATTTTGTATTAAATAAATATATAATGTGTTCTATTGTACTTTTACAAGATTATTTTTTTATTTCGAAACAAAAACTTTACCAACAACCAAGCATCAATTTACGCGAGTGGTTTGTCTGAATGATATTTCAATTCGCGATATTTTATTTTTAAATGCATTGCAGGTCATCAACAATGGATTGTAAAAGATAACTGAGTGTCTGTAATGAACTCGCTCATGTTCTCGGCACTGAGAAATGGAGAGACAGCAGTGTAATTCACTTCAAAACTTTGACGAACCTAAAACAGAAATATTGAAAAAAAGATTATTGAAATCAGCAAACACGTCAGTCTGCACTAATATAACACAAAATAGTCCACAGCAGAATGTGCTATTGAATACATTACGCGTGAGTTTCTAATAAGTTCAATTATTTTTTTATTGTGATGTTGTGTTTTATTTTGACATCATTGACACACATTTGTCAAATTTCAGGCGCCAATATCGAGCAGCATGATCGTGTCCTCGATGCAGGCTTCACAGAGCTCCTTACCTATCACACACAATCTAGTTACCCATTCAATTGCTCCTGTTAAAATACATTCAAACAACTCCCCATACCCCTTGCACCTGTCCACTGTGCATGTTCCAGTACAGATTCCGGGCTCCAATTCTAATATTAATGTCCCTGTTCAAATATCAGGGCCTACTAGCACTGTACCACTGCAGATTACCCCAGTTGGTCTGCCCCTTCAAGTCTCGGGGACTACCAGTGTACCAGTTCAGTTACCAGCTGGTGAGACGATAAACGTTCCTCTGCAAATTCCAGCAGCAAATCAGAACATTCAACTGCCAACTTTGCCCTCCATGCCAGTCTTACAAAACCATAATCAGTCCCTTCACAGTTCAATTATTCAAGTTCACATGGGTTCTAATCCAAGGCCAAGCAACATGGAGTGCAGCTCTGATATGACAGTGACAAGCTCATCTCACCTACAGATGTCTGATACATCAATATCTCAAGTTAAAGTGAATAATCCTCTCCCACAAGTCCACCAAGTTACAAACAGCAGCAACAGTGCCGTGTGTGCTATGCTACAAATGCAGAATGCTGCTAATTCTATTCAAATACGTGGAGCTCCAAGGCAGGTGCCGCATGTCCCGCAGGTGGTCTACATTCAAACTCCAACGGGACTGAAGCCTGTCACAAACACTGACGTCATCACCCAAGCAAGTACAAGTGGAAATCCACCACAAATCATAGTAAGGAGACCAGTAAGTGAATCATCACCATTAACATGCATTCATGCCAAATTGGAACAGTGAGACTTTTTTATTAAAATATTTTTTAATTCTCAGCTACAAAAAAAAAATTATAGTGAACCAATTAATTATGAAAAAATATCAATGTGTGATGAATGCTTACCATGTTAATATTTAATCAAAATTTATTTGAAAAGACAAAACTAATTAAATGCTTAATGTCAATATCCTTAATGAATGCACTTTCACTCACTCAAGAACAAACATAATGGTGGTGGTTTAATCACAAATCCATCTTTAGTTATTTTATGGCATGTTTTGGTTTAAAAGTATTATAATTTAATGTTAAATAACTTCTTTCTTTGAAGATAGCCTTCATTGTGATTATTAGCAAGGCCAAATACCACATTATATAAATATAATTAATTAGCATGACAGGAGCTAGGAATAATATTTGGTAATAATGTAGTAATAATATTTATAAAAAGAAAAACATTCTTATGTCACATTCCTCTGATTACATTTCTGACAACAGAAAACAGTAATAATAAACATTTTTCTTTAAAAAATACAGGACTGGTTTGTTAGGATCAATTTTAAAAATAAAATACATAATAAAGAATTGCAAACCTGCCTATATAAAAAAAAAAGATAGTGTAAACTCTCACACAAAACAAGATATTAAAAAGAGTTTTTAGTGCTAGAATAAATTGAATTGAATTAGGATTGTTGTATCGTTATAAAGAATTTAGGTTTTGTGCAAAACTAGTTCTACAAATATTATTTCAGTACTTAAGTATTATTTTCACTCCTTGCAGGTAACCAGCAATTCAAACTTACATTTAATATCAAATGTAAACACCAAACCCAACATAGCTCCGAAGGTGTCTGCTCAGAACAAGTCTTCCATCCTCGCTCCAGTCAACACTAGTCAACCAATAGTAATACAGAAACCAAAGTCTAATGACAAGATGATAGTCCCAGTCAGCATTGCACCAGGCAACCCCAACAAACAGGCTATAGCATACCTTGGCTCTATGAAGAAGCCCAACCAGAAAAACTTGTCTGAAAACCAGTCTATCCTCATATCAAACAATCAGTCCAATGTGAATGCCAACAATCAGAAGCTATTCATAACTCCTATGAATATGCCCAAAATGCAAAATACAAAGTTCATTTTACCTGTAACTTTGCCTGCAACTATGGCTTCCAAAGGCCCAATAATCAATCTACAAATAGCCAATGGACAAATACAGAATGATCCCCAAGGTAACATTACAGTAATGAGAGATACCATAATGGAGTCTCAAGATATGCCACCTTTACAGCCATTTGGGAAAGTTTTAAATGGCAAAGATCAACCCCAAAGCCCTAACGGCGAGAAAGCCTTTACATTATCCATTCCTGGATCAAGAGCGGAACCTACCGGAGTGCAAGGAGAATATACGCTCACAATACCTGAGACTAACGCAGCCATGAACGACGACATCTACACTGTGTCGATAGCAGACGAGGATGGCGGTCACAGAGAGAAGTCCTTTACTTTAGCTATACCAGAGAAAGGGAAAAGTTTATTGAACAGGAATATGATAGACAGACACGATGTAGGTACAGTTACAATTGCTGCGCCCGCCATTTTGAGACGTTCCAACTCTGATAACAGTGACAGAAAGATAGCAAACGCTAGTATGAAGAGGCGCATATCTTTATGTGCAGAAAACTTATCGAACAAGAACACAAGGTTGGCGCTGCCACATAAGAACGAGAATATCCAAGACCCATCGGAAGCCGACAACAATGACGACCATCGCGTGCCCTCGCTGTTCTGTGACGAGAAACTGGACAAAGATTTAGACGCTAAACACTTAGATTCGGATCCTGAAGATTATAAGGATACTAAACCTGATGCACTCAAAGAGAGGAGTCCTCATGAGATATACTTTAATAAAATAGATGATTTCACTAAAAACGATATCAAGGATGGTGTGTTAGAAGAAGATCCACCTGGATTAATATGGCATAATGGAGTCGCTAGATTACAAGGAAGTACTTTGCAATTCCAGACCAACGAATTTGGTCTCATAGATGTGCTAGATGGTAGTGACCAAGAGGAAGCGGCTGACAATGCCAAGTACAACATGCCAGTGAAGCAACGCATTGACAGGAATAAGAAACCAAACTCTCCAGAAGACATGTACCGGTGTGAATGTTGCGGCTGTCATGGCATGGCAGCAGAGTTCATCACACCCAACTTTTGTAGTGTCGCATGTCAAACTGAAGTACAGAAAGCTTTACAAAAGAAGAAAGACAGGGAACGTGTGGATTTGGTTAAGAAGAAGAACAAAATAAAGAAGCTGTTGATGAGGAAACAACTCTCCGAGTCTGATATTCCATCTGAAGGAAAAGACAAAGGGTCACTCAAGAATTATGACCCATTGCCATCTGATCAGTTATCAGAGGCAGCTCTATTGAAAATCAACGAGGATTTAATAGAGAATGAGAAATATCCCTGGATGTGTGGAAAGAATGGATTCTCGTGGATGCGGTACCTTGATATTTGTAAAGCAAAGGATGCCCCCGTGAAGCTCTTCAAGAATCCATTGCCTTACAACAGGAATGGGTTCAAAGTGGGGATGCGGCTGGAGGCGATAGACCCGCAGCACCCTTCGTTATTCTGCGTGGTGTCGGTGGCAGAGGTGCAGGGCTATCGCATGCGACTGCACTTCGATGGCTATCCGGACGTGTACGACTATTGGGTGAACGCAGACTCGGGCGACATCTTCCCGCCGGGCTGGTCCGAGAAGAACGGGCGCTCGCTGAAGCCGCCCGGGAACATGTCTGCATCCAACTTCTCTTGGCCGCTTTACTTGAAACAGATGAGAGCAGTAGCTGCACCTAGGAACTTGTTCCCACATGTGACTGCTGCTGTAAGTTTCTGAATTTTAATATTTTTAGAAATTTCCTAGAAAGGAGAATACATAATAAATTATTATTCTTACCAGTTTTGTGGGAAGAAAGTGTAACCAAATAATTCCTCAATTCATTTGTTTTTTTACGGAAGCTTATTACATTATCGTATTTCTTGCAATGGAATGGCTTACCTATAGAAAGTTACTGTTTTACTAAAATGTTTATTTTATCAAGAATCCATTCTCTTCCATACTATCACCCCTGAAATACAATTTCGATTTTGTGACTAGATCTTCAAACCAAGCGGTTTCCGCACTGGCATGAAGTTAGAAGCTGAAGACCGGAAGAACGACCTGGTGTGCGTGGCCTCGATCTCCGACGTTTTGGACAACAGGATGCTGATCAACTTCGACTCTTGGGACGAGATGTATGACTTCTGGGTGGACCCCACCTCGCCGTACATACACCCCGTCGGCTGGGCTGAAGAGAATGGAGTGCCTTTGACGCCACCTAACTGTGAGTAGTTCTTCAATATTCCGATTTTAATAACAGGTGTAAATCTTACAAATAAAAAAAAAGCCGAAGTAACCATACAAGACCAGTGTAATACTAGGCCTGGTTTGTTGTAATTAAAAGAGTTATTTTTAATGAATGTTGATAATTATTTGAAGACTTGTTTTTGGAAACTACATACTTACATAGTTTTATACAAACCTGTTTGTGTCAATCAAGAACAGAAAACGTTTTACGCCTCCCAACTATAAAATGTTGTCTCACCCGAAGCTCTGCTGAAAAAACTAATAGCACAGTGGTAAGATAAAACACTAGAATTAACATACAAGTAGGTATTAACAAAATATTATTTTTACTTATACAAATAAAATAATATTGTAACTAACAAAAGATCATAATAGCATAGGTCTAATGAAAGTAGGCCAAACGAGGATTGACATAATAATATCATCAAACTTTAACATTTAAAACAATCTGGCCAGTTTTAGTTGGCCGTATCATGAAATGATCAATTTCTAAGATCTGGCCACGACATACACGCAACACTACATTTTAAAGTTGGATGCAATCCCTACACAGACAATGCTTCATTACTTACTACATGAACAATACAGCAAATGTTAAACAAAGATTTTATTTATTTTTGAGTACAATACTATCCTATTATTAATATTGGTTTTTACATGCCACCACACTCAGCAATACTTTGAAATATATACTTTATTGTTATAAGATTTTTCTAAATCAAATCAATAAAAGAAATGCTTCATAGAAATAATTTTACAACATGCAGTTTAGCTTCACTTTTATTTGACTGATTGACCGACATTTTGACAATTCAAAAGTGCCTGTAAATGGTTGTATTTGATATAAACTTTTATGATTTCTGATGAAAAGTAATGTAGGTACATAATCAGGCAAGCAGTATTTTATTAACTAATTAAAATCCACAACATGCAGCATACTGCACAAACTCTGTATAATGTTGGTGACAAATAAAAAACAAGATTTTTGTTGCAATATCAACAAAAAGATAAGAATGATAACTAAAAGTATATGTAAAATAAATCGCTATTATTGTATTGACCTTCATTTACCAAGGAAAAGTAATAAAATAAAGTTTTCTCAATACATTGATATGTTTTTGTTGAAAATGTTCTCAAGTGAACGAATTTAAGAATATTATATAGGTTAATAAAATATTCATATCTGAATATCAGAAAATGAATTTTATCATTATTCTTAAAAGCACTAATTAAAAATTCAAATGTAATACGGACTTGAGCAACAAGGATAACCGGTAGTTTGGTTACGTCGTTATCTCTTCTCTTTTAACTGTAGAATTAGTCATGATCCGTAGTTTGTGTGCGACTGTCGTGCCCATTGTTCTCTCGTAAATATACCACGAGCGAATAGCTTATTTACTTCACTTTGCTCCATACACAAATGTCAAATAGTTCGATATGTGCCTTAGGAAAAATAAGTAAGTTTTTTCTCTATCTTTACTCACGTTGTATGGTATTCAATGTTACCTTGATATTTATTGTAATAAAACTAATTTCATGGATCATTTTGTGCGATTAAGTTTTCCTTTGCTTTATTGTAAATTAGATGTGATTAAGTCAGGAAAAATCTCGGTGTTTTGTTGCTAGTTTTGTACAATTAGCTGAGGATAGATGTTTTTATGAATTATTTACCTACTTATTTGCGAAAAATAACACGCTTTATGTGAAAACGTTGTGTTAAGACATAGTCATTACAAAGTGGCAGCCACTTGGCAGTCAATTGGTAACTACATTGAATGCTATATTATCCAATAATTGAAATACATAACTCTTATCACTGTCACATATTTGCTCGCCAGCCGTCGCTCAACATTTAGCATTAATTTAGGTAGCCCACATACCTCTGATAAAGTGTTATTGACAAGTTCGGTAAGTCAACCTACTAATATTTTCTGTGCAATTCATTTATAATAACAAAATATTATGTACTTTACTGACAGTTGTGATATTTGATAAGTAACATATCTGGTCACACTATCTCATTATTGGATATAAACCTTTTTATCACACGATTCTTATAAGCGACATGAGCAACTTTACATCCTATCGTTATGACATATTATAACTCACTATATCTTTGTTCTAACATACTCATTAGTATTTTCTCGGTGATGGTCATTTCCTGTGCAAAAGGAGGCAAGTTTAAAATTCGTATGTTTGTTAATCCCCAGACCAACGTAAGTGTGAAAGCTTCAGAGCACCACTCGATGTCCTTGGTGCCAATACAGACACTTCCGACATCTGTAAGTTACACGTCCCAAAATTGTTATAGATTCCATTTGAGCGCAGCGCAGCGTCGCTAAAAGCATTCAAAAAGTATTCTTCTTATCAGCACAAACATCACGCAAATATTTTTGTAGTAAAATAGAAAGCGGAGCTAATCTTACAGGACCGCCGTCTCTTGTTTATGTTCTTCAAGCTTTACTATTTAGTTACATCTTCTAAATCGATAGTTCTCCATTATCACGCTCGAACTGATTGAGCGCCATTTTGGTTCTTACGGGAATCATATTATTATTATACTTAAGGGGATGCAACTCGACATACATTTTCACTTTTTTCAAACAACGGCTCTTACGCGATTATGACGTTATTACACATTTTTCATTAGATATTTTGGAAACACAGTACTTGTGGATATCTAGGCTTCTATTGAAATCAATTTAAATTTGTGAAAAACTAATGCAGTAAAGACCTCTGAAAATCTGCTATTTTGTATGAACTTTGACACTTCATAATTTACTCAAAAATTTTAAAAATCAAGAAAGTATAACAATAGAAGCCTTGCAAATTTAATCAAGATTCTGAATGACGACATTAAATAAAATACGTATTTCCTGGAACAAGTTTTGCAAAATATTCGAGTAAATCACGGATTCACCGAATGCTAACAGTTTTCAGGCGTTACCTCTCGTTTGTCGTTTTCCGAATGACTGTGTGCAAATTATGTCGCTCGCCCCCAAAGCGCAAGTATGAAGCCAGTAAAGCCGGATCTGGCTGCAGCATCTGTTTCCTACTACTATGGCCGCATCAGCCTTCAAAGCAAGAATGAACTGGTATATTCTGGGTCAGCTCGCTCTATCGTAGATCTCGACGCATTGAGAACAATAAAAAATAAAGTCGCCTTTATTGCTGCGACTGAAAGGCTGTTTTATAGCATTTTCATATTTGTTCGCAGTTTACAAAGACCCTGACACGTTCTCGTGGGAGAACTACCTAGCCGAGACGGGCGCGTCGCCGGCGCCACCGCGCGCCTTTAAGCCGCGCCCGCCGCAAGGATTCAAGCCTGGCATGAAGCTGGAAGTCGTCGATAAGAGGGTAAGTGCTACTGATTGAAATATTGGGCATTATTGGCATTATAGAGAGATTGGAAGCGGTTACCAATTATATATACGGCAATTAAACAGCATGTGATGTGATTTACCTCAATTCCTGTACAATTTAGATGATTATTTTAAATATCTGGAAGTTCAGACCTTGAAACGAATACCTGCTCTTTTCATATCAGGTGCCATTCCTGATCCGAGTGGCTACAATAATCGCGGTCAAAGGTCATCAAGTGCAGGTGTCGTTCGACGGCTGGCCAGAGGAGCTGGCCTGCTGGTTCGACGACGACTCCCCAGACCTGCACCCAGTCGGCTGGTGTCTCAAGACGGGCCATCCGCTCGAGCCGCCACTAAGTAAGTAGCCTGGAAATGAAAAGACAACATTTTTTCTGTAGTGTTGTTGATATTGTAGTACAATTTTATTCACAGGTTCTTAATTATTCATTAGGCAAAATATACAAGAGAAGGCTATTGACATGACAACTATCCCTAAACACTGAATTTTCATGAAACAAACAGCTTTTGTCTGACTGTTACAACATTTGCGACTTGGGTGGTTTTGACGTTAATGCGACTGATTTAGTTTTATCCCTTTGATTTTAATGTATGATATTTGATTGAACATGATTGGGTAGGTCCTTTTTAACAAACATTAACTGGCTTTGTGTGTGTAGCGGCTGAAGAACTACGAGTGGTGGGTCCTTGCGGTGTAGGCGGGTGTCGCGGGCTGGGCTCGGTGCGCGGCGGCGCGCACAAGCACCACTCGGCCGCGTCGGCGTGCCCCTACCGCGCGCAGCCGCCGCGCGCGCCCGACCGCCTCGCGCCGCCTCGTGACTCCGACCAGGTGCTGCCCAGAGAGCGCAGGTGAGATCAAACACTACCTGCGACACAAGCACCACTCGGCCGCGTCGGCGTGCCCCTACCGCGCGCAGCCGCCGCGCGCGCCCGACCGCCTCGCGCCGCCTCGTGACTCCGACCAGGTGCTGCCCAGAGAGCGCAGGTGAGATCAAACACTACCTGCGACACAAGCACCACTCGGCCGCGTCGGCGTGCCCCTACCGCGCGCAGCCGCCGCGCGCGCCCGACCGCCTCGCGCCGCCTCGTGACTCCGACCAGGTGCTGCCCAGAGAGCGCAGGTGAGATCAAACACTACCTGCGACACAAGCACCACTCGGCCGCGTCGGCGTGCCCCTACCGCGCGCAGCCGCCGCGCGCGCCCGACCGCCTCGCGCCGCCTCGTGACTCCGACCAGGTGCTGCCCAGAGAGCGCAGGTGAGATCAAACACTACCTGCGACACAAGCACCACTCGGCCGCGTCGGCGTGCCCCTACCGCGCGCAGCCGCCGCGCGCGCCCGACCGCCTCGCGCCGCCTCGTGACTCCGACCAGGTGCTGCCCAGAGAGCGCAGGTGAGATCAAACACTACCTGCGACACAAGCACCACTCGGCCGCGTCGGCGTGCCCCTACCGCGCGCAGCCGCCGCGCGCGCCCGACCGCCTCGCGCCGCCTCGTGACTCCGACCAGGTGCTGCCCAGAGAGCGCAGGTGAGATCAAACACTACCTGCGACACAAGCACCACTCGGCCGCGTCGGCGTGCCCCTACCGCGCGCAGCCGCCGCGCGCGCCCGACCGCCTCGCGCCGCCTCGTGACTCCGACCAGGTGCTGCCCAGAGAGCGCAGGTGAGATCAAACACTACCTGCGACACAAGCACCACTCGGCCGCGTCGGCGTGCCCCTACCGCGCGCAGCCGCCGCGCGCGCCCGACCGCCTCGCGCCGCCTCGTGACTCCGACCAGGTGCTGCCCAGAGAGCGCAGGTGAGATCAAACACTACCTGCGACACAAGCACCACTCGGCCGCGTCGGCGTGCCCCTACCGCGCGCAGCCGCCGCGCGCGCCCGACCGCCTCGCGCCGCCTTGACTCCGACCAGGTGCTGCCCAGAGAGCGCAGGTGAGATCAAACACTACCTGCGACACAAGCACCACTCGGCCGCGTCGGCGTGCCCCTACCGCGCGCAGCCGCCGCGCGCGCCCGACCGCCTCGCGCCGCCTTGACTCCGACCAGGTGCTGCCCAGAGAGCGCAGGTGAGATCAAACACTACCTGCGACACAAGCACCACTCGGCCGCGTCGGCGTGCCCCTACCGCGCGCAGCCGCCGCGCGCGCCCGACCGCCTCGCGCCGCCTCGTGACTCCGACCAGGTGCTGCCCAGAGAGCGCAGGTGAGATCAAACACTACCTGCGACACAAGCACCACTCGGCCGCGTCGGCGTGCCCCTACCGCGCGCAGCCGCCGCGCGCGCCCGACCGCCTCGCGCCGCCTCGTGACTCCGACCAGGTGCTGCCCAGAGAGCGCAGGTGAGATCAAACACTACCTGCGACACAAGCACCACTCGGCCGCGTCGGCGTGCCCCTACCGCGCGCAGCCGCCGCGCGCGCCCGACCGCCTCGCGCCGCCTCGTGACTCCGACCAGGTGCTGCCCAGAGAGCGCAGGTGAGATCAAACACTACCTGCGACACAAGCACCACTCGGCCGCGTCGGCGTGCCCCTACCGCGCGCAGCCGCCGCGCGCGCCCGACCGCCTCGCGCCGCCTCGTGACTCCGACCAGGTGCTGCCCAGAGAGCGCAGGTGAGATCAAACACTACCTGCGACACAAGCACCACTCGGCCGCGTCGGCGTGCCCCTACCGCGCGCAGCCGCCGCGCGCGCCCGACCGCCTCGCGCCGCCTCGTGACTCCGACCAGGTGCTGCCCAGAGAGCGCAGGTGAGATCAAACACTACCTGCGACACAAGCACCACTCGGCCGCGTCGGCGTGCCCCTACCGCGCGCAGCCGCCGCGCGCGCCCGACCGCCTCGCGCCGCCTCGTGACTCCGACCAGGTGCTGCCCAGAGAGCGCAGGTGAGATCAAACACTACCTGCGACACAAGCACCACTCGGCCGCGTCGGCGTGCCCCTACCGCGCGCAGCCGCCGCGCGCGCCCGACCGCCTCGCGCCGCCTTGACTCCGACCAGGTGCTGCCCAGAGAGCGCAGGTGAGATCAAACACTACCTGCGACACAAGCACCACTCGGCCGCGTCGGCGTGCCCCTACCGCGCGCAGCCGCCGCGCGCGCCCGACCGCCTCGCGCCGCCTCGTGACTCCGACCAGGTGCTGCCCAGAGAGCGCAGGTGAGATCAAACACTACCTGCGACACAAGCACCACTCGGCCGCGTCGGCGTGCCCCTACCGCGCGCAGCCGCCGCGCGCGCCCGACCGCCTCGCGCCGCCTCGTGACTCCGACCAGGTGCTGCCCAGAGAGCGCAGGTGAGATCAAACACTACCTGCGACACAAGCACCACTCGGCCGCGTCGGCGTGCCCCTACCGCGCGCAGCCGCCGCGCGCGCCCGACCGCCTCGCGCCGCCTCGTGACTCCGACCAGGTGCTGCCCAGAGAGCGCAGGTGAGATCAAACACTACCTGCGACACAAGCACCACTCGGCCGCGTCGGCGTGCCCCTACCGCGCGCAGCCGCCGCGCGCGCCCGACCGCCTCGCGCCGCCTCGTGACTCCGACCAGGTGCTGCCCAGAGAGCGCAGGTGAGATCAAACACTACCTGCGACACAAGCACCACTCGGCCGCGTCGGCGTGCCCCTACCGCGCGCAGCCGCCGCGCGCGCCCGACCGCCTCGCGCCGCCTCGTGACTCCGACCAGGTGCTGCCCAGAGAGCGCAGGTGAGATCAAACACTACCTGCGACACAAGCACCACTCGGCCGCGTCGGCGTGCCCCTACCGCGCGCAGCCGCCGCGCGCGCCCGACCGCCTCGCGCCGCCTCGTGACTCCGACCAGGTGCTGCCCAGAGAGCGCAGGTGAGATCAAACACTACCTGCGACACAAGCACCACTCGGCCGCGTCGGCGTGCCCCTACCGCGCGCAGCCGCCGCGCGCGCCCGACCGCCTCGCGCCGCCTCGTGACTCCGACCAGGTGCTGCCCAGAGAGCGCAGGTGAGATCAAACACTACCTGCGACACAAGCACCACTCGGCCGCGTCGGCGTGCCCCTACCGCGCGCAGCCGCCGCGCGCGCCCGACCGCCTCGCGCCGCCTCGTGACTCCGACCAGGTGCTGCCCAGAGAGCGCAGGTGAGATCAAACACTACCTGCGACACAAGCACCACTCGGCCGCGTCGGCGTGCCCCTACCGCGCGCAGCCGCCGCGCGCGCCCGACCGCCTCGCGCCGCCTCGTGACTCCGACCAGGTGCTGCCCAGAGAGCGCAGGTGAGATCAAACACTACCTGCGACACAAGCACCACTCGGCCGCGTCGGCGTGCCCCTACCGCGCGCAGCCGCCGCGCGCGCCCGACCGCCTCGCGCCGCCTCGTGACTCCGACCAGGTGCTGCCCAGAGAGCGCAGGTGAGATCAAACACTACCTGCGACACAAGCACCACTCGGCCGCGTCGGCGTGCCCCTACCGCGCGCAGCCGCCGCGCGCGCCCGACCGCCTCGCGCCGCCTCGTGACTCCGACCAGGTGCTGCCCAGAGAGCGCAGGTGAGATCAAACACTACCTGCGACACAAGCACCACTCGGCCGCGTCGGCGTGCCCCTACCGCGCGCAGCCGCCGCGCGCGCCCGACCGCCTCGCGCCGCCTCGTGACTCCGACCAGGTGCTGCCCAGAGAGCGCAGGTGAGATCAAACACTACCTGCGACACAAGCACCACTCGGCCGCGTCGGCGTGCCCCTACCGCGCGCAGCCGCCGCGCGCGCCCGACCGCCTCGCGCCGCCTCGTGACTCCGACCAGGTGCTGCCCAGAGAGCGCAGGTGAGATCAAACACTACCTGCGACACAAGCACCACTCGGCCGCGTCGGCGTGCCCCTACCGCGCGCAGCCGCCGCGCGCGCCCGACCGCCTCGCGCCGCCTCGTGACTCCGACCAGGTGCTGCCCAGAGAGCGCAGGTGAGATCAAACACTACCTGCGACACAAGCACCACTCGGCCGCGTCGGCGTGCCCCTACCGCGCGCAGCCGCCGCGCGCGCCCGACCGCCTCGCGCCGCCTCGTGACTCCGACCAGGTGCTGCCCAGAGAGCGCAGGTGAGATCAAACACTACCTGCGACATAAGGCATTGTAAAATAAATGTTGCAGCACTAGAATTCTGCACTGTGATCTCATGTTACAGAAATTAATACGAGTAGGTAGTAACAATTGATTGCAAGTGCATACACACAAGTACTACAAAACTAATACTAGTTCAAGATCTCGGTCTTCCCAATTTTATTCTCTGATTATCAAATATGTAGGTTGTTTTTTTTTGGTGGTAAATGATTAATCCCTCGCCCTAGGGTGGAGCGAGTGTTAGATTTTTACTAAGTAAAAAAAACGAATTTTAAAACCAGTTTCACCGAAAACCGGGTAAATAATTTTTGATTTTGGACTGTTTTGTATTCCCTAGTTAGAGCTTATAATGAAAGAGTTTATATTAAGGTTAATTTGATTACAGATTTAAATTGTTGTTATTATGTTGAGTTTTATATTTTGACTGAATTTCACAATCTGTTTAAAAATATAATTTAAACAAACAATAAAAAAAAGCTTATTTTCAAACCGGTTACCTGGCTAACCGGATTTTATAGGAAACCCGAATAATGGGGTTTTAATTTTAGCAACGGTTTTCCATTCCCTGGTTTAAGTCCAGCGCACCGCGCCCACGTTAGCAGCCTGGCCGAGCACCAAAACCCACCTGTGTCCTTCAGTCGTACTTTGCATTCCGGGGTAACTCTTTCAAACGTTCCCGCAGAGCCTAAATTTACGATTAGTATTAGTATGTGTGTGGGTCGATGGCCCATATACCTACAAAACTATACTCGTATCAGTTTTGTAAGTCACTTCCAATAAATATAATACCATAATAAATCATCTCAAAGCTTTGATGTTAATCTATATATATAAAAATGAATAGGTGTTCGTAAGTGTCGCTAAAACTTCAAAACGGCTGGACCGATTTGGCTAATTTTGGTCTTAAAATATTCGAAATAGTCCAGGGAAGGTTAAAACACGGTGCGAAAAAATGAAAAAAAAAAAACCGAATACAACGCCATCTCTAATTAAAATGTCATTATAAAATAAACGATGCTGTTCTGGTAATGCCAGTAGATGGCGTTATCTTTTCTATAAGGCGGTACGAAATTCGCCGGGTCAGCTAGTCTTGAATAAACATTGACGTTTTCCATTTCAGAGTGCTCAGCAAACAGCCCAAGACCAGCTCGATACACACGAGTACGCCTACCAGCGAAACTAAGGAAAGGTGAGAATTATTTCCTTGTTAATGCTAGTTTTTAATAGTAATATAAAAAATATTTTCATTAATGGCTTCACTGACTATTCAGAAACAAATGCTTAACTATTGTTTATGAATATTTTACAGACCACGAGGCAGGCCGCCTAAACACAAGCGAGTCGAAGAAGTTGTTAAGAATGATCCGGTATGTATTTTGTAAACAGTAACTACACTTACCAAATGTTATGATGATATCTTTTTGAAGAAATGATCACGTCTGTAGTAGAGCACGCTAGAATTACAAAATCACCCTTACTGCGTACAAATTAAGACGCTGTCAACGTCGAAACGGTTATCATTGATCAACAAACGTACGCATGTCCACATTTTGCAATCATCGACATTCTTTGTTACGCACGTTCTCCAACGATGCTATTGAAGTAACAAAGTATCGGGCCGGTCTTCGTTCAACAATCTACTAGATTAAGGATCAAGAACAAAATCATATCGCCTAAGTGACCGAGAATGATCTCACATTGTCTCTCTCATTGTCTTTCTATTGTGTCTCTACTTACGGTATTCGAAAGGTTAAAACAATGGAGCGAAATCAACAGACAAAATTGTATACCCAATTATAGAAAAAATAGTGACACATAAAAAAATCGTATCGAAAACTTATGGAATAACTACTGGTCTATGAAGACCTACTTAACCGAATTTAGACTTACTTAACCGGACCGTGCTTAAGTGTTTGTACGAAAATGCCACTATGTCAGTCAGACTGCAGGAACAGACCTCGAAACCTATCTTCCTGCAGCGGGGTGTGAGGCAGGGAGACGTCATTTCTCCTTAACTGTTCACGGCCGCAATGGAGGATGTCTTCAAGGTTCTAAACTGGAGTGGATTAGGCATTAATGTCGATGTACGAGTACATCACTCATCTTCGGTTTGCCAACGACATAGTAGTCATGGCTGAAATTACGGAAGAGCTCAGCACAATGCTCAATGACCTCAGTAGAGCTTCCGAAAGAGTAGGTCTTAAAATGTGCATGGACAAAACTAAAGTCATGATAAACAACCATGTAGCACCCACTCCTATTAAGATTGGAGACTCTATACTCGAAGTTGTGTACGATTACGTCTACCTTGGAGAGACAATCCAGTTGGGTAGATCTAATTTCGAGAAAGAGGTCAACCCTCGAGTCCGACTCGGCTGGGCAGCGTTCGGGAAGCGGCGCGGTATCCTCTTGTCCAATATACCACAGTGTCTCAAGACAAAAGTCTATGACCAGTGCGTGTGATGACATATGGTTCCGAAACGTGGTCGCTAACAATAGGCCTCATCAGAAGGCTTAAAGTCACCCAAAGGGCAATGGAAAGGGCTACGCTAGGAGTTTCGTTGCGTGATCGAATCAGAAATGAAGGTATCCACCCGTCTAACCTTTCTGAAAAGACCTTCAGGATGCTGTTGCCACTCCCCCTCACTCTGCGCATCGTTGATGACACCTTCTTGCTAATGATCGCGAAATAATCATCAGTGTGCGCATCAGCGGACATCCCTGACGCACTCCACACACCAACTCGGAAACCTCAACAGCGCCCTGAAGGCATTGTTATATTGAATGCGCAGTGCGTTGTCTGCTTTTTGGGTATGATTAGCCCACAGACTGCTGGTGTAAAATATTTGACAAAACGCCTTGAACAGAGTTATTTTAACCGATATTGAGCAACCAGCAAATCCGCCCTTCGCTCTCTTTCCATGTCAGAGTCATCCTTAAGATCATCCTAAACAATATGTCCCAAATATTTAAGCAAAGGTGAACCTCTTTGCAGGATTATATTTTAGCCCATGCTGCTCGGCGTATCTCTCACAAATGGTGAGCAATTTCCTAATTCCACCTACTGTGAGGCTCAGCAGCACCATATCGTCTGCATAACTTAAATTATTTAAACTAACTCCGTCTGTGTGACATCCGACATGAGTGCTGCTGAGCTCAACAAGCAAGTTATTACTGTGTTAGTACTGCAGTCACATATGGGCTGGTTCTGCAAAAGGCCATCTAGCAGCTTTGGACTCAGTGGAAAGGCGTGCGAAGAGGCTAATTGGGGATCCAGATTTGGTTAAATACAACAAAGCCTCGAGCACAGGCGTAGGGTAGCCAGTAGTGTGCGCGGGAATTGCATGACTTGATTCCGCCATCTCCTTTCTACCATCAGACAACCCGACGTACGGCGAGTATCCACCCTTACGTTGTTGGAACTCCAATGGTCCGGACTAAGTGTTTCGTTTCATCGTTTATACCGCGTATATCGAAGGACTGGAACAATTTGCCTGCTGCGGTCTTCCCGTCCAACTATAATTTAGGTGTCTTTAAGGCTAGAGTAAATAGGCTATTAATAAACTAGTGCGCCTCACCATCAATGATTGCATCACTGCTTACCATCAGGTGGGATCGCAGTCAAGCACTGGTTTATGTCAATAAAAAAAAATAAAAAAATGTTAAACAGTCTCGGGGATGTAAGACCACCCTGCCTAACACCACATTTAAGTTTATACGGGTCCGACAATGTATTGGACCATTTCACAAAGTTCCTCTACTTGTCATACCAGATAGATAATATTGACACCAGTGCAGTAGGAACTCCAGCCTCCCGAAGCTTCTCCCATAATACTTTATAAGAGGCTAGGTCGAAAGCTTTGGAAAGGTCCAGGACAAGCATACACTGGTGTTTTTCGATCCGTATAGTATTTGACAGTGTGCTTCAATGCTAGTATTGCACCCTCAGTAGACAGCCCAGCCCTAAAATCAAACTGTGTGTCATGCAGCTTTGTATAGCTACTGAGGTGACTGTCAAACACTTTTGCTATCACATTTGCCAGTGAGATTGGCCTATAATTCTCTTTGTCTGCTGTCTCCCGTTCGATTCTTTACAAGAGGTACTTACAACTAATGTATCCAGCATCTCCTGCGGTAGGTAAGAATGCCCAACACATAGATTGAAGAACAGCGTTAACACTGCGGCTTTTATTTCTGTACACGTAAACCGGAGGGGTGTTCCTGATCGATCGGTCTCAGCATCGTCGGAGCGAGGCCAATATATCCATTTCTATTTTTTCTTGGTTCTTAATGACCCATTTCTATTTAGATTTAAATATCTTACGACTTAATATCATATCCTCATAGATAGGACCACTACTGGGTTCCCCATACCAAATCCACAATTTAAACTTTGACCTTACTTGAGTATGAAATTCTTTGACATACTTGTTCCAGCCTTTTATACCTTTCTTTCCAATAATGCCTTTCGAGACTCTATTTACACTAGCTGCTTCACTTATCCGGCCGGCTTACCGGCCTAATCAAAATGACAAAAAAAAATTGACGTGTAAAATTGTTTTATAAACCTATTTGCAGAATAAATATCATTTATCATTTACATTAAGTAATAGATACAATATTTATATACATTGAATCCAACAACGACCTATGGTGAGGATTATCACAAAAAAGTCAGCACATAGCATAGTTCAAAACTTTAGGAAAATCTAAACTTTTTAATTTATTGCGGTGGTTGTTTACACAATTATTGAACGAGCACTACACCTTTTTCACGTGTCAATGTCGGCTACGATTGGACCATATTGACTTCAAACAAGAGCACACAATTAATTGTAGTGATTGTCGGGTCGTTTTTGAAGCGCTGATCTGGAATCAATTAATACATGCGTTGATGATATTATTTGTTTATTTTTGCACAAAAAATAGTTATAAGAATATTATAGGCTATTTAATGAGCTGGACGTTTTATTCGTAGGCATCCGACGACGACTCGGTGTCCAGCGGCGGTGGCAAGCGCTGGCGCTCGACGCGCTCGGACATGCGCGCGCTGCGCACTTACTCGCGCTCCTCGCTCGCGCCGCCCGCCGCCGCGCCCGCGCCGCTGCGGCACCGCCTGGCCGCGCACCTCGCCACGCACCTCACGCAGCTGCAGCTGCCTCACGACCCGCAGGCTTGGTCACAGGTATACATCATTCTACCTAACATAAACTAAGGCATGTCGATCCAACTAGGAAATCCAATCCCGAAAAAGCAGGATTCCGCAAGTGCTATGCTCACCCATTCGCTAGCTTTAGTGTTTAGCAGAAGGAGGCCACCGCCTCCTATTCCCTCTCGCTTCGGACTAATCTGGACCATGACCAGAACTAGCGCCCGAATCGGTTTTTGTATATTATTGCTTAAAAATAACAAACAAATAGGTATTCAAAAAATCCCAATTCCGCAAATCTGCGAGATTCGCATCATACATCTCGCAGCTCTGCGGGATTGGATTCCCTAGTTCCAACAGTATTGGGATCCCCCATTGAATATCGCATTATTCTAGCTTAAAATTTTTCTTTATCTTCGAAAATAGTACAGTTTTCAATAAATAGAAAATTTTATTTTATTAGATAGCATCATATTTGCTTGACACCATTCTATCATTTTGAAGGAAATTCTTAATTAATCGCATAGACAAGTTTTTTAAACCTATGAAATGTTTGAAATAATTGTTTATGTACTTGATAGTACAAATAATACAATGAAATGTTTATTGCATTGTTGAATTATCAAAATGAAACATAGTAATTGAATATATTGTTACGAACTGGGTTTAGTAGTTTAGTTTTTGGGGAATACTGGTTTACAAGTAGATGACTTTATTATCCACACAACAATAACCAATCACTATTTTATAGCACTAGAATCCGTTTAACTATCGCAAGGGCCATTAGATAATATCACTTATCATTTATCGCAGTTCGCACTATATCGCTGTCGAACACACAACTGACTGACTGACTTCCATTTTTTTTTTGTGTGTGGCCTCTCGCAGGTCCACCTAGGAGGTTGTCGGCTGCTTGACCGGACTTGCCTGTGGCGGCCTCGATTCGAGAATCAAAGCCTCCAGCCAGGGCTTACTTAACTAACCTTAAAAACTAAGCGACTACACGCTAAGGGCACCCCCTGTGGGGTACGGACCTCGGCTTAGGGCGTCGCTGGGGGAGGGCAGCAAGGGACGGGCTGGATCGAACAAGACATTATTGTTATTAACGGGAAATATTTTAAAACTACGGCTCAGCGACGCGGGCTGGCTTGAGCAAGGGACGGGGAGGACGTTGACGGGATTGTCGCGGCGGGCCTCGGCGGCTCTCTTGGAGCAGGGTAATGGGGTCGTCGGGGGTGACGACAGTATGCCTAGGACGGCGAATCTTGGAGAAGCGGGAGGGTTCGTATCGGGTTGCCGATGAGATAAGGGGGTTGCGGTGTTTCACAGCAGTATCGAAGAAACGCTTGCAAAGGCGTTTCATGAACTGCTGGATGGTGGGTGACTGACTTCCAGTCGGGGAGGTCGCTTTTATACCATATAATAATGGCCAAGAATATTCTAGTAAAATTTTCAAGGTCATTTTAGAACAATGCAGTCGCTTCTCGGATCATAAATTTAAAAATGACATTTTCTAGAAGCTCGCCTAGAAGCGCCGAAATTCACATGAAGAATAACGACGCTTATTGTATTAGACAGAAGGAATAAATTCCCTCATCAAAATCGCAATGGTACCTTCAGTGAACTTGCATAGATTTTTCTTTGGTTCAATACGTTTTAATTTATTTGACGCTACTGTTTCTTTCTCATCATCAATTCCACGGAGATATGACTTGTTAAAGTTTCACGGCGTAACAGTATAGCTCAATTATTCTGCAGTATTTTGTATTGATGTAGGCAAAATAAAAGAGAACTGTTCAATGCAACTATTCGTGTAATAATGCCATAAATTGGTGTGTGATTTTATAAATATAAGGTTAGGCGAGCTGCACACTGCAATTTCTAGAGTTTATTTCTTCTGTTTTAGTTAGACAGATATTTATTAAGACCTTATTAAGTAAGAAAATGATAATTGCAGGACGACGTAGCAGCGCTAGTGAGTCGGATAGCAGGGTACGCGGCGGGCGCGGCGGCGGCGGCGGCGCGGCTGTCGGGCGCCGAGCTGCTGATGGCGTCGCGCGACGAGCTGGTGCAGCAGCTGCGCCTGCGCGTGGGGCCGGCCGTCAAGGTGTACAGCGCCGTGCGCCAGCTGCGCGACAACTACACGTGATCGCGCGCCATCGCTAGGGCCATCCTTATGCTCATATGAGCTGGATGCCTCTAGTGGCAATATACCAAACCTCCTACTGTGTTTTCTCACGTGTTTCCAAAGCCAAACTCATGCTCATTGTGTAAATATCAAGTGAAAACGGACCTCTTTAGAGGTATCTATGAAATATAGTGTTGTGCATTCATAACTTTGTCTTCTGATGGGACTTCTATATATATTTAGATTGATGTCTACACGTCATAGATATTATTTTTGTTACCAATTAGCGAACTGGGATTATTACAATGTGCTTCTTATTATGAACTTTTCATGCTCATTTAAAAGATTTGAGCGATGACTTTTGTTTGGAAAATGAAAATTATGGATTTATATTTTATTGACAATCAAACTTGTTGACTATATTGGCCAAATTAGATTGTGTATTTAGTTACTGCTTGACGTTAGTATATTTTTGTGACTGTTGTAATATTTAGTGTTTTAGTTGAGTAGAGCTATAATATTTTAACCATTCTCAACGAAATATTTAATACATCAACATTATAAAATCGGGCAATATACACTGAACCAGTAATTATTGTTTGCATCAAGCAATACAGTTTGCGAGCACAAAACTCACTAAGATTTAAATAAGGCTTTAAATGCGGCGGTTGTGATTGTATGCAATCTTAGTGTCGTGACTAGGAAATATTTAAGAAATCAAAAATGAAACAAGAACACCTGAACTTCTTGCAAATCCAATATGTAGGTTTATTCAAAATCACGGAAGGGGTTTTTACATTGTAGTACTTTTACATATTTCAAATCTGTTGTGTGTACATTTATAAATCTGTCTTAATATTTATTTAGCCCTTTCAACACCACGGTTTTATTCATAAAACGGTTACCACACGCCACGACTCAAAAATGCCTGGTTTAAGTAGTGTTGCGAACAGGAACATATCGATGCTTTTGTAAAAATCGGGTATTTATTAATAAATGTATATATTACTAAGTATATTTGATTTTTTTGGACTATTATTGATTCCTGGAAGTATTTTAAACAAAAAAAAAATACGCAAGCGCGCTTTTTGAACATATTAGTAAAGAAAAAAAAAATGTTAAAAGCAAGTCAATTTCGCATCACTAGTTGTCTGACATATGTGACTATGGCATATGTCTATCACATGTACTTTCAAGTCTTTAGTGAGGTATCAACTTCCGGTCATAAACATCGACAAGTTACAAAATTTTATTATTATTAGACTAGCTATTACTCGCGACTTCGGTCGCGTGGAGTTAAGGACTCCTCGAGTTTATTACTCTCCTTTTTTGGGGCAGTCATGTAAAAAAAAAACCATTTCGGAGATATATCCCCTCCCCTCCCCGAGATTTAAATCCCGTTCCCGCGGGAAAATGTACAGTAGCTTAACATACTCGTTATAACATTAGCCAAATCCAAACAAAAATGTTATTTTTATATGAAACAGACATTATTTACCTACATATAAATTAAAAGTAGATTAGAATTTCAAAGTACTTAGTTGAACAATGTACATAAATTGAGAGAAGTTGAACAATGTACATAAATTGAGAGAGAGATTGAGTTATTTTAATTTTAATTAATAATAATAAAAAACTTTTTACATGCTTTTTACGAAGGGACAAAACTATTATAGAAACACAGACTTCCAAAATAAAAGTTATTTTGCACTTTTCAGTGTTTTTTTGTGTTGTCGGTTGTATTTTTCTTTTGTAAAATGTTTTTTATTTTACACTTTTTACTTATGGTACCACCACTAAAAAGTACCCCTCAGCCAAAATTAAATACCTTATAGCCAGAGTGCATCTTATGGAAATTCTAATAATCCCAAACACGGTTAGGTTACTTTATGACAGAGTTCCGTTACCTACTTTCCGGCTTCATCATCAGATCGGTTCGATATATCCCCTCCCCCTTTTCTTTTAGTCAGTCATTGACTACACATGTAAACAAATAAATTTTAATTGTTACGACAGTTCTGCTGTGATGTTATGAAGAGTTCCGTTCCATAAATCTTCGAAGTTCATGATCAGATCATAAAAATATTTCTATGAGACAAACTTGGCCACAATTGACCGAGAAATAGTTGAAATGTTATGCTTCTTGTTGTTGGTCCCATAGAAATATTGTTATGATATGATATGAAACACATTCAGCCTTCTTTTTGAAGTTGGTTTAAAAGAAGCTAAACTTGTGTTTAATTTTTAAACTGATTGCCAAATTCAGTTTGTTCACTCGCTCGTAGGTATTGAAAAAAGGTCATTTTGATTTAATATTGTTCAGATTGTACCGAATAAGTGTACCCAATCAAAACTGAATAAGTATTGGTACATGGAGAATTTCTGAAGATCCTTTTAAAAGAAGCAGACAGCAAAATAAAAAGAGAAATAGTACAGTCACGCCACGAATGACCAAACTTTGCCTTTAAGTGTATAGATTCTTATTTAATTAAATTTAACTTCGTATACACTTATATGTTGAGCTTTTAATTGTAGTTGGTCACTTTCTAATTCATTGTCATCTTCTAAAATCCTAATTATAAATTCGTCGACAGTAGTCATTTTCTAAATTTAAGTAACACATTATATAACATTTATAAGGTTACATTAAATAAATATCGATAGATTTTTTTATTAAAACCTACACATCACGAAATAAGCGATTCGAAAAAAATTTGCGCCTCTGACGTCACTTCTGTCTTATAAATCACACATTATAGAGTTGTAAATTCATACATAACGATTTTTGAAAATCAAGGTAAAATAGAATTTAAAAAATATATACCTATAGGATTTGATACTAAATGAAACTAAATTTAAAAGGCGTTTGGTGTTGCTTTCTTGGTTATTTGATTACATAAAAACTGGTGATTGACAATATTAGTAGTAATGCCGCATTTTAATCGGTACATCACTAATGTCATATATCAGACTTTGGCGCTCCCAATTAAATTTAATATTACTTCACTTTGGACTAAAAAAGAGGTCAAGAAGATAGAAATAAAATTGAAACAACGTATGAATATGCTGTAATATTTCACATTTTATTATCTTGGAATGTATGAACTATTCGGAAAACCAACTCTTATGTCGTTAACTGCGTATGTTGACATAAAAATTGAAATTTGTTTCAACCGATTTATTTGTCTTATATATTAGACCTCGGCGTCGTGGGCACGAAATTGATTTGTCACATATATCAGACTATGGCGGTTAAAGGGTTAAATAGACTTATTAATACTGATTTGAAAATAGATCAGAATGTTGACTTGGATATTAAAATCAACAAGGAATCAAGCTCTAAGATTTTGTTAGTATAATTGAATAAGATCACTTGTGCAGTATGTCAATTTCTCGATCGAAGCTCACTGTCTTTATGTAGATAAATGTTACGTTAGTTACATACTGTTTATGGATCTTGGAACTGAACAAACAACAGGCATTTGGTCACTTACCATGGTGACATTGTATTGTCATTAGTCCACATATCAACAGTTAGTCGATTGATACACCTAAGTGTTAGTATGGACTAAAACATGCCTAAGAAATTACATTATTTTTTCTTTAGTCTTGAGTCAAACTTAAAACAATGTTGTATTTGTAAATATAAAGACCATGTACATAGCTAAATATATTGTGCAATCTAGTTTTAAAGTAATATAACCATTACTTGTCACTTTTCTTTTGTAATGCCCATACTTTTATTTGAATTATATAATATTCAACAGTCAAGTGGCAATAGATGATATCTTAATTTATGAAATTTCGTCATAAGTGTAATAGACTACTTTTTCTTTGATTAGTCTTGTAAGGTAAGAATGAAATTTTATTTTGTGAAAAAGTTATGTTTATGAGATATTTCTGTTTTAAGCAATGAGATAAAGCTCTGACCAAACTGAACCGAATACTGTGTCATAAGCGGGACTACATTAGCTCCAGTCAATACAGAATTGTTTCAACTTGGAAGAGGTGTTTAAACTGGTATGATTATGTAGTTGCAGAACTTCCTAACTCATCAACACAGTTGATGCGCTGAGCCGCGTCCCACGCAGGGTTCAGGTCACTGTGGCCAGAGCTGGAGGTAATCATGTATTTAGTTGAAAATGTAATCCAGTTTTGGTTGATCATAAAGAAGTAATAAATCTAAAATATTCACAAAAGGAAAATGTGTAAAAACTAAAAATGTTGCAAATATTTTGAAGCTCCATTATGTTTTAAAATTAAATAAGAATTTTAATTTCTTTAGAATAGGTTTTATTTTTCATTATTGTCTCCCATGTTTCAATGAAAATCATAAATTAAGTAATTAAGATTGATTGATTACTTATTATTTATGACTGTAAATATATTGTATTACGCTGCTGGAATATTTTAAAGCAGCCACGATTATACAGTGCTAGGTACGATGTAAGTTTTTACACGACGATAGTTAGTATTATAGTGCCATTTCGATTGGCACCAAATATTTTATTGTTACTCTGTAATTTAATAAAAATTGTGAAACTCGATACTTTTCTTTGTTGTCTGCCGGCCGTTTTGTTCACCAGCATAAAGGGAAGGTTTTAGGGCAGGTAGGTAGCGTAGGGTAGGGTAGGGTAGAGTAGAATAGTCAGTTGTCAGGAGCGAAGAGCGGGCAAAAGCTAGTTGTATATAATTATCTACCTTTACTTTTTGCTTTTAGCATAAATCTTGATAAATTAGAATGGCGAAACAAAAGATCTAGGAAGACTTTAAAAGAGGAAGAATCGCTAGATGCGTAAAATAATCTAGAACATACTGCTAAGCAAGAAAACCGAAGACGCAAGTTATATATATACGTAAAGATAGAAAAAGATTAAAAGCACTCCAAGTGAACAACGGATGCAATAAAAAATGTGAAAAGGGCGCCAAAATTCTTCTGCACTTGTGTTTGTCACCTAACTCTTCCTTAACGGCTAGACCAAATTGGATAAAGCTCTGTGTGTATACTTCAGTGGGTCTTTGGAACTACAGAAAAAAAATCCAAAGAACTACAGAAAAAGTTACAGTAAGGTTGACCCTAGGAATCAGATCTGACCTCATACCTCTACTTAAAATTTGCTTCCATGATTACGTTTTGAAATTCTACCAAAATGCAAAACAGTTTAAGATTCAAAGATTCGAAAGCATTTATTTCAAATAAACCATTTACAGGCACTTTTAAAATGTCAAGAAGTCATCAGACAGAAAAAAAAGATGGTAATTATTCGGCAGTTCCTCAGAACCTCTCGTACGCAAAAGAAGTAAATTGGGACCATAGATTTATTATAATACTAGTATTATAATAAATCTATGATTGGGACAGTCCGATGGAATCTACATACATAGTACAATTCCATGATTGTCCTTTTTTAAACTGGTCCCGAGTATTTGGCGGGATTTTTTCGAGTGAAGTTCAGTGGCTGTTTTAATTATTCGCAAATTGATTCCTAGTGTGTTGTGTGATGTAAAATTAGTGCAATATAAAGAATAGAATAAACTTTAATGTACACCAAAAAAGGAACACAACTTAAACACAAACAAATAAAAAATCATGAAAAAGGATATAAACTAGTGCTTGACTGCGATCTCACCTGAACCATCAAGTGAGATCGCAGTCAAGTATCTGGTATGACAAGCAGAGGAACTTTGTGAAATGGTCCACTACATTGTCGGACCCATATAAACTTAAATTTGGTGTTAGGCAGGGTGGTCTTACATCCCCGAGACTGTTTAACACTTTTTTTTTAATTTTTATAAACCAGTGCTTGACTGCGATCCCACCTGATGGTAAGCAGTGATGCAATCGTTGATGGTGAGGCGCACTAGTTTATTAAGAGCCTATTCACTCAAGCCTTGAAGACATCTAAATTATAATTGGATGGAAAGACCTCAGCACGCAAATTGTTCCAGTCCTACAATGTACGCAGTGTATAAACGACGAGGCGAAACGCTTAGTCCGGACCGTAGAGGTTTCAACAACGTAGAGGGGGTATACTCGCCATACGTTAATTTGTTCGATGGTACAAGTGAGATGGCGGAATCAAGTCATGAAATTTCCGCACACGCTCTCCAAAATGCAACATGTAAAACACCGAAAGTCTGACTACCCTACGCCTACGCGATCTCGGTAAAAAGGCGCTATGAATTTTATTTTAATATTGTCTACCTTAGCCAAGCTTGAAGTTTGTCGAGACGGCTGACTTGATACATTTGCTGCCCAATACTGCAAAAATATTAGAATGTGTTTCATCCGTATTCTAAGGCTAACGCTGCGTTAAGTGCTGGTCGCACGCGCGGATACGCGTGACGTACCGACGTCGCGTGACGATGCGCATGTGTCGTGTGCGGCGGGCCCGCATCATAAAACATTAGTCGATTTTTATTTTCGCAGCTCTATTAATTATTTAAGTCTATGGTAGGGTCTAGTTGCTAGTTACTAGTCTGTGGTTGCTTACTAGTTTATGGTTTTACTTGTTATCTGTGCTATCGAAATTTTGTTTGGCTCTTGATCATCTTGATTTTCATGAGTTTTCGACTTTTCTGAGAATATTGGCTCAAATATATTTTTATAATGGCTCTATATTGTGCAAGTGAGTATCTTATTCTTGATCACATTTCAAGTAACTCTAAAATCTTACATCTTCATTACGTATCCTCGTATCTCGTCTACCGGTGGGCGAAAGCTATCCGTGTATGGTTAAGCAATAATTTCGTGGTGTTAAAAAACGTTTATTTATGTTAGTTTATTATTGTCTTGATATTTTGAAGCCCGTCTATGTGATATCTACAAGGGACATCCATAATTTTGTGTTTATAACCTAACATTATGATTGTAGTATCAAATGAGGTCCCCGAGCTGCCTGTGGTGTCCCCTTCGTCTGGCGCCGTGTTTGAAAAACGCGTAATCGAAAAATATATCATTGAGAATGGAGTGGACCCTATCAATGGCAAGGAATTGAGAGTTGAGGATCTCATTGAAATCAAAAGTGAGTACACAGCATTAAATTAAGCTAATAACAAGCTAGCAAGTAAGGGTGGGGGACACAGAAATATCAATTTGGAAATCCGCCCCTAAGACGACCCACTGACCAAATAATTTCATGTAATCATAGAAAATTGGACATATAGTCTGAATTATTAAACCTGTGCCTAATATCTATGGTCTATAATTGCTTACTACTTAATCTATCTTTTTAACGTAATTCCAGTTTGATTCTGAACTGCTAAATACAATTCATACTGAATTCTGTCCATAATGTTCCAACTTATATTTTTAAACTAACAGTTATGTCAGATAACCATTGTTTTTATTTATTATAATATATCTCTAGCCTACTCTACTCTATTTTACCCTACCTACCTACCGTACAACCCTGTATGTTGGTAAACAAAACAAAAAAGAAATTATTAAAATTGGTCTAGCTGTTCTTAAGTTATAGCATGACCAGGAGAAATAGGGGTTAATTTTTATATATAAATAGATAGATTACAAGTCTCGTTTTGTATAGTTATTTAACATGTCAGTACTTCACAGCTCCACCAATAGTGAAGCCAAAGCCGCCAAGTGCCACATCCATCCCGGCCACACTGAAAAGCATGCAGGATGAATGGGATGCCCTCATGCTGCATGCCTTCACGCAGCGCCAGCAACTACAGACTGCTCGACAGGTCAGGTTCATTATCAATAATTATCAATACAAAAAGAGGTAGGGACTTCAGTTACCAGAATGAGTGTAATATTATTTGGTTATCCAGTAAATACTTGTTTGTACACAAATTTCATTTAGTATATGTGCATTTAATTCTGGCCAGCTTGCGCCCAGATAAAGCCTGGCTGAACTTTAAATCCATTTTCTTTGCGAAATATTGATTGATTTAAATAATGCTATGTACATTCTGAAGAACACTTAACCAGTAATTTTTTTTGTGTAAATATATTTCTAAAGATCAAGTACGTTTGAAAGGAGTAAGAAAACGGCGCCTAGCTCAGCTTATGCTGCCGATGAGAATCCAATCCCGCAAAAGAGGTATTTGATCAGAAATGCGGGATTACTCATGCGGAATCATGTCTGCGGGAGTGTTTTTTTTTAATTTTTTTTATTCAGACAACTCGTCGTTCTGACTATGTATTTAATAGACCAAGCACAGCGATGTATCAACTTTACATTAAATTCGTGACTTTTCTATAGACTTTAAACGGAAAATAATTTTGTTTTCAATTTGTACCTTACAGCAAAATTTTAAAAATTTTGTGAGTCCTTTGTGAAACGGTAGTCCTTTATGGTAGTTGTACGGAACATAAACAATATCAGTTTAGTTAAGTACCTACTCTTGACATTTGTTTTTGAGCTGGGAAATCATCCAATGAGTTCTTGCGCTCTAGGGTGGAGTGGGACACCATCCCACACCACGTCAGGCTTTTGCTGACTAAAACTACACCTGTGTCCTTTTGTTGCCCTTACGCTCTGGGACCGCAGGCTGTCTTTATAGAAATTCCCTGGGGCCGTAGCGGGCAATTTTTTGCATAACAAACAAATGCTGTAGGCTTGCCGGATCGCCATTTTGATGCGGGATTGCATTCCCTGGCAGCGATATTTAAAGTGATAAATAACGCAGCGTTGGTATTTTGTTAGGACCCGCGGTGATGCCACAGTCACACTCACGGAGGTTAAATAAAGACTGGGTATCGAAACAAAATAATAAATAGTAAAGGACACATAGATAAAAAGTGTGAATTTATGTTAAAGTGTCATGTAAATGTTAAATAAATATTGAACCATAGACAGATGATACCAACCATACATACATGAGTTTATATTTTTTTTTTTTCAAACCTATTGACCTAGCCGTTGCAGAGGTGTAGGCTTCAGAAAGTTACTGGTTTTGTGGCACTTCTCAGGTCATAGGGCTTAAGCCTCCCAAAACCATAGCCTTATATCTTTGTTTTCCATGTGTCACAATAGTTTCCCTCCAACTGACGGTTGTCCTTGGGTGTTCTAGCATAGCACATACAGGGATAATCGTCGGTTGGTATCACGTTCCATGAAAATTGTCTAAAGGGCCTCTGCAAGCTGGCTTTGGCCCCTCGTATGCAAATTAAATGAGTGAACAAGCTTATTATGCCTTGTCGTACAGGAACTAAGCCACGCTCTCTACCAACACGACGCGGCGTGTCGTGTGATCGCTCGTCTTACGAAGGAGGTGACGGCTGCCAGAGAGGCCCTCGCCACGCTCAAGCCGCAAGCAGGCATCGTCGCGCCACAGCCGTCGCATCAAGTACGTTAAACACACACACCTACACAATTTTTATTATTATGGTATTTGTTATACAGGAATCCACAAAAATTTCTGTGAAAAATGGTTGTCGTTCCTACCTTCCGTTAGAGCCTTGGTACGACTAGAAGATTGCTTTTCTACGCTCTAAATTTGATAATGAAACAGCACGTTTTTATTAAGGAATTCACTTTGATGTCGTATAGTGATGTTTTCATATGTGTGTGAGAAGTGGACTGTATTGATGCGGGGTAAATGCACGTGAACTTGATTGGGTAAAGGGAAATTAGGCAGGAAACATGCCACACTAACCTCTTTTCCGTCAACCGGCCGAAAATTGGAACTCTGTGTGATCTTTCTGGACATGATCTACCCGTATGCCAAATTTCATCCAAATCCGTTCAGCCGCTCGAGCGTGAAGAAGTAACAAACATGTTTTTTTTTTTGCCTTATAACATTAGTGTATAATCGACGAAGGCGTAAAAGGATTCATGTAGTCGTGACTCTTATTATATAGGGTGACTGGTAATTAGTGTTCGATACTTAAACACGTGATTGTGCTCATGATAACTAACAACTTCAAAAATCAGCTGTTCAGTACATTTATGTTTGCTTATTGTACTGAACAGCTGGTATTTTTTTCGCGACTTCGGCTTTGCTCCCACAACAAAAATTGTTTGTTATCATGAGCACAATCACATGTCTAAGTATTGTACACTAATTGTCCGTCACTATATAGGTATAAGGTTCTGATTTGATTGATATTTAATTCAATCAGATTGAACCTTATATCAACTTGGATAAGTCACGTCAACATGTAGTTCTTTTCACACAGGCAGATTCTCCGATATTTCTTGTATCAATCTTGCTTGCAACTAACTACGTATATTCATCAGGCGGAGGCAGGAGCTGCCGGGGGTGGCGCCGCCCCCGTGGGCATGTCGAGCGAGGTGGTGTCGCGCCTGCAGGAGCGCGCCACCGCGCTCACACAGGAGCGCAAGCGCCGCGGACGCACCGTGCCCGAGGGGCTGCTCGCGCCTGACCAGATACGAGCTTTCCTTACCCTGGCTTCACATCCTGTGAGTATTCTTGAATTGCCTATTTTTCATCCTTCATGTTGTTGAGAGATTCTTCTCCATAGGAAACACCAAACCAATTTGGAACCGTGTGCTAGTTTCTGACGTTTTATAAGTGCCCATGTAGGCCTATGTGAAATTTTGAATTTTGATTAACTTATTACTCGTTAATATTGATACAATTACTCATTTTAATGTTGATGATTTGTCTGGAATAACTTTTAGTATGGACAAAGATTCATGTGCTCAATTTTGACTTTTGAAAGGAGATTCTGTTTATTATTGAGTAATATGAAGCTTCAATTTTAAGGTTACAGGTTAACCAGATTTTTTTTAAACCTGTAATTCCATATCTAAAAAGATGGTTGTGGTATTGATGATGATGAATTTTGGTTTAGCATCTACACCATAATTCTCTTATAGGCTTATCTGCTCCTATAATATTGACTTGTATCCTCCAGGGTCTACACTCAGCCAGTGTACCAGGTATCCTGGCTTTGGATATCAACCCTTCGGACCACAGCAAGCTGCTGACCGGAGGCAACGACCGCAACGCGACAGTGTTCAACAAGGACACGGAGCAGGTGGTGGCCATCCTCAAAGGGCACAGCAAGAAGGTCACACGCGTCATCTACCATCCGGATGAAGATACTGTCATCACAGCCTCTCCTGATCACACTATTCGTGTATGGAATGTGCCAACGTAAGTAAACTGATGCCATTCGATTTTATTAAAGTTAAATCTAGTGGTTACAGTAGTTTTCAAGAGTGTTTGTTATAAATCCTATGTTGTTTGGAGGACACCATGGAGAACTTATTTATTTACTATGTCGCTTGTTAACAGGTCCCAGACGACAGTGATCCTGCGCTCGCACGACGGCCCAGTAACTGGCCTGTCGCTCCACCCCACTGGCGACTACGTGCTGTCCACGTCTACCGACCAGCACTGGGCCTTCTCCGACATCCGCACCGGTACGCTGCTCACCAAGGTCAGCGACTTTTCCGGCGTCAGCCTCACCACCGCGCAATTCCATCCTGACGGTCTCATCTTTGGTACTGGTACTGAGAATTCCCAAGTTAAGATTTGGGATCTTAAAGAGCAAAGCAACGTAGCCAACTTCCCTGGACACGTGGGGCCTGTCACATCGATTTCCTTCTCCGAGAACGGTTATTATCTTGCCACGGCAGCTGAAGACGCGTGCGTTAAGCTATGGGATTTGAGGAAGTTGAAGAACTTCAAGACTATTCAGCTTGAAGAAGGGTATGTCATCAAGGAGTTGTGCTTCGACCAGAGCGGTACGTACCTGGCTATCGCGGGCACAGACGTGAGGGTGTATCTGTGCCGACAGTGGCAGGAGCTGAAGGTGTTCAACGACCACACGGCGTCTGCCACGGGAGTGCGCTTTGGCAAGAACGCGCAGTACATCGCCTCCACAAGTATGGACAGGACGCTCAAGCTGTATGGGATAGAGTAGGAAGCAGGGTAGCACTAGTCCATGTTATTATATTTTGTACGGTATCAATAGGTTACAATGAGGTATTAAGCAATAATACAATGGCCGGTTCAAAGATATCACTATTGGCGAAAATTAAGATTATAGGTTTTTGTTTTTTTATTTCGGCTGGCTCAAAACTAATTTTATTCTGTCCATAATTACGCCATTCAATTCATTAATAACATGTGGCGTCAATTATCTTTTGTGTAGTGCCATTTTTTTTAAATTACCTGTTTTGTTTCTCTGTTGATTCGCCGTTCAGTTTGCTACCTTTAGCGATACGATATGATGTACAGATTGCATTGAATCCAATTGTCAATCTGCATATTGGATGTATATTTAACTATTCTGCTACGACAAAATCTTATTTGTGTTAAGAACACAAATAAGATTTTGTCGTAGCAAATATTACATTTTCCGATATTTACAATATTACATAATTATTATAGTAGTGTTAGATTGATTGTCTTCATACAATCTCTGTGAACCTCAGGTAAGGTTATAAACATTAACACCATCAATTCAATATCAAGTATAATAGCCACGCCATTGAGGCAAAAACAAGCAGTTTCAACTCTGTAATTGATGGTAAAAAGATAAAAACAAATGGTATATTATGACAAAACTATAATATTTGACTAATTAACATCTATGTTGATTAATGAACAGTTAATAATAAATAATGAAGAGTATGTTTTCTTTGATTAAGTTTATGTTAGGTTAGGTTATAGCTGATAAATCTTATTGTAAGTATATAATTAAAACTGAGTGGTTGATGTTTTGTAAGAACTTGAGAAGACCTGACGAGTTGTGGAAGTATTTCATTTCTTTATAAATAAAGCGAATGAATTTTATAACATGTTTTATTTAGTCCTATCAACTAAGGGCGGAATTCACCAATAAAACTAATCGCGTTTTAACGTTTGGCTCGCATAATCGCGTTTAGCCCGGCTGTCACTAGTGTCACTTGTAAAAATACAACAAAAGAAAATACAGACAAGTGGTGTATTGGTGAATTCCGCCCTAAGTTGCGGTTATGGACGAGGCTTTCAGAAATGAAGACTCCTCTCAGCATCATGTATCTTTATTTTCAAATTTACAATTAAAACAAACCCTCCCATCACAACATAATTAGTTTGATACAATAATAATTATATATACACTTATCATTACAGGAATATTAACATAAAATCTACCAATTCATATAATATACGACTTCCGAGTGTCCGCAACGCCTCTGCAAACAACTATCATACATCGTCGTCACACCTCCATACTAAAATAAAATATAATTTAAATTCTTTAAGATGATCAAAACCTATAGTCTTGTGTACAGTTAACAGTTATAGTACGAATATAAGAGTAAGTATGAGACTGTGTACAAACTACACAGATCGTAAATGTTACTGGTGTGTGGTGGGTATGGCAAACTTGTGCAACGTGAGATTTCAATGGCTTGTGGATGGGTGTTGCTTTCTCGTACGAGTTATAGCTATATCATAATTCAACTTGTTTTCGAAGCAACAGAAACTGAGTTAACTGTATCAAGCAGCAGAACATGAGAACAGTTGATATGGATGAGCATGTGACAGGGCGGGAACTTGTTGCCAGTCTTAACAATTCTGTACTGAACGCAGTTCGCGCCCCTGTCGCATGAAGGTGACCTCCGGCCGGCTATTTATGTACTTTGTACACAAGTATTTTTGCATACAACACTGAATCTTTGCAAGAGACTAGTCTTAACTAACCTACGAGCATATTGAGTAAAAATGAAGTCCCCTGTAACGTCAACACGGGTTTATATACACAGTAGCTTATATAGCACTCACTATTGCTATAAGAGAAGATTCGATAATCCACCAACCGCGCTTCGCAACTCATTGGTCTCCATAGAGCTCGGGCTCACCGCGCGGCAGTCTGTGATACTACTCGAGTCTGCGACAGTTGCGCTGGCCTTAGGTTTTAGCTACAGCAGACAGAATTGTGACGAGCTGTCAGATATGTAAATATCGACAATGCCGCCCCTAGCAGCGGCCGCCGCGGCGTCTCTTTGCACTAACGAAGCGATTGGGTATAGAAACTATGAATATTGTCTAAGATTATCTTTTCTATTTTATCAAAGTCATTCTATAGCATCCTATGACATCTTAATTTACTGCTACAAAACATGATATATTGAGTCCATCCATAAAATGACTTCGATAAAAACTATCGACAAAAACATGAGATCGAGTGGTTATATCGACGCAGAAGTTAAATTAAATTATCGATATAAGTGCACATAAGGCGATATAACTACTCGATGTAAAACAACGTTGAAACTGGTAATAATACTACCTATTAGCTGATTAGTTCGCTGAAGGGAATGATTGGTTGCCAAACAACTTACTAAGTTTCAGCTGAAATACTTTTTTTTTTATCTAACTATTTATCGAATGTTTTTTTTAATATTTCAGTACATAGTATTCCATCAAATCAGTAGTTTTACACTACACTCGTATACAATAATACATGTATTAACAGAATATTACAATATGCATAGTGTTGTTCGTTTTTACGCTAATTTGATCATTCATAAAAATATCGACATTCGATAAACATTAAGATTTATAAACAAGTAGTTTTAAGCGCAGTAAGCCTGTTGGGGTGGGTAGACGTCATGCCGATAAGCACATCTGGGTCTGTATAGGTGAGTCAGCAGTGTTCCAATGCAAGAGCGATATGGAGTTATACATGACGAACAGTGCCATCCCTTTTTCACACTCGCACTCCTGTACACCTCCAGGTACAAAATATATTTCTCGACCGACGTTACAAACAGTGGGATATAGAAACTTGTAACAAGATAAATATGAAGGGGCTATGTATCGATATGTTTACACTTTCGAAATTTTTTTACAATTTTGTAACTGTTTGACTGTCAAAATGTAATTTTGGATGTTGTGCGGGCTCATTTTGGATGTTGTGCGGGCTCATTTTGAATGTTGTGTGGGCTCATTTTAGATGTAGTATGGGCTCATTTTGGATGTTGTATGGGCTCATTTTGGATGTTGTGTGGGCTCCTTTTGTATGTTGTGTGGGCTCATTTTACGTTTTCGTGACATCTTTACAAATAAATATACTCTAAAGATCTAAGGGATCAACTAAATGTTTTTGGTTTTCAGTAGAGTGCGCCGTTAAATGGGTTTGTAGTTTAGCGGCTCAAACCGACAAGCAGAGGCGTAGCGTGGACTAATTTAGACGTGGGCAAAGGCACATCAGTGAGGTTTTTTCTTTCATAAATTCAAAAACGAGACAGCGACTGTGGCAACCTAGTGTTCGACCACATCGTCGCTTACCATCAGGTGAAATAGTGGTCAAAAACGAGCCTACCAATTATAGAAAAACCCTCGTTCTTATAGAACCCTCGCTTGTGCGAGCCCCCTTTGTTTGCGAGGCCGTGGGCGAGGGCACACTACGCCCACGCCTAACTACGCTGCCAACAAGTTAATTTACAATATGAAAATTCCACTCTACTAAAGACTAGAATCATCTAATCAAGTCCATGGACCTTACAAACTTAAGTTAATATTCTATGTTGGTTTTTCGAGTTCTAACTTCAGTTCAAACCTATACCTTCGAGTTTGTTATTTCGTTTTGAATCTTATTTCGAGGGCTGTGAAGCTCTTAATACAAAAAACTGAGTTCAGAACCGAGTTTCTTGTAATACTCCTATGTAAATGCCTGATCTATGTTTAAGGCTTGAAACAGGATTAAAATTAGAACTGGTTTTGTAATGACATGTTAAGGAGTTTATATTATTTGTGTGGTAGTGGTGGGGGAGAGTGGTTTAATATTTTTTGTTTTGTCTGTTTTGTTATTTAAAATACAGTTCGTACTTTTATGCAATCATTGTTTTACCTGATTTTTTGGGGAATTTATGGCTGGCTGGTTGGCATTTTTTGTTACCTTTGCAAAGCTTGTCCCAGTACGGTTTTTAATAACTACCCTCTATAGTCTTACAAGGGTAAAACATCAATTAATTAATAAAAAATTTCAGGATACCAGTCAGGTTAAATCTTTTTATAAATAAAATCGTATAGTAAATAATAAGAAGTTAAACACAGAGACTTGGTTAATTCGAGCAATACGCAATAAGGCGAGACAAATTCTAAAATATTCTAGTAAACTTTCAAATTTTACGAAATTAAAACTTGATGCAATCATGGAATAGTAGAAGAAAATAATCCGAGGATCCCATGACTTACGTTTGTGTTAGTTAATCGAAAGATTTACTATAATATCTTACTACTGTCTTTACAAAATATCAGATTAATAAATCACAATGGATGTGACCACCTACTTCTACACTCCACCAAGTGGCAGTTACCACCATATCGCATAATGTAAAGTGTCCCTTACAACGTCTATCACTTACATATTCTAGTAAAAAATGAAAAACAACATCGTATGCGACACTTTAAGAACGCGACATCATAGATGAATCATGTACATACATCCCAGATCCCTTACAATACTTCCAAATTTTCTGAATCGCACCTTATCAGGGTGGAAACTATCCACCGAATTTCTTAAAACTATTTTGAAAGGAAGTGGGGAGAATTTGGTTCGGAACGCTGCTTGCAAAGTGTAAACATACCGAAGCACAGCGTGTCGGAGGCTAGGGAGCAAGTCAGTAAGGCTGCAGCACGCGGCCCATGAGCTGCGGGGTCGTTTCCGGCGGTCATGCGAAGATGAGCCACAGCACGAACAAGATGGCCACCCACAGGAAGATCTTCGACAGGAACTGCTCCTCCTCGTACTGTGCTGTGCCGCGAGGGGCTGCATCAACAAATTGATAATTATAAACTATCGTGATAGCAAAAGTAGACTTGAAAGAGCAGGGGCGACCAAAAAAGGCTTTACTAGAATCGTATCAGGAAAATCATTTTATCCGCTTCCGCTACCAGTTGGTTTAATGAAGATGTTCTTTTTCCATCTTCTCTTTTATTTGGCCTATGTCCAGCAGAGCGCGGCTTTTTGCTGAAATGATGAAAGTAAGTTGTCCGACAGCAAATACTTTAGTGTATTTAAAACTTACCGGCACTAGGTCTTGGATCTCCGAAGTTGAATGTGGATGTAAACACCCCAAAGGGGAAGGCGCCAATTCCGAAGGACATGTGGAAACCCTCGCCGAAGCCGAACCCGGGGAAGCCGCTGGTGTTCTCGGGCTCCGTGCGCTGCCCCGCCGGCCGCGGCGGCACCTACAACGGCGATATTTAAATTAAAGTGAAACTTGGACGTTGGTATTGTTCTGGCCCAATAGCTGCTTAACTGGTGACGTATTCATCAAGTTTGCCTGCGTATTACTGGCCCATTCCCTCTCCTTGAGAGGAGGCCTGAGTCCCAGCAGTGGGAACATTAAAAGGCTGATTACGCTTATGCCTGCGTATTGTAAAATTAGAAGGTGGTGTTTGGTGGTGGGCTCAAGAAGAGGGGGGATACACGGTATCGCTTCCTCGGCAAAAAATATTTTTTTAGTCTAAAACTTTGCCACATCCCAAGGCATCGTCGGGGACAGTGAAAAGGTCACTCTGGTATGTTTTGGGGCACAGAGGATGGGATCTCACACATTTAACCAAAATTAAATAAATTTCGTTGTGCGTAAACTTAAATAATATTCCTTTCTCAGTCATTAACTGGTGGATTTCAAAAATCTTTTCACTGATATTCATTTAAATCCGTTTCGTTAAATGTGATATTAAGAAAATCATGAAACTTCTCCATTACCTTATTTCTAGGGTCTTCTTGTTTAGTGTTGCCCCGGCCATACAGCGGGATAACTTTGTCCCGGCTGATGGCCGCCTTGCACACGGGGCACACTTGCCGGCTCGGCCGCGTCTCTAGCCATTGGTGCAGACATGGCCAACTGCGGACATAGTAGCAGGTAATTGTTATTAATATTTTGATTTTGTAATGATTATGAATTTATGATTTTGATCGAAGGAACTCAGTCTCATTTATTATAAGTGCACGTTAAAACCGTTACGTTGTAATGATTTAAATGACTAATAACAAATTAGGTACTGATTGGAGTAACCTAGCACAACGGACCGAATGGGAGTCAAGTGTGGACAACGGTATCTATAATACTAATCGGAGTATTTAAGATTTTCTAAAATACTTTTGATTTCATCATTTCAAAAACAATATTTCTACGTTAGATATGGTAGGTACAATGTTGATAGTCGCGTACGACATTCGTCGCCAGCCGCGTCTCTTCCATTCTCCGCTCGGCAAGCGGTATGTAAGCGGCCAGTTCAGGAAAGATACATAATAAACCCATCACGCTGGGAGGAGTTGGGAAAAGATAGAGATGCTTGGAGGCGTTTGATGAAGCAAAATGTGTATTAGAGCACACGCAGCGAAACTAAATACCGAAATGGTCAACGTCAGGACAGTCGAAGGCACGGTTGGCGCAGTGGTTGAGTAATTGGCTGCTGCGGTGCACGTCGCGGGTTCGATTCCCACACGGAACGTATATTTGTATGGCCTACAGAAAGTTGTTCCGAGTCCGGATGTCTCGTGTAGTATGTTTGTGAACGCGCCCTCTATACAGCAGTAATTTCTAGTGCGGGGCAACATTCATGTGTTGGAATTGAGTGTTTGAACTCGTAAACTAAGTAAAGCATCCCGTCTTGGTCAAGTTAGGTTTTGTTTGGTCAATTCATGCGTAACAGTTAGGTACTTTGGCACAATAATCATATGAATGCAAGAGCAAGCAAAGTGTGCTCCAAATAAAAAACAAATAGCATTCAATTTTTTTTATGGTTAGCATACAAATAAATTGTCCATACCAAATCTGAAGAGACTCGAAATTTTTCTACTTCTATGGTAAGGAGTATTTAGGATCACAGTCACCATAATACAGGAAGGCACCACAGAGAACATACCTTCAGCCATACTTACTTCCTGTTTTTTTTAAGTCAATTAAAGATATGACATGAAGAAGAAATAATTTCAAGCTGTATCTTTATTAAATATAAACACATAAGTTACATTTTTTTAAACACAACTCATAAAAAAAAACATAAAAATATAAAAAATAGTACCCCACCGGTATCGGGAACAGGGTCCAAGCTACCGGCGGTCAGGGCTCCAGAGTAAGGAACCTCCTAACAATGTGAGCTGTGTCCAGGTGTACCGCTTTTTGAATCAAGCCCATGATCCAGCCGCCTAACGCGAGCCTCCTAAGGAGTTAGTCGAAGCTCTTGGCTATTAAGCCATTGCCCGACACGACTATCGGTACAATGATCGCCGAGTCCACATCCCACATGTCGACAACCTCGCGAGCCAAGTCAATATACTTAATTTGTTTATCTTTCTCGGCTCTCACGAGGTGCTCGTCATGTGGAACGGAAATGTCAACAATCATTGCACGCCTCTCGCTTCGGTTCACCACCACTATGTCAGGCTTATTGGCTACAATAGTCCTGTCAGTGATGATGGACCGATCCCAGTACAAAGTGATACGACCATTATCAAAAACTGGGTGGGTGGTTGGTGAGTGGGTAGTACGGCACTTCCGATTCCACAAGAGAGTATTTCAGAGCAAGTTGCTGATAGATAACCCTGGCTACTAGGTTGTGCCTATGCCAGTACTCTCCGTTAGCTGGACGAGAACATCCAGATATAATGTGACGAATTGATTCTCCCGGACGGTGACATTCCCGACAGATGTCAACCGTGCCGTCCTTCACAATAAATCTCCGGTAGTTATTCGTCAACTTCGTCCATGATTGCAGAGACAAAACCCTCGGTTTCCCTGAAGAGGTCACCGGAACGCAGCCAGGCTACGGACGCCAATTGGTCTACATCGGGCCCGTGAAGGGCCCGGAAAAAGCGTCCGTGATGTTCCTTGCTCTGCAATACTTCCCTGCGATCGTTAGTGTCAAGCACTACCGGTTTGCGCCAGTTCTCGTTAGCCAGGGAGAGCGGGGTGAGTCCCTTGTCCACTGCCACTACATCTCAATGCATACCCACGTCGGCAGCTAGGAAATATTCCCTGAGACTGCATACCTCGCGGTTGTGTAGGGTCTTAGCATTTAAAAAACCTCGACCTCCACACTTTCGCGGGATATACAATCTCATCACCGACGATCGTGGGTGATGCATTCGGTATGCAGTCAGCAATGTGCGGACCCTCCTATCTAGGGTGTCAAGTTCCGTTTGAGTCCATTTGAGTACGCCGAAAGAGTACATCAACACCGGCATGACCCAACCGTTGAAGGGGCGCACTTTATTTCCGCCTGAAAGAAGGCTATTGAATACCTTCTTCAGGTGGGTTATTCCTGTTATATTTCACTACTATCACACAACGCCAACTAGTCCTAAACTAAGGAGAGCTTGTGCTATGAGTACTAGACAACTGATAATCGGACGTAGTTGTTGAAAAGCGTTCCAACCCACAATCAGATCAAAAGAATTTTTTTAAGAAGAAGTAGAAATATTGTCAAGATAATCAACAGCAGATTAAAATTGAACATTTTGGCTAAACATCACAAGGAACGTAATTTTAGTTCATTTTGGAAATCAACCAATAGTTTTAATCCTAAGTCCAGCCCCCCTGTGAGTGTAGCGGGTTTGAGTGAACCAGATCGAGTCACCTCATTAAACCATTGCAGCTGGACGTAGCTGAGGCCAACTATAAGACCGACTTGTCCATTGTATTTACAGCGTGAGAAATAGCAGCTGTTATAAGAAAAATGGAGAGGGGCAAATCCCCTGGACATGATGGCCTCAGCATCGAGCACCTGAGGTATGCGGGGGTCACCTACCACGTGTGCTCGCTTTGTTTTTTAACATGTGTATTAGTCACGGTTACTTATCTAATGACCTTATGTATACATTAGTAGTGCCAATCGTTAAGTCGGGGGACGCCTCGGATCTTTCTAATTACAGGCCAATATCATTGGCGACAGTCATAGTAAAAATAAAATAAATAAAAAAAAAAGAATAAGTTTAAGTAGGTATTTGGGCCACTGGATCACTGAAAACCTCAAAGACAATTGTGATATAGAGAGGGAACGTAGGTCGCTGGCTGTCTGCTGCAACATTATGGCCCGCAGGTTTGCACGATGTACGAAACCAGTAAAGACGATGCAATCTAAAGCTTACTGTCAGTCCTTGGGCGGGCATACAGCGATCTACGTGTCCAGTATAATAACGCTGAGGGTACTGTTGGGGCTGCCATGGCGCTGCACTGCGTCAGGAATGTTTGCGGACAGTAATATTGATGGTTTTGCCGCAGTTATCAGAAAAAGATGCGCCTCACTGATGACGTGTGTCCGTGGCAGTTCCAAAGCTATTCTCAGGGTGTTCGCCGATCGCTGGGACTCCCCGATGGTACAGGTGGTTACAGCACCACGCTGAATTTTAACTGTTTTTAATGTATTCTAGATCAATATTTAATTCAATTTAATTCCATGTAATTCAATTCAATTTTAATTTTATTTATAATTATGTACCTTATACTAACATTAGATAATAAAAGAATTGTGACTACTAATATGGACGTTCGTCTGTAATAAAATTTTAGTTATTATTATTATTCACTTTATTCATTTAATATACATATACATAAAAAAAAATTATAATAATAAATAAATAAATATATAATATTATTATTATAAAGCGGCGCTGGCGTTTGACCAAGCACAGGCGCCAGTACGTCACACGCGGAAGTTGTATGCGGATGTCCGCTTTGTTTCACCCCGCGCGCGTGTCGCCTACCTACTCGCGTCGTATCGGTCTCGTGCATATGGCCCCGTACGGTGGCCGGCTAGGTCCCCAGTGATTTTATTCTCTGGGTGTATGTAGAGGAGGAGATATATAGAGGTGTGCCTAGATGACTTGAAACAGAAAATAAATGCCGATTTTAATTAAGTAAAAAGTGATATTAGTGTGCTAAAGAAACGTAATGTAAATTTATTTAAACGTTCATGTTTATGTCTGAAAAAAAGAGGAGTTTACTTCGAACAATACGTGTGTTCGGGGTTCAACAATAGATAGGTTCTTTTTAATTGGATATTATTGTAAATAAGTAATTGATACCAATTTCTTAAATACCCCAGAAGGCAATTCGCACCTGACACAGAACAAATGATCATGCTCATCACAGAAACATTTGTCTTGGGTGGGAATCAAACCTATGAACTCCGGTATAGCAGTCAAGGCCGCTAACTACTACACCAACAGGCCAGTCACATATTAAATAAGTCTAATTTATTTGGAACGGAGAGATCTGAAAACGAATGGTGCCACGCACGATGCAAGAGCTCAATACAATGACGTCCATTATACAAGCCGCTTGCCGTCGAGACCGCAATACAGTCCTGCAATCGATATGTGAACAGGTTGAACAACATTCTCATAATTTGAAACGAAAGATTTTCACATGAAAATCAGACTTATAACCCGTCAGTTTAAACCAAAGACATGGAACTAGAATGTATCTGGAAACATCATCACAGAGATAAGAGAGACATCACAACGACCCATGATAAAGCGCTAGAACAAGAGCCAATGCCACTGAAAGATGAAGTACGCGCAGTCATTAAACACCTTAAGCGGAATAAGGCTGTAGGTTTCGACGAGATCCCGATCGAAATAATAAAAGTCATGGGGGAAATCGGAGTAGACATGCTGCACATCATCTGTCGACGAATTTGGGTCATTGGACTGGTCTGACCGAGTGATTGGTCGCACTCTATATTTATTCCACTCCATAAAAAAGGATCAACAAAAAAGCGCTCCTTAGCTCTCTGGAGACTACAGCGTTTGATTTTGGACTCGCAATCAACCGTGACAAGACCAAAATGATAATTGTGGACTGTGCTGACAATAACCGGTGAGATAACAAAATAACCAACCAGACATCCAAGATATAGCAGGATGCGAGGTGGTCAAGAGCTACATATACTTGGGCTCCACGATCGAAGACGCTGCGCCATGATGAGATCCTCAGTGGAAAAACAAAAATTTGGAAAGTCTGCAGAATAACCAGAAATACAAAGGTTTGATTGATGAATTGCTTGGTCATTCCAAGTTTTAGACGTGGATGCTGAGGATGCGTAATCGTCGCAAGATTGACGCACTGGAATGTGGTGTTGGAGGCGCATGCTTGGAATTCCATGGACAATGCACAGACCTAATATTTTCGATCCTGAAAGAACTCAATATCAAAGAGATATTATCGTCGTCTGTGCTAATACGAATTCCCAAGTTCTTCGGGCATATCACCCGTAACGAGGACTCAATGAAACGACAAGGGAAAGTTGAGGGCAAAAGGTCACGTGGACACTCTCCAACACGGTGGACGGATTTCAAAAAATTTATAACACACTGCAGCGTTAATGAAAACTCCCAAGCTTCCAAACACAGAGCTGCATTACGTCGTATCACGAGAGAGGCGGTGGTGCAGGACTCAACCGATAATGACCATGATCACTCTATCAAGAGTGCACAACCTAGAAGAGAATTTATTTTGTGGCCATTATAACCATAATTTCTACAACATTAATTTTATGTTACCTTGACAGTTATCACTAAAGAATCTAGAAGCAATAATAATTTACAACAATCTCTTCAAGTAGGAAGTCAACCACAATCAGGATTTTTATTAAGTATATTTAGTCTATAGTTTTTAATATTGAACAATTTAATAAACAAGTTTCATGTTATAATTATTAAATTTTTTATTTGTTGTTTATTAACAAATTAAATGTCTGTACTTTTAAATTTTAGTTTCTGAACGAACTGTTTCCTTAACTTGAAAATTTAACATTGTTTTTTAATTGATCATTAAGATTTCATATCAGAATAATGTACATCTCGACTCTGTTGACTATTCATATATATGCTGAGCCTATGATTACCCTGAGAATAGGTGAAGACAGTGTTCTACATTCAACCAGAGCATGAATAAGACAAAAGGAGTAAAAAATAAAAGTCTAGATGCAGATATAAGTTTTTGAGGCAACATAATAACATCTCACATTGCTATTCACAGTTTACAATTAATGATGAAACCCTGAGGTGCTATGTGGTAAGATGTTCATACAACAGACAGCTTAATTCTAAGTAATTTAACTTATTATTTTTTAATATGTTTATTACATATATCATCTTGTCTGTAATGCTGACCCACTCCGGCTTCCTATAAAAATGCCTATCTCTGGGAGAACCGCTGTGGTCCCCTAAGTCTTACGTCAAGAGAATAAGACAGAAGGTCCTCCCACAAACTATGGACAGAGCAGGTTACGACTCCACAGTTGAATTATTATGTAAAAGATTATTCCAATAAAACAATTGATTCATTTCATATTTTCTTTTATGGTTCCTGAAGCTTGAACTTGGAAATCAAGTTACCAAGTCAGTATTGCTCTTGAAATAACATATCAGAGGTGTATTATTTGGAATACATCGGTATATTGTTTTGAATACATTCAGGTAAAGTGAAGTGAATGAACACAAAACATATTCCATTTACTCTTACGAATACGATTAGCATACTTAATTGTATGACTTTTATTAAATTAGACGATGTAAGGAGGGTGTGATGGTGTCGTACCAGAACAGGTGTCCACACATGCTGACCACGGCATCGCGGGCCGTGTCCAGGCAGATGTTGCACTCCAGCATACGCTCATCATGTTTGTCCTCCTCTCCGCCAGCATCGCCGCCCGGCGCCGAGGCACTCGCCCGCGCTTCGCTCGTCTCTGCCATCGCTCTGTCCAACAAAACACTCCGCAACTGAATAAGTCAAATTACACATAAATATTCAACAATTAATCCTTATCACCAATGACGTTCCCACTGTGACACGACAAAACATCACAGGGTTTTCTATACACTAATCTAGGTATACTTTCTTAACAACATTAACAAGAAAATCACCTGATACTGATAAATTTGAAATAATACCCAGCTTATTCTCACAGAAAATTATAAAAATAAATAAATCACATCCCCAATCCCGTGGTTTGATGATCTGTCATTTTTTGCCATAGACTATAGAGAAAGCTGTTTAGCTGTCACTGCTTCTTTAGTTTATGACTGAACAGAAATGAAGACGTGGCTAAAAAAAAATTGCAAGATTTCAACTACCTACTATCTCCAATATCTAATTATGTTATACTTCACATAAAAAAGAAATCATTCAAATACTAATAAAAGCCTTTAAACTTACAGCAATAAAGTTCAAATAGCGTATCGATTGCATTTGTTTATAAACAACTCTTATCTATGTTTTCTGTTACATGTCAGAACTCTCCTTACAGCTTAGTGATTGGTTCTTCTTTGTCTTGTCTTCTTTGGTTGACTTTGATATTTTTTACAGTCGATAAACTTGCACAAGGGAAACAAATGTCAAGTTTTAATTTTGCTCTGTGTGAATCGAATATTGTGAGATTGTATGAGTATTTTTTCATTGGCATTGATTCACGAATCTGCGTATCAAACTAGGATTCCTTAGTGGTTTTGTATTATTAGTGATCGATTAGAATCACCAATTGCAAGTGCTTTCCCTAAAATATGTTGAAAAACAATTGTGACGTCACATTTCCAATCAGCTGAGGTGGTGTATGGAGAGGGAGGATTGAAGACGTGAAGGGCAGCAAAACAAATAAGATGGGTGGAGCGGTGAGCTCGGGACGTGACAACAATGAGCTGATAGACAACCTAATGGGCGGCAACTACATCCGCACTCGGCCGGTGGAGCGGGTGTTCCGCTCGCTCGACCGCGCCGACTACATGACGCCAGAGTCAAGGGACCAGGCGTATAAGGACCTGGCCTGGCGGAATGGACCACTACACATGTCCGCGCCGTGTATTTACAGGTGGGTACCCGACGCTCGTGCAATGAAGGTAGATTTGGAAAACGTATAATCAATAGTTGACATTGAGTACCCAACTGTCACCTGAGCTTTGTATAGCTTGCTGTTTATACTGGGTTTGGTAGAAAAGACGTCCTAGCCTTTAGGGTGGTGCAGCAGCATCATGGGGTGTGGTCCACACAAAGAACTCTATAGATTCATAAAATCTAGCATTCTAAGGTTGGTTGATTCATACATTGCAGTTATAATAGATGCCTATTCTGATATCTAAGCAGTGTCCTGTAGTGGTAGTTTGTGTCATCCGAGTAAAAAGTATAGCTGTATTTGTGAGGTACCCATATCCACCTAAACAATACCTTGCAACTATTCTTTTTAAGTTCATGTCTCCCATAGTGTGCTCTATAAATACAAATACTTGTTCTAAGTGTGTAAGGTTATACTTACAGTTGACTATAAACATCACCTTACAGTATAGTATGATTCGTTCAGAATGTGAGACGAGTTACAGTAGACTAGCAGATTCATGCATACACTCCACCCCTGCTGCCAAGCTGGGGTGGACTGGTATGTGCACCCAGTTGCATTTTACAGTTTCATGTTAAATGCTATTAGTACCTTTGAACTTGTAAAAATACAACTTGCTCACAATATAAAAAAAGAACTACCCCCAGAACTAGAAAAAATAATGTAATGTCTTCTAAAAAAGTAACTTGCTGAAATTAACCTTTTGAGTACCATAATTAGAGACACAATAGAAAGACAATGAGCAAGCGAATGCTTGGGGTATAATGAATTAATAAATAGTAAGTACCGACAAAAAAGTGGTCTAATTATAATGTTTGTAATACATTATTCTGAAGCTAATAGGAATGAAGATCATTTTGATGCTTACAAGACTTGAACATGCTAGATGATAATAACAATTCAGAAACCATAAGGTAAAATAGAATTAAGGGGTGACCAGATGGTTGCAAACTAGCATTCCAACCAAGGTGACCTTGGTTTATGTGTTTTTATTTTGTGTTATGGCTACATGGATGCAAACGACGCGCCAACGCGGTAGGTGGTTGGGAAAACGCGATTACAACTGCTGTCTTCATGGATTGAAACTACCAAAGTCAAGGACCAACGTCCAAACCAAGGAGCAAACCAACGTTTGCAACCATTTGGTCAACCCTTAATTCATTAAACCCCAAACAAATGCCGGTGTTTTCTCTCTCATTGTCTTTCAATTGTGTCTCTAATTACGGTATTCAAAAGGTTATAGGTGAGTTCAAATCAGAAGCAGTTGACACTACATAGTGGCATATCTTATGCAATTTAACCTGATTGATGCTTAATTATATACACTGGCGACTAGCTCCATTCATAGTAGCCTCCACAAGTTACATCAGAGCTCCTATTATATCTAGAACACACATAGTTGGCTAGGCAGATTCATCTAGACATGGTTGGCACAGTGAATGACTGCTGCAATGTGTGTCAGGTTTGATTCCTGCACAGAACCAATAATTGTATGGCATCCAGATAGTTGTTCCAGGTCTGAGAGTCTTATGTATGTGAATGAGAAAACACACTAGGCATTACTCCTGTATCATGGGTGCGATACAGGACCTCTCCAATGTCACATGATACTGTAGAAAATGATGAATATTATTATTATTATTCATAAGCAGTAGGTTCAAAATGCCTTGACAATCAAGGTATTTAGGGATGTGGTGATTGATGCTTGAGGAATTAAGATTAGTCATGTGGACTATAAACCAATGAGATGCAGATAGGAGACTTATGTAGGTTGCTGCCTCCTGTGGGGTTTCTTAAGTGTAATGGTGCAAAATATCGCACTGCTTCTTCAGTCAGGGAATGCCTTCAGGAATGGTAAATGGTCCTGCTATCTGGATATAACTGGTAGTAAGCTAATGGGTCGGTATGAATTCAGGAATTCTTCGCCTGTCTGTAACCCAGTATCTAGGACCTACAGTTTTTTTACTTGTGTGTGTTTTGGTGTACTCATAGCCAACCACGCAGTTGACTAAAAGGAATTGGCACTATGAGCACAATGGATTCAGGTTTGAAGACCACAGCACCAAATCTTCTACTCTATCTCAACTCATTAGCTGCATCATTGCCTACTGAACCACTATGTCCTTTATCACACTGCAGTATCACAGTGCAGCGATTGAGCACTGTAACATGGTCTAGTACGTGTCTAGCATGGTCTAGTATGCTATGGATATGAAATTTCGAATCTGGATAAGGATATAAGAATAATATTATACCAGTTTCAGATATGAAATCATTTTGGATTATCCGCTAGTTTTGGACAGTTTCGGTGAAGGAAATTAAATTACAAAATTATAAAAGTAAAATACGAGGACAAAGAAAGAAGAAGAAATATAAAAGTAAAATACTAGTCAAGATGACCCACCGCACCGGATCACCTTCTAGCCATTTCAACTGCCGCGTCGTTGCCCAGTGAGCCACTGTGTCGTTTATTCCGACGTTGTGTCGTCGTTAGGGTCGACACAACGTCGTTTAATTAAAGCGTCACAGTGTTGCGGTTCGGCACTGAGACCCTTTCTAGTGCAAATTGACATTTTTGTACGAGTCTCGAGGTGGTAGACTTTTTACCTAGAGATTTGAGAACTGAGGCACTGTCGGTGAGTATCTGAATGTGCGTACCCATGAATTTCCTAGTTTCTATGACATAGACCGCCAGGATTATGCCAACACATTCCGCCTGATAGACGGTGTTGAATTTTCCTAGCGGTCGATATTCTAATATTGAGGTCATTGGAGAAGACTCCCGTGCCAGTATCTGTCTTTTATCCATCCGTGTAGACCCTCAGCTCTTCTGCTCCTGAGTAGTCGTACATTTTCTCTGTTAATTGTATTGTAGTGCTTTTGGAAATGATACGCCTTTGGAGCTTTGTCGCTAGGTGGTACCATCATGCGCTGTCGTTTAATAACTTCTTTCATTATGCCTATGTGTTTGATTCTGGAGTCTTAACTTAGGGTGCCTGATACTCAGAGCCTGAATACTGCTAAGGCTGCCCCCTCCTGCACTATGAGATGCAGTGGAGGTAGTCCTAACGTCGCTTGCAGGACAGCCGTGTGCAGGACAGTAGTGATCGCCACGCAGGCGAGTCGTTGCAGTTTTCAAGGTCTTTTTGAACTTACTCAGGTCGGTCCTGGGCCACTAGACTTGAGAGCCATATGTGATTATCGGTCGCATGACTGTGGTATTATAGCCAATATATGACTTAGGGTAAAATCCCAGCTTCGGTCTAACTTGCGCTTCCACTGCCACATGGATATACTGGCTTTTTTGGTGCTGTACCTATTCGGTGTGTTTTGTCCATTTCAGCTGCTTGACCAAGTAAATGCCCAAGTACTTGGCCTCAGTTGATAGGCTAAGGCTTGTTCCGAAGAATCGTGGCAGTTGTAGTGCTACTACTTAATTTCAGTTGAAGTTAAGTAGTAGCACTACAACACTGAACAGAACTGGTTCTCTTCACCTTTTTCAGGTGAAGAGAACCAGCTCTGTTTTGGTAGGGTTTGGTAGGGTAACACGGCGAATTGGTGTTCTTTGCTATTTTCAAGGCCTGCCGCATGAGGTTGTAAAGTGTATTTTCTTAGGCATATCCTACGGCAAATTAACCTCGGGTGTTTAGTCTTTTGATGAGGTTGTCTGCGACGAAGTTCCGCAATAATGGGAAGAGGACCCCTCCATGGGGGCAACCCGTCGCCAACGTAGCTCTTGAGTCCACAACACAGGTCTCGTGGGCAATGTATAAGACTTTTGAATATGCTTTTGCCGAAAGCGCCCTGTTGATTAAGCGCATATTTTATGACCGCTATTGCCATACTAGTTTGTGCATGCGACCACATTTACCACCACAAAACAAACGATCTAATTTTATACCAAATATCCATGACGAAAGTTAGATTTGCAACATTTTTTCCTTGTGTGGTTCGCAAAACGTAAAAGGTACTTACTTTGGGCTAGTGTAGGTGGGATGGAGTGGTTGCTAGTATAGGTTAAAGAAAGGGCATTAAATGAAACTTTGTATGGCAGTTCGTAATTTTTGGCCTTGCTGATGAAAAACTCTAAACTCATTTCAATAAAACCATTTGTAGGGACTTTTAAACTGCCAAGATCACAAAAGAAAAAATAAATTCGCACGTTCTAAAGTGTCTCTCTAGATCTCTATAGAGAAGAACGTGTTGTTGTCTTTAATTATATCGACCTTCGCTAATTTCAAAATTAGAATTATTTGGGCGTCAGTAAAGCGGGGTCACGTGTAAGCCCACGCGTATACATCCCCTCTCGCATAAATCTTATATAATACCGCTAACTTTGTCCGGCCTCCTGCGGCTCACGTGGCATCCCACAGGAAGCGCGCGTTTGACATTTGCTACTCGGCCTTTGTGTAGTTTTTTAAGTTTCGTAATCGTTTCAGAACATTCTTTTTTTAATTGATATAAACCCGTGCTTAACTGCGATCCAACCTGATGGTAAGCAGTGATGCAATCGTTGTTGGTGAGGCGCACTAGTTTATTAAGAGTCTATTCACTCTAGCCTTGAAGACACTTAAATTATAATTGGACGGGAAGACCGCAGCAGGCAAATTGTTCCAGTTCTTCGACGTACGATGTATATACGACGAAGTGAAACGCTTAGTTCGGACCGTAGAAGTTTTAACAAAGTAAGGGATCCTCGCGTCGGGTGGTCCGATTTTAGAAAGGAGACTACAAGCGATTATCTTATAAAAAATTGCTTGTTCCATTCGCGCCGCGATCGCGAGCTTTCGATTGATTTCACTAGACAGTATCTTAGTCGTTTCACTCTTGCCAGGGTGGTCATAGTTATCACGAAGGTAGTTCTCCGGAAGCCGTCAGGGTACGCCGCACGCGTACGCAGATTTTTCGCTACTTTTGCCTGCTGGCAGTCATCCGGGCGCACTCGTTCAATGGGCCGCTAACAGTCGCTTTGATCTGGTCGGTCCATCGCATCGTTGATCTACTACGCGGCCTCGTCCTGTCTACCTTTCCTTGTATAACAAGGCGTTAGATGGTTTCACTTCCACGTCGACAATTATGGCCAAAGAATTCAAAAATTACGATTGCGCACCAGCGTAAACAAGTGTTCCTTGACGCCTAGTTTCTCAAGAATGGAGGCATTTGTTCGAAATTTGGTCAAAGACCAAGTAGACCTATATTAGCGCGGTTTCAAGGAGCTATATAGGGTGACTGGTAATTAGTGTACAAAAACTAATACACGTGATTGTGCTCATGATAACTAAAAAAATCAGCTGTTCAGTACATTTATGTTTGCCTAATGTACTGAAAGGCTTGTAGCGACATCTATGGCGTCACATAAGAACTAATCCTGCATCGCGCAATTAAAGTTCTCCGCGCGTTTAGAACATATAGAACAGCCCGAAATCATCTATCGGGCAGTAGTAGCCCACCAGACATAACACCCGTCTGGTCGGAGGATCCTCCCTTTTCAACGGAGGTTTGCGGGACTTTACTCTCTGTTCCGTCTACCTCTAAAGGCTGATATTTTTTTCGCGATTTCGGCTTTGCTCCCATAATAAAAATTGTTTGTTATCATGAGCACAATCACGTGTTCAAGTATCGTACACTAATTGCCAGTCACCCTATATAGGCTTTTGGAGGTATGCGGAACAGAGTGTAAAATCCTGCAAACCTCCGTTGAAAAGGGAGGATCCTCCGACCAGACGGGTGTTATGTCTGGTGGGCTACGACTGCCCGATAGATGATTTCGGGCTGTTCTCTATGTTGTAAACGCGCGGAGAACTTTGATTGCGCGATGCAGGATTAGTTCTTATGTGACGTCATAGATGTCGCTGCTATAGGCTTGATAGTGTAAAAAGTTACAAGATTGCAATAACATAGCATACCAACACGACTGTTTTCTATATAACTTTAGGTTCAAGTGCACCTATACCAGACCCAATCGTTAGTTATGTGTGAGGCCTATGTACCTAACAGGTAAATACAGAAACCGGCTTCAAGTTTCGAGCTTGGACTGAAAATAACCACAATTATATTGATCGACACAAATCAAATCAAATCAAATCCTTTATTTGCTTAGAATGTAGGTATTGTACAATACAGATGTTATAAAAATATAGTGAGCCAGGTACATTCTGCCTGAGTTTTGGCATGCAAAATTAAATTATCAAAATTCGCAATAGTTTTTCTCAAATTCGGCTAATACCAGTGCTCCAGAGTACAGGTCTCCAGTCCCTTGATTACTTGATATGGTTTTCCCAAGTGTTCGCTCACGCGTTGACGTCGAATGAGCGCAAATACATGTTGTAACTTACTGGAGGCCCCTCGTCCACCATTTCTTTATTTTAGTATATAGTTTTGATTTCAAAAACCTAGTAAGGTGTATTGACTATTTAAAAACCCAGTAGGTAGGTCTCTGGACTTGCTAGGTTCTAATATCGGTTAAAGTGACTTACTAGGTTTTATAGTGGTTACGCGGGCGTGAATGATGCACTTACTAGGTATCTATGCTTAAATATATCTGCATTAATGAAAGTTTTAAAAGCTGGTGTTTTTGTATTTGGTCGGGACTTATTAGATTAGGAAGATTATGTAATAAAACGATTTTTGTAAAAAGTGTCCCTAACTAGGTTTTGAAATGAAATAAACGTATATTATAAGTATAAAATAGAAATGTATATTTAAATGTTAAATATGAATGCATGCAGAAATGCGTACACAAAATATAAAATAGCTGTTTACAATGGACGCAATGCGAATTGATACTGGTAAATGTGATTCAGACCTTAGAACTCGTTCTTTAACGAGACGGAACGATTTAGGGTATATACCGCAAAATTGCTACAAGTACATACGCTTATTCAAAGACTAGTTCTTCTGCCGGTGGCTTCGCCCTCGTGACGATAAAGTAGCATTCTACTGGTGAAAGAATTTTAAAAATGGCTCCTTTGGTTTCTGAGTTTATTCATCTTTTCTCTTTATAATCTTTATCAACAAATTTAACGACAAACACACGTGCAGAAGAATTATATTTACTTAAGTAATATATAATTCTTCTGTACGTGTGTTTGTCACCTAAGTCCTCCTAAACGGTTTGACAGATTAAGATGAAATTTTGCGTGTATATTTGAGTGGGTCCCTGGATGGTTCCAAAATACAGTTGAACCCGGTAGGTAGCGCTGCAGTCGGGTTCTCATTTTTTTCTGATGGAAGGCCAGCCTTCGGGCAGGACAACTTCTTATCGACGTCCTGCCCAAAGGTATTAGCTACTAAATCCAATATGTTTCTTTGTTACAGTGAAGTGTTAGAAGGACTTGAGCTACGGCCGGGGCTCTCGTTCCTGAACATTGGCTCCGGCACAGGCTACTTTAGCACCCTGGTGGGGCTCATCATCGGGCCCGCGGGCATCAACCATGGCATCGAGGTCCACCCCTACGTCCTGGAATACGCCATCAAGAAACTCGGACAGTTCATCGAGAACTCGCCAACTTTGGATGAGTTTGAGTTCTGCGAACCTAAGTTTTATGGCGGTAAGTATTTATTGACTGCTTGTTCATGAATAATTAATTGAATACAAGGCTTGAAATCGTAGTACTTAAATTTATTACATATTATTATTGCGTTGATTGATACATAATCAAAAAATCAACCTTTAAATTTGTAGTTAATATTAAATATGTTTAACTACTGTTTTATGATTATTTTATGTAATTTGTAGTTATGATTACTAACTACAATATGTAGTTGTAGTTATTAATCAGTAGTTAGATTTCATATTGGATATTCGTCTATGTTGATTGTTAATTGTGTTACTGTTTTGGTGGTACAATAAAGTTTATTCTATTCAATGTTTGATCATTCCTCCACTAGCTCACTCTATCTCGTGTAAGGTAAGGTATCTGGAGCTAGAGAGCGTTATCTAACGTTTTTACAGAGTATGTTCTATGGGATTTAAATCTGGGTTTTGAGCTGACCACTTCTCGCAGGTAATACCGACGTCTCGAACATATTGATTGATCAAATGAGCATTAGTAGCCATATTCATCAAGAAAGCCAGCATTGTCATTTAAATTCTCTTTTGTGTGAGAGCAGTCAGAGAACGGTTTTATATCTCCAATAATAGCGTGCGATTTTCTCTCAAGATATTCCAGGCATTATTGATCGTCTACAGAATGGCACCCTTTTTCAAAATACTCTTGGTGATACCGTTCTTCTGGTCGTCTAAATACTTTACGATAGTGTGTAAATAAATAAAATTCGGACTCGTCAGAAAACATGACCCTGGATCAATCTTCATTTGTCCGTCAGACTTGTTCTCCAGAAAATTGTAACCTGAGATAAGCATGATTAGCATGTTTATAACATATTGTTATTTATACGAGCGATAAAAACTTTGTTGACAGAAAAACTGTGTGAAACTGTGATTGTGTGATGTCGCATTTTTTTCTATATGACACGTTATTTTTAATAATTTGCCAGATTCTATTATATATTATAAACTATTGAAACTTTAAATACTTTTAAATACAAACACAAAGAATTACTGATACAAAAAGTATATTTCACAGTCAATGAATTTCTAAATGACGAATGTTTTACTGAAATTTATTTAATATTCCACTAATGCAGTAATAATGCTCAATTATAACAATTTGACAGGTTTAAATAATTAATTGTAATTTAGTGTTAATGAATATTATGTTGCCTTAATTATTTTGCGTATTATGACGGTTTTTCCTTTTCTTTTTGACATATAATTGACATTATAATTAATATAAATATATATCATACGAACAGAAAAAATCTGTAAAATGTATTATAATAATAAAGCTTGTGATTTGCATGCCTCAAGGTATAATATGGTTGGACTGTGCTATACTTTCAATAACTTCATGCAATTACCCATGTTAGCAATTAAATGATTATGAATTTTTCGGCCAGTGTAATATGCTGTTACTCGCACAGGTAATGGCCTGTCTATTCCTCCGCTGACGACGCCCTACGACCGCCTGTACTGCGGGGCCGGCTGCCCCGAGCAGTACCAGAACTACTTCAAACAACTCATCAAGGTAGGCCCTATCATAGACATGGAACCCTAGTACCTGCTAACATGAAAACTGTATATGCTTTTGTTGTATTCAGAATTGGATTTATTTGATTAAGTCCACGTCCTAGTGAGCATATTTCTATTGTTTTTACGTAAATTGTTATATTTGTGTTAAAACAAATCGTAATCCCTGGTTTCATGGGAATTTGTCAAATTCTATAATACTTTAGCATTAGCATTTCCAAATTGAAAGAATTGTTTTTCTTTCATGTTGTACTTCTGTTTTAGCGGCGATAAGACTGATCATGGAAACAAAGAAAATTGGCTTAATTGTAGTTTTTATTAGATTTAATTTTGATTTAATTCATGTTAGCAGGGCTGACTCTTGACTTCGCGATCTAGGTAAGGGCTCTACGGGTCCTGCAGATGGGGATTAACAAGCGACGAGTATATGTGTGTGTGTCTAATCTGTTGGTCATACAGACTGAGCGGTCTCTCTAACATAAGGTTTACTGTCGTAACACGTGGAACGAGCGGTATGGGTATGTTTTTAAAGAAATAAAGAATTTGTAATGGGATGTAATGTAATGCTCACTTTCGGTGCTCTTGGCATAACAATATGTATTATTATAATAATAAAGCATGGCAGTTTCGCTTTATCTCAGTTTAGAGTAACTGGGCTAATTCTAAACTCAGAGCATTTATTTAAATTAAACCATTCACAGTTCTCAAAAATATGGAACTAGTTGTCTATTGTAGCTTATTATATTCCTATAGAGAAGATTTTTTTACAGAGAAGAATGAGTAGAAACTACATGGTAACCTGTAAATAAATAAAAAATATTGTACAAGTGTTGTGTAAATGAAATAATTACTATCGACTTATATTGGATTTTAAACTACCCTCCATGAGCATTATGTGTTTGAAATGAATGCTTATATTAGGTACTATGGCTACATATGCAAAATACATTTTAAAAAAATCCCAATTTTTAAAATGGTGTCAATACTTGGCTTGACATTAGAAAACCTTTTTGGTAAAGGTCGGTGGCGTCCTGGTGATGCCGCTGAACGACAACCTCGTGCAGATCAAGCGCACGTCGGTGGACAACTGGAACTGCCGCAGCCTGCTCAACGTGTCCTTTGCTACGCTCCGCGTGCCCACCAAGGACGACTACAAAGAATTCTCTAGGCCAAGTAAAATACTGCTTTCACTATTTAATCTTTAAAAAAATTTGAAAACTATATGACACACTGGACAGTCCTGCAGGCCAAAAAGAGCTATACCGGCTTACTAGAATAAGATGTTTGCCAGGTAAGATGTATAAGAGATGAAACTGGAATGGTTCTATCGGATAATAAAAAATCAATAATGTTTTCATCATCCGATAGAACCATTCTTTCAGATCTCCAGTCTTTCAAAATATTCCTTCCACTTCGGAAGGGATATTTCGAAAGACTGATGAATGAGGAAAATAATTGGAGTAGGGTGTTACAGAATAAACCAGTGAATGTGGAGTTAGTGAGAATGGTTAGTATGGATGAAGTTATAATAGCAGTAAATGGAATGAATAATGGTAAAGTGTGGAAGTTATTGCGAGTGGATGCATGGACGTGTTTAGCTTTGTTCATGCAGCATCGTACCTGATGAGTGGTGCAACAGCTCTTTGGTGCCTATTTTTAAAAACAAAGGTGATGTGCTTGAGTGCAACAATTATAGAGGAATAAAGCTGATGTCACATACTATGAAAGCCTGGGAGAAAATTATTGAAAGGCGAGAGAAGAAACAGAAATTTCACAGAACCAATTCGGTTTTATGCCGGGGTCGGGGTACAACGGATGCCATTTTTGCTGTAAGCCAGCTGTGCGAGAAATACTGCGCATAAAAACTTGCGCATGGTATTCGTGGACCTCGAAAAGGCATATGATCGGGTACCTCGTGAGGTTCTGTAGTAGGCCCTTAAAAAGAAAGGTGTGCCTGGGAAGTATGTGCAGTTGATCCGAGCGATGTACAGTCGATGCAGTATCTAAGTCCGCTCTACAGTGGGGACCACTGGCAGCTCCAATGTGGCTGTCGGCTTACATCAAGGGTCGGCTCTCAGCCCTTACTTCATACTGATGATAATGGATGCTCTGACGTCGAACATTCAGGAAGAGGCTCCTTGGTGTATGCTTTTTGCCGATGACATTGTGCTAGTTGCCAAGAGTGGCCTAGAGGTCCAGAACAGATTGGAGGTGTGGTGGCACAGACTGGAGAGTGTTGGCCTAAATTGAGTAGAACCAAAACGGAGTACTTGTTCTGTGTTTTCGGTGGTCTCTCCAATCCAGTGCCTTTAGCTCTCGCCAGAACGTCCATAAAGATCTGTTCCGACTGTCGGTACCTCGGGTCGCTCGTCCAAGGGGATGGTGAGGTAGACCGGGACTTAACACGTCGGATCAACGCAGGATGGATGAAATGGCGACAGGTCACGGGTACAACTTGTGATCCACGGATGCCCCACAAGTTGAAGGGTAAAATCTTCAAGTCCGTGATAAGGCCTGTCATACTGTATGGATCAGATTGTTGGGCTGTGAAAAAGACGGATGAGTTGGAGAATAATGTTCTTAATCTCCACGCGAATGTGTCAGGTTGAGTGAGTAGGTAAGTTATATTAATATCAGAGTTTTGTATTACTATTTTCAGAAAGTAATCACAATAAAGACCGACTCGTGAAATAGAAACATAGTTTTTAAAATTTAATTATTATTCTAATTGAACTTGTGGACAATACCGTGATCACGGTATTGATTATACTAATACCGGTATTGAAAAATTCTGGTATTTGAAAGCCCTAGATGAAACATGCGTTTCAGAATGAAATCATTCTAAAAGAATGAGTTTATTTGTGGATGGATGGATGAAGAGGGAGAGGAAGGCCAAAGAAAAGATGGATGGATTGTGTGAGTAGTGATATGAAAGAAAAGCGAGTTAGTGATAGCGTGGCAAGTGACAGGGCAGAATGGAAAAAACTTGTTGCGCCTACCCCAAATAAAACGTGACAAGGGCAGGAAAAAAGACTTTAATATTCAAACTTGGCCTACTTGCGAAAAAAAAATCACTAAATACGAGTACGTTTAGCGCTCACCGTATTCAAAATATATGTTAAATCGTTATCTTTTAATTATCTAGGTCATCTGACAGAGTCAGAATTATGTTTTAATGCTCAACTACGGTTCAAATCTCTATTTTATCACTAGTCTTTGTCGTTCTAATAACAGCTCAATTTACACAATTTTACAGGTTGATATTATGTTTATGTGAAACTTTACCTTCTCTTTGCCTTTCATATAGACAGATATGGTATATATATATATATATTTAATTACATGTTGAAGGTGAAATGAAAATAGAATCTATTTCTGTTTTTGGGTGTTAGAAGTATATTTATTTATGAATTGACTCGCTCACAGACAGCTTGCTACGAGCTTATAGTTACAACTTTGCCATAATTGTTTTATAATATAAAGTATTGATCAGCCTCAAATTGACTTAGTCCCCAATTGCATATGAACATGATGGTTTCCCCCAGTCAACCTAGACGAGCAGTGCCCGGCGCGGCTGCAGGTGCTGTCGCGCGCGGTGGTGCGGCGCAGCATGCGCGCGGCGCTGCTGGCGCGCCACCCGCACCTGCGCGAGCCGCCGCCGCGCCGCCCGCAGCCCGCCAGCTCCTGCCCGCGCCGCATCTGCATCCCCATCGAGGACGACAGCGATGTCGGTACGTAGCTTGGCTGCTTGATGTGATTCGATAGGACTCATCATCATCATTTCAGCCGAAAGACGTTCACTGCTGGATATAGACTTCCCCAAGTGTCGCCACACGAACGGTCTAATGCGTTTCGCTTTCATCGGATTCCTGCGATCCTCACCGTCGGTCCAACTTGTGGAAGGCTTTCCAACGCTACGTCTTCCGGTATGCGGTCGTCACTACAGAACCTTTCGACCTCATCGACCATCTGTTCTGCGAGCAATACGCCCACCTCACTGCCACTTAAGTTTGGCGATTCTTCGGTTTATGTCGGCAACTTTGGTTCTCTTGCAGATATCATCATGTCTGATGCGATCACGCAAGGAAACTCCGATCATAGCCTTTTCCATAACCCTCTGAGTGACTTTAAACCTTCTGATGAGACTCATTCTAAACGAGCACGTTTCAGAGTCATATCAGTGTCATATCAGTGGCAACACGCACAGGTCGACTTTCGTCTTGAGACACTGGTATGTAGGACGAGAAGATACCGCGCAGCTTCTCGAACGCTGCCTAGCTAAGTCGGATTGGACGATTGACCTACCTAACTGGAACATCTGTCCCAGGTAAACGTAATCGTCCACAACTTCGAGTGTAGAGTCTTCGATCTTGATAGGGGTGGGTGCTACATGGTTGTTTACCATTACTTTGGTTTTATCCATAGATTCAAAGATTTAAAAGCATTTATTTCAAATAAACCATTTACAGGCACTTTTGAAATGTCAAGAAGTAAGTCGGTCAGAAACAAAAAATGATGCTAATTGCACATTCCAAAGCGTAGATCTTTTTGGAGAAGAATGTGCAAAAAACTCCACGGACATTCTTTTCAATCATGTTTTGTAATTGCAAACATCTCTGTTACATGTTTCTTGTTGCTATCATGTGAGAACAATGTAAATAAAGTAAAAATAAAAACTAAATATAGATATCAAAATAGCAACCGGCAGCTAAGAGATGACCAGTCTCAACTGACAGCGCCCGTTCACGAACATGACGCTAATATTAACACCACTCAGCTCAACCATTTTGAAGGGAACCGAATGATCCAACACACGCGCCACCATCAGTGAGACATTTGAGTGAGCATGACAAACTCAACTGCCATGCTCATTTATGTCAAACAAGTCCAATAGTAACATAAAAAAAAACCATAAAATAGCTCCATGGTACTCACATTTACAAACTTTGAAAAAAATGCTTCTACATTATACATACTTATAATATTTTACAATTCCAAAAAAAAAAACATTAAAAAATAATAATAATATTTTCCAAACTAATCAATTTGTACACCCCGGTGGTAGAGGAGCTGGACCAGCATTGAGCCAAGCATTTTTATCTTGAATATAATTCTCCAGCTTATAATATGCTTGCCTGCATAGTGTGCATTTAATACAAGATTTAAATTTCGTTTCATTGAGTTCTAATATTTGTGGAGGTATTTTATTATAACATTTCAAACAGTACCCCATGAAAGAAGAGGCCACTTTAGCCAGTCTGAAACCTGGTGGAACTAATAAACATATTCATTGAGCAATGTGAAACTGAGCTTCTCCGTAGTCTCAGCCATGACTACTATGCCTTCGGCAAACCGAAGGTAAGTGGTGTACTCGCTATTGTCATTAATGCCCTCTCCAGTCCAGAACCTTGAAGACATCTTCCATTGCGGGCGTAAACAGTTTCGGAGAAATGTCGGCTCCCTGCCTCACACCGTGCTGCAGAATTATTTACAGGTTTCGACGCCTGGTCCTGAAGTCGGACTGACATTGTAGCATTCTCGTACAAAGACTTTAGCACTTCGATGTACCGATAGTCAATCTGGCACCGTTGGAAACACTGCAGTACAGCCAAAGTTTCGAACGAATCAAAGGCTTTCTCGTAGTCCACAAACACTAAGCAGAGAGGCAGATTATACTCCTTGCTTTTCTGTATAACCTGCCGCAGCGTGCGTAATAGTTACCGGAGCTGAGGCCTTATCGGAATCCGGCTTGTTCCGGTGGCTGGAAGTTGTCAAACTTGCGCGCGAGACTATTCTGGCTGACATTTAAGCAAGGCATTATCGCCCTTCATCATCTTGTTATCACCCGGAGCCTAGTTGTTTAAGCTGCTTCAGAGCCATCCTAATCTCGTACAGGCTGACGCTAGGACTCGCCTAAGATAAAGTATACAGTGGATTTTTGAGCCGGAGCAGGAATAAAGTAATTGCGATTTGTCGCTTTTCGACTGCTCAAACCTAAGTTGGTCCAAAATGCTTTTTTGAACCACATTAGGAGTTTTGGTGAAATGGTTCAGTTTTTTGAATTCTGGATTATTTTTTCTTTTTTAATGGTTTTTTTTTTAAGCAATTACTCAAAAATTAGGAACAGTCCTCCCAAGATCGTTTACATGTAGGTGCAACAGTAAGCCTTTACGGTCCCATCTCACTTGTTCACTCTGTAGAATATACATATTTTTGGTAACATGACTGGCTGCGCCTGCACCGCCACCGGCTGGCGTGTCATAGCGAGGTTAAGGCCTTAACGTGTCCCATCAATAAATGTAAAGGGTAGGTACCTCACCAAATTTTCAATAACTAAAGAATTTTTAAAAATCTTCAGTCATTATAAGGACTAAAATAAATTGGCAAAACACGACACAACAAAAGACGACAAAAGACGAAAATTGTTTAGTTAGTAGAAAATTAATCATCATCATCATTCATTTACAAAAATATAAAAAGTGAACTAGTAGATAGTTAGCACTTTATATATTTTTACAAATATTAATTTTTTTCTTCAAGTTTGATCTTTTATTTACGGGATACACTGTATGTACCATGTATCTATATTGAAATTATGGGAATGGCTAGCGAGAAATATGTAACTAAGGCGTTACGCGTTAATATTTGTTACATGCTAAATATGCTCCTCCCACCTAATGAACAGAGGGGCTACATATACTTACAGAGGGGTTGAACGCGCTGCACGACCTGGACCACGTGAACGGCGCCAACGAAATGAACGCGCTGCTGAGCCTCGTGCTCAGCATGGGGCAGAACCGCGTCGCCGGCGCGCTGCGCTTCGACTCGCTCGACTCGCCCTCAGACTCCGAGGATGACTCTGACGACAACGACGGAGGCGACGGGGGAGGCGACGATGGAGACGACGGTGACGGAGACGACGGTGACGACGGTGGAGACGGAGGTGCACCCAGAGCTGAAGCCGGAGGCGGGAGTGGCGGCGGGAGCGGCGGCGGAAGTGGAAGCGGAAGTGGGGGCAGCGGCAGCGACGGCGGCGACCGTCCCTTGCGCCCCCCGCGGCCCGCGCGCGCGTCGCGGCCCTACGTGCGCACCCTGCGCGTGGAGCGCCCCGCGCGCGCCGAGCGCGTCATCCGCCTGGAGCGCGCCGCCGCCTTCGCCAACCCCGCCGGCAACGTTACCGAGCACCTGCCCGAGCCCGAGCCCAGCATGAAGCCCGCGCGCGCCTGCCGCGGCCTGCTCACCTTCGAGTTCCAGGACGACCACCGCAGCCTGCCGCGCGTGCCGCCGCGGCCGCCGGCGGCCCGCCCCGACGTGCCCGCGGACCTGCCCGGCGCGCCGGAAGCGCCCGAAACCGCCGATGCACCCGGACCGTCCGACGCCTCCGGAACCTCCGACACTTCTACGAAGACGGATGACAGCTCCCAGTCTGATCCTCTGAAAGTACCGGCCGAAGTTGAGATATATCTTGGCAAACAGATTCCAGGCACGTCGCGCGACATGACCTGGGAGACCACGATGATCACCAACAAGGAGGAGTCGTCTAGCGAGGAGGAGACCACGGAGACGTCAAAAGAGGAACGCAAGCGCAAAAAGCTGGACAGCGGCATCGGTGAGGGCACCACCACGTCCAGCAGCTCGTCGCCCGCCAAGTCCGGCTGCTGCAACCATGACCACGACGTCATGACGCTCAGCGACCTCGAGAACGAAGCCAATCTTGTCGGAGGTAAGGCTCACTCTGTACGATATAGGTTTGGCACCTTAAAGGCTGTTTGTATGTTCACCGTTCACGAATGTAAGCACATTCGTGAACGGTGAACATACAAACTGTCTTACCGACAAGCAATCATAAAATGACATTTAAGAGTTACTAATAATGAAAAATCAAGGCAAATGTGACTCCGAATCGTACAAGCATTCTTTACCATAAACAGAAAAATCACATTTCTTAAAGGACTGTATGATAAATCAATAGAAAAAAAAAACATATCTACCAACCGTAACCAAACGAAGTTAGAGACTGTTTAGTATATTGCTATAGTTTGTTAAAAGGCGTTATTTTTTCTTAAATAAAAATACTGTATGTCTGATATTTTAAGTTTCCTATTGTTAAATATAGTTTTAGTTTCGGTTTTTATGGTGAGTACGCATTAAATAGTGTCGATCACTATCACAACACTAACGCGTATCTTTTCGATTCGTTTATCACTTTTTTTTTACTAGTTTAAGTGATGAAAAACTGCGAGTATGGAAAAAATATAACAGTAACGACCAATTTAATTTATTTTATCAATGGAAGCCTCGAAATATTATTTATTATATTTCCATGTCATTATAATATAACGAAAATAGGTAATGCCTGACAAAAATATACTAGCAATGCTTCTATACGTATCTTCGTTCGGTTACGGTTTAAAGACCTGTTTCTTTTTGCTATTGATTCTTCGTATTAGCCTCTAACATATAAACTAGGTTACATTTCTGGCGAAAAGGAAAAAGTAAATCATGTCAATAGTTTGCATTGGTCTTTCAACTACCTATTAAGGTTCATGACATACAGTTCATTGACAGACAGATGGACGGACGAACAACAGGGCTTATTATTAATTTTATTAGTTATAGGGTAAATATTGACTATTAATAAACTAGTGCGCCTCACCATAAATGATTGCATCACTGCTTACCATGAGGTGGAATCGCAGTCAAGCACTGGTTTATGTTAATTAAAAAAAAAATTGTCAATTCAATGTGACGTTTTCAATGTTTGCTGGCTCTCAGTAGATTTTTGAGGTATTATTTGTAATAGAAAGGTTCTAACTAAACTTTATTTGCTCTTGAATTTGAACTGTCTCTATAGAAAAATAATAAAATATGGTTATTTAGGCTCAAACACAAAGGCATATGAGAAATGATTAGTTTCAAAAACATTTCTTGTTAATGAAGATAAATATGAAAGTAAGGGATTTTCATGGCTGCATTAAAGTACATCCGGTTCAGCACAAGTGCCAGACAACTAGGGCCTGACTTTTACCACCCATTATGTTGAGTTTAGTTTTACAATCTGATGACTGTGAGTTGAAGTTTAGTAAGGTACATATTCGGTCAGGTCGGTACTACGACAAGCGCGGGCCGTTGAAGCGCTCGGCGCACAACGCGTCGGGCTCGTCGTCCGAGGGCTCGCGCAGCTCGTCGTCGGGCTCGGCGGGGCGGCGGCGCTGCAAGCGGCGCGCCGCCGAGCGCGACCCCGCCGAGCCGCACGCACGCCGCGGGGGCGCCGACGCGCGCCGCGTCCGCCTCTCCATACTCATGAAGCGCGGTGTCAAGGTACCTTTTTATTTTTGTTTAGGTACTAGGCTTTTGGCTACATATTCAAGGTATTTTTTTTGCAATACTTTAAGAATCAATTCAGAAATATGAAAAAAAAAGCTATTTAAAGCCCGTCAAATCTAAGAAGAACTGTTCGACAGTTCTGAGAAATTAAAGAATAGGGATGGGGTCAAATAAGTCGATTACTATAATTTGCAATTCTTAAGCGTTATTAGATTCCTTTCTTTGTATTATTTAATCGATTATATTTTTACAGATTTATATATTACTGTAAAAGCCTGTTGTAAGGTCAATAGCCTTTACATATAATGTTGAATGTTACGAAATAAAAGGATGTTATTCAATAATGTTTAATAACTAATTTAATATTACTTAAAAATGTTAAATAAATGTTACCTAAAAGACTAATAAATGTTTTATAAAATGTTAAATGTTACGAGAGTTCGGTGCCAAACATACTACTGACGCACTTGCGTACGTGACGATACAGCAAACCTACTTTTACCCGGTTTGCAATAATTACTAGCTAGATCTAAGTCCAATGTACGGATGCTGACCGTACACCTGTTGATACAGCAATCTATGTAGGTAAAGTGTATAATAGTTGGGTCTGAACTGAAAATTAAGTGTTATTAAATACTGAAAGACCCTTGGGTTGAAAACAGCTCGTTATTAATAGGTTAGATTTGTAAATAAAGTGAATTTGAATAGTCGCAGTACTACGGTAAGGGTTCTTACTACGTAACATTGAAACGAAGTCTAGAAAAAAAGTTATCTGTTGTATATATTGGTTATTATTTTACTTTGTTTGAAAGATTTAAATTTAAATTGTATATCTTGTTATAAAATATAATTAGCTTCACAATTAAGTTTACGGAAAAGGCAATTGAAATTGTGTGAGTAACGCCTTTACAAAGTTATTTCGACTTGAAAAGTGTGAAACGTCAAACGTCAAGTAATCTAAAAAGTACTTCTTAGATTTGATGGCCTTTAGTATATTTACGTTCACATTACGCGACAAAATGTAAGGAACACCTGAATTTTGTATCACTATTTCTTTCTTTCTTCTTTCTATTTCTCTCTACCAAGAAATAGCGAAACACAATTAAAAATTGATTAAAAGTTATTCATGTAGAAGACTCCCTGCATTTTTTAACGCGTTGAATTTGAACAGTATATAAAAAAAGTCTTGTGTTGTTCAAGGAACTGCCATTACCGTACGCGCTGAAAAAATACGTCAACCTCGGACGCTGCTTCGAATTCTAAGTCGATGGGAAGTCTTAGCTGAGCATCGTGACTGTCGTTCACGTGCAGCTGAGCATGCTTCCGTACACCTCGCGCCTGCGCCTGCGCACTGCCCGCCTACAGAAGGCTACAAAATCCACCACTTTGTAGTGACAATTTACAATTTTCTATAACATGTGAAGAGTACAGGCAAAGAACAGGGAATGTCCACTTGAACTGATTTTGAGAAATGAATGGCCTGAAGGTTACAATATAAAAAACATTTTTATTTTATATTCCACATCTATCAAACAACGCCGTCTAGTCTTAGCAGAGTTTGTGTACAATTGATAAATATACTTATAAATTTTTAAATACATACATACATGCTTCTGCCAGCGGCTTCGCCCGCGTGATAACAGTTTTCTTTATACAAACTAGACCCGTGTTTGATTCCTTTAGGGGGTGAATTTTGGAAAATCCTCTCTTAGTGCTCGCCTACATCATAAAAGGAAGCCTTGTGCAGAATTTCACCTCCTAGTCACAATAGTTTCGACTTTGCGTTGATATGTCAGTCAGTTTCTCCTTATATATATACTAGCTTCTGCCCGCGGCTTCTCCATACAAACTTTGGACCCCAGCTTCATCCCCTTAGGGAGTGAATTTTAGAAAATCCTTTCTTAGTGCTCGCCTACGTCATAAAAGAAAACCTTGTGCAAAATTTCACGCTCCTAGTCCCAGTAGTTTCGGCTGTGCGTTGATATGTCAGTCAGTCAGTTTCTCCTTTTATATATATAGATATAAATATATATTTTACAGATAAATTACGCCCAGACACAGAACAAATGATCGTGCTCATCCACAAACATTTGTCTTAGGTGGGAATCGAACCCACGACTTCCGGCATAGCAGGGCCACTAACCACTAGACCAAATGGCCTGTCAAGAAAATATACAGTTACTGTGACATTCCCTCTTCTTTGCCTGTACCCTTCATGTGCTCATAATTCTTCAATTTCACAAAATTATTAAAACGACTGACAGAGTACTTATTAAATTGAAATCTGAATTTTATGCTCACTTTGTTAAAGTAAATTATAAATTGGCACGAAAAGATGTTTGCAGCGAATTATATGTAAGCACTATTAACACCGTGTGTTCTTCTTGCGAACAACTATCTCCTGTCAAGGCTTCCAACGCGAAAATAATCAAAAGAAGTGAATAGCTAATACTTATGTTGAAAAATCTGCGTATATTATATTAGTCGATGTATTATTGAGATCCGCATCTAGTCGATTATAAACTCCACTAGACAGGGGCGACTAGCGGTGTGTATTTTTAAGTAGATTCACGCAGTTCTTTTCAATCTAAACTAAGTAGCTCTACGGGAATATTCACAAGTTACTGAATGTGTTAACTGTACAGTCAACCATAATTGTATTGAACTTCAATAACTGACCGTCTGTATTACCCAGCATGCAACCCAAAATGATTAATTAAAGGGGTGACCAGATGGTTGCAAATAGGGAATCAAATCCCGCATCAAAACCGCGATCCTGCAAGCCTGCGGGATTGAAGTCAGCAATCCCGCGGATCCTGCGGATCCCGCCCGATTTACGGGACTGGGATATTTTATTTTATTTTAAGGGGTATGCTCAAAGGTAGCCCGCGAAATTAAAATTTTCGTAAGTTTTTTGCATCATAATTCCACTCGAACTTGCAAAATGAAAAAGAAAAAACTTAAGACAATTTGAATGTCGCAGAGGTATAAATAATCAGGAACGATAACATAAAATATTTAACGTTTCATCTTTCAGATGTAGGAAGATAGAGTACTTTAACTGACATTGATTACGTTTGTTTCCACTTCCTATTTAGGACTCGCACAACACAAAATAGGAATTCAAAATTTATTTTTTGAATTCCGTAAGTACAAATTCTACCAAAAAGTGTCGACTTCCATGGAAAGTTGTTAAATCACTTGTTAATGACGCTATGCTGGGTCTAATAAATAGGTAATTAGAACAAACGTCATCTAAACCCATTTTTCTTACAAAAAATCCCGCATGAGTAATCCCGCATTTCTGACCCCGCAAAAACGGTGCGGGATCCCGCGCTTGCAGGATTGGATTTCCTAGTTGCAAACGAATATCACAACCACGGTGACCTTGCTAGTTTCAATCCGTATAGACAGCAGTTGTAATCCATGACCTTCAACGCCCTTGGTTGGGAGGCGCGTTTTCCCAACCACCGAACGTGTTGGCACGTGGTTTACATCCATGTAGCCGCAACACAAATCAAACACATAAACCAAGGTCATCTTCTTGGAACGTTAGTTTACAACCATCCGGTCACCCCCTTTAATCTTATCTGCAGAAATATCGTTCTAGTGAATGCTATACCATTTCGTGGTTCACGTTATAAAACTCTTTAGTTACCTCCTGGGTCACATCACCATACAGATGTTCTCCTGTCATAGGATTTCCCATAAATACCATATTTTATCAATCGATCTCTGAAGTCATAAATGGTTTAATGCCACATACAGTTTAATATTAATTTTCTCAATTATTTGTATACATGTGTTACTTTAAGCCGTAGGCATTAGAAACCACTGACTGTACAACATAGTGTTACCATCGTTAAAAAGGTGGATAATAGGAGCAACACTAATAAAAAAAGTTACAAGCCAGTTGTTCAATCACTTTCAAAGTGAAACCTTTTGTACATAACCTTCACGTAGGCCAAGCTCGGCCCCTTCCATAGATCTGGGTATAATGTCAGCTTCGAATTTCAAAATGAGCAGCCATGTTGTTGTACGCGGCGGAGACTGGAGACGAGACGAGCGCACCCGTCCAGTTATAAGCTAAACTGACTGCCCACCATTTCATTACCAAGTAAAAGCGCCTCACCAAGACTTAACTTTCCTGTTGTACAAGATTTTCGGTGATAGAAAATCACCTTACAACAAACAATCGTGAATACTTTTGGAATGAACACTATTCCTCAAAACTTATGTCTGGTGAGTAAAGCTGAAAACTCGTATGCACGTACCAGTCTCTGCCGTGTGCAATGAAGTATAGAGTATGTAACATTTTCTACGCCGCTCCTTGGCGAGTACTGCAGTTATCGTAGATTAGTTATATTAATTAATATTAAGTAAGACTGTCGATGCGCTGGCGTGCAAATGGTCAGACAACTACGTAATCTTGTCACAGCTGTGCTAGTTTTAGTTTCATCTAAATATTATACTTACTGGCTTCATAATAGTTATTATTTAACTCGTGTGTGTTGATCGCATTTATTTCGTTTGCTCACATATTGAGCAGTGCGCCATGTTGCGTTATCTATTGCATTTTGCGCGACCACTGTATTCTTGCATCTGATTCTGATCATCGTGTTTATTGTCTAGTGTTATTTGGGCACGAAAAGGACCTAGTCAGTGTTTAGTACCCTCCGTCTCGCGACGAGACCATTTGTACGCAGCGCATAATATATTGTGTCATAGTAAATACTTCAACTTTGGTTGGATACTCAATTATTTTACGGTGTTTCTCTATAATGTTAGGTTCTTTTTTAAGTATTGTTAGTTCAGAATTAAGTGTAGAATTATCTTGGTAAATATATCTTAGTTTATAATTAAAATCAATTAAACTAAATGTAACCTAAATTTAGAATCCAGTAATCTGTAGTTGTGTTATTGTATTTCAAAATGAATGACCTCGATTCAATTTCATTTGATTGTACGCTATCAAATTAGATAGTTCAGTGCAAAATACATTTTCTAAATAAAGTATAAAATATACCTATTTACAATATTTATCGCTAAAAATGTTGTTGGATATAGAATAAACGCACCATAGTTAAAGGCAAAGGTACTAAAGTGCTTTGAATACTGATTTGTATGGCAGCCAGTCTGTCTTTTGTTTTTAGTAATAAATAAAAGTTATGAAAGTCTTTTCAATAAAACAAACGTCATATTCAACCAAAGTTGATTATTTATATCGACTTTAGCTTGGTGCACACTCTACTGTCATAGACATCGAGCTGTAAGATTATAGCTTTATATATAACGAATGTATGATACCGAAATATTGTCGTAATATACTTATATACGAAATAGAGGTGCCGTAGGAAGCTTTAAATACAAACTGCAAGATGAGTAGAGTGCGTGCCCAGCTTGGGGAAGTTACGATAAATGTTTATACGATATTAATTTGGTGTACATAATAATGTCGATTTTGTTTTCGTTGCTAGTAATAATAATTATAACGATTTTATTATGAAGCGTTTTTTTTATTTCGTAGATTTAATTAGCTATATTAATAAGATAATTTTATTTCCTTGTTGCAGTGATTGGAACCTGATTTTTTAGGGTAAACCATATTGTTTGAGAGTTTGATTATTGTGATATTGTGTGTGAACTAGAAAAGACACTAGGTAATGTCATTTATTTCACGTAACAGACCATAATCGTGTGCCCATTTTTTAAATCCATGCGAAACGAAATAAGGTTTATAAGGAAATTTAAGCAATGGCCCATCGTTACTTAACCGTGTATTTAAACTGACAGTGTTTATTAAAGTCCCCATTACTCAAGCTGTGTCCCACTTACAGAGATGGTGTTATTATAATAACGCATCACTTGGTTAATCTTAGAGGTGTAAAAGTAACGAAAAAAAGCGTACCCGTATGTATTCGTTACAATAACAATTAGCACTCGTTACTATCGTATCGTTACATTACTCGTTATTTCTGATGCCTCATAACATGCTATGTTAGAGCTACGAAACAAGTCGTATAGCGTATGCAACATTCGTAATTTGTAGAAAACATACCTACTTATCTATACGTTATACACCAAGCTGCGTAAGGTGCATTTTTAGACATGTGTTTAAGTTATATTTTACTTAATAAATAAACATCATTCTTTGTAACATACGCTTTTAAAATCACCGAATAAGCGCGTGGAGGCATAAAACATAAGATCAGTAAACGTTTCAATACATGAATACACTCATCAACGGTCCTTGAGTGAACTGAAAGAGTACCCATACTATAAAAAATACGAGTAACGAAATGCATTCATGTGTAACGTTTCGTTACTCGATACTAAAACGCGTACACGTTACTCAGTACCGAATACATACGGTTTGCTACCAACGGTACTTGCGTAAACTGGAAACAGGAACCCATACTACAAAAATGCGAGTAACGAGTAACGAAATGTATTCATGAGTAACGTTTCGTTTCTCGGTACTGGATGGCGCAGCCGTTGCTCAGTACCGAATACATACGGTTTGTTACAGCTTTAGTTAATCTAATTAGTAGGGCTTTGAACGCAAACGAATATTTATCCGTTTTGAGATAATAGGTAGTAAATATAGTTTTTTAAGTACTTAGAAATAAAGATGAAATTGATCGCATATTTCAAATTGATTTTCGTAAAAATCTGAATCGTAAAATTCGCGTTCCTTTTTTTTTTCATTCCGCTATGTTACGTTTGGTTAGAAAGAGAACAAACGAATTTCTACGCATCAGTTAGTTTACACGTGTATACACACACAATTTGTTTGGTGATATCCTGTGATTTTATATGTCGATTCGGATTCCTTTTGGAGGCTAGACATTTTGTTTAGTTCAGTAAGGTCAATTTTAGAAACTGGATTTTCTAGTCAGAGAAATCGAATTGAATCGATTTGTTTGAAATCGAATTTTAAATTCGTTTTGATTTAACGGACGCAGCCCTACCAATTGGAGATTGGCCACCAGGAGATATTATAGTGCTCAAGTGTGCTCGGAATTGCACCTGTGATCCTTTACTTTCATAGTCCGACGGGACGACAATCCGGTTAGGCCGGCAATTGATCAGGTACAGGACCAACGGCTTTACGTGCTGACATCACTAACTTGCAAATCAAAACACAACTGCAATTTATAGTCGAATTAGTAATGAAACCCAGGATCTCACTTAGCAGTTGCTTGCGACTACGAAAGCAACGAGGCAGTTAACTCACTCATCACTTGGTTACAATATCACATATGTTGTAACCAAGTAATATATGTGTAAAGGTTATTGCATAAATGAGCTCACCGAACTAAAGGCATAATACGTTTATTATCATGTACACATCGTAGCCTGCTTACAACTTAGTCTTAAATAAATACGTTACATTAGGTGAGTATTGCGCGGTGGGTGCTTACATACGGTGTATTTACATTATCGTCTATTTTACTCAATTTCTGTACACTGCTGATGAAGTTGTCTGTAATAATTGTATTATTTGTGGCAACATTAAACTATAATTTTCTAATTTGTAATTCCAGTATACACTGGAAAGGATTTTCAAATATTGTAGGTAATAGAAAAATCTAAAATCATGTTTGATTAAAAAAATTACACTATATAACTTTCAGCCTCATTTTTGCCATTTATTTTAATCGATAGCTTATTTGCCTCAGCAGACAGACTTTCGCTTGACTGCTAACACCACTTGCCAGTCCTACCGTTTATTCTAACAGGCATGTGAGTGTTCTCAGGGTACAGGTCATCAGCCGCCGGGGCCTCACAGGCGCTCAGGCCATTGAGATGCTTCCTCTGTGGCCGTGGCGTGGCTCGTCCCGCGTCGCGGATCCTCTCCCGCGCCCACTTATCAGCCGCATGCGTTCGCTTTACCGGCCTCTTGCTACACTCGGTGTCAGTATGCTTTGCTTCAGAAGCCGGTCTGCTCGGTGTCTCAGATTCACTGCCGTTTATCAAAGAATGTGCACTTCTAGCTTTGTGAAGGGACAGACGTAATGGCTTCCGGGGAGGCGTCGGTCGAGACTTCACGTCGCTGTCTTTTCTATCTTCGTTCTTCTTATAATGACTCATCCGGGAGGTCTCTGAACCGTAGTCTATCCGTGGCGAGCTGCTGTACATGTCTCCGTTTGGAAAGTCTGACTCTGATTCAAATTCTGAAGACTTGGCGCTCCTAGAGTGTAGTTTGGATGTTCTTCTACTGGATTTATGGGCATTCTCTAATACTTTTCCATCTATTCTGTGGTACATGTAATGTCTTTCAGATTCCAGCTGAATATCTTCGGAGCTGTCATTCTTCTTCATTTTTCTTAAACGTTGAGACCGCTTTAGTTGCTCAATTATTGAAAGAGTTTTTCTCTCTGCCCAGTTGGTCTTCTTGATGCTTTCTTCTATTCTGTCAGCTGCTTTCTTGATCTCGTAATGTCGTGGATCGACGCTGGCAGTGGAGTGTGTTTCCCGCATGTCTAAGTCGCTGTCTGACCTGAAGTAGTCCTCACACTTGGACCGGCTCAGCCTTTCGTTTTTCATTCGTTGTTTCTCTATGTGTCTTTGGTTCCTCTCAATCATGCGTATCGCTGCGTCGGTCTCGGCGCTGTAATCGATGGCTCCGTGAATGCAGTGATGGGAGAGAGAGTGACGCATTCGTTCGGCTTTGTGCTCGAGGCTGTGGGAGCTGTGGGACCTGTGGTTCAGGGGGGGTGATGCTCTGGGGGAGACAGCTGCTCTGGAAGACGCTCCTGAAGCATTAGACCTCGGTCTAATCATTGGTAAATTATTCTCTACGCCGTCCAACCCGGGTAGTTTGGCGACGATGGCAGTAATGTCGGGTCCTTTCTGGAACACTTGCACTTCGGACTTGGAACTGGGCTTCTGGTGAGGTTCCGTTGTGATGTTGATGTTGGTAACGTTCTTCTTCGTCTTGTTCACTGTGATGCAGCTGTCGTTACTGCTCACTGAATGTAGCTGCAAGAAGTAATTCTAATCAGCTGGTGACATATCGCAAGGGGAGAACTGAAGAAAGAAGTAATTCTAATCAGCTGGTGACATATCGCAAGGGGAGAACTGAAGAAAGAAGTAATTCTAATCAGCTGGTGACATATCGCAAGGGGAGAACTGAAGAAAGAAGTAATTCTAATCAGCTGGTGACATATCGCAAGGGGAGCACTGAAGAAAGAAGTAATGCTAATCAGCTGGTGACATATCTCAAGGGGAGAAGTGAAGCAAGTTTTACGGATTATAGATCAAAGTTTGAAATAGTATTTCCATAGTTACCTGTGTATGTCTGCTGAGGAGTTCGGCGACCTGTTCCTCGAGGTAGGAGATGCGATGTGTCAGCCTGGTGTTGTCGGAGCGGAGGCCTTCCTTCGCTTTCTCCGCGTCATTTGCAGCAGACCTCAGTGCCCCTAACTCGGCTCGTAGTGATGCTGCTTCGTTCTAAAATAGTAAATAAAGAAAGACGTTAAATTACATTCGCCACAAAACAGTAAGGAAATTTTGATGCTAGTGGGCAAACTTGACTCTTGTAGCCGAGGCGGAATAGATAACCGAGGCAAAAGCTAGGTCATCATGGAGCAAAGAGACTGTAATGTAATGTAATAAATGCCCACGATTGATACAAACGACGTTTTACAACAGTACAAAAAAACAACATTTATGACCCGCAGACTTTTTTTATACGCACTTGAGAGAAGCCGTTGGGTGGCTGCGGCGGCTGCGCGGCGCCGGTGTTACGCAAGAGTACCAGCCGCGCCGGGTTAGCAGTACTCGTGATGCGCTGCAGCTCCTCCTGGTTGCGGCACGCTAACACTGAGGTGCCGTTCACTTCTATTAGCCTGGAGACAATCAAAATATCTACTTAGTAAAGAACAAACAGATATCATCATCATCATCGGCTCCGACTCCGAGAAATAAACAGTAGGTGCCGAGCACCTATGAGAATAGACATCAAGAAATAGATCAGTAATCGCCTTTTAGGGATGGGCGTTTTTTCATTATCCGACGATCCATTTAGCGCATGGCACAAATGTTTGTTGATGAATCAGATATTTGTTTTGGGTCTGGGTACCTTCGTTGTTCCGCATTATTTATTTGTCGGTCGATCACTGTGCATTTCTCTTCTCACACTTCTCCATTTTTTCCGAGCCATCAAATGAGCAGAGCAGTATGAGGTTTGCTAAAAGCCGGCGCGGTAAACGGGTCATCGGGTAATGCAAAACCGCCCATCCCTAAAAGGCGATTACTGATCTGTTTCTTGATGTCTATTCTCAGGGGTGCTCGGCACCTACAGTTTATTTTTCATGGCTGCCCGACCTCCGAGCACCTACGGAGTCGGCGCCCCTGATAGCTATTAATTATTTCTCAATAAATAGGTAGGTAGGTTACTACGATCGGTTCCCTTTACGTCGAGCCGAGAACCTAGTGTCACTTCTATTACCCCTACGAGTTTCTTTACTAAACCCCGCTTTACCTTTACGTTGAGTTTAATAATACTCATAGCACATTTTGAAGTACAGTCAGGTGAGAAAATATGTGAATAGTTTTATGTGTTATAAATACTAGGGCTGGCATGTTTGAGCATAATTTGACCCTCAGAAAGTATTGCGAATTGCTTAAAATCAATGTCATTACTGCTAATTGAAACACGCACATTCTATTTCCATGAAAATAACTTTCGCGGTAACTGTTAAGCCACACATTACCATTCAGTAGCGTGTATCCACCGAATTTACACATTTGATTCGTTTTAATTAGTTAATTGTATACTTAAGTTGCAAACTATGGCCAATTTCACCGTGCTTAGATATGTAGGCATTTTTTTATGATAGCTTTCTAACTGCGGATGTAACGGCTCGGTTTTGTTCAGGTCTGTATGGCAGCTTCAGAATTGGTGTTTTATAGGTATGCGGAACAGAGTCTAACTACCTACCACATACCTCGCGAGGAACTCTAATTGCGTGATGAAGAATTTTTCGTAGTTTTATTAGTTGTTATGTGATGCCATAGATGTCGCTAAAGTGTATAATTTGTTGGATGAAAATTCCTGTTCAACGATAGACCATCTTCGGCAATTGTCGGCAACAAGGCCGAAGGACCCGATAGCTAAGTCGCATTGCGCCCCATGCAAAACTGACCAACCTAACTTTGGGTATTGGGTTTCTGTTTATCTTTATCTACTTATACCTACTAAAAAAAGCAAAAATTTTTTTAGTGTGTTAGTAATTTCAAAATAACTGTTTACACCTATAACAAAAATTCAATTTTATATCTGTTTGTTCCAACTAATCTTCGCTAGACCGATTTTGACGGGACTTTCGCTGATAGATCTCTGATGTTATAAGAAATAACTTAGTTTTATTTAAAAAAAAACTTTTTACAAAAAAAAATTGTCCTATTACAGTTAAAAAAAAAAAACACAAAAAAGTGCAAAACAACTTGTCGGTGTTTCTATAATAGTTATGTCTCTTCCTTATTTAACACCGATTTCTGATATTAAAGTTATTTTGCACTTTTTAGTGTTACTTTTTTACATTGTACGACAACATCCAGAATATTTTATTAAACATAGAGATGTAACTAAAAGGAATGTTGCCTCTAGAGATAAACATAGGCTCTGCTTGCCACAATCCAAGCTTGGGTATTTAAAAGAAATTCGTTTATAATGGCTATTAAGGTTTACAATAAATTACCAAATGCCTTAAAAGAACTACCTTTACCTATATTCAAAAAAAGTTGATTCAATGGCTGACGCAAAAATGTTTTTACAGTGTCAATGAATATATGTCATTTAACGAACGCAAAGTAGGAAAGTAATGGCAATTTTAGTTCTATTTACATTTTTATTCTATTTTTAAACTGACATTTAATATTTTAGATTTTTTGTTTCTGACATTTTAAATTCATGTGAAGTTCAATAAATACTTTCATTTTATTTTTAAGTTGACAATTACTATTATCATATTTTTGACATTTTATAATATTCATGGACATTAAAATTATTATATAGAATTTGACATTTGATAGTGATAGTAGATATTGGTGACTTTGATTTTTATTACTTTGACATTTTATCAATGTGCATGGACCATTTAATTACTTTATAGTGATAGCAGGTATTGGTAACCTCTGATGTCACATTATTATGACATTTTAAATTAATGATTATATTTGCACTGTATTAATATTTGCACACCACAAGTTATGGTAGAATGTAAATGGGCCTAACTAAAATTAAGATCATACTACTTTGTACACCTACATTCTAGCAAATAAATAAATTATTATTTTCTTTATTCATTCATTATACATATTAGTTAAATTTTTAAATATTTCTTTTTTAACAAAATCATATAGAAAAAAAAAACATTTAAAAATATATTATTATTGAAGTCGGTTATATTTTTTTTTTTGGAAAATATTTTTTATGTTACACTTTAGATGTGGTACCAAAAATAAATAGTACCCCTCAGCCAAACTTAAATAGTGTGCAAGTTCTATAGTAAGGTACCTATAAAATTTAATCATTAAAACATTGCATAACAATTCCAATAAGCTAAGCCCAAGCCTACCTTCCGGCTTCATCATCAGTTCAGTTCAAGATATCCTTCCATCTCTTCTTTCAGTCAGTCATCGACTACCTACACGTATAAACAAAGCAATTTTACTTGTTACGTCAGTTCTGCTGTGATCCTATGAGGAGTTCCGTTTCATGTCTTCGAACTTCATCATTAATTAGATCATAACAATATTTCTATGAAACTAACTGGTAAGCATAATCTTTCAATCAAAAAAATATTTTTTCCAAATATCGGTCCACAATTGACCGAGAAATCGGTGAATTTAGATAAAAAAAATACATTCAGCCGAACATAGAAAAAAGAAAATTCGCGCAAAAAAAGAAAATTCTTGAAATTGTGAACAAATGGCATTGTGCTGTTTTACGAGTCTGGAGCGGACGAAGTCGCGGGCATAAAAAGAAAGGGGTTGTTCGTTCTGAATTGTGTCGGTGCTTACTTGTGCTTACGTGATGTACAGGGAAGTAGTGTATGATAATGTCATGATGTTCTTCTTAGAGCTTATAAGTTCTAACGCAACAGAATTTCTTTGCCAAATAGGGGTAGACGTAGAGTGCGTCCCCTCAATCTGTTTCTGAATAATATTCTCCTAAGACAACTTATCTATCAACAAGAAACTATTAAAGCTCTAAGCGAAACATTAATAAGACGTATTGTATCATAGTATACAAGAATAATGTCCGACTGACAAATGCGCAGGAGTGGACGGTTGTTAGGATCGATAAATCGTGCAGAATTAATCGTTCGAGTCCTTATACGTCACGTTAGCCAATCACTCATATAAATATTTATTATTATTGCCCCAGGGCACTCTCTGAGGGTTTTCCTAGGACTGAAAATGTTGTTAGATGCTGAGAAGCTGAACTTGATTGATTGTATTGATGTCAGGTGCAGGAAAACAGATCAGTCAATTATTTGAACGTGAGTATTGCAGTTTACTGCAGGTCAATGCAGGGTGTCTACAGACTTTGGAGATCTTAACATTAAGTGTTTATTACTAGTGCATAAAGTTTTAATAAATAAATAAATTAATTGTGATAATAATAATATATGATTTATTATCATTATTGACAGGACTATTGTAGCCAATAAGCAATAGGTTAAGTTTTTATTGTGATCTTATACAGAATGCTAGAACGAACGGAGCTATAATAAAAATGGAACATCCTATCAATTAGTAATTACCTATTATAATAAGAGAATTAAAGGGTGTAGATAACATGTTACGTTTTTTTATACGGGGCCCCTGCAGCTTGGGGGCCCCGTATCATTGATACGGCGGTAGCTACGCCCCTGTTGTCGACATGTGGATGTAGACTCTGCTGTCACTGTTCCAATTATCCTGACTGCCAACGGCCTGATGGCCAAAAGCCTCGACGACCATCTTTGTTGCGCGACTGGATCAAGTGCCTGATACTGAAGGTAAGTATGCTTCTCGATACGACTTGCATTGTGAGTAGGTTTCTAGCACTGGTGTCCTAACACCGGTAGCTTGGACCGTGCTTCCGGCACTGGCGAACTACTATTTTTTTATTATAAGTACTTTTAAATGTTTTTTATGTGTTTTTAAAAATATATAAAACATGTAGTACAGAAAACAAATAAACGGTATTTAAATTGTGACGTAGATGTGATCTAGTTATCGACAATTCATCAATGAGGTAGGTACAGTTATCTTGTCGCCAGATTAGCATGGTTGGTGGAGAAACTACGTGATTTATAGCAAGGATGATAACGATTTACGATTAGCTCTTAGGTCACTCGTACAAGTTTCTACTGCTTTTTTGTCTTTAAGGAACCAATATTGCGCTTATTATCTACCTACAAAGAGTTTTAATAATAATAATAATATTCCACAACTATCACATAACGCAACGCCGTCTAGTCTCAAACTAAGCAGAGCTTGTGTTATGAGTTCTAGACAACTGATTAACATTCATATATATTTCTAAATACATACATATTATAGATAAATTACACCCAGACACAGAACAAATGATCGTGCTCATCACACAAACATTTGTCCTGGGTGGTAATCGAACCCACGACCTCTGGCATAGCAGTCAGGGCAACTAACTTCTAGACCAACAGGCCAGTCGAGTCGTTTACATTATTAAATAATTCCACGAGAGATAAATTAAGCGTGTATACCTACAGCGGCTGTCTTAGATCAACCATCTTCTAAAAACATCTTATACCAACACAGGGCATTTTTGTGGTATATAAATCATCCAATGATTCTATCGCTCTAGAGTGGAGTGGGAAGGCGAATCAGACTTTTACTGACTAAAATCCACCTGTGTCTATCAGTTGTCCTTTGTATTCCAGGATCACGGTATCCCCTGTCAGAAATTCCCCGTGGAGACCCAAGGCTTGGCTACAAATTGGTATTTGTCAAGCAAAAATCAATGTGCCCAGCCTTTTCCCAACTATGTTGCGATCAGCTTCCAGTTTAATCAGATGCAGCTGAAGCTGAGTGCTCGTATGTTACATGGAGCGACTCCCTATCTGACCTCCAAAAATTAGTTACATAATATCTGTAATAGTTGTCGATATAGATTTACCTAATAACAACCGAGCCCAATGGCTGAATGTGCTAATAAAAAACTGGGTAATTGCGAGTCGGACTCGCACACTGAGGGTTCTGTACAAACTTACCTATGTAAACAGTTCAATTCCTGAATGGAATCTCGAAGATTTTTCGACGTAACAGCAAATTTACTGTTTTCAGATTTATTCCTATATCTGTGCTTATAAGACCTTGTTTTGTGCCAAATTTCGGGATTCTGGGTCCCTATGAATTTTGATTCCCTTGAGTGTTGAAATTTACGTTTTTTGCGACTTAAATGACCGTATCGTAACTCGATACCTCCACGCGTTCCCGAGAAAAGGACGGACAACAAAGAGATCCTATAAGGCTTACGTTTTTTCCTTTTGAGATACGGAACCCTAAAAAGAAAAAAAATCAAAGGCACACCCGCGGTCTAAACGCATACCTACTAACCAGGTTCGTGAGTATAGTGAAGTTATAGAATATTTTGCAGATTCTCTAAAGGCAATGCTATCTGTGAGCATTCTAAACGGACGTGTATTGATAGCCTGACGCCAGTGCGGGCGCGGGGTTCTACGTCTTGTGCGCATGCCTTTAGCGTCATAAGTAGGCATTGCTTTTTGTTTTGCTACTGTATTTTATGTTTATATTTAAAGTAGCGAACAGGGGAACGAGCCTCTTTTTATGACGTAGGCGAGCATTAAGAGAGGATTTTCCAAAATTCACCCCTAAGGGGATGAAACGGGGGTCAAAAGTTTGCACTGAGAAACCTACTTTCACGCGGGCGAAGCTGCTGGCAGAAGACTAGTTTTGCTATAAAGCTTAGTAGATCATTATATAACCTCAAAAGGTTCGTAACTCGGTATCTCTTAGTTAGTCAAGTTAGTTAATAATTTACATTATGGAATGCATTCAAAAGTTCTATTATGGCCAAACAAAATAAAGAGATAAAGCGAAACCAGAGATCGCATATCTAGCGAGGCAACCAGTTATTTGGCGCGGTGTGTGGCCGTCACTACTGCCAAGAAATTCCATGCACTAATGTAAATGACTTCGACAGAGTATGCCCACAGTCCGAGGCTCATCGTTGCCCATCTATGGGCATAGATAGCATCGCGATGGTCGTGATTGCGGGCCGCTGACCCGCGGGCTGCGTGTGCGCAGATGCGCGCGCATTTGCGTTGTTATTGCGCGCTATAAAGCGGTGAGTGTGGAGATTGCATCGTAAAAGCGTTTTATGCCAGTTTTGGTGTTTTGTGAATGGATGTTATGAATTGTTAAGAACACTGCTTTGAGTTTAATGTTTTCCCGGGGGAACGGTTAGTTGACGCGTTTCCGTGTCGCCTTATTCTTTAGCGACTTCCTTGGAATTCCTATGCAATTTTTCCTAATATTGTCTATTTTGCGGGGTATTGAATACTCCCCGTTTTATATACCTACATGTAAAAAATGATAGCTATATTGACGTGTATCTTCATAAATCTGTTATCTATTGTAGCATAGTTACAGCCGTGCCTAAAAAATTTTAAGTAAAGGCTCTTTCGCCTTACATACGCCTTAATTTTCTGCCAAGTTTGATGTAGATACGTACCTGTCTCCGGCCTTCAGGCCTACGTTGTCCCCGGGCCACTCCACCAGCATGCCGGCGCCGCGCGGGACTGCGCCCCACGTGCCCTCGCGTACCTCCGCCGTCACCACCGACGCACACCCGCCGCACTCCCGCACCGCACTGAGGACAACAGATTCACTTATATTGTTGGACATGCTTTACGCCATTAAGTACCTAGAAAATATACGAAAAAACACTAAATGAATCATCATCATTTCAACCGATAGACGTCCACTGTTGAACATGGGCCTCCCCCAAGTGTCACCACATTGACCGGTCTTGTGCGTCTCGCATCCATCGGATTTTCGAGACCCTCACCTGGTCGTCGATCCATCTTGTGGGAGGCCTTCCAACGCTACGTCTTCCCATAAGTAGTCGCTACTCTAGAACCACATCGGATATTCCGAAGATGCATAAGCTGATGAACATGGATTTGTGTTAATCATCCTAATCTAAAAATTGACGTCCAAATTATTTCGTACCTAAAAGATCTAAGCAAGATAGGATTTGTAGCAGTTTCTCCACAAACAAATTCGCATGTTTATGCGTCACAGCAGTTTTTCAACTGCTTCAAGATCCGTATGGAAATTACAATAGGCGTACATATATTTCATAGCAAGACACGAGACACACATTGATCGACAAAAAACTTAATTAAATGAACGACAATATAAAGAGATAGAAATCTCGCTCGTGTAGAGTACATCAAGTTAAAGTATCAAGTTTTTATGATACATTATTGTTGTAGAGAAATGCAACGAATACCGCTATTGTTTTGTCAATCTATTATGCTGCTAATACATTTCTATTTCAAATTAAAACGCTGTACGGTTTTTCGCTAAAAGTAGAGCCCATTTTCATAGGAAAGAAAGAAGTCGTCAATGATTTCTAACGGTAGGGGTCCGTATGTTCATGAGTGTGTTAAAGCATGTCTGTGGAAAACTTAGGACATTTTTTTTTTATTTCGGTCTGGTGTTAGGAACTCCACGGCTAAAGCGCGTATTTTGCGTCCGGGTGGAACAAATGCGTCATTTGATCCACCCCAGCTCCTCAAGGAAGGCCAGTAGCGCCTTGGTGTTACTGACCATTTCGCAGAGGTTTTGTATAAATCTATAATACTCGTATTTAAGTATTGATACTGTATGTAGAGTCTGGTTACTTTAGAGGTTGCAGAGGTCAGTGGACAGTGTCAGACACAACATTATAATTCGCTAGACAAGGACCTACCTACACCTTTAAATTAAAAATTACATATTTACAATGACCGTGTAGGCCAATAATGTTTTTTGTTTTCAAAGTTTTTTTTTTTTGCTATTAAATCAATGTAATGTAATTTAATTTGTTTGTATGATTATGATGCAATATCTACCTAAAATGAGTCTTTTGTTACATGAATTATATGAATAATAAATAGGTAAATAAATTCTCTTTTAACAGAACATTCCTGAGCATAAGCATCTCTCTACAATTTAAATTTTTTTCTTCGATTAATAAATCTTACTTCCCGTAGCTAATTCCTGATCTACAAAAACCCTTAATAGTAACCTTCCATTGTACCTGTTTTTAGTCTCGCTGTACTTCACCGTACATATGCCTACTAGCGTGGAGGTGAAATATGAAACCTATAAAATTCCCGGTCGGACTGGTTGTAAAAAAAGCTAACTCGTTGAACGCTCACGAGCGTAGAGGTTGACCGGAGATACAGGCCGGCAGACAAGTGGTCGTATTCATACCAATATCTTCTCACAAATATGTGAAAACCACGAATGGGTGAAGGCCACTGAATTTCGCTTCATCAGCTTTGACAGATTGCGATGTGAATATACAGAGAAGTCGAACTACTTTATTTTCTTTATTTAAAAAAGGTACCTGAGAGGTAGTGTTAAGAAGCAATTAAATTATTCAATTAATATAGATTTCGGTTACATGTTTATTTTTCCGGTCTCTTGTTTTGGCAATGTAAATAGAACCATTATCATACACTTCTTGCACTTGTTTGATTTTTGCGCACCACTGTACCGTTGACGATGTAACAAGTTGCAAGTAGAGTTTACTTTGAAGTGATACATTTATTTAATGTTGTTGTATGATACCAAATTCATAACAATATGAACCGAAGCTACGGACAAGCCCGAGGGTATCACATGTTTACAACGACAGACACCTTTTCTTAATTAGTAAATTGCTGTAGGTTTTTCAGCCACAAAAACATTTTTCACTGGCCTAAAAGAGGTGTAGATGTACGTTATATCTTAAACGGCTGTGGAAACTGCAGGGAAAGCTTTAAAAAAAACGCATGTCTGCCCACATATCACTGTCTTGCTAATTAAATAGGTATCAAAGTATTTTAACTAAATGTGTCATGCAACCGCATACGTAGAGAAAATAGTGGTCACGTTATTTGATAGTGCGTGTAACAATGTGCGCGTATAATGTACACAATATTGAATTGCAGATCTATATCGTTTGACAAACTCATTTCCTTATTCGTTGGTTATAGAAAATCCGTCACTTGATAACAACATTTGTTAAAGCGATTTGGAGTTTACGATTCTGAATGACTAAGTACCTAAAGACCTTTAACATAGCCTCATAACTTGTCATCACCCACTTTTCCATCTGCTCCCTCTTTTCCAGTTGTAATAGGACCATTAAAAGGCTGTCTATTACCATCAGCTGTGCACCAAACGAGAGCAGTGGTGGTTCAGTGGTTACAGCCATGTCTTTCGAGTTAAACGTTGCCGTCGTGGGTTCATACAGAGCTAGCCGCTTTACTTTGTGCAATTTATTTTATCACCTCTGCTCTCAAATGGTGAAGTTAAATATCGTGAGGAAACTGTCATGTCTCAGTGACCATAAATTCAAAGACGTCCGCTAACCCGTACTAGGTCCGCGTGGTGGATTTCGGTCCAATCCATCTCCTACAGAGGAGGCCTGAGTTCCAGGCAGAGAGGCTGATTATGTTTAATATTATGCTATATGCACAAACCAGATTACGGTCTGCTACTGAGAAGTTCCAATTTAAAAAAAAACCTAATAACAGTCGGAAACGGTATTCTGGGTACCCAGACCAGACCAATCCAGGCTGTCACTATTGGCATTTGGTAATGTTTTGTACGTACTTACGTACAAACGATTACCAAACGTCGTGTTTCAGCATAGACATGGCGTTGCATAGAGATCATAAATATGCCTCATCAATATTAAAATATTCGAGCCCAGTTGTGATACAAATAGTTCCTGATAGGCATGCCTTATTGTCATACATTACTGTGGTCAGTTGCGATTGGGAGCTGATAAACGGCACTTGAAACTAATATGCCAGACTTCTAGCTATTGCAACCATTGGAAAACATTGAGTATGTAGGTGTAAGTTTCTCTAAAGACAATCGAGTTGCGACTGGGCATTATTTGGTGACATATTAATTCTGTACTCATCATATCATAGATAAAGGACCGTAAGTCTGCTGTCCAAGTAAATTGGGTCAATACTGTATTTATTCATACACTTGGAATAACTCCTGCAATGTGGGTGAATTCATAAACATGTAAACTCACATACACAACAGACCCGGAAAACCTATCTGTAGGCCATACAAATATTTTTTCCGTCCGGGAGTCGAACCCGCAACACGCAGCGCAGCAGCCCAATCACTGCGCCTACCGTGTCGTCAAAATTGAACTGATGCAGGTTGCAGAAGCGAAAGAAATATAGTTAGAAAAAAGATAATGTGTGACCGAAAGCTACGGGCTATAAGTTCAATTAAAGTTTGGGCCACCCTACCGTGTCCTCAACAGATTTCTAAGCTCGAACCTTCTATTTTACGGTTTCCAGCTCCATTTCACCTATTTCCAGTACATTGTGTAGACGGCAATATAAAAGGCGATTGCAATCAATCCGCTTAGAACCACGCAGCGTAAGATTGCGCGCCATGTAGGGCGCAGGTAAATAAAATATAGCCCGTTATCAGGCAGCACGTGAGGCTCTCGTATGGCGGCCGATTTATTGCAGACACGGTTTTAGCCTAGTACGGAGTTATTGGTATTCTGCGTTAATGGTCGCACACAGAAGTGATCCAAAGAAGTTGTGTGCGTTAGAGAAATTATGGCTTAATTTTTTAAGGCCACTGATGGGATAGCCTTATGGCTTGATTTTGGTACCTCTTATGGACGTAAGGAGTAACGTGCTGCCCAGTAACGTATAGAGATCTGATAGGCAGTCGCTTCGAGTAAAACATAGCTACACAGCCGCTGGGCTTCAAGTCTGCTATTACAATAGTATCAGAATGGTCTATCATTGATTTAATAATTGTTGATTTTGATGAGTTTGGTAATTGAGTAATATAATGGCGCCATTATGACTTTTCAATGGTCAACCAGTGACACTCCATTGAAAGAAGTGGCATAGAATGGTAATCTGGTAAATATTCACAAATTAATGTCTCACGTATGCGGTAATCTGCTCAAATTTTGACCGTTCCTTTGATCAGTGAGCTACCATTAGAACGTGATTGTGCAGTTGCTTTTAATAAACTTGATATTGTCATTCTACCACAACTACTTATATTACGAGACCATTGACCGATCGATCATTATGAATTAGCAGATTACGAACTTTTAGCAAAATGACAATGGGATAGTGTTGGAATGACAAATTTATAAAAATAGCAGACTTGGGCCCCAGTTACACTAAAAGCCGACCCTAAGCTAGTTAGGAAAAGGCTAGAGAGATGATGATGGATGTAAAATCCTACACAATTTGAAATCTCTACTTTAAAGTTATATGTTGGGTAGTTTGTTGCACTTTTACTTGCCATTTAGTTATAACTATTATAGTTGGAAAGTGTGACAGATAGGCTTTTTGCCACTCAAAATATGCAAGATTTTTTATTACATAACCCACCAGTTTAGATGAAACCTTTGCAAAACTTTTCAAAGAAAAGTACCTACGGATAGACTGCGAAATAATAAAACCTTAACAACGTATTAAGCGTACCGTAAGGACCTCATCTCCAACGCATTTGTTACAGCTAATAAAAGCCAGTTCGCTCAATATTTATGGCGGCCATCACAAAGTCGCCTAACGCCGTGGTAACAGCACCCGCTTATGGCACACACATAACTATGCTATAACATGCGCACGATGCGCAGAATGCGGTTTTTATTTACGATGAGGAACTCATTTGAATAGAAATTAGGAGATTTATAGCGTGTGCTCTCGCTCTGGGATAGCATCTCCTATGAGACATCACATTTAGGTACTTCGCAAAATTTTGTCCTTACTGTATTATAAGAGGATATTATCTTAGTTCAACCAACCAGTGATTGTCTAGCAAGGAAAAGATGCTACGAGAAAAATCAAAATACTTCTTTCGATCTTATCGATCGAAATATAGACTTCATCGTTACCTTACCTATCTAATTATGTATGTTGTGTTGTTGTTCGAAATAGTTATCTGTAAAGGGCAAGTGAAGAGACACGGGTGGGGTTTAGTCAGTAAAAATCTAACACACCCTCTTACTTTAGTGGGACCTACATGATAGGTTGATATTGTGGCATCCAAAGAGGTTGCATGTTGTTATTGGTCTTATTAACTTGCAAACTGGCAAGATAATGATACTTTTTGAGGTTTATGGGTTATATAGCATAGGTATTCGTATTTTGATAGGAACAAGAAAAGATGGTTATTTAGGTCAGATAAGTCAGGACGGCTTCCAAGCCAATAGGTTAGGTTAGTGATGTAAAGTAATAATTAACTACAGAAAACCCTTTCCATTTACGTCTCCGCCACTACAATATACAGGCAAATTCTTCGACAGCTATGTTTAAATCAACCAAAACAAAACGAGTAGCACCTTAATAAGGTACCTGTGTATGTACATATGTACATGTAACTCATATGTACATATCTGAGAGGCGTCCCATGGCGCGCGCCGCATGTATGACCACGTTGATGTGTTCAGCTAATGGGTGTCTGACACGCGCATCACTAATGCTTGTTACTTTGTCACTGCTACTGTTCAGTTTTATATTTAATAGTAGACAGAGGTGGTAAGTCTCTTGAAGTGCATACAGCACGATTAAAGGGACTGATAGACAACTACACTATATGTAAAAATCTTGACATGTCTTTTATCTAAAAGTTGTCTAAAAATATTTACAATTTGTTATTTACCTTTACCGTCGCTTGGTAATTAACTAAATTTAAATAATCTTTGTATGTCTGTATTACAAAGCCATATCAAGATTGTTTACATTTAATTAACTACCTAAACAAATGGAGTAGGCATAGTTTGATCAATGAAAAAAAAACTCGTTTCACGCGGTGTAGGCCAATGAGGCGAAGCACGAAAAGAAACTTGTGTTTTATAAAATTGCATTTTAAGGAAACTAATGAAGGTTTTAAATTACAATTATAATTATTAGCTACAACATAGGGGTCTTTAGGGGTTACTTCTACGCAATCATGCTCCATCGTCGATCATATTATTGCTTACAGGTACATCAGGTGAGATAGTGGTCAAATGCGAGCCTATCAATAATAAAAAAAATTATCATCTCATTTTTATATAAAGGCGCTTGCTCAACCGACTAATTACCTACTGTTGTATTTTTGAATGGGTACTTAATTCTAGCATAGTGTAGACTTCTTCGCTTCCTAAATGAACCATTTATATCACAGTAATTATTGTGATGATGATTGAATGTCATTCAGCGGAAGATGCTCCCTCTCTTAACACATTCTTAATTACTTTGTTATGTTACAGTCTAAAAATAAAAGCCGGAGTCACACGCCGAGTGAAATGTCTCGTTTTATTCGCGATTTGATGAACCATGTTAATTGCTAATAAAAGTAAATGTCTTAATTTAAACTATTACGTTTTATTGCCTATTGTTAAATATACTTCTTGATTTTTCTAAGAGATTGATGAAGAATAAGTGAACATTAAGTCGCATCACAAGAGCCATCGTCAGGAGATCTTTTACCGGCTGTAGCCAGCCCTTTAGCTGTATACAAAAATATTAATGTTATCATCAAAAAGTGATCATATGAGTCCGTAAAACTTGTAAAATATATCTTAATTCCTGTAGTTAATCGCCGCGAGATATCTGACTACGTTGTTTTTGTTAAAATTCTTAAATTTTAACATACCCAAGAAGTCAAAATGACTTATTAATAGAATTAATCTATTGTGCAAGCAGAAATTTAAATAAGTTGAGTAAAAAATAGGATATAAATCTATCTTTACCTATGTGGTGTGTATACTCGGCCAGGAAGTGCTTAAACCGAAACTAGTGCGAGCAACGCTGTAGTTAAGCTGTAGCATATTAGTTATTCATTAACTTGGCGTGTGTAATGTCCACAGAATATAGTACATTTCTGTATTTTATAGGTAAAATGGCTGTCAGTATAATTTATTACTGCTGCTTGTTATAACTGTACCTCATCCATATCAGGTATTTAAATCTGCTCTCTTTACAAAGTATTAAATAAATTCTCTTACCGCGTCTGTTTGTTTAAATCCGCTAACTCCTACGTACAACATCGCAACGGATTGTGATGTGGATTTCACGAATAGAAACAGCGATAAAAGAGGCAGGTTTACTAGTGATTCGCACCCGAAGCTGCAGCGAGCCGCTTGTAAAACTATAGCACGCTTGTGCTAAATATACATGCTGATTAGGTTGAGGTTCATACCGAAAATATTTTTTTTCTTTGCTCTAATTATTGTCTTTCAAACTAAGAATCGAACAAGAAATATTTGTATATGCCTATACAAAAAATCATAATGACATTATTGTGCACCAAATTGAACCAACAAACTAACAATCAGTTTGCGTGGGTCCGGCAATCATTACCACATTATGAGGCGTCCACAACGTTGCCTGCATTAGTAGGTACGGTCTGCTACAAAAGCCGATTAACATAACAGTATTCTGAATCTTAAATAATTCAATAAAATGGTAACAGCTGCCAAAAGAAATACTATTAACTCTTGGCTAGGTTAGGTTGGTAGGGCTAGGTAATGCTAAAAAAAAGATTATCTTACGATTGTGTAGAGATAAAATTAGAAGTATTAGATATTCGAGTTTTGTTGCCCCCCGTACCTACTCACGCACGCCAAGACGCTATCTATGTCGCACAGTTTATCGAATTAGACGACTGTTTTCATGACAACCATCTTCTTCTTGTATATAAAGAAAATGACAGCTATTAGGTGTGATTACGTGCCCGCAACGTAAATACCCGTGAGGTCCGAGTTGTCGCGTAGCTTTCGACACGTAGTTCGTCTTGTAAATAAATACGGAAAGTTTGCTTGAAAGCGTAGCACGTGCTGCACTGATATATAATACTATAATCAGCCTTATAATGTTCCTACTGCTGGGATTCAGGCCTCCTCTCTAGGAGAAGGCCGTAATCCACCACGTGGGCCCAGTGCGGGTTGGTTTTTTTTTTTTTTTTTTCGGTGGGAAAATCATCTTATGACCCACTCCTGTTCCTTCGATGCCTTTCGCACCAGGGCCGAGTGTTCCTTTCAGAATCAGACCCTTGGCCCCAGTAGGTTTCGACCCTGCTAGGCCCCTACAGTTGCTGACATCTCCTTGAGGCGCGCGTGGAACAGCACGCGCCGTCGACGACTTGGGCTCGGTCCGGACGGTTACCGGACGGTCGGATGGCGAGCCACCCATTGCTCGCCGTCCGCAAGCCTGCGCCTACGATGGCCGGATATCGGGATCGGAATCCCGGCGGCGATTGGGGCGTGAGGACCGTTGCCGTTGCCTCACGCGATCGGCCGCCTCCTTTGCTAGCATTACTGCTTCGCAGAAGGAGGCGACCGCCTGCCACTCCTCCTCGCTCCGGACCATGGCCTGTACCAAAGCCCGGCGCGAGAGATCGCCGCTGCCGATTGCCCCCACGAGGACACGGCGTTGCTCTGCCCAAGCAGGGCACACCTCCACCGTGTGCTCCACCGTGTCCTCCGGGCGGTCCACACAATGGTGGCACCCGGGCGTTTCTTCCGCATGAATCCGGTGCAGGAACCTCCCGAACTTACCATGTCCGGTGAGGACCTGCGTCATGCGGAAGGTAAGGACGCAGTGTTGCCTTTCCAGCCATTCCTCAAAGAGGGGACTTACCGCCATAATTATGACGTGCCCAAGTGCGGGTTGGTGGATGTCACATTAATCTTTGGTTCTAGGACATGCCAGTTACCTCACAATGTTTTCCTTCACCGTTTTAAGAGCAGTGGGGATGAAATAAATTACACAAAGTACTGCGCCGAATAAGTCAGTCAGTTTTGTTTTTGACAATTGTCAGTTCAAAGATGCTAGTTTCGGTTGAGCCGAATATTCGGTCCCTTTTTAGCCGTAACTGAAACCCTAGCCGGTTAATTGGTCTCTAATTAATCAGACGCGTTACGATTCCATTTTATGCAAATCTGCACATACATTTTAAGTTAGTGTATTGTTTTTTGCTGCTGTTGAATGCATTTAACACTTCATCTTGCTAACGCAGCTAGCACTAATGTGCAGCTCAGTGGTGTTATCTCATCTACGTCTCGTCCGCTAACCACTTTCACTCAAATAATTCATGTTCACACTCATAAATCAGTCGAAATTTCGTACACTATTGTGAGTCTCCCACGAGAGAAATCACAAGTAATGTAAAATTATATTATCTTAAATAAAGGCTTGTTATGTATGATATATGACGACGGTTACTTCTTTGTTGTAATATGTGCTTTTCATTAAGTCATCGTGCTAGCATGATTTCTTACAAGATAAGGTAAGGCTGCGGCCGCGATTAGGCATTGTGGTATTTACTTTCGTTTAAAAGACTGGGAATTTAATATAGTCATTATGTATTATGATTATGTTACATGCTACACGTGGTAAGACGCGGATTACATATTTCATTGTCGGCTCACTAATCTCGCTTTCGTAGAAATAGAGAGTTCGTTTGTTTTGGTTTGCTGCTGTAAATTAGTTTTGATAACATCTGTAAGTACTAATCTACTTTTGTACTAATTATTTACTTATATTATATTTAGTTGGTAATGCCATTAGTTTTTTTTTCATCCATTGACGATAGAATATAGCGTAGCGTAAAGCGCAGAATGACATAGCACCATAGCACTGACTACCAACACATTATAAAGGGTATTACGAAAGTCCTCAGATAAAAATGCTACTTATTACCATGAATAAATAAGGGCAATATTACTGTCTACTTCATAACGGTAGACAGTTACAGTGCGTTCGCAGAAATCATAAAGTCATACACCGTGTGACGTTTGATAAAGGTGTGAACCAATTAGCCGAGAGCGCATTTTTTGTTCAGGAGAGCGTTTAGCAACTACGTGTGTATGTATGTATGTATGTGTGTGTGTGTGTGTCTTCATCAAATGAACGGGACATGACAGGGATCGTGTGAGATGTTTTATATCCGTCAAAATGGTCTCATTATGCCTTTGGGTATGTACTAGATAGAGCGCTTATGTCGTGGTTGGAAGAAAATGCGAACAGCACGAGACATAATAAGTAACTGAACTTTAGTATCGTTATAAATTCAGTTTTTGTATCATAACTATAATAAATGTTGCTTTAATAGATTTGGTGAAAATATGCCAGCTGTGGTTTTACATCAGAAATGAAAACTGATGAACCGTTGTCATTACTTGCGATTTTTTACGTCAAAGATATTTCCATTTTCCTTATTTAGTTACTCGTCTGACTCCACAATTTATTTCGGTTCGAATGTGATCGAAGCACTTTATAGGAGTGCTGAAAAATATAATAAAATAGTAGGTAGGCACACATTCTAGATATTTCAAAAGTTTGTTTGATGTACATGGTTACCGCCAGTTGAAGAAATGTCGGATCCACGCGTATTTAGCTATAGAGCATAGCTAACCCTCTGGTAATTTGCGCGTGGAGATGCAACGCCGGGGCGAAACTCCGCTGCCGCGCCAAGTCACGGCATAGCGGACAGAGTTCCGGCGAGATCTCATGGTGGAATGGCGACGGCGACTGTCGCAACCCAGTGCTGGGCACGCTACAATTATGGCGGTAAGTCCCCTCTTTGAGGAGTGGCTGGAGCGGCAACACGACGTCCTCACCTTCCGCATGACGCAGGTCCTCACCGGACATGGCAAGTTCGGGAGGTTCCTGCATCGGATTCAGGCGGAAGCAACGCCCGGGTGCCATCATTGTGCGGACCACCCAGAGAACACGGTGGAGCATACAGTGGAGGTGTGCCCCGCTTGGGCGGAGCACCGCCGTGCCCTCGTGGAGGCAATTGGCGGCAGCGACCTTTCGCGACGGGCCCTGGTTCAGGCTATGGTCCGGAGCGAGGAGGAATGGCAGGCGGTCGCCTCCTCCTGCGAAGCAGTAATGCTAGCGAAGGAGGAGGCTGCACGCGTGAGGGAACGAAGGTCCTCACGCCCTAGCCACCGTAATTCCGACCCCGACTACCAGCCACGGTAGATGCAGGCTTGCGGACGTCGAACACTGGGTAGCTCGCCGTCCGGCTGTTCGGTAATTAACCGGACCAGCCCAGTCGTCAATAGCGCGTTGAGATCCTCGCGCTCCTCAAAGAGATGTCAGCAAACCGTAGGGGCCCAGCAGGGCCGATGCCCGCTAACTAGGACCGCGGAGAATTTCTGAAAGGGAAACCCGTAGTCCTAGGACGCAAAGGGTAATTGAAGGATACAGGTGTGGTTTTAGTCAGTAAAAGTCTGACACGCCCTCGCGCTCCACCCAGAGCGCGAGAAGTCATTTGGATGATTTCCCACCTGAAAAAAAAAACCCTCTGGTAATAAATTCCAACTTTGTCTAAATTATACTCCCTGTTCATTCTTTAGCTTTAACGAGAGCATCGTCCACGCAGTGTCTGCAGAAACAGTTCCACGCGTTTTCCAGGAAACACATTATGCCTAATTTGCCGCTTTTAAACGAAGGTCTAAGCAATTTGCGTAATTTTAAGTGTCTCAAATTGTATGTCATTAAAGGCAGACCCTTCGAGTGTTTGGAAACGTTTGCGAGCGAAGTCTGGAGAAAATGGCGAGTGTTTATGGATCGTCTGATTTGATGGACTGTACCGTTTAACTCCACGAACCTGCGTAAAGGAAGGATATTTATTGCGTATTGCTAAAAGTTGAGGTATTATATACGTCGGGGTTTTTCAATCTAAATGAGATATTTAAGTAGATACTGAATTTGATATAAAAGGTTTGTAAATGTTACAAACTAATTTTAATGTGTAAAAAGAATACTAGCTACCGACTTCCAGAAGAGGATATTATTAATTCTATTCAGTGCACACGAACTGTCGTGTTCACAAAAGCGACAACCGTTTTATAGACACGATTGAGCTATTAAAGTGAACTGTGCGGGACTGTGGACCTGATACACGGCGTAATATTGCATTGCACTGACACTACTCAGTACCAGCTCAGTTTCTGGAAACCGTCCCAGTACGGATTAACATGAGCTCTAGATTATTTGATGGCGGTGGTAAGGCCGCTCTTTGAAGAGTGGCTACAGAGGTGCCACTGTATCCTTACTTTCCGCCTGATACAGGTCTTCACCGGACACGGTTGTTTCGGGCGGTTTCTGTGTTGTATTCAGCGGGAAAAACAACCGGTTGTCAGCATTGTGGAACATACGGTGAAGGTTTGCCCTGCACGGACAAAGCATCGCCGTGTCTTTGTGGAGGAGATTGGCGGTGGTGACCTTACGCGTCCGACGCTGGTTTAGAAGGTGATAAGGAGCGAGGTGGAATGAGAGGCGGTTACTTTATTCTGCGAAGCAGTAATGGGAGCAAAGGAGGCGGCTGGAACCGTGAGGCGGAGACAAGCTTCACACCCCGGCACCCGCCGATGTCGCAGGAAGATTTCCGCCATCGTAGGCGCGGGCTTGCATTGGACGGCGAGAAATGTGTAGCTTGCAGTGCAGCTGAAGCAGAAGAAGAGTATTTACGTGGCGTGACTGTCTTCTAGCTTCGAAAACACGGTAAGGTTCAAACTTCGCAACCGAAAACCTTTACGATTTTGAAATCAAGGTTTAGTCAATAGTAACTAATACGTTCGTTTCTATTGCAAGCTCCACTTCGTAATGAAAGCACCATCTCTCTTATCTGCTGTGCGTGTCGCTCACGATTAAATTAATTTTTATTTACAAAAACTCGCTCGACTGTAGAAGGAAGTTGTACTATTAGTACGCGAGTGCCATATTAAATCTATAATATAAAAATGAATCGCAAAATGTGTTGGTAAGCGCATAACTCAACAACGCCTGGACCAATTTGGCCAATTCTTTTTTTAAAATGTTCGTTGAAGTTCAAGGATGGTTTTTACGGCGAGAAAAAATCGAATAGACGAGGGTAGAGTAGGGTAGAGTAGGGTAGAGTAGGGTAGAGTAGGGTAGAGTAGGGTAGAGTAGGGTAGAGTAGGGTAGAGTAGGGTAGAGTAGGGTAGAGTAGGGTAGAGTAGGGTAGAGTAGGGTAGAGTAGGGTAGAGTAGGGTAGAGTAGGGTAGAGTAGGGTAGAGTAGGGTAGAGTAGGGTAGAGTAGGGTAGAGTAGGGTAGAGTAGGGTAGAGTAGGGTAGAGTAGGGTAGAGTAGGGTAGAGTAGGGTAGAGTAGGGTAGAGTAGGGTAGAGTAGGGTAGAGTAGGGTAGAGTAGGGTAGAGTAGGGTAGAGTAGGGTAGAGTAGGGTAGAGTAGGGTAGAGTAGGGTAGAGTAGGGTAGAGTAGGGTAGAGTAGGGTAGAGTAGGGTAGAGTAGGGTAGAGTAGGGTAGAGTAGGGTAGAGTAGGGTAGAGTAGGGTAGAGTAGGGTAGAGTAGGGTAGAGTAGGGTAGAGTAGGGTAGAGTAGGGTAGAGTAGTCAGTTGACGGGAGCGAAGCCGCGGGCAAAAGCTAGTACTGTCTATATAAATGACACGCTAGTTTATTACTAGACTTTTGATTAGTACTGTAACGTGTAGCTACAAGTTCCCAGGAGATACAGAAGTTATTGAATGAAACTACGCTTTCTATCAGGTTTAGTTTATCATTCAGGATTAGAGGGATATATGAGATGCTTGGGTTTGATTTATATGAGATGTAATAGGAGATGGATAAAATATGAGGCTAGGATACGAGCCGGGTCCGCCAGCGCGACGGAGGATGTGACTGCTCACGGGTGTCGTTACAATCTACGCCTTAAGCCATTGAGCCAATCATCATCTCTGTCTGTCTGTCACTCTCAAGGGAATCAAAATTTATTAGGAATCAATATTCATATTCAATTGATACTTTCCGTTGACCCAGAATCCTGTAAACAGTAAATTTGTTGCAATTTCACAAAAAAAAAAAAATTGTGATTCGGAAAAATCTTTAATTCGGAATTAAACTATTTATATAGGTTTTTGAAAATTTAATTAACTAGTTTATTTTATTCCTTTTCATCTGGAAATAATTTATATGCTACATACATTATTATTTCATGGTGAAAGGGCGCCAAATACTTCTCCTTGACGTTCCGACAAGTCATATAAAGTATACATTCGCTCAAACCCGAGAACCTTTTTGTAACCATGTAACTGGAGTCGAAGCCGTATGTAGGTCAGTGTCTCATCAAGCAGGACACCGAGCTGACCGCAGCCTCCTCCGCACCGACACCTCACACCGCACTCATCAGCCGTGAGAAACATCACACTACTGTCACGACTCGCTGGCTGCGAGGATAGTTCTGCTATTGAGGAATATTATGTGTTGGCAGTTATGTACCTAGTCGAGATCAAGAGGTAAAGAGGGTAGGACTTTTTTAAGGACGCAATCCACATTAAATAGCAAGAAGTAAACATAATAACTATTATAATTAACTCAATTTAAAGTTCTTATTTTATTATACAACTAAGTAATGGTTTTTTTTATATTTTAACTTTAATCATTGTAAATTGGACGACACTTAATCGTAACTTTCAGAAGGGTGATTGTCCAGTGTTTAGTATAGGCAATTTTATCGGCGGCGCTATTACTTGATTTAGTAAATTAGTTAATGCGATTCGAATGTGAACGAGTAGAAATGTAGTGCAATCCTGATTAATATTTTCCGCGAACTGCAACCAGTTCAGCATTAAGAAATGCTACACAACTCAAGTCATATGAGCCATTTTCATCGAATGGGGTCTGTGTCAAGACCTTGGAACTTCAAAATTCTCAGATTCACAACTATTGTGAATATCCGTGATTCGATACAGTAAACCTCTAACGTAGCGTAACCTCACAACACTTTCTCGCGTAGATTGAACCTCGGCCCTCCACCGCAAGTCCCGCCAGTTCGCTACCACACAGTTACGTGCTCGTGGGAATCCAATCCCGATAATATTTCACGTATGATTGTACCCTAATGGGGTATTGTTTGTGCGCGCTCGACCGCACGTGGGAGTTGCTGGTACACTCGATAAAAAAGATAAGTAAACAGGCTGTTTTTAGTGAGTTTTGTGCGTTTGTCAGCACAACATTCTCTTTTGAGAGAGTCTACGTTTAATCTTTATTAAGTAGACAATGACTAAATAATGACTAGTATTTTAGCAGGGAAATTGAAGTCCTGACAAATTCCACAGTGTTATTGCAGTATTTAAAATGACGAAAGTGGAAGTATGTTGAAAAGACCTGTCTAGAAGTGAAATAATTTTTCTGATGATGAATGAAAATGAACAGCGTAGATGTAATTTCTGCCTGGTCACCGAACTCCTTTATTGACTGTACTTTAGCAGTACTTGTAGTTGCCTACTCCGGCTGTCGGTAATACAATCGAAATGGCTTCAGTGGGAGGTGAAGGTGTTGAGTAGGTGCAATTTGTTGGCTAATTGTTTTATGTTAATGTGATTCTATCTAGTACATATGACACTGAATGTGACTCAATTGATTTATTGGTTTTATATGCAAGTATATGCATCAGATTCCATGATAAAGGTACCGTACGATTTTAAATAAAGTTTTAAGTTTTATTTTAATTGTTCAGTAGATATTAACTTCTTACGTTTACAGCAATTTATTTTCGTTTCCTTGCATCAGATTTGTCTATCAACATCTGTGGCATACAGCTGGACAGTTTATTAACTCTTTCATTCAGATAAGAAATCTATAAGAAAACTAGCCCAGCCCAGCCCACCTCTCATCATCCGGCGAATTCTATCACCTTTTAATTCAACAAGTTCGCACGCGCTGTAACGCCTCTCTAATTACTACATGTAAATAACTAAATCAGAGTGTCCAGAACTTTCCCTATTGACGAGCCAAATTCGGTGATAGTTCCCACCGATTGCAGTACATTGAACGCTGAGTATAGAAAGTATTCTGACAAGACACGCCCTGGTGAACAATGGATGGCGCAATGATCGTAACAGTAAGATCTGATGGCCAGTTCTCCGTTTAATGTGGAAACAGGAAGCGCGTCTACGCAGCCGCAATAGCTAGTTAATTTGAATAGATCCTATCTGCGTGTGAGTGTTTAGTGCTTGCAATTACCAGAATAAATTAACCCGCTAACACTTGCATTCTCAAGGAGTTACTGGATGTGAACGATTAACATTTTCTACATAACTTCCTTCCTAGCTTAAACGAGAGAGCTTTGATGTATCTAGCATTGATTCTAATGTTATAGAAGGTAAGTGTAGGTTAAAGTAATAAGTAGAGAGAGTAATGAGTAGCAGTTAAAATCTCGATAATATGGTCGACGATGGAGCACGCTTGCTTAGAATTAATCTATTCACTCTTGACTTAAAGACCCCTAGGAAACTAGCTATTCTGAAATACAGACTCAGGCAGAGAATTTTACTCCTTAGCTGTACGCATAATAAATGTGCTTTAAAACGTTTTGGAAGTATGGATGGGATGTCCACCATGTACCGGTAGAACGGGCTTGGCGGAATTAAATTATGCAATTCCAATATACACTCCCCGAAATGTAAACGATAGAAAACCGACCGGCTAGCAACAAGGCGTCGATGCTCCAGACTTCAGAGTTTTGACTCGACAAGTATATCATTGACGATGATTTTCTTGACTCGCTTCTGAATCGACTTTAGCGCATTCCAAACATGAGAGCAGTACTCCATACACGATCGAATGATGTTTATTTTTCCTTTCCGTGCGCGTATAGCGGATTCCATATACCCCAAGCCTGTCACGTCTCATCTCGTATGGTGTACCAATCAGCACCCATGTTTGGTTGCGTGCGACACAATTTACACGCGCTTGATCTGCTAAACACTCTGCAGTCCGTGCCGTGTCGTGATCAAGCCGTCAGTTTTTACTCATTTGTTTACAGGTTCCCATCGTAAATGATGAATTTCTTTTTACAAGCTGTAGATATAATGGGATTTGAATTATGGCCCAATTTACTTTACCAATAGTATTTGCAATTAGCTTTTTCCCTCAGTTTCATTACCACTACCTACTATCCAAGCGAAACTGAGGATTTGTCCGGGATAAAGTAGTTTGAACTCTCAACAATAACGTTCTACCAGTAAGAGTTTTTTTTTTTTTTTTAAAGTGTGTCTTCAAATAGTTTCTCCCGGTCTAGGTGGAGTAAGAGGGAGTGTCAGACATTTACTACCAACTATCCAACCGAGTTCCTTCAGTTGCCCATTGCGTTCCAGGGTCGCGGTGACTCTTTCGAATAACTCCGCGCCCTGGCAGGCACTCAGCCCTAACGGGTCTCATCATCATCAAACATCGTGAGGAAACCGGCATGTCCTAGAACCAAAAATTCAAAGACATGTGGCATCCACCAACCCGCACTGGGCCCGCGTGGTGGATTACGGCCCATCCCCTCTCCCAGAGAGGAGGCCTGAGTCCCAACAGTGGGAACAGTATAAGGCCGACTATGCTATGCTATGCTCTTCGAGAATTGCGTAGAACAACACAGCTCGCCATAGACCCGAGCTTGGTCCTTATCGGATGGTAAGCTACCCATTGCCCACCGTCCGTAAGTTCGCGCCTACAGTAGCCGCGAATCTCCCTGCGACTCGTGACGCCAGGGTCTCTTCTGTGGTGGCAAAGAATACCATTACCAATACCAATTCCTCCATGTTAGGTGAACATTAAAACCTTAACGTAATATTTTTTTTTATTAATTTATGATCTCCGATTGAATTTTGTTTATCATATGACTAGGAGTATTATTTTCAATCGCTCAGATTTTCTCTCTCTATTCCCTTTGTATCTACTCATTTAGTTTTTTCTATAAATTTTCTCTACAAAACTATCTATAGGAAGTAAAAACCAGGCTCAGTTCAAGAGATCGCGTTCCTAGTGACAATATAATGTGTTGTGGGGCACGCGCGCACGCGATATGGCAATGAGATAACAAACAAGAGGTTCCCGGGCTTTCTTCTCCGAGTGATTAATGGTCTTGAGCTCTGACACTCCTAGCTTTTACCGGAATTGATTTTGACGGAAGAACAATTGTAATTTTCTTGACATTAGTTACCAAACATAGAGCGCGTGAACCGGAACGTTGCTGGCTCAAGCCGAAACGGAACGGTGATTGTGACTATGAATTAAATTACACCGGTTTTCTTAACGCAAGGTGTTTGATTGAAGAGTCAGAGACATTGCAATTGTCACCAGCATTTACTATATATACATATAGGGTGACTGAATATTAGTGTACGATACTTAAACACGTGATTGTGCTCATGATAACAAACAATTTTTATTATGGGACCAAAGCCGAAATCACGAAAAAAATATCAGCTGTTCAGTACATTAGGCAAACATAAATGTACTGAACAACTGATTTTTTTTCGCCATTTTAGGTTTGTTCCCGTAGTAAAAGTTGTTGGTTATCATGAGCACAATCACGTGTTTAAGTATCGTACACTAATTACCAGTCACCCTATATATATCTATGGCACCACATATGAACTAAACTACGAAATCCTGCATCGCGCAATTACAGTTCTCCGCACGATTTGAACATAAATACAACAGCTCGAAATCATCTCTCGGGTAGTTGCAAAAATTTGACATAACACCCGTCTGATCGGAGGATCCTCCCTTTTCAACGACAGAGATATGTGGGACTTTATACTCTGTTCCGAAGTTTTCGTACCTCAGAAGGAAAAAACTGAACCCTTATAGAATCAATTAGTTTTCCGTCTATCTGTCAAAACCCTTTATTTCGGGAACACGTGGAGTCGAGTTGAAATTAAAACCATATACTCAGGTCAAAAAAAGATACGGCAGTTTATGTCGCAAAAAACATATATTTCGACACTCTCAAGGGAATCAAAATTTATAGCGTACTTCCCGTTGACCTAGAATCCAGAAATTTGGCATGAGGTAAACGTCTCATATTTACAAGTATAGGAAAAAATAAGAAAACTTAGAATTTGTAGTTACGTCACAAAAAAATTCGCTTCGAAAAAATCTTCTCAATTCGGGAATTTAAATGTTTTCATAGGTAAGTGTGTAAGGGACCTTCAGTGCGCGAGTCCGACTCGCAAGGCCCGGTTGTTTTTTAAAATTATATTTTATTTATTATTCACCTCATAGACAGACACACACAGGGCAAACATTTAAAACCTGTCTATTACTTATAACGGACGTCATATTTCTCTAAACCATCTGACTTTTCTATTCCAAATTTAAAAAATCTTTTGTTCCCTATATTTGGTCTATCGTTTTTGTTTTTGCCTTTTCTTCTGTTTTAGTTACCTGTATAGGGTGGCGCGGTGGTTCCTGTTTGCAGCGGCGTCGGCCTGCTCAATGAGCTGCGCTAGCGCGCGCGCCTGCTCGCTCAGCGTCAGCAGCTCCAACTCCTCGCGGCCTAGCTTGTACTGCAGCTCCGCCTGCTGGATCCGCGTGTCGATGTTACTATGAAAAAGGGCTTATTAAAATTGGACCCCTTAAAGTTGTTCGTTGTTGTTCATTAAAGAGCGTTTCATAATTTAGAACATTTTTCTCTTAGTTGTGCTAAGTTGGTCAAATCTCAATTCCAAAAACTTACCAATAAACTTCGAAATTAACCCATGATCTAATTTAGAAGTTAACTGAGTAAGTTTCGGGATTTATTAAAAATTATTTGCTATTATATTTTGACTGCTAAGCAAAATGTCTCTTTCGTAATTGTAAAATGAAAATAGAATGCAAGAAATATTTTCTTTTTTATGCATCTACCAAGTTATCTCTCCACCACACTTTGTTGACTACGGCATTAAGGTCGCCTTTGTATTTTAGGGTTGCATGAAGTTTTAATAAAAAAAATGATAAATGGAGTCAGGATTTAACAATATCTCGGATATACTCGTATTAATGAGTTTGAGTTTATAAAACTGGGCCAGAAATAAACAGTTTTTAACTTACTCAGTGACATGCGTCTTTTCAAGCCGTCTTCTGAGCTCCTGTATATTGGCCTTCCTCGTTTCCAGGTCATTCCTCACAGCATTGGCTCGTTCCTCTAGGGCTCTCCTTTCTTCAGCCGACAGCGCTGCGGTGTGGTCCTCGTGTGAGCTGGCGCGGGAGGCTGTGGGGGACGCCAGCCGGGCCGCACTTAGCGACGCGCTTAGTTGCTTCTTTAAACTGTTGGAGAAGGATGGTAATTGTTTAGATGAAAGTACAGTTGATGATGCAATACAGTTTAATACAAAATAAAAAGGCACAAGACAAAGAGCAATATTTAATCGTTTTTAATCATCTCTCAGGGTGTTATCACAATCGATCGATGACATTGACGATGGCTTTTTGTATAATAGGAACACTCGATCGACGTCAACTGATGCATTCTACAGATAAAAGAGAGAGCCTTTGTCCCAGCCGTGGGACCATTATATGCTGATTATGTAATATAATATATAAACAAAAATAATATATTAAAAACATATTATGTTTACACTAAAAACTACTAACTAAAAACTCACACTATGTGAGTTGAGTTTAAATTGTTTTTTTTTAAATTTTCGTCTGTTTTTTTTTTTGCTTTTAATAAACGTTAAATTAATGTTTGATTGTCTTGGAAGAATGGTCTTATTTTCAAAGACAACAAGCCATCATCAGCGGCATTTAGTCTATGAATACAACAATACCTTTGAATGAGGGTGTCTTTATCAGTGAGTGCGGTGCGCAGTGCGTCGAGCTCGCGAGTGACGTCACGGGCGCCCGCACTGCGTCGCCGGGACCCCGCCAGAGACACCTCGATACTCGCCATCTGTGCACAAATGTATTGATTAAGAAAAATAACAGAAACTAATGCTGAAATAAAAAACATACAGCGCTTTACAGCTTTTACAGTCGGTGTAAATATAGGAATGTTCAATTGAAATCTTGTCCCTGTATTTATTTTACTGGAAGTTGCTATTTTAGCGTGTTTGTGTTAAATCATAAAATCCAGGAAATATTGCAAATTGTTATTTTCTGACCATACCATCCATAAACGAAACAGAGGTCTTCCTGAAGCCTTTGCTATAAACTTTTAAGTTTTGTTGTATGAGCAACATTGTTTTTTTTTGCACATTAATTGTCTCCTTAAACCCGGTATGCAAACGATAGCACAGATGAAACACTGAGTGATCCTTGATTCCGGTCTCTCCAAATTCAGATTCAGATTCAGATTCAGATTCAGATTTCATTTATTTGCTCAAACATGAGTGTACATACAATTATTATAGTAAACAATGCATGCAAGGTGTTACAGTTAATGGAGTTGTGCTAACATATTTACCATATTGTCATGGTGTGCAAATATAATAATGTGTTCAGGATTTAAAAAATCAAAATTAAGTAAAAAATTGCAATTAAATACCATTATGAAAATTATTATTATCATACATATCGAATTAAATTAATCTATAATTCAATGTCAATTCATAATAAATGTCAGTTGGTCCAAAAAAAAGATAATCCGTAAAAAATAAAAAATGTCATTATAAAATCATTATTATAGTACAAATCGAATAATTTATGTCAATTTAAAGTGGATCTATTAAAAATTCCCTAACATCATAATATGCTTTACTAGTTAAAAAAGATTTCAATTTCCTCTTAAATAGTTCTAAGTTTAGCTCTTTCAAGCTATTCGGAAGCTTGTTGTAAATAATGGGAGCCATACAAAAAACACTCTTGCGCATAAGAGCAGTCCGAGATCTATGTTGGCAGAGTTGACTATTGTCACGTCTATTTCTAGGAAACACATCTGCCATCCGGGGAAATAAATTAGGATTCGTTTTAACAAATATTGCAATTTCCAAAATATAAATTGATGGTAAAGTCAAGATTTTGTAATTTATGAAAAATGGCTTGCAACTATCTGTCGTTTTCAGTCTAAATATGGATCTAAGGCATTTTTTTTGGGCTTTAAAAACTATATCTCTATCCGTAGAATGTCCCCAAAAGATAATGCAATATCTGATAATCGGCTCTGCTATGCCGTAATAGGTAGTTAATAGGACATCAGTATTAAGAATTCGCGATAGTTTATATAGTGCGAATGCACTGTTACTTAATTTTTTGCTAATGACCTCTATGTGTGCCTTCCAATTTAAATTTCGATCCACCGTTAATCCTAAAAACTTAGTAGAATTCACTTCGTCAATTTCATTATTATTATATTTAATTTTAAAATTTGGAAACTTTAACGGTCTTTGGCTGAAATGCATTATTACCGTTTTATTCAAATTGATTTTAAGGTTATTATTTTGTAACATGATATGACACAATGGGCCAGACACAATATCAGCAACAGATTTAACGATCTTTGTACTAACATCATCATAACCCACACTGTTAGTGTTTCTAAGGGCCAGAATAATATTGACTATGTCTGTAGATGGCATTTTGCAGCACCAGCCCATATATGGCTGCAGTACTCTACACACGGTCAGACCTGTGCTTTGTATAACATTAGAAGCTGTTCCGGTGTGAAGTACCGCTGGACCTTTGCAAGAACACCGAGTTTCTTAGCAGCTACCTTGGCTTTGGACTCAATGAACCGCCCAAAGTTGAGGTCTGAGGAAACTTCAACACCAAGAGCTGAAGGCGATCAATGCAATCCAGGTATAAATTCTGGAAAACCGGAGCCAAGGTGAACGGGCTCTTTTGTGCAGAGAACAGACACGCTTGTGTTTTGGCAGCGTTAAATCCCACTAGATTGGCTTCGGGTCATTTGGAGACTGCCTGAAGTGAGACATTCGTAAGCTCTACCATAGCTTTTCTTTTGGACTGGATTAGCTCCTTACTAGCCCGAGTTCTCGGGTATCTCTCTACAACTTATATAAAATAATAAAAGCCATAACCATTATGAAAATTATTATTATCATACATATCGAATTAAATTAATCTATAATTCAATGTCAATTCATAATAAATGTCAGTTGGTCCAAAAAAAAGATAATCCGTAAAAAATAAAAAATGTCATTATAAAATCATTATTATAGTACAAATCGAATAATTTATGTCAATTTAAAGTGGATCTATTAAAAATTCCCTAACATCATAATATGCTTTACTAGTTAAAAAAGATTTCAATTTCCTCTTAAATAGTTCTAAGTTTAGCTCTTTCAAGCTATTCGGAAGCTTGTTGTAAATAATGGGAGCCATACAAAAAACACTCTTGCGCATAAGAGCAGTCCGAGATCTATGTTGGCAGAGTTGACTATTGTCACGTCTATTTCTAGGAAACACATCTGCCATCCGGGGAAATAAATTAGGATTCGTTTTAACAAATATTGCAATTTCCAAAATATAAATTGATGGTAAAGTCAAGATTTTGTAATTTATGAAAAATGGCTTGCAACTATCTGTCGTTTTCAGTCTAAATATGGATCTAAGGCATTTTTTTTGGGCTTTAAAAACTATATCTCTATCCGTAGAATGTCCCCAAAAGATAATGCAATATCTGATAATCGGCTCTGCTATGCCGTAATAGGTAGTTAATAGGACATCAGTATTAAGAATTCGCGATAGTTTATATAGTGCGAATGCACTGTTACTTAATTTTTTGCTAATGACCTCTATGTGTGCCTTCCAATTTAAATTTCGATCCACCGTTAATCCTAAAAACTTAGTAGAATTCACTTCGTCAATTTCATTATTATTATATTTAATTTTAAAATTTGGAAACTTTAACGGTCTTTGGCTGAAATGCATTATTACCGTTTTATTCAAATTGATTTTAAGGTTATTATTTTGTAACCAAAGAATAGCTTTAGTTAATGTGCTATTTATATCAGCTTCATAATTATGCTTATCATCACATGGAATGATTATCGTGCTGTCATCTGCAAAAAGTGTCATACTGTGTTCTATATATTTAGGCAAATCGTTGATGTAAAGGGTAAAAAGCGGCGGTCCTAATACGCTTCCTTGCGGTACGCCATAGTTGACGGTACGCTCCCCAGATGTATAAATTACCTCACATTTAGTGCTTGCATTAATCGTCGCTATTTTAGTTGTTTGCGTCCTTTTTTGTAAATATGACTGTAGAAGTCTTTGAACATTTCCTCTTATACCATACACCTCAAGCTTTTTTAATAGAATGTCATGCTGAACATAATCAAAAGCTTGCGTCATATCACAGAAAATTGCAGAGATGGGGGTATTTTTATCCATATATATCATAATTTTGTACAAAAAGTCATAAACTGCCATATTTATTGTTTTAGTTTTTCTGAAACCGTATTGTTCATTACAAAGTATATCATGTTTATCTATATACTTACTAAGTTCTCGAGAAATATATTTTTCAAATATCTTAGAGAAAACGGATATTAATGATATTGGTCTGTAATTTTGCATCAAGTCTTTTTCTTGCTTCTTATGTAATGGTTTTACAATCGATCTTTTCAAGGCATCAGGAAATATTCCTTCACAAATACATAGATTCATGATATGACACAATGGGCCAGACACAATATCAGCAACAGATTTAACGATCTTTGTACTAACATCATCATAACCCACACTGTTAGTGTTTCTAAGGGCCAGAATAATATTGACTATGTCTGTAGATGGCATTTTGCAGCACCAGCCCATATATGGCTGCAGTACTCTACACACGGTCAGACCTGTGCTTTGTATAACATTAGAAGCTGTTCCGGTGTGAAGTACCGCTGGACCTTTGCAAGAACACCGAGTTTCTTAGCAGCTACCTTGGCTTTGGACTCAATGAACCGCCCAAAGTTGAGGTCTGAGGAAACTTCAACACCAAGAGCTGAAGGCGATCAATGCAATCCAGGTATAAATTCTGGAAAACCGGAGCCAAGGTGAACGGGCTCTTTTGTGCAGAGAACAGACACGCTTGTGTTTTGGCAGCGTTAAATCCCACTAGATTGGCTTCGGGTCATTTGGAGACTGCCTGAAGTGAGACATTCGTAAGCTCTACCATAGCTTTTCTTTTGGACTGGATTAGCTCCTTACTAGCCCGAGTTCTCGGGTATCTCTCTACAACTTATATAAAATAATAAAAGCCATAACTCGAAGGCCCGACATGCGGCCAAACAAATGTCTCTCGGATGTATATTGCCTTTCGGTCATTCATTCAGTCATTCACTGTAAACTTTATGTTCTTGCTTCATGTCATTCGGCTTAACTAACTTAATTAGGACCAGCTAAGTTATGTTTACGTTGGAAGTCGTTCGTCTATGCTAATTGAGAGGTTTCTTATTCAAAGTTTCAAGCTTATTTATATTTGTAATCAGTGCTTAGAAATCAGCAGTATACAGAATGTTCATTAATTTTCTCGCAATTTTTTTCATAGCATTTTTATGTATAACTTAGTTTCCTTAGTAGTAAAGGCAACTTGACCGTTCCAGATCGTTTATATACATAGAAATTAAACACACAGCACACATTTGTATGTAAAGTGTTAACGAACAAACGTAAAACGTTAGTACCTAACGGTATGTTGTACCGTGCAATTCAAAATTAAAAGTAAAGATAGAGATCATTTTAATGTTTAGTGGACGGGAGTGTTTAAATAGTTACTATTTACAAGTTTTCTTGTTGTTTAATATAAAACTTTTATGTAGGTATTATGAAGGTAGTTGAAGTCGTTTGGTGGCGCGGCTTCCTGCGCGGGCGCACGCTTCGTTCCACACGGCGGCGCATGTTTCAAGTGCGCAGACAAAGACTTGACGGTTCAATTTAAACTGATACCGAGTATTTATTCACTCCAGTCAGATGAACTAGTTTATAGATAAGAAGAAGTAAATATAGTTATGTACCTTTAGTTTAAACTGAGCAAATATAGCTGCTCAATAAAGTTCATTTGTAATTTTTCAGTCGAAGCTACAGCCAAATCCCATTTAATGGAATCATTTAAGGGATTTCAAATGGCTTCATCTTTTGCTACTTTTCAGAAATGAACAGGTTATGTGGGTATGTTTAAGAGTTCAATTATGTAATAGAACATATTACGAATTACGGCATACGATACAATAATTATTTTTTGCAGCCACATTTATAAACATTATTTTGTAGAAACGTTTGGCTATACAGGGAATACGATATATGACCAGGGAATATATGACCAGGTTTCAATGTTAAAAAAAACAAATTAAAAAATTAATGCTTGAACTAGAGACGGCTCATAGCGAAATAGAATCTTTGTCTTTAGAAAATACCAATCTAAAATGTGTTAATGAGGAACTACAAAAAAAGAATGACCTCTTCAAAAAAGTAACTAGTAGTCCCTTAAAAAGGAAAGTACTTACTCCTAAAAATAAAAAAAGTCAAAGATCACCAAAATCATGTCAAATAAGCAATTGCAATAACGAAAGCAGTTCCGGAATACTTACAGCATGCAATAAGGAAAGCATAACAGAAGTACCTTTAGCGTGCATTAATAAACCGACATCAAATAAGAAGAAGTCTAAGAATAAGATATGTATAATTAGTTCCAATAATACGAACAACATACTTTCAACTGCACAAAATGTATTGAAAGACTACAACATTTATCATCACATAAAAACTAACTGTGGGGTCCATCGATTACTAGAAGGATTGACTACAGAATTAAAAAGTTACACAATGAATGACTACTGCATTGTGTTAATCGGAGAACATGACTTTAACGTTACTGGGAATTATGTGAACTTAATTTATGACATAAGACAAAAATTGACACCAATCAAAAACACAAACATTATTTTATGTGTACCTACTGTAAAAATTGATAGATACTCAACCATGTATAACGCAAGAATTGAAAACTTCAGTAACCTGTTATATCTTGACATAATGACTTATCTTCATGCTTATCTACTGGACTCCAATCTAAACCTCGCCTATGACAGTACAATGTTTGACAAACGAACAGGAAGAATAAATAACTACGGAATAAGCACAATATTTAGAGATTTGAAATCACTCATAGAAGAACTAACTGACGATTCTTCACACATCGAAGACTATGAAGACGCTAGTAGATCTAATTTTGTATTGCCTAACAATAATATGAGTACATTATCTAACCCTCCAAATGAAGCTAACTTTTTTCTTGACTAATTTAAACATATTTCATCAGAACGTTTGTGGAATAAATAACAAAATAAATGAATTAGAAGTCTATTTAAACACTCTAGGTAGGAAGTTGGACTATTTATGTATAAGTGAACACTTCCTGAATGAAAACACTGCAAAAATGTTTAATCTAAATAACTATACACTAGTTTCGTACAATACTAGGAAAAATAAAATAAGAGGAGGTAGTTTAATCTTGGGGCATGTAGATAGGCAAACAGAAAACATTGCTGCAATAAATAAATTGTATAAAGTAGAATGTTTCGAAATATGTGCTGTTAAAGATATTGAGACTGGTTTATATATCTGCTGTTGTTACCGTAATCCTGTAAACAAAAATTTCGATATTTTTTTAGAAAAACTAGAGAAATTACTAGACTATTTGTTCAAAAGGAAATCTGTGATCTGTGGTGATTTCAATATTGATCTGCTAGTGGACAACAAAAGGCGCACGGAATTTCTTAGTCTATTAAAGTGTTACAACTTTAGGCATCTCATACATTCTGCTACTTTTGTTCGCAATAGTAGTCATTCGTGTATTGATAATATCATAACCAACCTGCCTACTTTGAGTATTTTGGGTTGCGAAATAGATCACAATGGCTTGGCAGATGGTCACGGTGGTATTTTTGCGGATATTCGTCTAAGTAATGTATCAACGTCTTCAAATAGGAATCCACTCATCATAAATAAAAGAATATTTAACCGTAAAAATAGTGCATTATTCGAACAGGGTATTCGTGAAAAAGATTGGGGTAGTATGGGTATAAATATTTTTCTCAGAACATTCAACAAAGTATTTCGAGATAGCTATCGAAAAAGAGAATATAAATTAAACTTACGTAAGAACAATTCTCAATCAAAGTGGATCACTAAGGGAATCCGGACTTCTAGCAAAATGAAACGTTTCTTATGCTCATGTAATGGAAATAATCTTGAATCTAGTGTTCTAAAGTATAAGAATAACTATGTTAGGTTATTTAGACGGATTATAGCCAAGGCAAAAAAAACGTGAAATAATGGAGCAAATAAATAGTTCAAAAAACTTATGTAAAGAAGTTTGGAAAATAGTGAGTAAATGTACAAATAAGGAGAAAGTGACTAAACCAGAATTACGGCTCAAAGTTGACGATAGAATTATAATTGATCCTGAAGATATATCTGACATTCTCGTTAAACAATTTGACTACAAACGTAGCTCTAGTGTAGGTGAAATTGATCAGTCAAAAATATTTTTACATAAATATAGTGGCGAAATAAGCAGTGGTATGGAAATTTCTCCTACCACTCCTAATGAGTTATTAACTATAGTAAAAAATATGGAAAACAAATATTCATGCGGATATGATGAGATTCCTATAACTATAATTAAAGAGCACATTAGAATATTAGCAGGGCCTCTAAGTGATTTTTTCAATAAATGTATTGAGGAATCTATCTTTCCAGATCAATTAAAAATTGCTAAGGTTATACCTGTCTATAAAAAAGGTAGCAGGACTGATGCAAAAAATTACAGGCCTATCTCCTTATTACCTGTCTTGTCAAAAATATTTGAAAACATTATTAAAAAGCGACTTCTAGTACACTTACGTGTTAATAAAATTTTGAACAAAAGACAGTTTGGTTATCAAAAAGGTGTTGGCACTTCAGATGCCATATACACTTTAATGGATGTTGTGACAAGAAAAATAAATCTTAAAATGAAAGTTGCAGGGATTTTTCTAGACCTAAGCTCTGCATTTGACACTATAGATCATAATTTGCTTCTCACAAAAATGAGTCATTATGGTATAAGAGGTAAGGCCTTGCAACTGTTCAGTTCGTATTTAAAAAATAGAAAAATGTTTGTAGAAATTGACAAAATTCAAAATGGCTTCAAAAAGTCTCATAGATCACGAATCGTAAACTTGACCTCAGGTGTCCCACAGGGATCTATACTTGGACCTATTCTATTTATTATATTTATAAATGATTTGATTAATTATATAAATTCAATTTTACCTGACCTTGACATAGTAATTTTTGCTGATGACACAAATGCCATAGTAGCAGATAATGACATAACTAAACTGACTAATTTAATTAATGTGGCATTACAAGCCTTCCATGTGTGGTTTACTATAAACAAATTGTTAATCAATACTTCAAAGACCAAGATTATGTTATTTAGAACCACTGCCCGAAATAAGGACAATTTAGATATAACTTTGAACAATGAGAAAATTGAACTCGTAAATGACGTAAAATTTTTAGGTATTCATATAGACGAACGACTGAATTGGAAACCAGAATTAAAGGCAATTGATACGTCGATATCATCTGCATGTTATGCTCTGAGAGCCTTAAGAAGTCAAATCAGTATAGAACAACTGAAAATGGTTTATTTTGCGTTAGTAGAATCTAAAATTAGATATAGTGTACTTCTTTGGGGTAATAGCTACGACTATAATAGTAAAAGAGCCTTCATATTACAAAAACGTGCAATCCGGACCATGGTACGAATACCACAAACTGAGAGTTGCCGACAGCATTTTAGAAATCTAGGTATCCTTACAATGCCGAGCATTTATGTCTTCGTTCTTTTGAGTAACATGGCCAAGTACATTCATGAATATGAGACTACAGAACAACGACAAATTAGGGAAGGTACACGTAGAAAAGATATTAAATATAACAAAATACAACCGAATTTCAATATTGTGGGACACAGTCCACAATATCAATCAGTTAAGTTATTTAATAAGTTGCCTTTAGATTTAAAAAGCACTATCTACACTAGTACTTTTAAAACCCAGCTTAGGGATTTCCTGTTGAATAGGTGTCTATATTCTGTTGATGAATTATAAATTTATCTTAATTATTATTAGTATTTATATTATTAGTATTTAAATTATTAGTATTGTAATTATTATTATTGAAATTGTTTGGTTGAATTATTATTATGGAATTGAAAATGTTTAATTTATAATTTAATTATGTAATTCAGATACAAGCTTCTTGTTATTGAATAAATGACTAATGACTAATGACTAATGACATTATGTACAAGACTGTTGCATTAGACATATACGAGATATATACATTATTTGACCATTTTGAAAAAGTGGGCCTAGGAGTAATTGTGCACGATTCTTTGGTTGTGACTGTGCAAAACGTAAGCAGAGGTAAAGACATGACAACAAGGGAGGTTTAGCATTTCATCCTTTCCATAACCCTTGTCAGACCACGAAAGCTTTCTAAAGCTTCTCGTTCTTTGGAACCTACGCTATATCTGGGTTATATTTACTAGTGTACATTTGAGTTAACAAGATAAAAGAAGCATAACATAGCATAATCAGCCTTTTTTATGTTCCCACTGCTGGGACTCAGTCCTCCTCTCTAAGATAGGTGGTGCGGGTTGGTGAATGGCACATATCTTCGAAGAAGATAAAATAATATATCACATAAATGAATCATTTCATTACCTTGTCACATCGCAACATTGTCTTAATTAACCTCTACTAAGAATTACATCCGCACAGGTTGTAATTACAACTAAGTAGTTATATTATTCTAGCTTTGATATGCGAGAGATCATCTCCAGTGGGAATGTGCGCAGACGCAAATAGATCACGCGTGCGATTAGCACATCTGTGGGTTTATGACTGCGCATACGCACCACGATCTCGCACCGATTAATGTTAAGGCCTGCGTACATCTGACAACACCGCCAGGAGCTAAGTTATTTCTTCATAATGTTATTTCGATACGAAAGTACGACTGTAGGCACTCAGACATTGGTGTTTTGAACGCTTGAAAAAGCGCCTTAAGATTCTTATTCCCGTCTAGTAAACCTAGCTCTAAATAAAATATCTATATCAGTGGCCAAATGAAGATTTTGCTTCAGAAAAATAAATACCCATTTAATCTTATCGTAAAATATTATTTTAAAGCTTGATTTTGATTTTGTTTGTTTGTTTGTTTGAACGGGCTAATCTTAGAAACTACTGATCAGAATCGAAAATTTCTTTTAATGTTGGATAGACCACTTATCGAGGAAGGCTGATCGGCTGTATACACTATGACCAGGAGCGGAGTAGTTATCAAAGACACGGGGACAGCTAGCTAGTGATAAACAGGACTGATCAAAACAAATTAATAGATCGCTTCTGGGTACGCGTGCTCCATCGCTCATAATCAAATAAGACAGTGGTCAAATATGAGAGTGACTAGAAATATAAAAAAATGGGCAAGCGCGAGTTCGAATCGCGCCCTGAGGGTTTCGTACAAACTTACCTATGTAAATAGTTCAATTCCGGAATGGAGACCCGGAAGATTTTTCCGAATCGCAAAAAAAATAATTATGAACTACAAATTTACAGTTTTCAGATTTATTCCTATACTTGTACTATAAGACCCTGCTTTATGCCAAATTACAGGATTCTGGGTCAACGGGAAGTACCCTATGAATTTTGTGCCACATAAACCGAAGTATCATTTTTTCTTGTTAACTTACAAGTTTGATTTTTACACCTTCAAGAATCCGCAGACTTGAGTATATGGTTTATGTAATTTCAACTCGATACCTTTACGCGTTCCCGACATAAAGGGTCTTGACAGACAGACGGACTGATAACAAAGTCATCCTATAAGGGTTCCGTTTTTTCCTTTTGAGGTACGGAACCCTAAAAACTAAGTATAATATTTCACAGATGCGAAACGTTTCCTACAAGCTTTTCCATACTTGTTTTGGGGTAACAGGAGTGCCGTAAATATAAGGTGCTAGCTTCTGCCAGCAGCTTTATCCGCGTGAATGTCCTGGTGGATGTGAATTCGAAGCCAGATAAAAACTAGCCAATATCTGTCCGTAGGGTTCAAAGCTTACTCTGTACAAAATTTCTCTAAAATCGGTTCAGTAGTTTAACTGTGAAAGCGTTACGGACAGAACAGGGTTACATTCGTCATATTAGTATGGATTGAAAGATTGTGTTTTGAGTTTGTCTTCATAAATACCAGATTCGAGGAGCTTACACCTGGAGCCAAAGGTGCAGCTTACTGTATAATAGTATATACGCAATAAACCACGTGCTAATTATTACCCCCGCACAGTGCGCCAGGTTCCTTAGATGCGTGTCTATATTTACCGGCAAGTACGAACTACAAGTTATATTTATAGCCAGCTATCACGGCGTTCTCACCATTGTGTCAGCAGTACCGCTAGTATACCGCCGCCCTTTTTTCTCACAAATTACTGACTCATATGATACACAGCCTTCGATAACATAGAGATTTTAGTCGTGATTAAATATATGTGGCATGTGTGGACGTATAATTGTTTTTATGTAGGCTAATGAACTTGAGAAGGGTTGGTTGTATTAGCATGGGAAGTTTTTGCACTTGACGCCATTTGCAACTTGGTATACTACGTAATGAAGTTGGTTGAAAGTTGGACTGGTGGTTTTCTACCCCACTCATCAGTCATTTAACCGTATTTATTTATGAACACAAACACGAAATAGTGCAAAGAACCAAATAAAACAGATAGAAGAGCATAAAGGTGCTGTTAATTTCAAACGAAACTTCTTGCAGCAGACCTGCGACAGGAGAGCACCTTGCCAGCCAGCCAGGAGGGTACCTTGTTAGTTTATTTTGTCTAACTAATATTTTAACTCGTGGACGCTGGCAGAGAGTTGGACACTTTGGCTGCGCTTACATCACACTTCACGCTATTATTGTGAAGGTGATGGTGTGTACGTGTGTGCATATGTTTGTTACTCCTTCACGCTATAGCAGTTCAACGGATTTGGATGTTTGGTACATTTGTGCTGTGCCCATGTTCTGGAACAGGCTATAGAATACTTTTATCCTGGAAGTATGTTCTCTTGGGATAATTTTTTACTAGCGGGCGAAGCCACAGGCAGAAGCTAATAAAAAAAATATACGGACGACAAATATAGGACAAAAAGCGCTTAAAATGACTAATCGGGACAACCACGTGAGGATGGTAGAGATGGTACTAGTACGTCTGGCAGTAAAAGAGATAATACTAGCTACGCTTGTAATCAAATTGAGTAAATACTACAATACGTGAAGTTATCATGAATGGATTATATTCCAAACCAGACGCCACATACCTTATACTCAAAGTAAGCACACAAAAAGATTAACATCAAATATAAATAAAAAGGACATTAATTCAATAAATTTCGGGCGCGAAATCGATACTGGAATATAATGAATCGAGCATAATCGATCGAGAACAAAAAGCCAGCGGCTGCGCCCGCGCCGATCGCAGCGCGCGTCGCATAACAAATTGTATAATTGAAGGCGGTCCGATCTGATGCCACTGTGAACTGAGCACAGAGATTGAAGTTAAGGGAACTGGATTGCCAGAGATTGTCATCAAAATGCAGTCTATATAAACAAACTGTAGGTACGATTCTCGCGCTTCCCCAAATACCTACTTCAAGTTCACTCTTAAGCTTCTTTGTACTAATTTGTACAAAACTATCGCTCACTCTGCAAAAATGTAGCAACTCAAGCGTTTTCTTTATTTAAACATTGATGAATTTGAGTGAAGATTCGAGTAGATATTTTTTTTTATTGTAGATAGGTTCGTTTGACCGTTATCTCACATGATGGAAAACGATGATACGGTCGATGATGGAGCGGACTTACCTAGACGTTACCTATCCAATATTTCAACCTTTACACAATTTTCACCAACATGCTTGAAACATATTAGAGGCAAATACGTTGAAAAATGAGCCAGTTAACAGGATATTTTGGATCTGCCACCTACGCTACCTATCGCTTACCATCAGGTGAGATGGTGGTCAAACGCGAGCCTATAATTAATAAAAAAAAAGTACGTTTAAAGGAAAACGGTAGCATCAAAGTATTAGTTTTTAATATCCCACAATTATTGTCACAGTATAAAGTAATGATTTTATATTGAAATAGTGTTACAATTTTAGTCTCTTGTTCTCCATAGTTCAAAGCAGAAATGGTAGTATTCTTCTTTAAGGAAAATTTTCAGTTTTCTCTGTAACCCTTAAGACTATAAATTATATATAACGTGGCAATATAAGTATGTTTTTAAGTGACGATTAGGTATCCATACAATTATTTTAAAACGTTTAATTATTATTTTCCAAAACTTTGATCAATTTAATTTGCGTCTTTCTTACCACAAAGTCCTCAATTGTATGAAAGGAAGGAAATCTATTCATAGACAGAATTGTTCCCAGATTCTAATGAATCCCAGATAAAAATTAGATTTCTTGATATTGAGCGGAAAATATTGCGGCAATAACCTTCCCCATGTAGTAGACGAGTTCAAGAGCTGCTAGTAGCCAGTTCGTGTAACCTGCACGGATAACCTTAAATAGTTCTACATTCCCAAAGATCATTTGGATTACTACACACAATTTACTGAATCACACTGAAATATCAAACATCCCACGGGAAAAATTCCACCTCTCTTTTATTCCTATGTTAAATTGTGTAAAGAGAAAGGGATGGGAGATTTCATTCGCAGTGACAGCCAGATGCAGCGATAAAATGCAAAAACTATTGCTGACAATAAATTGGCGAGTAATTGCATATGCATGCGAGTCTTAGCTCCCTGGTAATGTGAGATGGCTATGATACTCGTATGTAGGCAGATTGTATTGCTGAAGATTTGTTGCAGTGTATTTTTTTAAAGTGATGTTGTGATATGGATGGCAGTAAAGATGTTGTCTTACAATATAACATTGTGTTACATTCTGCTGGTGTTTGCTTGGATGTTTGTTCTAAATATGGTTATGATAATATGAAACACTAGCTGTGTGCCGCAGTTTCACTCGCGTCTCTAGGTTGTCACAGATGATATGTGGCAGTATTGTAGTGATATTCTGCAAATATTTCAGACTCATACGATTATGATCACTTTCGCTAACAAAAACTACACTATCGCTGGTATTTTTTATTATTATATTTTTTTTATGAATATCGCTGAATACAGCTGAATATCGCTAGTTATAGCTGTATATCGCTAAATTTGTCTGATTATCGCTGAACATAGTTGAGTATTGCTGAATATAGCTGAGTATCGCTGAATATAGTTGCTAGGAATTAACTCTGGATAAAAGCAATGACTTCTATGAAATAGTTTACAGGAGCAAAACCGCGAGAAAATGCTAGTGATCAATAACTCAAAGGATACGCCTCCGGCTATCGACTCAACACGCCTTTACTTTCGTTCCGTAAGTGTACATTATTATGGAGACTCCTGCCTACTCGCGCCTGAAGGCTCTATGTGCAGGTGTGTTACATTATCAGTGGTACAGGTTCTCTCATCGTGATAGGTTGCTGGTTGTCTCCCCGGGGAGGTTTTCTAGTGTAATATTATTGATGTAACGGATGTTTCTATAGGTGTAAATACGAGTAACTATAACTTGGAATATCCTTGTGTTTGAATAGTCTACAAGGTTGCGTTAAAGAGGGTACTTACTAAGGTGCCTCTTATTATTTATTGTACACATACTAAAAAATGCAGTGCTAGGACAAAGTAAGAGTAAACTGTTTTATTTTTTTATTGTTGATTTTTATTGTTGGTTAGCTCACGTTTGACCACTATCTCACCTGATGGAAAACGACGATGTGGTCGACGATGGAGCACGCTTGCCTAGAAGTAACCTATTCACTCTTGACTTAAAGATGCCCATGTTGTAGCTATCAGAAAATACAGACTCCAGCAGGGAATTCGACTCCTTAGCTGTACGCACAATGAATGTGTTTCCAAAACATTTTATGCGTATAGGTAGGTGGTGTGAACTACAATAACTTCATTGAAACATTAGTAAAAACATGACGGTTTATTCTATTTTCTCATTTTTATTACATTACTTTAAAACTTTTTAAGTCGCCTTTTACACCACCAAAGAAAGCATTTATTAAAAGAAAGGTCTAGTTTGGCCAGGAATTAACGGAACTAATTAAAAATAAAACACATTATAGAGTCTTCCTCCCTAAATCACTAAGGCAAATCGACTTCCCCTCAATACGCAAGTGCGTGCTAATCAGTGCCATCTTAATTAGCACCAAGTAATCAGTTCCTCGAGTGGAAATACTCCGCTATCGCAGCGTCGCTATAAATTCCGTGTCGTGTGCTGTCGCGCTTGTCGCCGCCCTGTCGTGTTGTCGCCCCGACGACAAATTGTCGCCTGACTACATGCAGTGAAGTAGGGCTGGTCGTTACTTGTACGAGTGTACAGGTGTTGGTTTATGTTATGTTAGAAGTTACTAGAGTGTAGGTAGAGGGATTTGTTTGTTAATTAAATGGAGGAATGGGAAAATGAAGATACAATTGAATATAATAATTTGTTTTGTTACATTTCATCTGCTTGGTACATGTTTTTTTTTGCAATATTAAAAATATCCGGATAAGGTAAAAAATTCAAAAGTTTGTCATTAAAAAGTAAAATATACTTAAATTGGAAATATTAAATAAAAAAAAATTAAATTCTAGAAAATGTTGAGAGCGTGTGTCAGGATGGTTAATAAAACTTAATGAGGCATTTCATTTTCCTGTTCTATCCAATAGATCCAAGTTAAATAATGATATGAAACATGACAAATGTGTGTGTGCGAGACGCACAGGACTGTGCGTTGTGGCGGCACTTGGGGGAGCCCTATGTCCAACAGAAGACGTCTTTCGGCTGAAATGATGATGATGATAACAAATATACCTACCAAATTTCCAACCTATGTAAATAAATTCAATGAGGTCAGTAACGAGAATAAACAGTTATACTTTACTCTCAAACGGGATCTTTATATGGCACTAATATCCTTGATTTAATTACCCATCAATAAATGAAACCGTCCATGTTCCAACACTTAATCTCAATGTGAAACTCATCAAAGTATCAAGATCATGGCTCTCGCGTCAGGAAGTGAGATGCTGATCAAATAGAAACCACTTGAGACACTAAATAAATAAGAGCTGTAATAATATTAATCTATGCGTTGATCGTCAGGATGTTAAACGGAACACGCTGCGTTATCTGGCTGCGCATATTATATGTAGGGGGATTAACACATTGGGTTAGGTAACTCAAGTCGGTGGTAGAAAAGGTTTGAATGAAAATGAAAAAAACCTCGCTGGTAGCATTGAAGTAACAAAATAGAAATGATTTCAAAATGTTATTTTAGAATTCAGTACTAAAATGACTAACAATTCATAATGAATAAGTTAAAATTAATCAACAGATTGGCATGGGTTAATTAGTTATATTTGTGTCAAGCCAATCCAATCTTGGTTTTGATCCTGGTTCGTTTTAATTCAGAATATTTTAATTCACAAAGGCTTACGCGGGCACTTATAAAACGTCAGAAGCTAGTGCACCAGCGGATCCGTTTGGCCTCTTAAAACTACGTAGTGAGTGTATCACAATGATTTATTTACATTTATTAAAGAATTAAACTATCTTAATTAAAAGAAAATGTAATCCAAAATTTACACCGAGTCATTACAATTACCAATATGAGGGGCCCTTTTACCCTTACAAATGCAAACCCTAATAAAATTCAAGATGCAACGACCCCATAGTAATATATTATACATTAGACATGTTTAATCTAATTAAAATAATATTTACGGCTTCCTAATGTTTAAAAATGACGGAAACTAGACGGACTTGCGCGTTGATGTCTTTTGTACTACGAACGGAAATTGAACGAAAGTTTGGACTGATTTTCAATTTAATAATTTTTAGTCGTTATGTATAAGTTTTGTATGACTTGTATATGTATATTTAGCTTTCTAAGATATGTGTGAAAGTGTTCGTGGAATTGATTCAGTCCAGTAGTCGCAGTAATTACTATATATCATAGAGTCATGGACTATAGTTTCTCTGCTACTTAAGTTATGGTTTTTTATGAGCATAATTGTGTTTTAGCTCTCTCCCACTGAATAATGATGTAAATTGAAAGACATTTTATTACTTATTTTATGAACGAGTAGTAAACTAGTAATTAAACGGCGATAATGTATAGACAGATGAGTTGGTAACTGTTTTTTTACTGCACTAATGTTTATTGTACATACTATAGTAGCTCCCCCGTATATATTATTAAATAAGGCTATTGTTTCAATTGTGTAAGAGATTTTTAGAATTTATTGAAAGCCGCTAATGGGCTAATCTTCTGTTGCGGAATAAACATCGCAATCGTTGTACTACATCTGGGTCAAACATTAATCCTATTTTAACTATAATTGGACCTAACTATGTTTATGTGAAAAATAACACCCCAGGAGAAGCATAGAGCATCGCGAATTACAGGGCGATTCCCAACACCGTAGGTCGACAAGCAACGGGTGGCTCGCTGTCCAACCTTCCGGTAAAGATCAAGCTAGGGCCGAGCGCGTTGTGTTCTACGCGCGCCTCTAATAGATATCAGCAAAGTGGACGGGGCGAAAAAGGGGCGGGGCTTGAATAGGCTGCGGGAGTGTTCGTGTGCGGATTTTTTTAGTAAAAGTCAGACAAGGATCTCGCTTCACCCAGAGCGGGAGAAGATATTTAATAATTTTCTTTCATAAAAAAAACAATGATTTAGCCTTATACTCTGTCACTAGTGATAGTGAGCCATCCCGATGTTCGCACGCGTGAACATTTTGTTCACAAAACTTAGAAGTAATAGGGAGTCACAATGGGCGGTCTTATCGCCAAAAGCGATTTTTTACAGACAACCTTTGGATGGATTTGACAGAGAAGGAGAAAAATATACGCATGTAGTTCGTGGTGTACTATTTACATATATACAATACATAAACTAATAAATTGCATATAATACAAACACTAAGTAACAATTAACAATAAACGATAACCGTCACGATAACCGTCTTTAAATCTCCGTGACGCAATTCTGCTCATCAGTTACTCACTACTCTACATACGAACTTCCAGCTGTCAAGTGCCAAATGCGAGTGTGAAGGGGTCACTGACCTTAGCCTCCAGGCTCTCGAGGTTGCTGACCCCGTCGCCGCCCCCTCCCCCGCCGCCGCCGCCCGCCTCCAGGGTTTGCTGAAACAACACAACATTATTGAATTAAGTTGTCTGTCGGATGGCCTTGAACTGCCGACGTTACCTCGATGAGGCTAAATTAAGAACGAAAGTTGGTAAAATTGATTGTTGGCAGAATTAATATTTTCTAAAGCTACGAAGATTACCATATTTCATTACGTATTTCAGAGGCTATAAGCAAATGCACTGAGTTATCAATTTCGATTAGCATAGCATTATTGGCCTTATAATGTTCCCATTCTGTTGGGACTCAGGCCTCCTTTCTAGGATAGGGAATGGGCCGTAATCCACCACGCGGGCCCAGTGCGGGTTGGTGGATGTCACATGTCTTCGAATTTTTGGTTCTGGGACATGCCGGTTTCCTCACGATGTTTTCCTTCACCGTTTTGAGAGCAGTGGTGATGAAATAAATTATACAAAGTAATGCACCTGGCTGGGTTTGAACCCGCAACCTACAACTCGTAAGTCGAGGCCGTCACCACTCGGCCACCATTGCTCTCACTCACAATTTCGTATATTTGATTTTATGGCCACTACATTACATGAATCAATGTATAGTTTTTATTGGACCTGTATTGTATCTTGGTTTGTGTTTCAAATTAAACGATTTAGATGTTAAACCCTTACATTTGCTCAAAGTACCTGGTCCTAATTAGTGTGAACTATATTGTCTTGGTTATGAGGATTTCACAGACATAACAACGCACTAATGTAATATTATAAAGGTGATAATTTTCGTGTGTATTTATTTTATTTTTGATTTTATTTTTGATTATAATTTTGATTTTATTTGTGGATTCTAACATTACTTTTTTATGTTTTTTATCTATTCTGATTTTAATGAATTAATAATTGCGATATTTGCCATTGACCGTAGATTTAAATTATTATGATATGTTTTCCATCTTAATTTTATTTTCTAATTGTACGAATTTGTTGACAAAACTATAACAGCAATATGGGGAATACACTGGCTCCTGTAATACAGTTCCTAACTAGCTCAGGAGCCAGGGAATTTCATTTATGAGTGTAAAACTTTATGTCAATAAATAATAATATTATTTATTATTTATTTATTTGTATATTTGTTTTTCACGGTCGAACGGCTCAACAAATATAGATGAAAGTTGACGCAAGTAATAGGAATATAGAACAGCACACAGGATACTTTTAATCCCGGGAGTATGTTCTCTTGAGAACATGTTCTACTTTCACGCTGGCTTATAGATGAAAAACTACTATTAAAACAGCTGAAAATATTTCTGAACTCCTGAAATACAATCACTTAAAAACCGAAGCGCAGAGTTATCAACTACATTTTAATATACACATTTAAGTCGTGCGCTCCGCACAGCTGGCTGATAAGCACATATGTATGATGTATACATTATGTACACAGATGTATAATGTATGATGCCGCCACACTGCGCCGCTGGTCACGATCGATGCGCGGGCGCACGTGTGCCCTAAAACATCGAAACAGCTTGCCGCTGAATGCAGAAGACCAACTTTACAAAACTGTGAAGAATTTGGTGTGACCTCTACGGTCCGATCTAAGCGTTTCCCCTCGTCGTTTATACCGCGTATATCGAAGAATTGGTACAATTGACCTGCTGCGGTGTTCCTGTCCGATTATAATTTGGCTCTTAATAAAATAGTACGCCTCATCAACGATTGCATCACTGCTTACCATCAAGTGGGATCGCAGTCAAGTGCTAATTTATATTATTTAAAAAAATTAGCTGCATGGATTAATAATTATTATTTGTGTAATATTATATAAGACCGCTTATTTGCCTAAAACATGAGGAACAGGGCGGTACAGGTGTTTACAACCTTCGTGACTTACTATTTAAATCTACATACATCAAGTCTGTGGATTTAAGAATCTCTTTAAGTGCACTCCGACTATAAACGCTGTTCTTAAACAAGATAAGTTGATGGTGGAGACAAAGTACTCGTAATTAATAAAATATAACTCGAGCTACTTTATCAAATATTGCGTTGAATAAAACAACAAACTTTCAAACCATGCTCACGTTGCCGACCGACCGAGAAGGACCCTCGTCAAACTTCTTGGTAACGATTGATTGCTGTATGATCGTCTCGGCGCCAAAAGTTCAAACACATATGAATGTAGATTTTCTGCATCCGGTTAACTTCAGTTATAACGGTGATAATTTGCATATCGCCCTGCTTGTGTGTGGGGAGCGGGGGGTGGAGGCTAACGGGAAGAGGGCGTGAAGCCGAATTATTAGCACGAGATGAAGGCTGTAACGCTCAGTTTATGAGGTGGTTGCATCCAGTTGGATGGTGGAACAACCGGCTTGTTAAAACAGTTTAATAGTCTAAAGACATGAAGAAGTTAATTTTAATGTGATAGTTGAAGTATAAAAACGTCGCCGACGAGTTATACGTCGCCGGTTCGGCCCAGTCAGGCACATTTTTGGTGTAATTTATTTCATCACCACTGCTCTCAAAACCATGAAGGAAAACATCGTGAAGAAACCGACATGGCCTAGAGTTAAAATTTTGAAGACATGTGACATCCACCAATCCATACTGGGTCCGCGTGCTGGATTACGGTCCATTCACCTCTCAGGGCTGATTATACTTATTTACTTATTATTAGGTTGTGCTAAAACGATATTTTTGAAATAATGCTAAATGTTTACAAAAATAAAGATGTAAACATTTTTATCTTATTTACAAATGTTCACAGTACGCTACATAATCGTCCTAACACTATCGTTAATAGTATTATCGTGAAGGCCCAGTTTCGTGTGGAACTAGATCAATGTTAAACTGCCGCTGCGCACGCGCTTCATTATTAAGATTATTATCAGCTCGAGTGCCTAACAGCCGATACGTATGAGCTGAGTCTAGAGTGCTAGCAGGTAGCGGGGCAGCGTTAGGTTATTTGGAAAGAGATCAATCATAAAAAAAAAAATTGTGTTGGCTGTTATTTTTTATTGTTATTGTTGTACGAAAGAGATTTTTTTGATGTTTAAAAGTATCTTCGGACTATTGTAACTATAAAGATGAAAAGAAGAATATTTACGATGCAAAAACGACGTATAATTTATTCATTTATTTAAACTTCATGTACAGTAGTGGTACATTAGCGGATTTAATGCAACAAGGCATTCTCTACCAGTCAACCTTTGGGTTAAAAAAGACAACACTGTGGTAGGTGTGCACAATAAACAAATAACAGATACTTCAAACAGAAAAAATAAAATAAAAAATAAGTTATTTATGTTTGGAATATAATAGAATGGAATATTTCTTGTCAAATCGATTTTTTTTTTTCAAAATAGGAATACGTTCGTGACAGGTTTGACTATTCCGAAAACAAAAATCATATCTATTTGAGTTCGAATAGTCACACGTAAGTGTAGAGTTAGATGGAATAAATTATTTCAGTCATAATGTAGAGTTGACCTGCTTGGAAACAACCATATTAATGTGTTGTGTTTTGCTCCCAGGTCAGTTTTGTGAATAAATAACATCGTTACGAATCCCGCTCTTACTCAGACCACGCGTCCCCATCGTAAGTGCACGCGCATGCCATACCACGGCTTTCTATTTCACATCGCCGTCAGATTTCACGTTATTAGCAGAATACAGCCGCGTCCCATTGTTCAGTCCTGCCTGGCTGACTGCCTGACGTCCTCACTGCCTGCCATCAGGGAAGTCTATTTATTGGCAGGCCTTTTATAGTTGCACCTGAATGCTAAGAGACCGGCTCTTACCGGCTTCATTCTTTACTCGGTGGTATAATGTCGCTTGATTCTTTATACCCAACTAGCTTTTGTCCGCAGCTTTGCTCGCGTATAACCTGTGTCACTCAGGAATAAAGCAGCTTTCTATCGGTTTTTTTTTTACTATCGATGAAAAAATGTTCGCAATCGGACTAGTACTTTCAGAGATTACCAACAAACAAAAAAAAAAAAATTTAACTCTATATAATATTAGTGTAGATTGTTTCGTTAAGAAATTGTTAAAGAAATAAAAAAAATTGGATTAAAAAAAATCTATTAAAAACAAAAAGGTTTTTATTAACTTCACAACAATATTATGAAACGAACAGTCGACGTCTCTGTTAACGACGAAATTCGAAAAGATGACGCATGTTACGTATCAATGTTTTAATAGCGACGTTTTGTTTCTAGACAGATATTGTTTTATTTCTATTAGGCAATCATTATATCGACTCAAAACTATATTTAATACTACTTTAGCACATATTGATGGCTCGGAAGATACTTTACAATTTCATTCAGTATTTTATTCTCATTTTTATGTCATCGACACCGTGAAGTATTGCCTTAAGTCTGCAATTAATATTGTTAATTGAATTGAATAGTTGGAATCTTACGCATTCACAGACTTTCTACCATAATGACTATTATAACGATCGGTTGAATAAGTTTTAAGGTTATACCGACATTATGCGCTCTCTCTTACTTAATTATAGTGCAGATTAATAAGTCACACTAATGAAGCTCGTTGTGAACATAGCTCACATTTTGTTTGCTTATGTAAATAATTAGAAAGTTTTCTATGCACTGTGTTGCCAATTAACTAATTGTTCTTACAAGATGTTTGTTTATACTTATAATCGCAATGAAATTAGCAATGACAAATCAGCACTTTTTAATTGTTAAATCTTACAAAAGACTCTCGTCCACTCGTGACCACTATGATTGTGTTTTAGCCGAATAGTGACGCAACTGAATCAAAAGTCTAACACTATATACTAAGAGTAACTATGAAGTCTCTTGTCGGTTCTTCTCCATAGAACACGACCAATTGGAACCGTTTCGCTAGCTTCTGACGTTTTATAAATTCCCGTGAAGACCTATGTGAAATAAAATACATTGATTTGAAATAAAAACAAATGTTCCTGGTATTAGAGATAAACGTGATTTTAACACATAAAATCACGTTTGTTTTTATTTCAAATCAATGTATTTTATTTCACATTGGTCGTGTCCTATGGAGAAGAACCGACAAGAGACTTCACAGTTACTCTTAAAAAAATGATTCTACAATATTTCCATATTATAATTTTAATAAGTATGAGAGGACAGTGTAGACCCGTCAACAATTGTACCTAAAAGAATAATAAGAATGAATCCGCAGAGTCTACTCTGTTCTCACATCACGTTTGGTTTCCATATAATTATTGTCAGATAAGATTGAAAGCAAGACATACTGAATAGTTGTTTGTTTACTAAACACCATTCAACGTCTTGTCTCATTGTCGACAGATAGCATCTAAAGCACCTGAAATAGTTATTGAAATCTAATGCCGTACAGTAACTCTAGCTGCGTGATAACTGCGATAAGAGATTTATTGAGTGTTTATTGTAACAGGTTGGCTGAGGTGTTTAGCAGTAAACGTTTATGGGCTCGTATAAATCACTAAAACTTGTTATTTATGTATTTAATAAAACAGTAGAGATGTGGAGCGATGACTTCAATTTTCACAAAAGTACTAAAACAATCCTTACAGGTCTGGTAAACTTGCTATGGGAGGTATGTAATTTGAAATAACCCACTTAGATTGCGTCATTATATTTAAGGTTCCTTACACAAAGGATCAAACTGAAAAGACATAATTGGATGGATTGAGAGTTTTTCTAACATTGTGCTTTTATTTTCCCGGAAGATTGGGCAAAAGTTTACACTTTGCGCTAGTTCTGTTTGTGCTTCATGGAATTGGGGGCAAACCTCTTGCCTTAGTTGAGCATGAATCGAGATTTTAGGGTGGAAAAACAATTAAACAAAAAACCCAATAACACTCATCTTCCACTAAACGTCATAACCATTTACAAATATAAACAGTTCCTACAAAAGCAGTAGAGCTTGCCATAAACAATTAGTTTCACGTTACACTTGCTTTGTTAAACACGTGCGATAATTACAAGTTACACTAGAGTCACTAGGACACCGCCACTTGAGGCTGCAGCGGCTATGTGGGCAATGTACCTGTTATGTGTTACAACACGTTACGGCTACAGGTGTGTGGTCCTTGCAGTAAATTAACCTTTTATAGTGTCGTAAACCACAACTATGTATCTTGTCAACTAACCATAGTTTTAAGATGGATATGCATTCTTGCGTCGCCGTGTGATTTATCAACATTTTAACGTTTATAACTGATCTTAGATCTTACAAGACCTTTATAAAGAGTGATATTTTTATTTGGACAACCCCCTACCCTATTTGTTACGACTAAAAGTCCTGAAATCCAGGCTGAAAGAGTTCCAGAGAGTGCATGGAGACCTCAATTGACTGTCACAATGAAAGGACTTGGTCACAACGACCACGTATAGTAGATAGCTATATATGTACCTAGGTGTACCCTGGGAAGTCGGACTAATCGGGTATTTTGATCCCAAGTTTGTCAATAGTATTAGTAGGTACTGCGAAAATGCTTAAAGGTCCTATACGGCTAGCGCAGTATGATAGATTGACACATTCTGTTTACTTATTTTTTTGCCAGATCTCGTGGTATCCCACAAGGAATGTTAATTGGGCGTTCAGAGGAGTAATGCGGCAGTTTCCCTGATATTCTTCGAAACATTTGAAGAATCACAGACTCTTCCGGATCTTAACGATACTTAGACCATTATAGAGTGTTTTTTAAATCCGTAATGAGATTTTTTCTTAGCTAATGAGTTTAGAAATCTGCGCGCGCAGGGGAAATGCCTGACGATGTCTGTTTAGTTTGTAGTTAACGATCGATCAACGAATAGCATTCGTTCTAGTGTTTATGTTTGCTGCTGAGGCTGAGTTCTTTCATGCGCTGCTCATGCTAGTTAATGTGCACTTAAATCGACAGCACAGTTGCTGCAGTGGTTGAAAGATTGCTTGCTGCTTTGCGTGTAGCGGGATTGATTCCCGCAAGGAATAAATATTTGTATGGCCCACAAGTAATTGTCTCAGGTCTGGATGTCTTGTGAGCGTATCTATTATATATATATATGAAACACACGCATCAGCTAAATAGCAGATAGTGTGTCTTACCAAATAATAATAATAATATATAGTATTACCATTTCATCAGAGATTGCAATTATGCGTCACGGCAATAATTAATTGTACACCATATATAACTAACATTACACGGCCCTGGCGTGAATGAATAATTCTTATTGACCTTTTTCGATTTAAGTACCGATGATAATGAATTTTGTGAAAAACCAAACTCTTCATTATTGATACCAACTCATTCAAGTACCTGTATCAGACAGAAGCGTTTAAAGAAAACTACAGACAAAAAAAGCAGTAATCTAGTTAGGAAGTGATCGACGGCCGCCAGCAGTGCGTCAGGTGGCAGTCCATTAGCCGACTGGTAATAACAGAGGAAGCGCCGATCCAAGGCAAATAAAAGCAGTGATCTAGCTATGATGCGGTGGTCACGCCCCCTGCTAGTGTGTAATGAGGCTCGGGCTATCATGCGCCTGGATCCGTACGGTTAGTAAGAGACGAGGGCCAGTGCTGGTTCAGTATTTCATATTTTTAAAACGTTTATTTTATTTTAGCGATATTTTTTTTATTGTTATAAATCACTGCTTGACTGGGGTTGATCCCACCTGCAGTGATGAAATCGCATTAGTTTATTAAGTGCCTATTCACTCTAGCCTTAAAGACATCTAAACTATAATCGGACGGGAAGACCGCAGCAGGCAAATTGTTCCAATGACGAGGCGAAACGCTTAGTTTGGACCGTAGAGGTGTAAACAACTTAAGAGGAGGACACTCGCCATGCGTCGGGTTGTCCGATGGAAAGAAAGAAAGATGATGGCGGAATCAAGTCATGCAATTCCTGCGCACACTCTCGAAAATGCATCCAATGACAATAGGTTGTATAATTATATTGTGTTGGAAATCAGGAAATTCCTGATTTCGGATGCGTGTATGGGTGTCGCTCGGGCTATCGCTTCGGGCTGATGGTCTTTCAACTCTGGCTTTCGGATGGAATGTAATGTAAACGTTGATAGGTGTTCTGTAGTGACACCACATGCACGTGGAGTTGCCTATAAGCAGAAAATGTATCACGGACAAGCACGAACGTCAAGTCTGTGGTAGAAATGTAACGCAGGGGTATGGTTTTAGTCACTAGAAGTCTGACACTACCCAGACTGCTCGTCGGTGAGGCAGCCTAGGCGTCCAATGAGAACTTACCATTTACTTACAAAAAAAATAATTATCTATTAATTAGTGAATTATAAAAGTACAACAAACGTTTATGCAATACATCATGTGCTTGCATGTATTACGTACTCTCAAATACTTTTACTCATGCAAAAATAAATCACCAGCTTTCGGTGAAGAAAGCGGTGACTTCATATCTCATCGTCTATTCTTGTATACCCATGTAGGTATGTATTGTCCTCCCACGAGGACATGAATAAGGGGTGGTCCATTCATATCGGTCTAGCTCATACACAATTAATCACCAGTACCGACATGATGTATGATCTTGACATGGTTACGACAGTGCGCCGTGTAGCGCCGGGCTTGAGAGCCGGTGTGGGTGCTGTTACATGCACTTAGTATTATATTATGACTAGCACATCTTTTCTAGGGTTGTTAATTAACCTATTGATTTCCATAAGAAACTCTGGAAGGACAGAACCTGAAGTTGTGATGCTACTTGGCAGAGGCTTCTCTAGTGAATCCAGTAGTGGACTATGATAGGCTGGGCAGGAATTGATTGATTGTATGCATTAACAGGACTGAGTGTGCTTGTAGCGGAACATAAGTTCCTTCTGTTCCTATCTATGTGAGTTACCTACTAAAATATGAGCTCCGTCTTTCTTCTTCAATCACCTCACCATTTTCTTTTACTTGAGTGCAGCTTTTCTAGTCAGTAGTTAGGCCGCAACTCTCTTTGTCTTGCTGACTTGTCACCCAAGAGGTTAGCGGTCTATATCTCTCCTTTATTTCCTATCCTTATGAAAGGCACTATTTTACCCGTGGTTATTGATTCTCTGGATTACCTACATGAACATCTCATCTCAGTTTGGATTCGGTTAGCTGCTCATGCTGCTCTTGGCAGGGAAAATAGTTGTAGTCAACGCCGCGACCAGATAATTTAAAACTGCATCGTTCTACTCCTTAATAATGTTATAAATATAAAGGACTGATGTCTGGAGGGACCATAATTTTCTAACAATTACTACAAGTGAAGCCTGGATGTTTATTTATCAATTATGCCTCAACAGCAATAGCTTCTTATTTGGATGAACTATAGGTTTGCTTGTGTGTAGACAAAGACCTGTTTTAGAACATAATTATGATACCAGTAATACGTTCCCTTTTTTATAAAACACTTATCACACGGGCGAAGCTGCGGACAGGAGCTTGTATCAAATTAGAGTACACACGATCTACCTTCGTAAGGATCTCCACTCAAGTGACAGCCCTATTCGTCTGAGTCAGCATCACCGCAATAGCCCTATGATTACACGGTGTAAACAAGCTATTAGAGCTGTTAAGCTGTTAAAGCAACCGAAGGCCGATAGCTTTAATTAGTACTCGCGGTACAATCTATAGTATATCTTGTGGTACAGAATGTGGCACGTCTTGTGGTACAGCGCCACAAATCTCTGTACTTTATTGCCTGCCGGCAGCCAATCAGAGGCTTTGTGAAAGAGAATTAGTTGACAAAGGAATAATTGGATTAAATAAATTTGTACAGGAGCCTAATTAATTGTTAAGTTGTAAAACCATTGAAAATTATAATAATTCAAAGTAGTTACGACAAGTAGGTCTGTAGAGAATAACACGGAAAAATAAATTAGCAATTTTAGCATATATATCGACGGTTGAAAGGCTAATGAATCTAAGCGACATTTTTTCAAAAAAAATTGAAACTTGACGCAAACGACGGAGAAAAATTGGTTGATTCCGAATATGTATATAACTCAATATTGGAAAAAATGTCGCCTTTCATCCGTCGTATATATGTATTTTTTTATGAACACTTAATTTTGATACTTCATTCTATTTGGTATATCTTGTATTTATTTGTTGTGCACGCCTATGAGTACCACAGTGTAATCTCTTTTTTCCTAAATGTTGACGTGTAGAGAATGCCTTGTTGCATTAAGTCCTCCTATGTACCACTACTGTACATGAAATTTATATATACTTGCTAATACTTTAATAAGATTTGTAAATCTTATGCACTTCTTAAATAACAATCGTTCGTTGTATCAAGTCAGTACTCTAGTATAATATAATATTCCACAACTATCACACAACGCCGTCTAGTCTCAAGCTAAGCAGAGCTTGTGTTATGAGTACTAGACAACTGATAAACATACTTATATATTTCTAAATACATACATATTATAGATAAATTACACCCAGACACAGAACAAATGATCGTGCTCATCACACAAACATTTGTCTTGGGTGGGAATCGAACCCACGACCTCCGGCATAGCAGTTAGTGGCCCTGGCCACTAACCACTATACCAACAGGCCAGTCAAAGTCAAATATGTCAAGTATGTCAAAGTCAAGTATGTCAAAGTCAAGTATGTCGAAGTCAAGTATGTCAAAGTCAAGTATGTCAAAGTCAAGTATGTCAAAGTCAAGTATGTATAATTGACCGCCAAGCCATAGTCTACTGTCACTCGTGCCACGCTTCCTCGATCGGTGCCAATTGACAATAGCATTCACTGACAATCTGGCTGGAGCATTAATTACTAACAAAGTATTACAACGGATGCTATTAATATCACTGCGAATCCGAGCACCTTGCTGTACCGTGTGAGAACAGCCCGAGGGTTCGCGTTGCGTTTCTGAAGTGGTAATCACACCTGATTTATTTATTTCAGTTGTTAGCAATGTTTATTATTGGCCTGAGGGTTTTGGCGCCTCATTACTACAGTTGTAACAAGGTTAGTCATTAAATGCGTATTTACGCTTTAGGGTATGGCGTCCGACTGAAATCTACACAATAGTTTTCCCTATTTTTTGTGTTGAATCTTATGGATACCAATATAAAGTGAATGAAGCCAAAAAACCAACTCTAAAGGAGACTTAACACTGAACATCATTTTTAGGGTTCCGTACCTCAAAAGGAAAAAACTGAACCCTTATAGGATCACTTTGTTGTCCGTCCATCTGTCTGTCTGTTAAGACTCTTTATCTCGGGAACGCGTGAAGTTTCGAGTAGAAATTAAAACCATATACTCAGGTCTACAATCCCTTGAAGCTGTAATAAAACCTAACTTCTGAATTAACGCAAAAAAAGATACGGCCGTCACAAAAAAAGTATATATCGACACTCTCAATCGAATCAAAATTCATAGGGTACTTACAAAATAAAAACATTTGTAAAAATCTTCGTAACTCAATTCGCGAATTGAACTGTTTTCATGGGTAAGTTTGTACGGAACCCACAGTGCGCGAGTCTGACTCGCACTTGCCCGTTCTTTTTTTTTTAATTTTACCAATTACTCCTGTATCGTGCGTACGTTTACAAACATGCAAACTTACATACACAAGACACTCTGGAAAAACTATTTGTAGGCAATACAAACATTCGTTCTGTGGAATCGAACCCGCGACCCTTAGCGCAGTAGCCAATCGCTCAACGGCTTAACCAATTGTTTAGTCCATTCTACAGTTACAATTTACCTACTCAATTTTCACGAACAGTTATGAATACAGGTTGATGTAACACACACTACAGAAAGTAAACACGATTGTCATTTACATTACAACCGCGTCAACAACTCCACACAATACACTGGTATTATATTATCTGCAACAGTAGTAACAGCGGTATGAATGACAACAATGACAAGCCCGACACTCCGACAGTAGTAACAGTAACGAGTACGTGATGACGCGGTTGCGTACGCGCATCATTGTTTACACTTTCATTACTCGCACTTTCGGTTCATAATTGCTGTATTTTTGTTATGATATTTGTGCGATTGGTTTCCATTATTGGAGTTAAGTGAAAAACTGGGCAAGTGCGAGTCGGACTCGCACACTGAGGGTTCCGTACAAACTTGAAAGGTAAACAATTAGTGTGTGGCAACGTTTTATTTAAAATTAAGCCGATTACGATATATGACAATGACATAACGCAAAACTACATAGTTTCAGAAAACAAGGGAGTGGAATCATTTTTTTTTTGTGATTTAAGCGATGATGTAGTCAACGATGGAGAGCGCTTGCCTAGAAGTAACCTATTCACATTTAAAAACCTCCAAGTTGTCAGGAAACAGACTCCGGAAAGGAATTATACTCCTTGGAATAAATGCGTAAACTCTTCTGATCTACACGAAAACAAGCAATAACTAGGATGTTAACAACATCCAAAGAGGTCCTCTCAAAATACAAACTATACAGGAATTCCAGTCAAAAGCCGCATTATGGGCTACTTTGCCTACCATGTGAGGGAACGGCCTTCCTCACGCCCCAGCCGCCGGGATCCCGACCCCAATTTCCAGCCACCGTAGGCGTGGGCTTGCGGACAACGAGTAGCTTGCCGGCCGGTAACTGTCCGGACTGAGGCCAAATCGTCAACGGCGCGTAGTGTTCCACGCGCGCCATAAAAGGAGATGTCAGCAAAACCGTAGGGGCCCAGCAAGGTCGAAGCCTACTGGGGCCGTGAGTTGTGCGAAGGGGGGGAAGGGTGAGGGGCTCCAAGGCCCTGACACGAAGGCTAAGAAGGGTCATAGCCAGGAGTAGGTTTTAGTCAATACAAATCTGACACGCAAACAAAAAAAAAATTCAGCTTGTACCTCAAAAAGATTAATCATTGCTATTGTATTACAGCTAAGTAATATTACCTATAATATCAGCCAACAAATTACCACAGCACATGAACACTTAACAAAACACATTCCTATTACAAAACGCTTTGTCTCAAGTCCCTGACGAGTCGATTATGCGGCCAGCCGCTCTCGCCATCAATACCGATGCAATGGCTTTTAGTAACTGCTCGTAACACCTAGGGGACTTTGTTGTTCCACTTTCATTTGACGGACAGAACTGGTGGATAATGCTAGTGTATATTGATGCGAGTGACGCACGATCTTGATCATATTGACAGGTATTATCCGAAGTCGATGTAGTGTCCGTTTCGTGTAATGTTGCTTTGTTGAATGCACGATGATTCTTGGTAAAGCAAAGAATAGAGTTAGGAATGTTTAATTCCAGCCAGTCAATGAAGTTGGTATACACTACCTACTTTATTGACTGGTGTGTTGTTGTGAGCTAAACAAGCACTTCAGAGCATAGCATACATAACCTAGTCGGCTTTATAATGTTCCCACTGCTGGGACTCAGACCTCCTCTCTAGGAGAGAGAATGGGCCATAATCCACCACGCGGGCCCAGTGCGGGTTGGTGGATGTCACATGTCTTCGAATTTTTGGTTCTAGGACATGCCGGTTTCCTCACGATGATTTTCTTCACCGTTTTGAGTTCAGAGGCTCTACTCAATTTATATATTACTAGCTTTACCTACGTGAAAGTATAATATTATTCCTTGGAAATATACACTCAAGATAAAAAGTATCCAATGTTCTGCTTCAAGAAATTGTGTCCAAATTTCATCCGAATCCGCTCAATTGTTTCAGCGTAAAGGAGTAACAAACATACACACATAACGACACGCATACAAAATATCGCCTTTAAGCTTTAGCGTGAAACAATTTCAAGCAGTTCAGCTCTATCGTTGAACACTCTCATCCTTCCATCTCAGCTTTTGCTAAAATAGTTAAGCTAAAAACCTATCTCTAGTAAATCAGAAAAACTTAAGGTGGTATAAGATGCAGTTAAGAATCCTATATGAGTACCCATCTTCATAGCCAATCCTATTTTAAGACCTGTTTATAAACATTACAATATTTACGCCTAGTTTTCAACAATCAAGTGCACAGAGCCGAACAAAGCCCCTTGATCCTCACTAACAAAGGCACGGCTACATGTACAGGTCCGAGCCGTCAATTACGTCGATGCGATCGAGGCGAGGGCAAGCGCTGCGGCCGCTGCGCCGGGGGCGTGCACCGCGCGCCTACGCACGATCACTACAATAGAACACTGCATAGACAAGTATAGAAGATCCATTCTTTGGAGGACAAAACTTGGTTATGCTTAAAGTAAAGTATAAAGCGAACATTCAGATATTAGTAACGCCTTCAAAAGTATCCGGAGTAAGTTTCCGAAGTGATCTTGGATCCTTAAGTAGTACATGTAAATTCTTCATCACCTAAACGATCATCTGTTCTGTAGAGCAAGCAAGGTCTTGGCAAGCCTTTAAGAATAGAAAACTTATATCGTTCTGCACCATAAGATATTCAATTACAGATTTCTTTTGCTCGTTCTGGTTAATATGGGTTTTCTGCCTCCGCGTTTTATATGACACCATGTTCATTAGGATAACGGAACTGATCCTGGGTTGAAGCACAAATTATAGGGAACTGAACCGCAATGCCTTATTACCCGAGGTTTGGTCGGCAGGAATGGCGAAATTGTATAATTAGGGCTTTTAGTATTTTAGCTTACTCCATTTTAGTGCTCTTAGTACCGCAAACTATTACTTATTAAAGCCTACTGCTCCTCATTAATTTGTAGAGCGTGGTACTCACCAGCGAGGCCGACCGCTGCTGCTTGTGGAGGTCATGCTGGCTGCGCGAGCGGTCCTCGCCCGCGTCAGAGAACTGCCCGGACTTGCGGCTATTGACAAACACATACTCTATTAGTTCACTGTAGTACATGTTATGACAAAGAAATAAGTAAATGACCTACGAAATGTGATTGATATAACTAAAAACCTCGAACCCGGCATTATAAAAATGTTTGTTATGGGAACAACCCTGAAAATGGGTAAATAAAACTTCTTTATGATCTTCATCGTGCATATCTTTTCATCGCAACGGCCTTCAGTTATTTCAATTAGATACAACTTTTATATTTCCTATGTTTTGCTGATGGACGATATAAACTTTGACCAGACTTTTCTTTTTGCGCTCGGTTTGTATATAATAGTTTTCAGCTAATAATGATGCCGTTTTGTTATGAAAATGACATTGATGATTTTAGTTTGTGTTATTATAATTTACCACTCGCACGACCCGATATTATTGAAGCAGAAGGTCGAACCGTTTATAATGCAACAGTATTTTTGTTCCGGATTCAAAACATGATCGTCTTTGTTCACCTTCAGATATATTTTGTTTTAATATTTTTTGTGTGATGGTACAGTTATCACTCTATATGGTATAGTTATCTCTGGTCTGTTTTACCAGAGATTTTTCATCGTAGAAATATTAAAAGATGTAGAAAGTTTTAGTTTGAATGTGATGGGTATTCGAGGAATATTGGAGAAGATTAAAGAAACGATGAATAATAATAGACTGTGTAAAACCTTAGAGATTAGAAGGGGTTACTACTAGGTGGAATTAATCGCTCCGCGACTTTGGAACGCTAAGAACAAAAAGTATTGTCGGTCGCTGACTGTGAGCGCGGGTTACGCAGTTTATCGCTTACTCATATACATTAACTTCTCGTGGGGCTGGGGCTGACAGTGAGCATACTCACAGTCAGTGGCGGACAATACGCTTATTGTGAATGATGCCTAAGGGCAACTGAACGAACTCGGGGGGGGTGGTTAGTCAGTAAATCAGATACTTCCACCCAGAGCGAGATTTAATCATTTCCCACCCAAAACGGGTTTGATTAGTGCCTCAAATACATTGGCATTAGAATTATGATGAGCAATGTTTGGTCTTATCTTTACACGATTTAAGAATTTAAAAGTATTAATTTCTAAATGTTCTTAAATTACGATATGAATACTTGATCATACCACTAAACAACAGGTGACATATGAGCTATAAGAACAATTATAAAGTATCACATTTTGCTCTAAATCCGGTTGTGAGCCTTGAGACTGTAACTCGGTTACATGACTATGATGAATGGCAAACTGAGACAAAAGTGGTGTCCAGTATCACAAAGAGCTACTTTACATGGTAACTATGATTAAATGAAAAAATGAATTGTAATTTTTTTTCTACAATTTTGTGTTTTTAATAATTTGTGTAATAAATATTATTCTGCCCTGTTTTTAAATGTAACTTGGGCTTTGTGTAATGTTAAATTCAAGTTCATGCTAACGTAAAGTTTCATTGTTTTATTTTATTAAATTATTTTAATAAAAAAAAATCATAATTATGTGAACCGAGGTCAAGCAAATCATATACATATTATTATCAACACTAGAATAATAGGTTTATTTATGTAACATTGTTGTGTCTATTTGTAGTCAATTGAGAACTGTGTTGCCAAATAACCCAAATCAAATGTTCGTACAAAATAACGATTCTGTGAATATTCTCTATTTTGTTAAGTTAATAACTAATGTCAACTTTTATGACTAATTCTCATTTCCCACAATTGACATTGATATTTATTGATATTTGTTATATTTTATGACCTCATTTACTGCTGTTGTTTTTTGTTTCAGGTTGGTTAGGTTTACCCCGATTTCTGAATTCAGAATTTCAAGTGGAGTGTCTATCTAACTCTACTTTAGCCTGAAAACTTGTCAAAGTTAGGCATTACAATAAGTTCCTTAATCGTAACTAAAAATATTCAGTTCAGAAACTGACCCACACACATTACTATATCAAACTCAGATTGTAGATGCAAGTGTTGAAAATGTTTTTAAGCAATATCTAAAAACATGTTTTGATATCTAAAGATCAAAGTAAACGTGGCAGGTAATTACAATGTTTCATAATTTATTGCAAATTCAAATTGATTCGCATCCATTACTGAACAGATCGATTGCTTTTAATAACAACAAGGAAATAAAAAAATATTTAACAATCGTATAGATTTCATTTAATGACCAATTAATCACTCAAACTTCGAATGAAGACACTTCAAAAGGAATTAAATGTAATTCAGTCGTAATTAACACAATAACATTAATTTAACATTACACACATCCCGACCGTGCCTGCGATTAACTTTATAAACAGACATATTTGATTCGAATCGCTTGATTTATTGATATCGGTAACATTATGTTTAATTATTGCAATCGCACCATGATTAATTGTAATCTTTACGAGTGTGTTGCAACACTTTTTTTATTTTATGTTCGATTTCAGATACGATAATAATTGCTCGAGAGGTAGAAATGGCAGCTTTTACAAAAATATAATATTTTTTTTTACTGTTTCGTTAATATAGTACTTTCATTAGGTGGAGTAGTACCTAATGGTCTTTAGGCTTTCATCATCATCATCATCGTTATCATTTCTGCCGAATAACGTCTACTGCTGGCATAGGCATCAACGTGAGAGGAGGAAACAACCGCAACCGTGAGAGACCCCCTCATGCCCCAGCCACTGCCGCAAGAGGCTCCTCGGGCGTAAGGATTTGCGAGGCAATTTCTGATTACCATAGGTTCGGGCTTGCGTACGACGAGTGAGGGGTAGCTTGCCATCCGGCCGTCCAGTAAGGGCCAATCCCGAGCCGATAACGGGTAGTGTTCCACGCATGCCTCAAAGATTAGCTAAACTGTAGGGGCTCAATAAGGCCGATGCTTGCCAGGGCTGCGGGAACGAGAGGGTCGAATGAGTTACTCACTCTTCCGGCCTGGTGCCTTAAACCGCAAAGGGCCACTGATGGAACATAGGTGGGTTTTAGTCAATAAAAGTCTGACATGTCGCTCCAGCCTAGAGCGAGAGAAGTCATTTAACAATTTCCCACAAAAAAGCCTTCTCATAATATATTCTGGTTAACTAACTGGTTTATCTTCTGACATATCTTTATAATGATGATGAGTTTTGAAGTTTCTCAAAAGCCTAATCCATTATAAGAATCTCCGAACTTCCCATTACGGGAGAAAAACACATTAAAGTTAACACAACTTTTTCCGTGGCTTCACAAACCAGATTATTATCTTATTAATCAAACGCTGTGCCGTATTAGGAGAACATGGCCACAGTCTAACATATACACGGGATGTGGCAGTGTAACTAATGGTCCAGAATATTGTCGTGCTGTTTATGAGCTTACGCTGCGCCCACGCAGACCCGAGTCGGGCCGAGTTGTGGACGATTCTCGTTCGGGTATGGTAATTGAATTGCTCGATACTCTGCATTCCGAGACGGTCTGCCACCCAGATCAGAGGTAAGCTGAATTTTGTAGCTTTAAAATGAGACATTCAGTTTTAAACCCTGGTTGTCCCCGGAAATATGAAACGAAAATTCGTAAACTAAATTTAATTTTAATGAATTTATTTGGAGCTCAGAGTCTGAAAGTTATTGTTCCGGACTTATGTATGCCTTGTGGCCCGTAAGACCTGAATCAATTTGTATACTCCCTAAATCTCAATAAATCTTCGGTAACGATAATTAAAGAGTAGTAAGAAGATTATAGGAAGTAAAAAGACAATGGTATGCAATCCTATCACTGCATTATCTGGTGAAATGAGGAGTCCACCTATTCCTAACTCTTAGTGTATACGACGTACCTGCAGGCGAGCTTGCGATGCGCGCGCCGGGTGCCGCTGATCATAGACAGCGTGCTCATCACCGCGGACATGGCGGCCGGCTGGTGTGGGCATGTGATCTGTGGGCAACAAGAAAATTCCATAAATCTCCCATTGAAAATAAAATCCATACTTTTCTGACGATAAAACACATTGTGAACTTCGGAACAGACGAAAAACCAAGAGACCATCATGACCTGTGTCGAGCACTGTAAAAATCTGTGGTCTCGAAGGAGATCGCGATAAGTGTAGCAATAAGATCTACCTGCCTTGTGTTACTTGGACCTCCATTTCCACATACTCTTCCTCCTCTGTTACTACATTCTCAGAATAAAAAAAGCCAGAACAATTCTCACCGTCACCATGTACCAGGAACGACTAATCTAAATTCACATAAGTTATCGTCTGTTATACATGTAACACTAATGTAAGGTGTACGACCATAAACGAATGCAAATCTATCGGACAACTGGGACGCCTGTCGGCCACAGCTCCTGGTGACAAATTGTGAGCTGAAGTAGCGCTTAACGAGACGCCACAAAAACTGCGCGCGCGCCGCCGCCGCCGCGGTGTACACTTGAATGGAGATGAGGCGGGATAAAATCCCATACAAAGTGTAGTAACGCGCTGCTGATTTCATCCATTTTTACAAGAGTTTCTTGAACGTTTATTGAAATGCTTACAATGCTTAGAACTGCCTCTAAGCGGCACTAATATTATAGACTTCTTGTTTATCAACACTAACGGTCTTTTAGTTGGTTTAAGAACAAAATTATGTTAACGTAATCTGGCTTGGTTTTATTTGGTACACTGAATTATTTCTCCCACACGAATTGAAACGATAGACTTTAGTTTGTTGGAGCGTTCAAGTAAATGAAAATAATCAAAGTGATCTTTGGTATCTTCGGCGAATCAGTGTTTATTAGTGAGTAGATTTAGTAGTAGTTTTTGTGTTCCTGTTTTTCCAGTCTCATATCAAAAATAATAACGGGTCCGTTCTCTACATTTCACTCGGCAACTCCGGACAAAAAGCTGCGTGTCTGGCCCAGGGTGGCTCAGGTGATAGCGCATCGTGCGGCGTTTTTGAAGCTGTTTTATTATACGCTCCCAAATGATACATAATATTGTAAATCTGTAGAAGTTTTTAGTTGTGCGCGCATCACGTAAAATCTACGAAATCGATATAGATAACTTTTATACGGTAAAATTGTGTGTAACTTGACATATTACTTAGGCATTATTTCATCGCAATCGGTTGACTATATCGAAAGATATACTACATTCATTGTCTGTTAGGCGGTAAGAAGTTCGCCTGGTCAGCTAGTGTATTATTTATGTTCACTTTTTTATGGGTAAATGTAATGCGAGAAATGTAGCATGAGGTTGATTTTAGACTTAAACTGTTGAGTTTACAATTTTGTCTCTCTCCATAAGTTGCTACATTTTTGGGGTTTAGTAGTTATTACCTGATTTTTTCTAGTGTTACAAAGACATTGATTGCACCGCTTGCCCTGCTTCGGTTTACTGTGATGTTGTTAAAAAGTCAAATCAAGTCCTAACTACTGCGTACTCAGTTACAACATACAATACAATAGAACGGAATCAAAAGTTTTACAGCTGCAGTCTTAGAAAATCAATTTATTCTTTGTCAGCGCTACCAGTGTTTTGGGCACTTTTTCCATTGTCATAGCTGTGGATGTAATACCTATATAGACTTTTTTATTAACGTTTTACTCTTTTATATAAAATTTACATCTAAATGTCATTGATAGCAATTTGTTCTCATTATTTGTTAATTATGTTAACGGACACATAAACTTGTCGTTAACTTTTCGCATAAATATTTATTACTTTTTGCTCGTCGATAAAAATATTTATAGGGAAATTAAATAACGCTTTAGCGCAGTAAAATACCTCTAATAAAATAATAATGAGTTTTTTCATTAGAGGAGCTAAAACAAAAAACTTGTAACAACAAGTAAGTAATTTGTTGTGATTTTGTTGAACGGTATGGGATCGTCCATTCCTACATACCTAATTAGTAAGCTTCCTGCAGGACAGGCCTGGCAGGCAGTAGTAGTGCAGGAAGTATTTTTTAAATTCTTTTGTTTCAAACGTTCTAACATAACAAAAAGATACCTAGGGATTCTATATCTATTTTTCGATTGGTAGACTAGTCAAATAGACTAGTCTACCTATCAAAAATAAAGGTAGGTAATAGATTCGTTCTCATTTTATAACGTACCTACTAGCTGACTCGTGCCCGCTTCACCTGGCGTGAAATATTTTTGGGGCAAAAAATGTATCACTCAGGAATAATATGGCTTGATACTGGTGAGAGAATTTTCAAAATCGGTTCAGTAGTTCCAGAGATTACTTCCTACAAACAAAATTACAAACTGCCTCTTTATAATATGAGTGTAGATGGGAGTAAAGTACGTACCATACAGCCAATTAGTTTTTTAAAACAAAAAATAAATAAATCCCTGATGGAAATCAAGGTTTCATTGCAATTGTTAGTCTGTTATGATCGTGCTCGATTGGTCACGGCTCTGCTCATGCCGCAGTGTTTACTAGCGTGAAGGGGCGCGACTAATAACTTACCCAATTAACAATAAAACGAGCTCGTGTCGGCGCCGGCTTGCCAAACTTTAGCACTTGATTGCGCAAATGTTACTGATGATGCCCAATCGGTGTGATTGTTAGTATTGATTATAAACGGTTTTAGTTTTTTGTTATTGTTTTTGAATGATGAAATTAAGAGTATTGTTTTGCAATTTGTTACGATTAGATATTCATCATCATCATGCACTAATAAGACAAATAAGGACAATCGTATATTTTGCAACTTCACGCGCCAGTAATGTCATTTTTTAGACAAGCGGTAACAAAAAACTGGTGGAGTATATTTTGCGAAGGAGTTCTTTTATAAATTATTTTGTGGTGACATTTCTAAGAATGCCACATGGACACCCCATGGCTACTGCCAAATCGATACATTTTCAAGAAACCGAGACGAATTCAGGAATTTGCACGTATCGAATGTCTGCTGTCCAGCTTGCTACAAGCCTGTACATATTGTATTATTTTATTTCGGTCCCAAACTTCAATCGGCATCTTGTCAGTTTGCAAAAACATGCACTTGATGTTTAACAATCATTTTATTGCACTTTTCTCATATCGAAACAACGATGAGGATCCTAAGTCACGAAGAAATCTATTAATTTATTTTTTAAACCACGAACGAGAAAATCACTAGCTTGTCAGTGACATCATCAATATGAACCAATAGCACATCAGGAAATAGTTCCTAGAACACAGGCATCGCCGCGGGATGGTCTTGCGTAAGCGCTAAGCGCCCATCAGTAATTACGCGCGGATCGCCTCTCAGCTAGACGTGCAGTTCAACTCTGTTCAATTGCAAGCGCATTTATTATAAACACAGCGTTTTATGACTTAATCGGAATACAGGTACCGGAGACGCGGCACATAGCCTACCTGTAATAGGTACCCCTAGACCCGTAGTGATCCAACTTTGATTACTAATAATAAGATTAAGTCATTATTTTTAATTCATAGTTTTACCCGACTGTTGTCAGATTCAGGAAAAAAGTGTATTATTAATGTCTCGCAGCTCTCATCTGCAAAACATAGTCATTTTTGCACCTCGTCTCCGATATGCCAAGTTCTCTGTTAAAAGAATTTCTTTTTTTAGGTATACCAGCTGACCCGGGAAATGTTATTCGACTATATAAATAAGCAAAAAAATGAGGAGTGGGGGTAGGAGGGTAAAAAATAATCTACGAGCTAATCTCAGACCTATCAAATATGCACCAAAAATGTCGTAAAAATTTTTCAAGCTGTTTCGGAGGTGTTTGATAAAAAACACCGTGACACGAGATTTTTTATATATAATATTAGATATTACTTTATTGTTTTTATATATAATATTAGGTTAGATTTTATTTTATTGTTTTTGTATATTTTATTGTAAGTTTGGGTTCAATGTAAGTTTGGGTACACCTTGCACCCCTCTCCCGGCGCCCACGGTCATCATGCTACACATATGAACACTGCAGTGACGAATTTGTTCTCACAACTACGGCACTTTTTTAAGGCGGAATATCATCTAATGACTTCCCAAGAGCGGGAGAGCGTGTCAGACTTTTACTGACTAAAACCACTCCTATATCGGAGTATAGATATATGGAACAGTACGGAAACTACCTACAAATATTCGAAACGGCACACTCACACAAACATACGCATCGACAAGACTCCTAAGCGTTTCTCGCGGTCCTGTCAGTAGCGAATGCCGCTTAGGAGTCTCGTCGATGCGTATGTGTGTGTGATTGTGCCGTTTCGAATATTTGTAGGTAGTTTTCGTACTGTTCCATATATCTATACTGTGCTATTCTTTCTTTGCCTGCTAGGCCCCCACAAACTACGGTACTATATCCGTATTATTTCTATCTCTATAAAACAGTAGTCCTAACAACCCTGACACCAGCACAACATAATTCCGTCTTTTGACGGATAACATAATGAATGGTTACTCAAATTGATTTTTAGATTGGCAAGCTTAATAGTCGGCGGAGTTTGCGATCGCCGCACCGATGCCGACGTCAGATTGTGACATGACTGATGATGATATTTATTGAAACGATCCCCACTGATCACTAGGTGTTATATAAGCTATCCGGCAGTGTCAATTAAAATATTATAGGAATAGCTGAGGGGTTTATGGACAATACTGAACCATAAACGATGGCGAGGTTGTTGTTACGAGTATTTGGGCGTGAATCACTTTGAACAGCACAGTACAGCTTTATTTATTGCAAATTCATATTTTGCTTTAAAATTTGTACGCATCAACAAATAAATATTTTAATACTATTCAGACAAATTGTGATTTAATGGCCTTAGTTTCACAAAAGAGAACGGTACGCTTATATTGTACAAAGAAGCTGTGTGTTTTTTTTTGCAGTTCCCGAAACTTGCTAAGCAATAGTGAGTCATCCTAGTGGCACATCCGAGTCGAATCCAAGCTAAAAAAAAAATTAAGAAAAAATTCGTAAGAAGTTTCTGAATTGAGTAAATCAAACCCTACTTCATTGGCAAAGTTTAACCGGTTTTACAGCTAAAGTAAAGTTTAACACTATAACTATCTATCTCACTATACTATACTCAATTTCAAATGTTAGTTTAACAGTTACTCAATTTCAAATACTTCGGAAACCAGGAGTATGTATTTAGTTAAAGTATTATAAGAGAAATCCTCCCTGTTCCTGTATCCTGACTGTTGTACATCGTAATTACAAGTCTAAAATACATTGTAAGATTCTTATCTCCTAGTCGCCTGTGGTCCGGTAATGACGGGCCTGTTCAACTGACGGCGGCGTGTGCCGTAATGTAGCGCATGCGCCGTGACTTACTCGGCTCAGCATTATGTTGGCATCCCGCTACGGGTAATTTTAGGTTTCAGATGCGTGAATGCTGTAGACTTGACGTGACATGCCAGTTCGCTGGACTTGTTCTGAAGGACCGATGGACTATAAATGGTTGAAACTTTAGAATGTAACTTCATTAAATTCTTTTTTGACAATTTACAATCAGGCATCCAGCTATAATTAAATTAGTCTGATGTCATAACTGATCTGTCATCCAACGACGTGTCATCTCATTCAGGAATGCTTCAGATTGAAGATAGATTGGTTTTTGTGCCGTTTTAGTCTTTGTAATAATAATGTAATGTAATATTCCACAACTATCACACAACGCCGTCTAGTCCCAAGCTAAGCAGAGCTTGTGTTATGGGTACAAGACAACTGATAAACATACTTATATATTTCTAAAAACATACATATATAGATAAATTACACCCAGACACAGAACAAATGATCGTACTCATCACACAAATATTTGTCCTGGGTGGGAATCGAACCCACGACCTCCGGCATAGCAGTCAGGGCTACTAACCACTAGACCAACAGGCTTTGTCTATAGTGTGTACAGGACTTGTCTATCTGTTCTTTAACGGTAGGCATTTAGATACTCGTGGACTTCTATATTCTTTATAAACCACGGGGCATTAAGCAAAGGATGTAACTGAATACCCGAAAATGCAGCGACGTAGCTAAAAGGTTGCACGAGTAATTAAATAAGATGCTTAATACGAAGCAGTCCACTTCACATTGAGGTGATGTCAGACATCAGCATTAAATTATTCATGTGTTGGTTAAAGTAGGTTTATAATATAGTTTGTTTACTGTTAATTAAACTTCCCGGTCAATCATTATTAAGGTCGACATGAAATTTATTTTGTTAAAGCTAATCTCATTATTCCATGAATTTCTAAATCACCATGGCCTCTTAGAACCTCATTAGCTATGTACAAGTAACAATCTGTCGAAACTTTATGGTTTTTGTAGAACTTTTCCCATTCGAAGCGCGGGCTATAAATGCGTTGAGAAACACATTAGCCTGGTTCTCGTTAGTTAGTAGTCGAGTGCGATGTGCGATGATAGAACTCGCTCGTTTACTTTACACGTGAATATAATACTGTGAAGAAAATGCTGTAAACATGCTTGGAATTCTGTAGCGTGCTTCGTGTTTGTTGTTGATGAGAATATGTCAGTCAAGTTCAGCAGAGTACCGAGCGGGATCGTGCAACTGCGTGTGATGTATGATGTGATGACAATACCAATCACTTTGTATAGCGACGTTGACATTGTTTGCTTGTCAAAGACATTGCAAATAAGAGTCTTGAAAATACTATCCGCAGACTATCAACTGTATTATTTTAAGTTCTTATGATCAATCCTAAGGTCGCATCAATCCGAACGCCATGCGGCATCGGGACAGAACAGTCGTCGAGGCACTGATCCGTTTACTAACGCAATGACGAGTTGATGGCGCCTTGGACGACGCGGGTATTTGCTCGGGGCCGTTTGGGTAAAACGGGGGAATAGCGAGGTGGATAATCCGCGACTTAGTAGAGAGTACTAATAAGTAAATTTTTATCATGGTATCACTTAAAATTAAGGACGTAACAAGTATCATCAGGTCCAAAAGAAAAAAAAAAAAAAAGAAGAAAAAAAAAAAAGAAAAGAAAAAGAAAAAAAAAAAAATTGGAAAATAATAATAAAAAAAAAAAATTACAGCATAATATAGTAGTTATAGTTATCGATAATATGTATTATAAACTAGAGGGTATTTATTGTTATATTATATAATTATATATTATTAATTGTACCTATTAAGTATTAGTTTTAAGTATAGTTGTTGGGGTTGAGGGGCCATTTGTTTGGTGCGGCATTACGGGCGGCGATGAGTTGTATGTGTGTTGAAGGTTGGGAGATTCCTGATTTTTGATGCGTATGTGGGTCGTTGTCGCTTGGGTATCGCTTCGGACTGGTGGCCTCTAAACCCTGAAATTCTGACGGGATTTATTGTGATGATCGCTGAAAGGTGCTCTGGAGTGACGCCACTTGCACGTGGAGTTGCCCAGAAGCAAACAATGTAGAATTACCAAACAAGGGCACGGACGCCATGTCCGTGGTTTAAATGTAAGGTAGGAGTGCGGTTTTAGTCAGTAGGAGTCTGACACTGCCCAGACTGGCTCGTCTGTGAGGCAGCTTGGGCGTCCATGAGGATTTCCCAATCCTACCGAAAAAAAAAAAAAAAATAAAAAAAAAAAAAAAAAAAAAAAAAAATCCTAAGGTCGGCTGGTAGATATCGCTGTCAGCGATAAGACCACCATTGTACCCATAGGTTTAAGTTTATTTATAAGTTGTGTTATTTTTTTGTTTTACAATAAACTGCTTAGGTGAAACATATCTTAATGAAAACTCACATTCCGAGTTTCAGCGAAAACGATCATTGAGCTTTTTTGTTACATTTATCCTGTTGTGCAATCAAATCTAGCTAGGTCCTAGATATGGCTGTATTCTATCAGTAGTTATGGTACAATAAACCCCAACTAAGGTTTACGTTATTTCCTGAAGTAAAATGTAGAGACAGCATATCCAGTTGGTTCTGTTATGCGAGTAATAAGCTGGTTAACATTCTAGGAGCCTTCCACGCGACTGTGGCACATAACACTCAACACTTAGGTCATCGTTAGCTTTGAATTAAGTATGTTTTCAATTGTAAGAATATGTCACCTTGTTTCCCCTTCTTTTCAATATCACGCTAGCTGCACGGAAAGCGCTAGCCCGGCAAATGGCAACGAATTTATGGCAAGTAATTCACTAAATTGCCAATACCTTGGTTACTTAGTTGTTAAATCAGATGTTCAAATAGAGCAACAGATGGGGCTGTAACCAACCGGAAGACACTGCCTGCTATTTGATTACTAGTCTAATACTGTTAAAAATAAAGAGACGCGTCCCTTCGAAGCGAGTCCTACTGTAGATTCGAAGGGAGAGTGGAGTAGTAGTAAAGTACTAGGTTGTTGTTGAAAGTTGTGGCGAAAGGTGTTTTCAAAAGAGGAGCCGGTTCAAAATTGTGAATATTCATAGACTTCACACACCTAACTGCAAGCTGCAATCTTTAGAAAAGGAAACTGACCAGAATCTCATTATATACTCTCCACCGTTGCGACTGTGATAAGGAATAAAATGTACCTATTTTATTTATCGATATCTCGCAATATATCAACTTGGATATTACTGCGCCGGTTAGGGGTGGTTATAATGAAAACGCAAGTAACGGCGTCATGTGCCGAGTGCGGACAGGCGGCAGATTGATGGCTCGTGGCGGGTCTGCCGGTCGCCGCGTAATTATACGTCACAGACAGGGCTACCTACGAAGCTTGTTACTTACAAAGTATCATATCGATACTTTTTATTGCTCATGATATGGAAAAAAAGTAGTAAAAAATAGATTGAGCAGCAGATAAAATCTATGGACAAGCGTTAATACGGGTAAAGTATAGTGTTCATATCAAGCTAATAGTGTCCTGTCCATATATCATCTCTTAGTTGAAACGTCTATGTCGACATCTTTTATATGATTGGATTATTGAGTCACACGGCGAGACAGGAGTGTTGTAAGGTTGGAGGTTATGTTGCGGGATTGTTTCTAAGAGTCACTGTACTCACTGTGGTCGTGGAACGCAAGGGGCAACTGAAGGAACACCGGTAGGTTTTAGTCAGCCACTAAACGCTCCATCCAGAGCGGAAGTAGATTTTTGACGCAAAAAATTTCTTATTAGTTATGGTCAACTGTTGGTTGACCTGGATGGTTCTATTCCGTTTTCTGACAGTTTCCGCTAAAAAATCTGGAAGTAAAAAGTCTGGTTTCTGAAGTATCGGTTTCGGTCAAAAAACTAGCGTTCTTGAGCTGACGGTTGTGTGTGATAGAGACTTAAAACCTGACTGTCTCATTGTCTACGTGTGTAATCATCAATCAGTTAATTTTTCAAAGATCTTAAAACTTTATTCGAGCCAAAATCTTGATACTTTGGCAGTATTTAAGTTATTACGTCATTATCTTTTCCCCTGAAAATCGTGTTTCGGTCAATCCCTAACTAAAGATGTTTTTTTCAGGCGCAGCATGGGACAACCCTATGGTAATATCGCGCAGATGACGCTGTGGGTTCTGTCTTTCTGAAGATGTAATAATAGGAAGCACTTAATGGCGCTCCTCAGTCCGCGGCTGTTCAGCTACGATTCGCGTGTGTCCCGCTTTATACTGAGCCTATGGTTTAGCTCATTATTATTATATTAAATTGAATGCACTTCTCCAAGGCTTGAACGCATGGTTGATTTTAAAATAAAATAATCGTTAGTTGAAATGAAAGGATTGTCTTGTTACTGAGCAGGGGAGAAAATAAATGATTCTATAATCTAAAAGGACTTCACAGAGATGAAGTTGTAAATTAATATGTCACTCAAGATCCTCTGTAGCTAGTCCAGACAAATAAAACCTCATTGAAATATAACGATGAAATCCAAAATAAGATAAAGATCCAAACAAATCAAAGAATAGTCAGCTGGGGCGCAATATTTTTTTTTCTCTTTATTTTGTAAGTATTACGAATGTTCATGCCAGTCGCATCGGACATTGTAATAGTAAATACCTTACCTATTTTAACTTATATAATAAAACGTAACAGCGCAAACTTAATTAAGCTATGAGCAGCCTCTGAGTTAGGTGTCGACCAAATATGATGAAAAATTCCAACATCGTATCATCGTCGACATCTCCTTGAGGCGCGCGTGGATCAGCACGCGCCGTCGAAACACCATATGGGCTGCGGATTCGATACGAGACTCATAAATGATTGAACCTTGATAAGAGGTCTTATCTGAAGTGTCACAGCTGTTTAACTTAAAAATATCGGTATTCGGTGGAGATATTGTCGAGGAGTCGTAGGAGCGGCAATTGAGCGGTCGAAATATCCAACACTAACTTCCACCAGCGGCTTCACCCAAAGTGTCGTAAAAAAATATTTCAAGGAAACTTACTCCCGGGATAACAAGTATCCTTGGTAGTATTCCAGGCCGGGGTTCTACCCGAGTACATATTAAATGTACATATTCTGAATCGCGCTAACGTTGTGTGCTCTCTATCTGTACGTGCGGGCATCGGCCCGCGCTTCACACTATAGTGCACACGATACGTATACTCTGTTATTTAACTATTGATTTGAGTTCGTTTTTGGGCTATTCGTGTTTACCTTTGCGATTTGTTATTGTTGTCTTGGTTTTCCACATCTGTTCAGTCGTTTGAGCTTGAAGAAGCAACAAACGTACAGACACACACATATATACAAATAAAATTTCGCATTTATAATATCAGTGCTACCGACAAACTACTGCGATGTTATGTTAAGACTACTTGTGACGAAATAATGTGACTAATAAAGAAATAAAAAAGTGTGATGTATAAGTGTGGCAACGTTTGTTGCATTAGCTTGGCAGGAACTTGAAATTAATAGTTGTGAGTTGCAAAAATTGCAATCTTTTATACGGATTTCCAAGAGCAGACGACATCCAACTGTTCCATTCTCATAACACTCAGTGAGATAAAGGCATCCCAATTTAAAAGTGTTACTATTTTACATACCTGCAACTGGAATGGATGGTATTCTTAAATGAATCAATTAATTAGCGCACCTCTTAATTGAACCGTCGCTGTCGTCCACTTCTTTCTTAATTGACCACTTAATAATGCAGATTATTTACATTATTTATATGGCGAACGCATATGGACATAAATAATTAACTGTGTGTGCCACTTGTAGATGAAGCAAGCTAGAAACTTCTCCTGCAACGAAAAAGTCGACAAAAACAGTTCAGACCACCACATCAAACTTAACATTCGATGTTTACCAAAATTATCTTTTTAGTTGACCTAGTTTGCTTGGAGTAAGTAGGAGCGAGAAGGCGTGTTGGAGGTTTTCTGATTAAAACAACACCTATGTTCCTTCAGTTGCCTTTTTGGTTCCAGAACCATGACTATATCCTTTTCAGAACCGATACCATGGCTCTAGCAGGCATCGGCCCGGCTGGGCCCCTACGAATTGCTGACGTCTGTTTGAGGCGCGCGAGGAACAATACGCGGCATCGTTGGGGACTCGGGATCAGTCGTTATAGGACGAGAGGTAGGTATGTTACCGTTACGAAACTCGCCCCTCATGCTTTTCCTTCTATGAAAAAAGTCGCTCTCAAACTCAAACTCTATTGTCTATCGACATGCAGCGCTACTGAATTAAAACAGAGAAGGCATCCGACCACAATACGCAGTCAGATTACTTTTCCCCTCTGTAGCCCCAAGATATTAACGCATGAAGTTTTTTTTTTTGTGGGGAATCATCAAATAGCCAAATTACTCTCTGGGCCGAGCGAGAGGGCGGTTCAGACTTCCACTGACTAAAATCCACCTGTGTTCAGTCAGTTGCTCTTTGCGTTCCAAAGCCACGGTAACTTTTTTGACCTATACCGCAGCCCTGGCGGCCATTGGTCTTTGTGGGCCTCGTCATATGTACAGTCAGAGGTCAAAAGTGCAGTTGCACTCGGCCATTGCTAAAGTGCCTAAAATTTCTATATAGAAGAGGATCAATGGTTCAGGACTGATTCAATTCGTAGCATAGGATCTAAAGTATTAAATAAACTAGTTGTGGACCATGGAACATCATTGACAATGCTAAAGTATCTAAAACTTCTTTACAGTAAAGAAGTTTTAGACACTTTAGCATTGTCAGACTGCAACTGCACTTTTGACCCCTTCCTGTACATATTACAATATGTACATGTCCTTACCCTTTAATAACTTTATTAATACTTCCATCTTCAGCAATAAAACAAAAGCTGTTTGGTTCACGACTAGCTCCACAATTTACTACCCTATTAGTATTATAACAACCATCTGGGACATGTACAGCAATTTACACAATTATAAGTATCTGATACGCTCTTGGTATTTAATGCCCTGTATGGAAATAACTTAATACCTACGAGTTTTTCGTACCGACTCGATTAAATACTCGATTAGGTACTTTAACGATTATAGACATCGAGAACTATCGACGCCACTACTACTCAATTATGTGATAAATGAATGTCTGTTGTACCTAATGTGCGTATAATAAAACACAACCATTAATAAGGGACTATAGGGGCTGTTAGTACACTCGTATATGGTTTAGGTTAAAGTTTACAAAACATTTATATAAAATTAGGAACCATACATCTGTATTAAATTTAAAAAATATATATACATAAACATACATACATACCCACACACATACAGATATAGAATCAAGCTGGAGAATTTGTTCCTTTTTATGATTGGTTTTTGCTTGGAAACTGAGTCATGTTTTATTTTCAATAAGCATGCGAATGTAACACATTCTAATGCTTTTGCTATATTTGGCAGGAGATATCTCGAATCAGGCTTCTTGGCAAGCTTTGCTGAGGTAGTCAACACTATAATAAACTTCACAGGATCATTTTACGGAGATCGCGACTGTTTCTATGATTCCACATATTGTCCAGTTGTGCAGACACTTGAGATAGAAAACCACACCAATTTTACTATTCACTAAGAAATAATTTGCGAATAATTAAAACAGCCATTGAACTTTACTTAAAAATCCTGCCAAAAAGAAACCTTTGTTGAAATTGAATTAATGTAGTACACAAAGGTTCTCCTTGAAATGAATCCCTGGCAATTACTTTCTGTCCATTTGTACATCATCTTCCTGTCCTAAATTCCTTGTAGTTGAGGTCGATGCAACACGTTTTCGTTATTTACTCTCTCTCTCTATCACGTTACCGTTCTCATTTCTTTCATATCGATCTCCATAATAAAATCTGTCTGTGATCCCTGATTACTACAACCTAGGGATCTTTAAGTCAAAAGTGAATAGGTAAGCATGCTGCATCGTCGGACACATCATCGCCTACCATCAGATGAGATACTGGTCAATCGCGACCCTATCTATAATAAAAAAAGAACCAATGGCTTTATATTTTGCTCCAAAACTCCAAGTAAACAGAGACACTACAAACAAGCACCCAGTAACTGTCTGTATCTATCTAAGTATGGACCTAGCTATACATATACATACGATCAAGTATAAGGCATAAGTAGGCAATGTATGGTAGAACCAAGTATGGGGATATTTGAGTTAACATCTGCCGCTCCAAATATAAATGAGTTCATGATTCATGCGATTCACTATTCTAACTAAGGCAAGCGACACACGAAGACGCTACTTACCCAGTCTACTAAGATAGGCTAATTGCTGAAAATTACTGGTTACCAATGGATACGGATTGCTAAAGTTTGCAGCAAGTTTCTCTACATTTAGAGTGCATAATCCGCTATCCATAACATAATCAGGATTATATGTGTGTGTGTGTGTCACTCACACTGTTTTCCTTTATCTACCGTTTTAAGGAAGAGTGTTCATAGGTTAAATTATACATTAGTCTAAGGCATGCCGGTTACCTAAAAATGTTATCCTTCACTGTTTTTAAGAAGTGTTGATGAAAAAGTTACACAAAATAAATCGCCTCCTGGGTATGAACCCACGTAAAGTTGTAAGTCGGGGCCGGTACCACTGGGCCACGACTGTCCAACTATCTAATACAGTAAAAATCATTTGATAATAATCTTCGATTTATTGGACAATCGTCGATCTAACGTTCCCATTAAGTTGTAGTTAAGCAATCTATAGATAATTATGGTAAACTTTTCACATCAGGGTCAGTTCCGGCTTAAATGTATCAATCATCATTTCTCACAGCCACTACTTAACTGGTTGACTTCCGAAGCCCATAGAACTAGGTACCGGTTCCAAACGATGATTGTGACTTCTAAAATTTCTTCACCAAAATACCAAGAGGTGCAACCCGCATAACACGCTGTCGTAGATCCTCAAGATAAGTATTTTATGTAGAATTTCCTACTGCACGCCCAGTGTTGGTTCCCTCTATGTTAATTATAGACTACTGGTTATAAACAGGCATGCCAATGATAGTTATTTATCACTAAAATATATTCTAACGCGATATTTGCATAAATAAACAATTTAAAACTCTTATGTGCGCGAACGATCGTAAAAAGGCCGCTTTTCACTATGCGAACATTTCCTATGAATTTATTTGAATTAATACTCGTCGTAAATCTCAAAGATTATATTAACACCTACTTCGGATTATTTTATTATAAGCATAGCATTCGTGGTTATAGCGTGTTTGTATTTTTTATTTGTTCGACTTCCAAATTGTTCAGATCAAAATTAATCTTGATCTTATTTCCGCACAACTTTATCGTGTCGCCTATCTAACTTGCCCTCCAATTTAATCATCATCATCTTCCTGCCCTTGTCCCGTGTTATTTGGGGTCGGCGCAACATGTTTTTTTCTTCCATTCTGCCCTGTCATTCGTCATGCTATCACTAACTTCCTTTTCTTTCATATCAATTTAATATGAATGCATAAATACTACAAGGAGCTGTGGTGGCCGAGTGGTAAAGACTTACGAATTGTAGGTCGCGGGTTCAAATCCACCCAGACGCATTACTTTGTGTAATTTATTTCATCACCCCTGCTCTCAAAACGGTGAAGGAAAACATCGTGAGGAAAACGGCATGACCTATAACCAAAAATTCGAAGACGTGACATTCACCAACCCGCACTGGGCCCGCGTGGTGGATTACGGCCCATTCCCTCTACTAGAGAGGACGTTTTCGATTTCGTGGATAATATTTATAGATACTTGAGTCAATATTAGTTGGTAAACTAATATCGATCGGTAATTGTCTGTGTAAACTAGGTAGGTATCTACGTCGGTGCTTACAGCCTACCTTGCAGATATAACGATATTCCCGACAACCCACAAAAGAAGAACACAGCCCGAATCTATGTAACACGCTTTACCTAACATACGATTTTATTTTGCACTTGTAACTCTCTCATTGTATTTTGCACATTGTTGTGTGCATTTTATAAGATTGTAGTATAATTTTAAAGTGTCTGAAGTGACAACTATGAATATTTGCAAAAAGTAGGCTTTCTGCGTTTTCAAACAAATCTTCAGCAGCCCTGCTGATTGTATTTGCCACAACACCCGGTTCTGAAATTTCCGCATCGGAGCAGTATTTTTGAAGTTCATTCTAAAGGCTTCACAAGCTACACGTGTACTGAACTTAGCGCTAGAAGCTGTACTTTGATAGTGTCGCAAGCGTGAGGCTGCGCTTGCGCCACTCTCGTAAATCACCCGCCGACAGCCTCCATGTTTATTGCATCAAGCATTCGATTACTGAGGATTAGCTTCTTCGGCGCGTCGCGGACTTCCGCGTGAGCTATCGGCTTTGTTGATATATAGACGGTAGGCGCGGGCTATTAGTCGAGAATGCATGTATCCTGCGCTAACCGGAAATATTAATAAAGATCCTTGCAATAGATGGTGGATACGTTGCCCAGAGTTGGTATTTCTTCCAGCGGTCTTGAGATACCATAAGATAGTTCAACCAGAATAGTGACATTGGGCTCACCCTCACAGCATTTGAATATATCCGAATTCTGCTGGACACCGAGTCAGCCAGTTATAACAGAAATCAGTTACCGTTCAGCGTGCAAGTGTAACATTTCATGCAGCAGAGCTCTTCGGGCTATCGCTGCTACTCGGCCTTACAAATTGTATACTATCGATACTTAATTAGCATCAAATTTAAAAGCAAGCCTATCAGTACAGTTTGTACAATTTAAATGGACTAAAATACACACAAAAAGTGTTTAAGAAACATTCCGGAGTACGTCGCTCCAGATAACAGCACGGTCTATCGAAACGGAATAATTCCGAACGGTATCAAGAGAAATTATTCAAAAGTGCGCCGGCGCAAACCGGTCGCAAAGCGGCGCAGACAAGCACGATATTTTTTAATCTTTTTGTGAGTAATTCTGGGGCCCTCAGTTAGGATGATGCCCGATGTGTGGTAAGAACGTTACAACGCCAATAAAATGATACTTTCTTTGGGCAATCCAGTTTATTCGATTATCTTTTTGGTGCCCGACTACCTACAGATACTATCATCGTCATAATCTAGATAAACTTAGTATGGTCACTGTTGTTTTGATGATCCATTAAAAGGAATCTACTCCTACAACTCTACCATATTTCTTCTCTATTAGCGTACGCCTCCTTACTTCCATAATATGATCTTTCACACAATCCATACATATATTCTTCAGTACTTTTCTGAGGTCATCCACAGCCATACCTACTCAACACTACTTAGCTTGCCACTGCATGCCCTTTGTGAAGTCTTGTCTGCCTAACTTTTCTCAACTAACTCGGCTTCCAGCAGATACCAGTGTTTTACATAAGACAAAGAATTGAGTATTGAGTACACGGAGCGACTGCATATCTGATCTTCACAACCCAGCAATTGCGTACCACGATACTCCTTGGTAAGACTAGTGTCAGATTACCTGACTTTTGACTATCCGGGACGACTGTCAAAGATTGGAAAATGGCAGCACGGATCAATGGCTTAACATGCTTTGCAAGGTGCCTTGCTTACCAGCTGATGTTATTTTAGTCATAAGCTCAATCAACATTTCACGACCGAACAATGGGTAGCTCGCCGTCCGGTCGTCCGGTAGCCGTCCAGACTGAGCCCGAGTCGTCGACGGCGCGTAGTGTTCCTCGTGCGCCTCAATGAGATGTCAGCAAACCGTAGGAGCCCAGCAGGGCTGAAGCCTACTCGGACCATGGATGGCTGACCGAAAAAGAAGCTCGGGGTCCTGGAACGCTAGGCAAAGAAGGAAGAAGGTGTGGTTTTAGTTAGAAAAAGTCTGATATCTTCCGCTCCATCCTAGAGCAAAAGAAATGACTGAAATATTTCACACCTTACAAAAAAAACTGGAAAAGTGCGAGTCGCAGTCGCGCACTGAGGGTTCCGTAACTTACGTATGAAAACAGTTCAATTCCCGAATTAAGTTATGAAGATTTTTCCGAATCGTCGATTTTTTATGACGTATAACTACAAATTTACAGTTTTCAGATTTACTTATATTATACTTGTGCTATGCGACCTTGCTTCATGCCAAATTTACGGATTCTAGGTCAACGGGAGGTACCTATGAATCTTGAGAGTGCCGATACACTCGTTTTTTTTTGTGACATAAACGACGGTAATTTTTTTTTTCGTTAACTCTGAGGTTTAATTTTTACCGCAGATCTGAGTATATGGTTTTTATTTCGACTTGATACCTCTACGCGTTCCCGAGATAAATAGTCTTGACAGACTGACAGACAAGCAGACAGATGGACAACAAAGTGATCATATAAGGGTTCCGTTTTTTCCTTTTGAGAACGAAATTACCCAACATCCCCTTTATAATGCTTGCCTTTTAGTTTAAACTCACTCCTGAACGAGCATTATCTCTGTTGAATTTAATTAGTTTTAAAACTCATGAATAATTCACATAAATAAACATAGTTGGCAATGCAATGGAAACTACTAGAAACTAACAGATAACTACAAAACATTAGTGTTTATTCCCTCTAGGAGTTACGAGCCGTGGGTGTCGCTGAATGATAGTGTAATCGAGCTCGATATCGATTGTGATTTAGTGAGACTCGCTGATTTACTTGTATTATGTTGAAATATTGTGAGATAAACTGGCCAGATTAACTTGTGGGGTCCCTAATCGAATAATAATGAGCACCACTCTTTTCATGGGCTTATCTTTCGCCAACTTCTTAGTGAATCCCCAGGAAGTAGTAAAATAATATCGTGGCGTAGAAAACCTTGAAAGGTGCTATTCTACTCTTGCAAAGTGTGACTATCTTAGAAGCATAGCAGGGTGTGCAAGTAAGGCTGAATTTTAAACTGTGCTCCGCCTCCTACCCAAAAGTGACTTCGTCATTGCCATTCTCAAGCTACGGAAGTGGCTAAGTTTTGTGCCAACAAAATCTGACTTGCTGCCGCTTGACATGATGAAGAAGTATAGAGAGCCAAGTGATCATTATTAAGTGAAAGAGTGCCACTTATTAATGATTAGCACATCCGTTTATCACCATCCACTTCAGGCTCCTCCAGCAATGAACCGTCTGTCACAACCGTGGTCCCAACCCGCAATTGCACATTTCATTTCCTTTGCAACTTCTAAATAATCACCACACGTTATAGCTAGCATCCTGTCCTGTTGAAAACCTTACAATCTGTTTCCATTACCCAAGGGAAACTAGCTTCTATCAGCAGCTTCGTCCGCGTTTATGGGATCTAAAAAAAAACAAATCTCTACCACACAAAACCCAAGACGAAGGCGTCAAACCGTCACCCGACGTCGATTCATAATGATTACCCTTCAGAACTGAACATTCAATGTCATTCATAATGAACGGAAGCGTTGCCCATAAACCATGCAACTACTCAAAGTTAATTGCCGGTGACAGACAACCAGCAACCAGCGAGCAGGCGACGTCGCCACCCCGCGGCCGGTGACGCTTCAGCAACCATAATGTTCCTACGAATAATTTCCTCTTTACATTTCCTCTACAAACGGTGTGTCGATGTTCCTCATTGACATTGACGCATGACTGGTGGGCGTAATGAAATGGATTGTGAAAACGAACCATGTTTATGTTGATAAAACATGCTGGCACCAATAACCAGCATTATCACTTACATTTCTGCTGTTACTTACGTAATACTTACGTGATATTATGTTGGTTTTGTAATAATATTTCTGTTCGAATATTGGGTTAGTGTGAGCAGTGGTGGCCCATTAGTAACAGCCTCGACTTACGAGTTGTACGTCGTAGGTTCAAACCCAGGCAGGCGCATTTTTTTGTGTAATTTCTTTCATCAGTACTACTCTCAAAACGGTGAAGAAAACATTCGTGAGGAAAACGGCATGTCCTAGAACCAAAAATTCGAAGAGATGTGACACCCACCAATCCACACTGAGCCTGCGTGGTGGATTACGGCCCATTTCCTTATCTTAGAGAGAAGGTCTGACACCCAGCAGTGGGAATATTATAAACTTGATTATACTATCGGGTTAATAATACCAGAAACTGAAGTTAAATCAAAATTATTGACAGATTAGTAAATGATTGATTTCGTTTACTTTGGTAACCAGTTAAATGATAGTTATCATTATTCTGCTCACAGCCAGATTTATAGTTACAAACAATAGAATCTTAAGTAATATGAAGGTGTAGTAAACCACATAGTTTATCGTTTTGTATAAATGGAGTTCTGCTGGACAGTTCCATACATACATCAACATAACTGTACTCTGTGCTAACGTAGGTTTTAGGCTTTCTGCTGGCATCAAACTTGTGCAATGCGGATGCTATAGGTAATTCTCTTTTACCAGGAGATTCAAAGGCATCTCCTGGTAAAAGTAAAACTACTGGTTACCATTAAAAATGCTTTACTAATAGATCATGTAAATATAGTAAAAAAAAACCGGGCAAGTGCGAGTCGGACTCGCGCACTGAGAGTTCCGTACAAAGTTACTTAAGAAAACCGTTCAATTCCCGAATTGAGTTACGAACTTATACGAATTCCAATTTTTTTTTTTGTGGCTTAACTATAAATTTACAGTTTTCAGATTTTTTTCTATACTTGTGCTATGAGACCTTGCTTCATGCCAAATTTCAGAATTCTAGGTTAACGGAAAGTAAAGAAAAAACCCTATGAATTTTGATTTCCTTGAGACTGTCGAAATAGACGTTTTTGTGACATAAACGACATCTTTTTTTTCGTGAACTGAAAAGTTTGATTTTTTTCACAGCTTCAAGGGCCCGCAGACCTAAGTATATGGTTTTAAGTTCAACTCAGTAACTCCACGCGTTCCCGAGATGAAACACAAAGTGATCATACAAGGCTTCCGTTCCGTTTTCCTTTTGAGGTACGGAACTCTAAAAAAACTATAATTGGATTATTCAAAGAAACGGATTGTTTATTAAAGATTAATGCGAACATCGTGATTAATTTCGCTTTATTTGGACGCTTTTATTAAACTTTTTACAACCTTTCGAACGCTTACAATTTATTATTTTTTACGTCGAAAGTTATTTTTACACAGGCAATACCGACAAGGTTCAAAAATGCTATAAATGTAAGCTGCTATATTTAATATTAAAAGTAGCTCCATTTCATTGCCATATCTTCCACACATTCCAGCGGTCTTTCAAGAAATAGCGCAATATCAGTAGATCTCAAGTGCGTGATAGCGCCCTAAGTCTCGCAGCAGGGAGCCTGCGCCCGCGCAGCCCGCGCCGCCGATCGATGAGGCACGCACGTTATGATACCAACAAACTGAGGTTACACCAATACTTCGGTTTCAATTGAATCTAAATAATGATGTCATTCTCTTTGTGGTGTGACGAACAAAGAAGCTTAAGGTGTCTTTAGTTTTGAAGTGTTCAACATCTGTTTAATAAGTAAAACAAAACATCGTCGATGCACTATTTATAAAGCAACGTATCTATATTATGAATTTGCTTTGGTTATTTTTACAGACTGAAAACAAGCTGGTATGTAATGATTGTAACAGCGTCCTGCATTTCCTTCTTATATTATTTATTTTACATAAAATCAGTCGACTACGAGCACCGTTGCAAGCGATATCACTTCTTACCATTACATATAAGACGTAATATCAATGACATTTGCTTTTTGGCAAACATAGCAAACGGATCAATTGATTGTCCTGAACTACTTGGCAAAATTTTTCTTCGCACTAATCAGAACAACCTACGTAAGCGGCCTCTATTACAGGCACCGTGCACATCGACAAAATACAGGCGCAACGCCTTCTCCATACGTAGTGTTCTAGCCTTCAATAATTTACCATCGCACCTAGAAATCGATCTGTTTTGCACCAGTGTACAAAATATAAAAAAGATCCTAACCAAGGAATTTTTTGGAGACAATCATAGATAACTTAATTAGTTTAAATTTGTGATAACGCTATGTAGTCCTTTTCTTCATCTTTGATATCACTTGATTCGATTCAATTCTTATTATACCTACTTAAATGAATTTTAAACTTTATCTTAAACCTAAAATATCTCAACGCAATCTGTAGCTAGATATATATTTGTGGAAGCTTGTTATTAGCAATTTTCATTACTTATGTAAAAAATTATAATTGTTATTAGCCTGTAAGCTTTGTTTAAAAATAAATAAATAAATAAAATAACAAATTATTAAAAAAAAACTGGGCAAGTGCGAGTCGGACTTGCGCACTGAGGGTTCCGTACAAACTTGAAAGGTAAATTGCGGTGTACGATTTATGACGTATTATAAAAAAACTACTTACTAGATCTCGTTCAAATTCAAACCAATTTTCGGTGGAAGTTAGCATTTTTTTTTAGTTCTATCATTCTCTTATTTTAGAAGTTACAGGGGGGGGGGGGACACATTTTATCACATTGGAAGTGTCTCTCGCGCAAACTAAATATATCGAGTATAGAAAAAAATTATATTAGAAACCTCAATATCATTTTTAAAGACCTATCCATAGATACCCCACACGTATGGGTTTGATGAAAAAAAAATTTTTGAGTTTCAGTTTTAAGTATTGGGAATCCCCAAAATGTATTGTTTTTTTTTCTATTTTTGTGTGAAAATCTTAATGAGGTTCACAGAATACATCTACTTACCAATTTTCAACAATATAGTTCTTATATTTTCGGAAAAAAAGTGGCCGTGACATACGGACGGACAGACAGACAGACATGACGAATCTATTATATAAGGGTTCCGTTTTTTTGCCATTTGGCTACGGAACCCTAAAAATCCCCTTCCTTCTTCCTTTTGTTAAAATATCTTGGTAGCACAAGACGAGATGCGCGTACTTTACTTACAAGCATATTATATGAACTGAACTGAGGCAAGGTAAACACTCAATACAATCTTAGTAATCGTAGGTGCAAACCATTAATGAAGACCCACGTTAAGACGAACACTATCTGCAATACTTATGCTTAACCTCTCCCTCAATTGCGGCATTCCAGTAACATTTGCAGAGATGACTCACGCAACAGGTTCGTTGGAAAGCGAACATTTTCTCCGAACGCCTAACTAGTGGCTACCACTCACTGGTACACTTGTCCCTAATTAATTTAACAAGATACAGCCAACAGATATCTTGCTAATTATCCCGTAAGCACTCTATCGCACTCGAGATTAGATGTGCAGGAGATCGACGCGATTTCACCAAGCAATCTGTGATGGTGGTTAATGAAAAGCGCAATACTTTCTCAGTTATAACTTTCGTCGGCTCTCTTCAGGATATGATACAGTGCTTAGGCTTAACACCAATAAAATGAAAAACCAATGTATAGAATACTACTTTTTGCCCACAGCTTCACCACAGCCCACGTACATAAAATATAGCCTATGTCACTCAGGAATAAAGCACCTTTCTTTCGGTGAAAAAATGTTAGCAATCGGACCAGTACTTTCAGAGAATACCCCTACAAACAAAAAAGAAAGCAAACTTTACCTCTTTATAATATTAGTGTAGATAATTCTTTTCTCAAATAATTCACCAATTTGAAATCATTGCATGCATCCAACTCTGACCACAGCAGATTATCTATTGTATGTAACTAATACATAACCTGCTGAGATCAGGGTTTTGTTCAAACTTAAACATACAGTTTACAATTCAACCTTCGACGCTGATGTACTTTCCGTTACATAACTTAAACATTATTATTAAATTATGACCCCCAGGTAAAGTCATTGCACTTGTAACTAAGGCCCGCATTATTGGTCAAGTGCGGGTCGGTGTGCGGAGCGTAACGGACAGGTGCGCGGGCGCACAGGGCGGAGGGCGCGCAAGTGCCGTGGGCCGTGACGGTTCACAGACGCCAACACCCGAGGAGATATGTATGAGCTGGTTAAAAGAGAACACATAATAGAGGCTATTATGTTTACGACACGTGAGGACTGCGAGGAGTTGAAATAGATTTGAAAGACATAGAAATTGTGGGAGTTGGTTGCTATATAAAAGTACAAGAGTCTCAATTAAAAGATCCATAATTCATCGGGCATTTGTTGTTGTTCATAGGTTTCTGGCTATATTTATTGCTACAACCAAAGGACACAAACCCAGTCCGACAAAACAAACTTTGCTTTCAATCCGGTCAGTAGTAGATAAGTCTGTTCGACTATTACACAAAAAATCGCATGGTGCCGAAACAAATAAAAAAAATAAAAAATTGCGTAACTCATACCAAAACTGTGTAACAACATAACCACAGGTCTAGTTCCGTAACAATATTCACATACTTACAAATTCATTCCCACAACATTACAAATAGACCTCAAGATGCCCTGGATCCCACGAGGGTGTGGTCAGGTGGACTCAGGCTCGGGTCGTCACCCAGCGCGGTGCACAGTGAACAACAACTGATGAGTCATCGATCATTCATCTGGTCTCGACAGGTGAATGAGATGTTATTGTGATTGAGTTGTTATTACGTTACGAGCGTCTTTGATTGATTTTTAATGAACTTGGGAACACTCAGTTATGTTGATTCTATTATTTTTCTTTTAAACTATTAGGTTTCATTCTGTTTTTTAGTTTTACTGTTAGAATACCGTAGATACTATGAACAGCAACGTAGAAAAAATCCTATAATTCCAGTCCAGCTATAATTACATTTAACTTATTTCTAGTATCTACTTAGATTACTAAGTCATGTGCCATCGAGGAATTTCTATTAAATTGTAGAGTGTATTGGAACTTTTCCAAATGCACGTGTCAATTGAACACTTCATACCTGTATAAAAGTAAATTATGAAGCACCTGAACAAGCAAGAACTTGGCAACTGTCCAAGTAACCGTTTTACAATGTTTTTACCTAAATATCTAGGGCCATGCATACCTAAGTCATAGATCACATCGCAATATCGAATGGCATATTACTTTTAGAAACGGAATATAATTAATTATTATTTTAGCGTCCTCTTTATCTTGATTTTGTAGGCCTTTGAAGGAAGAACAGCCACAAAACTGTTTTAGGTAATTGTGAACAACAAAAACTGTTGACAAATACAGTTGACTGGTATCAAAGACGATGATTGACTTTTAAGACAAAAAAAATTGGCACATGATCAACTTTCATTTCATCAAGATTTCCGGCTGAGTGCTCATCACTCACACTAAACTGTCTTTACTTTAACTGCGGAATATGGCGAAACTTTCGTTTCCGAACGTTCCACCACTTTCCTCCACCTGCCGCCATCATCCGCTCTACTGGCTGGACGAGATAATTTAACCACTTTGGGTCACCTGGTTAGCGAAACCAGGTGATTATTGGATGGGATTCGATTAAGAAAATATTCGACTGAGGTTAAGATTTATAGCAGTATCTATCACCAAAGAACGACCACAAAAACTTGTCATCCATAAACGGTCGATAAATCTTACTCATAATTGTCATTTCCTTCGCAATAAAATGTTATATCAGTTGTATAATTTTTTTCTTTGACTTTGTAGTTAATTAACAGCTTTATACGGTTCGACAATTTTCTAGTACCAATTATAAGGAGGTACTGAGAGACTTTTCCTTTTTTTCTGAGTGAAACCTATAATAGGAGCTACTTAGCCAGTTATCTCCATCGTTAGCTGTGACGCGAGCGGAACAAGCTTCACAAAAAGGTGAAGCGTTTGAAGTGTGAGCTGTGCAGCGCTACTGCAGCGCGACGCAATATTAGGACCGGTGACGTCACACGCTAATAAGCTCGAGATGCAGCGCGTGCGCAGCGCTCTCACGTCGCTCCACGTTGGTTAGGCTGCCCTTAGACTTGACGACCATAATTTGGTTCAATTCAATTCAATTTGAGATGTATGCGAGACGATAATGTCGGATATTCGCATCCATCAGAAGTACGTCTGTAGGGTACTGCGTAACTTTGACATGAACAAATCAAGCGGCAATTATTTGACGAACTTGTGCGCCTGAACTGTCTTCGATCTTGATACGCCTATTTCACTTTTCATTTGAGACTTTGAATTCAAAAACTACGGAACAGCATTTCATGCAGTTTTTACCAAACATATTGATCCATGAGGAAGGTTCAAGTATATGTACATATTATAGTAGAGGAAAGCTGAGAATGTTACCGTGAGAAGCTGGGGCGGGTCGTCGCTACTAATATTATAAAGCTACAGAGCTTGTTTGTACGCGCTAATCTCAGGAAATACTGGTTATAATTGCAGTCTTTAATACTGTTATATAGTTCAAATAATGTCTTTTTGAAAGGAAACCATTGCACGTAAGGGTGAGTTATTTTGTTTACCAAATTAACCATTTCCAGTCAGTTTTGTATTGTCAAGAAGTCACGAAGTTAAGGACCACAGAGGACCATAGCTATTATAATAATTTTAAACACACACTACTTCACTTTCTTTGATATCTTTTAAAGACTGCACCAAGGGTTTATTAATTTCATGTTAAGATATATTGCAATCTCGTCTGTCGACATAATTATGTTTATTGCAAAAAGTTGTCCCGTGCTGTAATTTTGGGCCCAGACAGTTCATCTAATTTACCGCACATTTCCTTATTACTTTAGTCATGGAATATTAGTCCCACAGGATTAACGGAATTACTACCAACATGCTTCCGACATGTTGCCGGCAACCTTATTCGGTTGGATTGTTTGTAATCAGCCTTAATGTATTTTATAATCATAATATTTTTATATAGATATTAGTATTACTTGGTGGTGTAATAGTGTTGTTAATTTAGTGATTTTCTAGTACTTATTGTCATAATGCACATTATGGTAGAAAATTATGGTAATATTAGCTTCTGCCTGCAGCTTCGCTCGCGTGAATGTAGGTTTCTCCATACAAACTTTGGACCCCTGGTTCATCCCCTAAGGGAGTGAATTTTAGAAAATCCTCTCTTGCTCGCCTACGTCATAAAAGGAAACCTTGTGCAAAATTTCACGCTCCTAATCCCAGTAATTTCGGCTGTGCGTTGATATGTCAGTCAGTCAGTTTCCCCTTTTATATATATAGATTATACTATGGTTATATTGTGTAGATGCTTGCCACAAGTCACGAGCCCGCTGTAAGAGTAAGACTACCGTAGATCTTTCAAATACATAACAGTGCCTCTAAAGATATACGGTAGTCTAAGAATGTGTATGTTTAATTAAGCTTTTATTAATCCGTTCAGTTTTACTACCGCGGGGTCAGCTACCCAATCATTTAAATACGGTACTTTTCAAACAATCAAAAATATGTTTATTTACTCTCTCATACGTATAGTAAAGTTGTAATTACAAAATGAATATAAAACTTTATTGACAGATTATATCCATAGACAACTCTAAAAAAATGTAAAAGTAGTATTTTATAACAAAGCTTCGCGAACAAAGTTTATATAAAACACTTGTTTTTCTCATATCCGTTTCAAACTCCTTGAAATCTTGCAATTGTTATGACCCAAAATGGTTTCATTGGACAGGCAATAATGTGAAAATGGTTTTAGAATATTAAAAAAGTTTGTAGGTATATTTTTCTTCTTTTTACCATAGTAGCTATCCGCTAACAAAGCTTTAAATAAATTCTAAAGTTTCTGTAAATGGTTTATTTGAAATGAATACTTTGATTTTATTTGAAGTAAATAGGTCTTTTTTAGGTGGAAAATCATCCAATGACATCTGGGAGCCCTTGGGCGTGTCAGACTTTTAATGACTAAAACCCAACTCCTAGTTCCTTCGTTGCCTTTCATTCCAGGGCCGGGTTTTCCTTTTAAAAGCGAACCCATGGCCCCAGTAGCTTTCGACCCTGCTGGGCCCCTACGGTTTGCTGACATTTCCTTGAGGCGCGCGTGGAACACTACGCGCCGTCGACGACTTGGGCTCGGTCCGGACGGTTACCAGACGGTCGGACGTCGAGTTACCCATTGCTCGCCGTCTGCAAGCCCGCGCCTACGGTGCCCCGAAATCGGGATTGGGATCGGGATCCCGGCGACTGGGGCTCCCGCACCCTCCCCCCCCCCCCACGCTCCCTCGCGCGTGCGGCCTCCTCCTTTACTAGCATTACTGCTTCGCAGAAAGAGGCGACCGCTAACCACTCCTCCTCACTTCGGACTATGGACTGTACCAAGGCCAGGCGCGAGAGATCTTTGCCGCCAATCGCCCCCTCTAGGACATGGCTTTGCTCTGCCTAAGCGGGGCACACCTCCACCGTGTGCTCCACCGTGTCCTCCGGGCGTTCCACACAGTGGCGACACCCGGGCGGGAATCCGGTGCAGGAACTTTCCGAACTTACCATGTTCGGTGAGAACCTGCGTTATGTGGAAGGTGAGGACGCCGTGAGGTCTTTCCAACCACGCCTCAAAGAGGGGACTTATCGCCATAATTGTGGCGTGCCCAGCACGAGGTCACGACAGTCGCTGTCGCCATTTCTCCATGAGAACCCGCCGGAGCTTTGTCCGCCATGCTGCGACTTGTCGCGGCATCGGAGTTTCGCCCCGGCGTTGCATCTCCATGCGCAGATCGTGCATGTGTGCAAGGACTGTTGCCTCCAGATCCCATGGTGGCTGGCCAGCAAGGAGGCTCGCCGCTTCGCGGGAAATCCGCCATAATTGAGCCAAAGGAGGGTTATGATTTTGACAGGCTATGTATGTATATGTGTATGTTCATCGGTTCCCTCATAGCTCCTAAACTACTTATCGGAACTCGACAAACGAGGTATCGTTAGAACCGTCTTAATTTTAAAAAATTAAACTTGGCTAGAAAAGCCGTGGTCACACGTTTTAAAGGTACCAACAGTAACACTAGTAACGTGTGACTACGGCTTTTCTTTTTGTTCTATTCTTGTTTCTCCAGTAACCTTGTTTAGTGGCATCCTGAAATTCTTGTTTCATACTTTCTCCAGCGCCTTTTTTTGTCGCGGTCAGGTTTTAGTCTTTTATTGGCTATAAGACACAAAACAGACAAGATTTCAAGGAAGAAGACGCTTTTTTAAGGAGTGGGACAGACTGATTTAAAAAATATATCTTTTTACGGTACGAGGTAAAGTTAGTTGTCCGCCAACGATCCTCAGTTTAATTGTACCGAGGCCCCAGGATTCAATTATGCATCATTATCGGGTTGATAGTCACTATTAAAACGCAGTAAAAAGATCAAGATTATTAACTTTATTAATTTACTTTCAAGTACATTTCAAGCTCACAGCAATCACCTCGCTATAAAATGAATACGAGTTAATTCGCGGACAGTCGCAGCCAATGTAGCCATACATTAAGCACATATACAGGGTCACCTTTAATTCACTATAATCTCTCCGCCAAGAGTCGCCATTTGTTTTTATTGCCTGTATATCGATGGGTCCTATGTACAAAGGCCAATATGCAAATTGACAACTTTTCAATAGAGGCTCTCAAAGTTTCAATTTCATATATTTTTGAAAAGATGTAAATTTGCTCATTGGCCCTTATACATAGGACCCATCGATATATGTATGTATGTATCTATTATATATAACATATGAATGTATTTATTATAACATATTGTAATAAGTATTGGTGCTTTAAGTCAAACTAATGACAGCTCCTTATCATGTTCTGACAATTACTGTCCATTCCAGGTGGCCTGGAAGAGATCGCAGAATGCGATAAGGCAGTCCATTGTTTGTGTTTTAGATTTGAGTTCTTTTTGTTATTTTTCTTGTTGTAAGTACCTACAATAAATTATATAATAAATAAATATCTCTCAGGAGCTGAATGTAATCGTGAGTTGAACAACTGTTACAGTGAGATGTACTCTGAAATCAGTTGTTTCCTATATTCTGACATACTAGATGCCAACAAGAATATACTGGGGCTCTAGGCTAAATGACATTTCATTAGCTGCAGCGATAGCAATTATGAGATAGAAAATGCAATATTTCAAAAGTGCTGTATGTCATTTCGGTAGCACATGTCAAATCAGCTATTTTAACAAGCAAATTTCAAAGTTTGTCCCATAGTAAAAGATGTCCATATTCATGAAATCTTGCAGCCCCTGCAAGATTGGCCAAGAATTATAGTCACCCTGTATATCTCCCTACCTACTGGGTCGTAAGGTTCTGACTTACCCATTGCCCGCCTGCAATGAGCTATCATGGGATTAACGCAGCTCGTTTCCGTCTCAGAGACATTCGCACTCCACACGATATAATATTATGATGACTGGTTTTATGTTTCATGCCTAGTTATTTGATACGCTTTGTGGAGACGTGACTGAGCTTTTTATTTAGTTACTGACTAAGAGCTGTTAAGTACGGAAAAGTTACATGTTATTTAAATATATTATAATTTTTCTGTAAGTATGTTTGACACCTAACTCCTTCTAAACGGATTGACCGATTTGAGTAATTTTGTGTGTGTATTTGAGTGGGAACCTGAATGGTTTGGAAATGCAATTGAATCCGGTAGGCAGTGCTGCAATCGGAGTTCCAATTTTTTTTTCGACGATTATATTATGTGCCCGACAACATCTGCCGGGACCGCTAGTCTAATACTAAAAAAGTCTACTTCTTGTTACAGTGTTTGTTATCGAACTCCACCGAAACGGCTTGACCGATTTTTATAAAACTTTTTGTGTATATTTGGTAGATTTGAGAATAGGTCGTAGGTTATTGTTTATACCCCTAAGAGAGGCCCGAAATAATTTATATAATCAAAGTTTTCCGGGTCAGTCAGTGTTATAATAATAATTGAAATTAAATTGATTGATTAAAATAATTGTATTTAATTGATTACTTTATTGTATAGCACTGTTAATGTTATTAATTGAATTGTATGAACTAAACATTACTTGTTATTTTAAAACCCAAACTAGTGGTCTGTCAGCTGGTTTATCTTAGGTAACCAAGTTTCTACAGTTTAGAACACTTTTAGTCTTTTACAAAATGTAAACTTTCGTATACCAAAGAAGGATAGCTTGTGCAATGAGTACCTAAGTAAGTCCAGTAAAGTGTTTCTCGGTAGTGTTTTATTGTTTTTCCCCATAATTTCGAGCCCCTCCTAGCGTAGCAAAGGGTAATTGCGAGTCGTGACCGCAAGCGTGGGAATGATCGTCCAGACAGTTTCATATCGATAAATATTGCCAGCAGAATATGTAACGGAAAACTTAAAAAAAAACACAACCAAAATATTCACAACACAACGAGTCGGTTCTAATTCATAGACACAAAGAAGACACATAATTTGTTTTACGAAAAAAAGATTTGTTGCAAATAAATTGCTAGCATTAAAAGATCGGGTTACTGACCGAATTTGAATATATTAGAAAAAGTTTGTACAAAGGGTTCTTTTAGAAGTAGGCCTGCCAGCCCAGTATTGTGCTTACCCCATTTGTTCGGCGTGAGTGATATAAATGAGTGCACAGCATTGTGCGCGGGGCCCGCGACCGGCTTTGTACTAAACCTGTTCTGAATTAAACATTTCTAATGCAATCGCCGAGAAATACTATTTTTTATTGCAATAACGTCGTTTATTTATGTCAGACTCAGAAGTGTATTGTTAGAAGAGATTCAGTTAGTTTTATGTTGTCTTTCTTACAGCTGAACACAGGTTTGTTATATTTTTGTACATTTAACGATATCAATTGTAAAACCGTTTTAGATGACATGTGGATAATTTGTTAAGTGAATTATTTGCTTTGTCAACATTAATTGTTAATGAATAACAGTTTCAGCAAATTTTTTAACAGTTATGCATCTATGTTGGCTCACTGCTGACCAAATAACTGTAGCTGCGACCCGCCCAGTTCCAATTCAGTCTCGAAGATTTGTCTCCATTGACGATGGCGGTTTTGGAGTGTAAGTATTACCACAGATAGATAGATAGACTCTTTAGTCTAGTCTCTAGTCTAGTAGTCTTTAGTTTAGTCAATAAAGATTGTACACCACAAAAAAGTACAAAGATAACATAATAACTCGGATAAAATTATAGGGCTTTAGGAAGTTGCAGATGTAGTTGGTCAGTCAGATCTTCTTTTAATATTAGTTAAAAGATTTTAAATGATTAATATACATCAGTAACTATCAGGCAATCATGAGCTTTTAAGCGTCAGACGTGAGTGATATTTAGCAGCCTTCCATACCATCTTTCATCACCAAATAATACAAGAGTGCTCCATTCAAGAGTCAACGTGAGTACATGCCCAAACCGTCATACACAATGTTTGTATACTCAAAACAGGAGTACACTCCACTTCACTTGAAATAATTCACTCGCAAACATAATTCGCAAATTCCCCTAATCGCGCATTCCCCTTACATGTAATCCCCCTATTTTAAACGCAGACGCAATAATCGTAAAGTCGTCATAACTCAACGTCACTCGTTTGACATGACGATCAAAAGCGATCGAGTTGTATTGTCATAGCGTACAAAATGATCGAGCATGCGCGGGAGCACATAACAGAGTGCTCTCAATAACATGTGTCTACTTCAATCAATGTTTAGTACGAGGGAACTGAATGAAGGCGGGGTGTGGTGTAACTTGTAAGCGATGAGGATTTCATATCGTAGAACTAATTACCTACTAAATTGTCGCTAGGCTTAGCACATTGTATTTTTCATTAATGTTATAAAATACTGTCGGAATGGCCCAGTGTTTAAAGCACCCACCTCTTATGCATGAGGTTGCAGGTTCGAAACTGGACAAGTACCTATGTGATTTTTTCAATTCATCTGTACTTTTCGGTTGATCTAGGACATTACTGAAACCCCTTGCCTCGGAAAGCACATAAAACCGTTGGTCTCGGTTGTTATAAATAAAAAGCATTTATTTTAGGCAACTAATAGCACCCATACAACAATCACAAAACAGGACACACACACATAAAGAAAATACATATTGCACTATCGGACATAGCCAGCAACATGTTTGCTACAGCAATGTCCGATATAAGGGTAATCAAATCTGCCAGCAATCATCGCCAGAACGCACCCTGCGCACCAAGGACGCGCACCGCTTGCGCATGGTGGTGTGAAAACAGTCGGGGCGCGCTTCCGCAAACATGCCCGAGGCACTACAGAAGCGGGGCAGCCCCAACACCGCCCTGAACGCGTTATTGTACTGATACGGAGAACACTGTAAACCGCTTGTGTGTAGGAAACATATAGGCTGCACGTGCACAATGAAGTGCAAAAAGCTTTAAAAAGTGTGATCCTTACCTCATTTGAACACCGTGCAAACCGTCGGGCTATCATATTTGCTCTTTTAGACAGTGCCCTTCGCTCCCTTTCGATGTCGACATGGTCCCTCAGGTCAGCTGTTACCCAATGCCCCAAGTATTTAAATTGGTCCACTCGTTCCAATTGGAGCCAGCCTGAAAGACCATGTATTGACTCTTAGCGACATTGTACAAGAGGCCGTGTCTGCACGCGTACTCCTCACACACATTTGTTACTTTTACGTTATACGTTGATCTTTGACAGTCGTAAAAGGTAGTCAGACACCAGAAAGTCTGACCATCAGTCTATCCAAGGAGTACCGTGTTGCTGATACTCCTTCGCTCCATGTAAAACACGGGTAATCCAGCCACATCCAGTTGAACTGGAACCCGACCCAAGCTAGTTGGGAAAAGGCTAGTGGGATGTTATTTTAAAATACTGCTATCGCAAGCAATATCTTCGACGACTGATCTCTTTTGCAAAATCTCGACGAAATAAATAAAACAGTTTACATAAAAGACAGTTTTCATGATTTCAACGTCGCTATCTCTCGCACATTACACCACAACAAACAACTGCACCTCCACAATGCGTTTGTTACGTTTATAACGGTAGTAAACGTCAATCTGCTGCGATTGTCGCACGGAGGTGCGTTACGGTCGCATTGTCTGTCGCTCCCTTCCCCCCGCACTCCGCACGGTGCACGGAGTTTACACAGGGATTTGCGATTATTTCGTCGTTATAATTGTATCGTGGGGCTGTCGAGTGTTGATACTTGAACAATATAGCGATGAATCAATCATTTTATTACTTGCTATTCTTTTAATGACGTTGCCCCATACTAGGAATTAGTTTTTACTTACAGGTTACCCGTGGTCCTAGAAGGTTTTTAGGTGGGAAATCGTCTAATAACATCTCCCGCCCTTGCGTGTCAGACTTTTACTGAATAAAACCCACTCCTGATCCTTCTTTGCCTTCGCTCCAGGGACATCTCCCTGAGGCGCGCATGGAACACTACGCGCCCTCGACGACTTGGGCTCAGTCCGTACGGTTACCAGGTGGTCGGACGGCGAGCTACCTATTGCTCGCCGTCCCCAAGCCAGCGCCTACGGTGACTGAACACCCGGGCGTTTCTTCCGCACGAATCCTGTGCACGAATCCTGTGTCCCGAACTTACCATGTCCGGTGAGGACCTGCGTCATGTGGAAGGTAAGGACGCCATGTGGTCTTTCCAGGCACTCCTCAAGGGGCTTACCGCCATAAATATGGCGGCAGTCGCTGTCGCCATTCCACCATGAGATCCCGCCAGAACTGAATTAACATAGCTGTGGTTTTAGTCAGTAAAACTCTGACACCCTCCCAATCGTTTGACCATTGCGTGTCAATTTGGCTCGTGGCTACATAGCCACAAGCCGAATTGACCATTAAGCTGTTGTTACATAGCAACAGCTGTTAAATCTCACATGTTAAGCAACGCGCAGAAATCAGTCAGTGAATAAGTGACCATCTTAACACGCCGAGATTCCTCCGTGCCTCAGAAAGCACGTTAAGACGTTGGTCCCGGCGGCCAGTTGTAGATCTTTGACAGACGTTACGGATAGTTAGAAGGCAGGAGATCTGGCAGCAGTCTTGCTAAGCTAAGCTATCGTGTTACCCATTTACTCTACTGATAAGGCTGCGTGATTGTAAGAGTTACCGCGGCCCTGCAACGCAAAGGGCAACTAGAAGAACACGGGTGGGTTGTAGTCAGTAAAAGTCTGACACTTCCTTAACCTAGAGCGGAAGAAGTTATTTGATGATTTAATAAAACCAATTACTGGGTTGTTGGGGTCAGATAAGTAGTCGCTCCATGTAAGCCACTAGCTGGGTATCAGTTTTTTAAATGGAGCTATCCATTTAAAATACTGATATCCAGCTGAACTTGACCCCAAAACATTTAGGGAAAGGCTGGTAGATCGATTAATTTAATACGATTCTTGACTTTACCCATTGAATACGCGCTTTCTTTATCAGTATAGTTTATTTATATGGGCTGGTTGATCATGAATCCTACAGTGCGATCATTTTCAGCAAACACCATAATGCCCTTTATGGACGTGAAACTTTACGGGTCTTCGAAAGTTGGAAAAAAGAATTTTGCGACTATCGATGCGTGAAGTTAACTAACTAGTAATACTACCAAAGTTAAACCGGCGACGCTGCTGCGGTACGACGTAATCACACAAAGGAAGCCTAGCAACGATTGTTTCCGGCGCAAATTCAAACACAATTCAGTCATTGAAAGAAAGCCCCATTGTTGTTGTTGTATTAGCTTTTGAGCAATCACTGGCGGCTACACAGCTCCCGTTGGGCAAACAAACAAACAATCGGACAGAATTGAGGAAATCGGTCGAAAGTAATCGGAACTTGTGTAAGCGGCGCGTGCGCAGGAGCGTGGGCTCTATTGTTGGTGCGCTCTGCGGGTTACCGACTGTGGACCTACTGGTAAAAGGTACTTGGCTAATTACTAAGTCAAGCACAAAGAGTTCCAAAGCTGGTGTCTTAAAAGATCTCGCTTCCTTCTATATACTCAACTCCAAGATACGTTTAGTGGCATAAAATCTCACACTGCTGTCTCATCCTCACAAAGGCTTATCTTGAAGATTCTTTCACCAGACAACAACAAAATGGAGCTTAGCCACTAGAAAATGCAAATTTCTTGTTGAGCAAAAATTATTATTGACCTGATTTTGAGCATCTCCGGAAGGTTTAAGTGATGCTTACAAATTACACCATGTGAAAAATACAGGCCTAACCAAAATTATGAAAGCTTAATTGTTGACACACGTTACTTTCTTCCATTACTCAAAATCCATTAAAATAACCGTTCAGTACAAGTCCACGGGTTCCAAGCTTCAGTTAAAAACTCACTAAGTATATTCCGCCTCGAAACAATACACAAAAAAGCACAGCTTTTTTGGTTGGTGTCAGCCCTGGCAGCGTAACGTCACAGGCATTGTTCGGAGCGCCGGCGCAGCTACCGAGCTTGGCCATTAAGAGTGCTATTGTTCCTTCGACCGCCGTAGGTGGACCACTACGCATCCATGACAAGAAGGTGAATTAATTTTTTTTTTCTGACCAGTATAAATCCTGAAAAGTGCAGGTGGTTGTGCAGGATGGCCAGCATAGCAGGTGACATATAGGAAGGTGTAGAAGTTGGCTGCGCATGCACACGATCAATTGGTGGATGTTTTTGAAGAAGTGAGGTGAGTGGGTCACACATCACTTACACTCAATGAGCTTTTGATAAAACCATGTCTCATTTTCGATTCATTTGTATCTTTGATGACCCAAATGTGGTGTAGTCATTATTTCAGTCGAAAGATATCCACTGCTGGACATAGGCCTCCCCCAAGTGTCGCCACAACGACCGGTGAAGGATTATCACTGACCAAACCAAAAACAAGTTGCATGTAATAACTAGGGCTTGGAACAGTATTCACTTTTCAGATATTTCCATCATCTCTCAAATTCTGCAGAGCGTACCTTCTGCTCCTACTTGTTCGTTAGGGTCATTAAGACAAAAAACGATTCCTTGAACGTCTTCTCAGTGAGAGGAGCCATTTGAATATTCTTAAATACCATCTGCTTTTAACCAAGAGGGTGTAAGACTTTGTTGTGTTTGACATTTTTTTTTAAAAGACTTAGAAGTCGAGTCCAATGAAGCTTTCAACAATCCTCTGTTTTGTCTACTAACAGTAGTTTTAATAAGGTATAACACTTTACATTTACATTTTTTACAAGCTTTTATTTAGTTTCACCTGTCCCGATGTTTGTATGTCTGTAATCAAATCTTGCAAATTAAATTTGATCTACTTTCCGGTTACCGATTGAGCTGAAATTTTGCATGCATATGTACCTAAATCAGATTCATATGTGAATTGGCTGTTGAACAATACGTTGTACAATACATTTCCCAAGTGGTAATTTGCCGTCGTCAATGGGTTCAGTTCTGGCGACAGATTGATGCAAAGGTGTCATGGAGCACCTGGTTTTGTACCCTTGTGTACCCTTCAACGTCCAAGTCACACAACATTAACTATAAAGAACCTTAGACTTGGCACGACTTTGTCTAGATTTCATTACTTTTTAGAGATAAACAAGCAGCTCCATCGAGACTTGCCTAGTTTTTTACAGAATATTTTTGGTGGGATTCCACTTCTTTTTGTAGAAACGAGGGCTATTGATTTAAGCAATGACAGTCGATTTTTTATTTACTAATAGTAGAAGGGGGCATTACCATATCTCTAATACAGCTGAGACCAGCTGAGGGTTCTTCATCAGATAATTCAGACCTTCGATTTTTGACATCAAATGAAGCGGCCCACCAAATTGAATATTTTTTGTAAAGGCGGTATGCCGATCTCTAATAGTTTGGTTGGGCTTTTGTGTTTTCTAATCAGGGTTACCAGGCACTCCAGATCTTCGATTATCCTAGTTTTTATAGTTTTCCCTTTATTTGGCCATTAAACTCTAACTCTGTACCAAATTTCAGCTCTTTGAGTTTATGGGAAGTACTAGTTCTATTCTGATGATCATGAGTGAGTGAATATCATAAATGCGAAACTTTGCTTTCGCTTTACTTCGGAACTAAATGACCTACAGACTTGAAATTTTAGATTTTAAGTATGTGTTTATAGCTTACTGGATGACGAAAATTTCTGCGTTCTGGTCTTATCCAGAGGTTCTCAAATAGGGGCCTGAAAATGCGGCGAAATGGTTCCAGTAAAGGATGGTAGGGCTGTGTTTGTTTCGCGCCCGGCTTAGCGGGAGCAATGCCATGCTCCCCGATGACAATGCATAATTATTATGACATGGAGTTGATCTGATAATTGGAACGTGGGCATAGGAACTCAGATAACCCTATCGTGTTTGAGCTTTTTGAAATGGTCTTAATGAGTATTAATTATATAGGTATATACCGCGCTATAGAAGCCGGCTATGACAAAATGATTTTCATTGAAAACTTGTTTATTTCATTTTATGCAACTGCTAAGAAATAAGAATTTATAGGACTTATTTGGGTAATAGAAAGGGCTACGTTCCGAGTTTTCTTGCGTGATCACATCAGAAATGAAGATATCCGCAGGAGAACCAAGATAACCGACATCATAGCCCGAAGAATCGCCAAACTTAAGTGTCAGTGGGAAGGGCACATTAGTCGCAGAACAGATAATCGATGGGGACAACAGGTTCTATAGTGGTAACCACGTACCGGAAGTCGCAGCGTTGGAAGGCCTCCCATAAGGTGGACCGATGACCTGGTGAGGGTCGCGGGATTCCGATGGATGCGAGACGCACAGGACCGGTCATTATGGCGACACATGGAGGAGTCCTATGTCCAACAGTAGACGTCTTTCGACTGAAATGATGATGATGATGAGGATATATTTATTAGTTAACCTTCATTAATTAATTTTAAACCAAAACCAAAACGAGTTATTTAACTTAACATTTCGGTCAAATCATTTATGAACAACAAGTAGCATACGTGCCACATTCCAGTTCGTGTACTTGATTACCTAGCGTTAGTAACTCAACACTATACGGTTCATTGTCATTATACACTAATACGCTCAAATTACTTTCTGCAACCCGATGCCTGCACACCCTGCGGCTAAACCTCCAACCAAATCAGTAAGAGATTTTTTAATAAACTTTCATCAAAGAAAATTAAACTTTAACACAAAGACATAAGGTAGAGATAAGAAGAGATACAGGTAATTTGTAAAAACATGATAAAAAAATATAATGGTTGGTAATTCTTTGATATGATCAACGGTTTCTGAGCATCCGTTACGAGGGGCGTGCGCAGGGCCCGCGGCAACGGCACAGGGATGGTTTTGTTCGCATTCTTTCCCTTATGCTGGGGTCCTGATATTTGCATTATAGATTTTGTAAAGGTATTTATGATAATATTTTAACACATTTTTATTGAGTATATTGTAGTGATAAACTTATTTGGATCAAGGGCATCTTATTGACTGATTTTGTTATTATTACTGTACGAATGTTCACGTCGATAACGTAGTATTACTATTGTTTTAGTAAAATTAATCATTAGGTTTGATCATTCATTACTCACAAAATATAGTCTCACATTCACGCAAATGCGCAATACGTACTCGACGATAAATACTCATCGGCGTTTAGAACAAAAGAGTTCAACGCGCGCTGCCGCTGTGGTGAGAGCACATGCGTTAGCAATGTTTCAATGTTTACGAAACTATTGCGTTCATTAATTAGCACATAGCCCTTGCAGTATTATGCAAGTTCCATGTATCTGCTCCTCCCAAATGTCTTCATCCATTAATCTTGTGGGATCGCAATTATTATTCTCATCACCATTCAAAATAAAATTTAATATATAAAAATCTCGTTTCACACTGTTTCAAATTGAACTCCTTCGAAATGACTTGACCGATTTTTATGAAATTTTTTGTGTATTGGTAGGTCTGTGAATATGTCGTAGGCTGTTTTTTACCCTCCTACCCTCACCTCCCATTTTTTTCTTTGATATTTATATGGCAAAACAATGTTTACTGCAACTGCTAGTCTTGATATAATAAAAAGCTAAACTAATGATATTTTTATGGAACAAAGCGAAGAAATCTAGCAACAAAAGACTTGAAATTAAAAAATCAATGATATTCACTTTGAATTGTAGAAAGCTATTAAAAACATAGCATTCGATCTCGTTGTAATTAGCAGCGGTTTGAGCGAACAAACGAATTGATGGCAATCACACAAAAGAACAAAACTATTCCCATACTATTGCTATCACGTAAAAAACAAGGAATGTGGCGTGCGAGTACGATATACTAAATAACTAAAGTAATCGCGGTTTTTATCTCCCAAGTGTTTGTTAGGAAAATATTTCACAGTTCAACTCACACGGGGTTTTTTTTGCGCAGGTAAGTTATGATTTGTGTCGCTATTTTATTGTTGCTACGATTTAGTGCCTATTGTTCAAACTGTGTACCAAATTGGTAAGAACAACTGTTCTTACCAATTTGCATAGTCTGACTTTGCCTGTCTATCTGTCACTACTGTTTGTTTAAGAATCACATTAATATTTTAAAGGCGAAAGTTTGTGAGTATGTGTGTTTATATTTTGACCGGCCTGTTGGTCTAGTGGTTAGTGGCCCTGACTGCTATGCCGGTGGTAGTGGGTTCGATTCCCACCCAGGACAAATGTTTGTGTGATGAGCACGATCATTTCTTCTGTGTCTGGTTGTAATTTATCTATAACATGTATGTATTTAGAAATATATAAGTATGTTTATCAGTTGTCTAGTACTCATAACACAAGCTCTGCTTAGCTTGGGACTAGACGGCGTTAGGTGATAGTGATGGAATATTATATTATTATTTTTTTTTTTACTCCGTTTTTTACTCCTTCACGCCAAAATTTCTGAAAAGAATCGGATAAAATTTGGCACACGGGTTGGTCCATCCTGGAATAGCACATGGGATACTTTTTATCTCGGGAGTATGTTCCCTTGGGATCATTTTCTACTATCGCGCGGGCGAAGCCGCTGGTAGCAGCTAGTTGTAAATAATGTTCGTTTCAATAACTTCCACAATATAGCGTGTATATAAATGTCATCTAAAATAGTCTGACAATTATCTTGATCAGATTATTTAACCACGTCATCAGCTGAGTATCGCAGAAAATAACTTGATTTCAAACTAATCTGGTTATTTATTAAACGTTGTTCATCACAGCTGACAATGTTGTGCCTCTTCTTGTGACAAAAATCAGAACTTGCAGCCAGTCGAATATGCTACAGCATCCGCAATTAACATAGCAATAAGAGCTAGTATAGCAAGTCATGCCATGTCATGGACAGCTGATAAGTGAACACGATTGTCAAAAAGTTGAAAACGTATGGCATGCTAGCTTTTGCTAACGGCTTAGCCCACGTAAAAATAGAAAATTATCGAGGACAAGCGGTCCTGGCTGACGTTGTCCTGCCTGAAAACTGGTCAGAAAAAAAATGAGAACCCGTTTGCAGCGCCACCTACCGGATCCAATTGTATTTTTAAACTATCCAGAGACCCAGTCAAATACATAATGGAATTAGGTGATAAACATACGTTCAGAAGAATTATATTTATTAAGATCATAAATATCCTATTTCAAAACATTATTGTTTATCCGTATGCCGAAATTCATCCAAATCCAAGGAGCAACTAACATACACAAATATGTGCATTGTATACTAACTTTTATCTTCATAATATCAGTGTCTGTTATGATATATATTACACAAAAGCTACTGAATATTCGTGTGGTTCATTTCTTACATTTTATCTTTTCGACAATCATAATAGGCTATAACGCTGTTACCTACCCCTTATAGCTAATATATAATATCACTGTCTCCCGAGCCATCACTCATCACACTCATCAACTCGGTCGCAGCTCAATCAGGATTTCTTCAAACATGTCTCTTCCATAAGCTTGCACTTAATAGTTTTTATATTGATTCTGATGACGAGCAAGATTACACGTTACGTATAATTAGTGCAATTACGTCGATCAGGTTTGCTCTCTGCTCTTCCCATAGACAACGATTACGTAAGCTAAGGAAGGGCGCACATGCAACTATGTCACGTGACTATTAATATTGAGTCAGAAAAAAGGCCTATTGTGTATTAAAGATATTAATGATAAAAGCTTTATGTAATTTAATTTCCCTAGAATTACCTAATGCAATTTTCCCATCGAGAAAGCAAAAAGTAATAATTATGCTTTCCAATTGAGTGAGATTATCGGATCCATTAGTTTTCAGCAACGGAAGGTCTAACATGTATTAAGAAATACTTATTATCAATTACGCTTTTAAAATAATAGAAATACTTTTATGTCTTTTATTTTGTATTTGTATACCTTTGCTTTGTATATGTATTAAATAGCATATATACCTAGTTAAGTTCAGAATGAAAAGCTCGCATTCTCACTTATGTCTGTATAACGCTTACCTTTATATATAATAGGTAATTCTTCAGTACGTGTTTTTGTCACCTAACCCTTCCTAAACGGCTGGACCGATTTAATGTATAATAGATAAAATATTGTGTGTGTATTCTAGTGGGTCTCTGGATGGTTTTAAAATATAATTGGACCCGGTAGGTGGCGCTGCAGTCGGGTTCTGTTTTTTTTTTCGGATGCCAGTCTGTGCCGATTGCCAGTTTTCAGGCAGGACAACGTCTGTCGGGATCACTATATTTTTAATTTCGATACTGAGATCAAAAAAATAACTAAAATGTTCAAAACAAAAAATAAGTTACATTTCGCATATGATGTGATATGTGATGGTATGCGAAAACAAGCATTTGCGAGCCTTTTTATGATCGTTACATAACGACCGAGGTGTGTTGCAGATAAAAGCAGAGATTAAGATTTGTGATGAATCCGTCGTAACATTAGTTATAGCCTTTAAAATAAATTAACAATGTTTAGAGAAGATAGTTTATGCTGCCTTGTTAACGACTGTGGAAAAGATAAAGTACTTTATTCTACCTTAGACTTGATTTACTCTGAGAACATTACTCCCACATCTCATCTTCCATCTCATAGGCCATTGAAATTTTATATAACACTAATTGCTAAACTATCACACAACGCCGTCTAGTCTCAAGCTAAGCAGAGCTTGTGTTATAAGTATTATACAACTGATAAACACACATATATTTCTAAATACATACATATTATAGACATATTAGTGTGATTATTTCGGCCGCAATTCGCACAAGTGGTTTAACCTTTCGTATGAAATTATAAACACAATTAAAAAGCCATTGTGTCCCGCGTACATTTGCGTTCCGGCATACAACAGGTTAATCAGTTGGTTTATTGTATTAGTAACTGAAAATCTAGTTGTTTTTTTTTTTATATCCCTTTATGACCCCAATGCTTTTAATTAATTTTATAATATGAAAATTAACAATGACATCAAAAAATATTTTGATTTTACAGTAAATTCTTGCTTCAGATGACGTACATAGCTGATATAATTAACTCAGGACCTGATATATACCAACCATAAATAACTTGCCTTCAATATAACATTATCATTAAGAAGCTTAAGTACCTAGTAGGTAGACGCAATAATAGTACATTCAAGTGAAGAAACAAAGCGAGAGCGGCCCACGCTAACAAAACTCATTAGTTTGGACGCAACCTCTATCTCGGAGCGATCTAACGTTAATTATGCAAGTAGGATCGATTCCCCACATTAACTTCTAAGTACCGGGCTCGGTCACATAGCCAACATTCATAGAACATATATCATATGTATCGTATACGTGCGTAGGGCTAGCGTTGAATGAAACTGCGATAAAACAGAAAATAGGAAAAAAAAATACATTATTTTTTTTAGGCTTGCGTTTGACTACCATCTCATCTGGTAAGCGATGATGTAGTCGACGATGAAGCACGCGCATGTATGTAACTAGCTTTTTCCCGCGGCTTCGCCCGCTTATATAAAATATAACCTATGTGACTGTGGAATAAAGCAGCTTTCTATTGGTGACAAAATTTTAGCAATCGGGTACTGGCCCGAGTCTTTCAGAGATACCTCCTACAAAATTTACCTCTATAAATGTCTGTATGGCATAATAAATCGTATAGTCGTGTCGTGTCGTTGCCGTCATGTTATAACTATCTAGTTAAATATAAGTCACATAAGTTTTAACATAAGTTTCTGGTTAAACGATGTGATTCTCTGATTTCAACATTTACTATTTCAGTTTCTTTCAGTTTCCTTTTTCACTTTCAAGCCATTTCACGAAACTCGATAGTTTCGTGAAATGAAAAAAATCTTGTTACGATTAACAAGATTTTTTTCTTGTTAAAACGCATCTGAATATGAATTTGGGCTTTATGTATTGTCCAAATATGTGTATTAGGCCATATTCGTACATTGGAATATAATGTACTAGCACTTGGCAGAAGCTTCTCCCGTGAAAGTAAAAAATAATAAGGCCTATGTTACTCACTGATAAAGTAGCCTTCTATTGGCCAAAACATTAAAAAATCGGTTCCGTAGTTTTATAGTTTATTCATCAATATATATAAAAGAAGAAACTGACTGACTGACATATCAACGCACAGCCTAAACCACAGGGCTTAGGAGCATGAAATTTTGCACAAGGTTTCCTTTTATGACGTAGGCGAGCACTAAGAGAGGATTTTCCAAAAATCTCCTCCTAAAGGGATGAAATGGGGGTCCAAAGTTTGTATGGAAAAACCTACTTTTACGCGGGCGAAGCCGCTGGCAGAAGCTAGTTACAAATAAAAATACAAACACAATTTCCTCTTTATAATATTAGTATAGATGTAAAAGATGTTTTTCTCTTAAATTAAGCAATTAAGTGCACTTATCGGCTCGGCTTTGTGCGATGACACGCCAACGTTTGCTCAAACATAATTATTGTTCAAATATTTGATGCCATCATAATGCATCAAATACCAAAAAATACTTAAAAAAACTTGCATAGCTCAATGTTCTTGGTCAAAAAAATATGAAATAATTTTATTCGTTTCTTCCTTTGTTTACAAAAAGTTAAATTACAGTAATTTGATAATAACGAGCTGGTTGTAGTTTGTTAGTCACGATTCATTTCTGGTTTAAACACGGACTGCAATAAATTTGTTTTTTTTGTGCACTATTCGTCTTCCACCTTCATAACGACGCAGATGTTAGATACGTGTCTCTACTTTCGAAATTAGACAAAAATAACAATTTTTTTGCGAAATTCGCTCTGCAAAGGAATAAAATGTTATTTACCTTTAAACTAACTTATATGACGGCGCCGCGACATTTAGAGTGTCAAGAAACGTCAAGAATGACGGCTGACATCTGACAAGCGCGGGTTGACGTTTCTACACTCTGACGCAACTCCGGGCTCTTTTGCTGACGACCGGCGGACGGAGGATAATCCGTTGGCATCGCGTAGCAGCGAGACGTGTTCGGTGGAGCGTCGCCATATTCTGATTGATTTAAAAGTGTTGATTTGGATTCCGTCGATATTTCGTTGAAATAATAATAGTGCATTGCCAATTGTCTCTAATACGTGGTTTTATTCTCCTCGCCCGCCTACCCACGATAGCTCGGCAGAAATGATGAACCCAGAATTGACTGATGATGGCCATGTGCCGTTATCAGAAGTGGGATGTGAAGGGCTTACTTCAGAGGAGAATAGTCGTACGCGATCATCAGCGCTGGCATCAGAACCAAGCCTGTCTCAACAGATGGAGTTGTTTTTGTCCCGATTGATGGCTATATCGCAGCCGCAACCGTCGAGCAGCACATTTACCCAGTTGATCGAATTCGATCCTGATGGCAGTGAAGCGGACATCGAGGGCTGGTGCAACGTGACCGAGATCATAGTCAACAACCGTGAGTTAGAAGGTGCAGAATTACTTTTATTACTCACACGTGCGCTCAAAGGTCGAGCTGCTACCTGTCTAACGCGACTACAGGCATCGCAGCTGACATGGCCTAAAATAAAAGAAATATTGCTTGCGAAGTTCGCCAAGCCCATGCTGCCACAAGACTATTTTGACGAAATTCTGCGCTTTCAAGTCAGCGTTAAAGAAACCGCGAGTGAGGCGGCCATGCGTCTTTGGAACATTATCGAACGCATTCCGCGAATGGAGATGTCTGAAGATGTCACAACGGGATTTGTATCTGCGGTCTTATGCCAAAAGGAAGCCATAATTCGCCGTGAGCTCCACTCCCATAACCTGACCACTAGATCGCAACTTCTCCGCGTTCTCAACGGAACCTCACTGAAACGAAGGCATGAAGGTGGTGATAACCATGATGCAGATGTAAAAAGGACCCGATTCAACGAATCACGCTTTATGGGAACATGTCACCGCTGCGGTACTTCGGGTCACAGAGCGATAGACTGCCGCAAGCGAAGAGAAGATCCTGCTACTTCAGAGAAGACGCGCGACCAAACATCCAGAGCCAGTGATAAACCAAGACCAATCACCTGCTTCGCGTGTGGACGACCAGGACACTTGGCACTGGCGTGTCCAGACCGAGCGGGTGGCAGCGGAGCAGCGGCGGTCAAAGAAGTCCAAGTGTGTGAACGCAAGGCATCGAGGAGCACCTTGACTACATCATCCGGTGAGCCAGTTTCCTTTTCCTTTGATAGTGGATCTGCTTGTTCATTAGTAACTAACAGCTACGTCGAGAAGTTCCCTGGTACTGCGCAGAATGATTTAGTTTATCTGACGGGCATCGGTAGAGGGGACGTGGAATGTACTTCCCAGGTTATTAGTCCCATCAATGTTCAAGGCCTCTCGCTCTCAGTGTTGTTTCACGTAGTACCTGATGGCACCATCGCTGAACCAGTCATTATAGGCAGGGACATACTAGAGGATAACGTACACGTGCATATGGATAGCGATCAAGTTACTTTTTCCCAACGCAAAGAAGTTCATTGTTCTGGTAAATCTAGCAGCTTTGATTTCACGAATATTGACACGGACTTACTAGGTAAGGACCGATTAGCACTGAATAGGATTTTAGAAAAATATCGCGAGTTCTTCGCGGACGGCATACCAACGCGACGGGTTACGACAGGCGTTCTCCGAATAGATCTTATAGAGCCAAATAAAACCGTGCAAAGGCATCCTTATAGGTTAGCACCCGCGGAAAAAGAGATTGTCAACGAGAAAATACAGTCCCTATTGAAAGCGGGCGTTATTCGCGAGAGCAGCTCTCCCTTTGCTAGCCCCATCTTGTTGGTAAAAAAGAAAGATAACACTGATAGGATGTGCGTAGACTATCGGGAACTCAATGCCAACACACGTCCCGAGCATTACCCGTTGCCCCGCATTGACGAACAGATCGACCGTCTCCATGGCGCGCGCTATTTCTCGTCCTTAGATATGACAGCAGGTTATCATCAGATAGTAGTTGACCCCGATAGCGTAGCAAAAACGGCATTCGTGACACCGGACGGTCAATTCGAATATTTGACGATGCCATTTGGCTTGCGAAATGCCGCTTCCGTTTATCAGCGGTGCATAAACACAGCCCTAGGTCCCCTAAAAGATAAGGTAGCATTGGCCTACGTCGATGACGTCATGTGCTATTCGGATGACGTCACCGTGGGGCTAGAACGTCTAGACCTTACTTTGAAAGCTCTCACTGACGCGGGTTTTTCGTTAAACTCTAAGAAGTGCAAATTCATGAAGAAGAAAATAGATTACCTCGGTTACGTTATAAAAGCAGGTGTAGTGACACCAAACCCTAGAAAGATACAGGCTTTAGTTGACGCTCCGACTCCAAGAACAGCCACACACGTTAGGCAGTTCTTAGGCCTAGCATCTTATTTCAGACGCTTCATACCAAGTTTCACCCGTATAGTAGGACCTCTTTATCCATTGACAAAATTGAAAGGGCCCATCAAATGGACAGATGTTCACAATGACATCCATAAGAAAATTGTTGATATTCTCACGTCAGAACCGGTGTTAACCATATTTGATCAAGATTCGCCCATTGAACTCCACACCGACGCGAGTTCAGAAGGCTACGGGGCTATATTAATTCAGAGGAAAGATAATGTTCCTCACGTGGTATCTTACTTCAGCCGTCGAACGACCGACGCGGAATCGCGATATCATTCATACGAGCTAGAAACCCTGGCGGTCGTTCGTGCGGTTGAGAACTTTCGGCATTACTTGTTCGGTCAGCACTTTACTGTCTTTACCGACTGTAATTCTTTGAAAGCGTCCAAATCGAAAACCGATTTAACTCCACGAGTACATAGATGGTGGGCTTTCTTACAAGCGTACGACTTTGATATCGTTCACAAGCAAGGCAGTGGCATGAGTCACGCCGACTATTTATCTAGAAACCCAGTTCTGGAGCCTGCACCTAGTTCGCAGGGATCAGATGATCTAACCGTTGTTGCGAATAGGAACAAGAAAGTTCACTTTATAGAGCTGCATCAGGGTTGGCTAGCTGTAGAGCAAAAACGTGATAGCGAAATCTGTGACCTTATCAATAAGCATCAAAACAACGAGTTGCCAGAAGCAATTGCACACACGTATGACGTGCAGAAAGGCATACTCTATAGGAAAATTGAACGCAATAGGACCAGCTCTTGGTTACCAGTGGTACCAAGATCCTTAACGTGGACACTCATTAATCATATTCACACGGAAATCATGCATCTTGGTGCTGATAAGACCCTCGACAAAATATACGAACAGTACTGGTTCCCACAAATGTGCAAACAGGTGCGCAAATTCGTAGACTCATGCATAGTGTGCAAGGCCTCAAAGGGATGTTCAGGAGCGCAGCAGGTTAGATTACATCCAATACCTAAAGTATCCACGCCTTGGCATACGATACACATAGACATCACGGGCAAACTAAGTGGTAAAAGCGATAGGAAGGAATATGCGTCCGTTATTATCGATTCGTTTACCAAGTATGTCCTCTTAGATTACACGCCCTCTCTCGATGCTGCTAGTGCGATTCAATCCCTTAAAAAGGCAGTCTGCTTATTTGGTGCACCGAAGCGCATAATAGCAGACCAAGGTAGGTGTTACATAAGTGCGGATTTCAAACGGTTTTGTAGTGAGCATAGTATAGAGCTTCACCTCATCGCTACCGGCTCCAGTAGGGCCAACGGTCAAGTTGAGCGTATAATGCGCACCCTAAAATGTCTGCTCACAATAGTAGAGAACGATAAAAACAAAACGTGGCGTGATGAACTTCCAGAAGTTCAGCTCGCCTTAAATAGCACTAGATCCAGAGTAACAGGCTACTCCCCCACAGAATTAATGTTCGGCATTCGAGCGAAGTCATTAGGAATATCAACCTTAACCACGCATACTGAAACTGAGCCCCGTTTAGACTTAGACACCATAAGGCATAATGCTTCTGAGAATATCAAAAAGGCCGCTTCGTCAGAAGTAGAACGCTTCAACCGGGGTAGAGCAATAGTGAGACCATTCAGTGTAGGCGACTTTGTCTTTATCAAGGGTAACGAGCGTAACCAAACCAAACTACAGCGAAAGTTCAAAGGCCCTTTTACGATCGTCAAGGTGCTAGATCACGATAGATACGAACTGAGAGACATTGATGGATCTAACCGAACATATAAGTACGCCCATGAAAACTTGCGCGCAGTACCCAGGGGCTGCGACGGATTGATTGAAGTAGCTACATCATTAGACAATGAGGCAGAGGAGGCCGAGACGGCGAAAGTCCATAGTCATGAGAACGGAACGGTAACATCTGATGATGATAGTGATACAGTATCGGTATCTAGTTCGCACACTTTAACCGCAAGCTCCGACACCCTCTCTGCCTCCGAGCGTGATGAGTAGCAAGTGGTGAGTTTATAACGATTGTGTAAATCCTGTGGTTTCACTAAGAATCGATCCAGAGCATAAGGCAATGGATAGGCAGTTGGGAGTGGCGTAGTGGGTCAAGGAGGCTGGCCTAAATCGGGTCGATGCCTCTGATCAGACTACGTGGTATGTAGTGTAGGTGATCGACGGGGCTGGCCTAAACTGGGTCGATGCCCACGGTCAGACTACGATTTCTTCGGTGTGAGCTGGGTGGCATGAGATTGGTCTGGGACTGGCCTATATGGGTCGACGTTCCGAACCAGTTGATTGCAGCAGCTGTGTGTGGTTTTCGTGACTGGTGGAAGGGGCGCTGACAGGTTGTCCGGTCCACAGCACCATGTGAGTTGGTGGGTGGTCGAAGGGGCGCCTGGAGTCAGTTGTCCGCCCAGTGTGTTGATGTGAGGGGTGAAGATCGAGATCTTTTTAAACAGGTGTCATAAATGGGTTCAGTCAGGGATGGGCGAGCATGCCCAGACGTGTTCTACAGATTTGCATTTGGTCTTTACAGATAAGTCGAGGCGTGAGGTGTCGCACGAGGACGTCCGAATGTCAGTCCGGCCGTGACGGCGCCGCGACATTTAGAGTGTCAAGAAACGTCAAGAATGACGGCTGACATCTGACAAGCGCGGGTTGACGTTTCTACACTCTGACGCAACTCCGGGCTCTTTTGCTGACGACCGGCGGACGGAGGATAATCCGTTGGCATCGCGTAGCAGCGAGACGTGTTCGGTGGAGCGTCGCCATATTCTGATTGATTTAAAAGTGTTGATTTGGATTCCGTCGATATTTCGTTGAAATAATAATAGTGCATTGCCAATTGTCTCTAATACGTGGTTTTATTCTCCTCGCCCGCCTACCCACGATAGCTCGGCAGAAATGATGAACCCAGAATTGACTGATGATGGCCATGTGCCGTTATATATAATGTATTGGTACTTTATATAACATCACTACCCAACTTTTAAGAAAACTCGAGCTTAAAATTTCAAAAGGTAGTAATTATTACGTGAGTTTATCTTCAAGGTGGGCTGACCGGAATAAATTGGATGACGTCTAACTAGAAGAAGAAAAGTAACGCGAGTTTATCTTCAGTCAACTAAAGAATTTGGAATTCAATTCCGCCAAACAATAATGGTTTTTTAACTTGCTTACCTAACATAGAACAACTTTTTTTTTTAGGTGGGAAAATCATCTAATGACAAATCCTGCTCTTGGGTCGAGCGAGAGATAGTGTCAGACTTTTACTGACTAAAAACCCACTCCTGTTCCCTCTTTGCCTTCATCCCGGGGCCCCGGGCTTCGCTTTCACACTGCCCGTGGCCCCAGTAGGCTTCGACCCTACTGGGCCCCTACGGTTTCGCTGATATCTTGAGGCGCGCGTGGAACACTATGCGCCGTCGACCACTTGAGTTCGGTCCGGACGGTTACCGGACGATCGGACTGCGAGCCACCCATTGCCCGCGCCTACGGTGGCCGGAAATCGGGATCGGAATCCCGGCGGCGGTTAGGGCGTGAGGACCGTTGCCTCACTCCTCCTCACTCCTGACCATGGCCTGTACCAATGCCCGGCGCGAGATATCACTGCCGCCGATCGCCCCCACGAGGACACGGCGTTGCTCTGACCATGCGGGGCACACCTCCACCGTATGCTCCACCGTGTCCTCCGGGCGGTCCACACAGTGGTGACACCCGGGCGTGTCTTTCGCACGAATTCGGTACAGGAACCTCCCGAACTTACCATGTCCAGTGAGGACCTGCGTCATGCGGTAGGTAAGGACGCCATGTGGTCTTTCCAGCCACTCCTCAAAGAGGGGACTTACCGCCATAATTGTGGCGTGCCCAAACATAGACCAACTAGCTCCTGCTAGCGGCTTTGCCCGCGGGTATGTAGGCTTCTTCATACAAACTTTGGACTTCGGTTTCATCCCCGGGTGAATTTTGGGAAATCCTCTCTTAGTGCTCACCTACGTCATAAAAGGAAACCTTGTGCAAAATTTCACGATCCTTGGCCTAGTAGTTTCGGCTGTGCGTTGATATTTCAGTCAGTTTCTCCTTTTATATAAATAGACTAGCTTATGCCAGCGGCTTTGCCCAGTGAAAATTGGTTTTTCTATACAAACTTTGGACCCCCGTTTCATCCCCTTAGGAGGTGAATTTTGGAAAATCCTCTCTTAGTGCTCGCCTACGTCATAAATGGAAGCCTTGTGCAGAATTTCATGTTCCTAGTCCCAGTAGTTACGGCTGTAAGTTGATATGTCAGTCAGTCAGTTTCTCCTTTTATATATATAGATTAAGTGAGTTAATCTTCAAGGAGCGCTGACCTGAATAAATAGGACAACGTCTAACCAGAATAAGAAAAGTAACGAGAGTTTTTCAGTCAACTAAAGAATTTGGAATTCAATTCTACCAAACAATAATGGTTGTACATTTGCAGCCAATTTTTTAACTTGCTTACATAACATAGACCAACTACATCTTTTCAACACATTGAAAAGTAACAGATGCCTTATGATTCTATCGCCGTGAAAACTTAGCTGAAGAGAGCTATCTTTCCACCTGAAGCTATGGTTTGACATTTCACTTCAGGAACAAATAATAGACCGCTTGACTCCTTATCGCCTCAGTTCGCGTCTCTGTAACCCAACTGAAGTATTTCCGCGCCCGCGACCACAACAGTCTAATTAAAGCGACATCAGCATAACGTTCGGTGCGCCTGCGCAACTGCACTTTCCCTAACTCTCATTTGAATACGTCTGCTTATCTCTATGCTGCATCTGTACAATTATGGACGTTTTCTACACGAAGCGTGAACGAGATAATTAGCAATTATATACTAAAATGGAGTTTTATTTGAATTACCTGCATTCTTGTGAATCTTGGATGACGTATTTTTAGTTCTGGAGAACTGAACATAATAGATACAGTGCATGGAAGTAGGTACTGTTTAAGTCTAACTCGTTCATTATCTACTAGATTGTTGACTAACTAGATTGTACTGTACAAACTGATTGACAGGCCTGTTGGTCTAGTGGTTAGTGGCCCTGACTGCTACGTATGTGGGTTCGATTTCCACCCAGGACAAATGTGTGTGTGATGAGCACGATCATTTGTTCTGTCCGGGTATAATTTATCTATAACACGTTTGTATTTAGAAATATATAAGTATGTTATCAGTTGTCTAGTACTCATAGTACCAACTACAAGCCCTGCTTAGTTTGGGAGTAGATGACGTGGTGTGAAAGTTGTGGAATATAATTATTATTATTAAACTAAAGAGGTGGGTAGGTACTATGCATCACTGCCTTCCCTGTTGAAGAATACAGGCATAGTATGGTTTGGTTTTTTTTTTTACAAAAAAAAAATGACCGACTTCACTACAAAAAACAAAACACTAAATCAATCAAAATAACTTTAATTTCGGAAGTCGGTGTTTCTGGTATTGTTTGCTTGTTATTTAACACCGATTTCCGAATTTATTACTGTTTTGTTTTTTGTAGGAAGTCAGATAATTAATTTTTTTGGAAAAATACAATATTTCATTATTTTTAGTTGTGATACACTTGTAGCCAGACCTAGTGCCTATTTCTCATGACAATTTGAATTAACTCAAACACTAGCAGTGTTTTTGTCATTGAGATATAAGTACTAACGGTTTCAGTTAATTATTTAGATTAACTCAAACACTGCTAGTGATTATTCAAATAGATTATTTTATTATGAAGTTCCCATCCACCTCCCGGCTCCATCATCAGGTCAGTTCGATAGTAACTTATAGCTAAAGTGCATCTCATGACAATAAGCCCAAACACTTCACCCTCTAGGTTACATTTATCAATTACGGAGTTCCAGTGCCTACCTTCCGGCTCTATCATCATCATCAGATCACTCCGATGCTACCGTTTTCAAAATAACTATTCAGAACCATTTATTTATTTGTATTGTCTTAGTTACTTAACTATCTTCATTGTGATATCTATGTGAGGGTGAAGTTCCGTTGGCCATTTCTGGTCTTCTTCATCAGTTCCACTTCGTCAAATGTCTGTAAATGCTTAAGTTCTCGATGAAAATACCAAAATCATTATTCATATAGTTAGGCCTAGAATAATTAAGGAGTTCCCTCGATTCCTCATGGATCCCATCATCAGAACAGGATTTTGAAAAAAATGTCACCAATCTGGAAACATATACGTTCTAGGGATAACATATCGGTCCATAAACCACGAAGCTCTGAGATAACAAACATAAAAAAAATAATGATGATAAAAAAATACAACCGAACTGAGAACCTCCTCCTTTTTTTGAAGTTGGTTAAAAATGATTTATAGCGCTCGCGCCATCACGTACATACTAATCCAATTTGCAAAGATTTGTACTGGTAGCCCGCTAACAGCTACTCGTTGTGCTACCGTCACATCTTTCATTACAACATCTAATAAATTTTCCTCCAAAGCACATGACTTACAGAAACATGTAATTTATTAAATAATGTTCTTGCATTTATTATCTGCATTAATCTCTCCGAACGGGTTTATTAGCATAACATTGTAATAAGAATAGCTGGAGAAACGAGTTTATGGTGCATGACCACATGACCTGTCATCCATCATTACGTGTACACACATTTTAACGACGTTCTGTGTTTTTGTATTTGCTTAAGCGATTTTTTTTTTTTCAAAGTTCCTCTGCCTACTTCATTTTAGAATACAGGCGTGATGATAATAGGGTATGATTCATGTGATGTTGAAAAACACAAGTTGGTTCGTTAACTTATGGGTAGTTTATTTCTGTTTCATTTTCCAGTTAACCAATCATACTGTGACTCAAGTGGTGTATCAAAAAACGTAGATAGGTTTAATAAAACAATTTTATTTCTCATAAGAATTGAAACGGTTTCTATGTTTCAGTTATTCTTTTTTGCTAATTATCGTTCACCACTGCAATACTTTTATTACAAAATTTCCATAAAAAAAACTATGTCACGAGTCAGACAAAAATAGTTAAAGTGCATTATCAATAAGTAGGCAATTATGTTCGCGTCCGTCGACCGGAGATCGTATCTCGTACCTGCCTACTAGTAAACTTAACTGATATTGTTACGTTACGGTGATTAACATGGCTTTCAGTTCACATGTTTTATATGTACAAGTGTTCTCTAAAATGTTGTGTGTATTGAGCGTATACTCTATGCGTGCTGTGCATTTCAAAACAGCATTTTTCAGCTTTATTAGGGCTCAAGCATAACCCTTTACAAATACTCGTACTAGAATCAAGTTGCCCCTTTGTACTTATCCCAATAAACTGCTTCAATTTACCAAGTTCTAATAGAACTTAAACGAGTCCTTATTCTGAAACTGCAGTTCAAGTGGCGCCATAAAAAAAAACATTCCAAAATTCTTAATCGGGAGCCGTTCACACATTTGACGACTTGTATCAACACTCTAAGTACTTTAACAGGCCACTTACGATCATACTCAAGCATCTTCAAGTATTTATCTTTCGATCATCACTAAGATGGAGGTGTTATGCTTATTTGTTCTACAAAGTGTGAGAGTCAAAGCTGCGCCGGCGCCGGTCCCACACTGCCCAATAAACACTTTTAGTAAAGAAAACATAAAATTTTCCGGTTTCGGTAAGAGGCTGACAGAGATGGATGGATTAACGGTTACATGTTTAGAGATTACAGTTTCTTTCTCATTTTAAAATGTAGCTGGCTTTTCTCATGTCAGCAAGAGTTAGGAACAAAATCGTGCTGATGAAGAGATTTGCCAGTCAATAAAATTGGAAGTGTGTTGTGTTGAACTGAGCTAAATATGCAGTTGAGCCTCTACTAAAATTATAATTGGATATGAAAACCTAAGAACATATAGGCTAAACATATATACTTACCACAACAGGTATCAACTTTATTTACGTGTAGATCTTTTCTGGGAATATTCTCATTAAATAGGTGCTTAGCTGCTTGACAATAGCTCCATGTTGTTGAAACAATATCCGGACAGTGCGGGCGTTGCCATCGAGAGGTCGTGAGACATAACACCCTATCCTGCTGAATTGTTGTGCAAAGTCGTGGTACCTAACGACCCATTACTTCACTGCAATAGGCAACTATGCTATCTGCCTTTTGACGCAAAGTTGGGTTCGAAGGGAAGTCCTTAGTTTCTTTTGTCATGTGAGGTACTCGTACCTTGATCACGCCACAATCGTGGTCGTAAATCCTTTTTTTGAGGAGTAGCTAGAAAGGCACCACGGCGTCTTCACTTTCCGCTTGTCGCAGGTCCTCACCGGACATAGGTGTTCCTGCAGGTATCTATTTCGGATTTTGCAGGAAGAAACAGCCGGGTATCACCATTATGAGAATCGCCGGAACACTTAGGCGGAGCACAGCCGTGTTCTCGTGGACGTGATCGGTGGCGGCGACCTTTTTCGTCCGGGCCTGGTTCAGACAAGATCCATGGCTAGGCTATAATAGCGAGAGGGAATAGGAAGTAGCCACGTCTTTCGGCGAAGCAGTAACGCGAGCGAAGGAGGTTGCTGAAACAGTAAGGCAGACGCCCCAACCGCCTCCGCAGGAGACGCCCAAGTTGTCGAGATACGCAGGGCGATTCCCAGGCGCCGTAGGCGCGGGCTTGAGGATGACGAGTAATGGAGCAAGCTCGCCGTCCGTTATAGATCAAGCCAACACAAGCGAGCAAGTCAACACGTTGTGTTCCACGCGCACCGTAAAAAGATATTAACAAAACGGACGGAGTCCACAAGAGCCGATGGCTGCGAGAATTCACCAAAGAGTTACCGCAGCCCCAGAACTTAAAGAGCAACTGAAGGAGCACAGGTGGGTTTTAGACAGTTAAAGTCTGAAACTCATTTTACTCCATCTAGAGCACTTTATCTACGTCTCTTCTTAAGAAGAATGGCGCCGGAGTGATCTTGCTGAGGAGACCAAGAAATTCGAAGCCATAAGTAAACTCAGTCTCTTACTGAGCTACAGTCCCTTAACTTGTTAACCATCGATATAACTGCTCGGTTACTCTCTTCAATCTCCAATAATGCCGCCCGCCGCCGTAGTATCTTTAAGGCATACTACACAAATGCGTATAAAACATCTTCGACTTTTTATATTAATGTCGATCGTTCAACGCCCGTTACTCAATTAATATCGACGAAACTCCTCGCCTCGCCTCTGCCAGTTCGTTAGGTCAAGAGATTGCTTTAACTGCTTTTAATAATAAATTGCTATATTTATGCGTTATTATAATAACTGTAAGATAGATTCATTACTTATAGTAATCGAGGACCATAAGTGTAAATATTCTCAGGCAGCTGAAAGGGGAAGTAGGCGGGCAGTCCCAGTTATATCTGTTCTAAATGATGAGGCTCATTACTTATCAAACGTAAAAAAAAATGGAATAAAAAAAATATTATTATTTAACATCTAAGTATTAATTAAATATTTTTAAATCCAAAAACAAATTAAAATAATCACAATAAGAACTAGTCTTCAAAATAATATTTTATAATAGAAAAAAAATCTCACCAAAAAATATGAAAAGGAAACCCAATCCGTGTTCAATGAGAAGTAAACACAAACACACACATTGTCACACACAAAAACACAAACAATGTAAGTCAACACGAGTTAGTAGTCGAACAACTGCGATGTACTGCGAACTACGGACCACGTGAGCACACGAACGACACGTAAGCTACGGCGCACGGGCTCCGCGCGACTGGCGGCCGGCGGGCACACGGGCGCACGGGCCGCAGGGGCCATGGGGCATCTCGCGCCATCATTCGCGGAGAGATAGGAGTCCTCATGTTATAGAAGACACTGTTGGTATGGCCTTTGTTTTACTTTCCTCTTTAATTGTTCAATTAAAAAGTAAAAGGTCTATTAAAACAATAATGGACACTATTTTGACGACTTGTTATGCTTGACAGTTAAATCACTTTCATCTGCGATAAGTAGTTTAGGCAGAACTCTATTAGACTCAATGAAATCTAAACCTATCTGGCCAGAGCATTGGCATATTACCATATTACTTTCTTAAAATAATACCATCTCCTACCCTTTATTTATTTATTTATTTATAGTGTGACCCCTGAGGGCCAGTCCTGCGTGTCGGTCGGCTGCGCGCACGCATCGTGTTTTTTTGCGCGACATCGCCCTTCGCCCCCTTTGCCTTTCTTCAGGCTCTGTTCCATTGGCATTTTGAAAATAAAATTGTAATAAATTGTATCAAAGAATAATAATGACCAGAGAGTTATCTCGAGAGCTTGTTTAACTGTGTTTTTACTAACTAAGTGCATTTGACAGATTCTAAGGTCTGGACTTTTTACGTATCCTCTCAGCCTCTCGCTACTTACATCGCTCAAAAGATAGTTTGCATATCTAATAGAAATAAATTAACTTGAATATACTCAACATAATCAATAAGTACAACTCCTACTGAAGCCTTCCTAGAAAATACAGGCTAACTATGACTAACGAGTTGCTAACTTATCTAAATTAAAACAACCTTCAGACCTCAGTAGACCAACGTCCTCCAATCAATACAATTTATTTTCTGAATCATGATTCAGATCTAATAAATACGGCTAACGCCAAAACTTATTAGTGCTCACAGTAATTACATACATTATATGACAATAATAGCTTTAATATGAATCAAGTTTATTGAATTCTCGCCAAACATTGTGTCCAAAGATATAAGTAACGTTTACTGCTCAGAACGCGTGAAATTACTCCACCAATCATTGTCACAGCCTGACTCATGGGACTTAGATATAAATAACAAGACACATAACTTATTCTAATAGAATATTGTTATCTTGTTCAAGATATTCTTATTAAAGCAAAAAGCCTGTAGAGAGTTTCAAGGCTAAAGTTTTTTCAAGAAATATTTGCATTGTAGTAAACGAGGAAATTGAATTTCCACATCGTTCAGAGGTTCTGACCTATTTTCACGGGAAGTAAAATGAATTTCCAATAGCATCATGCATCTGCCAAAATTAGAACGCCAATAAATAAAGGAGGATTGTGTCCCAAACAACAATTGGAAAACCAGAAAACTCTGCTTACTAGAACTAAAATAATATTATTTATTTCATTTAATTATTTTCATCCACGGCTTAGTTCCATATTTTATTTTTATAACATTTCCGTCAAAAAATTGTAATTTATGTAAAACAGTCGACTGAATAGGCTTCCGGCTTCAGTTTATTGCCCATAATTATTTCCTTCTAACCGGTTCATAGCAGAATATCACTCAGTAAATGATATTGGTCCCGTACTTAGGAAGTTCTGCAATGAAGTAAGTGGGACTTGTTCGCTAAAATTAGATTTTGATATTCCTACAGGTACTGATCGGAGACTCCACAAAGTTGTAGACGATTACATTTACCCGGACCTGGACAAACGGTCCAGTTTGGTAGGCCTAACTTCGAGAAAGGTCAACAGTCGAATCCGACTCGGCTGGGCAGCGTTCGGGAGCTGCGCGTTACTTTGTCGTCCCACATGCCGCAGTGTCTCAAGATGAAAGTTTATGACCACTACGTGTTGCCACTGTTGCCAATGATAAAACGTAGTCGTTTGCGATGTGCCTGATAAGAAAGCCCCAAAGGGCAATGCTCAGAATTTTCTTATGTAATCGAATCAGGGATGACAATGATGATATAGCCCGAAGAATAGCCAAACTTAAGTGGCAGTGGGCAGGGGATATTACTCGCAGGACAGATGGTCGATGAGGCCGAAAGATTCTGGAGTGACGACCGCTTGCTGGTGTAATTGCCGGCAGGAAGGAAAGCCTCACACAAGGCGGACAGATGACCTGATGAGGGTTGTGAAAATCGAGAGAATCGAATGGATGCGAGACGCACAGGAGCAGTTCAAGTGGCGACATTTGGAGAAATCTATGTCCTTCAGTGACAGAGACGTTTTTCGGCTGTAATGATGATGTTACATATATACATGAGAAAATAGAATTATCAACCTTCGAAGAACCACTGCATAGTAAGCGCAAAAAGCGTAATGACCTTGACTCTATCTACAATAATTGCTCATTAGACCTGTTAAGCAGATAGAAGATGAATCATGGAAGATCTTTATCTGAAGTCACTGCAGACCTTAACTCTTCATAAGGGCGTGCGTGCTTCATGTAGGTACCAATGTTTGCTCTGAACCACTGAACAGATGAAAAAGTTCCGTGCTCTGAACTATTTAATGAGCATCTTTTGCCGCAGTTGATAAACAGTTGCTGCTTCTCTTCACAGCGCAGCCACACTGAACTCTAAAAACAATCAAAGCCAATATAAATAGTTAATTAGCTGATCAATACCGCAGTCTGTCTGCTTGTTGAATTGACACGACGATTTCTAAATCCTTTGCATCGAATGGTACACTGATTTCTATCATTGTCTGTAGGCTCGTAGGCTGGTAGGTGCGCTGCTACTGATTGGTTCTTAAGTGGGCTAATGAAGACGTTCACTTTTAATTGACTGCTATCATACTTTTTGTACATCGATCCGCCCCACACGAGAACCATTTACTGCATCTATTAGGCAAATGGTAACCGTTTATGTAATTATTACAACAATGATAGTGAGTGTTAAACGTAAAAGGACTGACTACTGTAGAGATTATTATTTAGATTAAATTGTCACAAGGTTGTTCTTACCACGTCAGGCGCAGGGCTTTGGGAGCCTTTAGACCTCAAATAGGTACGCGAAACCGTCAATGTCGTGGTCAGCCTGTGGGAATACCTATGTAATAGCAGGATTTTAGCAAATGGTCGGTATTAGAGTTGTGTCTACCTATTTTGGTAAGCTGAACCTACTTGTACTGGTACGTATCGCATCAATTTAAATAGGTCCCATTCAATGTTAATTATACCTTGTCCTTAACTCAAGTGAAAACACAATGTAAAAAAAAACCAAGGCGCTTCTCGGCATCGGGGATCGGGCGGACGATGGATCGAGAACCTCCGTTTACCGTATTCCTGGTTTTATACTAAAAACGGATTCTGTTACAAACAAGCCGAACAATTTCTTCTAGTAGATATCACGCTGGGTGACTGACGTGCGGCCATCCGCCATTTTTTTGCTAAACCACGTTATCATTCCACAGATCAATCAATCTTGTTTTTAAATAACTTGAAAGACTATTTCTTTTCCTCCAGATCACATATAAATATTAATGCAGATTCCTACTTAGATGTGGCTAATGAATTCTGTGAGCAACACGATATCGGCCGAGACAGCGGCGCGTGAGCATTGCGGCCGCCGTCACACTCCCATTGCGTACGTGCACCCATTCCATCGGTAAACACTGCTACTTGGAAATAAACTGACATGATATTTTTTATCAGTCTCTCAAAATAACCGGACGGGAAAACATCCCTGGAATGGTAGAAAAAAACAGTGAAGACACTGAAATAAAATACTGATAACAACTCAAGTCTAGTTGGAAACCGATCCTACTAGCTTCTGCCAGCAGCTTCGCCCGCGCGACATGGGTTTCTCCGTACAAAGTTTAGACTCCCGTTTCATCCCCTTAGGGGCTGAATTTTGAAAAATCCTTTATTAGTGCTCGCCTACGTCATAAAAGGAATACTTGTGCAAAATTTCACGCTCGTAGTCCCAGTAGTTTCGGCTGTGTGTTGATATGTCAGTCAGTCAGTTTCTCCTTTTATATTAATACATAATATAAAATAAAGTCGCTTCCCGTCTGTCTGTCCTTAAGTATGCTTAGATTTTCAAAACTTCGCAACGGATTTTGATGCGTTTTTTTTAATGGATAGAGTAATTCAAGAGGAAAGTTTATATGTCGGTATTGCAACCCGTGCGAAGCCGGGGCGGGTCGATACTTTATATATATTTATAGAAAGATTGTACCATTGTATTGCCTAGTATCTGTAGGCAAGAATTAAGGAAATTGAGACTCCTTGGCAGTTTCCAATGACGAAACCGTAGGTAAGTATACTACTGACTACCCAACCACCACGCGGTGCCTCAAATATTGCCACAAATATTTTTATTTGTCTGCAAGTTTTTATCAAATTCTGAACGCGTTACGTTCAGAATTTGATAAAAATAAACCTGTTGAACCCGAACCTGTTGATTTTTGATAACCTATAAAACTAATTTCTTCTATGTTATATGCCAAATGCTTTCTGAACCACAAGCCAAGCGTATGCGCTGCTCTTAGAAGTCTTTAGTAGGTAGAATATGAGTCATAGTTTCATAATTCTTGTGAGCGGTCAAGCGTAGGTTTATGAATTTTCATATAGAATTTTAATTACATTCATAGTGCTGTTTGTTGAATTTTAAAACACAGATGTAGATTAACTTTTGCAGCTGTACCTATAATTCGCGTGCGTAACTTACTTATCTATCTTCTATCTTTAACGAATACCCGTTCCCTGTCAGCCAGCTTGTTCTTGGGGACGGATGCGGCCAGATCTACCATAACATACTTGAAGGATACTAATGGTGGTGGTTTTCGCGGCCTAACCACTACCGACTCTTGACTTCGATGCGCGGGATGCGCCACCGGTACATGGTGGACATTCCACCGATAGGTACGTGCATACAGCTAAGGAGTGGGATTACCTGCCAGTCTGTTTCCTGATTAAAAAAAAATAGCAATTTTTTGAGAACCAACCTATGCCGAACGATGTGTTCGCCAAGCTATACCTACCTAAATATCTATGATGAATACTACTTTATTATGCTGTTTTTTAAAAGCAAAGGCCCCTGTTGACATAGGAATCTAAGGTTAGGGTTTTAGACACTAGTACCTACGCACAAAACAAAACGAAATAAAGAATTTTTTGTGTATTTTCTTAATAAATTAGATATTGTCTTCTAATAAAGACGTGGCGTGGAGGACACGAAAACGTTTGTCTTCTATACAAGACCTGACGCTCAAAAGATGTTAAGAATAAATAAATTAGGTATGTACTTCGGCAAGCGCGTTCCAATGTCGACCACATTATCGGGTACCATCAGGTGAGTAATTGGTCAAACCCAAGTTTATCAATAAATATAAAATAAGCATAATAATAATTATAATAAACCAACAAACAACCAAAAGTGTAGTGTGTGTGTGTGTGTGTGTGTGTGTGTGTGTGGTGTAGTGTGTGTGTGTGTGTGTAGTGTGTGTGTGTGTGTGTGTGTGTGTGTGTGTGTGTGTGTGTGTAGTGTAGTGTGTGTGTGTGTGTAGTTAAGTATAACTACCACGGAGCGGAGGACAGAAAGATAACTACTAACAAAAATATTTAATTTGTATTTATTATTATCATGAGGAACACCAACGACGTAATAACAAGAATCTATACTGGTAGATAATTTTATAGACATTCGATTCTGTGCAAATATGTCAATTAAAGGTGTACACAGCTTATACAATTTGACCACACATATAAATAATTATATAAATTAAATTAATATTGGATATAAATTAGAGATTATAAAATTGGACAAGATTCTGGAAATACCTACATTTTTTGACAAGTATAAAATATATAGTTCGAAATATTTAAATTATTAAATTAATTGTATTGCGTTCATATGAGCGATAAATTAAAATTAGAATTATAACAATAAATTAAAATGATGACTAGTTTCAAGATGACTATTTGGGAGCTGACCAGATTAATCTGTGTATATAAATATGTATATGTATACCTAATAATACCTATGTATCTGAGACAAATAAATTATTATTGTAGAAACATTTTTAAAAGGCATAACTCCATAATTGAGTCAGTATTTCCGACGCTTAGGTGTCGGTAATTGAATTGCCTTTTTATAAGTAAATGTTAATTGTTGCGAGATGCGGTGAGCCGATACATATTGATCGCGATCGATCAGAAATCACAAATATCTGCATGATCGATTAACTTTCTCGTTCATTCATATGTACGGGCAATGTTTTTACTTTATTTTTGTCGTAAATTCTTTGGTTGTGTGACTGTGAAAGAAAAACTTGAGAGAGTGCAATTTTTGAACATGCCGTGCAAGGAAGACTTTATTGCCGTTAGAGATACTTACCTACAATCAATGTCTATACTCCATCTGTTTAGGTAATTAACTAAAGGTAAACAATCTTGACATGTCTTTTATCTAAAAGTTGTCTACAATTTTTATTTAAAAAGGTTTAATTTTTGTTATTTACCTATACCAATGTTTGGTAACTACTCGTAACTAAATTTAAATAATCTTTTATACGATTTTTTTAAAACAAAAAGACATATTAAGATTGTTTACGTTTAGTTAACTACCTAAACCGGTGGAGTATAAGTACTCTTGACACAGAGATTGAAGCCTCAGACACGTTAGGAGACAAAATGTTCCCCCCACCCAACCAAATTGTCCAACATGTCCGACATTCCCGAACACTTGCCAACGTTGCAGCGTCACGTCGGGGGACATTTTGAGCCCTAATGTATCCGGAGCTTTATTCTTCATATCATCAAGACCCGAACCAACGTTTATGTTATTTTTGGCTACTTACATTATGTTCATTAGGTAAATAGGTACTCATATATTGTTTCTACATTTTTCATCCATTTCATGTTAAGTATAATACCAACCTACTTATTATAAAGTGTGCTCCACAACCCGTGGCGTACTCTTCATGTTATTATATTCGCTAATCCGCGGTCCGATGCACTCGACAAGATCTCACTCGGACTGTTTGCCGCTAATTTTTACTTGGAATATGTAGAATATTTTTAAGAGTGTAATGAACTTCCATATTTTTCTCGATACAGCTTACGGTGAGCGTTTGTTGAAGGTAATTCCGTTGTTTTGTGACTTTGTTTTCCAATTTAACTATATGAAGTATGGTTAAATTTAGGTATCTATATATTATATATATATAAAAGGAGAAACTGACTAACTGATATATCAACGCACAGCCGAAACTACTAGGACTAGGAGTGAAATTCTGTACAAAGCTTCCTTTTATAACTTAGGTGAGCTCTCTTAGTAGAGAGGATTTCCCAAAATTCACCCCCAAGGGGATGAAACGGGGGTTCAAAGTTTGTATGGAGAAACCTACTTTCACGCTACGATCCATAAAAATATTGACAACCGAATTGAAGTACTAACATTGACTTGGAGAATATGTTAAGTATGTCCTTTATGTACTCGGAGATACATAGAAATAGATGCTTCGTAATCTCCATATTCTAGGCAAAAAGGAACCATTATAATAACACATCTGGTTGTAATAATGCATAGTTTAGAAGAATTTGAATAGATTTTACGGAGTTATCTGTGAAAGTAATGAAAAAAATTATATTTATAAATAAAACAGACACTTTACATAAAAAACAAAAACAGTTTATTTTTCCACTTTAATTTTCATATTAGGATCGTAAATTTCTTCAGAAAGCATATCATAATATCTTCCATACTTTTCTTGTTTGATTTCTACACTATGGCCATCACCGTTTCTATCATCTCCATTAGACCTATCACGTCTCCGTTTTTTGCTCCTATGACTTCTATATTCTGTTTCATCTCTTGTATCACTGTCTTCTCTTTCTTGCTTAATGAGTATTCCTTGACTGGACTTCTCTTCATATCTGTTATCACTCCTTCTTTCCTTAGATCTCTCTCTATCTCTCCGTCTATCTTTTTTGTCTTTGTGTATGTGAGCTTTATCTCTTTTTTCATCGTATCTTCTTTCCCTAGATGTTTCCCGACGGTAGTTACTTGTCTCTTTATCTACCTTGTCTCTCCCCTTATATTCAGATTCATAGTCTTTATGTCTTTTTCTTGATCTTTTTTCATAGCTATGCTCTTTGACTGGATCATTTACTTTACTCCTGACCTCAGATTCTTCATACAAGTTTCGTCTTTCTCTAGTTTCATCATCATGTCTTCTTTTTCTAGAATGTTCTCCACACTTTTGAGTTTTGTCTTGATCGTGATAATTTCTTCTCTCTCTAGATCTATCATTGCGTTCTCGTCTGTCATAATCTCTATCACGTCCATCCCTACTTCCTATTTCATATCTATGTGGTTTATTTGTTCTTCCCCTATTATAAACTCTTTGATTAATGTCTCTATAATTTCGCTCTGTAGAATCTTCTCTTTCCGTTTTGATCTTAATTGGCTCAGGCACAATTTTTCCATCATATCTATAGCTATCGACTTTAGACGCTGATCTAAAATATCTCATATCATTATGTGTATCTTTTTGATTAGTGTCCATTTCCACAGTTTCTTTTGGAGCAGTCTCGGTTTTAGTGTCGGTGTAATGTTCCATCTGTTAAAACAATATGAATGTATAAAACAAGTCCTTGATACAACCTTGCAGCATGTATTATATTATAATCATAATATTTATTGGAGTGTGAAAGAAAAACTGTAGCAATTGTTTAAATAGACGAAGTACACAAAATACAGAAATTACCTATAAATTGTTTATAGTACAATGCATTTCTGACATTGCGTTGGATCAATACTACTATGCAATTACATTTTAAACTTTACCTATACATCATTAGAAAAATAGAATTCTTTTTATTCTATTTTTCAAAGGTTTGTCGGGAGAAAACTAAACATTAAGTAAATCAAAGTGTATGTTAGTTTTGATTTACAATAAAGAATTTAAAAATTAAAAAGTTTTTTTTAAGTACTCTGTTTCTGAAGTAAAAATATAATAAAATAAAACAGTTTTCTAACATAATGAATGTTCCAGATCCCTCAAAATCAGTCTCATACCTGAGTCCTGATGACGTCGCGCAGAACATCGGAGTAGTTGCGCGACTTGGCAGCGACGCGGTACTTGGTGGGGCGCCTGCGCATGTTCCGCAGCTGCAGCAAGATCTCCTGCCGCGACAGGATCACCTTCGAGCTCTTGTCATATCCACCACTGTGAAATGGAACAATTGAAATTATTGTGGTTGAAGGAAGGGTTGTGGGATTTTCTTCAGCAATCATATATTTGCATTATATTGAACGAGGTTTTGGATGAGGACTAGTTATCTATAATTTAACAGTTGAAAATGCTGTGATTCATTTATGTCGTAAATAATAATTGGAAAAATCGTTTTCTACTCAAAATACGCGCTTCATCGTCAACCATAATGTCGCTTACTCATTAGCTGCAACAGTACAATTTGCCTGCTGCTGTCTTCCCGTCCGATTATAATTTAGGTGTGGTCTAGGCTAGAATGAATAGGCTCCAAATAAACTAGTGCGCCTCACCATCAACGATTGCATCACTGCTTACCATCAGGTGGGATCACAGTCAAGCACTAGTTTATATCAATTAAAAAAAACAACAGTGCTTAAATGCAAGCCTATCAATAATGATAAAATAAATCCAAGTATTTTTCAAAATACTGGATTACTTATTTTAATAATAATTCGAGGCAGAATCAGGCAGTTTGCAATAAAACAGCTTTTCCAATTATTCTGCGACATAATACCTAAAAAACTTATGAAGCCTACTTTTTCAGATGCTTAAGTAACCAAAGGCATTGAACCCTGACTTAAAGCCTGATAGCTATTAAGCACACACAATAATTTAAAATGAACACTGACCTGAGTAAAGCCAAGTCCGTCAGGTCATGGCAAGAGGGCACGGCGCTGACCACGGCGTCATGTATCGCGCGGCGCTCGTCGCTAGAGTACAGGCTCTGAAGGCGCTCTAGCGACAGAGGCTCTGCGTCGTGACAACCCACGCCTTGGTTGAGGAAACTTATTGGTTATACATGTTTTTTTTATATAAAATACACATAGTTTCTAGGTACAGGTACAAAAATTTCTAATGTACTAATTTGAATCACTATAAATTGTACTAAAAACAGATTTGTTACTGGGGATTTTGTTGCTTTACTTCTACCCAGCTAAAACACTGGTAAGCATTTTAGGTGACAACAAATTTGAATAAATTTTGAATTTGATTTGAATTTCTTAAATTCTTTCTGTATTTTTTTTTTCTATAAATTATCAATGGTAATTCATATCAATAACATATCAACTATGTACCAATTATGAAACTGGCTCTACCGTATGTTAATTGAGTGATGGATTGTTAAAGACACAAATTTTTTACCCATAAATCAAAATATGGGTCTATGTCTATGGAAGACTATGAAGGAGATGGTAGGATCAATGAGCAAATTAAACCACCCTTTGCAACTTGTATATCTTACAAAAATAACTTTCACTGTTTTCAAACAAAAATGCAACTTATTTAGAACTAAGCATTATAAAGGATACAAAATAATAAGGCTGAGGTTGTTGAGACTGTTGAACTTTTGTTCTATAAACTGAAAAGGTGCATAGAAAATGTTATGTTTATATCCACTAACACAATAATGATTAGTATACTGAAGCTTAAGTTAGTAAGAACAAACAATAATTCGTTTTTGTGCTGAGAACCCGCCTCCGAAGTAGTTGATGTTTTACTATTGTTGACTTGTTTTCATGCACAGTACCCAAGTCAACTCTAATCATACCTATTTTTTTATTGTTATTTTATGACCCGGCCCTCGGATTATCAGCACTTAATGTGTTAATTTAATAAACTTGGTCATCATTTAATTTTAAATAGTTTAAAAGGTGGAAAGGATTATTTCATTGAAATTTTCTAAATCAATTATGTTTTGTATCATACCTTTCTTGAATAATTCATCTGATCTTGAAGCCTTAGCAATGATTTGCTCAATATCTGCTTTGCCTGTGAAATAACGAAGCATTATTAAGTTAAATTTAAAATAGGAAAGAGAATAATACAACTATCCATGAGTGTAATAAGTAATTACCGAGTTTGACAAGTGTTTTAGATTCTAAGTCAAGTGGATCTGGCAGCAGCTGATCTTCTTTGGAATAACCATTCTGCCTCAGGAAGCATTCCTTCTCATGTTCTTTAGTTTTATCAGGTGGGATTTTGTGGTTGGCATCGTATTTGCATGTTACCAGCGCAGTACTCTGAAATGATAATTCTGCGTTAGACATGGATTATACTAAAGAATAGGTACGAAATAGGTCCCTAACCAGTCATGTTTTTCTTTTAGAAATCAATGTACAGTTAGGGATCAAAAGTGCAGTTGCTCTCTACCAATGCTAGTGTGTAAAATTTCTTTGTTGTCAATTGTTCTCAACTAGTTCATATATACTTTAGATTCTATGCTACCAATTAAATCAGTCATAAACCATTGACCCTCTTTTACAAAGAAACTATACACATTTTAGCATTGGTAAGGAGGATTTTAGCATTGACCCGACTGTACGTTCGTGAAATTAGGCTGAATTCTTGCAAATGCCAATAGTAGAGGACTAAGCTACCATTTCGTTGCTTATGCAAACTTAAACCTCATACATAACGAGAAAATGTGAAAGATTACAATATAAATCTTTTACTGTACCTGCAGCAATTGTTTTCTATCCCACTGAAGGGTCTGCAAGATCATCGATACTTCATCATCAATTCCTTTGATGTAAGTCTTTAAGTCTCTTAATTGTTCTCTTCTTTTCTCCAACTCCATTTCCTTTCGGCAGGAAATTAATAAATTTTAGAACAACGATTTCTATTATGACTTCAACTCTTATAACAAAAGACACCACAATTTTGCCAATAACACGTGCAAACACAGACTAGCGTGCAAAAACCACGCAAAAACTATTATGTATTATTGATTATGTCAACATGATTTGACAATGAGCAGTTTTGACAGGACAGTTTGACACGATGCCGCGTTCCGATTCCGACTCACGTCACGTCATCGCCTTTTATCGCTAACTAATGTGACTTAGATACTAAGTCTTTTAAGCCATATCTTCGTAACACTTTATTCTTCTCTGTTACGAAAAACATATTCTTATGATTTTGCAGTATTTGGCAGCAAATGTCCCTAGTTAGCCTTCTCAGCAAGCTCCACACAGGTAGTCAATACTACAATAAAATTACCAGTACCGTTTTACCGAAATTGCGGTTAAACGCCACAGTTAAGCTAACCTTACTAACACATTAAAAATCAGACATGTAAAAATAAGTAAAGTTTATTTATTTTATTGTGGAGTTTTAAAGCATCTGACAGAAGTTTTGATCCATGGAAAGTGTCTGTCACTCATGATACTACTTTAGAATAACAGGTATTCAAAGCACTTGAGACGCTACTAAGAACCTAAGGTTTCATCCATGTGAAAATAAGTTATGTCAAATCGCTCTGGGTTCTTAGTATAATTATATAGTAATAGCCTACGGACTTTGAGATAGAAAACTATAACAAAATATAACTACTAGTAAAATCCAATTTTAGTCGATTTTTCACGAACGTGTGAAAAAAGGGGTATCTCTAGTTATTTTAAGATAGCAACTCTGATTTTGACAGCTGATTTGGTGCAATAATTCTTTTTAGTCTGTGGTTCGTTTGGTGTGGAGACGTGTGTGCTTTTTCAATAGAAGTTTTTCAATAAATGTGTATGAAAAATGGCAGATTCCGAGGTAAATTCTTCACCATAATAGATCTTGTTGCTACCAATATGTAAATGCACTCACCACTGATTATTCTATTGGCAGGTATTAAAAAAATTGAAGGATATACCATTTAAAATACAGACCGCAAGTTTGAAAGGAAGACGTGAGGTTGTAGAAGAAATTCGGAATGTATTATCCACACCGGGTAAGTAAAAAACAGACATATGTTAATTCATTACTTACTTTAAAAGTGTAATATTTGTGTACTTGTTGCATATAACTGCAAAGTATTTATAGGTTGGTCCAGCTGTATTGATCCATAGGCCCCTGGATATACCTCAGTATTGTGCTCTCACATGATTGAGTTTTGAATGTGCCAATCAGAGAACGCAGTGTGCAACATGGATTGCATCTATATATACATTCAGGGAAAACAATTCATCAAAACCTTTGCACAGAGCACTCTGGTAGCTATTTATTTAATTAGTTTGCTGAAATTTTCATGCATTTTCAGATATTTTGGTGATTATTTGTGATTGTATATATGTATGTTTTTGTAATTATATATGTATGTAGTTTGAGCTGAAATGCAACAGGTATTGTTATGTATTCACTCATAATTAGAAGAAAATAATACCTGTTCATAAACATCTATTGTGTTATAATGGTGCAATATTTTTACAATAATATATTATGCAATAATAATTTAACTGGTAGAAAACGTGAAAGTTTATTTAGTTTATAAATCTAAGAGATACAATTAACCTAACCTAATAATAGAAGATTTTATATGATTATTTGTAGATTTTAGAAAAGTAGATACAATTTCTAAAATTTACAAATAATCTGGTATTGGCTGGATAACTGTTTTCTGTGAAAGTATATAAGCTATCCAGCCAATACAATATGTCAGCATTTTGATAGTATTATGCCAAAGTGTAATAAAAGCTAAATAATTTGCTACTTTCTGAACTATAAGAATAAAATTCAGAAATGGTTGGGCACATGATCTGTGATAGGAACAAGGCTATAACAAAAAAAAGAAAGAACACAAACACAGGGATATGTTTTTATCAACACAAACACAGGATGGCTAATTATGACATGGTAGCAATGCCCAGTGCCTTGTGGGTCAGGGCTACACAAAGACATGAAAAATGGTAGTGCCTGTGAGAGGCCTATGCGGGCATGGGACGCAATAAGATGAAGATGCTAACGAAAAATAATTTATATATAGTATTTGTTTTGTTTATACAGTATATTGTAATTTGTTTTAGTTTATCAGCAAACACAGGCCATATTATGATACTAAATAATCTAGCTGTAAACTATAAATAAATAAAGATGCTGTTTGACCATAACCAGACTGAAATGATGATGATGAAACAATAAAAGTATTATTAAACTGAGTTTATTATTATAATCTCATCATCATCAGCATTCAAGCTAGATAAACAAAAGAAAAACCATATTTTGGTGCTGCTGTGTCTCATTCTGATTAATGGATGCCATTGCTTGCAAATGCCAAGAATTGTAGCGATGCAGATTTGCCAATGTTCATTCTTGTCTAGTTGTAATATGTGCTGTATACCTAATACTCTCAGAGTAATCAACAAAATATGACTTGATGCCAGCATAACCCAGCACATTAACTGGTTTATGCTAACCACTTTGGCAGCTTATACACAAAATAATTTCACTACACAAATTGTTGTTACCAGGTATTACAGAGCCAGCAGTGCGATTTGTGTGTCGCCTGCTGGTGCTCACGCTACACCGGTATCGGGACTCCACTTCCCAGTCTTATGTAAAGGGCCTGGTGGCTCACCTTGCTGCCACACACAGAGAATGGACCCTGAAAGGACTGTTGCCTGTCCTGCTTGAAGTGTCAGAACAGTTGAAAAATACAGCTTCATCGTGAGTACTCGGCAGTCACTAGTTGATTGACAAAAATATTTTTCAATACACTTAAAAACCTGCTACTTCCTCTACGGCTTTTAGGCTTGCAATGTAGTGTATTAAGCATTAGTGCGGCAGCTAGCCCCTGCCATGATAATACAATGACATTTAATGTAACATCCTGGCCCTCACCAAAACACATGAAAAAATGTCTGCAAGCCATTTCTCATTATAATTTGTTACTAAATAATCTATTTATGTACTTTTACTTATTATTTAATTTTTCAAGTGTAGTTTCAGCTGTGCGTTGATATGTCAGTCAGTCAGTTTCTCCTTTTATTTAAATAGATAATAACTATTAAGTCACACTTTGGCATCACTGTTAAAATTCGATTCTGCAGAAAAAGCATATGCCAGAGTGGGTTGTATGCTCTCCGTTGGTCCACTGTCCTTGTTGATGGCACAATCAAGTCAACTGAGGAGAATGGAGTGGACTACAATTTGCTTGTGCTATCCCAAGCCAACCTGCTTGCTGCCATCGTCGCTTATGGGGACCACAGGAAGAATGACAAGGCCTTTTCTATGGTAAGTAAGACTACGGTAACAACATGGATAGGGCACCTAGAAACAGTTTTGATAAATCAAAGCCACTAGAAAATACGAAATGCTTAGGTTCCAAAGTCATATATTTTGTCATATTATATTCCCTTTCCCGTAAGATCCATGAAATCTTGAACGTGCCAATGGTTAAAGAAGTGATCAACTGCCATGGTGGCAATTACAAATCACGTCTTCAAAAGCACCCAAACCAGCTAGCAGGACAGTTTACTATTCCTGAAAGTATTCGCTGACTGAATATGCGGCGTGACATCTTTGATTAGAATAGTCACCTATAAATGTGACTACTTTCAAGGAAGGGCAGGCCCCACAGGGGGCAGCACCCTACATATAATCCAGACTACATCCCATCTGTTTATAGTCTACATGACTGATTACATGATAAGAATAATATTAAAAAAAAAATATTCCCTTTCCAGCTACATACATCCTGGGTGTCAATCGGCAAGGAAAAGTTATCCAAATGGTTGGATGTGTTACTGGCGATCCCGCCAGATTCCGGACCGCACATCTGTGTCACTTTCTCGGTCCTCTGCCGACACCTGCAGCAAATCGGGGACAGTGGCACCATTGAACAACACAAGGTATGTTATACAACTGAAGAATGAAGGGAAGGTAACACAAGAAAACTAAAAACCAATAACAAAAAAATCATGCTGTGTAAAGTACGAAACAAAAAGCTATTTATTTATTATAACCTTATGCAACACAAAGGTACAAAGGCAGACTTAATGTCTTAGGCATTCCCTACCAGTCAACCTAGGGTAGTGAAGAGAAAACATGGCAGGTGCATAAAAAAAAGAAAAGATTAATAAGAAAACAAGGGAACAAATGTATATACTATTCTTAGACTTGTTAATTTTTAAAGGATAAAAAACCTCCTAAATCTTCTAAAAACCACCCATCACCTTGTCACCAAGATTGCTTACTCCTGTTATATGATATCGACACCTCTGGGCTCAAAGGTCGTAAAGGACATTTTGGCGAAAATGACTTTTTGATGCAGTTTTACTGAGTTTTTAATTCTCTATCGATCTGTATATTCCGTTTTACGAAATTCGCAAAAAAAATGCCTTTACGACCCACATAATTTGAGACGTTAAACGAAATGTACCGTTAAAATATGGAAGTAAATAACACTCAGTTACCAGAGCGAACTCATTTTGGTAGTAAAGCAAAATAAAAAACAACTTTTGGGGTTAAAATACATTATAAATGTCAATTGTCCTTTACCTCCTTAGGTGGTTAATATAAGTCATTTTAAAAATTTGGATGTAAGGGATATCGTCTTTGCAAATTGTCCTTTACACCCTTGCAAGTTAAAATAAAGGAACATAAGTGTCCTTTACTACCTAGTTTCTTTTCAATTATGTGCTTCCACTAAGGGCGTATTATAAACTTAAGTGAGAAATTGTCCCATAAATCCTAGAATATTCACTAGTGTATACTACTATATTTTCTTTATTAATCATGAAATAACATAATCATACAAACAAAACGTACATTTTCGTAATCAAATTGAGATCGTTTATTATTTTCTATAAGTAAACACAAAGCTTTTATAATAATTATCTTTGAAATAATAATGATAGATTAAGATTGTAGTAATTACGTAAGTTACGTGTTCCTTACAAGTCCTTTTCTCCACTCCCATCTTTGCTCTTTTGATTTGTTTTTCTTTATTAATCAACTTTATTTGTATAATCTCAATCAGTTTGATTAGAAGATGAGAAATAAGTCATCATCATTCTGATGATTTATTTACTCATCTTCAATATCAAAAGTGTTGAACACGCCACATGGTATATATGGATTATACTATTCCAGAAAATATTCGGTGTTTAATTTCACCATTTATGAAAGTCACACACAGGATGTTAATTGCTATATGTGATGGCAAAAGAGGGAGTAATGAAATTGCAACTTGCTTAACGAAATATCTTGAGGAAAAGGATAAAATGGGCGTAAATCATCTGTTGATGTGCTGTGATTCGTGTTGTGGTCAAAACAAAAATAAAACTGTATTGGCTGCCATGAATCAATTCTTGAAATCAGCAATTAATTTGGAGGTCATTCAAATTAACTATTTACTCCCGGGCCATACATACATGCCCGACGATACAGTTCATGCAATAATAGAAAGGGAAGTGCGAAAACTTATTAAATGGAGTCCCTCACAGTGGCCCACATATTTTGAATCGGCCCCACAAAAGACCAAGACCTTACAAAGTCAATGTCATGGAATATACTGACTTTTTAAATTTTGATCAATTAGCTCTCAATACATTCACGCCAAAGACATTAAAAAATATCAAATTTAAAAACATCAGAGTCGCCACATTAAAAAAAAGCATAACGACAAAATGTTCGTCAAATACTCTATGGAAAATAAAGCAGAGACTCATTCTATAACATTATTTGAGATATCCTCAGATAAAGGAAAGGGGAAGGGAAAGTACAAAGGGTATAAAAGCCAGATTAACAATGAACCAGTGATTGCTATGGATGCAGTAAAACAGCTATATAACAGTAGATTACCAATAGCCGCTGCTAAGTATAAAGATCTCACAAACCTCTGTGAAAATGGGACTTTACCTAAAAGGTTTCACAAAGAATACAGGGAACTTCCATGCAATTCCGAGCTACGTGAGACTTTAAACGAAACGGACGAAGATGATGATGAAAATGATATTGAAGATGAGTAAATAAATCATCAGAATGATGATGACTTATTTCTCATCTTCTAATCAAACTGATTGAGATTATACAAATAAAGTTGATTAATAAAGAAAAACAAATCAAAAGAGCAAAGATGGGAGTGGAGAAAAGGACTTGTAAGGAAAACGTAACTTACGTAATTACTAAAATCTTAATCTATCATTATTATTTCAAAGATAATTATTATAAAAGCTTTGTGTTCACTTATAGAAAATAATAAACGATCTCAATTTGATTACGAAAATGTACGTTTTGTTTGTATGATTATGTTATTTCATGATTAATAAAGAAAATATAGTAGTATACACATAAATATATTTAAAAATTACGTGAGCCATTTAATAATTAAGTTTAATTATCAATTAATCCTTTTAGAATACCTTAGTGGGTGATCCTTTAGAACCTAAAAAATATTGCACTTGTCCATTATTTCCTTACTTTGATTAATTTTGCACAGTAAAGTAGATTTACGCCCTAAGCTAAAATCATAAGATGAAAATTTTAAGGGGGTAAAGGACATTTATTTTTAAATTTGTGGTCGTAAAGGAAATCTATCTCGATAAATAAAGCATTAGGGTAAAATTGTAATACTGCCCAAGAGAGTACTATGAACTCTAAGCACTTTTCCAAAGTTTCATTTAAATAGCTCAAGAAACAAAAAAGTTAGAGTAAAAATACGTTTTTTTTTTTCGTTTTTTGCTTCTCCTGAAAAGTTGTATTTTGTCCTTTACGACCTTTGAGCCCAGAGGTGTCGATATGTATTGCGGTACAAGTCTTAGGAGGCATATGTTAATTTAGTGTTTAAAGTGCTAATTTAAATAACTCTATGGTTGTATTTTCAAAGAAAGTCTTTAATGAAGTTGGCTTACTAAGGTCTATTTTAAAGTATATTATTGATACCCAACATGGAAACTTTCCAAAAATATATTCGGGTGCAATTTTTTTTAAATTGTATTTTTTTTTAAGAATCCTTGCTCTGACATTTACAAATACAACATAAAAAAATATTAGCCAAATAAGAGCAGCTGTGCTAAATTGATGCGTTTACATACACATACATTCGCAAATATTTTTTATTTCTATAGAATATATCGCTCATAGAAAGGCCTGTTGAAACCTAAGCTGATATGGCGATATCCGCGGTAGTGACCACTATTTGTAGCGAAAGGCCAATGCAAAATATTGGCATGTTTTACTTTTTTCTTTTCGCCAGGAATGAGACCTAGATTATATGTTAGAGGCCAATACGAGGAATCAGTAGCAAAAAGAAATAGGTCTTCAAACCGTAACCAAGTGAAGACCTATAGAAGCATTGCTAGTATCTTATATTAGTTAATTGCTAGTGTTACCTACTTGTCTTATAAATGGAAATACTTCCATACGTGATATTTTGAGGTTTCCATTAATAAAGTTGGTTATTATTGTTATATTTCTATCATCACCAATACTATTAAAAAAAAAGAAGTGATAAACGAATCGAAACGATACGCGTAGTGTTGCAATAGTATTTGATGACCACTATTGTAACACTATTTAACGCGTGCCCACCAGAAACACTGAAATCAAAACTATTTATTCAATAATTAGCATATGTTTTTACGAAAATATGTTGTTAATTATATATCATCAGTACTCGTCTCTCTTCCCATATTATGTCTTATCATGAAATCCAGAAATTCAGCTGAAGTACTTAAGTTTGGTTGATGTCCCCCATGAACCCACGCCATGAACCACAACACAGACATGACGTGGCTACAACAACCAAGTGTTCTTTTCCCAGAAATACAGGGAATGTGAATGTGTCAGATACAATTGTTTTAGTACCTAATACAAAATCAGCAAAGGAAAAATATAACATTAACAACCTACTTACATAGCCAGACAACTGCAATAAGTCACTTAGCCTCCATCTGATAATGATAGGACTTGGATGATAAATTATAAGACTATTCATTACAACTGGACTCCAAGACAAGGGAACTAAATTCTCTACAAGCTCTTGAATGTGCCATCCACCGTGCAATATCAGTTTCTTCTGCTTTTTATTTTCTTAGAAGTGCATTTTAGCTGACTTTATGATTTTCTCTTAGATTTTTATTACAGGCATTGTTATCATATTTTCGAATCATGAAAAACGAGTGTGACACGAAGTGAAGACACGAGTTCATTTTAAAACTCGGGTGTGTCTTAACTAAGCCTTTTTAGAATTACGATTTGAGGACTCTTGTTCTTTACAACACTAGCCTACCACGCCCGGCGATATATGCGGAAGTGGGGATGCGGAATGATGAGTTGATAAATATCAGACACGGAGCATTTTTTATTTAAGAAAAGGCCTGAAAAAAAACAATAACAATCAATTAAATTGCCCCATAATTTGGTTCGGTTATCTTTTTACTATTGATGTCTCATACAGTCTTTTAAGATACCTATAGCCAAAGCTTCACATTTGCCGAATCGAGCCTTTAAGGTTAAACTAGTCGACACTTTTTCTATACAAACTTTGGGGGGGTATTACTCCACAGTTTGACATTGTACATCCAAAGTAAAACATGATATGGTTTTATCTTATACTTAATTTTGTCTACGGAAACAGAAAAACAAAAATAATTTCCGTTACAAAGTTATGAGCCAACAAAGTTTCTGTCTTTTGATGATTTTAACACAACTTTAAGTGTAACAAAGCAACGAAAATCGTATAAAATCTCAAAAACTAAGTCGGTACCGACAAACTTTTATTATCGAAGAGTTCTATACAATTCATTTGTGTTAGATTTATGCAATGGTTGTTTCATAAAACCCGATTTTCCAAAGCACTACTCTCAGATATTACGCACCGTCTAATTTCATTTCAGTTCGGAACGGTGTTTGTGTGCATGCGAACCATACGATGTGCATACATTTTAGCGTCTAACTGCTCATACTTGATATTATCGCTGTCGGACACAATATCAGATGAAACATCGCAATTTTTGACCTCACCCATAAGCGAGTTCGAGCCAGCGACTAGTTCAGCCTTAAAGTGACGACCTGACGACTCGAGTTCTTTGCAACACTAGGCTGCCCCCTAAAGCTTAGCGTCCACCGCGTCGGAATTGGAGCGTACGCAGTGTCGGTATTTACAAAATGCCGATTGGGTGCATCTACTGCTTTCGGTTTTTTATCGGCAATTTCCGTTCCAGTGTATACCCTGTACCATACAAATAAATACAAAGGAACGACTCCGTCTGCTCCGTACGCTCCGATCCCGACGCAGGGGACGCTTAAATTAACACACCAAGCGAACGAAACGATACGATACGATACGCTGCGATACGGAAGTGGGACGCGACGCGAGTAACTCATTAGAGTTGCCGTGTAGTATAAACAATAAGAAATTTAAAGACATGGAGTATTTATATTGAAGAAAAATAACGTCTGATAAAATAACATTAGCAATCTACTAAATAGTCTCTAACTTCATTCGGTTACGGTTGGTAGGCATAATTCATTTTACCTTTGATTTCCCATACAGTCCTCTATGATATGGCTTAGGTATCACTATTGGCCAAAAGAAAAAAAAAACATACCAGCAATGTATTGCTAAAGTTTTATTCCCTTTACTTGTGAAACTATTTTCGCTCGGTCGTCCAGACACTACTATTTTCAATGAATTACAAGAAACATGTAACCGAGATATTTGTAATACATAACATGATTGAAAAGAGTGTCCGTGGAGATCTATGCTTTGGAATGTGCAATTAGTATCATTTTCCTGACTGACTGACTTCTAGACATTCCAAAATTGCCTGTAAATGGTTTATTTGAAATAAAATGCTTTGAATATTTGAATCTATAATCGACTATTGACCTTTGAAAAGCATTTGTTTAGTGTTGAAGTGGAAGTAACACTTTTAGTAACCTTACTTGAGACTCACCAGTTAAGAACTATGACATAAATAGAGTCACGTCGTCGGTAGAGGTATCAGGCAGCATTGTGATTGTTTTTTTTTTTTTGGGTGGCTGGGGTGTGAAGAGGTGACATGAGAGATTTTTCTAATTACATAATGTCAATTATCTTACACAGACAAAAATGCTAGAAAGCTTCACAAAGAGCGTCATCAGCGTGAAAGCCCGTCCCAACGCCAACTACATCAAGGGCTGCCACGACCTGCTGCGCCAGCTCGGGCCCGGGGAGGTGCGCGACGCCTTGCTCCCGGCCCTGCACAAGGCCATGCTGCGCAGCCCGGAGACCATCGTGCAGGCGGTGGGCGAAGTCTTCGCCAGTCTCGATGTGGAGCTGGATGGATTAGCTGTTGATATTGGGAAGAGTTTGATTGGTAACGACTTTCTTGGATTTTTAGTTGTCAAGTCTTGTTCATGTTGACTGATGTATCGATAAGCGTCGCATTGTGCGCTCATTTAACAAACAAAGCTGGTTTTCCTAGTCAGTTTTATTTTTTCTCCTTTCCAGTGAACTTACACTCTAAAGACGAATGGGTGCGAGGTGAGGCGCTGTGTGCCCTGGAGCGGCTGGCGGCGCGCTGCTCGCAGGTGGCGGCGGCGCGCGCGCTGCTCACGCACGCCTTCGCCGAGTACAACGGCGCCAGCGGCAAGCTCACCTCCAGCGAGGATAAGATTGCGGTGCTCCTCGTAAGTATACTTTATCAGACTATGTGTCCATCCATTGCAGATAGGACTCCTTCCAAAACGAAAAGTGAAGAAGTTTTTGCTTTATAAACAAATTAATGTAATCGAGTTTGTGATATTCAAGTTGTGTTCCTGTATGAGCGACTAATGAAATGCAACCGTTGGAATTTTTAATAGTATTGAATAGATTTCAAAATGCGACATTTATAAATAAACGATATTGTATTCTATTCATTATAACTCGGACAATGGTTTGAACTTTCCTTATGAACATTGTTGTTTGTTAACAAATATTTTCATCCGCAGGGTGTGAGCACACTGCGCGCGCTGCCGCTGCGCGGCGCGGCGCGGCTCGGCCTGTTCCACGACGCCGCCGCGCAGCTGGCGCGCGTGCTGGACAGCGAGTCGCACGAGAGGACGCTGTGCGTCGCGCTCGACACGCTGCAGAAGTGGACCATCGGCTTGGACGCACCCTTGCCGGACAAAATACTCGACATATTCAAGGTGAGATATAGGACGTCAAACCTTACAATTGCCTATTTTTCGTTATAAAAGAGGAATCGGCACTCGAAAAAACTAATCTGAGCGACCACACGCGTGTTTACAAGCAGATAATTATAACACTATGCAAAATAAAACACGATGTAGCGAAATAACGTGCACAAAGTTCCTTTCAGATTTGTATCATAGTCCTAAAATGTAATAAGACGCTTAAATACAAAAAAATAATCAACAAATTCGTCTCCAGAAAAACCTGTCAGCTAAGAGCACAACGCAGAACGTGCGCATTTCGTACGTGAGCATGGCGGCCGCGTGCGTGCGCGCGTGCGGCGCCGCGCCGCAGCAAGCCGCCGCGCTGCAGCCCGTGCTCCTCAAGGCTGTGGAGAAGGCCATGCAGCAGCCACTGCAGGTACGTACGTGAGCATGGCGGCCGCGTGCGTGCGCGCGTGCGGCGCCGCGCCGCAGCAAGCCGCCGCGCTGCAGCCCGTGCTCCTCAAGGCAGTGGAGAAGGCCATGCAGCAGCCACTGCAGGTACGTACGTGAGCATGGCGGCCGCGTGCGTGCGCGCGTGCGGCGCCGCGCCGCAGCAAGCCGCCGCGCTGCAGCCCGTGCTCCTCAAGGCAGTGGAGAAGGCCATGCAGCAGCCACTGCAGGTACGTACGTGAGCATGGCGGCCGCGTGCGTGCGCGCGTGCGGCGCCGCGCCGCAGCAAGCCGCCGCGCTGCAGCCCGTGCTCCTCAAGGCAGTGGAGAAGGCCATGCAGCAGCCACTGCAGGTACGTACGTGAGCATGGCGGCCGCGTGCGTGCGCGCGTGCGGCGCCGCGCCGCAGCAAGCCGCCGCGCTGCAGCCCGTGCTCCTCAAGGCAGTGGAGAAGGCCATGCAGCAGCCACTGCAGGTACGTACGTGAGCATGGCGGCCGCGTGCGTGCGCGCGTGCGGCGCCGCGCCGCAGCAAGCCGCCGCGCTGCAGCCCGTGCTCCTCAAGGCAGTGGAGAAGGCCATGCAGCAGCCACTGCAGGTACGTACGTGAGCATGGCGGCCGCGTGCGTGCGCGCGTGCGGCGCCGCGCCGCAGCAAGCCGCCGCGCTGCAGCCCGTGCTCCTCAAGGCAGTGGAGAAGGCCATGCAGCAGCCACTGCAGGTACGTACGTGAGCATGGCGGCCGCGTGCGTGCGCGCGTGCGGCGCCGCGCCGCAGCAAGCCGCCGCGCTGCAGCCCGTGCTCCTCAAGGCAGTGGAGAAGGCCATGCAGCAGCCACTGCAGGTACGTACGTGAGCATGGCGGCCGCGTGCGTGCGCGCGTGCGGCGCCGCGCCGCAGCAAGCCGCCGCGCTGCAGCCCGTGCTCCTCAAGGCAGTGGAGAAGGCCATGCAGCAGCCACTGCAGGTACGTACGTGAGCATGGCGGCCGCGTGCGTGCGCGCGTGCGGCGCCGCGCCGCAGCAAGCCGCCGCGCTGCAGCCCGTGCTCCTCAAGGCAGTGGAGAAGGCCATGCAGCAGCCACTGCAGGTACGTACGTGAGCATGGCGGCCGCGTGCGTGCGCGCGTGCGGCGCCGCGCCGCAGCAAGCCGCCGCGCTGCAGCCCGTGCTCCTCAAGGCAGTGGAGAAGGCCATGCAGCAGCCACTGCAGGTACGTACGTGAGCATGGCGGCCGCGTGCGTGCGCGCGTGCGGCGCCGCGCCGCAGCAAGCCGCCGCGCTGCAGCCCGTGCTCCTCAAGGCAGTGGAGAAGGCCATGCAGCAGCCACTGCAGGTACGTACGTGAGCATGGCGGCCGCGTGCGTGCGCGCGTGCGGCGCCGCGCCGCAGCAAGCCGCCGCGCTGCAGCCCGTGCTCCTCAAGGCAGTGGAGAAGGCCATGCAGCAGCCACTGCAGGTACGTACGTGAGCATGGCGGCCGCGTGCGTGCGCGCGTGCGGCGCCGCGCCGCAGCAAGCCGCCGCGCTGCAGCCCGTGCTCCTCAAGGCAGTGGAGAAGGCCATGCAGCAGCCACTGCAGGTACGTACGTGAGCATGGCGGCCGCGTGCGTGCGCGCGTGCGGCGCCGCGCCGCAGCAAGCCGCCGCGCTGCAGCCCGTGCTCCTCAAGGCAGTGGAGAAGGCCATGCAGCAGCCACTGCAGGTACGTACGTGAGCATGGCGGCCGCGTGCGTGCGCGCGTGCGGCGCCGCGCCGCAGCAAGCCGCCGCGCTGCAGCCCGTGCTCCTCAAGGCAGTGGAGAAGGCCATGCAGCAGCCACTGCAGGTACGTACGTGAGCATGGCGGCCGCGTGCGTGCGCGCGTGCGGCGCCGCGCCGCAGCAAGCCGCCGCGCTGCAGCCCGTGCTCCTCAAGGCAGTGGAGAAGGCCATGCAGCAGCCACTGCAGGTACGTACGTGAGCATGGCGGCCGCGTGCGTGCGCGCTTGCGGCGCCGCGCCGCAGCAAGCCGCCGCGCTGCAGCCCGTGCTCCTCAAGGCAGTGGAGAAGGCCATGCAGCAGCCACTGCAGGTACGTACGTGAGCATGGCGGCCGCGTGCATGCGCGCGTGCGGCGCCGCGCCGCAGCAAGCCGCCGCGCTGCAGCCCGTGCTCCTCAAGGCAGTGGAGAAGGCCATGCAGCAGCCACTGCAGGTACGTACGTGAGCATGGCGGCCGCGTGCGTACACAATTAAATTATCAATGGTTTTTTTCACCGCCAACAAAGTTGTGTACAATAAGGAATATGCAATTAACTTTTTCATTTAATATTGTGCAGCACCTGGTAGTAAGCGAGGGTATCTGCGCGATGCTGGGCCTGACGCTGCTGGACACGGCGCGCGAGCTGCCCAGCAAGACGGCCGTGTGGGGAGCGCTGGTGCACCCAGACAAGCATGTGCTTCTCCACGACAGGGTGCTCACCGCTGCCAGCGATGACGGTAACTATCGCGTAGTTTTTCTTTTTGCTAATTGATACTGAAGCATCCTGTGATGTGTTAGAGACCTAGAACAGTCGTCAGATATTTAGCTTGTTTATGAATCTAGATCACAATTTAAGACTTTAGGTTGAATTACTTTTGGGCCTGCCACGCCATTGTTTGAAGATACGTATGCATTTATCATTTTTGATGCGTTACGCGTCATCATACATAATAGCTATTTTTTGTAAGTATATAAAATTTAAGTCAACGTGATTCAAACCAAAAACGGATATTATCGAAAATGGTCGTGTAGCAGGCATGCATTAAAATAAATTATAACGAAATTAAAGACTTAAAATATCCACGACGAGTGGTATTATTGATTCAATGCTGAATTATATTCAGGCATGAGTCGTAGTTGTCAGCACTCACAGGTAGGTGTTTGATTAACTTCTCCGCTTCACCTTTCAATTTAGATTTTAGGAACTTCATCTTCTGCGTTTTGTTTAGCGTTGGATTGTTATGAATCATCTCAATGAATAAATCTCTGAAAGAGATCCAATTGCTGAAAGCTCCATTGAACTCCGGCAGTTCCATACGCGGTGTTGTTTTTTCGTAATGAGTTATTCAAAGATTCTTCTAGGCTCGCAATGCTCATATTTTGCTTCGTACTCCTTATCGTTTCCTTGCAGTAGGTAGCTTAGTTCCCAATGTATTTTGTGGATGGATTCCCACTTAGAACTTAGTATGTTTAGTTGATCTTGAAGTTGCCACTTCTCTTTCATATTATCCAGATTAGTTTTGGAGCCCGCTCGCTTCAAGGCGTTGAAGTTACATATTTGATTACGTAACAACGTTGACAAGTGATGGTTCGTCTCATCTCCGAATTGTTGGTGAACTCCAGTTGTATCAAATTGCGGTGTTTCTAGTGGTTGTGGGGTTTTCGGTTTTGAGACACCCGAAAATCCTGGTTCATTCCTTAAATTGTCTCGTAGTTGATTCATTGACTGCATTGATTCGTTGAACATGCTTCTTGTTATTTCGAAAATGTTCTTCTCAAAGTAGTCATGGTCGCTTTGAGCTGACTCATACTTCTTCAAGACCTCATGATTTGTCTGAAATTCATCCCAAAAGGATTGTAAAGCTTCGATGCGTTTGTTAAGGTAATCAATGGACTTTCTCTTCTCAGAATCCTTTTTGTAATTCGTTTGCAGAGCCTTGATATTCTCGTAGCTACTTTGTTGCATAGTTATAAGTTCTGCAAATTCGAGGTAGTCTTCTTTCGACATTGTTACTTGTTGGTTATACATATTATGTCGTTTCAATCGCAGTGGACGTCGTTTCAATCGCAGTGGACGTTATCCCCGATGATTATTCCTTGTTTCGGTTTGTAGCGGTAGACGTAATCTCCGCAGGTTTGTAGCAGTAGACGTAATCTCCGCTGGTTTGTAAGTTCGATGTTCAAATAATGATCGACTCACCTTTGTTTGTTGCTCGAAGGACCAAAAGGACCAGTCAGGACCAAATGACCCAATCCGGCTCGAAGGACCAAAAAAATGTTGGACTATTTCGCCGTTGGCGATTCTCCAGTAGTTGTTGTACAAGGTGTGACAACACACAAACTTGATTTACATTATATAATAATATCTATTCAAATTGTCATGTGTTAAATTGCACTGTTAAATTCATCGTCGGTCGGTGCAATGGTTAAACGATCGGCTGCTGCGCTGCGTGTCGCGGGTTCGATTCCCGCACAGAACAAATATTTGTATAATCTACAAATAATTCTTCCGTGTCTGGGTGTCTTGTGTATTATGTGACTTTATGAGAATTACTACGGATGGATGTTAAATGAACCATTTATTATGTAATATATTGTTTATTAAACTTACTGGGTATCACTATAGCATTTACCCCTTTATAGTCCTAATACAGGTGGTGTTGCTATGCAGAACAGTGTTGGAAAACTACCAAAATGTTGCCAGCGAACAAAATTCGCCGGTTTACAGAGCATTAATCCTCGTCCTACTATCTCCGAGCAAGGCTGTCCGAAGTACCGCCATAGAGGAAGTTAAGGCCCTACTTGCCAAGGAAGATCGGGTCTTATTGGCGAGGTATTTAGCGCTAAAGTTGAATGAGGTGCTGGAGGAAGGAAAGGTGTTTAGCGGCAAGGAGAAGTCACCGACTGATGAGAAGGGAGGCGGAGAAGTGACGGGGAAAATGATCTTGGATTGTTGTCACGCACTGTGTTCATTTAGAGGTGAGATTTATCCTGTAGTCACATTATTTCAATTATCCCTAAGTTTTCAAATATTTTGTCGATAACACTACTGAAGGAACCTTTTAAGCAGTCCTAACGTCCCGAGATGTGGCATGGCAGTTCGGGTCGAAATAGTTTTTAAGCTAACTTGTCAATTTAGAAATATAGTCTACTATCTTTTATGCAAAATTTTTTTTCTACAATTTCTTCTATAGTCTACTAAATTCGACGGCATGGTTGGTGCAGGGGTTGAGCGATAGACTGCTCCGCTGCGTGTCGCGGGTTCAGTTCCCGGTCGTAACAAATATTTGCATGGCCTACAAATAATGGTTCCAAGTCTGGCTATCTTGTGTATGTGAGTTTACATGCCTGTGAACGCGTCCATGATCAGGAGTAATCCCTAGTGGGGACAATGATTTAAAAAAAAAAGAAATCGTTGAATTTCGTACGCCAAATAGTTAAATGTAGATCGATAAGCAACCTGCTTATGTAAAAAACATTATAATGACACATAAGGTAAACAACATTAGACCTTATCTCGTTCTTCTATTTGTAGATTACGCTGAGAAGGACTCTCAAGAGCTGGCCATAGCGATACTACCGAGCTGCCACCACCCACTGGCTGCTGCTGTGAACAGCCGCGCGTGGACCAAGCTGCTGGGCTACCTGCGCCACGAGCCCAAGAAGCTGGTGGGGCTGTACTCCAACAACCTCAAGAACAAGTATATCGCCGGCTACACACCCAACGAGGTAAAACTCTGGGAAATCTGCACAGCCTGTTGCCAACTATAGGGGAAGGTTTCCAGTTTAATCAGAAGTATCAATAATACCAGTATTTTACATCAAGTGACTTCCTATCTATCTGACCCTCCTGAACTCAGGAACTGGGGAAAACGGTACCATTTGGCTAATATGGCAATTTTTTTGGTGTCTGTGCCATAGACAACTGGGAAGAATGACTTAGCATGCTTACCGAAGCAGAGGAGTCTCCGTATGTAATGGATGGTCACCCATCAACGGATCGACCTCAGCAAACGTTGCGGAAAGTCGAAAAACGAACTGTACAGCTGTTATTTAGTCACAAGCTCTTCACTCAGGGAAATTCATACTGCACCAAAAAAGAAAAGTAACGAAATTAAATATTTAGCAAACACATCTAAACATATTCATTGCGACTTTAGTTTACATTATTTTGGAATTATTAAAAAAAATGTTGGTTAGTTAGGACTTCATTAACGAACTGTTTCGGTTTTGCTGTAGCGCCGTAAAGGTACCAAGCAAAAAGGATTAATATTTTAAACTGATCTAAAGTTGAAATAATTATAAACGTCACTTTTTTTTCAAGTGGATATTCTTTGTGATCAATCCTTGTATTAAAACGTGACTCTTCCACCAGACATTATCAAACGTGGTGGCGACGCTAGTGGCCACTAACCCGGAGGTGGTGGCGGGCAGCGCGCTGCAGTGCGCGCTGGACACGCTGCAGGACCCCGAGCTGCTGCGGGTCACGAGGGACGAGTACTTCACCTACCTCACGCCCGAAGGAGTGCTGTACGACAAGAGTTCGGTGCCTGGGTGAGTTCTACACAACAGATAGCTCTCTTTGAAACTTATATTTATTCATAATATTGTCTATAATTATAACTCTCTTGTAGAGACTAATTTTATTTGCGTAGGCAGATGTGTAGCGGTGTCTATGACGCTACATTACATTGTAACTAAGAAATTCGAAATGCTGCATCGCGATAGCAGAGTTCTCCGCGCGATTATTACACATACAACAGCCCGAAAATCTATTACCGTGCATTTGCCACAACATCTGTCTGGTCGCAGGATCCTCCATTTTCAGCTGAAGCTGAGATATGATAGACTTTACACCCTGTTCCGCATACCCCTAAAGATATATAACAGATAACATGTACCTACACTTGTTTATTGCTAAAAGTAAGGGAATAAACAGACAGACGAAAAAGCCAACTTTGTTTTGTATTATCTATACTCCATTCGAAATGAGATTAGACATTTCAAAAACCATTATGCCTTTTCTTTTAATTATTGATAGGCTTGCATTTGACCACTATCTCATCTGATGGTAAGCGATGATGTGGCCGACGATGGAGCACGCTTGCCTAGAAGATATGTTAGGGACATCAATGAAACTAACCACAAGATTGAGATTTTAAAATTTAATTTAGCATTATAAAAACTTAATCATAACTGTGATATCCTGGAAAAACTACTATACAAAAAATTACAATGTAAATTTTCTTGTGCCTAGTAATGAAGACAACAAAGAGATGAACCTGAAGCGTGAGAGCAAGGCGTACAGCTACAAGGAGCAGCTGGAGGAGCTGCAGCTGCGCCGCGAACTGGAGGAGAAGAACAAGCGGGAAGGCAAGGTTAAAGAGGTCAGTGGGATGTACCAAAGAAAATTATAATATTGAGTCGCATTCATCGATACATTTTAATGCGGGGTCGTGCAAGCAATACAAGTAAATTAACCCGGCTTTCATGTGAAAATAAAGAACACAACAAATGAATAAAATAAAAATCTAAACATTAAACTTCGCGCGCCTACGCGGTTACACTAAGTAACCATTTCGTGTTCAAAGCGAAATTAAAATTCATTCATAACATACGATACCTACGACATGCATTATGCAATGTTGCCGCTCTGGGCGCAATCTCTCCGATCTCACTCTAACATTTAAAATTAAAATAAAAGAGATGAACACTAGTGTGTTGTTGTCTTTTTCTATCGCAAAGGCTTTCGTATTTGGCTTAATCTTCTATCTCTACTTTTCCTATAAAAACATCAAAATGTGAGTCTGTGTGGGTAAAATTTGATACTGTGTGTAAGTACTAATTCGAAAATTTTGTTCTAATAAAAACTGGGCTTTTGGCAAAATTATGAATGAGATGTGTAAGTTTACGAAAATTACGAGTGTTTTCAATGAGTTGCTTCTATGCGCAGTGAAGTTGCGCAGATCGCGATTTTCGATTAATGATGCTTACTTCAATTTAGTTCAAATTTCTTTTAACGGCTATATCGGCGGCCAGCTAAAATGTTGTGACGACGATTGTAGCGACGCAAAGTTGTCTATAGATCGCTCTTAATTTTTTTTTATTCGGAATATTAGGAAAATAGTACATAGGTCAAGGTTTCTTGGCTTGCTTTATAGGGTATAAAGGCATCTGGCACGCCACTGTTTGAATGATATCCCAACTAGCTTGGGGTCGGCTTCCAGTCTAGCTGGATGTGGCTGAATACCCGTGTTTTACATGATCAGACCTCCACAACCCAGTTACTGGGCAACACGATACTGCTTGGATTAGACTAATGAACTTTAATGATCTCTATGAGACGTGTTTGTATACATATTCTTCATTCTAGGTGCCCCTGTCAGCTAAGCAGAAAGAGGCTATCAAAGCTCAGCTGGCTAAGGAGAGTGCAGTGCGACAGAGACTGAGCGCGGTAAGTTTACTCTATTTTGAAGTGAAAATTTCTTTAGATTGTACCGAGTACTTTATTTTGTGGACATTGACTGAGACTGAGCCGGCACGGTTCTTGAGCGCTCGGCGAAAGAGTGGGGATCGCTTTGCGCATCGAACACAGACAAAAAAAATGTCTACCTATTTTATTTTATTTTTTGTTTTACCTGCTATCTTCTTAAATCTGGTTGAAGGTAAAGGTTAAAAAAAAAAACATAAATAGTTTAAGACAGACGAACACAGCGACTTTGCTAGTCGCTGTGTTCGTCTGTCTGTTTTTCTATTTATTTATTAACCATGCAACAGATTATCACACGGTTTTCATTATCTTTTAGAGAATTTCTACCGGAAGGTATGCATATTGTAGCAAAGACGAAAAGGGTATGGGCCACCATTCATACAAACTTTGGCCAACAGTGGACATATATTAAGACAACTTCAATTCATAGTTTATGAAATAATAAACCGGTTACAACTATTACAGGTTTAACTAAAAGTCAGAGGAAATGAGTTAAATCAGTTTTAATTTTTATATTGCTAGAGTCAAAATGGCGGCTGTAGCATAGCAAAATAAACAAACTTTTTTATATATTTGGTTACCTTCGTCGTTTAAAATTAGAACAGCGTCTAAAAACACTATGTAAGTGGCTTCTAAGTATTAGCTTATTTATTCATCAACAAGTATCATTCAACATCAACATCTGTAGTATTTTATTTACATATTTTTACTTTTGTTAGTTAAGTATTGGTACAACATAAATAGTTCTTACCTGCCGTGGTTAAATCCATTCTTGTATCACAGATCACGGATTTCTGCAACTTCCAAAGAATGTCGTCTCATTTGAGTAATAATTAAAGCACAATTAACACAGCGTTGGCTTCTGCGGGTCGAAATATGGTACATACGAGTCGGTTTCCATCTGTCGGACGCTGGAGTTATTATAGAAACAGAGTCCGAGATAGAGCGGCCGGGATCATTGTCGTACATAGCAGATTCAGAATCCATAGGCTGGGGTCGTCGGGAATAGCGAGTGCAGAGTTCATTATGAAAGCGAATAGTAATAATAGTAAATAGTAAGTTAGAAACTGAAGCAAATAGTCGCAATGGACCAAATGCATAATATTGATTTAACAAATGATGTTAAAAAAATTATGTTCTGGTCGATTATTAAATTGAAAATTCTATGCAATCTTTAGTTTTATTCCGCCTGAAGGATTTTGAATACATGATCAAGAAATAATTGATAAAAATAAATTCAAAATGGTTGCAGGAACCAAGGAAACACTGAATTAATAAATATACTTATTGTTTAATATTATTTTTCCAAACTTTAACTGACGTAATATTATTTTAAGAATTATTTCTAGTAATTATTAAGATTTTTAGTATAAATAATAATCTGTCTATGGCATTGTAAACCTCTGGCCGTATCTGGACCAGCCCCTTTCAAAGATTTGTAAACACCCCTACAAAGAAATTCCTAACATTTTACCAACTTTTGAAAGGAACTTTCTCTGTGTACCTGTTTTGCGTTCTCGTCGACTAATAAAAATAAAATCGATGGATTAAAAATCACGAGTCAATTTAATGGCACGGATGTGTACTCGTCGTCATTAGGTACGTGCAGCAAGCGCAGGGAACCAATCACGAGTGTCGTCTATGATGCGAAGCGCGGCGAGCCAATCACTGACACTCTCCGCCCCCACGTTATACTTCATACCACCAAGAGACCTGTATTATTACTTCTGCGCAAGTAAAAGTTAGCGCTCAAGATCCATGCCGGGATCTGTAATGTAACGCTCGTTCGGGTAACTTCGGCGCGGGTTGGCCGACCTAACCCGAACGATTACGGTTTTATATTATTAGCAACATCTTGATGAAGTTTTAATTTTTGTTGTGTGGTCTTAGCATACACAGTTTTGTACTATTTGTAGTCGGGTTTTTTGTCAAAAATTCATATTCGTCAAAAATAACTGTCAGGAAACTTGAAACATTCCATCCGCATTCGATTTTGCTTTGGTTTAATTCTATCTCCCTTTGCAAAGTAGCTTACGCGCAGGTTTTTTTTCTAGTTAAACTTGCGCGTAGTGATAGCAGTGCGGCTGCTAGAGGCCGTGCAGCGCGGCTCAGCACCCGCCGTGTGTCGCGGCGCGCGCCGCGTGGTGGCGGCCGCGCTGGCCGCGCTGCGCAGCCCGCTGGCCGCGCCGCGCCTGCCCGACGCCTACTCCCACCTTAGGTTGGCGCTGCTGCCGCACCATGCGGCGCTAGGAGATATCCTGGCCAGGCTCACGTTACGGTAAGTCTTGTACCTCCACCGTCCGGCGCGCTGCGCAGCCCGCTGGCCGCGCCGCGCCTGCCCGACGCCTACTCCCACCTTAGGTTGGCGCTGCTGCCGCACCATGCGGCGCTAGGAGATATCCTGGCCAGGCTCACGTTACGGTAAGTCTTGTACCTCCACCGTCCGGCGCGCTGCGCAGCCCGCTGGCCGCGCCGCGCCTGCCCGACGCCTACTCCCACCTTAGGTTGGCGCTGCTGCCGCACCATGCGGCGCTAGGAGATATCCTGGCCAGGCTCACGTTACGGTAAGTCTTGTACCTCCACCGTCCGGCGCGCTGCGCAGCCCGCTGGCCGCGCCGCGCCTGCCCGACGCCTACTCCCACCTTAGGTTGGCGCTGCTGCCGCACCATGCGGCGCTAGGAGATATCCTGGCCAGGCTCACGTTACGGTAAGTCTTGTACCTCCACCGTCCGGCGCGCTGCGCAGCCCGCTGGCCGCGCCGCGCCTGCCCGACGCCTACTCCCACCTTAGGTTGGCGCTGCTGCCGCACCATGCGGCGCTAGGAGATATCCTGGCCAGGCTCACGTTACGGTAAGTCTTGTACCTCCACCGTCCGGCGCGCTGCGCAGCCCGCTGGCCGCGCCGCGCCTGCCCGACGCCTACTCCCACCTTAGGTTGGCGCTGCTGCCGCACCATGCGGCGCTAGGAGATATCCTGGCCAGGCTCACGTTACGGTAAGTCTTGTACCTCCACCGTCCGGCGCGCTGCGCAGCCCGCTGGCCGCGCCGCGCCTGCCCGACGCCTACTCCCACCTTAGGTTGGCGCTGCTGCCGCACCATGCGGCGCTAGGAGATATCCTGGCCAGGCTCACGTTACGGTAAGTCTTGTACCTCCACCGTCCGGCGCGCTGCGCAGCCCGCTGGCCGCGCCGCGCCTGCCCGACGCCTACTCCCACCTTAGGTTGGCGCTGCTGCCGCACCATGCGGCGCTAGGAGATATCCTGGCCAGGCTCACGTTACGGTAAGTCTTGTACCTCCACCGTCCGGCGCGCTGCGCAGCCCGCTGGCCGCGCCGCGCCTGCCCGACGCCTACTCCCACCTTAGGTTGGCGCTGCTGCCGCACCATGCGGCGCTAGGAGATATCCTGGCCAGGCTCACGTTACGGTAAGTCTTGTACCTCCACCGTCCGGCGCGCTGCGCAGCCCGCTGGCCGCGCCGCGCCTGCCCGACGCCTACTCCCACCTTAGGTTGGCGCTGCTGCCGCACCATGCGGCGCTAGGAGATATCCTGGCCAGGCTCACGTTACGGTAAGTCTTGTACCTCCACCGTCCGGCGCGCTGCGCAGCCCGCTGGCCGCGCCGCGCCTGCCCGACGCCTACTCCCACCTTAGGTTGGCGCTGCTGCCGCACCATGCGGCGCTAGGAGATATCCTGGCCAGGCTCACGTTACGGTAAGTCTTGTACCTCCACCGTCCGGCGCGCTGCGCAGCCCGCTGGCCGCGCCGCGCCTGCCCGACGCCTACTCCCACCTTAGGTTGGCGCTGCTGCCGCACCATGCGGCGCTAGGAGATATCCTGGCCAGGCTCACGTTACGGTAAGTCTTGTACCTCCACCGTCCGGCGCGCTGCGCAGCCCGCTGGCCGCGCCGCGCCTGCCCGACGCCTACTCCCACCTTAGGTTGGCGCTGCTGCCGCACCATGCGGCGCTAGGAGATATCCTGGCCAGGCTCACGTTACGGTAAGTCTTGTACCTCCACCGTCCGGCGCGCTGCGCAGCCCGCTGGCCGCGCCGCGCCTGCCCGACGCCTACTCCCACCTTAGGTTGGCGCTGCTGCCGCACCATGCGGCGCTAGGAGATATCCTGGCCAGGCTCACGTTACGGTAAGTCTTGTACCTCCACTGCCCCAGAAGGAAGTAAATGTATTTAACATTATAATTATACAAGTAGAGAACCTCGAAGTCGTAATGTTTTATGCTCAAATTTTATTGGTTTTAAAATCTAACCTTTGTTTCTTTTATTATATGGCCTACCAAATAATTATGTGTAACCACTAAAAGCTAATTAGCTGGTGGATGTATACCAATTAGCTAGGGAATTTCTAGTCTATCCAATCGGTTCTTGTAGCAGTTTAGTAGCTCGCAAATGTATGCTTACAGTGTTAGACTTGATCGGCGAGATCAGCTTTATTTCGTTGCAATAAGATCGATATTTTTTATTCTTAACAATTTCATTTAATTATGAAAGTCTTTATTTCCCAGCTTACACAAGCCACAATGTGACCTAGAACCAAGCTGGGAGGATGACGAGCTGGATTCGGCAACCGCACGCACCATAAACCTCATGTACATGATCACATGCAGCAAGACATCCGCTGATGATGAAGACGATGCAGTTCCCAAGACCAACCACTTCACCGCGCCAGGGTTCTGCTACGCTTTCCCCTTGTTGAAGCTGGGTGAGTTGGTTTCACTTTGAAGGTTTTATTCTAGAAACGAAAGTATACCGTGATATTTATTTGTCTCGAAAATTGGCGTAGGTGTTGACTGATCTAATTTAGGACCTGCTGCATGTGACTAGCTAATGTTATCCTATGATGATAACATTAGCTAGTTAGACAACTCAACTTTGCTTTAATTTCTGGTTTTTTCAAAACTGTAATTCTTTATATCACTTAACCATTTTTGCAAATTCGAATGGAAAGAGAGAGCGATGGAGGCCCAAGAAAAGATGGATGGATTGTGTGAGAAGTTATATGAAAGACTCTAACTCCCTTTGTTAGTGATAGCGTGACGAGTGACAAGATAGAATGAAAGAAAAGAACGTGTTGTGCCGATCATAAATAAAACGGGACGGAAGGAGATATGAAATAACCGTCCAATACTTCCCGTAAAACTTAAAAGGTTATTGCTGATGTTGATGACGTTGGCACAGAGCTCACACTTTGGTTGTGGCCATCATAAATGAAGTCTAGAATCTCTAGGATGATTTATTGTCTGACAAATATTATTTTGGGCAGGTCTATCAAGCTCGGCTCTCCGGAGCGACGAGCAGACGATGCTGAACGGACTGGCGGTCATCGAGACGCACGCGGCGCTGCGTGACCAGGGAGACATGATGCACCCCGCACTGTTCCCCATCGACCACATGTTCCGCTTGCTCATCGATCTCATCAGTAAGTATAACACCGCATTATGAAAACCAGAAGTAATTTTTATTATCGTTATTACATTTCAATTTCAACTGTCTAGCTATCACGGTTCACGGTTCATCATTCAACCTGGTGACAGACAGACTGACAGTAGGGTTTTAGTAATAGGGGCCCGTTTTCAGTAACTGAGTACGGGATTCCCCTTGATAAGATTGGTATTAGATTTTCTGGTTCCTAACTACTCGTAGAGACTGAAAAAGAATAAAGCCAGACCAGCTGAAAATGCCTTCAACGATCCAAAGAAGTCGTAGTATGTATGTATGTTATGGGTACCTATCCAAGATCGACCTTGCAGCGGTTATTATTTTCGCTCGAGCTCCTCTCAGTTATCTGTCATAGTATTCACCTGAACATTTTGCAGGCAGTACAAGCGGTCGCGTGCAGGCTGCGTGCACGGTGTCCCTACTAGAGACAGCGCAGTGCGCCGCACGCGCAACTCTCTCGCTTGATGACGTCACGTGCCTGCTGGCGGGCTTACAGAACCCCATGGAGGTACGTAAATAACCCACTATAATGTATTCGCGTTATGAAAATATTAACTTATCGTCACTCACCTTAGCCACGTCCATTGATCATTTAGATTATAATAAACTAGCTTTTGCCCGCGGCTTCGCTCGCGTCAACTGTCTACTCTACCCTATTGAATTCATTGGTTACAAAAAATGTGATAAATGAAGAGCCGCTCGACCGATTTTGTGCAAAGTTCACATAAACCATCTACTAAATAGTCCGAACAAAGGCTAAACATTTGGTTTGGATAGGTGAGCCCGTTCTTGAGTTATAAAATTACAACGAAAAGTGGCATTGATATTAATATATATAGGTTAGAAAGCCGTGTTCACATTGACTTATTCAAGTAAGCCCTTGCAACAGTACAGACGCGTCTTTTGACAATTATAAATGTCCATTCGTAAAAATAAAAGTGAAAATTCTGACGATTGTGATTAAATTCTAAAATATCCTATTTTTGAAGATATCTATAATAGATGAATCACTACTTTCTTAACGCGAATAGATTATAGTACGTATTTTACCTGAAACAAAGCTCAAATTAATTTACTTACTTTAATACAAGTAAATGAAACTGACACATCCGATTTCCGTTGTATTTATGTTTTAATACTTATAATTTTCAAGTCATTGTCAGTCTCACTCGAGTTACGCAACAGTTAAGAATTAATTGCACACTCACTAGAAACCTTTCACACACAACCTAAAACCACAAAATCTCGAATAAAGTAACTCGTAAACTACCTCGACACAGTGCACCAGTCTAATCTCATATGGCGTGACTCGCAGGTGGTCCGCGACGCCGCCCTCCGCGCGCTGCTGTGCGTGGTGGAGTGCCTGCCGCCACTGCTTGAAGACCCGGAGTACGCACTCACGCTCACCAAGAGACTGCTCGTCGCCACCTTCGACATCTCCGAGGATAACAAGTGAGGAACAATTTCTAATAATGTACACAGCATATAGAACCCAATCTTCACAACCCTTATATTGCAAATGGTCAACCAAAATTAGACTTCACTGGGTTTTTGTTTGTGTTGAGAAATCATCAAATGATTTCTCTCGCTCTAGGGTGATACGAGAGGGCGTGTCAAACTAGAATAATACATTCAAAACTGCTTACTGATTAATGCAGTAGTAGTTTATCGCTTATTTTAAACCGTCAAAGGTGAAATGGTCAATAACTGTATGTTTCCCCTATGTCATCTCAAAATATTTGATAGATTTCGGGATCATTTGATGATTGGGATGAGGTGAGATCGCAGTCAAGCACTGGTTTATAACAATTTAAAAAAAAGTCGAATTCACAATGTAGTTGCTAAATATGCTTATCTCACTTTCATTGTATAGAAAGCTGGCCTCCGAGCTATGGAATCAGCTGCCGCTAGCCCAGCAGTGGAGCCGCGAGCCCGAGCTGGTGGAGCTGCTGCTGCAGGAGGTGCAGCACCCCGCCGAGCCCGTACAGCGCGCCGCCGCGGCTGCGCTCGCGCATCTCGTGGAGCGCAGCTCGGACGCTAATGCGGCTGAATATGTCTTGGAAAGGCTGCAGGATATATACTCGCAGAAGTTGCCTGTGAGTATTATGTTGGACTCTGATATAACGTAATAAACGCGTGGATTACACTCGTCCGTGTCGTGTCGTGTTGAAGCTTTTGTGTTTTGAATACAAGTGAACGCAATGATCGCTTTTTATTAAGATGACTTTTAAAAGAGTATACATCTTACGGCATTTCATACAAACTAATAAGTTCTTATTCTCGTAGAAGAATGAACCAAATTTAATTAAATTTACTAAACACGAAAGTTACCGTAAGTTTAAAAAGTTAGTTACGAAAATTTTTGCTTCACTTTTTTTTTTGTTTGACTGATATTTTGACAATTCAAAAGTGCCTGTAATTGGTCTACTTGTAATAATCGTTTCTGATTTCATTTTCTAAAAATAGTTGAGAGAGAAAGAGAGATCGGTTTTACATTGTCTATAATAATAATGTTCCATAACTCACACAACGCCATCTAGTCTCTCAACTAAGCAGAGCTTGTGATATGAGTACTATACAACTAAAAGAAAATGGTATAGAAAAATTAAAATTACTCTCACCGTCTCTTGCTAGTTTGTATGAAATATTGTGAAGTATAAACGTTCTTAAGGACGATTTACATTTTTCACTATTTAAATTTTAGGTAAACTAGTCGCAATTAGGTAAACATTACGCGTACGCACACAGCACGCACATATAGAATCCATTTTTCGCTCCATTTTATACTTTAACTAAACTTATCTTGATACTTGAAGTTATTATTTTATTTTTTCTAGTGTTGATTGAGTTAATTAGCTATATGTATAGAAAAATATATAAGCTGTATTATTTTATGATTTTGAAGCTAAAAATGTGCACTGGATTTAGGCTACGCGCACCTATTTATACTTACCCCATTTTTTGTAATTTTCTTCGATTATTGCGTTGGTAAAATCGTATTTATATGAGACCATAATATTTTTTATGCCATCATGAGATGAATATATTGTCTTTTATTTGATGCCATGACATCCTCACAGTTATGATTCCTAGTGCATCATAATGGTACCCGAAAAACCGAGATATTTGCCTAAAAATGTAAAAGCATCCCTAAGCTTGTTTTTCTTTACACTATACTTTTGAACACTCAGTTCTGTGCCGAGTGAAATTCCAACAATACAATATTATTTAGCAATTGGTTATGTGTATCCCAGGGGAAATGGGAATTGTTATTTGAAAATAGTATTTAGTGAAATAAAAGACCTTAGCTCGGCTTTCATCTGAAAGCAAAACATGAGACACAGCGGTTCGCTTCCGCAGATGATCCCGGCCAAGTTAGACCAGTTCGGGCACGTAGTGGCGGAGGCGGTGGACTCGTGGGCGGAGCGGCGCGGCACGGCGCTGGCACTGCTGGCGCTGGCACCGCAGCTGCGCGCCGTCACTGTGCCACCCGCCATGCGCTTCTTCGTGCACACCGCGCTCGCCGATCGGCACGACGTCGTGCGCGCAGAGATGCTCAACGCCGCCATGGCTATTGTGGACTTGCATGGGAAGGTAACACAACCACACTAATACTCCAAACCTCTGCTGGCGCTGGCGCCGCAGCTGCGCGCCGCCACTGTGCCACCCGCCATGTGCTTCTTCGTGCACACCGCGCTCGCCGATCGGCACGACGTCGTGCGCGCAGAGATGCTCAACGCCGCCATGGCTATTGTGGACTTGCATGGGAAGGTAACACAACCACACTAATACTCCAAACCTCTGCTGGCGCTGGCGCCGCAGCTGCGCGCCGCCACTGTGCCACCCGCCATGTGCTTCTTCGTGCACACCGCGCTCGCCGATCGGCACGACGTCGTGCGCGCAGAGATGCTCAACGCCGCCATGGCTATTGTGGACTTGCATGGGAAGGTAACACAACCACACTAATACTAAACTCAAATTAAATTTGACGGCGGTGACTTCTCGCGTCCGACCTTAAACTAGGCCGTGAAGAACGTGAGAACATGAGAAACAGTCACCTCGATCTGTGATCAAAGGAGATGGCGAAAAACAAAAGAGATAATCCTCAGGCCCCGACTGCCACTAGAAACGCTCTGGACGTTAAGAGTCGCAGAGCGATCTCTGGCTACCGTTAGAGCTGTATTGATAAAATCCAAGCCAAGGCCTACAGCGCATACTGTTCCACGCACGCTTTAAAGAGCTGTCAACATTATCAATTAATTGGCATAACTGCAAGATTTTTCAAAAAAAATCACCAAAAGGCACTAATTGGAAGAAACAAGGGTGGGTTTTAGTCAGTAGAAGTCTGACACTCCCTCTCTCTCCACTCAAAGCGGAAAACATTATTTGACAAAAAAAAATTAATGAATAACTTAGTCCATAGACAGGGACATTGTATCCTTCCTCTTCGAAGCATCAATCAATTTAAATCATTTTTCTTACCCCTTTTTTTATTACATAGTTTTCTCTATACTACTACTGGACACAATACATCCACCTTTCCTTTGATTTAGAGATATAATATATATTTTTTTAATACAATTCAGGAAACCCTAAGCAGCCAGTTACCAGTATTCGAGAACTTCTTGGACAAGGCCCCGAAGTCCGGTGGCTATGACGCAGTTCGTCAGAGCGTGGTGCTCCTGGTCGGGTCGCTGGCGCGCCACCTGGAGCCCAAGGACGCGCGCATCAAGCCCATCACGCTGAGGCTCGTGGCTGCGCTGTCCACGCCCAGCCAACAGGTAAAAAGTTATCATGCAAGTTAAGTGATGAGATGCCACTTTTGTAAAAGTCAACACCATATAACAAGTACCTACTTCATTTATTGCGTGTTTACCGACTATATTATTCACAAACCACCTGGTCTACATTAATTTCTTACTTGTTCCAGGTACAAGAAGCCGTGAGCAACTGCTTACCCCACCTGGTGGGGTCTCCTGCCCTGGAAGATGAGATCCCGGCCATCATGAACAAGCTCATGAAACAGCTGCTTACTGCAGAGAAATATGGAGACAGGAAAGTGAGTAAATAACAAAAAATAGGAACAGAAGTAAATTAAAATTCAACCTTAATTACTATATACAAGGTTAATTTTAGTTTAACACTGCCTTGAAAATTTTCAATACAAGATCCTAGTGACTTATGGTTGTGTTGTATCTTTTCCAGGGTGCTGCGTATGGTATTGCTGGGATCATCAAGGGTCTCGGTATCTTGTCACTGAAACAGCTTGATGTTATGGGCAAACTGACTGAGGCGATACAGGAGAAGAAGAACTTCAAGTATCGTGAAGGTAAGGTGTCGTCTATTTTTGATTTTTTTGTACACACAAGGAAACAAAAAGTAATACATAAAAACATATTTAAAATATGAGCACAAAGGTACTTATTTTTATAGGAATTGCTTTCAGCGATCTGCGAAAGAAAAAAGATATTATTATTAAAAAGATATTGTTATGTAGACAATAGTGTGTAAAAACAGGAGGAAAGTATGTGAAGTAGAGTCTGTGCGAACCGCCATTGTACCCATAGATTTAAGTTTATGTATAAGTTGTGTTACTTTTATGGTGTACAATAAAGTTTATTCTATTCTATTCTTGTCTAGAGTGACAATTTGACCAAATTGATTATTCTAAATAAAAGACAGATGTGATGGGCAGCCAACAAGCTAATACTAAACACGCTGTTGCCACCAGGCGCGCTGTTCGGTTTCGAGATGCTGTGCTACAAGCTGGGCCGGCTGTTCGAGCCCTACATCGTGCACGTGCTGCCGCACCTGCTGCTGTGCTTCGGCGACACGTCGCAGTACGTGCGCGCGGCCGCCGACGACACCGCCAAGCTCATCATGAGCAAGCTCAGCGCGCACGGCGTCAAGCTGGTGCTGCCGTCCTTGCTGCAGGCGTTGCAGGACGATAACTGGAGGACTAAGGCAGGTTAGTGCTGCATACATAACTGTGTTCAAAATGTCAAGTGAAAGGTTAGCTGATACAGCTTTATTTTTTTCTAATTCTGTTACACCGATCCTTATGTTGAAGTTTCTGTTACAATCTTGAAGATATGGTGATGATTATCAATAAAGCTCTGAGTTTACTCAGTGCAGTTCAGGATTTGACCCACTCTAAAACTAACCAGGAATTTTGGGACATTTTAATATGTAGTTAAATCTAATTTATTGGATAAATTTAAGCTATTTTGTAATGAAAAAGATCCCCATATTGAGGCGTCACAATATCATTGATCAATTTTTATCATTTTCTTCCAACTTTCCTTCCTACAGGATCCATCGAACTCCTGGGTGCGATGGCCTACTGCGCGCCAAAGCAACTGTCGTCATGTCTTCCGTCCATCGTGCCCAAGCTCATAGAGGTACTCAGCGACTCCCACATGAGGGTGCAAGAGGCTGGTGCTGAAGCTTTAGGCGTCATCGGGTCCGTCATCAGGAACCCTGAGATTCAAGGTAAGTAAATAAATACTGAAGAAAGTTCGCGTATGTATATACTTACATTGAAAGTAATCTAATCAAAAGGTTATAAATAATGACCATTACTTCATATATTTTGTTTATGCCTGAAGAACTAGCCGCAAGTTCATTTTGTTGTTGAATACTTGTTACCCAATCTTATTTTTTTTTTTAGTGTATTTTATCCCCTTCATAAAGAGATTCCCCTAGGAAGCGAGCAAAATGGAAAAATGAGGCAATAAAAACATAAATGAGTTATAATAGAAAAATCGTTATAAAGAATTATAAAAAGCGAAAAAAAACAGCAAAAAGAAATTTCGTACCCCTGGTGGGACTCGAACCCACAATCCCCGGCTTAGGAGGCCGATGCCTTATCCATTAGGCCACAGGGGCTGTAACAGGTGAAATGAAATTGTGTGCCGGTTATTAGACTCATGTTTTATATTATGAATTTTTGGTCAAATCAGTAAATCGGAACACGTTTTTTTATTAGTATTTTATTGGATGTATGCGTAGATATCACGTGCTCATTGTTTCTGTGTGTGTAAGCTATTTTCTGTGACACGCATTCTAGATTTGATCTTCCGTTTTGATAATATAGAACAATTACAATACATTTAAATTTAGTTTAATGGTTTTAAGGAATTCTCTATATCCTTCTTAGATTATAAATGTGAACTTTTTTGTGGGTGGGAAATCGTCTCACGGAACGAGAGGTAATGTCAGATTTAAACTGAACGGATAACTTGGCAATAGATCAGGATTAGAAGAGAATAGGATTTTTATTCCGATGTTTTGTTTGCGTGAGATGATGTTTTGCACATACACGCAGGTGAACCTGGAAAAAACGAGTTGCGAAAATAAACTGAGTAACATTTATTCTCCCCAGCAATCGTGCCAGTCCTCCTGGAAGCGCTGCAGGACCCGTCCAACAAGACGTCGGCCTGCCTGCAGACGCTGCTGGACACGAAGTTCGTGCACTTCATCGACGCGCCGTCGCTGGCGCTCATCATGCCGGTGGTGCAGCGCGCCTTCCTCGACCGCAGCACGGAGACGCGCAAGATGGCCGCGCAGATCATCGGCAACATGTACTCGCTCACTGACCAGAAAGACCTCATGCCCTATTTGCCCAATATTATACCTGGACTCAAGAGTTCGCTGCTTGATCCTGTGCCGGAGGTTTGTCTACCACTGTTTCCTGCCTCAGTATCATGAGTATCTTTTAGAGGTTTTAATTTCTAGTCAATCCTTTTAAATTGATGTGGTTGTATCGGATCGTTGTTCTACTGCTTATGGCTGCTATTGTGGCATATATTATTATGGTGATTTTAAAAATATGTATTTTAACTAGGTATAGTTCTATGCAAATTTTATGGCGGTTCTGAACACTATGCATCTTAAATGTACAAATGTACTTGTGACAGCAGGGGTGGGATATTGCGCTTTGTATCATAATGGGTCGACCTGTGTTTAATTTGTTTTGTCATATTGTAGGTGCGTTCAGTATCAGCGCGCGCTCTGGGAGCCATGGTGAAGGGAATGGGTGAGAGCAGCTTCGAGGAGTTGCTCCCCTGGTTGATGCACACGCTGACGTCGGAGTCCAGCTCCGTGGACCGCTCGGGCGCCGCGCAGGGCCTGTCCGAGGTCGTGGCCGGTCTGGGCGTGCACAAGCTGCACAAGATCATGCCGGGTGAGTGACGCTGAACAATATCATGTTGCACAGAAACTTACACAAACCCTAGTACTAAACTTTCTACCTAAACATGATCTCTGTATCCTGAACCACGTGAACCTCGGTAACTGTACCCACTTCTTTACCTACGTAATTTTTCTTTCGTTCATGCCGTGCACTGCCTGCCATAAGCAAAAATGATGTCTTAGCTTAAAAGATTGTTTACTGGTTTAGTCATGCGCTAATTGACGTTACGACAGAACTATATTATTAAAATTTTCATAATTGAAAGATGGCCGGTAAAAATACATGGTCTTATTACGTAAGTAATGAGTGTCTAACTCCACAGACATCATCGCGACCGCCGAGCGCACGGACATCGCGCCGCACGTGAAGGACGGCTACATCATGATGTTCATCTACATGCCCGGCGCCTTCACCGACGACTTTCTGCCCTACATCGGGCAGATCATTAACCCCATACTCAAGGCACTGGCCGATGAGAACGAATACGTTAGAGAAACGGCTCTAAAAGCCGGCCAGAGGATTGTCAACCTTTACGCAGAATCAGCCATAACTTTACTCCTACCAGAATTAGAAAAAGGTCTTTTCGATGACAACTGGCGTATCAGATACAGTTCAGTACAGTTACTTGGGGATCTACTCTACCGTATCTCTGGTGTGTCAGGCAAAATGAGTACAGAAACTGCGTCGGAAGACGATAACTTCGGTACGGAACACTCGCACAAGGCTATTATCAACGCCCTCGGGCCCGAGAGGAGGAATAGAGTGTTGGCTGGACTGTATATGGGCAGGAGTGACGTGGCATTGATGGTGCGACAGGCTGCGCTGCACGTGTGGAAGGTAGGAATCATTTTATAACGCTACACCTGATATGTATGGGTTTACACCTAGTGACCAGAAAGAGGTGGGGAGACGACCTTGAGCGTACCGTAAATGCTGGTATTAGGAGGTACGGGAAAATCATTTCTGTAAGGACTTGTAGGCCTGTGCTCAGTGGAGAGATTAAAGAAGATGTTAATATTATAAACTAAGAAGTAGTTCTTTTTATGTAGAAGCATCAACTTTGAACATAAGAGTAACTATAGTAAATTCGCGTTAAGCAAATAGTGATTCATCAGTGCTACTGCAAAGTAGTTTTCATACTTGGGTAAAACAATTTTAATATTAATGGTTTAAGTTTAATATAGTGCAAGCTAGGTTTATTTTAAAATTTAATCAGAATAGACAAAATTTTCACTTTTATTTTTACTAATAGGTGAGGTATTCATTTTTAATTGACAAAAGACGCGTCCATACTATCTGAAGAGCTTGCTTTAACTGGTCTATGTGAACACGGGTTTCTTAATTTATATGAGCTAATTGGTCAAGCGGCGTCGCACTCAGGACGATGTCACTATTTTGTTAAAGCGAATACGGTTCAAGATCACATCCAAGATCCATCTAGATTTAGACGACTGTCAAACGAGCGTCACCTGTTTTACTTGTGCACGCAAAAACGGCAAAAACGGTTGTGCAAATTTTCAAATTTGCACAACCGTTTTTGCCGTTTTTGCGTGTCAATGATTAATTTCCGGAAACTGGCGTAAGACTTACTGTTTGATTGATTTTGCCCACTTTGTTATACATGTCATACAAGTTATTGATCATTGATTTAGAATTAGTTCACCTAAGGTAATATAAACAACTGTCAGAAACCAAGCATCTGCTTTGGCTGGTGTTACTAATATGTCATGTACTCCTCAGGTGGTAGTAACCAACACTCCGAAGACTCTCCGTGAGATCCTGCCGACACTATTCGGCCTGCTGCTGGGATGCCTGGCCTCCACCAGCTACGACAAGCGCCAGGTGGCTGCCAGGACACTCGGAGACCTCGTGCGCAAGGTAAGGCTAATATTTATTTACTTGCTATTTTACCCGACTGCCCCCGATAAGATAATCGTTTACTTGCTCAAACATGAGTACAATGCATACGTCACAAATTTTCAGCATGCAATTACGATAAAAATATATTGTCATGTTTGGCTTGTACAATGGCATGCAAATATTTATTATATAATAGAAGTAAAAATTTAATTATTAATTCTAGCATGTTATTAAAATATATAATTGCTATCAATAGCATTAGACTTGTTTCAACCAATCATTATGATTTGTTTGGAAAATACCTGACTGAAAAAATAACTAAAAAAGTTATTTTTACAGTCAGGTATTTTGAAAATCTTCTTTTTGTCTCTTTTATAGTTGTTTGAAATTTGAAAACAGGCCACACTGCGTTCATCATTTTTATGACTGAGTGATCTCTTGACAATTCGAAAGTGCATGTAAAAGATTTATTTGCAATAAATGCTTTTTTTTTGAAGACTACGACAATGTCGTAATGATGTAACTTTATCTGTCGAGCACAGCTGGGCGAGCGGGTGCTGCCGGAAATCGTACCTATCCTGGAGCGGGGCCTGCGCTCCGAGCGCGCAGACCAGCGCCAGGGCGTCTGCATCGGGCTCGGCGAGATCCTCGCCTCCACCTCCCGGGACGCCGTGCTCAGCTTCGCAGATGGATTGGTGAGGATGCACTCACTATCTAACACGCGTGGCTGTCCTTCAAGCTATGACATAACACTGCCAAATAAACCAGTCACATAAAGACTGGAAGCCATGTAATGCAATCTTTTACGTGTAAAGCAAATGTATTTAATAACAGGAGGCAGGCAAACTATGGATCATAACTGATGAAGTTGAAGATCGTGTGCTCTTAAACTGTATAGGTTTCCCGGCCTTAGCCTGCATCAATCGTTTAATGAACTTGTTTTAAACAAGATTGCTGCTATTTTTTGCGGTAAAGTACATATTATGCCGAAAAAAATAGTTTTAAGAAGTGCCAAATATTATCATTATGAATCCCGTGTCCACCCTGTAGGTACCGACAGTCCGCACAGCGTTATGCGACCCGCTACCAGAAGTGCGCATGGCAGCAGCTCGAACATTCGACAGCCTGCACGCCACGATCGGCAACAAGGCACTGGACGACATCCTGCCGCAGATGTTGGACGGACTCAAGGACCCCGATCCGGAGATCGCTGACGCCACGCTCGATGGACTTAAACAGGTAGGTGGCGACAGTACTTACTGCTTTCAAGGCCTTACAGTAGACAGATAATAATATGAAAGTTAAAGTTTTGTTACTGTGGCTGCTACACGCATAATTACGACTATTTTACTTTATTGACGTATTTACCTGACTGCGCCAGAATCAGGGTATTTTTTTTTTTTTTGTGTAAGAGTATTTTTTGTCACGAAGGTTTGCCCCACAGATAATGGCGATAAAGTCCCGCGCCGTGCTGCCGTACCTGGTGCCGGTGCTGACGGGCGGCGGCGCCGTGGACACGCGCGCGCTGTCGGCGCTGGCGGCGGCGGCGGGCGGCGCCCTGGCGCGCCACCTGCCGCGCGTGCTGCCCGCGCTGCTGGGCGCGCTCGTGGCGGCGCGCGCGCGCCCCGACGAGGCGCAGGAGCTGGACCACTGCCGGGATGCGCTGCTGCCCGTCGTGGACCCGCCCGGTGTCAGAAGGTTACTGCCCGCTGCTAACAATTTCACGATCTGTTTTCCAAAACTGGCCCATAAGCTCTTTCAGCCATAAGTCTATGAGCACAAAGATTGATGTGGGTTGTGATTTGGAAGTATAGTGTATTCGCGTTAAGAAAATAGTAACGTTATCAGTGCAACTGCAAAGTAAAGGGTATTCATACTGGTGTAAAAATTAAACCATTAATATTGAAGGATTTTTTTTAATAGTCAGAATTTACCCTTTTATTTTTACGAATAGGTGAGATATTATTTTTTAAAATTGATAAAAGACGCAACACTATTTTTTTAACGTGAATGGACTATGAAGCTGTAGACAACGCTTGTAATTTTTTTTCCTGGCTAAAAATATAGTATGTAATATTTTTTATTGTACACAATTTCATAAATAAATAATAAAATAGGGCAGTTGATGTACATAGACGAGCTTAACCCACAACTAGGTTTTCTTACAGAAAACCATATGAGTAAGAAAGAAGTACATATTTTCAGGAATTTTAACTGTACAACAAAAAATTAAATACATAAATTAAATCAAACTTAAAACTAAAATTATACTAAACAGATATGTGTACAGCACACTATACATAAACATAATATCTATGGTTGAAAGGCTAATTGATCTAAACGACATTTTTTACAATATTGAGTTATATACATATTCGGAATCAGCAAATTTTTCTCCGTCGTTTGAGTAAGGTTTCAATTTTTTTTTAAACTGTCGCTTAGATCAATTAGCCTTTCAACCGTCGATATATACAATAAATAAATACTATATATATAATATAATACATACATATTTACGGGTCATGTTGATAAAAAACATCCATCTATAATATGAAACAAGAAATAGAACAAAAACGTGTTTGAATTTAGCTTTCTGTTAACTGTGAGAGCTGGAGATACTGAAGGACAATCTATTTACAATTGCCATCTAAATTGGGGGTAAAATTAAACCAAGTAACTCCCTCATCTCTCCCTCATCTATGACTGTTTATATATAAATATGAGAAAAATATCCGTCCGATCGGTAAATAGCGGCGTGATATTGCGTTTTGTGGTTATTCCTTAAAAAAAACCGTCAACATCAAAAAGATGATGCCTACAATAGATCCGTACCTCCTACAGCATAATCGACACCCTCCTGGAGACCATCCGCACGACGGAAGGGCCGCGGCACTGCGCGGCCGCGTCGCTGCTGTGCGCCTTCGTGACGCACACGCGCGCCGACCTGTCGCCGCACGTGGCGCAGCTCATCCGCGGCCTGCTGCTGCTGTTCGGCGACGCCGAGCGCCACGTGCTGCTCATGGCGTGGGAGGCGCTGGGCGCGCTCACCCGCGCGCTGGAGCCCGAGCGGCAGATCGCGCACGTGGCCGACGTGCGCCAGGCCGTGCGCTACGCGGCCGCGGACCTGAAGCCCGACGAGCTGCTGCCTGGCTTCTGTTTGCCGAAGGTACACATAAAAAAAATATACACAAAGACAAAATTCTTGCCTTGAGCTGTTTATCACATAGTTTTCTTCTGGCAAACTGTCATTTCACAGGGTAATGGAGCGATATACATTGATATTGCTAACTTTTACCCGCTGGGTTTCCGTAACTTATGTCACCGGAATCGCGCAATTTTCTGAGATAAAAAGTAGTCTATGCTACTTCGTAATAGTGCGTATAACTTTCTATCGTTGAAAAAGGTTTCGTCCTTTACCTACAAACTCATAAACAATTTTTATATAATGTCAGTTTAAATAAATAGTAATGTGATTATTTAATATAAATAATTGTTCTCTTTACCCAGGGCTTAGCCCCGATCCTGCCCCTGTTCCGTGAATCCATCCTAAACGGACTTCCCGAAGACAAGGAAAACGCGGCGCTGATGCTGGGCGAGATCATCAAGCTGACGTCGGCGGCCGCCATCCAACCCTCCGTCGTGCACATCACCGGCCCGCTCATCAGGATCCTGGGAGACCGGTTCAACTCCAGCGTCAAAGCGGCTGTGTTGGAGACGTTAGCTACCTTGTTGACAAAGGTAACTTATTCATTTAAAACTAGAAAGCAATTAATGTCCAAGAGATGATCCATTGCTATTACGCGATTCACTTTAACACAAACTACATCTATCATAGCATCAGAATACATCTCATCTTTGTTTCCAGGTGGGCGTGATGCTGAAGCAGTTCCTCCCACAACTGCAAACGACGTTCCTCAAAGCACTCAACGACCCGAACAGGCCCGTGCGCATCAAGGCGTGCCTGGCGCTCTCACAGCTGGTCGTCATCCACTCGCGCGCAGACCCGCTGTTCCTCGAGATGCACAACACCATGAAGAACATCGAGGACCCGCTCATCAAGGAGACCATGCTGCAGGCGTTGCGCGGTGTGATCACGGCAGGCGGAGACAAGATGACGGCGAGCACTGCGCTGGTCATCCTGCCGACCCTGACGGGGCCCGGGCTGCTGGCGCACCAGGACGACCCGCCGCGCTCGCAGGCGGCCGGCTGCCTGGGCGCCATGCTGCACTGCCTGCCCGACACGCACCGCGACGCCGCGCTGCAGCACCACATCCTCAACTCCTCGGACTCCGACTGGCTGCTCTCGCACGGCCGCTCCACTGCGCTCTTCGTGGCGCTCAAAGAGACGCCCGCAGTGGTGTACAAGGATGAAGAGAAAGTGGACAAGGCGCTGCTGGCGCTGCTCGCTAATGATAAGATCCCTATCGCGTGCAACGGCATCAGAGCCATGGGCTACCTCATGCGGTATCTTCTAACGGAGGGGCGACCAGTTCCGCCCGCTATCCTGTCGGCGTTTGTAAGAGTGAGTAGTATTTCATTTTTGTAAATATAGTTTTGGTTTAGCTCGTCATTAAGATAGTTTGCTGTAACTCCCTCCCTTGCATAAGTATCAAAATTAACATAGTTTTGTCTCAAAGCCGGGGAATAAAATATGTGTTTCACATACCGTAGAGCACAGAAGTTACGGAGGTTCCAATTTCGAAAGTTCTGATTGGTTTTGGCTGTTTGCACATTTGATTCCGATTTTATCGAAACTTATATCAGAAGTACAAACTAACCTGGGAGGGACCTCCCCCCCACCCCCCACTGAGCCTTCAGTCGATTACTCTTTCACTCGTTATTGGAATGTTGTGAATTACTTATCCGAGTTTTTTGATAATTTTTAGTAGTATATCGTTTGACGCTTTTGTTTCCGCTTCCGACTTCGGTAAACCAAATTTAAAAAATCCGGTTCGGATATAGCTACTTTTGTTACATCCGTACTGTAGACTGGCATTAGGTATGCCTGTCGCTGTCGCACAACTAACAGTGATTTGATAAATGCAAGATACGGAGAGGTGGTTTGTAAAAGATCGCTAGTGATAAGACATGTATCATGCCCTGTTTAGGCTCAGGAATTCTCAAGTTTTATCTGATATCGTTTATACATATAATTATGATAATAATGTTCGATCTATTTATAAAAACCGGCTATGTGCGAGTCAGACTCGCGCACGAAGGATTCCTTACTTAACTTTACTATTATTTATTTATGTATTTAATCAATTAATTACAACGGTTAAACAACCAATTACAGTAACTAAACAAAAAGTTTTATGTTATAAACGACATGTACTTTCATCAATTCCTCTCACAGTACTTCTGACATACCAATAAAATCATCTTCCATTCATCCGCAAACAAATCGTTTGTTGGATAAGAATCCAAGAGATCATTCAGCGCAGCCAAAGTGCGAGGTATTGGAGACTGCGCACGGGCAACAGTGCGACATTGAGGCACAGCAAACATTCTGTGCTTTTTGCCGCGACAGTAATTGTCCGGGACAAAGAAACGCGCTATCACAGTCAGCAGATCAGGCGCGTCAATAGTGCCACGGAGCGTCTTGCAGGCTATGGTGAGCTGATCTCGCGCTCGTCTTACCTCTAGTGAGTTATATCCGAGGCAACCCAATAGAAATTTTGTCGGATAGAGGTATGGGTAATAGCCGTGCTTCCGCTTTTACAGGAACCTAAGGAACGCTTTTTGCACTTTTTCCAGTAAAAGTGCGTAAGAACTTTGGTGCGGGTTCCACACGCAAGAGCTGGATTCTAACTTACTGCGCACGAGCGCATTAAATAAAATCTTAATGACGTGCGCGGTGCGAAAATCACGGCAATTGCGTAAAACGAAACCCAACCTTTGGTATGATTGCTTTGCTACCGTAACCATGTGGTCGTGGAATGTGAGCTTTCGGTCGAATGTGAATGCCAGGTCTTTCATAGCAGTTGTTTTTATGATGGCATTATTATCGAGATGGTATTCGAAATCAACTGGGCGCCGCATTCGACTGAAGGTCATAGCAAAGCATTTAGAGGTATTAAAATCCATCTTATTATCTAGACTCCACTTGTAGATTGCGTCAATGTCTTGCTGTAGTGCCAAGCAGTCGGACTCGGTGTTTACTTCGAGGTAAAGTTTCAAGTCGTCGGCATACAATAGACATTTTGCGTGACGCAGAACTTGGGGAAGATCATTTATCATAATTAAGAATAACAAAGGCCCCAGAATTGAGCCTTGACTCACTCTGGAACGCGTGTGATAGGCACCGGATTCGTACATTCCGAGCCTAACAAACTGCTGACGATCACGTAGATAGTCTGCGAAAAAACGGAGGAGAGAGGGTGAGAAACCAATTTTGTTTAGTTTCATCAGCAGCGTGTCATTATTAATCCTATCAAACGCTTTCCGGAAGTCAAAGTAAAGTACGTCTACCTGACGTCCGCGGTCTACTATACAACTTTACTATACATCTTAACTTTACTATACAACTTAACTATACAACTTTTTTTACACAATTTATATTATTATTTGTTGTTATAGCGGCCTTAGCGGCAACAGAAATACATCATCTATGAAAATTTCAACTGTCTAGCAATCATAGTTCTATAATACCTGGCCTGCCCGGTTATAGACAGACGAACAATGGAGTCTTAGCCATAGGGTGTTTTTACCCTTTGGGTCCCCCTCTTTGCGTCGTATTTCTCAATGCTGAGACTCGTGACGTGACCTTCCTTCTTCATTACTTTTAATTGTATGATATTCCTCCATCTGTTTCTGTCTCCGGCGGTGTGAAACGCATTGTATATCGTAGAGTCAAGATCGGTGCGGATATGGTCGGACCAACGTATTGGGTTGCACCCACGAGGCCCTTTCCCCATCCACTTTACCAGTCACAATGTGCCTTTCGAGGTATCCACCGTCTTTCCTTGCAATGTGATCGAAGTATTGTAGTATCTTGCGAAGAGACTTGGACGACAGCCGTGAGGAGATTTTGAGTTCTTGCAAAATGGATACGTTGATTCAAAATGCTGCCCAAGGGATATGAAGCATCCTTCTCCAGCATATCTTTGGGAACGGGACCTTAAAAATGATGAAATGTTGATGCAACATAAAAGATAGTGAGGCGGTATTAATGCATGTGACTGTCCCCCACAGAGTATGAACCACCCGAGCAACGAGGTGAAGCAGCTGATGGCGCGCGCGGCGTGCATGCTGGGCCGCTCGGCGCCGCTGAGCGCGTCGGGCCCGGCCGCCGAGCTGCTGCACGCGCTGCTGCCCGCGCTCGTCAACGGCACCAAGGAGAAGAACACCTACGTGCGCGCCAACGCCGAGATCGCGCTGCGGGCCGTGCTGCGCCTGCCGCAAGACGACCACTTCCACACGGTAACTATTGCCCAGCTAGTGAATGCTCACCACGCAAACAACTTTGCAATCTTATCAACGACTACCTTTTCCCGCGGGCTCGGTCCCATGGTCTATCCCACAGAAATAGTTCATTTTTTCAGGATAAAAAGTAATTATGGCACTTGGCGATAGTTCACCTTTCTTTGAGTAAAGTAACACATAAGAAACCTGATTCCTCATACAAACAAACCTTGTTACCTCTTACCTTGTGTCCGTGACTACCACAGACCCACCATCGCCAGTCTCTTCTAAAATTTAAATTTAGAACTCAATTAGATCACTCAATATTCTGGTCAATTTAAACATCCAAGGTTACAATTACAATAATTCGCACCCAGCTGAAATGAAACCTAAAAAGTCCTCATCGATCCGACACTTGAAAAAAAAAATTACGTCAAAGGTCATAAAAATGAGTTTTTCGTAATTTTCAAAATGATAAGTTTTGTCATAAAATTAGTACAGACAAAAATTTTAGATCTGATAATTATCTACAAAAAACTGTCATAACTTTTTTTTCCTACGCCACCGTTTTTGAGACATAAATATTTCAAAAAGTTGAAAAAGGTCATCGTCATAATATGCACACGTTTTCACAACACCTTTGAGGTAGTGTATCTAGCGCGTTTTTAGGGTTCCGTACGTCAAAAGGATAAAACGGAACCCTTATAGAATCACTTTGTTAGCGTCGTGTCTGTTTGTCAGTCTGCCTGTATGTCTTTATTATCTGATCTACAATTGTTGTCTGAGCTAATTTCTATGATAAAACTTACCGTTTTGCAGAAAATCGCGAAATACTCGTTTTTATGGCCTTTGACCACAAGTTTTTTTTTTGCTTGTGTTGGATCGTAGAGGACTTTTTAGATTTCATTTATGATAGTGTTTTAAACAATCCTACCAATTTTTAGCTGGGTGCGACTTATCCTATCTTATCCTATATTGTAACCTTACCCCTATTTTTTGGTCTAATTTGACTGGACTACAAGTCGGTGTTCTAGTACTCAATTAGTACTGGAATAAATTCAGTAGTTTTCGAGTACTTTCCTTGGTATTTCGTCCTTTCGTTAAGTCGTTGAGCTCCTTAGTAGCCCTGAGTTGACCTTTGCAAATAATGTCAAATGCTTGCACTGACTGGACAGGTCCACTCAAATATGTATGTTTCTTTCTTCAAAAGACCATCTCAGACAAATCTGCATGGTTCTCGTGTGATTTGACCATTACATATTTACTGTATGGACTTGAGACTTCTGAGTTGGTTACGGTGTTTCTTCTACATTATTTTATTTATTATGTAATTCCTATCCACCTCCCCGCTCCATCATCAGGTCAGTTCGATAACTGTACCTTATAGCCAAAGTGCATCTCATAACAAATTAATAAGCCCAAACACAGCTAGGATACATTGATTAATTATGGAGTTCTTGTGCCTACCTTCCGGCTCCATCATCAGATCAATATCCTTATAGCTAAAGTGCATCTCATGACAATTAAACAGAAAACTAGTAAGTACCCATATAGCAGTGTATTTATTTCGGGGTTCCTATCAGACAGGTTTGACAATAATAGCCCTTCTCAATAGATGCATTACATGCATTGTAAGCTTTTCACATAGTATTAAGGATGTGCATTCCTCGAATGACTGTTTACGTTGTTCAATATTCCCGGGCCGGACGTGCCAATAATCACGTATCACAACATCCAAATATTACGATAACTACAACAATACTCAGAATGTTATGTACACAGCAAGCAGCATTTCGTAGAAAGGGCGATGTAAAGAGAGATTGATATCAGTTTTATCATGTGATCTACATAGATAAGGTGCGGTTTTGATAGCTTCTTACTGGCTTGATAAGATTGCTCACCAACAGGATATGAAACAACATCAATCAATCGTTTTGGAACTGATTGTTAGTTTTAGTTTTTCTTTATCTATTAGTCCTGTGCCTGGGGGTTTTTACCTCGGGACTTTTACTGTGGATGAAATATAAAAAGAAAATATGATATGTGTAGCTAATAATAATTATGTAGAAAAGTTTCCCTATAAAAAAAAAATTATATTGATTTTAAAAAAAATGAGGATTAGTGAGAGCAGAATAGTTCAATTTCTATCTCAGGACTTCTTAGTTCGATTTGAAAAAATCTTATAATGTTGGACAGCTCATTAATCAAGGAAGGCTATAAGCTATGTAACATTACACTACGACTAATAGGGCTGGAGTAGTAATCAAGGACGCGGGTCAAACCGCGGTGACAGCAAGTAATGTATGGCTGTAGAATACTTTAGTGTATCAAAACTAACTTAACGTATATATTTACATAGGAAACATTTTTGGTTATTTAAACATTTACATTTTTGTCTACCTACTTCTAATATTTTCTTCGACTTTATTTTTATATAGATTTTTTTTTTTTGTTAATAGAAAATTATGCCAAGGGAACATACTCCCAGGGTAAAAAGTATTGTATGTGCTCTAGTACATATTTCTTTCCCAGTAAAAAAGATAGATAGATATATTGTTAAAAGTCCTGGGTATTGATGATTATAACGCCCCAGGCACTGGAATATTTTTCAAATTATTATTTTGTTAAAGTTTTGTTCTTAATCTCTTTAAAACTTGCAACTTCACAACTAAATCACAAAAAATTTAAAGTAATTTATTTATTTAACGATTTATGTACACACACAAAATAAAAGATTAGAAGAAGGAAACAGAAAAGAGGTACAGAGGTGATGCTTATTTCTAAAGAAATCTCTTCCAGCACACCTGCGATAGGAGAGCTATTGTTACCTATCTTGTGATATGCATTTATTTTGGCATGCTACATACCCATGTATAATATATGTATGTAGGGCTGGTGTCTTGGTATGGTCATGTGAAAAGGATGGGTGAAACGCTTGTTACCAAAAGAGAGAGAGAGGGAGATGGATGGATTGTGTGAGTAATGATATGAAAGAAAAAGGAGTTAGTGATAGCGTGGCAAGTGACAGGACAGTACGGAAGAAAAAACGTGTTGCGCCGACCCCAAATAAAACGGGACATCATCAGGAAAATGTTGATGAGGGCTGGTGTCTGCAACCATCAATGATGATTTCATTGCATTTCATTTCATGATCTAACATTACAACAGGCCCTTATAATGTCTGACTTTCGTGTTCCACTGCTTTATTATAGATAAACTTTTTGTTGATTTTTGAGTTGATTGATGATATGTATCGTGTGTCATACAGCAATGCATGGCGTTGCTGGAGGAGGGCGCGCGCGAGGCGCTGGGCGACGTGGTGGCGCGCGTGCTGCGCCGCAACCTCGCCGACGGCCGCGACGAGGACCTGGACTGCACGCTGCTCACCTGAGCCCCTCTAATACCTATCTACTTGTTATACACTGTTCTCTTCAACCTTGTAAATATCTGTCAGCCACTTCTATGTGCTGTTATTTTTTATATAAAATTGAATGAATGTTTTATAAATAATTTTACTAGACTGGAAATGTTAATTTTTAAATACAATTATTAATGTTTAGGATAGATACTATACTTGAAAATTGTTGTACAGTACGGCACACCATGGAGGTGACTGCACACTAATGTATTTTATTGCAAATATCATGAAATATTATTATTTTTATCCTGTACACACCTATGTCAAATTCATGTAAACTATAACCAGAGAAATGAAACAATGTATTAAGTCTGTTGAAAATATTTTACTTTAAAATTGCATTGAACTGCTTTGGTCTGTAAAAGTACAATAAAAACTTATTTCAAATAAGATAATTCTGTTTTTTATCATGAATGTCTGAATAATAGTAATCTCAATATTAGCATTCCATATCTACAGTCAACAGGATAAAGTGTAACAGAACATGAATGTATGGAACTGAATAAACAAAACATAATAAGTGGGCGTTTGACTTGCGTTATCTAACAATATACTGGTGTTATCAATGATTCGGCAATAATCTACAGCATGATAAAAACTCAGAAATAAAAACTGTTTTAACTAAACTATAACTTAAGGTAATTTGTTCGCTTACGTACATATGAGTAGGAATGTTACATAAATGCTTAATGTAAAGCAATTACTTAAAATTAATTAGGTACACAACTGAGAACTACATTACAGTTCTTTATCTTTGTTTTTCTTAGTAAAACCTCTTTCCTGGACGAGTTCATTGCACTCCTGGCGGGTCAGCTGCGATAGCGACATGCGCTCCAGCTCGTTATCACTTTCACCGAGCAGCACCAACTCTGGGGGCGCTCCCGAAATGAACTTGACTACCAAGTTGTTGTAAAAAGGAGCATCTTCCATCACAAATTTCTTTACTTCCGGGAGGCGGTTCAGCGAACATCCTCTGCAAGTCTAAAACACGCATTCAAAACAATTAACTTCTTTTAGAATTTCAGTGTCTGTAAATGGATGTTGCGTAGGTAACTAACCTCAATTCTCGCCGACTTAATATCTGAATTTTCGTAAGCCGCGGTTGTAGCTAAGATAACACAAATGGCAAATAATTTCAGCTTCATAATGGTTAGGTTACCTAACTTTCCGACTTTCACTGAACCGAACAAGAAATATACTGAGCGTATGAGGTACTGGAATATTTATAGGATTTATAAAAATGTAAATGACATATGTCAACTATTTGACGTTTAGGTCCACAGATAATTGTCAGAGTACGCCATTGACCTAAAAAATATATGGACTGGAAATACCTACGAAAAAAAGGTGCATACCTACAATCGGAAATATAACATAAAATGGCTGCCATTGCTGGGGTTGTGCCGTTCAAGTATTTAACGAGTATCGATACTATTTAATTTTTGTTTTACAGAAAAGGACTATTCATTCGATTTATAAATTAAGTACCAGATACTCCCTCAGAGATAAATTTAAAGAAATCAATATAATGACTGTACCTTCACAGTATATTTACGAGAATATTTTGTATGCACACAAAAACAGCTTTCTTCGAAGTGAAGCCAACAGACATGCCATGCTTTATGTCTGGGATTAATATTTTCTTCACCGATAGCCTCTAACCACTTTTTTCTTACTTGTTCTTTTTTAGGAAACCTACAAAAAAAGAATTATGAAACAAGATAGAAGATAATTTTGAACTTCTATGTAACTAAAACAAATAACAAAATACTGACGTCTTATTTTAGAACTATACAAAACTGAGGAAACTTCCGTTGTTAAAATGAATTAGTTAGGATATGTGGAATATTATAAATTTGAGATTTTATCGATACTGTTGCAGCAATGGTACATAACTATGCCATATGACATATTATTGTAAACTATTATTTTTTACTAAAACAGTCTCATAGACAGAAATAAAGGTACTTAGGCAATAGATTTATGTACCCGTAATATTTTTTTCACCCTTCAAGAATTATTCTACGTAATATTTCGTGAAAACTGGCTACTAACCTGTGCAAAGACAATTGAGGTTGATTTTCGTTCTTTCTTGCACTACACTTCACAATGCAACACGAAGGCATATCGATTTTTGTTTCACTATATATATAATGAAGTTTTAAAAATATCTCTTCGTAATTTTCTCGAAAATCGCAATATTTTAAAACATAAACACCCGTTTGACAGCACAACTACCACAAAACTCGGCAATAAAGATGGCGGACATGGCAATTACCTACAACTGTGTTGATGTCACAACGAAATGCTGCCATAATAAGCAACAACTTAAATATCGTTGTCCCTTTTGTCAAATACAATTTTTTCTTGAAGAGAGTGAGATAAAACGTTATTTCATAGTTTGTTTCATATTTCGCTCATATTTGTATAACTATGTATATGCCTAAAATAACACGGCGCCTCCATGTATCTATCTCAATGGAGTACGTAGAGCGAGCATTGAGGAATTTATAATTCTACCTCCGCAGCTCCGTCGTCTGTGATCCTACGGATAAACTGGATTGATTACGAAGCAATACTACATACTCAAGTGTACTTTATTCCCAATGAAATTAAAGTTCATATGTTTGTATTGACAAACAAAAGGGGAACAATGTACCAAGCAAGACAACGACAAAGAGATGGTGTATGAGGGTGTAACCCTTTCTTACCGCTATTTTAACTAGGGTAACCATACTAAATTAATTGTTATTATGTGTTCCGTTTGACGTCCGAAGTCCATTATGAGAGTACATCGTCTTTTTCCACGTTTATTCGCTAGATAGTCCTACTTCCGCTACGTAAATCGACCTCAGCGCCACCCGTGGCCGCTCCTGGAACTAACTAACAGCGCAGAGCAAGCCACCATTCCTTTATCATTGTTGCGTCGTTTTTCATACCGCGCGCATGTCGCTAGATTTTGAATTTAGAAAACATACAAACCTCCATTTTGTTAAAATGTTTTAACTTTCGAGAATAAAGTAGAAAGTTACCGTTTTTATTTTTCCGTTACGTAAAAATTATTTCGTTCGTTTTTAAAATGGACGACCGTTAACAACTTCGTGGGCGTTTGAGTAGTCAGTAATCATTAATTACTACTCGGCTCAGTTATGTAGAAGTGTTAATGTACGCGTGAATGCGTCTATTGAGTCAAGTTCATCAGATTTGAATTCAAGTTCGAATGAAGATGATGAAGCCTCCGTTAAACGGCGCCGGACCCGATCACAAAATAGGTTTGAAGTACAATATCTGGTAAGTCATTTTACTACTTTATTTTGACCGGATGTTCCTTGTTCGAGTATGGCGCCTGCAAATGTTATTGCCGAGCAATTCGTATTTTTGAGGTTCATATATCATTATCATATAGCCTCGATGAAAACAGTTGACTCTTTGGGTTAGAATCTTGCCTTTTGGACATATACAATGCAGGAATTGGATGAGGATATTGAATATTTGGATTTATTTGAACCAAGTTTTTTAATTATTTTTTTTTCGGAGTACCTGCCAAAATTTTTAAAACGACATTTTATTCGATCTTTAAACTTTTAAAATAAAGAAGTTGTAGTACCTCTCGACTACATAAAAACACTCTTCTTTTTGCAATAAAAATAGCCCAGAAAGGATCATCTAATCTCGCAACTTTTGATGATCAAAAGAAAGGGGGGAGCCGAAAATGTACAATTACCAGAAGTAAGCTCAGGGAGCCTTATTCGGGCAAACTAAAATTAATGTCAAATTGATTTCCATGCCTGTGGCTTTATCCACTATCACCACTTTTAATTTTTAACAAACACCAGTGAAAAAGCTACGCCTCATTTTTACAAACGTGCTGAGAGGTGGAGCTTGATCCTAGCCTATCATGAGATGCGAATGTCACAAAGAGCACTGTCTCTTTTTCGCATAAGTTAAGAAAGTCAACTGCTACAAATTACATGTCTAGAATTTGGTCATGCCATGGCGCTGGAAGAGTTTTCGTCAGTTCCAAACTGGACTGCCGACATGTAACGTAGTGCTTGAGGTGCGTAACATTAAATACCTCTGTACTTGGGCTAACTGGTCATTGCCTGGTCCTATTTTAAGACGAATAATTTAATTAAATCTCATGTAGTTATCACCATAAACCGGGAACTACATTGGACCGAAGCATACGTGAGCGACGCCTGAGTGGTACGTAGCGTCGCCTCGGCTGGCGTCGCGTGGCACGGGCCGATGTAGCTCTACAAGTCTGGTTGCCATATATAAGCATCCAAAGTTTTTAAAAATCTTTAGTGACTTTCTTAGCAGCGGGCAGATGGATTCTCAAACGGGCGCAAAGCATTAAAGGGTATCTCTACTTTATGACCTTCATCATCCTTTCGGGAAAGTTGCAATGCCGTAGCTCGCAGGAGTTTGCCTCCAAACAAAACTTTGAATTATCTGTATTGACATTTTGACTTTCGTAGCTGACAGTCGGACCCTCAAACAGGCGCAACGCCTCAAAGAGTATATTTACTTTGTGACCTTCATCACCCCCTGGGGAAGGTTGCATTGTCGTAGCTTGCATTTAGTTCCTGGAAATTGACGTTATCCAGCTCCAAGATTTTGCCTCCATACAAAACTTTATATTATCTGTCAATACCTATTGACTTTCTTAGTAGCTGGCAGTCGGACCCTCGAGCAGGCGTAACGCCTCAAAGGGTATATTTACTTTGTGACCTTCATCACCCCCTGGGGAAGGTTGCATTGTCGTAGCTTCCATTTAGTTCCTGGAAATTGACGTTGTCCAGCTCCAAGAATTTGCCTCCAGACAAAACTTTATATTATCTGTCAACACCTATTGACTTTCTTAGTAGCTGGCAGTCGGACCTTCAAGCAGGCGTAACGCCTCAAAGGGTATATTTACTTTGTGACCTTCATCACCCCCTGGGGAAGGTTGCATTGTCGTAGCTTCCATTTAGTTCCTGGAAATTGACGTTATCCAGCCCTAAGAATTTGCCTCCAGCAAAACTTCATATTATCTGTCAATACCTATTGACTTTCTTAGAAGCTGGCAGTCAGACCCTCGAGCAGGCACAACGCCTCTAGGGTAACTTTACTTTGAGACCTTCATCACCCCTTGGGGAAGGTTGCATTGTCATAGCTTGCATTTAGTTTCTGGAAATTGACGTTATTTATCTCCAAGAGTTTGTCTCCAGACTTAGCTATGCATGATCTGTCAGTGCCAATTCACTTGCTTAGCAGCTGGCAGTTGATCCTTCAAGCAGGCCAAGCCTCTTAAGGTATCTCAACTTTGCGACCTTCATCACCCCTTGGGGAAGGTTGCATTGTCATAGCTTGCATTTAGTTTCTGGAAATTGACGTTATTTATCTCCAAGAGTTTGTCTCCAGACTTAGCTTTGCATGATCTGTCAGTGCCAATTCACTTGCTTAGCAGCTGGCAGTTGATCCTTCAAGCAGGCCAAGCCTCTTAAGGTATCTCAACTTGCGACCTTCATCACCCACCGGGGAAGGTTGCTTGCCGTATCATGCATTAAGCTTCTGGAAATTTCTATAAGACACGTGGTCCATTTCCGAGTGTTGGCTACCAGACTATGGTTTTGCATTATCCTTCATTGCCTATGGACTTGCTCAGCAAACGCCTCTTGGTGTACATCACCGCCTGGGAAAGTTTGCATTATAGAACCTTGTATGTAATTCCTGAAGATTGTGACACTCGAACTAACTGTAAAGGGTTTACCTCATTATCCATCAGAGCCTATTCATTCGCGAAACAGTTGGCAGTTTCACAAACAGGTGCAATACAGCACTTTTTAAGGTACCTATGTCAACTTTGTGACCTTCATCACCCTTCAGGAAAGTTACATTGTCATACATGTCTTGTGTAGGTTTTCAGAAAATTTAGAACACGCAATCCAACATCAAGAAGAAGGAAGACCGTGTTTGTAGATTCGCTTAGCAGCCGGCAGTTGATCCCTCAAGCAGGCCAAGCCTCTTAGGGTATCTCAACTTGCGACCTTCATCACCCTCCGGGGAAGGTTGCTTGCCGTATGTAGCTACAGCGGTTCGCTTAGCAGCCGGCAGTTGATCCCTCAAGCAGACCTAGCTTCTGAGGGTATCTCAACTTTGCGACCTTCATCACCCTCCGGGGAAGGTTGCTTGCCGTGCGTAGCTACAGTAATCGTCTTGGGAGAGGTTCAAGTCATTCGACATAGTTTGCAGACGAGTTACGCGGACTACTACATTGGCGAGAAAGAAATCTTGAGGACAAAACTGTAAGTAACACCGACGGGCCGTCTGATATCTGTCCCCATGTATTGGGACTATACAATACAAAACGAGATCTGCTGAGCGACGTGACTACACTGCACTAACTCTTTTGCCACTTGTGTTACGTCACCACCGCGCATCTGGGTGAAGTTCATGGCCTACACCTGGAAACCTGACCAATTTGGTTACGACTCCCTAGCAGGAAACTGGTAAAGTGAGGTTTAGGAAGTTTTGGTTGGTGTAAGAGAAAGTTTCAACACTTATACATCCAAATAAAACTGCAGATGGGGGCTGGGACCACCACCCACTCCGTCTGATATATATATATAGTCCAGTATTTATCAAATGATTATTTTAGCTTAGTGTGCTGTTCTCACTGACAAACAAGCTACAGCATCAGTTTCTGATTAACAAAAAAATTTCTTTGAAAATTTGCAAATCTACGTGCATACGTGCTACGTGGCGTACTGCTACTAAATTATTGCTAGCATTGAGTCAGACTTCATACTTCGAATCTCTCTCTCTTGATTGTAACTCAAAATTATTTCGTGGACAATTAAGTTCCAACAGCCTTGCATCCGGAATTTGGCTTTAAATATTTAATTACACGTTATTATTTTTCCAGACAGATGCTATGCTATATTTTTGTAAAGAACATTAATAGATGGTTAACAAAATATCAAGATTCCCTGAAAAAATATTTTTTACCTACAACCGAGTCTCGTCAAACAACTACTACTACTACTAGTAGATGAAACACTATTTCCGGAATATACACTGTTTCCGGTACTTACCAATGTGGGTCAGCAATTTCATCACGTAACTATTACGTAGCCCGTTAATGTACATATTCAAACTAAAGTCTATTTTTTAACTTGTGCAGTAACAAACTTTTACGAAATATCAATGCAGTCTTGTTAAACGCCGATTTCATTAATAGAACGAAATCAGTTTTACTATAGATAACTAAGCAATGCTGATTTCTTTTGTGTCCTATATTCTTTCTTATACAATTATAGGAATATTGTTCACATTGTTGCGTTTTACTAAGCAAGCCACCAGGAGATAACAAACAGATCTCTCATAATGGACTTCGGACGTCAAACGGAACACATAATATAAAAATTTTACCTTAAAATAAAATTTGTATTATGTTTCCTAAGACGTCCGAAGTCCAAATAATTTCTTCCTGGTGTATATCAATTATTATCATTATGAGCCGAACAATGATAAAGGAATGGTGGCTTGCTCTGCGCTGTTAGTTAGTTCCAGGAGCGGCCACGGGTGGCGCTGAGGTCGATTTACGTAGCGGAAGTAGGACTATCTAGCGAATAAACGTGGAAAAAGACGATGTACTCTCATAATGGACTTCGGACGTCTTAGGAAACATAATACAAATTTTATTTTAAGGTAAAATTTTTATATTATTTTTGTCACTGCAGCATTTTATATTAATTGCTTCTGTAGATTTTTATACATCGACGTCAGAGTACCAAAAACTCCTAACTGTCTGAGAAACCTGAAAAAAAAAGGATTAATTTATTGAGAAATCAAAAATTTGTATATATTTTTTTTTATGAACGTTTTATTATTATTACATAAAAACACTCTCTTACATAAAATACATAAATATTAACTAAACTATACTAAAACCTAACTATGTACATAAATATAATACAAAAACACAAAATACACTCAGGAGCCGAAATACTCCACCACATCGCTGTCATCCGGGAATGTGCCCAGAAGACTGGCAGCATTGCCACGTTGAATGGCAATGCTAATTCTTTGGGCGAAGAACGAGCCAGCCCTCTGGTCACGCAAAGTGTCGATCAGTCGGCGTGAAATTTCCTTAAAAAGGAGACGCGTACTCGGACTCTACGACCCAACCATTTCGACCCCAAACCGCTCAAAACTGTAATTACCTATAAGGTTACAGTATTTGCGCCGTTTAAGGGTCTCAGCAGCCACAGCGGCAGCGCCAGCCCGCCGTACTTGGAACATGGAATGGTGCAAGGGTGTCGACAGAGGTTGCGTCCCACACCAGAGGCCTACCCTCCTTCCATGGCACCAACTTCATACCATCTGGTCTCTTCCCATCGTCACGTACCGTATTAGGTTCTAATACGCCAGCTACGCCGGCGGTGACAAGAGCTCGACGAATAATATCGTTGATGCTAGCGTGCCGTGCTATACGGCCTGCGCTCCTGTAGCAGGACAGGCCATGGTGTCCAAGGCTGTCGACAGCTTCGCCACAGTGACACCGATGTGGAGCAACACAAGGTGCGCCTAAGCGTAAACAGGTTGCTAGCCGAAACGATGCGTCATCCATCATAGTGCCTATGGTGGATGACGGGAGTGCCTGAAGCCATAAGCCCGACTCTCATTCCTCCACAGCCAGCAGACGCGCACGCTCAGCAGTACTTGAAGACATGTTAATTAGTTTGTTACGTATAATACTGCAGAGTGGCACATCCCATTGTCTCTATGAGGACAGATTGTCGGGCAAATCCGTGTTGGGGCAAGCCATTTTCCAAGCGTTCAACGCATCGGATAAACACGGTACCTCAACATCAACCAGTGAGGAAGATAAAATATTCCTGGTTAATGTATCAGTACTGTGCACCGAGGAGAGGAAAGCTGGTAAACCTAAACTTGAAATTTTGCGGACGCCGAGGCCACCCAGCCGGATAGGAAGGGTGGCTTGCTGCCACGCTCGGTCGTCCAAGGCCACATTTAGGATTGAGGAAAGTGTGTTCCTAATGATTTGATCGTTTTTTTCCAAAAGTTGTGTGTTGCTATAGATGGGAGTAGCGAAGGCTTTATGTAAATTTTGGCCCAAAACAACAGTATCGAATGAGTGTGAAAGCCGAATGCATGTTAATTGTGAAAAGTCTTTCCGAGACGTCACTAAAATTTTGTGTTTTTTGCTCAATCAATTTTGGAAAGGATTCATCGAAAATTGGGGCGCCCAGGAGGTGAAGAGAATTTCTATCAGTGATTTGGATATTCGGTATATAATTAATTTATATTAATAGTAACTTCTGGTTTAGTTATTATACTGCTTTAATATTAGGGGTTAAAGCATGAAATTGCCGATTTGTACTGATATTTTTTTTTAAACGGAGGGTGATGAATGAATAACGCGAGACTTCTCTCGCGTTATCACGGAGCAATAATGGTGAAGATCGATTCATGAGTCGGGGCTGTTTCACTGCTAGTTTTGCTATCATTGTTCCGTTTTATTGTTCAAAAACCGTTCGGATTGAATACATTTTTTTTCTCAAAAAAAAAAGAACATTACGATCCACTTACATGTTGGAAATTATATAGTAAAAGTATATACAGTCTCTGAATCTATTCAACTATTCTATAAAATGCATTAACCCTAAAAAGAATCATTATCTTGCCAGTTTGAAGGCTAATAAGGGCAATATAATAGCAAGTTTGCAATCTCTTTCAGTATCTATTAGCAGAATTTGTTCTCCGTCAAACCTACAAGATCGATATTTTATAGTGAGGTAGAATAAAATTGCAAATCTTTATTTCGAGGCCCATCTGAAGAACCGTCTAAACAATGAAAGTGACTTGGCGAAGAGAGAGAGAGAGAAGAAAAGGAAATAATTTTACGATGACCCGTTTGTATGTGGACTCACGCTTCTAAGCCAAATTTAGCTTAGAAAACTAATACTAGAAAACCATTTGAATATGTTACATCCATATTGTAACGGAATACAAAGTGACGATATATTTACGATCGATGGTATGGTGTAAGACCTTAGTCGTTCCAAATAGTGCGAAAGAAAAAAAAGCAATGTCAGAGAATTTTGACATTTGTCATACTGGCATAATTTTTTTATTTACTCACTTCATAGTTCATAGCATACAATCACAGAACTCGAAGTTTCTTAATCAAGCAAGTATAGGTACACGTTAGTTTATTGTATGTGCCGATAGAAGAGTGTTTTTCATTACTAAGTTGTGTGTATAAGTTTCTATAGTCTTGGTTTCAATTTCTAAGTCAAAGAAACTATTTTAATATCATTGGTTTGCTGTACAATTGTAGAGACCATGCAGCAACAACACAAAGATGCTATTCGTAGTAACTTTAGTTCGCTGGTGGAGCGAACAGACCTCGATTCAGTTGTTACAGCTCTTTATGAAAAAGGCGTATTTTCCGAGCAAATGATCGAACAGTACAGGGTAAGTGAAATTATTGACGAGTACTACATTCCCTAATAATGAGTCATATATTCAAGTTAATGTTTCCTGGAACCTCAATCTCAAACTGATCTGTTAAATTAACTCTTAAATGGCTCGGGTTTGAACATTGTGAATTCCATGTGAACATAATTGTAAATCAACCACTAGACACATTTGTGAAACCATGAGTGATACAAAAATGAATTAATGATTTCAAAATATTACGTTTTATTAAATAGTTTACATAATGCAAAATCTTTGAACATGTACAGTTAACATTTTGGTTGTGCATTAGGGGTGTGGCTGAAACTTATTAAAATATGTCAATACAAAATATACACAAATAAAATATTCAAAATAAAAAATCTAAATTCTAATATTTTTATTTCACATAGGCCTACATGGGCATTTATAAAATGTCATAAGCTAGTGCACGGTTGATTGACATTGATTTTATGCATATTATTTGTAATGTTAAAAATTGTACACTGGATCCTCTCTTTTGTGATCTCTCATTCACTCAGTGGTTTGCTGGAAGAAAACTCAACTTTGAGTTAAGCTTGCCTATGTACATGAACTTATATAGTCGGCCATATAATGTTCCCATTGTTGGGACTCAGGCCTCTTCTGTAGGAAAGGGAATGACCCATAATCCACACATGCAGGCCCAGTGCGGGTTGGTGGATGTTACATGTCTTCAAATTTTTGGTTCTAGGACATGCCGGTTTCCTCACAATGTTTTGCTTTACCGTTTTGAGAGCAGTGGTGATGAAATAAGTTACTCAAAGTATTGCGCCTGGCTCGGTTTGAACCAGCGACCTACAACTCGTAAGTCGGGGCAGTTACCACTTGGCCACCGCTACTCTCCAGTTGTTATAGTCCTCTCAAGTTGTTATAGTCTAAAATAATAAAGAAAAATAGAGAATTGACTTATTCACAGAATGTTGCTGAAACAGAAAGGGATCGTAAACGAAAGCTGTACAGGAACATCATGCTACGTGGACCCTATGCATTTGGCCATCTTGTAGATGCACTTGGTGAGCTGGGCTACTGGGATCTGGTACGGGATCTAGACCCTGACAGCCCGTTTGCATTTGCTTCGCCACGGACTTTTAATCCCATCCCTAGTGAGTAATAAAACTTTTTTGAAAAATTGACATGTTTGTAGTTTTTTTGTGACAAGCATGACTCATAGTCTCAGTAGTAGTCAAAATTGTAAATGAAAATAGCTTTTTCAGATATCTGTATTGTATGAAGGATGATGTCATTTTTCAGAAGTACAGCCCCGTCCTGTAGACAATGAGGCTTTCCTCAGTCTCAGCACAAACAGACCCAGAGTTGACACAAATAAAAGTGAGTAGTTACGAGAGTTTGTAGTCAATAATATAATAAGTAAAATTCAGGCCTAAAGCTAAACTCTGTCTTGCAGACATCCCAAGAACTTCCCCGCCGCCATCACTGCCACAAGTAGATACCTCAGAAAAAGACAATGCAACCTGTGATGATACAATGGTGCCACCATTTACCGTTATTAAGAGCACAAAGTTTATGGAGGATGATGACTCTAAAGGTTTGTTTGTAAAATTTATAGTAATGAGAATAGTAGGTGTGGGTTGGTTGGGGTCCTTGTTATCTCAGTGTCTTAGCCTGTATATGTATTTACACCTTATTTATGGAAATAGGAATAATTTAAATTGATAATGATAGTGATTTATCATTGTACAATAAGGAATATTAATGCAATTTTTTTATTTGCTAAATTAAATAATTTTTAGTTCTGGTTAAGAAATATTTAAATATCTTCATCAGCAACAAAGTTGTAAAGCTTCAAAGCTTTTTTTTAAGGGTGAAAATCCTCCAATGCAGTGGTAGCGGCCCCGACTTACGAGTTGTAGGCCGCGGGTTCAAAATCAAACCCAGAACTTTCAAAAGGCTGATCATGCTATGCTTTGCTAAAACGAAACTATAAGTAAAAGAAAACTTTCCACCAATTACCACCACCGACCAATTAGCGTCCGTAGCCTTATAGCTCCCTTTCGGTGACCTCTTCGCAGCTGCAGACTAAGTTACCACGACGAATAACTATCGGAGATTCATTGTGAAGGACAGCACGACACTACTTGCATAGGCACAATCTAGTAGCTGGGATTATCTATCAGTAACTTGCAATAAAATATTAAATACTCTCTCTTTTGTCATTATTAAAATTGTCTTAGGTTGGACCCCTCTAAACGACAAGGTGGCTTTATGTTCATGGATTATAAACTAGTTTAAAAAAAAAAATGGATTTGGCTTCTGTTTAGTGTAGTGTGGTGATAATTACTGAAATTATATTGAAACTTTAGGTCCTATGTATCCAATTTATACACGAAGTCTCAGTAAATAAATAAAGGCAACACTTTCTGGAGGGCTTCTGTACACAATTATAATAACACTAGATTCAAAAATACTTTTCAATCTCCACAGCTGTCTTGTTACAGATTTGAAGCTATACCGGACGCGCGGGCGCAACCGCGGTATGCTACTAGACTTCACGTACTCTGTTTTTGACAATGACATCGAGACGAAACGGAACGGCAGCAAAGTGGACAGCAACAACCTCAAATATCTGTTCTCCGAGCTCGGCTACCGCAGGCTCGGCTACCAAAACCTCACTAAGAGCGTAAGTGGACACCTCTTGTTTTTTAATAGTGCAGGCGCTAAAGGAAGTTGAGTGCAAAATATGAGGATCGCATTCTGTAAATAGTTTTGGTCTCTGAAAAGCGTGCAGATTATGATTTTGGTTGTTGCCAATTTTTTTTACACTCCATACCTTTATATATAAAGTAAATTAACTGAAAAAATGCTTTGGACACATTTAATTAATTGTTTTAGTGATATGATTATACGTTATAGTACTATGATTAAAGATACATATAGGTCGACCACTAAAAATAAAATTAAGAATAAAAACATGAATATAAAATTGATTTAATACATAAAAGTTTTGAGCATATACAAATAGTCAATCTTTTTTATTTTGACAGACATTATTAATACATTTGCACATCAAAATACAATTTAACTGTATTTTTTTTGCAATAACAAGCCTGCTTTTCAATTCGATGCACATTTACAAGGCTGAATCAACTGTTCTGGCAATGGGCGCTTAGTCAGATGTCGTGGATACAGTTTCCGTTCTAGGTTTTTTTTTCGGAAATTCCCCATGACTCTAGTTTGCATCGGTCCTGCTGGTCCCCTACGGTTTTGCTAACATCTCGGCGCATGTGGAAGTATGCGCCGTCGACGACTGGGGCTCGGTCCTAACTGGACGGCTGGACAGCGACTTACCCGTTAGCATAGATCGCTCTGCGACTCCCGGCGTCCGGGGCGTCTCTTGACGCAGTGGCTGTGGTGTGAGGATGTCCGGTCCCTCACGCATGCGGCCGCCTCCTTCGCTAACATTACTACTTCACAAAAGGGGAACCCGTTATCTTTGGGTATGCAGACGATCTTTGAGTTGCTGAGAGATATGTGTCTGACGCACGAGCTAGTGGGTCACAGTTCCAATAATTCCGAGAGGCTATGGTCTCCGTTTGGGGCGACGCCAATCTGGGCAAGTTCAATGCAACTAAAATCCAGGCGTGTCTTTTTTCCGCTAAACGGAGTCAATTTCACCCGGCTCCATCTTTCCGGAGTGCGACCGTGCCGATAACCGACCACCTTGATCTTCTTGAGGTAACGATGTCGTCGACTCTCAATTTCGGCTCTTACATCGAGTCAAAAAATTGGGGATTTTAGCAAAGGCGGGACGGTACTTCACGCCGAAACAGCTGCTCGACCTCAAATCAAGATCGTGTATGGAGTACTGTTCTCATCTTTGGAATGGGTCTGCCAAATACCAGCTTGTTGCACTAGACTGAATAGGTTACTTCTAGGCAAGTGTGCTCCGTCGTCGGCTACATCATCGCTTACCATCAGATGGTGGTCAAACGCGAGCCTATCAATAATAAAAAAAAAAACCGCGTCCTATTCCCCCTCATTCCGGACCATAGCCTTGAACCAGGAAACGGTGCGAGAGGTCATTGCCGCCGATCACCCCCACGAGGACAAGGTGGTGTTCCGCCCACGCTCCACCTTAAGGTAGAGGTGTGCCCCGCTGTGGAGGTGTATCCTCAAAGCGGTCCGGACAATGATGATACCCAAGTGATTCTTCCTGAAGTGAAGACCTGTGTCGTCAGCGCAACATACCACGCTGACCCGCTGGGAAAGTCACTGCGCAGCACGTAGTCTTAGACGACGATGACGACGTAGAGTTCCAAGCGTGGCCCCAGTACCGATCCCTGTAGGACACTTACCCACCTTCCGACCACGACATCTCTCGCCGTTTCCATTCTGTCTGGTGATTGGTAGATCGACGGAAGTATGTCGGCACCTGATGATACCGGAGTGCTTTCCTAATGTAGCTCCAGGGCAGTGTATTGAAGTCGTTGGAGTTATCTAGAGACACCGCCAAGTTGACCCCGCCCAGGGACACTGTATCTCCCGTTGTGATAGCTCGCAGGCTGATGGCCAACCGCACCAGTCGCGCGATGAGGCGATGAGTTTCATCGTCGTCGTCGCCGTCGTGGTCTGTATCGGACACCACAACTGGTGGAGCCATAGGTGGGGGAGAGTGTTCCCCTCGCGAATGGAACAAAGCGCACACCATACCCTTCACAAGCTGAGGCCGGAGACTCTGTGTCAGCGGGGGTGCTCCAAGCTTAATCCGCTCCGTTAGGTAGCGGCGCCGAGTCCCCCAGCCTCACATTGCGGGCCTCCACCTTGGTCCGCCATATCTCCACTCGGGTGCGCTTCGCTGCTCTGTATCCCTCATACAGTACCGCCTCTCTGACCTGGTGGACTGAATTCGCGCCAGCGTGACTGATATAACGCCGCCGCGCGGCAACGCAGTCTTGCGCAGAGACTATGGAGCACCTCAGTACATTGCTCGATGACTTCAGTAGAGCTACCGAAAGAGTAGGTCTTAAAATGAACATGGAAAAACCAATTAATAACATGGGTGTGATGTAGACACGCAATACAGACTACATAAAAACGTGAATTTTTGATGGAACTGGCAAGCTACGAGCTCATAATTAAGATTAGAATAAATAGAATTTTAATTTTTCTGACTTTTTTTACAGTGACATTGGATTTATTTTATATACATTGAATGTAATAATACGAGTATAAACATCTTAAGTAATAAATATTATAGCTCAAAAAGTATATAATATATACAAACTAAAAGTAATAATATGTACAAACGGGTAGAAAAAGAACGTGAATGGGAAAAATGCCCAGGGGGGTTACCATGACGTTCAAAGTAAGATTGTTTCATTTTTATTTCAGTGTGGGTAAGAGACAGAGCTACTGGTTGTCTAGCGCCATCTCTTACCCACACTGGAAATAAGAATGAATCAATCTTACTTCAAACGTCATGGTACAGGTCCAGAACGCTGACAGCATTGCCACGTTGGATAGCAATGCTGATTCGTTGACCCAAGAAAAGTCCGGTTTTTTTCTGACCTGCATGTTACAGGAGACCATCGCGACCCTGAAGTCACTGAATGACGTGCTGGTGAACATCGAGAGCGTGTTCATTGTGGTGTCGTCACACGGCTACGAGCGCGCGCACTCCTCCGACCTGGACGTGCGCTGCAAGGATGGGCAGCTCATCTCACTGTACGAGATCATGGACTACTTCAACAACCGCAATATGCCTGCACTTTACGGCGTGCCCAAGGTTTTCATTTTTCAGATGTGCAGGTCAGTTACCTAATACCAAGTATCGCCTGTTCGACCATTAAATATATCACTATTGGTGCACATAAACTTAGTCCTTAGGTTCCAGTTTCCCTCCTAGAGGCACGGGTGCAGTATCATATCTGCCTCCGCTGTTCCCAACTATATTGGGCCTCCAGTTGCGACTAGATACAGCCGCAATGCCAGTATGGAGCGACTGCGAATATTTTTGACCTGTACAATCAAGTTATTGGATATTCAGATATCTTCATTATCCTGTCTTTCCTCTTCTTACTTCTCTGGATAGTAAGATAATAAGATAGTATTTGTGGTGGTGTACAGAGGCAGCAGCGACGACTACACGCGGCGCATGGAGCTGTCGGCGGGCCCGCGCGCGCCGCCGCACCTGCCCATGCCGCAGGGGCTCGGAGACCTGCACTACGACGGGCAGCCCGTGGCGCCCGAGCGCCGCGCCAGCGTGCCGCGCCCCGCCGGCGGCGCGCTGCAGGAGAAGCCGCTCTACTCCGACATACTCATCGCGCACTCCACGCTGCCCGGTCAGTTGTTACACTTGTTACTGCACTACGACGGGCAGCCCGTGGCGCCCGAGCGCCGCGCCAGCGTGCCGCGCCCCGCCGGCGGCGCGCTGCAGGAGAAGCCGCTCTACTCCGACATACTCATCGCGCACTCCACGCTGCCCGGTCAGTTGTTACACTTGTTACTGCACTACGACGGGCAGCCCGTGGCGCCCGAGCGCCGCGCCAGCGTGCCGCGCCCCGCCGGCGGCGCGCTGCAGGAGAAGCCGCTCTACTCCGACATACTCATCGCGCACTCCACGCTGCCCGGTCAGTTGTTACACTTGTTACTGCACTACGACGGGCAGCCCGTGGCGCCCGAGCGCCGCGCCAGCGTGCCGCGCCCCGCCGGCGGCGCGCTGCAGGAGAAGCCGCTCTACTCCGACATACTCATCGCGCACTCCACGCTGCCCGGTCAGTTGTTACACTTGTTACTGCACTACGACGGGCAGCCCGTGGCGCCCGAGCGCCGCGCCAGCGTGCCGCGCCCCGCCGGCGGCGCGCTGCAGGAGAAGCCGCTCTACTCCGACATACTCATCGCGCACTCCACGCTGCCCGGTCAGTTGTTACACTTGTTACTGCACTACGACGGGCAGCCCGTGGCGCCCGAGCGCCGCGCCAGCGTGCCGCGCCCCGCCGGCGGCGCGCTGCAGGAGAAGCCGCTCTACTCCGACATACTCATCGCGCACTCCACGCTGCCCGGTCAGTTGTTACACTTGTTACTGCACTACGACGGGCAGCCCGTGGCGCCCGAGCGCCGCGCCAGCGTGCCGCGCCCCGCCGGCGGCGCGCTGCAGGAGAAGCCGCTCTACTCCGACATACTCATCGCGCACTCCACGCTGCCCGGTCAGTTGTTACACTTGTTACTGCACTACGACGGGCAGCCCGTGGCGCCCGAGCGCCGCGCCAGCGTGCCGCGCCCCGCCGGCGGCGCGCTGCAGGAGAAGCCGCTCTACTCCGACATACTCATCGCGCACTCCACGCTGCCCGGTCAGTTGTTACACTTGTTACTGCACTACGACGGGCAGCCCGTGGCGCCCGAGCGCCGCGCCAGCGTGCCGCGCCCCGCCGGCGGCGCGCTGCAGGAGAAGCCGCTCTACTCCGACATACTCATCGCGCACTCCACGCTGCCCGGTCAGTTGTTACACTTGTTACTGCACTACGACGGGCAGCCCGTGGCGCCCGAGCGCCGCGCCAGCGTGCCGCGCCCCGCCGGCGGCGCGCTGCAGGAGAAGCCGCTCTACTCCGACATACTCATCGCGCACTCCACGCTGCCCGGTCAGTTGTTACACTTGTTACTGCACTACGACGGGCAGCCCGTGGCGCCCGAGCGCCGCGCCAGCGTGCCGCGCCCCGCCGGCGGCGCGCTGCAGGAGAAGCCGCTCTACTCCGACATACTCATCGCGCACTCCACGCTGCCCGGTCAGTTGTTACACTTGTTACTGCACTACGACGGGCAGCCCGTGGCGCCCGAGCGCCGCGCCAGCGTGCCGCGCCCCGCCGGCGGCGCGCTGCAGGAGAAGCCGCTCTACTCCGACATACTCATCGCGCACTCCACGCTGCCCGGTCAGTTGTTACACTTGTTACTGCACTACGACGGGCAGCCCGTGGCGCCCGAGCGCCGCGCCAGCGTGCCGCGCCCCGCCGGCGGCGCGCTGCAGGAAAAGCCGCTCTACTACGATTTTTCCTTCTTTCAGTTACCCTTACTAACAAAAATAATAACATGATGGGTATCTAGGTCTGGTGGCGCACCGTGACGGCAAGCTGGGCTCGTGGTACATCCAGGCGCTGTGCGAGGTGTTCGCGGAGCGCGCGCACGACTGCCACGTGGAGAAGCTGTTCACGCTGGTGGACAAGCGCATGCAGTCCAAGTTCCACCGCCAGACCTCCTCCGTGGACCGCTGGGGGTTCAACAAGCGCCTGTACCTGCACCCTGGCCTCTATGAGTCCTGAACTTAGACTTGGACTTAATATTGGAATGGTGGCTAATTTTTTTTTTTTTAATTTAAATAAGTTTCTTGTGCATTCAATACGTCATAATACCGTTACTTGCTCAAGATACATTATTGTATTTCTTTAGCCATTCTAGCTGTTATACAACCGCCAAGTGATTTTGCATTTATATTTGAGATTGAGTTACCTAATAATTTAAAATATTGGTTGGAGGAGGTGGACTCTATGTGAACTTGTTACTATATGAAAGATCTGAGAGAGAACTGCCTCGAGTCTGACTTAATTCATACGTAATTAGCTGTATGTTTAATAAATTAAGCATTGTGTCCCTACACAGTTCAGTCATAGGATTCCAAGGTAGAGCAAACATGCTGTGTAGGTATATATCAAGGGGTGCGCACAATATACGTCTAAGAATAGTGCCAAATACATAGTCAATACCTTACGATTGTAGCGTTAATGTACTTTTTAATGAAATACTTTTAATAATATTATTGTTAGTAATATTAATTAAAATTCTTCAAATCAACGAAAACTTTTACAAAATATAGGTGATGGTGTTGATATTTTTGTAACTTTAAAAAAAATCTGTTTTAATACTTTACGAATCTACACCAGCCGTGTAAAATAATATTATGAAGTATGAGATCTTTTTATATTAATTTCTATATTTATTGTGAGTGGCTAAGGCGATGTTTTACGTAATTTCTATGTTTTTTTTTTAGATCAATACATAAAATTCCGATACACCACTGCCAGTGCCAGGTTTATATATAAATACATAGACAAACTATGAGGTAGTTTTTCAGGTTTACGCAAACAGCCAATTCCGCATAGCCCTACAACTCGAGGGTACTCGATACGAATTTATTAAAAAAATGGTATATGTCTCATGATTCTGTACTTAAGTGTCCCTTATTTGCATTTATTTTCTACTAGCTTTTGCCCGCGGCTTCGCTCCCGTCAACTGACTACTCTATCCTACTCTACCCTTCTCTACCCTACTTTACCCTACTCTACCCTACTCTATTCGAATTTTTCTCGCCGTAAAAACCATCCTTGAACTTCAACGAACATTTTAAAAAAAGAATTGGCCAAATTGGTCCAGGCGTTGTTGAGTTATGCGCTTACCAACACATTTTGCGATTCATTTTTATATTATAGATTTAGACCAGATCATGCGCTCGATCAAATTACATATTTATGGCCGGCAAACTTAGTGAACTATTAAGATAGGGATTCAACATTCATAAATTAAATAATTCAACACGATAATGTGATCATTCCGGGAAAAGTAGGCTGGGTAAAATTGTACTATACAGGACAATGAATCTGTTAGTTTTTGTGGGTTCGGGGGGAAAGACCCCTGAATCTAAGAAACTCATACTTTTGGAGATATTCAAGATTGAGATTTTGAGGTAACCATGTCTCAACCTCCTATTTCTATCTGCAGGATTTAAAGTAAATAAAGTAAAAAATTATGAGCTTCCAACTCATTTTTCTGTATAGTGTTTAGCCGTATGTTGCATACAAGTCGTCTTGACGGTGCTGGATACTATTACACGTTACTTCAATGATATATAAGTGCTGTGTTATGAAGTTAGGTAAAAGTATGTTCTAATGTATATATGACAAATTGTGATAAGTGTAGCCAATGCGAGTTCTGTGGGAAACCTTGGCATTTTCCCAACTACGTGATTGACTAAGAACTCATTATTTTTAAGAAATATTGTATTGTATATTATTATATCTTTATTACAAAATAAAACATATATTTTCATTGCTCATAGTTTTAATACACCACATCACATACAAAAATAGATAGAAATATTGATAGCGCTAGAGTGATACTGTCAGAACTCTGCGCTAACTTATGTTTGTTGCAGACAAGTTTATAAAAAATATATAACATGTGTTATTTATTATGTACACAAATGTTTACAGATTTACAGAAGTCAAGTACAAGAGGACTAGATTACAATATACACTATTGTGCTAGTTTTATTGTGTTCAGATACTTTGTTCGTTATATACATTCTGTATGTGTATAGCTAGAGTTTCAACAATTTACTGTATGTATATTGTAGAGGATTCTATGGGCCTCTTGTTAATACTGTCACTTCTGTAGACCAGCACACATTCACTGGTTTACGATCCACGTGATTATTGCCACTGAGCAACAAACACAACCGGCTTACTGATAATAACCGTTCTATATCTCATCTGGAATAGGCTTTTGATAAAACTTTTTTAAATCAGGATTGGAATTTTTAAGTATAGGACATGCGAGTGCATGAAGCCTCTTAGTTAGTCACATCAGATAGTAGTCACAGAAGGATAGAAGCTTGAGTCACATTAAGTATTTTAAATAAATATTGCTCACAAGACATTTTACAACGCATTCATATCATCACTATAAATACAGCTCAACAAACACAACTGAATTCTGAAAAAAATTAAGTAACAATAAGTTATTTTAACACCTCAACACTTCTTAAAATAAGTTGGTATCTAACAGAACCATCTTAGAGAGCTAGATAGCAACAAAGGTTGCGTTTTACTCTTAATATCAAAGTTTGGAATAGTTCCTAATAATAATATTGTAGGTGTTGTAAATTGCCCTGTGAACCCGGCATCACTCATTATCCATATCATTCAGCCTTGTTCGTATGCTCAGCCCTACCGGTCGGACACGGAGCCCACGAGCGCACCCAGCTTGCTGAGGTTGAGCCACTGGCGCACGCAGGCGGGCGGAGCACCAGTGCCCGGCGGCAGCCCCTCGCAGCGCTCCACGCCGCTGTGCATGTCCCGCGCCACCAGATCCGCATACTCGCCCAGCTTGTCCAGCCAGCGCTGCATGGGGTTCACTAGCGAGCTCTGGTACAGCCAGTTGAGCACCGACGTCGTGGACCACCACGGCTCCAGGGACTTCCAGTCGTACACCACGATCGCGTCGTACCAGTTCCTCTTGGTGACTGTGCTGTCCTGGTACTTAGTCCACTTCGTGCAACACTTAAAGCTGTCGGGTACAGTTTGTGCAGTAAGAATATCTAAGGTGGATTGGTTAACAGTAGCATTGTTTGTGTAAGGAGTCAGTTCCGGTTGCAAACTGTGCGTTATAATATTCGTATCGAGGGCGTCGAGCGAGGAGAGCGGAGTGAGCGGCGGGCTTGTGGCGGCGTAGTGCAGCGCGGGCAGCCAGGCGTGCGGCGCCACGGCGCTGCAGAGGGACGCCAGCGCCACGAGCCCGGCCAGGCAGGCCGCCAGCGCGGCGGCGCCCAGGCCGGGCAGCAGGCCGGCGGGGGCCGCGGCCGCCAGGTCTCCGTACGTGAAGAAGCCGCGCAGCTGCGCCTGCTTCAGCGCCACCTGCCGCTCCAGCCACACCAGCCCGGCTTCGAACGATTTATCGTTCACAAACACTTTCCAATCCTGTTACAATAGAAAACAAAATATTTATTCGACACTGACAACACGGTGTAACAGTCGTTGCTAAAGGTTATGATTTTAAACCCTATACATTCCCAACACAAAGCCTTACTTAACCTCTGATCTTCTGTCTTAAAATTTAATTAAAAAAAAAAAATACATAATGGCACTCTACAGCATTAATAGGAAAAAAACAGCCTCATTCAATCTATGAGACTCATAGTAAGCTAAACATGATTCTGGTGCCATACTACTTGGAAGTTTTACGGATTACTTACTATTGCATTAAGGAATTCAATTTCTAGCTTCTTGAGCTGGTCGAGCTCGAGTCCGCCGGAGGCTGCCCACTCGGAACACACCACGTCGTCGTCTTCTCCATCGTCTTGTAAGAACTTGTTGCCCACCATCTGATTGAAACACAAAAACTCTTTTTGGTAAACCTTTAGTCAAATAAGTTATGAAAATGTGCGTCAAAATGGCCGGTCAACAGTCATACGTCGTATTTAGCTTTGAAATTGTGCCTAAAAATTGCTTATCAATTGCTTATATTTGCTTATATCATAATAAGAGAATTGCATATTTCATAGGTTAAAAAAAATAATTTACACATTTAAAGTTGTCCGGCCACTCTAACGTCAGAATGGCTGAAGTCTGTAACTATGTACTGAAATATACATGGGCCAGAAAATTTGCTTATAAACTGCTTATTTCACAATTTATAAGTGTAGGTCCTGTTTATTCTTTCTCTATGCTAAAAAAAGCTTAAAAGCCTCTGTGCCTGTTAAAAATATGGGAGCAGTGAGTGACGTGTGAAAAACATTTTAAGAATAATGTCAAAGCTAAATACGACTGTTGACCGGCCATTCAAACGTTTAACGTTGCACACGTTATGAAATTATGGGGGATTTTTCGATTTGGTTTTCAAGTATGGATGTGTTTCATTGAGGGTTTCATTAGTACTTTTCTCACCAGTGAAACAAGGAAGAGATCAGCGGGTGCAGCGTTGTGGATGTAGTCAGGATTGCAGGCATTGAGTCGCTCGAGGTACAGGATGGCCAGCACAAGTGCGCATGGCGACACACAGGCGCTCCGTGCGATGTCGGCCGCCGCGTCCGCGTGCAGGCGCCGCAGTGAGCGCCCGCGCTGCGACACCGACCACAGCTCGCACGAGATCTCTGCAAATTTGTTTTATCATAATACTTGATCCTAATCACCATTTATTAGTCATTTTTGTTTGAGACATTGTGTATTCGTATTTCATTTTAACTTGATCAGATTTGTCAGACAATTTTTTGGCGTTTTGAAGGCCAGGTTCATTGCTAAATCCATTTAATTTTGTAATCTAGTTGTATTATTCAGTTTAGTTTCATACCAGTAACAGGCAGGCTCAGACAAGGCAGTGTTGGCAGCTGCCCGTAGTACAGTGTCTTGGTGATACGTTTCAGGAACTCTTTGTGGTCACCCATGCTCTATGTTCAAAATAATAAGAACTTACAATATTTTGCTAATACGAGTATATACAGTAACTTGATAATCCAAACCCCACTTATCTAAATCCCTCTATAATCTGAACTTGGTCAAGCGGTGTTAAAGGATGTAATTACCCAGTGATTCAATGAATTCATAGTGTTATGTTATTCACTTCAGGTTCTATACCTGTCTATCCTGTCGTATTTTTTTTTTTTTTAATTCTTGATAGGTTCGAGCTTGACCGCTATCTCACCTGATGGAAAGCGACGTGGAAAGTCACCTATTCACTCTTGACTTAAAGATTCCCGGGTTGTAGCCGTCAGGAAACACAAATTCCGGCAAGGAATTCCACTCCTTAGCTGTACGCACAATGAATGTGTTCCCAAAACGTTTTGTGCGTACCTATAGGTGGGATGTCCACCATGTACCTGTGGCGCATTGCAGTACGCCTGGTGGTCCAATGATGGAACGGGCTAGGCGGAATTAGGTTATGCAATTCCGACGCACACTCCCCGAAATGTAACCGGTACAAAACCGACAGGCTAGCAACTCTGCGTCGATGCTCAAGACTTTGAAGCCTCGACTCAACGAGTGCATCATTGCCAATGATCCTCCTGGCTCGCCTCTCAATTGCCTCAAGTGCACCGAGCTGGTATCGGGCCGATCTGTCTCAAAGATGACAGCAGTACTCCATACACGATCACGATCGAACTTGCGCTTGATAAAGTTTGAGTAGCTGTTCCGGCGTGAAGTACTGTCTGACCTTCGCGAGGATTCCCAGCTTTTTTGCTGCCAGTTGAGCCTTTGCTTCGATGTACGGCCCAAAGTTGAGTGTTGACGTCAGCATAACACCAAGAAGATCAAGATAGTCGCTGAATTAGCTCCTTTTAGCGGAAAATAGACATGCCTGGGTTTTAGCAGCATTGAACTTGACCAAATTGGCATCGCCCGATTCAGAGACTGCTTCCAAGGACAAGTTCAAGCGCTCGACTATAGCCTCTCGGAGATACTGGATCTGTGACCAATTAGCTTGCGCGCTGGATATTTAACTCCCAGCAACAGTGCTGTCGTCTGCATACCCAAAGGTACCGAGCTTAAGCAGATCATTTATGTGCAGCAAGAACAATGTTGCCGAGAGCACTGACCCCTGAAGAACCCCGGCATTAATGGCCATTTGACTGGACGAACAACCATCGATGACCACTCGGATGGACCGGTCACTCAGGAAGTCTGCGATCCAAGCACATAAATCAGCAGGTAAACCGAAAGAAGGAAGCTTACTAATAAGGCTTTTGAGCCAGACCCTATTGAAAGCCTTCGAGATATCGAGGGAGACGGCAAGCGCTTTCCCGTGCCTCTCGATGGCATGATTCCAGAAGTGGATGGCATACGCTAGAAGAACACCAGTTGACTGATTTCGGCGAAAGCCGTTTTGTCGGTCACTTAGGATGTCATTAGCTTCTAGGTATGCCAGGAGCTTAGTGTTGAGTACACGTTCTATGGAACGTGGACTATGGTCTTTCAGAGAATGGACGTTACTTAGATTGGCCTGTAGTAAGCTAGGTCAGTCTGACTACCATTTTTGGGCACGGGCTGTACGTTAGCTTGCTTCCATGCAATCGGCACGTTACCAGCCTCAAAGAAAAGCCTAAATAGGCGTGTCAGGAACGGAGACAGTTCAGGCGCACACGTTCTTAGAACAATTGCCGGTATCCCGTCTGGACCGCTAGCCTTGTTCACGTCAAGGTTACGCAGCACCCTACGGACGTCCTTCTGATGGATGCGAATATCCGACATACTCGTCTCGCAACCATTAGGATTAACACGGGGCCGCGCGTCACCAGGATCTAGACGCGAAGATTTCGCTAAAAGTGAGGCTAACAAATTTGCAAGCCTCCTCAGCGGTATAGGCCAGCGTCCTGTCAGGTTTTAGCAGTGGCGGTAGTGAGGGACGGCAGAAGTTCAATTCAACCGACTTAGGCAGAGACCAAAACGCCTTATTGCCGCTTTTATTACCAGCAGGGTACGAAGCGAGTTTGTTTCTGATGCAGCTAATGTGTTCGAACCGAAACCTCCGCATCACCTTCTTGCAAGACTTGGCAGTTCTCTTAAAGGCTCTCTTCTTCTGACTTACGTCATTCGCCTTGTGCATACGAGCGTCGGTCCATGCCTGGTATGCCGTGTGCTTAAGCGCGTTAGCGCGATCAAACTCCGCACCAAACCAAGGGCGAGCCTGGCCAAACATTGTTACGTCAGAGAATAGAATTTAGCAGGTACTACATCCCCTGCCGCAACACATCTGTCACAGCATCTGCGCACGACGATGGATCATCCGAAGAAAAAAGTAGGCTGTCAAGGACAACATGCGATGAAAGATCGTATGCCAATCTGCCTATATCGCCAAACTCGCTTGCTGCCTCAAGGGCAGGGATCGGGCGGAGAGTAGACTGATACAGATTTCACCAGACAGTGGTCGGAACTACCTAACGGTGATGATATCGACACTGGATAGCGGTCTGGATCTGTTGTCAGCAGAAGGTTCAAGCAACGGCCGTATGCGAATCAACATCCGGCACCCTCGTAGCTCCCTGGACCAGCTGGGTGAGATGTAACGCTAGCTGTACAATAAATATAATAAATACACATCTGACATCATATTTTTGCACTAGTGTTGATCTGCTATTTTATTTATCTCCCACAGTGCTGAACATTTTTTTCTACCACTTTTTGTTTGTTTTGAATTATGTCTTCAACAAAGAACAAAAGAAAATTTATTTGTAGCTTCAATTACAAAAATCATTAATCATTAAAAAAAAAATACCATTCCAAATATCTACATACTGTAATCTGAACACTCCACAGATCTGAACAGAGTATAAATTTTGAATGTTCGGATTATAAAGGCTCTACTACTGTGTATAGCATTGCATAGTCGGCCTTTTAATGTTCCCACTGTTGGGACTCAGGTCTTCTCTCTAGGAGAGAGAATGGGCCAAAATCCACCACGCGGGCCCAGTGCGGGTTGGTGGATGTCACATGTCTTCGAATTTTTGGTTCTAGGACATGCCGGTTTCCTCACGATGTTTTCCTTCACCGTTTTGAGAGCAGTGGTGATGAAATAAATTACACAAAGTAATGCGCCTGGCTGGGTTTGAACCCGCGACCTACAAGTCGTAAGTCGGGGCCGTTACCACTCGGCCACCACTGCTCTCTACTCTCTACTACTGCTCTGCTACTGCTCTCTACTAATGTGTGAAGAGCCTCATGGGTATGCAAACGATAGCACAGTTGTAGAGCTACATACCAGGTGCTCGGGCTAGTAAGTAGCTAATCCAGTCCGAACGAGAGGCTATGGTCGAGCGTACGAATGTCTCACTTCAGGCAGTCTACAATTGGGGTGAAACCAATCTGGTAGGATTCAACGCCGCCAAAACACAAGCGTGTCTTTTCACCTTGACTCTGGCTTTTCAAAATGTATCCCCTGGAGTGCACCAACCGCCTTCAGATCATTGAGACTAAAGCCAAGGTAGTTGCTAAGAAACTAGGCCTTCTTGCAAAGATCCGACGGTACTTCACACCGGGACAGCTTCTAATGAAAAAGCACAGGTCTGATTGTGTGTGGAGTACTGTAGTCACATATGGGCTGTTGCTGCAAAATGCCATCTAGCAGCTTTGGACTCAGTGGAAAGGCGTGCGAAGAGGCTAATTGTGATCCAGTTTTAGTTAAGTCCAATCTACAAAACCTCCAGCACAGGTGCAGGGTAGCCAGCCTTTCAGTGTTTTACAGGTTGCATTTTGGAGAGAGTATGCAGGAAATGCATGACTTGATTCCTTCATCTCCTTTCTACCATTGGACAACCTGACGTGCAGCGGGTATCCACCCTTACGTTGTTGGCACTTCAACATTCAGGACTGAGCGTTTCGCTTTGTCGTTAATACAGCGTACATCGAAGGAATGGAACAATTTGCCTGTTGCGATCTCCCCATCTTCAAGGTTTAGGTGTCTTCAAGGCTAGAGTGAATGGGCCATTAAAAAACGAGTGCGCTTCACCATCAATGATTGCATTACTGCTTACCATCAGGTGGGATCGCAGTCAAGCACTGGTTTATATCAATTAAAAAGAAAAAACTATATAGTTTCTGTTTTTTCCTTTTGAGGTACGGAACTATAAAAAAGGAAAACATTTAATGATTGTAACATAATGATGACATCATAAATAGAATATTATTTACTTAGATGTAGTTTTACACAACGGAATGTTGGTATTTGTCCTAAACAATGTTTACTGTGTTAAATACAATAACACTGTAATCAAATTTCAAAAATGTTGTCAGTTACTGAAAACCCAGTAGCATAGTGACACAAATATAATTAATTGTCTTTATTTTAGTTATCATGACAAACAAATAATGACCTTGGCGTTATGTCTGACCTGTGATGTCATTCATATATCTAACCTATTAAACATTTCTATAAAACAAGATAATGGAAATGTTGTAAATATAATGCATTGTTGCATACTTGGGTTAAGTTGCGAAGTTAAAAAAACAACTAAATTGTTATATGCGCATGAGCATAGATTGTGAGAGTTATACTAACTTATAAATGAAAAAACATGATCATTTCGATGAATAATTCATGCGACACTGATAAGCTGGCCAGATGGTTTAACATTAATCATAACGACAACAAGTATCCATCGTCAAGACAACTGAATTTGCAAAACTAAAGAATCTGTTTGGAAAGCAACAAGAATAAAAATCATGCCTTATAAACGCCGATATGCTATGTGAATGAGTAGGCCACGACATGACCTCTTTCCATACCTTGATCTTGGTCCTCGAACCCTCTCTTCTTCTCTTTGATATGTTCGACATATTCCCGGTAATCTTGAAGGAATACTAGACTATTTTAATAACAAAATACAAGTATTATAACGACAATTTACATAAATAATACCGGATTCTTCACAACGAAGAACCCTTTTTTATTTTGTTTGGTGTTTCAGAGAAACACGTAAGAAATGCGTCTTAGGGACACAAATAAATATCGTGGAGATGGATGGACAAATGGCAACCTAACTAGTTAGAAAGAGATAATTAACACTTGTAATGCATGACAATGAAAATGAAAAGTGAGCCTGGAACGCATTGTGATGAACTGTTTTGATGACATTTGACCATTTGGGGTTACCTAGTCATATGCACAGACTAGAGAGGGATACTGTCATATGAAATTACCCCAGAAATGTTCTGTCAATTACCACCCCAATCACTCAAGCTACATCGACAATAATATACGTTATCACTTTACTATACGCCTCAAATTCTTAATTAACTCTTTTATATAAATAAACTAAAACAAAATAAAAACGCTCTAATAATAATATATCTTTCTGAATCAAGGGCTTGATTCAGAAAGCGGTACTCCTGGACATTGCTCGTATTGTTAGGAGGTTCCTTTCTCTGGAGCCCTGACCGCCGTTAGCTTGGACCCTGTTCCCGATACCGGTGGGATACTATTTTTTATATTTTTAAATGTTTTATTTTTGAAATATTTAAAAATGTAACTAATATGTTTATGTAAATGAAATAAAGAAAATATATCTAACTAAAAACAATCTAAAAGTGTGGCATCAAAAAACTCCTCCGCAATGCTGTCGACTGGTAATGTACCCAAAAAACTGGCAGCATTGCCACGCTGTATGGCAATCGCTGCTGCTGCACGCTGTTTATCCACTATCGAAGGTAAAAGCCAGCCAGCACTGACTCTAAAAATATTATTGTCGAAGAAGGTATATACGTTCGACGTTAGTGAAGCCAGAGCCCCAATTCCACAGCAAGCTCATAGCAGATGTTGCAATCAAGTTTCTTATACCGTGTTTACACATACGTACTCGCCATTCGCGTCGTTACTCGCCACGACATTTGCCTCGTTATGCTATGAAATATTAGTATACCAATTGTTAAGTGTGTGAGGTGAGTAGCCTGCGCAATGTTTCTTTTTTTTTAAATTTGTATAAACCAGTGCTTGACTGCAATCCCAAATGATGGTAAGCAGTGATTTGATTGTTGATGGTGAGGTACACTAGTTTATTAAGAGCCTTTTCATTCTAGCCCTGAAGACATCTAAATTATAATCGATCGGGAAGACCGCAGCACATACCATTTAGGGCAAATGCTGTGTTAAGTGGGAGCCCGCGCGTGTACCTACCTGTCGCGTGAAGTCGCGAGTGTATCGTGTGCGGCGGTCCCCGTTGCCGAAACTGGATTATTACCTGCGCAGTATTGCTAGTTCAACTTTAACGGTGTGCATGTAGTCTTGTTGATACAGAACTTCAATTCAAACGTAGCAAAACGGGGCGCGGGGCGCGGCTGCTCGCGACGCGTGCCCGCGCGGGCACCCGGGTGGAGCACTTATGTATGGGACCGCACGGTCACCCACGTAACTCAGCGTATGGCCTTGCACATGCGTACCCGCTATTCGCGTGGCTTTATCCTTTAATCGGGGATGCAGTTATTTCCCTTGATTAAGGGAAAATCTTCCAACTTGACAATCCATTGTATTTTTTTTATTTTAGAAAAGTGATATCAATTTGATATCAATCGACTAAACAGAACTAAAAGGACCTATTACACTATGCAATATTCAGCACACATTATTTCTTATTTTTTGTTCCGAGTAAGACCGGTCTAATCCTTATTACACTACGCGACATCGACTATGACTATGAATATCGAGTAGTGTAATAGGCCCTTAAACTTTGTACTCGATGGTCATCATCATCTTCCTGTTCCGGTTAATTACCGAACAGCCGGACGGCGAGCTACCCAGTGCTCGACGTCCGCAAGCCCGCGTCCACCGTGGCTGGTAGTCGGGGTTGGAATTACGGCGGCTAGGGCGTGAGGACCTTCGTTCCCTCACGCGTGCAGCCTCCTCCTTCGCTAGCATTACTGCTTCGCAGAAGGAGGCGACCGCCTGCCATTCCTCCTCGCTCCGGACCATAGCCTGAACCAGGGCCCGTCGCGAAAGGTCGCTGCCACCAATTGCCTCCACGAGGACACGGTGGTGCTCCGCCCAAGCGGGGCACACCTCCACTGTATGCTCCACCGTGTCCTCTAGGTGGTCCGCACAATGATGGCACACGGGCGTTGCTTCCGCCTGAATCCGATGCAGGAACCTCCCGAACTTGCCATGTCCGGTGAGGACCTGCGTCATGCGGAAGGTGAGGACGCCGTGTTGCCGCTCCAGCCACTCCTCAAAGAGGGGACTTACCGCCATAATTGTAGCGTGTCCAGCACTGGGTTGCGACAGTCGCCGTCGCCATTCCACCATGAGATCCCGCCGGAACTCTGTCCGCCATGCCGAGACTTGGCGCGGCAGCGGAGTTTCACCCCGGCGTTGCATCTCCACGCGCAAATCGTGCATGCATGCAAGGACTGTTGCCTCCAAATCCCATGGTGGCAGGCCAGCAAGGAGGCTCGCCACTTCGCGGGAAATCGTGTGGTATCCCCGTACCATCCGGATGGCCATGACCCTCTGGCAAGCGTTCAGCATGGCCGCCGGTCGCTTTTTCAGCGACGGCGCCCACACCGGTGCCCCGTAAAGGGCCATGGACCGAACAATTCCCGCGTAGAGCCTCCGGCAGGAGGCGTCTGGACCCCCAAGGTTGGGCAGGAGCCGCTTTAGGGCAGCCGCGGTCCGTTCCAGTTTGGGAGTCAGACGTCGAAAGTGCTCCACAAAGTTCCACCGACTGTCGAGGACAAGTCCCAGGTACTTCATCGTCGACCCGACGTCGATGCGAACCCCTCCTACCGTTATTTGGGAACCCGGTGGAGGCGCGTTCCGAGGGCCATGATAACACATGGCCTCGGACTTGTGCAGTGCCACTTCGAGTCCCAACTCCTGGATCCTATCCACGATTGTCGCAACCCCGCGTGTCGCTAGTTCGGCCGCCGCCTGGTGCAACTCCCCCTGCGCCAGGACCAGCGTGTCGTCTGCGTAACAGACCACGCTGACCCCGTCGGGGAGGTCGCCGCGCATCACGTAGTCGTACCCGATGTTCCACAAAGGCGGTCCGGTACCGATCCCTGCGGAACACCGCACGACATCTCTCGCCGTCTCCACTCTCCCTCGTGACCGGGGTAGATGATAAACCTGTCCTTCAGGTAGGCCTCGATCAAACGACGGAGGTAGTCGGGAACTTTTCAGTCACTGGCGCCACTTTCAAACTTGGGGGTAATGTATTCATTTGTCACTTTATCCATTCGATGGTACGAATTGAAATTTTAGAAAAGGTAACACTGAACGGGTCTGTTGACAGCTGTCAAACAAAGGCAAGGAAGACAATCGAGCTCTTTTTTGTTCGGAGCGATTGCATACTCGAATATAAATAAATATAAGGCAACATGAAATAATAAAATAGCGGTATCCGCTTAAATATTTTATCGTATATGCAGCATAACATTGTGTTAAAGTTAGTATGTGTGAACCTGTAATTTAGGTACGGGTCGTGTGGGTTTGCGGTGACTCGTGTCATTGATATTGATTTCTTTTATTTTACGAGAGAACAATTTCGAAAATGATTTAGCCGGATCAGTGGCAGCTTCGAACCGTTTTTTAAGTGTGAAAGTGGTGAAGACAATGTTTGGAGTCGAATGCAGTGTGTGATAATGTGCGGACAAAATGAAAACTAAGAGTTTTTTGCTGTTTTCGACGTCGGTGTTTGCAATAAGTATATTTCTGATAGTATTCCACTCGCAGCCGCCGCAGTCCATCCAGAGTATTGTCACGCAAACACACCAGCACATAAAAGATTTTCAGGTTTGTGAATTTTATAAATATTTTAAATAATTTGGGGTCAGTATTATTTTTTGTATCTAATTAATTTCAGTGTGACTTTTGTAAAATATTAAGTTATAAATTCAAATTAAAAAAAGTTACTCGAAATATTTTGAAAGCTGAATTTGCAAAACCAATGTTTTTAAATCTCCAAACTTGGAACAATGCCTATTTCATATGTTTGATCAGTTGCATGTTGTTTATAAAACTTTTAATGCATTTTCATCAAACAAAGGAGTTCAAAAACTAACCACAGTAGTGGATATTGAAATGTAAACAAACAGTTTATACTGTAAACTTAGTACTGCTACTACAAAGATTTACTTTGTATCTAAAATATCAATATTTCAGTTAACTGCTACACTGTTTAGAAACTAAAATAATGATTTGTTAACCTTTTGAGTACTGTAATGTCTGGAAATGTGTCTCTACACAATAGAAAGACAAGGCTGGTGTTCACTCCATTGGCTCGGGGTTTAGTGAATTAAATTGTTATAATGCTGAGATGACTAAGAATTATTTACTAGATTGCAATAGGTACATAAATGAGGGTGATATTGCTTAAATTGAACCAGACTTTGGTCACACATTTATCAGTTGGTGAGATATATATACTATTAGACATATTATATCCGTCATTGTGGCAACACTATGGGGAGGCCTATGTCCAACAGTGGACGTCATTGGGCTGAAATGATGATGAGACATAATATTTGAGTGCACAATATCTTTTAAAAGATATTGTGCACTCAAACTCCATCATGCCATTGTCACATATCAGAAATCAAGAAACATTTATTTCAAATAGACCAATTACAGGCACTTTTGAATTGTCAAAATGTCAGTAAGTCAAAAAAAGTCAAGCTAAATTGCAACCCAAGCTGCTAGGTCCTTATACTGTAGGTACACTAGCAAAAGCTTGAGAAGTAATATTATTGATGTTGGCATGCCATGAGACGGGACCTGCACTCTTGTGGTACAACTTCATTTTTCAATTAATTAATGTATCTTTTAAGTATAATAAAAAGTTCCCATGACAAAATTTCATGAAATTTGTTGAGTGAAAGTGTAACAAACAAACGCACATTTGCATTTCTTTATTAGTTAGGATTAAGATATGTTGATTTGTGTACAATCAAATAAAATTTTCAAAGTAAGTCTAATTATTATGTTAATTTATGTGGTCTTAATTTTTAACTATTAAGATATCAATTACAAGTGCAGAAAGTTAGGTAGGCCCTGACAGACCTAGCCAGCCCTTAAATAACCTTGATAATTATAATGCCGGGGGTTAATCAGTATTAGATATGTTTTATAAAAGGTGATGTCATGATATAGTATTCAGTTAAAAGGAAGAATAATGAGGACATGGCTGGTGCAGTGGTTGAATGATTGGCTGCTGTGCTGCCTGTTGCAGGGTTGATTCACATACAGAACAAATATTTGTGACCTACAGATAGTTGTTCCAGACCTAGCTGTTATATGTATGTGAATGCACCCACAACGCAGGAGTAATCCCTAGTGTGGTGCAATATTTAAAAAAAGGGGCTTCATACATAAAAGTTGGGTAATCTAGTACTGAAATTCTGATATTTGTAGTATTAACAGCTTCCTCCCATGTCAATCAAGCATAATTAATCTGTTGTGTAACTGTTTGTACTGTCATTCATTCAAATTTGGTTATACCACGCAACAGGCGTCGTTGTCCCAGCAGGAGAACCTGCGCGATGTGGAGGAGAACCATCTGGTGCAGGAGGAGCAATACTCGCGCCTGCTGGGACTGGACGGGCGTCAGGAGTTGTGGCACAACACCACCACGCCGGCGCTCGTGACGTACGCGCGCAGCGACGCACACGCGCAGGCCGTCAGCTTCATCCGCGCCGCCGCCAAGCTACCCTACACCGTGCTGCTTTACAATCTAGGATTAAAGCCATATTCTTTGGCTGTGGTGAGTGGAATTTATGAGAAGTTATATAGATTGTATTGATTTGCAATGGCCTTATGTTAGTTTATACACATACACCTACTTCAATGAAGAAATCTACTTCGCAACTGCGGCAAAAATGACCGTAGAGCAATTTAGATCCATCACGGAGAGTTTTTACTTCAAGTGAATATTGGAGTGGGGACATCCGTCAACAACTATCGGCTTTTAACACTCGCTACTCCAATGCGGCCACATGACCCAATTGCTTCTATTCTCGACGATAATATTTCGTCAAAGGAAGCCATCAGTCATCGCTGTGTCTGTCGCAGGTGTCCAACTACTGCAACTCCTCGAAATGTGCCATCATCGACCTGGACCTGGACGTGTTCCCGTCGCACGTCAGCGACGAGAGCATACATGCTGTGCGCCCGCTCGTCATACAGGTGGGTTCAAATACAAACATTATTTCCATATGGCCAATTTATCTTTTTTTTATTATTTAAACTAGTGCTTGATTGCGATCCCACCTGATGGTAAGCAGTGATGCAATCGTTGATGGTGAGGCGCACTAGTTTATTTGGAGCCTATTTACTCTATGGCACTAGCTTCTGACGTTTTATAAATGCCCATTTAGGCCTATGTGAAATAAAAACTTTTGACTTTATGTTTTAAAGTATCATCAAAGATAAAGAACTGGACGTTTTTGTGGGGACAAACACATCCAGTTCTCGATTTTTTTGGGCCAAAAATCGAGAACTGTGTTAGAAACGTTTATTTCAAATAGACCAATAATTACAGGCGCTTTTGAATTGTCAAAATGTCGGTCAGTCAAAATAAAGTGAAGCTAAATTGCACGATCCAAAGCGTATATCTCTATGGAGAAGAACGTGCAAGAAACTTCATGGACACTCTTTTAAATCATATTTTATGTTACATAAATCTTTGTTACATATTTCTTGTCGCTTCTAATATGTGAGCACAATGTAGATAAGTAATAATAATTAAGATGACCAGTCTCAACTGACGGCACCCGTTCACGAGCATGACGTTTGTAAGTGTTACACACATATAAACGTTGATCACTTTGGTGGTCCATCAGCAATTCTAAAACAAAAAAAAAACGGGTAAAGTACGAGTCGGACTCGCGCATTGAGGGTTCCGTACAAACTTACCTATGAAAACAGTTCATTTCCCGAATTGAGTTACGAAGATTTTTTTCGAATTGCAAAAAGTTTCTTTTTTGTGACGTAACTATAAATTTACAGTTTTCAGATTTATTCCTATATTTGTGCTATGAGATCTTGCTTCATGCCAAATTTCAGGATTCTAGGTCAACGGGAAGTACCGTATGAATTTTGACTCCCATTTTGAGTGTCGAAATATTTATTTATTTATCGTTTATTTCAGGCATTTATTAACCCATATTAAGATTTTATAATATAAGTTTTTTGCAAAATAAACGGCTGTATCTTTTTTTTCGATTTTTTACACAGCTTCAAGGGACAGCAAACCTGAGTATATGGTTTTAATTTCAACTCTATACCTACACGCATTCTCGAGATAAAGGGACCTGGCAGACAGACGGACAAAAAACACTAAACTGAACTTATCGGCACGTTTGATTGAAACCTCCCATCGTTTTCCTGTGCTTCGGTAATAACCGAATGTTACGATGGGCGCCAAAAATACCATCATAGCGGTTCGTAATGGGCAACAGAAATAGTTTACCTGTGGCCTTCAGTTTTTTGCTTAGCGTACTTTTTCCGTCTGTACAGACGTACAATAGGCTGATTAAACCCAATTAAACCTCACACTGAGGCGCTACAGTGGCTTAACACTAGACTGATCGTAAGGAGGCCCACTTGCCACCTTCGCCGTGCTAGCTGCAATCATTGGCACAATCTCAAATTCACTTCAGTTGCGCTTTTGTTATATTTTTCAAACTTGTCTTTACTGAGTAAGTATTTATTTACTTAATCTTTAAGGTAAAAGCAATGTCGATAATGAATTATTGAAACTTAGTAAATATCCCAGGGAAATAAGAAAAAAAAAATATAAATCAAGGATTTCTAATGATACCGGAAAAAGCGGAATATTCCAATTTGTAACCGTCACGGTAGGATAACATTCAATGATTCAAGGCTTTCAATCAATATTTGCCGCAAATTTGCCATCTGTTCGTTATTTCACGAATTTCAGTCCCTGAAATCCTCATTTCCTAGTAGCCCCCACAGGTTATAACTATAGGTTATAGCTAGAAGTAGCATCACATTTGCACGTAGATCGTATATAAATCTGAACAATGTGCATTTCCGTCACAACAATAACAATTTTACGTCATTAGAGTTTTAATATTTTTATTTTTATCGCGTTCGGTTCAAGTTAGCGTAATTATAGCGCACCTATCATCATATAAATCAACGCAGTCGTATACACGTGTGGCAAGGTTTCTATTACATTTGAGGTTTATTCTATTCTTCTAGAGAAAGACTAAATTACCTAATTTCATAACATTACCGCGCAATTAAGGCGTCAATATTGTTTCTATTTGACAAGTACCTTGAACTTCGGCAACTTGACCTTTAGACTCCATGTAACAGCACGGTCGTCATGTATTTGTTTAGTAATTTATTCTGAACACTTCAGAAACCTTCTTATCCTCGACCGAGATACGTACAGATAACGACATTATTATTATGTTTGCGGATCTTATCCTCGTTTTGGTTACTGCTTATTTCGAGGCTAGAGGCTACCATCTCCCTACTTCGTGAAGCAGCATAGCTTGAGCTCTACCTGATAGCCAACATCAACACCTTTAGTTGAGTAAAACAGTCCATAGGGCTTAAAGCGAATCAGATTATTGTTGTTTCACTTTTGGCTCAGCAAGCATCGAGTTCAAGTTTTGCAGGTAACTTCCCACGACTCAAGGGAATCAACCTGAGCAGAATAAGACGTGCTGTGTGGGAATGAGCGGCGTTGCGGCACTGCACAGACATGCTTCGGGCCGGTGCGAGTGACAGCCGCCTGAGTTTATCACGTTACGTTAAACAGACGGGCTCCGCGCCGGTCTGCCGGCAGTCTGCCGCCCACTTTATTGTTACAGCGCAACGCACGATTAACACACAGACGCATTTGATTTCGCTGCCCAAGATGTTTACTTAGCCTGTGAATAGCTAATGCGAAAACAAGACTACTCAATACGAGAATGCTTCGATCACAAGGCAGCCAGTGCGTCAACTGTGTTAGCTCTTAGGTGCAGCAGCTCTAACGAGCCTAAATACTGCTATAGGCGACATGAATATTCAGGCTACAGACGATCTGAAGCTCGCTTGAACGACTTTGTTTTTTTAAATGAAATCTCCTTGAAATTAGACGCTTGTACCTTTCAAGGTACTCCAGAGAGTCAAACGAGTTAATTAACCGAATTAATTTATCTGGAACAGCGTAATGAGATAAAATGTAACTCTATCCAGGTGAAACAATTTTTACGAGTTAACCTGTAGGTCAATTGTATTAGAACAAACGTTTTCGTTAAGTTCGGAGTTTATTAGCGGAGGCTAAGGGTTAGGTTAGTACTATTGTTTGAACTCATTTAAAAGGTCAGTGCGCATTAGAGATGATCTCGGAACAGCGTTGTGCAATGAGACGTAACTGTGTCGCTTATTACTGTCGCCTTTAATTGTAAAAAATAATAGTCCTTGTACAGACACACAGTTCGATAAGTTTTTGATGTAATGTAGACTAGGCAAAATTAGAGCAGCTTCATTACTCGTTGTGATTTTTATATTGGTGAAGGAAGTAGATAGATAACGCCATGTTTTGGCAATGTCGCACAGCCAGCTTCTAGGAAAGAGTGAATAGGTAGGCGATGTGCGTCGGTGCCGGCATTACTAGCGTCAACACTCCACCTGATAAGATAGGGACATTCACCGGCGGCGGCGGGGCGGCTCGCAACTGCGGAATAATTACTATCGATGACTAGAGCACAATATTGCTCGCTAACTATCTGCGCGCTCTGCGGTGGCTATTCACAATTTTGCACTGTTAGCTGTGAATTAGTCACAAACAGTGTTTGGCTTATTCTATACTCAAGGTGGGGCAATATTAGAAGAAGCGCAAATATAGAATCGATCACAGTTACTAAAGAACGTCCAACAGTTCTAGCTTGCGATGTACGACAGCTTGTTGTTTACAGTATATAGGTGGTCTGCCTCCGTAGCAACAGTAACATGGAGTCTGTGACAAAAAAGTATTGAAAGTCCACTTTGAGCCTGTCCTCGAAACAGATAAATCAGCAGAATAATTTCTGATTGTGTCACTTTTTACATTTCTGCCAAATGAAAGTGAGACAGCTGGAACAAATTTAAACTACATGTACCTAATGCATTGTTGAAATACATATTTTATTTAAATTACGATTGAGCACGTCAGTTTCACGCTTTTTCACTATCAACAATTTTCAGAAGAATAAAACTATGAATTCCATGCAATTTTTGCCTGGGAAACTTGGGAATGAAACCATAATCTATTTGATTTTAATTTGCTCGTGAAACTCGGGTTCAAGTAATCGTGAGCATGAATTTCCACGGTCTATACAATATGGCTTAGCAAATATTAATTTACAAATGTCGTGTTCTGTTGATACACGACCGCGGTGCCGCATGCCCGTCCTTGACGTTAGCGCTACTATTATCACGAGCATGCCGATGCCGATGCCGCACCAGACCGATATTATATAAACTGTCTACTACTTTTTTATGATATTAATTTTTGTTTTAACGGCTCTGACACAAGAGGCGAATGCTTGCTCAAACGCTCGTGACATCCATAGAGCAAGAAACTTCACAGTTAATATTTAAAAAAGTGATCGAATTTTATAATCTATACAAATATAAGGAAAAACTGACTGACATATCAACGCACAGCCAAAACTACAGGGCCTAGGAGCTTGAAATTTTGTACAAGGTTTCCTTTTTCCTTTTCTAAGGGGATGACACGGGGGTCCAAAGTTTGTATGGAGAAACCTACTTTCACGCGGGCGAAGCCGCTGGCAGAAGCTAGTACTTTCATATTAAAATATTAATATGACAGTGTAGGTAAACGTGTCAACATGCACCAAATAAAAAACTGGATCGAAATAGATTACTTTATTTGATGTAACGATAATAAATCACTAATAATACAAATACTGTAAAAAAAAATATTGCAAAAATAATGTTATGAAAAAAAAATTAAAACAATGATGGAGCAGTTTCTCGATGTTTACATGATAATGCAGGTAATGAGGGAAGCTAATTATGCAGAAGCAAACACTGCCAAACTTGTGTGTCTTCAACGTAGTCTTTAATCATGTAATACGCTTTCTTGTTATGGACATGCATGAGTTTTGAATTTTCTATCGCTAAGCTCTGTGATTTTTCTGCAACGTGTTACAAAAGCGGATGTTGTTTATGAGGAATGACTTGTTGGTCTTAGATAATCTCCATTTGGGTATTATAATTTCAGTTTACTACGCGTATTTATAATGAAGATTGCTTGTAATTTTGAACTCAAGTTTCTGCGAACATACAAAACTACTTTCTAAGATAAAAAGTGAAGGCAGAGTCAGAGTGTATATCGATTTCTTTGAATAATTTTCTAAGGGACTCGCGAGGACCTATTTTTTAAATAGCCCGGGTTGCCATTTTTTTGCAGTATAATGATTGAATCTGTTTCAGTTGCAGTTCCCCACAGAAAAATGATATAAGACAATACTGTGGAAATAAGCAAAGTGAACTAACCTTGCTGTGTGTTCATGATCGTTATTTGTACTACGGACAAAATATAATTCCCTTGTCCTCAAGGGCGGATTTAAGGGGAGGGGCACGTGCCCCCCAAGACGGTATTTATTGTGTACTGTGGAGATTCCATCACAGTACATATTTAGAAGCAAATCAGAGTTGTTAAAATATGAATAAAAACTTAAAATTGAAGTTATAATACTTCACGCCCGTCCGCCCCTTGTGCCCACCCACAAAAAATCCTAGATCCGCCCTGCTTGTCCTACAAGCCAATGTGGAGCTGAAATACGCTAGGCACATGAAATCTGTCTCTACCCTCAGTAGTTGTATGAGGACAGAGCTTAATCTAGGGCTGTAGAGAGTAATTAGAAGTATATTCTTTGCGGCGTGGTCGCTTACAATGGGCCTCATCACAAGGCGTAAAGTTACACAAAGGGCAATAGAACGGACTATGCTCGAAGTTTCCTTGCGTGATCGCATCAGGAATTAAGATATCCGCAGGAGAACCGAGGTTACCGACATAGCCCGAAGAATAGCCGAACTTAAGTGGCAATGGGCAGGGTACATTGCTTGCAAAACAGATGGTCGATGGGGTCAAAAGGTTCCGGAGTGGCGACTGTGGACCGAAAGACGCAGCGTTGAAAGGCCTCCCACAAGGTGGACCGATGACCTGGTGAGATTCGCGGGAACGTGATGGATATGAGACGCACAGGACCGTTGCTTGCGGCGACACTTGGGGGAGACTTTAGGTCCAACGAACATGTCTCACCTCATCTACCTAGCATAGTTTTTTGTGCATAGCCTAAAGTCTATAACATTGATCATTAATTTTAATACTAGCATGATTATCAATATCGCTACATGTCACAAGAAAAGGCCTCATTCAGGAAATAAGGGAGCCCACCTATGTATCTCTGACGCAAAATTGTTGATATCGGTCATAAACCTTTATGCCTATAAGATAAGCTTGCGCGACCGACAATGGTGGAACATCGTTTAGCCGAATTGATGCATCTGTTGGACGCCGATCGCAGCCAAATGGACTTTTTATAGCTATTATTTTAAATACTGCCGAACTGCAGATGCCTTCCCCTCGGCATAGTTGCCTCAGACAGATTCCGTACTTTTCATTTTAGGGAAACATTTCATGATGATACCTCGAAGCCCGAACAAATGACTTGTAACAAACATCCCGACCACAAAATACGAAACGTCGGGTTTTTTTTTTCTACATTTATTTCTTTATTGCACTCCATAATACAGGACAGACATTTATAAAAAATAAGTGTACAATAGGCGGTCTTATAGCACAGGGCAATTTCTACCAGACAACCTTTGGATTGACTACATTTTACTAAGTTACATTTTTGGAATCGTTTCTTCGAGCTCTTTATTTTGACACTCCACTAGGGAATGCAAAACCCGTCAAAATTAAAAACCGTTTTTTTTTTGTTTGAAATAAGTTTTTTTTATTTATTATTATAGTGAAAATTTTACATTATTTTTTTAAATTCAGGGCGCCTACAATTTGCATATTTTTAATAATTATTTAGAAACTTATCTATTCAAAAGAAATTGTATACCTAATATGGCCATAAATTCTGTTTCAAATAAAAACATCTTAACTTCATAAAAGCGAATGTTTTAGAATGATGTCGTACATAGAGAATGTAAACCAGAAATCAATACACGCTTCTACTGAAAATATCTACCCACCGTCTATCAGTTTACGCACTGTGGATCATTGGAAAGTTGCCCACCGCTGATCATATATATTTTTTTAAGGATTCTTAATTATTGTGACGTTTGTAGCAGCCCATGTCCTCTAATACAGACCACATTTGTAGTCCAGGGTTGAGGTCTGGGCTAGCCGAGGGTCAATCATTAGGCCGCAGCAAGGCAAGCCTGGGTAGTGCGTGCCTTGTGACCGGGTGCTTAGTCTTGCTGAAAAGACCCTAATATGTTATCAAAAAGAGAGAGGCTTTAAGAGGCTTTGCTATGCCGTCTAGGATAGTATCTTGATACACTTTAGCTGAAGTTTTCACCCATTTTCACGAAATATAATCTTGATCACTCCGTGATAGAATTATTCATTTAAAAGTAAAAAAAAACTCGGAAAAAACCGGATACTTGAAAATAAAACCCGGGTTTTTTAATCGTTAAAAATATGCCGAAAACCCGGTTTTTCGGTTTTCGGATGAACCGGTTTGCATTCCTTACACTCCTCAATAAATACGACTTTGTGTACATACTCGTACATAACGAAGGCTGCTGCTTAGTTCTTCTTTTTTCAAAATTGCTTTAATTTTTTTGGCTTTAAAGACGAATTTAATGACACCTCATTAGTTCACATACTCATACAAGCTCTTTTTAACATACTTCAAAAAGGAGGAGGTTCTATTTTCGGCTGAATGTTTTTTTTTTATGTATATTCACCGATTTCTCGGTCAATTGTGGACCGATTCTGAAAATTATTTTTTTGATTGAAAGGTTATGCTTACAAGTTGGTCCCATAGAATATTGTTATGATCTGATGATGTACTGCGAAGATATGGAACAGAACTCCTCATGGGAAAACAGCAGATATTTCGTAATAAGTAAAATTGCTTTATTTAAAAACGTGTAGTTGATGATTGAAAGAAGAGGATATCGATAGGGATATATCGAACTGATCGGATGATGAAGCCGGAAGGCAGGCCTGGGCTTGGCTTATTGGAATTGTCATGCAATGTTTTAATGATTAAATTCTATTGGTAGGTACCTTACTAATATAGAATTTGCAAACTATTTCAGTTTAGCTGAGGGGTACTTTTTAGTTGTGGTACCACAACTAAATAGTGTAAAATAAAAAAACTTTATAAAAAATACAACCGACTTCAATGTAAAAAAACCTACTAAAAAGTGCAAAATAACTTTAATTTCAGAAATCGGTGTTAAATAACGAATAGATAAAACTATTATAAAAACACCGACTTCCGAAGGATTTCTATTTACATTGAATCCGGTTGTATTTTTTTTTTGTACTTAAAAAGTTTTTTATTTATATTGTTGATACGCTCGCGCTTGACCACTATCTCACCTGATGGCAAGCGACGATGTGCCGCCTTCTTATTACACAAACAAGTCCAACGCATAGTTAATGTCGCGGCATAGATTTAGGCATAGGTATTAACGATAATTGCTAATCGGTCTATTGTTTGAGGGCAGTTTAAATGCCGGCACGTTATCAGCAGCGTGTGTCAAGCGAGGACACGTGTGAAGGTGAATGATGCGGAGCTGATCCCCAACTGACAGCAATTAGCGCACCTCTCTGCCACTCATCGCAGGATCACGATGATTATGATTATTTACTCAGATGACTGAATAGAACCTCTGGCATCGGCAAAACAAAAGCATTCTACATTAACTGAGCCCTGTCCACTTCGACGGGAATCGAAAAATTTCAGGCGTAAAAATATGTTTAATCACAATCAAATATCACTCAGGAGTAATGTAACTTTCTACTGGTGAAAGAATTTTCAAAATCGGTTCAATAAGTTCCAGAGATTACTTCCTACAAACAAACTTACAAACTTTACCTCTTTATAATATTAGTGTAGATAATCTATATATATAAAAGAAAGTCGTGTTAGTTACACTGTTTATAACTCAAGAACGGCTGAACCGATTTGGCTGAAAATTGGTGGGGAGGTAGCTTAGAACCAGGAGACGGACATAGGGTACTTTTTAACGAGTAGGGTAGAGTAGGGTAGAGTAGGGTAGAGTAGGTTAATTTTTTTTTTTTTACTAAATCCCGCTTTTGGGCAGAACAACGTCTGCCGGGACCGCTAGTGTTAAATAAAGTTAGGTGCCAACAAAATTAAAAAGTATTTTAGCTGTATTCCGGGCTGAAACTAGGTGAATGTTAGATTTTGTAGTATGTGTTAGGCTCACGGCGGCTCACGCCTACGTATTTATTTAGGAAAGTGGACAACAAACGGACGTTTCCTACAGACTTCGTTTCTCGACAATATTGCACTCACCCAAATAGCTGTTCGTGTAACCCTAAAAGGCAATAAAAATTAAGCGTCTGTAGAGGGAGAGCGGACGGGGTTCAGTTGACTGTAATTGCGACACTGACTGCTACAGCCGTAAAGCGCTAGCTGATGAAAGTTCTAGATTATCGTTTAAATTCGAAGTTTTTGGAAACCAAATACTGACAGCGTTTGTTATCTCATTATCGACACAAAACGTATCCCGCCACGCTATATCACGCCGTCAGCGATTAGTGGAGTCACCGAGCGGGACCAGCCCGGGGCCCTGGGCCCCAGGCGATGGGTGTGACCGTGACGTGCCGCCCGCGAAGTGTCGTCCGACTGTCTGGCTCACTGCACGCAAATAGTTGTAATCACCAATATTTTGAGAGTTCTATTTATTTAAGTGGTTTGTCGAATCGAGAGCCGACTGGGCTAAATGAAAATCAAGGTCTTCATTCCCACATTTTTATAATGTAGGTACGTTTTAGTTGACATCTATACATCAGCACAATATTTTTGTTCAGTCTCTTTTTAATTCGCGTTTTTATTTACCGCGGAACACATGGAATGTACTTGTGTTCTGTGAATGACCTTATAAAGGGCACACAGGAAATCTGCCCGCGCATTAATTAGTTGGCAACTAACTATATCTCAACATGGAGATAGAATTACTGTCCGTAGATCGTAAGACTGAATGCGTTACGTATGTAGGTGCTCGCAGTTGTCGAGTTCACTCATTGAATGTAGATTTTGTGTCACCATTTCATTTGGCGTTGGAGAACCTTTTAATTTAATGAATACGAAGGTTTATAAATTAACCATCAAACGGTCGGTAGTCGTATGTCGAGCGACGCTTCCGCTTAATTGTCGGAACATATTAATTTTGTACATTTTAACAATATTTCACATGACCTCTAATTACTAATTGGAATTGTATGAAATCGTTATTGTAATTTGTATTTTTGACTACACTATCGCATTGGATTTGTCTGTAATGATAGCTGTATGTAAATGTCTAATAATAAATAAATAAATAATTTTATTTCTTTGAAACGGCCTGTGCTACGATTTTACATAAAAGTATTGCAGAGATTGAATCCAATTAGGCTTGTTTTAAATACCTAACTGAACTGCGCGCATAAAACTAATTTGCGTTCATTGTCCGTGGCTATTTAAAGCCCTGCCAGCCCCCCCTTAAACTGTAGTTTTAAAATGATCAAATTAGAATTGTCGTGATGGCCCAGTGGTTAAGGCACCTGCCGGTCATGCATGAGGTGTGCGGGTTCAAAACCAGGCAAGTAACTATATGAATTTTTCGATTCATATGTAATTTTCTACATTTATCTAAGACATTACTGACACCTCGTGCCTGGGAAAGCACGTATAACTGATGGCCTCGGTTGTCATTTGCAGATTTTTGACAGTCTCAGACTCGAGGGAAACTCAAAAATCTTTTTTTTTTAAACTCCACCCGTTAAGTCTAATTAGTGACGACAATCACCTCTCCGTAGACTCGATGAGTACCACTACCGCTTATTACGATAATGCCCAATATTGACGTGTTCCACGATTTCGTGTTTAAACCCATGCCTGAATTAGATGAATGATAATAATTCATTATTATTTAAATAATTATAATATCATTTGTAAATAATTTATCGTTTGTTTGTTTTTTTATATTGTTTAGGTTTTAATTGCCATTTAGTTATACATAATTTCAAGGGGGTTTTGATTGCTCGGAACCCTAAATCTTTTTCTAAAATAAAAGTAGCCTAAGTTACTCTTTATAATATCAGCTATCTACAAGTAAATGACTCGTCAAAAGCAATCCAGCCGTTTCTGAGATTAGCTGGAACAAACAGACAGACCGTACAGACAAAAATTATGCACCGACACTTCAGTTCTATTTTAATAGTACGTAATATGTATGTATAGCGTGCGATAAGACCGCCCATTGCACACTTGTTTTTATAAATGTTTGTCCTGTGTTGTATGCGGTATACAATAAATAATATAGAGTAATTGTTAAATTTAATGAATTGAATTATCATCATCTTCCTGCCCTTGCCGCGTTTGATTTAGGGTCGGCGCAACACGTTTTTCTTCCATTCTTTCCTGTCACCCGTCACGCTGTCACTAACTCCCTTTGAATTGAATTATATTTTTTAAATATATTTGGTTATCTTCGTAACATAGAGTAAACGTACTGTAAATGTTGTGCCGTTATTTTCACGTATATCAGAGCACATAAGTAGACATTGTTTTTAAAGTGATGTGGCAGAACTTGTACAATCACATGCACATCACACTAATATTATAATGGCGAAAGTTTGTGAGTATGTGTGTTACTTGTTCTCACTCGAACGGCTGAACGGATTTGGATGAAATTTGACAGACGGGTAGACCATGTCCTGGAATAGCAATAGGATACATTTTATCCCGAGATTATGTTCCCTTGTGACAATTATCTACCTTGACGCGGGCAAAGTAGCCGGCAGCTGCTAGTAATAAACAAATAAATAAGCACATGTAGGCGCTCCACGCTCCACGCTCTGCTGATGGAGTGCGTCTGTTTGTCGTAAATACTTGAACCGGAGGGCGAATGCTGTGAACTCTTCGTACGCCGTGTAATATTCGTGTATTCGGCACACATGTGCCGACTCATTAATTTTATGATTTTTATGATACAAGGAAGCTAGTTGAGTTTTTGTCTCGCTATAAGTGCTCTCGAAATAACTGGAGATTTGGCGTCGAGACGCTTGCCACTGGCAGCGGCGCGGATAAAGAATGATCGATTTACTTTGTATTGTTTGTTTAGTAACACAAACATTATTAGTTTTATGCCAGTTAGATATGCTGCTGGAGTGACAACAGTTCAATTATTGATTTTATTTTACCATATCGATGCTTCCGACAACAAAGGTCGTAAACACCAAAATAGCACTTTTGGTAATCAACGAAAAACAAAAAATTATTTCGTTTTTGGCTTATATCTTTTTAACTTTAAAAGTTGTAAAATTGTGTTATAAACAAGAAATACGTAAAATACGATAGTGTTTCATAATATATTATTGCTATTTATGTCAAAGCCTTATTTTAAAAGTTAGCTTGGACATACACCCCAGAAAATTCAAGAAGTTGGTATTTACGACCACTAACAAATCAATGGAGAACGATTTGTCTAACGGAAGTTAGAAGTATGCACCAGTTTTTAAATACAATAGTTCTGGGTTTGGTTTTAAAAACCATATACCGAAATAAAAATGAGTGTAAACACCACGATCTGATGCGATGGTATGTAACAAACATGGAAATATCTGAAGCAAATCAATGAATTTAAGACTGTAAGTTGAGTTTTCATTACTTGTAATAAAAACAATAAAATAAAACACAAATTGACATAATTAAAAAAGGTTTTTTATTCATTGACCGTCATCGTTTAATCAAAATAATGGTTAAGCAAGGCACTAATACAAATTCAAAGTAAAAAAATGTCTAAACCAATCACTTAAATTTCCATTAGAGGATCTTGTGCATCAATCATCATTCATCATCATTGTTTGTGTCGCAGCTCAGTAAGTATATTATAGGCATCGTCCCGTATAATTTAATCAAGCGTTTGTTACAAGATGCCTATAGTGTTCTACCTCCAACGGCGTACCTAACCAGCCAGACATAATTCAAAATGTTAAGTACCTAATCATTTTGTTTCATTGATTTCAAGAAGATTTTATAATCACGACATTTTTTTAAAACGTATTGATAATGAATTACAAAAAAATATAAGTAAACATTCTACCAAGCTTACTGCTCTAATAATTTTAATAAACAATGCCCATTTTCACCAACACCCTTAAAAATTTAGGTAGTTCATCTTTCTAGATCTTGTTTGTTCGGAAAGCTTCTGTACTATGGTCTACCTAACTTTTAGTGTCGTTGGTGAAAATGGGAAAGTGTTATCGACAAGATAATAAAAAAGTAGATGCAAAACATAATACGACGACGAGTTATAGAAAATCAGGTCTTCAAATTTCTGATTAATAATCTTCTGTCATTGGATAGAATATTATTAACCAGAAATTTGAAGACCTGATTTTCTGATAGAAGATAATTAATCAGAAATTTCATCTTCCTCGTCAGTCTCAGGAAGAGTATCAATGACATTATGAGACTGACAAGGAAGCTGTTTGTATTCGGCATGAAACCGTTTGTGTATTGTCCCCTGATCACACAATCGTTGCAGATCTTTGTATTTAGCTGCGGTAATTGGTAGTTTATCCGTATAAAGCTGTTTTGGAGTCAACTGCTTTACCTACATAATTCAATTTTCAAACCAATTCTCCAAGACCAAGTGACATTACGACAATTGTTTCTCAGCAGAGCCATCGTTTTAAAAATGATTGTGGGGTGTAATTACAATTAATTATGTATTCATGTTTTTACGACCGACAGCTGTTTGTACGTTGTATTATACGACCTGCATGGTTATTCGGTTCTAAGCAATATGAGTTATACATACCCTCTTTTCTAAAAAATCTTGATTATACTAGTAAAAATTTTGGGTGTAAAAGTATTTTTTTTAGGCGAATATTTTTTTCACATTTTTAGATAGACGCAGCGCCAAAAATTAAGTAGGGCTGCATTCTTAACTCATTTTCGCCAAAATGGCGTTTACGACATATGTTGCCGGAAGCATCGATATTTTCGCCGTAATAAAAGGACTGCAAATTTTATTAAACAGATCTGACTAACTTACTTAACTTAACCTAGTAACGTCCGATCCTCAATTATGTGAAGTAATCTCGTCCTAATTATGTACTATATGTAGTTTGCACTTCTTTGATATAGGAGAAAATACCAAAATCACTATATGGTTACCTATAATATTTGAGGAGTTCCATCGATTCCTCATGATTCCAACATCAGAACTGGATTTTGAAAAAAATTTGACCAATCTGGAAGCATGTCCTTTAAGAGGAAAAAAGAATTTGCAAATCGGTCCATAAACGACGGAGTTCTGAGGTAACATAAAAAAAAACAACCGAACTGATAACGTCCTCCTTTTTTTTGGAGTCGGTTTAAAAGATATGAAATACATCTACTTACCGCAATCAGCAGTCGAGAGGACTTCATCTTGTATCACGACTTAAAAATAATGTTTATCGTAAGATATTAACGAAAATAGAATGTTCAATCTCATAAAATAGCAATTCGTAAAACTTGTGCTAAAGTTACATAAAGCCCAAACATTGGTAAAATTGACCTATGACATTGTGATAACTCGGAAATGAAGGTACTAACCAAAGCGATACTGCCTTCTTGTGTTAGGTCTCGGTGGCTACTAAGTCGGTTTGATCAATCACAGCGACGATCGAAAGAAGTAAAAATGACATAGATTGGGCTTCTAGGGTTAATTATGTTCGTAATCTCGTCCTCATTATGTACTATATGTAGATGTTTAAAGATTAAAATTATGTTAAGAATCGTAACAATTTATTTGTTATACATAAAGTAATAAAAGATTTGATCATCATAAGTGGTTATTACTACAATCCTGTGTAATAATTTGGCATCATTTAAATAACGAAAGTTTATTAACTAGTTATTAAATATATGTTGTGATTTATTTATTATAAATATTTTATTCTTTGTTCATTATTACCTGAAAATCTTATCTATAGATACAAATAAGAGAACTGAATTCCATTTGCAATCACAGACTCCAACAATGTTACTATTTTTTAGTAAATAATTACAAATCCAAGCCTTAATTATAAATTTAATAAATTGATACGATTTCCTCGTGTCATTTATCTCGCTGGGATCCCATACCACACTGTATTTAGGTTGTTCGGGGCCTTAGTTTGTAAAACTCCTCAAAAAATCTGGTCACGGCACTGCTGGTCAAAGCGCAGATAGGTCCATTGAGGAAGGAGACATTTCCCTTTTTAGGAATCTACTCCTTATATTGTGGTGGAAATCACTTCAAAAGTGGTGTGTAAGGGATGTAGACCCCTGGAAACTTACCAGTAAGTTTCTACTCGGTTAACATAATTTTCCTGGATAAAAACGTAGAGTTGACTTTTGGGAACCACATTTGTGTTGGCCATCAGAAAACGGCAGCGATTTCTTTTAGTTTCTTTGTCATTACGTTCTGTGTCAATTTGTTCCAAAAATAATAGAAATTATATTCCATTTCGTTAAATAAAAGGCGTATAATGTAGCATGCATTAAGCCTAAATAGCCTTGACACATTATTCCTATGTTTTTGCTAGATTAGAATCTTAAGATCCTCATAAGAATTAAACAAAAACTCTTTAAGTAGTAAATTTCACTAGGACACCATACTTATTTTTGTTGGCAATAGGAGTTTTGTGAACAAAGGAGAATTACTGCTATATTATAGTACCTTGTCTAACCTAAGTGTAAGAAAAATGTTCAATTGTAGTAAGCACCAGATTGGTAGTTCGTTTAGCCGAATTGATGCCTTACGTGGTGGCTCATTGATCTTAGTAATAACCACCTGAAATATAAAGAACGGAAAGATATTGTGAGTCTATCTGTTGAGCGGTCAGTTGAAATGGCCTGTATTGAATTGGAGCAGTTTATTGTATTAAGTGTGTACAAACCCCCTTCTGGATTGTATGACGGCTTTGAAAAGATAATGGGTGAAGTGTTTCATAAGATTTCTAAATCAAACAAGTATATGATCAATTGATCACTTGTGGTGATTTTAATATTAACTTATTAGAAAACTCAGCTTCATGTAGTAAAATTATAAGTTTTTTTTAGTCCTACAATCTTGTTAACTTATTTTTGAAGCCCAGAATAACTCCTACTAGTGCCACTTGCATAGATAATATTTATACAGATGTTGTCACTAGCTACAAACAAATTATAAATTTACTAGATTGTGATCATTGTGGGTATTTATTCATTACACTTCAAAACCCAAACATCAAAGTGACTGTTACTTGTTGATCACTGTTAACCCTAAAACTGTGAGTCGTTTAGAAGTTTTTTAAACTAAACTCACTTAAGTTTACCAATGTTGTCAACTTTAGATGATATCGATCATCAATAAGAAGGCTTTTTAACGTGGTTAGGTTTATAGGTGGAATTAATTAAATATAAATTAATTAATTCCACCTATAAACCTAAGACTATTTCAGTCAATGGTAACGTATCCTTCGGTGGTATTCACAAAACTAGAACTCGGCTTTATGACTTGGTATGATGAAAGGATTCATGTTAACGCTGCTAAATTTAGTTTATATGTAAGAAATTATTCAAAATTATTTAAAAAAGTGTGTTCTGTTGCAAAGCCGCGTTATTTGAGTTCCAAATCGTAACCGTGCCGATAACAGACCATCTTGATCTCCTTGGTGTTAAGCTGAAGTCAACACTCAACTTTGGGCCATACATCGAAGCAAAGGCTCAACTGGCAGCAAAAAATCTGGGAATCCTCGCGAAGGTCAGACAGTACTTCACGCGGAAACAGCTGCTCAAACTTTATCAAGCGCAAGTTCAATCGTGTATGGAGTAGGTACTGCTCTCATCTTTGGGACGGATTTGCTCGATAACAGCTTGATGCACTTGAGGCAATTGAGAAGCTAACCAGGAAGATCATTGGAAATGATGCTCTCGTTGAGTCGAAGCTTCATAGTCTTGAGCATCGACGCCGAGTTGCTAGCCTGTCGGTTTTCTACCGGTTGTATTTCGGGAAGTGTGCGTCGGAATTGCATAACCTAATTCCGCCTAGCCCGTTCCATCATTGGACCACTAGGCGTACGGCAATGCGTCACCGGTACATGGTGGACATCCCACCTATTTGCACAAAACGTTTTGGGAACACATTCATTGTGCGTACAGGTGTGGAATTTCTTGCCGGAATCTGTGTTTCCTTTGACGGCTACAAACCGGGAATCTTTAAGTCAAGAGTGAACAGGTTACTTACTTGGTAAGCGCAGTTCATCGTCGACCGCATCGTCGCTTTCCATCAGGTGAGATAGCGGTCAATCGCGAACCTATTAATAATAATAAAAAAATAGTAATCATGTAATTAAAACGACTTGGAATATTATAAATAGTGAAACTAGGAGGTCTAAAAACCATGTATTGATAGTCACTACCTAGCCTTGTAATTAATCTACGAATACCGGTCTTGGAAGACCTAATAACTATGACATAGTGTTGTTTGCAGACGACATTTCACTTTTGTTTAAGTTTAAACGTCAGCATCCGGTTACTGACGATATAAATATCGCTCTTTCTAAAATAGTACACTGATTTAATGTTAATAATCTGATACTTAATAAAAAAAAAAAGAAATTTCTTAAGTTTACGATGCCTCATGTCAGGAAATTGGAAACTAGTGTACAAATAAAAGGTAAAGAGTTGAGTCCTGAAGATACTACAGTGTTTTTATTATTAACCATTTTCCCGTCCAACTATAATTTAGGTGCCTTCAAGGCTAGAGTGAATAGGCTCTTAATAAACTAGTGCGCCTCACCATCAATGATTGCATCACTGCTTTCCATCAGGTGGGATCGCAGTCAAGCACTGGTTTATATCAAATAAAAAAAATATTTCGAGCTTGCACTCATTTATGGGTTAGTAACAATATTTACATAAAATTTTGTTAGTACCTAGCTATAAAATTCCAGTTCTATACATTATATTCACATTCAGTTCATTACGATTTCGATATTCCTATCTAAAGTAATAAATTAAATAAATTCAATCACTGAGTAAAAAATAAATGTTATGTTAAATGTTTTTTACGCAGTCGGGATTTTTATTTTTTAAATTTATTTTTTTATTTTACATTTTTTAGTTATGATAATCTAATAATACTATTTATTCACTCTATTTTAGGCGTACATTTATCACTTTAAAGTTCACAAACCTATCGAGTCATCAAAATTGAAGTGCCTGTTTATCAAAAAAACATTGGTTTACTAAATGTATATCAAAAATACACTTTGATATACATTTAGTAAACTTGGAATTTTTGAAATTGATATATCTTTGGAATAGATAACATTTTTTTACACGATTGCCCCAAAAAAGGGGAGTAACGAAGTTGCGAGTAACCTAACTTAACCCAACAAGTTAGCAGAAAAATAAATGACATATTTCCTATTTTTTTTTTTGTATGGTCATGATTTACCATTTTGGAATCCTCATGATGAGCTCTTGCATTTGATACCCATATAGCACTAACGAAAAAAAAAAAAAAAAAATTTTATACTACTACTTATAATACTATATAGCGTCCTACAGTCGTTATGCTGATTTTTTTTTCAACGTCACCTATCTAGGAACACTTGGGTCAACAAGACGAATCTAACGATATGCCAATTATGTAGATCCGTTCAGCGGTTTGTAAGATATGAGGTAATAAAGAATATTACATACATACATACAAGATACGCGCTAAAAACATAACCCTTCATGCAGTCGGGTAAAAACAACACAAATTAAATTATATAAATTGAAATTAAAACAAAATAAATACATATGTTTAATTTAGTTTCCTACATTTTCGGTATATCATCAAAATTACATTAAAAAATTATAAGTAAAATAAAATACAATAAAATTAGGTCAACCTCTACATTCCTAATTAAAATACGCACCCACTAGTATTTTGTTATTTTAGATTCTAAGTTTCTTTAAATATTTTTAATTATAGAAAAAACGTAGCTCTGCAGCATACTGTTAAACTAATTCGAAATTTAACTGACTTAGACCCGTTTAGTTTACCTTAGCTATTTTCATAGTGTCATGTCATACGGCATTTTGTTGTGTAGAAATGCCGCTGATATTCAGACAATTTTTGTTTTGCAAAAAAGGGCTATTCGTTCAATTTATACATTAAGTCATAGATACTCCCTCAGAGATTTAATACATTGACTGCACATTGTCAGTATATCTATGAAAATATTTTGTATGTTCATAAAAACACGTTTAAAAATACATAACATTAATACTAGGAACAAACACAAATTTATGGTTCCTACAATCAGACTTAAAAATAGGGGCTCCCCTATTTTTAAGTCTGATTGCAGGAATTATTATTATAGGATTGATTTAGATGCAATTTTAGTTTAAAGTTTATTGTAAAAGTATATGCAATAGATAAACTTCCCAGTCAAATTCAAGAAGTTATCCTGAATAAATTCGAATCATTTGTAAAGCGTAAACTATGCCAGAAGGCTTTATATACTGTAAAAGAATATCTTGAGGACAAAACGGCTTGGGATCGACCTGCTCCTGTACTGACTATAATTGCAGTAATATGTTTAAATATATACATTTTCTTTTTATTTATCCTTTTTATTATTATTATTTTCTCGAATTTGACATTGATAATTATTTTTAATTTGACATTTTGATTTGATGTTTTTTTTTTAATTTTGTCATACAATTTGACTTAGAACTTAGAAGGTTTTTTATTTTATTTTACGACTTGCATTAAGCTACTTTGTATTACATTTTTGTAAATTTTATTTCATTTTTGTGAATGTGGGAACTATGTGGATTACTTTTCCTTTTCTGTAATTTTAACATGTTGTCTGGCAGTTTTGAGTATTTAATGCGGCCTACCCAAATGTCCTTTCTTTGGTATTGTTCGTCAAGTCGTTAATTTAATTTATTTCTTCACCTCACATCGGAACGCCTTGCAGCAATTACACCAATGGAGCACAATTAGTTCATAATCTGCTACATTCTAACATCATGTGCGCAGTGGAATGATCAAAGACATTAAATATTTGAGAGTGGTAGTCATCAAAGTGGTAGTCGTTGAGCTCCTTAGTAGTCCTAAGTTTGAGCTACACGAATTACTGACAAATGCTTGAACTGACTGGACAGGTCCACTCAAATCTGTGTGGTTCTTTCTTCAAAAAACCATCTGAGACACTAATTTGCATGGTTCTCATATGATTTGACCATTACATGTTTACTGTATAGGCTTTAAAAGAGACTTTGACCCCTGAGTTTTTTTCGGTGCTTTTTCTCAGGGTAGTCAGCTAGGAAACACCGACCTCATCTAGATTAAAGTGACGAAAAAAAAAATTTACGTGTAAAGTGTTTTTTAAAACCTATTTGCAAAATAAATATCATTTATCATTTAGTGTAGCCTACAGAACAAGCAGTTATACATAATTATAATAGATAACTTATATCATCATACATCATCTTCCTGCCCTTGTCCCGTTTTATTTGGGGTCGGCGCAACACGATTTTTTCTTCCATTCTGTTCTGTCACGCTATCACTAACTCCCTTTTTTTCATATCACTTTTCATACAATCTATCCATGTTTTCTTCGGTATACGGAACTAAATAGGGGATAAAATAAAATCTAGATAAGGCACTGGCAGTATTATTTTGGTCGTATGCAACTTTGTCATACCATAATTATATTATAATAATTTCTTCGTAGTGAACACATTTTGTGAACCCTTCATATACGCCAGCGTTTATAGGTTAACCATTGACTTAAGAGTGCAATAATGCCCCAGATAGTAACTGGAATTCCATAGTGGAGCACTTTAATTAGGTGCTTTATAGCACCTAATTAAAGTTAAATAAATTACATATAGAACTAAGGTTGGTTTCGTTTTTAACCAATGGATATGGAATAAACTTTCCGTCTCTGATCGATTTATGTAGGTACACTAGGATTGGTGTTTATACTATCCCCGTCGTTCAATATTCGGGTCCAAGGATCAGCCTGATCTAGGAGTCGCGAGGGCCTTGAGGTGGGAAGGATTGTGGTGTGGACCCAAAACCTAACTAATTTTTTTACTGTTATATTTGTATACCAACAGAGTGACATATTCGCACTAGCGAAAAAACGCATTAAATAAAGATTAAAAAAAAAGTCACGTTTTTCAGCGCATCACGTACAATACGGTCGACGTAACTTGACGGTTCTGAACTTCGTGCAGAAGGCTGCGCACGAACGTTTTTTAGGAACAAAATGGTGGCATGAGGCGACGTGCGCGGGGCGGAGGTCTAGGCTAGAGATTGACTCTATGTAAACACAATCGACCCTTTATTCAATCAAATATCGTAATCGATTTTTATCGATTTGGAATTTATTAATTTTTGTTTCTATGAGATATTGAACGGAATAGATTTACAAACATAGTGAATGTTGTCGTTAGTAAACGAGATTTCGACTTTAATGAAAAAAAAAATGAATAAAATTTTATTTTCTTGGTTGAAAGACATGATTTAGTTAAATATCAGTTATTTATAAACGACTACTACAATAACAATTGTTTGAGAATATTTTAAACCTCCTTATAAAATTTAATCAAATATATTTTTGATGATGATGATGATGATATTTTTATAATTGGATTTCAATCGATTTGAAAAATAATCGATTAAACAACACCCTCAGATACGCATATTGGACATCCCTTTTTGTTTACTCCGTAAAACTTCGTGCATATTCGGTAATGCTCGGGACGCGGTATTGTGTCTCAGTCACACGTTAGCATTGGTGTCGTGTTCGTGTCGCTATCTCTATCTTGAGTACGGGCGGTTACAAAAGTTTTCGTTGATCGTTGTTAGTTGTTATTATTTTCTTGTTAAGTTTTTTGTTTAGTGTTAAGTTTTTTGTTTGTGTTTACTCGATAATATTATTGATGAAATGACGGGACAATTCGTCATTAATACAGGATCAGACTCAGAAAATGAATCTGAAAGTGAGGGCGACGACAATTATGATGACGATGACGAACCTATACCGAGTACCTCACAAATTACGCAAGTGGCAGATGACTTTATGCTAGGGATTTCCCCCTCAGCAAAAGTGATTAAATAATAAAAAGTTTATCAAAATGTAAATAATATTGTGTGTGATTGTGACAAAAATTTGCTACTGTCGAAAGGTGAGTGAATTTTTAATTCATTAGGTACATTATTTTTTTAGCTTTCTGTCTCATAGCGTTTTGATATTTATTTTATTTGTACTTGGTCTCTGTATCAGGAAATTTATATTCGAATTTCGGTTAAAAAAAAAATGAATTCCAATAACACTTTTTTTACGAGTGTACATGCGCGAAAGTTCGCAGAGCCTATGTTCAGAACCGTCAAGTTACGTTGACCGTATTGTATAGCACATAGTTTAAGTTAAGATAGATAAGATGTGTTCGTAGCTTTGTAAGCATATTGTCACATACGAACTATGTGTATGTATATATATATATATATATGTCACTAATTAAAGGAGAATGATCCAGTTGACTCATGGAGTAGTACACATCACGTTGTTTACTTAACCCGTCCTTCCCCCTACATCGCAGGATAATGTTCTGCGGGAGGGATCTTACTAGTGACTAACGTGTTAACATAATGTGTTTTATTTGACCTGTGATTGTTCTGGGCTCAGTAGTTTAAATTCATTTTAGATGTTTTTGTTGAGCTGGAGTAGTCTTCAATTTCAGTCCTTATTTTATGACCGCTTTAACGACGTTGACTCTATCTTGTGACTTGTGTCCAAAGAGGTGTAGAGATAGTAGGCATGTCCATAGTAGAGTGATCTTGGTCTAGATCATTAAGTAGTAATAGTAAAGCTAAATCTCTAAAATTATTAAAATTAATGTAACAAACTTATTGTTGAGTACCTTTCCAATAGATGTGATTATTACAGATGGCCCAACTTGATTGATTCGCAATAATCCTTTTTTAGCTAAAACCTTTTTGTCTAGGTTTTCTAGGTATAGGCTGACATGACGTCTACCACCGGGACCGCCTCAGGGGTAACCATTAGCAGGTGCGGTGACTCTTCCATGCCCCCTTTCTTTTCTTTTAATTTGAGTCAACACTTGATGGATATTATGACAATTGTCATTTATACTCGTCGAGGAAGATACCCTGCGACGACTGGGTTTTTTCCTGTACAGTTGTGCTGGCCTCTCTCGTATGACGACGGGTTTCTGATGCATGCTCGCCAGAAGCGTTTTGGGAAGGCTGTTAAGCAACAATCCACAGCTTATCTATCGTGAAAGCTTTTAGGATCCAGTAAAATCGTTTTCGATTTGTGACTATAGCATCGGCTAACTTCTCGTGACAGCTCTATAAGATGCAGTCACTCAGTCAGATCATTTCCAATTTGCGATTATGGCATCGGCTAACCTCTCGTGAAAGCTCTATATGATTCAGTCAAAATGCATAAATTAGCAAAACTGTCTTCAGCTTACCTCCCGCCGGAAGCTCATAATTATGATGCAGTCAAAACTCAATACAAAGTAATTAACAAACATTCAATTACAATGTAGGTACTTACAACATATTTGAATTATATATTTTTGTGTCGCTTGCTCGATAGTGGTATCGTTCTGTTTTAAAAATCATATCTCAAAAAGAAATCCTACATACATTTGATCATTCAATGATTTCAGAGAATTTGATAACAGTGGGTAGATGTGTGCGTACTTTTTTATGTTATAGATTAGTACTCGACTGCAATCCCTCTTGATGGTAAGCAGTGATGGAATCTTTGATGGTGAAGCGCACTAGTCTATTAAGTCTATTCACTCTAGCCTTGAAGACACTTAAATTATAAACGAGAAGATAGCAACAGGTAAATTGTTCCAGTTCTTCGACGTACGCGATATAACAGACGAGGCAAAACGCTTAGTCCGGATCGTAGAAGTGTCAACAATGTAAGGGTGGACACACACCATACGTCATTTCATGTTACAAAAAAAAAACGTATTTTCTTATCAAAAAATAAAGGTTCCGTTTTTGCCGACTTAGGTACGGGAGCTTAATAAAATTATTTGATCTTAAAAGAAATAATTAGGCATATTTGAGCATTTAACGATTTCTAGGAATTTGCTAAGAGTAGGTAAAAGCTTACCAACATAACAGCAGGGTTATAACAATTTATCCAGTTACCACAAACACTCACTTGGCTCAGTCATAGCCTCATCTCGTTTTCTCAGATTATTTTGTCCTATTTTGTTGATGAAAATTTATTTTAACACGATAAAATTCGAAAGTATGTACCTACAGCGCGCGGCACAAAAAAGTACAATGACATTGATATCCACAGATAAACCACAGATTGCTAAATATTTTGAAGAATGCTTTCTTCTTTAAAAAATGTGATACAGCGTGTAGTGCAAACTATATAATTATAGTACATAATGAGGTCGAGATTACGAACATAATTACATGACCGTGTCACTTCCGCAGCTATCTTGTTGAGGTGGTTTTTTGGGACACATGATGTCTCTCATATTGGATGGGTAGCCTGTGCTGGACACGTTGATCAACCAGTAGTTCTACTCACCCTACTGAAAATTCGCTAATTTGAATACAAGGGTAAGCTTGTATTAAAATAAGCGGATGTTCAGTAAGTAAAGACCTTCGTGGGGCTTCCGGACGGATTCGGCATAAAAATATCATAATTGAACTTTACAAAAATACTGCTGTAGTCCCTGAGCTAGATTTTTCTGTAGTCTGACATAAAAAAAAAGTTCTACGTTTCTCCCGACTACTGACGTTTATAAATGAAACGGCACAACTTTAGTTTGAAGAACAAAAAGTAACAAAGCGCGGCGCGAAATAGCGCTAAACCGAGGCTTTCATACTAATTGCCTGCATCTTGCTATTGTGACCTACATTATGAGAAGCAAGTCTCTCTTGTCACCCCATACTACTCATACGTTCTTTTATGCTATCAACAGTTTTGCGCTGATATGTGTTACAAGGGGTCTGCTACAATTGTGTGAAACAGGACAAAACCCTTTTCCTTTATGCGCATGTCCACAAATGCTCTTAGTGACCGCGTTTGTTGACCCGGTAAAACCATTGCTTTGCTTTCTTCGTTGGAGGAGGACTGGTTAATCAGCGGAATTAAATGATGAATCAGAAACGTTTATTTCAAATAGACCAATTACAGGCACTTTTGAATTGTCAAAATCTCGGACAGTAACAAAAAAAAAAGGGAAGCTAAATTGCACGTTCCAAAGCGTAGATCTCTATGGAGAAGAACGTGCAAGAAACTCCATGGATGGATGTTAGAAAGTAGGTGGATAGATAATAAAGATATTGCGCATGTGTGATGTACGTGATGTGATGTTGCAGCACGCGCTGAGCCGCGTGGGCGGCGTGGTGTTCTGCGAGGCGTCGCAGCGCTGGACGGGCTCGGCGGCCGAGCTGGCGGCGCTGTGGGCGCGCGCGGCCGCGGGCGGCGGCGTGCTGGCGTGGCCGCGCCGCGCCGCCGTCACCTCGCTCACGCACCCGCGCATGTTCCACTACTTCCACGCCACCATCGACGACTTCCTCTTCGTGCAGATGATGGACGTGACGCGCCTTGTGTTAGCCAACAAACCTGCCGTGCTGGACATCATGCGCCCCTGGATACAGTGCGCGCTCACGCTCGACTGCATCATGCCCATAGGTGCGTGCCTATTGTACTAGGTGCAGATAGATGGCCTTAACTTCTATTCTAGGTTTCGCGATGTCTCATTGTTACTTAGAATGATAAAATAGTCAAGTGTATAGATAGTAAGTATCTCACAAGTCCTGATTTTAAATTGTAAATAATTATAATCGATGACTGCATTATGAGTAGCGACTACTAACACGGTGTCTCCCTGCACTCAGGTGCTCAATCGGTGGGGTGCCGCTTCGACAAGAAGCCGCAGTATCGGTACTCGGGCTGCCACGGGCAGGACGCGTCTGCGCTGAGCATCGTGCTGGGGCTGCGCTCGGGCTTCGAGGAGGCAGCGTACGCCGTGCGCGCGCGCCTCGTGCGCTGGCGCAGCGTGAGCGACGCGGCCGCGCGCGCGGAGCTGGCGCAGCTGCAGCGCAACAGCTCGGAGCCCGACGCGCGCACGGAGCGCGCCGAGCACAGCGCGGCGCCGCTCACGCAGCACGCGCACGCCGCGCCCTGAACGAGCACTAGCCCGGCTCCTCTCGGTGAGGACACTACGAAACTATTGTTTCTATACGATCGACGGCAGCTCAGTCACCTCCCTGCAGCCCGCTAGGGAGTGACGAATAAACTTTAGTCCTAGCTATTATATTTATTGATTTGTAAAACTTTGAGATGACAATTAAGATTAAGAATGATTCGATGTGTTAGTGAGACCAAAATTTTTCATTATATAATATCATTCCATTTGTTGAAATTACGCCAAAAAGTAGAGATTTTGTTGTTTTGAATTTTCAAAATTCGTGGAGTGTTAGAAGTTAGTTAAATAATGATTAGCGTAATAAGTACAAGAAGTATATTTGAGAGTAGATAGCAATCCTAGATCATTTTGAGAATAATAAACGAGTAATATTATTAGCAACTACTTATTTGCCATATGCGGTACAAAGTAACATTGTGTTATGTTTAGTATAAATATAATAATTTGGGGTCGTGCGATCTGAATGTTACCCAAGTCAACTGTTGCATTGACGTCTAAATTCTAAATGTTTATAACAGTATTATTTGTTACTCGAGTTGTTTTATTAGAACAATTGTATTTGCTACCTTGAAAAGGTGCGGACTTTACGAGATTAGTAATCGCTTACCATTTATTATGTAGTTGTAGTATTATTTATTCGTTTACAAATAATATGTACGTGAGCCGTGGCTGCTGCACTACTACTGTCCATAAGTGAGCGATGAGGTACAATGTTGATACCATGAGTGGTGTTGTCTGACAATGTGGCGCTTGCTCAGCTCACACCTCACGGAACACTCGCGTCGACCACAACACCAACGATCGAGATTGTTAACAAGTGGTCGCCAGCTGTGAAATTATTTACTACTAGGAACCTACTTTTATGTATATTGATTTGTACATAGCAATTTGTACATTAGACATTAGCGTGTAAATGTAGTGCTACAGTTTTCGTATTAATCGTTAGTTTTAGTTGCTATGGCGTGTCGATCGTGAGACGGTCAGCGTGGACGTAGCATTTCTATTGCTATATTTAGCGGTTAGAGCATCGATACTCATTAGTCATAATTTTATATACGAGCCTTTTATCGAGCAATATTATATTTTACATTAAGTACACAAAATGACGCATTATACCTTGCAACTTCCGATTATGTCAATCAAAATTAAATCAAGTGATGTGGTTTTAATATATACCAAAAAATAAAATAATATAATATGATTATTTTAATTGCACCACGAATAGGGATAATGAATATGTTTACTGCCAAATATGTCGATACAGGAATTGGTCTCGTCTGATTACTGATAATATGATTTTGATACAACGTCGCCAATGTATATATATGTTGCGATTGCCGCGACCCGAGTGTGTACGCTTCGCTTGGCACATGGCGCTGTTCCTCTCATAGACTGTTCCTCTCCCGCACGTGGTGCATACTGAGGCGGGAGTGACGCTCCTCAGACACTCGATGTTCGGGCTAATGCGTCAGTGAATGTGTAAGGAGGACTTAACGAACGGTGCATATCGGTGTTTTATTTCGATGTATTTATTTAATAACACCAGGTTTGGTTGTGAAACTGTAATCAAAGCTAGCTGTGTATGCACGACCTACTGAGTTCGCCGCGTCCAATGTGATATACCTACTTAAGTATGTATTTAATAGTAAAATGTGTGTCTGTGCGCCTTCATTTTGGTACATGTTGCACTGAAAACAGAATATTCCGTGATGATATATCTGTCACAAAAAAATCGTGTTTAACAGCATTTTAATAATTTTGCTCTTGTAAACGGATATCTACATGAAGGACTCGAATAATATATTAATTTAAAGAACTACTAATTGTAATGTTTGCAAATGAAACGAAAGTTGTTAAAAGACTGTGAAGCATGGCCCACGTCGGCGTCGCCCACGAGTATGGCAAAATGTAAACGTTAATCTAGTGAAGCACATGACTATAGCTGTACCACAAGTTTGTAAACACCTATTCATATTTATTTTTAGAATGATCGCGTGTATAGCCCCTAAATTTAAGGATCTCATCGTTACTTAACGCAGCTTAAATTAAGTGTATCTGTAATCCTGACCAAGCTGTACATACGTTAGTAACGTTTCTTTCATTCATATTTGTATTTCCTGTTCACCTTTTACCGTCACATCCATTGATATCTGTCCAGCATGCGAACAATTTATGAACAGTATTTCTATGTTCGGTTTTTGTTAAAGAAGCAATATAGATTGAAGCGTCTGCTTTGTAATTAAACGCGAGCTTAGAGTTAGGACACACTTTCTAGTTGAATGTATGTACGATCAAATATTAGAGGGTCGCGTATTACTGCGACGCGCGATGTACGGCCGCGAGCCGCCGCCGGTAGGTCCCAGCTCGCGCGGCCGCGACCCGCCGGCGCCGCCGCCGGTAGGTCCCAGCTCGCGCGGCCGCGACCCGCCGGCGCCGCCGCCGGTAGGTCCCAGCTCGCGCGGCCGCGACCCGCCGGCGCCGCCGCCGGTAGGTCCCAGCTCGCGCGGCCGCGACCCGCCGGCGCCGCCGCCGGTAGGTCCCAGCTCGCGCGGCCGCGACCCGCCGGCGCCGCCGCCGGTAGGTCCCAGCTCGCGCGGCCGCGACCCGCCGGCGCCGCCGCCGGTAGGTCCCAGCTCGCGCGGCCGCGACCCGCCGGCGCCGCCGCCGGTAGGTCCCAGCTCGCGCGGCCGCGACCCGCCGGCGCCGGCGCTGGCCGACAGTCGCGCGTCTCTTCGTACCTATCACGTTAGTTATTATGAGATCTAGTCCTTATGTAATACTTGATAAGAGTTGGTTTAAACTTGTAACTTTGTAAATAATGCGCTTACTACGTAACGCGGTACGCCACCTGAGCCAACTTAGCGTTGAATGCAATTATGATATAATTATGTTGTGATTTATGATACGTTTACATATATTTTGATGCTTTACACGAGCGTTGAAGCTGTTTCATTGATTTTAAGTAAATTGTAAGATATATACGAGGACGGCAGTGGCACAACGTTACGTGCGTGGTCGTCCCTTGGACAGAGAGGTAATCCACACGGTGGCGGTTGTTGAATGTTGGCTCAGTAAAGTACAACGCATTATAAGTAATACATGGTAAATAATAATAATACTATACTGCTTAAAACACCCTTTTAACGTTTATAACTCCTAATGGATAGGATACGTATTGAATTTATACAATTTTATCAAAAAATACGACCACGTTTGAAATTTAGTGTTTTGCCAAATGCATCACCTTGTTGTGATAAAAAAAAAAAACATTAAAGAAAATGTTAGCTGTAAGAGTTTCCGAGTAGATGCAGACTCGTGTCTGTGTAACTGATGTGGAGACGAGTGGCGCTGTTGCTACGCGGAGTATTGTATCATTTCCTCGCACCGTAGGTAGGGTTCATTATAAGTAACAATATACGGAAGCGCAACTGTTGTAGGCGATTCAATTAATAAACACATTGCATTTCGTCTGCTTTTTCGATTGTCCCTCCATTATTTTCATTTTTTTTATACCACAAAAACAATCGGTATCTACACATGTAGATACATATCCACAGACTTCCGTGAAGCTACTGATGTTGTGCAGTAATGATCAAATCTGCAAGGGAAAGATTGCAGTTACCTGTATTTACGTTGGTAGCTCATATTATTACCTAATTATTTAGTCCCTCGACTAATTTAAAACGTGTGATATATCAAGCAATTCTTGTGATAAAAATATTGATTTAGCGCCTATAGCTCAACCATGTGTGCCACAACAGTTGCCAGTGTCGGCGTCACGGCTGTAGCTCCCAGTGACGTGTGGTTGCGTGTGCGCATGTCCTAGTGTTACGTACCCCTACTGCATGATTCTGATCTTGTTTAGCGAATTTTTAAACAAATGCAGCTTTTACATACGCATATCTTTATCGACAAGTGATAATTATTTATTAAACGATGATTACGACATAACTTTTTGTTTTATTTGTGAGTATCCTATGTACTATCCCAGGATTCAATCTACCCAAAAACTGTTCAGCCGTTTGAAACTTTCAGTACAGAGAACGTACAATATTTCGTTTGTGTGCCCACAACTTGCCTCCCGAGAGTCGTTATATTTGGCTATTGTTGACTTTGCTTACTTGTGATATTGGTTCCTTGGCACCGAAAGTGTTAAGCGTGAAGGATTAACAAACATACACGCGTATACTTTATAATATTAGTGTGACCAGCACGCCATACTATTTCTAGCCACTGTAACTCATGAAAAAAACAACAGAGTAAGAAAACATATTGCCTCCTTGTCTATCAAGCAGAAGACAAAGAACAAAGGGGACATTTACAACTAGGGGATGCCCAGCTGTCGAGCAACACAGATTAAATATAAAACTAATATATGAATGGGTCCTAAATTCCTACATTTGAGTACAAAAAAAAAGTAAATTAAAGAGTAAATTCCTACGTTTGAATAGTTCCTACATTTGAGTCCAATAACTTGATATTGAACACACGGGCATACATATAATTATCTACAACTGCACTTGTAACCTGAACACAGTCCATCACAATAATACGTTCAGTTTACTAAAAAGTACGTGCGGAACATTGACGAGGCGGGGCGACAAGCTTTAAGGAAAATACGACGGCACACTTGGGTAATTGACTGCTTCACTACGTATCGCGGGTTCGATTCCCATGTGGGACAAATATTTGTGTGACCTACGGATAGTTGTTCCAGGACGGAGGGGTCTTCTGTTTGGGAGTTTACATATTAGTGAAGCTCCCACGATACAGGAGTAGGTAATTATAATTCTTAGTGTAGGGTAACGTTTTTAAAAAAGAAAGAAGAATGAAATTGAGCAACACAGTGATCCACCTCCAATTAGCCTTGTCCTAGCCAGCCACTCACGAACGGATGGTATGATTTTTTTTTTATTCATCGAGTATGATAGATGCACAGATGAGCGAAAACCTTACGCCTGGGAGAGCATAGATATATCGTCGGGCCTGGCCAGAGATCGGCGAAGGCGGAGGTTTACAAAAAAGGAGAGGCCTTCGCCCAGCACTGGGACACAATATAGGCGAACAAAAAAGATAAATAATAAACTGAGCGACAACACATCATAACAACAATCACCAATGGATTACATTGGTGATTGTATGGTACGGTCGGCGCAGTGGCTGAGCGGTTGATTGCTGCGTTGCGTGTCGCGGGTTCGACTCCCTCGGCCACAAGTATTGTATAGCCTACAGATAGTTGTTCCGGGTACGGCTGTTTTGTGTATAATTATGTGTTTACATGTTTGTGTACGCACCCGCGCTAAACAAGTCATTATTTTCCTACCTGGTTGGTCAATAAAAAAAGGCTCTACCTTGAGTTTGGGGTGTAACGATGATAGATAGAATAACAACAAACTTCGCGGAATCTTCGCGTCTAGATTCTGGTGACGCGCGGCCCCCTGTTAATCCTGATGTTTGCGAGACGAGTATGTCGGATATTCGCATCCATCAGAAGGACGTCCGTGGGGTGCTGCGTAACCTTGACGTGAACAAGGCTAGCGGTCCAGACGGGATACCGGCAATTGTTCTGAGAACGTGTGCGCCTGAACTGTCTCCGATCCTGAAGCGCCTATTTAGGCTTTCATTTGAGGCTGGAAAAGTGCCGATTGCATGGAAGCAAGCTAACGTACAGCTCGTGCCCAAAAAAGGTAGTCTGGCTGACCCAGCTAACTACAGGCCAATCTCAGTAACGTCCATTCTCTGAACGACCATAGTCCAACGTGTACTCAACACTAAGCTCCTGGCATACCTAGAAGCTAATGACATCCTAAGTGACCGACAATACGGCTTTCGCCGAAATCGATCAACTGGTGATCTTCTAGCGTATGCCATCCACATCTGAAGTGAGGCCATCGAGAGACACGGGGAAGCGCTTGCCGTATCCCTCGATATCTAGAAGGCTTTCGATAGGGTCTGGCACGAAAGCCTTATTAGTAAACTTCCTTCTTCGGATTACCTGCTCATTTGTGTGCTTGGTTGCAGACTTCCTGAGTGACCGGTCCATCCGAGTGGTCATCGATGGTTGCTCGTCCGGTCAAATGGCCATTAATGCCGGGGTCCCTCAGGGGTCAGTGCTCTCGGCAACATTGTTCTTGAGGCACATAAATGATCTGCTTAAGCCCGATACCTTTGGGTATGCAGATGACAGCACTGTTGCTGAGAGTTACATATCCAGCGCGCAAGCTAGTGGGTCACAGATCCAGTCTCTCCGAGAGGCTATGGTCGAGCGTTTGAACATGTCCTTGGAGGCAGTCTCTGAATGGGGCGATGTCAATTTGGTCAAGTTCAATGCTGCTAAAACGCTGGCGTGTCTATTTTCCGCTAAAAGGAGCCAATTCAGCCCTGCTCCAACTTTCCGGGGCGTAACCGTGCCGATAGCCGACCATCTTGATGGTGTTACGCTAACGTCAACACTCAACTTTGGGCCATAAATCGAAGCAAACGCTCAACTGGCAGCAAAAAAGCTGGGAATCCTCGCGAAGGTCAGACAGTACTTCACACCAGAACAGCTGCTCAAACTTTATCAAGCGCAAGAAGTTCGATCGTGTATGGAGTCTAGCTGCTCTCATCTTTGGGACGGATCTACCCGATACCAGTTTGATGCACTTGAGGCAATTGAGAGGCGAGCCAAGAGGATCATTGGCAATGATGCACTCGTTGAGTCGAGGCTTCAAAGTCTTGACCATAGACGCCGAGTTGCTAGCCTGTGGGTTTTCTACCGGTTCCATTTCGGGGAGTGTGCGTCGGAATTGCATAACCTAATTCCACCTAGCCCGTACCATCATCGCACCACCAGGCGTATGGCAATACGCCACCGGTACATGGTGGACATCCCACCTATATGCACAACACGTTTTGGGAACACATTCATAGTGCGTACATCTAAGGAGTGGAATTCCTTGCCGGAATCTGTGTTTCCTGATGGCTACAACCCGGGAATCTTTAAGTCAAGAGTGAATAGGTTACTTCTAGGTAAGCGCGCTCCATCGTCGACCGCATCGTCGCTTTCCATCAGGTGAGATAGCGGTCAAGCGCAAAAGTATCAAGAGAAAATAAAACAATAATGCTTGTACAGTATCTTGTGAGAACAAAATCAAATCGTTAGAATTCAAAACCATTTATTAATTCTATCCAGACATGACAAAGTCATACAATAAAACTTTGTTAGATAACTGACCGATGTTACAACTTTATATAACATTAATTAATACAATTCATTTTGAACTTATTTTCGTGATTAAAATACTACGCACGAACGTATACTTGTTTCAGTCGCCTTTTGTTAGGTAAGCAGACTAGATGGACGAGGAGCATGGCTTGTGAGAAACAAGATGAAGGGAATTTATAATAATAAACACAAACTTAATAATGTTCCTATAAATACGACACTGCATGCATTTTACTAATATTTTGTGCCATAACTAAACATATTGATTCGTATCTACAGGGGCGCCGGTTTTTAGAAAACCTCATGGGTGCTCATCCTCATTTGATGACTCGAAAAAGTGGCGAAGTGTGAGAAGAGAAACCGGTACGGATCAGTAACGGGCATTCGTTGCCCGCAGCGTTAATAAATAATAAACTGAGACAACATCACATACATTGTCCTGGTCCTAAATTAAGGTTTTCCCTTGTACTATGGAAACCAGGAACAACGAAGGTATCACAAACACCCAGACCCGACACAAATATCTGTTTCATCAACAAACATTTGTGTTGGAGCGGGAACCGAACCCGTGACCCTTGCGTCTCAACCGGCGCTCTGAACCGCTGCGCTAAACGGATCGTCAAGTAATGAAAAAACGCCCATCCCTAAAAGGCGATTAGTGATCTGTTTCATGATGTCTATTCTCAGGGGTGCTAGGCAACCACTGTTTATTTCTCATCGGTGCTCGAGCCCCCGAGCACCCACGCAGTCGGCGCCCCTGGATTCGTATAAAAATAAGATCAAAATAGATGTATCACAAATAAAACAGAGCGTTCACTCATACGTTCGCAACGAGTCTAAAATTAGCGGGCTTGAGTCAATATAACTAAATACATGATCATGCAAGCAGTATTTTAACCATCCCATAATATGATTTATTTACACTTTAATAAACAAACTATACATGAACAAGATAGTTCAACATATTCTTTTAATTTACAAAGGAACATTCGCTGTGCTGCAACCAGTGCCAACTTTGTACTAACACAATTCATAAACAATACAAGTATTTACAATTTCACCGTGCACTGACTAGAGACAAGTTTAGTGCTTGATATTGAGCTACCCAAAGATTCTACTTCACTTCTAACGAGAATGATAGGCTGGGCTCTAGCCATAACCCTGTAAGTACCTACTCACAACTATTTATTACACATCCATTAAATTATTGCAGAAAATACTTGCACAGGTATTCCCAAGTGGTGAACACCTTGCGCGACATTTAATGAGAGTTCTGTTTGGAAACTATTCAGTGATTCACAAGTAACGTAGGTACTATAGCCATGGCAGCGCGCAGTGGACGAGACTTCTGTTAATGCAGAGTGTCGTGGGCAGAAGCTCACTATGATCATTAAACTCACATTGCACACTAGTCATAGTCATAATGTTCAAGAAAAAGTGCAGCATTAGAAGCGTTGTATTGCTGCCAAAAGTGGCAAGTCTTGATGTATATCTTATCTTTTGAAACTGCAGACAGTTTCGTATGGACAATACTTTCTATTATAATATTAAACGATTTGCCTGAGAGCTACCCATGGCAAGAACAATTTATATACGTCAAAACTCTGTTAAACACATTTTACAAAAACAATAACTGTTATATATAATTAGAACTCGTCTCCATAAAAATAAATTAACTTATTAAAATATACTTATCTACATTTCACAAATTGACCTCGTAATTTCTTTACCACTTTTGACGACAATTCCAAGCAGAATTACCAGAAACTTCATTTAAGATCAAAGTATAACATGTAACGCCACATACACAAATATACCAAGCTTTAATAATTAGCGTCCAAGTGTCATTTTATCTACGAAGAGAAAGAAAGAAAAAGTATTTTACTAAGCGCAGAACGACACTAAATAAAATAAAAGAAAATATATCTATCTATGTAACAAAGTACGAGATACAGTGGTAAAGCAATAACGAGGTCGACTGTACTTATTTCCAGAGTACCTGACTGATCTGTATCAAATAGTAACATTTTGTTATACATAACATATCATCTGTGACTCGAAATAATATTTTTCATTTAGAGCGCTCTCCTCACACGTCTTACAATACATACATAACTATGTACTTTGCTAGGTATATAACATTCGAAAATTGGTACAATTGATTAAAAAGTCATACTGTGCCCATACACTAAAACTAATGAATATTGTGATAGCACAAATTGTGATAAGATACCTATTTATACTTTTATTTTTAATAATAAGTATATATTTAGATACAACTTAAGCCTGTTTTCGCTAACGTTTAGTAACACCTAATTGAATTAGGTACTTCATTATTGCATATTTCGATGATCAACTTTTGGCACACAACGACGTTGAAAATTCAACAACGCAGTATTTAAGCATTCACCTAGATTTCACTTGCGTTAGTGAAAACCGGCTCGATCCTCGCAGACACGCGTGGAGCAGGGGGAGATTACGCATGATGTCTTTCAAGGATTCAAAGACATCTTCCCCTCCCTATACTCGTGCATACAAGCATGACATCTTCCCCTCCCTATACTCGTGCATACAAGCATGACATTATTTACTTTAAATTCTTTATAATGTGTTCTTTTATTATATTATTACATAAGATTTGGAAGTCAAAAAGTGATATAAGTGTTTTGTGCGTAGAGCAATGGTGCATATTAATAAGTACCTACCATATTACAAGAGATAGTTTTAGCACAGAATAAGAAAGTTTTAGTAATATCTTATAGAGTAGTAGGGCTGGCCTATGTACTTTTCACATGAAAATATATTATTTTGTTCATCATTCTTCAAACGAAGATGGAGGAACGACCACAACTCCTTAAGGAGAGCTGGCATGCACCAGCAAAAGATCGATTTATGTGGTAAAAGGAAACGGAAGCTTTGCTGTGCCGTAAGATCATATAGTTAAAAGTTAAAGAGTTAGATATATAGAACATACATTATTTCAATAATATCATGAAAAAGTATTCTTACTACACCATATCCTTGCTACAACTTTGTACGTGGTATTATTTTTTAATTATTATAGTTGCTAAGGATTAAACTATAGACAACTGAATACACAGACTCACATGTTAATATATTTTGTACCTAAGTATTATAACATGAGTTGTAAATAATGTACATAGTTCTTCATTAGTACGCCTAAGAGGTAAAACAGTAAATTTCTCTAAAAGTGTATTTACGGCGACCTACTCGCGCGACCCTACAGTGTAGCTTAGGATATAAAACAAAAACAAATGTACATACGGCGCACTAGCTGTCCGCAAAAATGGACAAGTTGAGCTTGATTCACATTTTCACGGCCACGGGCCGCGCAGTTGTCTTGCTATACAACTTATTCGACATCGGGTGTTATGCTTCGTTGGGTATTATTGCACTTTATTATAACATTATTATACATAACTACAGCAGATCTCATATAACGAGACGCAGGAACTGACTCAATGGGCGGGACACGATAGCTTCTTATTACTTACACTTTTGAGGAGATATGTATTGTGTCCTATTTAGTTTTCTTGTCGTCGGCTTTCTGCTCAGGTTTCACTTCATCGTCTATAAAGAGCAGGGGCGTCATGCCTAGGATGCAGCCTATCGTGATGCCTAGCACGCGACCCTGGAAACAACAACGTACTAACATTACTTAGGATTACCCATTTTTACCCAGGATGTGCCTGTTCTCTTTTACTTTGAAAATTGACGGGTAACAGGCGGTAGGGAACACACAACCAACACACACCCGGTACAGAGTTCCAATTAGGCTATGCGCATAACAAATGTTGAAAGAAGCGTTTAATGTGACTAGTTGGAATATCATTATATCACCTAAGTGTTTTAGACTAGAGCAGCGTTCCGCAAAGGGTTGTGCGGCGGCACGCTGGTGTACCATGGTGATTATTTGGTGTGCCTCGTTAAAATAAGGGAACCTTCAAAGTTATTAGACACACGGAAAAAAATGTAGATTAACCTATGAAATGGATTTAAAATCCATTCTCTGAGGGCCTTCCGTTTTGACACTTACCGATTAACGAGTAGTAAGAACTGTTCGAAATTAAAACCAATTGCACATTAAAATTATTCAGAATCTCATTTAGATAGATCCTTTTTGTGGTGGACAATCATCCAATGGCTCCTCCCGCCCTGGGGTGAACCGAGCAGCCCTGTCACCGATTACTCCTGGACCACTTAGTAGGTATGCTCGATTAAACAAGCTCCTGTTTTGCATTAATTTTTTTTTTATTGTATGGTGTACTTCCAAAATTTCCCGATTCCTAGGTGTACCTTGAGCACAAAAAGTTTGCGGAACACTGGACTACTAGAAAGTATTGATTTAGAAATGATATGTGAGCTACAAAGTGAATCGCGGTACGCATGTGAAGCGCGTTACGCATGCTTTCGTTCCCATGGACGCTAAGTTTCGTGATTTTGAGTATTCCTTGTGCACTTACCAAGTTGCAGAACTGTCTGCAGATGGTCATTTCAAGCTGCACGGGCGACAGCTTGGGCGCGCCCAGCCCCACCCAGGAGGCGGCGCGCTCCACGTAGTAGGCGGAGCCGATGCCGATGACGTCGCTCAGCGTGTTACCCAGCGCTGCCGCCGCCATCGTCGACAGCGTGATGTACGCGCTCATCGACGTCTCTATCCTGTCACCCTACGACACACAACTTAGGTTCAAGTATGCACCATAGTTGTAATGCCTAAATAAAACTGCACTTTTTTGACCAATGAAGTACATCGTGGATTCGTTTGGCCATCAGACTTTTACAGGAAAATTGAATGGTTTTAGTGTATAATTGTAATTTTTTTGTGTGGGATATTTCTTTTAGAAATGAAATAATTTATTTGCTGTGAATGTAGGTACAAAAGTATAGTTTTAAGCAAGAGAAGGTGTTTTTGTTAATTTGCATGCCTCACGGTAGAATGTACTATCCAGTACATTCTAAATTCAATCTAATTTTTTTTTTTATAGTAGAGTTAATTATGAAATAATCTTAAAAATGAAATATTTAATGAGTATCAAATTATTAAATAGTCAATAAAAATATAAATCATTCAATTTGTAAGTTCATTTAGTGGCAAACAATGTCAATAATAAGTTAATAATAATATAATAATGAGTTAGTCAAAAATTCAACGAAATTTGAAAATTAAAATTGCAAGGAAAAATCATTGTATATAAATAATCATATTGATTTGTCATTCAAAAATTCATCAATAGTATAATAACATTTTTCAAGTTTATTTAATTTCTTTTTAAATATTTGTTTAAATATATTTTTTTAAATACTTTAAAACCCCACAGTGTTCCTTCAGTTGCCCTTTATTCAGAATGCTGCGGTAACTTCTTTCCCACCAACAGTCCACATGCTTTGAACAACCGCAGCATTGTTGTAGTACCTCTATTTATGCCTTTTATTCAGTCTTTCGGAAAAATATTAACAAGCCCTGAATGCTGCAGCATGTTGGGTGGCATAGGCATTGATTAATAAGATGAAGAGAGGTATGTTTTAATTAATGAAGTCCAGTATTCAAGAAAGAAGCAATACTTACAGCGATGATCATGATGAAGTTGTCTAAGAAGCCAAAACCAATAAATGGTATTGAATTAGCCAACGTCACTGCAAACAACAAATGTAACTCTGTGAACAGTTGAAGTGAACTAAAAATATTGAATGCTATAAAAAGTACACATTTGCATGGAATTTTCTAACTGGTGTTTTGCAAAAAATAAAACTAAATAATGTTCCATACTAATAGAAGAGGAAAATTGTTTTAGTATTTAAGACTAAATTCTTGAGACAGAAAATACAAATTAAAACCACATTTAAAGGCAAACATTTTCTATACTGTAATTAGGCTGGTGCAACTATATTTACTGTTTTTCTTCCTAATTGATATTATATCACATTTTCATTAATTTAGTTACTTTAATGGGTTATTTAGCTATAAGATAAGATTGGGTATGTTGGTAGCCTTGCAGACAGAGATAATACTTACAATGTAGTAGCTCCCGTGTGGTGGGGACGGGGGCCTTCGCCGCTGTAACAGACATCCATTATTTATTTGTACTTGTATCTGCAGCCTTCTAATGGCACATACTAAGCTTAGTTATAAGGCTCAGGTTTTTGTAACTTGAGGTAATAAATAAACTTAATTGCAGCTATGAAATATGTCATAATAAACAAAACTAGACTAATGCCTCCTCTCTAGGAGAGGGAATGGGCCGAAATGGGAAACCAATGGTGGAATTGGGAATACCTATATTTAAAAGATAAACTTAAAATAGAAGTGAGTATGGTATATTAGTCATAAAAACAAGATTTCTTTGAAGTTGGTATTTAACTTTGGTTGGAATAAGTGTGATCCACACAACACTAATTATATAAGAGTGAAGGAATGTAAAAACTGTAAATGAGTAATCTATACATATAGACAAACAGTCAATGACATCATGTTGGCAACCAGTTTGAACTGGATTTAGTTAGCTTTTCTAAAGATACTAACCATACTTTTTCTTCAGCCAGTCTTCTGGCACCTCGCAATACGAGCCAGTGGGGTCGACGTCTCCCAGTGTCGGCACCTTGCTTGGCCTGCCTAACTTACTCCTCCATCTCCGACCTGCTAATGTGTCTGGAAGCATATTGAATGCTTGTTAAATCTAAATAACAGTGAATAAATGATAAAGTAACAAAAATACTAAACGGCTTACCCTCAAAATCTTCTTTGATTCTCTTAGATTCATACTCTTGTAAGGCATGGAGCATAACTTTTCTTTCTTCATCTGTTAGATGTAGGACGAGCTCGTCTGCGTGTACTTTTGTGAGGGGACTAGTAAATTGTGGCTGTGACGAGTCTTCGAATTCTTTTGAAGTCGACCCAAGCCCCAAATTTCTAATTTTCACCGCAACGGGAGCTAATAATTGGAACTGTGGATTTAATAAACTGGCACTGTGTCGCACCTGTAGTTTTGTTGAAATATTAAGGCACACTGTATTAAATCTATGCAGAGGCGAGGCTCGCAACCTGCTTACAGCCTGCGCTACTTTCATATTTTATTGTTTTTTATAGAAACCCACAGAAATTAGGTAAATACAATAAACAAATTCTATTTCGGAATTACGAAACGTTCTGTTTCACTTAAGCTGCTGTCAAACTTAAATGTTATATTTGAATCATTTTTTATAGATATTAAGTGTAAAGAAACTTAAGGGTATTCGTTTTATCCTTGGTCGAAAAAATGTAGCAGTCAGTGCGTGTCAAAATTCAACGAAGAGATAATGGTACAATACAAAAAAATTGTTTTGTTTAGTAATTTTGGAAGAAACGATTATAATTATTTATTGATTATTTTTATTATCTGTAAGAGATTGCAATTGTCATTGACAGCTGTTCTACAGAATCTGACAGATCGCAAAGTTGCCACATAGTTGTATTTTCCTGAAAACCAGGGACTTTAATATTTTTCAAGTCTGGAAAAAGATAAAATTCATCTTTTTTATGAATCCGGACCTCAAAAGGGAAAAAAACCAAATCCTTACAGACAGGCATGTTTGTCTGTCAAGACGCTTTATCTTGGGAACGCGTGGAGGTACGAGTTGAAATTAAAACCATATAATCTGGACTGCGGTCCCTTGTCGCTGTAAAAAAATCAAACTTCTAAGTTATAAAAAAAAGATACGGCCGTTTAAGTCACAAAAATCGTTTATTTTAATACTGTCAAGAGAATCAAAATTCAAAGAGTACTTTCTGTTGAAATTTGACAAAATCCTGAAATTTGGCAAGAGGAAAGGTCTCATAGTACGAGTATAAAAAAATCTGAAAACAGCAATAAATTTATAGCTACATTACGCGACGTGAAAAAACTTTCGAAACTCCATTCTGGAATTGAACTATTAACATAGGTTAGTACAGAACCCTCAAATTTTATCAAATTTCAAATGAAATCTTTTATGTATTATTGGCAATTTCGATAGGGTATAACTAATGCCGATTGCAGCTTTGAGGCGCTGCAGTAGTAAATATGCATCCTCTACTGTTGAACAGTGAACTGACAAGGTTGGGAGGGGGATATTAAAAAGTTATGGACATAAGTCCATAATTTTTTAATAGAAACTGGAGAATGTTGATGAACGAAAAAAAGAAAAAAATGCGCAGATTTCAACTGAAGGATGGTGGATGCGCTGGGTCCCGGCGAGGTTACTCACATTAGTTAAAATCATGTTTTTTTACTTTATTGAAATTTAATTTAAAAAGAAGTTGTCAAATTAAACACTAGCTCTGGCAACACTAATAACTTGGCCATCAATATCATGAAAATTGTTATCTACCGATTTTTCTTCGATCATAGCACCTAAGAAAATATACAGTAGCCAATTATTATTTGCTAGATGTGTATAAATTGAGTAATAAACCCCTAAATTGCCGGACAAAGTTCAGTAAGGCAATCTATGACATAATATCAGCGATAAAGGACGACAACAACAACAGAGGTGTTAGGTCAATGACAAACAGTGGTGTGTGTTTGTAGGCGAAAGTGTACCGCGAGAGCGTGTGAAGTACCTAGTGGAGCAAACAGCAGAGAGCACGATGCATGATGTTGGAGGGTCTAGTGGCATGGGTTCTGAACAACTATCTGGGGAAGTACGTGGAGAATCTGAACACGGATCAGCTGAGCGTGGCGCTCCTGTCAGGTACGTTCCTATAGCATACCAGTGGTGCGGCGTAAATGTTTGCTTTGTGTATATTTAGATCTTACGCTATTACGACGATGACAGGAGTGATTTATAAGAGGAGACGCATGTCATACTTGTGTAAATAATAAATTGTTGTGTTGCATCATGATACAAACATTAACATATATTTTATGAATAATTCTATGCATCTGTAATCTTATACTGAACAGCTGATTGAAAATCTTATTAGGAATAACATGATATTTTTTTTATGTATGCTTTATTCATACTTACAGTCTAATGTCCAGCTTTTTAAGTTCATGTTCCAAATAATGTACAAAACAGAACTTTAGTTGCTTATTTAAATAAAGTACTTAGTTTTTGTACATATGCATTGCATAAATATATTCTATTAAACATGCTATTTCAATTATAGCTGATACTGCCTGCTTTTACTACTAATAAGAACAATCTTGATGTTGCACTGCCATGATAGCTTTTTAATTCATTAAACCCCGAGCGAATACCGGCGTTCACTTGGTCATTGTCTTTCTATTGTGTCTTTAATTACGCTACTCAATAGGTTACGCACATAAAAAAAAGAAAACATCTGAAACGAGTCTCGTCCATTGTTATTGCTGCTGGCTGTCATTTAAAGATCATTGACTGTTGTTATGGTAATCAAAAGCTAGTTGGAAGGTTATCATCTCATGTAAAATACTGTTGATGAACTGCATCCGGTTAGATTGTATCATGTAGGTAGGTAGATGGATAGAATACTCTTTATTATGTAGCTTATGAGTTATATAAAAGATACATGAAGGAAACATTACATAGGGTGGAAGACAATGACTGGTCTTATTGCTAAAGCCATACATAATCTTTATCTTTATATTTCTTCTGTATGTGTGTTTGTCACTTAACTCCTAAATGGCTAATGGAAATCTGGTGTGTTATTTACACATTTATTTGAATAGATAATGTATATTACACATACAGACAGTTGAATAGTGTTGAATAAAAGAAATAGGTCATCATTAAAGTACATAACAAATATATGTTTTATTTTTTTATATCTTGAATATATAAACTAAATAAATATGTTGAAGTAAAGTCATACTTTTGGGTGTAAATTTTTCAAAAAACAACATTCCGTTAGAATCAGACATATACTACATAACTACAGACTCTCAATTGAATTTATCGTGTTCACAATATTTAAATTAACGATGGACGGCGGCGAACTGAGCCGGCGACGCGACAAGCGTCCAAGCACGAGCTAGCCGCGAAGTTCGCCGATCGATGAACGATAATTCACTAACACTCGAGTTTCGGCGTGGCCGAAAGTTTCAGCCATTTCCTGGCTAAAATCAAAACTAAGGCCGAAACTAGATTCTTTGGCCGAAACTGGCGGAAACCGAAACCGGACTTTCGGTCGGTCATTACTCATAAATAACCTATGTAAGGCGAGATTTTCGGCTATGATTACTAAATGAATTGGACGTATTTTGATCCGTCTCATTGTGATTACAATTACACAACTAAAATTAAAGTTGATGCTGAGTTAATATTGACAAAAAAATTGAAGAAATATGCATCCTTTACATTAAAAAAATAGCATTCCTTGTATTTAATTACAACTATAGATTGGAACTGAATGTTTTTTCTTGTTTCAGTAGTCCTTTATCTATATTATACATGTAAAAAAGGAGAAACTGACTGACTGACATATTAACAAACAGCTAAAGCTACTGGGACTAGGAACGTGAAATTTTGCACAAGGTTTCCTTTTATGACGTAGGCGAGCACTAAGAGAGGATTTTCCATAATTCACACCCTAAGTGGATGAAATGGGGGTCCAAAGTTTGTATAGAGAAACCTATTTCCACGCGGGCGAAGCCGCTGGCAGAAGCTAGTTCATAATAATTCTACTCCCTCTTTCCATCATGAAAATCAAAAGGCGAGTCCCAAATTTGGTATTTTTAGGGGTACGTACCTCAAAAGAAAAAAAATTGACACCTTATAGGATTACTTTGTTGTCCATCTGACTGCCTGTTTGTCTGTCAAGACCCTTTATCTCGGGAACGCGTGAAGGTATCGAGTCGAAATTAGAACCATATACTCAGGTCTGCAGTCGCTTGAACTTGTGAAAAAAGATATGGCCGATAATGTCACAAAAACGTATATTTCGACACTCTCAAGGGAATCAAAATTCATAGGGTACTTCGGTACTTCCCGTTAACCCAGAAACCTGAAATTTGGCATAAAGTAAGGTCTTATAGCACAGGTATAGGAATAAATCTGAAAACAGTATTTTTTTGTTACGTCATAATAAAAGTTTTTTTGCGATTCGGAAAAAACTTCGAGACTCCATTCGGGAATTGAGGTATTTACATAGGTGAGTTTGTACGGAATCCTCAAGGCGCGAGTCCGTTTTTATTTGTTAAGTGAGTCGCGGTCCATTCAACTTTGGGAACCACTGAATTGAAAAAAATTGTCAATGCGTCTTTATTTTATGATGCTTGAGCAAATTCTTAATAAAGTATCCTCCAACAGGGAAAGTGGAGCTGGAGAATCTCCCCCTGAAGAAAGATGCCCTTCGCCACCTGGGCCTTCCAGTGGAGATCAAGTCGGGCTTCATTGGGAAAGTCCAACTCCAAGTACCAGTTCGGCAGATCCGGTCAGCCCCCTGGCTGATAGCCATCGAGAAGCTCTACTTAGTCGCCGCACCAGTCAATTTGGATGAGGTTCGTGAAATACTAGCAAAATAGTTAAGTAGTATAATTACCAATAAACTTGCTGTAAGAGAACTTTTTCAAGTATCTGATTAATCCAGAAAATGGTTTATCTGTGTACTAGATTGTATCCATAAATACAATTAATTTTTTTAAACATCCAGATATGAATGACTGTGAGGAAACATTCATTTATAATATTATGGAAATGAAATATCTGTGAATGCTAAATATCCTTATTATCGGTTTTAATCAATTCAGAATATCAGGGAATTCTATCAAAGTTAGTCATAATAATAATGTTACAGCTGTCTAGTTTCACTCAATGTGTGATTACACAATCCTAATCTATCTTGATAATGAAAACTAAACACACCTTATCAGTTTAATCTATTGGACTTTACATCATAGTATAATTTGCTGCCTCAATGTCAATAAAGCAAATTGTTATATTAGGCACCACTCTCTACTTATCTAACCTCAGAGATTCAGTTTTTCTGCTAGATGGGGGCCATTTGTCTATTTCAAAAGGGTTGTCGTTGTGTATAAAACAAAACATAACAATTTATTGCATACCAAGGAAACTTGTTGATATCCATCATCTTGCTAGACAAGCAATAATACTTTACAACTCATATCTAATCTCTGCCAAAGATTTGTTGTTTGCACTTGATCTTGAAGGTGAAGTAAAGTCTGAAAGAATAACTAATGTAAAGTATATGTACTTAAAAATCTGATACTGTTGTACATAGTACAACTACTACTCACATCTTAATGTTCTCCTGTCAAACAGACGTCAATGTTTGTGTGATGAGTGTAAATGAATACAGTGACTTTACTATCACTACATAATATTATTATAAATATAAATAGCGTTGGTCTGTCTGCACGCAGTAAACTCGAAAACTACCGAGCGGATTCTCATAAGGTTTCACCAATGGACGGACCGATTTATGATGAACGTTTATAATTCATTTAGGTTTTTAAATTGGTTGAAATCTGACGATCATAGTTGAACAAGTCGGAAGAAATTAGGCTGACTTGGATCTTTACTGCTCCGTGTCAAGCAAGAGTAGCATGAAAAACATGTTACATTTTAATCTACATCCTCATGCATAGGGCCGCCATCATCTAATTTGCCGACGCCGGACAAACATGGCAAAAATCCTCGACATTTGGGCGAAATATGGTTTTTTCCCCGGACAGGTCGGAAAAAAACTTTTTTCAAAAAAATTAAAAACATCGTTATATTTTTTTTTTATTCATTTATACAGGTTGTTAATAAAATCGAATTAGGTTCGTATGTAACCGCATAAAAAATTGAGTTTCCCCTGACAGCAAAAGTGGCCGGGTTTCACCCGGACGTCTCCCGGACGCAATTTAAACTGGGACAAATCCGGGGAAACCCGGACGGATGGCAGCCATGATTCAATAGGCTGATATTATTGTACATTACGTGTGAAAAAAGAAGGCATCTGCTACAAGTGCGCCCGCGCCGCCGGGGAACCAGCCCCTAGAAGTAGATAAGACATAATCGGGATATGCTGTTAAATCATACATATACTACCTACATAAATGAGTAGTGCTTGTATCATGTATGATTTACTTAATAGATTTTATCAGCACTTATCTGAAGAGTAAGTTTTCGTTATTTAATCATTACAAGCGAGTGATGTTTAGAAAATTAAATCGGAAACGATAAAGTATAGTTTCCGGGTTCTATTTGTTATTCCCTTTTTCTATGGGAATAAAAAAACACCTCATAATTATCTATATGTTAATGTATTTACATAAATATGTATTATACACCGGGAGAGTCTCCGGAGAAAATATGCGTGAAAAAGTATTTGTTATTTAACCAGTTTATCAATAAATATACAAAAATAGATCATCAAGTAAAAAGAGGTGGCAGGATGATCTGGACACGTACCGCGAGGACTGGTTTGAGACGGCGCGGCAGAAGAAAGTCTGGAAGGACTTGGAGGCGCAGCAGTAGGACAGTAAGGGCTAGATAAAAAAAAATAACATTAACAGTGAAAATAATATAAAATGTGGTAGAAAAACAATGGAGATAGAACAATTTTAAATAAATATATCTGTTTCTCTCGTCAAATACATTTTCTATGGCGGCCGTATGCGCGTGATGAACTTTGACGGCAAAGACCACGTCGGACTTCTCTTTCTTATTTTTTACCTTTGTAACTTCGTTGTTAATAAATATATTTTTAAAAATCTTTCATATTTGTTTATTAAAGCTAAAAAATATTTAATTTATTTAATTAAAAAATTGCATATGGGAATATGCAATTTTTTTTACGGGATATTGTGGGTGCAATTTTATTAAAAATGATTTAGTTGAATCAATCACTCCAGCGAAAACGACAAGTACGAAAGTTGACGTGCCAGCAAGTGCTAGGGAGGGTAGGTTCTAACTAAAGATCTATTTTTGTTAGTGGGACTCCTCCGTGGAAGCGTCTATAGCGCACGAGCGCAAGACGGCGCTTCTGGACGCGCTGGAAGCGCAGTGGAGGGCGGAGCACGAGGCAGCCGACGCCGGCTACTATGCTACATCCTATTCCTCGTGGCTCAGTTACGGCACTGGGCTCCTGGCGAACATCGTAGAGAACTTACAGGTAAATAAGAATTTAGTTGTATAGCAGCAGGTATGACTACGTTTGGAATATACAATCTTCATTATATTTTTTTCATTTTAATGAGAAAAAGAATTAATGTAAGGACCACTTGAACCACAAATCACTAAAATGTATTAAACGCTAAATTCTTAATAGATTATTGTCTTAGACATCTTCAAAGGAATGCAAGAAATAGAACGACGCCGACGTTTAAATTCAGTATACCGTAATATAACATCAAGGAATTATCTCCAGTTGAAATTGAACGACGTACACATCCGCTACGAGGACGCGGTGACATGCTCGCAACCGTTCGCGTGCGGCCTGACGGCGGAGTCGCTGTGCGCGGAGTCATGCGACAGCGAGTGGCGCCGCGGCTTCACGCTGCTGGCCGACCCCGACGGCTGCAGCTTCAAGCTGCTGGAGCTGCAGAACCTCGCCGTCTACTGGGACGCCATGCCCGTGCCCGCTGGCATGTTCGCGAGCTGTACAATCACAGAACTCACCGTAAATATAAAATTTCGGAAAAATGGGCTCTTTTTAATTTTTGAAGGTTTGTTACAGTGTGGGTGTGTTACAGACTCGCATGTCCGAAACGTGGCGCCAGCCGCACCGCTACCTGGTCCATCCGGCGTCAGCGCGCGCGCGCGTGCGGCGCGAGCGCACCGAGCAGCCGCTCCGCTCGCGCGCGCGCCCGCGCCTCGCCGCGCACCTCACCTTGGATACCGTCACGCTCAACCTCACCTCCGTGAGTACTCGTCGCCAGTCTCCATCAATATACCGATAGCGCTAAAAAGGTATCCGCTTCTAGCTTTGGAAATATAATACGCAATCGCCTGTTCCCCCTCAGCGTCAGTACAAGCTGGCGGTGTGCTGCGCGGCGGGGCTGGAGCGGCTCGCACGCGTGCGCGAGTACCGCGCGCGCCGCCCGGCCGCGCCCGTGCGGGGCCACGCGCGCGACTGGTGGCTGTACGCGCTGTCCTGCCACGTGCCCGACCACCGCTGTGAGTGCAACACCCAACTACTACTCCATCAATTATGGTTCTATTTCCTTCAAACAGAAAACTTTCATAGCAGCTTTTCTACTCGGCTCTACTACCGTTATGAATATTGATGATAATGTTTTTTTTTTTATTCAATTTTGTCTGTTTCTTTCTCTGTTGCGTCGTTTCGCTGCTGTGTGAAAGAAGGACAAACATTTCGTAATCAAGGTGGAAGGATATTCTACCCACAAGATTTTACCATTAATTTAATACTGATTTCTTGATCTTTAAATTAAAAATGTAACAATTTCCAGGGTCTAGGGTCATATTCTGAAATCAAGGTAGCAGGTTGTGTCGATTTTTTTTTTTTTAAAGTGGGAAATCATCAAATAATTTGCAACACTCTGGGTAACGCGAGAGGCAACGTTAAACTTTTAATGACTAAATCCCACCTGCGTTCCTTCAATTACTCTTTGCGTTCAAACAATCCCGCAGCCAGTGTCGATGTCACTTCCACCTGTATATTGTAGAGTACTTCATTTTGTACACTTTTCTTTTTAGGGACTGAGCCCCCGCCGACGTGGGAGTCGTGCGTGGAGCACGCTCGCGCCACGCGCGCCTACGTGGCCACGTGCCTGCTGACGCTCAGCAACCCGGCCGCCACGCTGCCCGCGGACCGCAAGGCCGCCAAGGACGAGTTCGAGTGGCGCACGCCGCTGCATCTGCTGAAGGCGCTGAGAGAGGTCACTATCGTGCCACTTGCTTGCCTGATTCCTGACGAAAACCTTCAAATACCAACTTCTAACCCAAACTACAAACATTTATTTCAGTTAAAGCTCTTACTGTCAAAGTCAGTCAGCCAAAAATAAATATACTAGCTTTGTATGTCCTAAACCAACCTATAGAGATCTACTCTGGGTATAAAAACGAGCAAGAACTTCGCTTTTATAATAATTATGATTTCTGCACCTCCTCCTACTCATAAGATAAAATGTGTTTTTATATTTTCACATTTGATCACTGTTTCACCTGGTAGTAAACGATGATTTGTTTAAGGACTTCATTCTAGACTACAAATAACCCTAAATTATATTTATCAGGAAACAGCCTCCATTAGGGAATATCACTCTAATTACTTAAGATTGGGTTTATATTTGCGAGTTCAAAATCATTTTATAAGCTAACTTATCACACGAACTATCTTGTTCACAGGTAGCAATGCGAAAAGTGCCAAAATCGACTCCTGAGTCCACCCCCGACAAGCCAGCGAGCTCAGGTCGCAGCATGCTGGTGCACTGGTTCCCGCAGTGGTGGGGCTGGTACGGCGCCGCCCCACAGGAGCCCATCCCGGAGCCCGCCCCCGCCCCTGCCCCCGCCCCCGCCCCCGCCCCCGCGCCACACGCCCCCGCCGACCTGGAGGAAGAGATCCTCGACGTCATCGCTGACTCCTTAGACAATAATACGATGCTGAAGAGAGATACGGTGTTCGGAAAGTTCGAGTTTATCTTGAATAAGGGCTCTTTGAATCTGTGTATGGAAAATGACGCAGATGAAAGCAAGTGAGTAGCTTTACTAAAACTAATTATATTTAGATCAAGAGGTTAAAAAAAAAACGTTAGACGCTCATGTTGACACTTTTCACAGACTTTTATTATCTTTTTCATCCGATTACACACTCTTTACCATAAAAACATTACAATGAGTAAAAATAAGGAGTGTTTTTTTTTTAACTGGATGTTAGCTGTCGAAATGAGCGGCTAGGGGCGATGTAGATGATTTTAAAATCGTTCTGCTGTCATTGTCGTCCCGATCAGCCCCCGTCCGCCTCGTGGTCGAAGCTTTTTTTTTATACAGCGTGTGTCCTCCGGCACTCGGCAGGCCTCCGGCGGCAGAGAGCTCGGGCGAGGGCGTGGAGCTGCAGTTCTCGTGCGTGCGCGTGGGCATCGAGTCGCGGCCGCGCGCCGCGTCGCACGCGCTGCACGTGTCGCTGGGCGCCGTGTGCGTGCGCGAGCGCATCACGCCCAACACTCTCTTCCCGATACTGATAGCACCGCAGGTAATCTACCTCGCCGTTTTTAGTTACCTCTCGTCCTTCGAAGCCCCGCGACAAGATTTAACGGCTAATTCTCATATTCCAGGGTGTTATTCGCGAAGGTCTGAGCGCTCTGAGTGCCTCAGGTGCGGCCATGTCATGGTGCCGGTCTCATTCTCAGTCTGGCATGAATACTGCACCGACTCAAGAGCCGCTGTTCCAGCTCACGTACGAAAAGAAACCCTTCGGCATAAACTGTGACTACAAGTAAGTGTTGCCTAGAGACGCTGGAAACGTGCAACTCGATTCTTATCTGCTTCCCAATAAAATATTCTCACAGGCTTTATGCTATTTATTTTATTCGTGCTTTCATTTAGGTATTAATTTGAAGTATTATTCAGAAAGTATCGTGTTGTCCCCAGGCTGTGGGTGAAGTCGGCGTCGCTAGAGGTGGTGTACAACGCGGAGGCGGCGCGCTGGGCGCAGCAGTGGCTGTGCGCGCCCTGGGCGCACGCCTACGCGCACGTGCGCGACACCACGCGCGCGCGCTTGCGCACGCAGTGGGAGCACATGATGCACGCACACCAACACCCCGTAAGTTATTCCTGGTCCATACTAGCTGAAGCAATAGTTATTCAGTCAACGCCGGCTGATTCCAAAAGAAATTAATGTTGAGTAACATTCCACAATTTGATTCATGTTTGCGGTTTTTAGACATTGCGCACTTCATGATTTTTACTGCGAACACAATAATTTATTATGTCGTATTTGTGCCTACCTACACTTTCTATAATATTTTATTTCTTGACAGGGTGACCGTCGTACATGGCAAGTGGAGCTGGACATCTCGGCGCCTCAGATCCTGTTCGTGGAGCAGCTGTGCTCGCGCGACTCGGCCGTGCTCGTGGTCGACTTCGGGCGCCTTCGGCTCGCCAATGCCAACCTGGCGGACTACGCGCCGCACACGCCGCCCGCTGACGATGAAGGTGAGTGAGACTAAGCTTGATTCAATGACGTCACAAACTGGTCATAATAATTCTGGAAACGAAAACTGTGAAATAATTATGTTAGTTTTTGTTCGTTTCATACTTGAATTTATCAAGTTTATTATTCTGTATATATTTCCGATTCCCTTTGATGATGTTCTTTTGTGTTCTTCATTTATTTACTAAGGTAAAACCAACAGCTCCTGTGTACAGAGTTATCAGGTATAAGCTTAGCAAACTTTAGAACTCGGCGAGGAACTAATGCGTGAAGTAAGTGATAGCCGCAGAAAAAAAATGGATGACACTTGTTACTAATATTGACATGACACACAACAGCAAAAAGGCCTGGAACACTATCCGCAAGCTCACTGACAATCCGCCTCAAGCCCAGAACCCGGGCCAGGTGACTGCCAATCAAGTTGCACACCAGCTTCTCCTTAATGGTAAACCACAGCGTCGCTTATCCAGAACCAAAAAGTTGTCTAAAATTGCAATTAATCATACAACCGATATAGGCAAGCCTTTTACATTGTCAGACGTGATTTATGGGATAAAAAACTTAAAAAATGGCAAAGCTGCTGGCTTCGACGACATTACTGTCGACCAATTAAAACATCTCGGACCAGTAGCTGTATCCTGGATACTTTCCTTCTTCAACGCATGCGTCAAAGCATATAAGATTCCTCAACTTTGGAGGCGTGCTAAAGTTATTGCTCTACTTAAACCAGGAAAATGCCCAAATGATCCTAAAAGCTACCGACCTATATCCCTCTTATGCCACACATTCAAACTATTTGAAAGAATCTTGCTTAACCGTCTTACGTCCACAATCGAACCAAATCTTATCCCTGAGCAAGCTGGCTTTAGGTCAGGAAAGTCGTGTACTAATCAGACCCTCAAACTGACGCAATTTATCGAAGATGATTTCGAGACGAACAATGTCACAGGTGTTGTATTCGTTGACCTTTCAGCAGCCTATGATACAGTCAACATCAAACGTCTCCTACTGAAGGTCGGCGAACTGACAAGGGATACTGGTTTTGTACATATTCTCAGCTCTATTTTAAATAACTGTCGCTTTCAAGTCTATCTTGGCCACACCAAAAGCAGGTGGCGTAATCTGTAAAACGGCCTCCCTAAAGGTAGTGTGTTAGCTCCGGCGCTCTTTAATATTTACACAAACGATCAGCCTAGCTCACCGCAAACGCAACGATTTTACGTCCAGCACCTTACTTCAGGCCTATGCCTTTCTTTTTCGGCAGGAGAGTTTGCATGCCCAGTGTGGCATCGTTCCGCTCATGCTAAAGAAGTGGACATAGCGCTGAACGATACTTGTCGCATCGAAATGGGATGCTTAAAACCTACCCCTCTTGCAATGCTCCTCCAGAAGTTCGCCGCGAGATAGCCAGTCGCACCCAGAAGAGTAAACAGGAACGGGACGGCCGTCACCCCCTACATAAACATCAACTTATACCTGCACGTCTAAAGTCGTAAAAGCTTTATGCGATTTACGACCTCCTCAAAATACAGTGCAGCAGAGGACGAAAGATGCGCGCTGTGGAAGCAGAAGCACCCAACTCCTACACTTTCATCACCTCGTCAGAACATCTCCCCCCTGGACGCGAAATGCAGTGGCCAACCTGGAAATCTCTTAACCGACTGCGCACTCAGGTTGGCCGCTGTAAAAATAATTTGTCCAAATGGGGCTTCCTCGACCCATCTCTAACACAGTGCCAGTGTGGAGCCGCTGCACAGGACATGCGTCATTTGCTATGCTGTCCATCCTGCACAACTACCTGCAGTTTTCAGGATTTATACGAGGCTAATAACAGAACCGTAGAGGTTGCCAAAAACTGGTCCGATAAAATTTAGTTTGAGTACATCGACACGAAAAGAAGAAGGTATAAGCAACAGTGCGGGCGTTTCATAAAGTCACAGTCACTACCTACCCCACTATTTATAATTTTGTTCTTATATTTACGAGTACTTTCTAAAAAAAATTCTTTCAACTTTAAAAACTTTTCTGAACGGTTACTTAGAAACGCGCGCTCTCGCTGGAATATTTACGATGACGACATCTTTCGTGATCCGTGCGACGAACGGCTTGATCGTAGGGGCGTTTCACTTGGAGCGGACAAATAAAAAAATTTTTTGTTTCCGATTTTAGTAATATTTGAGTATGTTATATATGTTCCCGATACACGTACATAATATTTTTATAGTGTTTCGTATGATTTACGAGTTTTGAGGGTTTGAAGATTCGACGAACTCTCAGGTATGCGCTACTTCGAATGCCATTATCCAACTTATGGAAGTTGAAATTAAATAAATGAAGTAATGGATTTTATTCTATAATTAATGAGGTTTTTTAACTAATTATTCTATAAAGAAAAAAAAAAACAATTTATTTATTTTTTTATATTCACAAACTTGAACAACTTTAGTCATTTTATTTTCTTTGTAATTAAATAAATAATTAAATAAATAATTTCTTTGTAATTTAATAATTGGCGTTCCACACGGGCCACATGCCACAGCCACAAACGCCGCCACGAGAAGCTAGAAGCGGCCATATAGGAAGCTAAAGCGCGCGACCGCCACTTGAGACCGGTGGCTGCTACTTTTTTAACCTACACGCGCAGTATCTTAATGGACTTTGTCCAAGAAGGTTTAAATGTGCGAATGGCATGCGGCGGAGTTTTGTATCGGCGCTTAGTGGCCAGTGCGGGCCACAAGAAGCGAGCAGCAGCAATTTGTAGCGCGTGGCGGCCACCGGCGTCAACCGTTTGCGGCGAGTCCATATAAAATGTATGAAAACTACAGGAAATATGCCGGTGGCGGCGTTTTGTGGTTGTGGCTGGTGGCTCGTGTGCGGCGACCCCAAGTTTCACAATGGACTTAAAAGTCGTTTAGGAGCCAGATCGATTACAGTGGTGGAGGTTATACAAAAACGCCACCATGTCAGTCCGACTACAGGACCAGACCTCGAAACCTATCCTCTTGCAGCGGGATGTGAGGCAAGGAGACGTCATTTCTCCGAAACAGTTCACGGCCGCAATGGAGGATGTTTTCAAGGTTCTGGAGTGGAGGCATAAATGTCAATGGCCAGTACATCGCTCACCTTCGATTTGCCGACGACATAATAGTCATGGCTGAGACTACGGAGGAGCTCAGTACAATGCTCGGTTTTTTTTTTGACGCTATACGTCTGCATACTCCACATAAATCATGACTGATCCTCATTACAATGAAGCCTTATTCCTCTCTCCTAAAGTAAAGTAAAGTCGATTTTTTTGGTTATGATAATAGGTTTGCATCATTCAGCTTATGCTATATGTTCGTGACTGGCACTAGTACGATTGATGGATTGTGGCGTCCTTTCGAAGATTGTGTGTCGCTATCAAAACAAATTTTACTCGTGAAAAATTTCGTTCAATGATTTTCGTTGTTTTCAGTCGACAAGAGAGTTCAATTATTGATATTGGTGATGAAGCACCATGTCGCAGCTCTATTGGTTTGGAGAATTTAGATGTGGATGTGACCATCTTTGTGATGAGGTACGTGAAGGTCGGCTGGTGACTGCGGTTACAGACTCGAAAAGTTGTTCAGTGTTTATAAAACGATCAAAGTGTGTTTGATCATCGAAGATCTTTTCGCCCTTTTTGTCGACAAGTCGGGAATTTGTTTATCGCATTAAAACCACACCACATACTCAGAACGTAGACATTTATTAATTAATACCGAGGTGTCTTATACAATCCTCGGTAACGAAACCATAGCGCGAATTTAAATCGACCAACGCCATCTATCGAGGCAAGAGGTACTACTACTACAAAATTGTTTTAGAGATTAGGTTTGACTTAAATTCAATATTATGACGTGAACAGTGTTTATGGTTTTTACCTATGCTTTTGGGTATTTACCGTGCAAATACCCGATTGTTATAAACCCACCGCCCGTTTCTTTTTGTAACCTGCTTGTTATCGTGCAGAGATGTTCATGACCCCGTGCTCCACGCCGCCCGGCAGCCTGCTGTCGCCGGGCTCGCCGCCCGAGCCGCCGCCGCCGCAGCTCGCGCAGCCCGCGCTGGACGCCGCTAACTTGCACAACAGGCTGTACGACAGGTATGTGTCGCTGTTACTGGAGGCTCCACCATTTGTACAGTACATTCAAAGTGTCTACCATTTCTACTTCACACTTTTTGGTTCTTCACACAGCGCTGATCTAAAAGTTAATTTACGGTTAAAAGTTAAGAACACACGTTACATCGGACATGCCAAGTTTTGGAGGTTTCTTCACCGGATTCAGGCGGAGGAAACGCTTACACCACTGCCGTGTTCTGGAAGAACCGATCAGTGGCGGCGACTTCTCGCGCAGGGCTTAGTTCAGGCCATGATCCGGAGCGAAAGGGAATGGGCAGCGGTCGCCTCCGCGTGCGAAGCAGTAGTGCTAGCTAAGGAGACAGCTTTATGCGTGAGAGAGTGGACGTTCTCACGCCCCAGCCGCCGAGACCCCGACCCCGGCTACCGTAGGCGCAGGCTTGCGGATGGGGAGCAATGGGTAGCTCCCCGTCCGGCCCTCCGGTACCCGTCCAGACCGAGACCGAGTCGTCGACGATGCATTATTAAATGATTTCGCACATCAAATAAACAACATTTATCGTATTGTTAACATTATATAATCGAGCCTCACTGAAAGACTACGTTGATTTTCAACGACTGTCTTGCTTATATCTAAACTACACTCCACAGGTACAAGATAGAGCTCAGCGACCTACAGATCCTAGTGGGTCGCGCGCGAGACAACTGGAAGTACGCGCACACCAAGAGTACGTCTTCGCTGCACCTGCTGGACAGGTTCAGCATCTTGCTACAGGTAATTGAAACCTTTATTATTACAAAAAAAAAACAGGCGTTTTAATGAAATACTTTAAATTTGATTCTTGCTCTGGAGGTCTAATATTTGACCCACACTTTCGAATACTGAAATCATGTTAGCCTGTATTGGAAATAATCATCTGAGGTGAATTATGTAAATTGAACATCTTGTCATGGAGTCTATGGATAAATCGAAAATACTGGACTAAATTCGTGTATATCAGGCGGAGCGGCGCGTGGTCCACACGAGCGACCCGCAGTACCCGACGGCCACAGTGTGCGGCTCGCTGCCTTCGCTCGTGGTACACTTGAGTGAACAGAAACTGTTTGCGGTACGCTCTGTGTTCGCCAACTCTGCCCTTATCGGAAGCAACAAGTGAGTATATAACAATACAGTAATCTTCGATAAAGGATAATTTTAGGTTAGGTTAAGTTTCTTCTCGGAGCGCTGTTTTTTCTTTCTCTTGATCTAGCCCATGGAACTTCTGCTAACTCCTATTTCTCTGTAGAGTCCTATGCTTTAGACAATATTAAAGCATAGAATCCCACAGAGAAGTAGGGGCTTGCAGACATGGGCGTACCCAGGGGGGGGGGGGGGGGGCAGGGCAGGGCAGCTGCCCCCCCTTAGAAATCTCGCAGAACGTGTATGAACTCGCCTAATTACTGATTAAAGTGCAAACGGCGCCTTATGTTCTAACTTTTAAATAAACCGCGCAGTAGACACTGGCAAAATGCACGATGCAATTGCCAAAAAACCGAGCGCGACGATGGCTCGGGACTAGTATTTATTTTATTTGACATAGACATGACATACATTTACTTTTTAACCGACTTCAAAAAGGAGGAGGTTATATGTTCGGTTGAATGTATGTTTTTTTTATGTAAGTATGTTCACCGATTTCTCGGCCAATTGGGGAGCGATTTTGAAAAAAAAAAAAATTTTGAATGGTTATGCTTCCGAGTTGGTCCCATAGAAATATTTTTATGATCTGATCATGAACTTCGAAGATATGGAACTGAGTGCCTAGTGTGAGTTTATTTTACGCTAACGCAATCGACACGTTTATGACGTTTGGCGCTCCGATTCGTCCGCTCCAAGCGCTTGACCAATCAGAGAGTCAAACTCGGCAAACGTTTCGATCGCGTTAACGTAAAAACCACTCGCACTCAGCGCACAGAACTCCTCATAGGATCACAGCAGAACCGTCGTAACAAGTAGAATTGCTTTGTTTATACGTGTAGTCGATGACTGACTGAAAGAAGAGGGGGAATATATCGAACTTCTCTTCGAATATTCGAACTCGAATACATCAGATCGATGATGAAGCCTGAAGTTAGGCACCGGAACTCTGTAATAAATTAATGTAATCTAACCGTGTTTGGGATTATTAGAATTGTCATGAGATGCACTCTGGCTATAAGGTATTTAAGTTTGGCTGAGGGGTACTAACTAAAAAGTACAAAATAACTTTAATTTCGGAAATCGGTGTTAAGTAACGAAGAGATAAAACTATTATAGAAACACCGACTTCCAAAATTAAAGTTATTTTGCACTTCTCAGTGTTTTTTTTTACTTTGAAGTCGGTTGTATTTTTATTGTAAAAGTTTATTTATTTAGTTAACTACCTATAAAGCAGGATCATTTGCGTCTGTTTGCCCTACACACTACACTATATATACCTAATATTTCATGTAGGTGTGTTTGTGTAGTGTGTATGACAAAACAGCCGCAGACGATCCGACCTAAAAAATCTGACTTGCCCCCTCCTACGCCAGAAGCTGGGTACGCCCATGCTTGCAGAAGTTAGTAAGTTGACACTTGTCAATACAAGCGTCAACTTGCTAATTAACTCTGAATGCTCGGAACTGCATGTAAAAGGTTCAATAAAAATAAATTCTTCGAGTATCTCGTTATTTTCTGTTAATACTGTTATTTTCTGTAAATGTGGAATAGTTCTTTTAAAGCGGCGGTACTAATCTTTTTTCAACGATTACGTCGTTTCTCTCGCTTACATTTTAGCCAGTCTGTAATAATTGTTTTTGTTTCCCATAGTTGTCAGTGGTTCTCCCTCGATGCATAGATAATATCCCGTTTTCGTTTGTGTGCAGTGGACGAGAATGTACAAGTCCTATGCAGGCAGAGAGCGACGACATAGAAGAGAACAGCGTGAGCTCGGAGACCGAGCGCTCCGAGTTCTCGCAGCACCACAACTCCACTTTATTTATGCTACAGTTCGCGATAGAGCAGATGTCGCTTGAGGTAAGGATTATTTTTCGATGTGAACCGAAGGTGTGAAGTCATCAAATGATTCCTCCCGCACAGGGGGGAGCGAGTGGGAATGTCAGACTTTTATTTGCTAAAATTCACTCATGTTACTTCAGTAGCTTTCAAGTATAAACTGCATAATAAAACTGATTTCCATGTCATTTGTTAAGTTAAGGCGTACAATTAATAAATTTTTCAGCCTGGATTGTCTGGTTGCAGGCGTAATGCCCTATCATTTAATGATACCTATATTCATACAATTTCTTAATTGTGGTTGGCTTGTGAGACGTACGTCGACGTAGGGTTAAGAAAAAAAAAATATTTTTGTTCGTGGTCCTTGTAATTGGAAGAATTGGGGATCTCAAAAAGTTGATGAATAATCTTCGTTTGTAAAAATGTACCAGGTGCAGTCGATGGGCCGCAGCATCGCGGAGGTGCAGGTGTGCGGCGTGAAGGCGGCGGCTACGGCGCGGCCGCGCGACCTGTCCCTGTCCCTGTCCGTGCACTCTCTGCTGCTGGTGGATGCGCTGCAGACCTACGGGCCAGACTTCGAACTGCTAGTTGCGAGTCATAAACACGTTGGGTATGATTTTAATGACTATTAGGTAAAGAGGATTTTTTTTTTAAATAGGCGTGTGTGAATAAAACGTTTATCGATTTTCTTTTTTGATTCAAAATTAGTTGTAGATTTGTGGGATTGTCGAAATTGAACTTCATCTTGGGAAACTTGGTAGCCACCAAAATATGTTTTATGTTGAAATGCAAATAAGGGTCAACTCACACTGAAATACAACATTTAAAATAGAACTCTATTTACTACATAAAAAGGTATACATTTCATTGAGAGAATTCCTATATTTTTTTAATTTTTAATTTTGCGGTTTTAACTTCTATTCAATTAAAATCTTATCAAGAGTGATGGTGTAGAACTTTTTAATAAGACAAGTTTTTTTAGTATAAAGTACCCATCTTGTTTTTCCAGCATGGACACGCTATCAGGCAGCATCCGCGGCTCGGAGCCATGCTCGCCCACGTCCCCCACGTCGCCCACGTCGCCCACGTGCCCGTCGTCGCCCGACGCGCGCAGCACGCACGCGCTCGCGCACCCGCACGCGCTGCACCAGGCGCTCAACTCGCTGCACTGCAACAACAAGAGTAAGTGTGCCAGTGTGAGCTTACAAACGATTTGCTTTGCGCTGTAAGATCTTAGTTGAATGAATGCTGAATCTGCTTGGAACATTGCTGTTTTGTAAGCTTCGGGTTATATTTGTGAATTGGTAACGGTGGCGGGACGCTAATGAGATAAGTCATTTGCTTCTTCATTATTATATGAATTTTCTATTTAAAATTTTAATTTAAAAAACTTGCGCTCCAAAGTAGTTGCAATGATCCAGTTGACATTTCCAGATGAGCTCTTATACCCCGCAGAGCCTGTGGAGGGCGGGCGCGCCAGCCCGGGTGCCAGCTGGGTGGCGGGCACGGGCTTCAACTGGAACGGCAGTGGCATGTTCGGGGCCGGCTGGGGCTCCGCCTGGGGCGCCGCCTGGAGCACCGTCGCCTGGGGGCCCACGCCCACCGCCTGGGGGGCCACCGGCCTCGTCGACTCGGAGGCCCTCATTGCAGTCGACCTGTGCTTAGTTAAAGGAGACGGGGACAATGAAGATTTGAGAATAGCCAATATTTTGTTTAACAATCTTGATATTATTGGTAAGTTGAAGAACTGTGTCGTTTTATGTGTAAAATTAGCAATTGGTTATCAAGTCTCCCAAGTCCAACATGTTTCTCCATGAATATGGCAAAAAAGAAAATGGACTATAATGATGACTATTGTAAATGGTGAAATTAGAAATGTATGAATTTTCTGGGGAAGAGCTCTGTCGCGGTGTAGTGTGTATGTCAAGTCTTGTTTATGTACTGGTTTCTGCCACGGCTTGCCCGTATTTAAATAGAAAATTATCCTAAGAGAACTTGCTTTTGTAATAAAAAGTATCCTATCCTCTCGACTGTTCTATTCCAGAACATGATCTACCCATGTGCAAAATGTAAGTTTGTTCAGCCGTTTAAGCATAAAGAAGTGACAAACATACACACATACATGCAACTTTCGCCTTTATGATATAAGTGTGATGACCTGTTTGCTTCTTTGACTTCATTTGTCCTCCAGCTAATCAAGAGACGATAGTGGAGTTGATCGGCTTCACCCAGCGCGTGCTCGGTCCCAAGACAACTGCTAAGAAGCATTCCACCGACATGGGTCAGTCTGAACCGGCTGCAACTGCTACCTTCTCCTATCCCATACCTGAAGATGAGCCTAAGGTAGGATCTTTTGTTACCATTTAATTGGATTTTGATAATGAAGTCTTTGGCTATTGTCTCCATATCTCCAAATACATATACTTTAGATAAAGTGTTAGCAAATATCTATTTGTCAAAAAAAAACAGACAAAGTTGTTTTTTCCTATTCAGTTACTCTAAGGGCTATATTTCACCGGGACACCATGGCGGCGCTACCAGTCGCCGCTACCAATAAAATGTATACAGCTCTATAGAGAGTTGCTCACCTAGTATCCGTTTGGTTACGCGACCAATTTGGCGGCGCGATCAACTCGGACGCGTGCACTTAAGGTCCATTTTGGTACTGTCTCAGTGTGGTGTAGCGACTCTGGTTTCTGTATGGTGTCCAGTTTGGTAGCTTACGGACACCATGGTAGCGCACTGGTCGCGCCGCCATAGTCACCCGGTGAAATATAACCCTAAGGAGCAAATTGAAGCTAACTCCTATGTCTAGCTGTAGACGTCTTTTGGCTGAAATAATGATTCCAATTGGTGTCTATTTCCCAACGAATGTCTTGTTATTATAGCCATTGTGAAAAATATGAATGAAATCGTTCTTCTGTAGAGAGAGGTCCGCACTGAGATAACCTTCGACTTCCACCGGCTCGGCGTGCTGTTGTTGCGCGCCGCCGTGCACGAGGGCACCGTGGTGGCGCGCAAGATCGCCACCGCCACCATCAGCGAGGCCAAGATACAGGCTACTGTCGGTACGTCAGCTAAAAACGTAGTTTGAAATTGTTAATAATAATGGTCACTGACGCTCACCCCTCGCGCACCGCAGTACCTACGACCGCGACGCAGCTGATCGGCGCTCGACCTACGCGGTGACCATAAAATAGGTTTCTAAGTAAATGAGTCTCGTAAACGATCACTTTATTTTTTACTATTAACACATATCAAAATAAAAAATTATGTGTATATTAAAATATATTCAAGTTTATCATCTCAAAACTTGCGACCTGGTTAACAATTTTTCCTTTATAATTGAAAAGAGCTTCTCAAGAGCAATCGCACGATACCTGTAAAACATAATATTAGTTTTTTTTATTGATATAAACCAGTGCTTGACTGCGATCCCACCTGATGGTAAGTGATGCAATCATTGATGGTAAGGCGCACTAGTTTATTAAGAGCCTATTGATTCTAGCCTTGAAGACACTTAAATTATAGTTGGACGGGAAGACCAAATTGTTCCAGTCCTTCGATGTACGCGGTATAAAAGACGAAGCGAAACGCTTAGTCCGGACCATTGAAGTGTCAACAACGTATGGGTGGATACCCGCCGTAAGTCGGGGTGTCCGATGGTAGAAAGGAGATGGCGGAATCAAGTCATGCAATTCCCGCGCACACTCCAAAATGCAACCTGTAAAATACCGAAAGGCTGGCTACCTTGCGCCTGTGCTCGAGGCTCTGTAGATTGGACTTAACCAAATCTGGATCACCAATTAGCCTCTTCGCAGGCCTTTCCACTGAGTCCAAAGCTGCTAGATGGCATTTTGCAGCACCAGCCCATATGTGACTGCAGTACTCCACACACGATCGGACCTGTGCTTTGTTAATAGCAGAACGTCTAGTTTCCTAGCAGCTACCTTGGCTTTGGACTCAATGATTGAGTGGAGTAGTGCCGGGAACGAACTACTTCACTCGTACGAATAATCGGGGAAGATCCGTCGCGAGTTGCGGTAGAAGAATAATCGTATTGTGGAGATCACCCGACGTTAACACGGCGAACCCGTGGCCGTTTACTTGGTCGTAGTGAACACATTCTTTGCGTTTACATCATAAAATAAGAAAATACATATTTTTCCCAACTTTTTTCTACGTCAACTTGTCGAATATTATTTCATCTCCCCCCCCCACCCAGACGGCAGTCGCGTGGAGGTGGGTGGGTCGCTGGGCGGCGTGGGCGTGGTGTCGCTGTGCGAGGGCGGCGGCCTGCACACGCGCGTGCTGTGCGCCGGACACGCGCACGCGCACGACGCGCACGCCGCGCACGACACTAGCACGCACGACGGAGATGATGCGAAGGCGTTACTCTTTACCATCCACCGAACGGTTGCTACAAGGAGCGACGCTGAAGCGCCAGGTAAACAACTAAAGTCAAAATCTCTTGACACTACCTTCGTTAAATTTTTTTTAAGGAATTTCGACCCAGTAGTTTATAAATTTTAAAACTTATTGCATATCACAGAAGTGATTGTAGTAGAAAGCTCAATTCATAACTTGTTCATGGAATGTAATCCATATATTCCGAGTAATAGAGAAGTCCTGGAAGCATCTTGCTTCTCGACTGATTTAGACTATCGAATGCATACTATGTATATCATGCTCTCAGGGATATTTGACCATTTTCTTCACCTAATGAGGGTGTTCTAAAATGACGTTCACCAGGTGAGACGTCATGTTCATTATACGTTTTATATATCTATAATATAAAAATGAATCGCAAAATGTGTTGGTAAGCGCATAACTCAACAACGCCTGGACCAATTTGGCCAATTCTTTTTTTAAAATGTTCGTTGAAGTTCAAGGATGGTTTTTACGGCGAGAAAAATTCGAATAGAGTAGGGTAGATTTCGGTAGAGTAGGGTAGAGTACGGTAGAGTAGGGTAGAGTAGGGTAGGGTAGAGTAGGGTAGAGTAGGGTAGAGTAGGGTAGGGTAGAGTAGAGTAGAGTAGGGTAGAGTAGAGTAGGGTAGAGTAGTCAGTTGACGGGAGCGAAGCCGCGGGCAAAAGCTAGTAGTATATATTTTCAAAGGAAAAGCTAAGTGGTGCCAACTGGTGGTGTGAATTTTCTTCTGAATACCCTCATTGGTTAGATTACTAAATATTAGACGCGTTATTTTTTCTTTGTTATTTTATCCACGAAACAATCATATTGTACAGGTGCTATTGAAGTGTTATTTGTGTGGTACAGTGGTGGAGGCGACGGTGAGCCTGCACGTGGCCAGCGTATGGTACACGCACTCGGGCCCGCTGCTGCGCGAGCTGCGCTCGTGCCTCACGGAGTTCAAGCAGTACCTCGCCAACCTGGCGCGCTCCATCCGCGCCGCCGCCGCCGACATGGCTATCGGCCTCGTGCACCCCAGGTATGTATGTGTGGTACAGTGGTGGAGGCGACGGTGAGCCTGCACGTGGCCAGCGTATGGTACACGCACTCGGGCCCGCTGCTGCGCGAGCTGCGCTCGTGCCTCACGGAGTTCAAGCAGTACCTCGCCAACCTGGCGCGCTCCATCCGCGCCGCCGCCGCCGACATGGCTATCGGCCTCGTGCACCCCAGGTATGTATGTGTGGTACAGTGGTGGAGGCGACGGTGAGCCTGCACGTGGCCAGCGTATGGTACACGCACTCGGGCCCGCTGCTGCGCGAGCTGCGCTCGTGCCTCACGGAGTTCAAGCAGTACCTCGCCAACCTGGCGCGCTCCATCCGCGCCGCCGCCGCCGACATGGCTATCGGCCTCGTGCACCCCAGGTATGTATGCCATCTGTGTAATAGTCCTGCTCGCCAAACTTCAGCAGATAATCTTAACAGACACTAATCAGTGACGCGATAGATACTATAGTACACAAATGTGTGCGCAAACACGCACACACTCAGCGGCGTAACAAATGCCTTTATAGGGGGCAAGCCTAAGGAACCTTGACCTATCTATTACTACTTTCCGAATATTCCGAATAAAAAACATATGAGAGCCATCTATGAACATTTTTGTGGCAACTCTTGCTCTTGTCACTACGGTCACAACATTTGTTGTTGTCAATTTGTTTGAGAGAACAATCCTGATGTTTTATTTACTTTATGCTTTCTTATTTACTTTTTGTATTCTAATTCAAAACGTCTATCTTTCTTTAAAAAATATTTTTTTACGTGAGCGTAAAAAGTTGGTGAACGTTTTAATTCTACCAACTAAGTTTTAGGTGAAGTTACGAGATCATATTTATCTCTAAAACTCGAAAGATTGCACATGGATGCGTTTCCGAATTCATTTCAATAAACTTTACTCACTTCAAAACCAAGTACAGATCGGCCGTTGTAACTTGACGGTTCTGAAAATAGGCTCTGTGAACTTTCGCGCATGTACACTCGTAAAAAAAGTGTTATTGGAATTCATTTTTTTTAAACCGAAATTCGAATATAAATTTCCTGATACAGAGACCAAGTACAAATAAAATAAATATCAAAACGCTATGAGACAGAAAGCTAAAAAAATAATGTACAAAAAAATTCACTCACCTTTCGACAGTAGCAACATTTTGATAAACTTTTTATTATTTAATCACTTTCGCTGAGGGGGGAAATCCCTAGCATAAAGTCATCTGCCCCTTGCGTAATTTGTGAGGTACTCGGTATGGGTTCGTCATCGTCATCATAATTGTCGTCGCTCTCACTTTCAGATTCATTTTCTGAGTCTGATCCTGTATTAATGACGAATTGTTCCGTCATTTCATCAATAATATTATCGAATAAACACAAACAAAAAACTTAACACTAAACAAAAAACTTAACAAGAAAATAATAACAACTAACAACGATCAACGAAAACTTTTGTAACCGCCCGTACTCAAGATAGAGATAGCGACACGACACCAATGCTAACGTGTGACTGAGACCGCGTCCCGAGCATTACCGAATATGCACGAAGTTTTACGGAGTAAACAAAAAGGGATGTCCAATATGCTTATCTGAGGGTGTTGTTTAATCGATTATTTTTCAAATCGATTGAAATCCAATTATAAAAATATATTTGATTAAATTTTATAAGGAGGATTAATATATTCTCAAACAGTCGTTATTGTAGTAGTCGTTTATAAATAACTGATATTTAACTAAATCATGTCTTTCAACCAAGAAAATAAAATTTTATTCGTTTTTTTTTTCATTAAAGTCGAAATCTCGTTTACTAACGACAATATTCACTATGTTTGTTACCTGTTATGATAGATATGTTTGTAAATCTATTCCGTTCAATATCTCAAAGAAACAAAAATTAATAAATTCCAAATCGATAATAATCGATTACGATATTTGATTGAATAAAAGGTCGATTGTGTTTACATAGAGTTAATCTCTAGCTTAAACTTCCGCCCCGCGCACGTCGCCTCATGCCGCCATTTTGTTCCTAAAAAACGTTCGTGCGCAGCCTTCTTCGCGAAGTTCAGGGCCGCCGAGATATAACGGCCGATCTGTAAGTTACAGCAATAACTAATCATAAAACTTTAAATGACTGAAAACTAAAAAAAAAAAACTAATTAAAACAATTACATACAATAGCCGCTATAAGAAATTTGAACAAATTGAAGTAAGCATCATTGATCGAAAATCGCGATTTGCGCAACTTTACTGCGCACGCCATAGAAGACACTCGTCATTTTCGTAAAGTTATACACACGCCAACCATTTCATTCATACTTTTTCCAAAGGTTTTTCCTCACATAACTCACATAACACATAACTCAAACTTACATTTTTATGCTTAAGAAATGTAGATATAGAAGATAAAGCCAGGTACAAAAGCCAACATGTCGATTGAGAAAGCAACACACTAGTGTTCATCTCTTTTTTTTTGTTAAGTGTTAGAGTGAAATCGCAGAGATTGCGCCCAGAGCGGCAACATTGCGCAATGGATATCATAGGCTTCGTATCTTATGAATTAATTTTAATTCGTATTGAACATGGAACGGCAACGGTAGGCGCGCGAAGTTTAAAGTTTCTGTTTTTTATTATATTTCATTTGTTTGTTGTGTTCCATGATTTAGATATTAGGTATTATGTATTTTCACGAATATATGCTATAAGAGAACATTTTATTACTTGCGATATCAAACAAATCCGGAAGCTTTCTGCTAGGTGTGGTTTTTGAAAAGTTTTCTTTTTTTACCTGTAGGGGTGAGTCGTTATATGCGAACCCGAAGCTGTCGCAGTCGATGGAGGGCGTGTCACCGCGGCGCCGCACCGTCAGCCTGGGCGCGTCGCTGGATGAGCCGCCCTCGCTCAAGTCCGACAATATTGTGCTCAGGTAAGTTATACGTTACACGCGAACTGGTTTTGCAAAGAAAATTTCCTAATTGTGCATCCAATGTAGAGCAGGTGTCGTCCTGTTTAAATTGTTTTTTAAAGTTTTGTGAAGCATAAGAATAAAAACCCCCTGCTGGACAAAGGTCTTCAAGGTATCTTTTTCTTAAATTATCTTGATCTATCACTTGTGAACCAATCCAGGTGGTCACGCCTGCTCTTCTAGAGCGGCGCCTTAGTACGGAAACTATTGCCCAGCGGTCACTGTGTGTGCGACTGAAGTGATTCACCCAGTTCCACTTTATACTGGCCGCCTTTATATGTTAATCTCCCATTTATTTACAACTATAGCTTTTTAACAGCTGTGAAGGAGAGAATTTTGTTTTTCTCGCTTTCACTGAGATGACCTCAATAAGCTTCTTATATTTTGCCTTATTTGATAATTGTTTTGTTGGTTGCAGCGTGAACATCGAGCTGGAGTCCCCAGTAGTGGTGGTGCCCCGCAACGCGCACAGCACGCAGGTGTTCGTGGCGCACCTGGGCCGCATGTCGCTGGCCAACCGGCCCGGCCCGCCGCACCACACGCTCTACAAAGTGCGCGTGCGGGACATCTCGCTGGCGGCAGTGAGTACACTACATACTAGAGTCCCCAGTGGTGGTGCTGCACAGCATGCAGGTGTTCGTGGCGCACCTGGGCCGCATGTCGCTGGCCAACCGGCCCGGCCCGCCGCACCACACGCTCTACAAAGTGCGCGTGCGGGACATCTCGCTGGCGGCAGTGAGTACACTACATACTAGAGTCCCCAGTGGTGGTGCTGCACAGCATGCAGGTGTTCGTGGCGCACCTGGGCCGCATGTCGCTGGCCAACCGGCCCGGCCCGCCGCACCACACGCTCTACAAAGTGCGCGTGCGGGACATCTCGCTGGCGGCAGTGAGTACACTACATACTAGAGTCCCCAGTGGTGGTGCTGCACAGCATGCAGGTGTTCGTGGCGCACCTGGGCCGCATGTCGCTGGCCAACCGGCCCGGCCCGCCGCACCACACGCTCTACAAAGTGCGCGTGCGGGACATCTCGCTGGCGGCAGTGAGTACACTACATACTAGAGTCCCCAGTGGTGGTGCTGCACAGCATGCAGGTGTTCGTGGCGCACCTGGGCCGCATGTCGCTGGCCAACCGGCCCGGCCCGCCGCACCACACGCTCTACAAAGTGCGCGTGCGGGACATCTCGCTGGCGGCAGTGAGTACACTACATACTAGAGTCCCCAGTGGTGGTGCTGCACAGCATGCAGGTGTTCGTGGCGCACCTGGGCCGCATGTCGCTGGCCAACCGGCCCGGCCCGCCGCACCACACGCTCTACAAAGTGCGCGTGCGGGACATCTCGCTGGCGGCAGTGAGTACACTACATACTAGAGTCCCCAGTGGTGGTGCTGCACAGCATGCAGGTGTTCGTGGCGCACCTGGGCCGCATGTCGCTGGCCAACCGGCCCGGCCCGCCGCACCACACGCTCTACAAAGTGCGCGTGCGGGACATCTCGCTGGCGGCAGTGAGTACACTACATACTAGAGTCCCCAGTGGTGGTGCTGCACAGCATGCAGGTGTTCGTGGCGCACCTGGGCCGCATGTCGCTGGCCAACCGGCCCGGCCCGCCGCACCACACGCTCTACAAAGTGCGCGTGCGGGACATCTCGCTGGCGGCAGTGAGTACACTACATACTAGAGTCCCCAGTGGTGGTGCTGCACAGCATGCAGGTGTTCGTGGCGCACCTGGGCCGCATGTCGCTGGCCAACCGGCCCGGCCCGCCGCACCACACGCTCTACAAAGTGCGCGTGCGGGACATCTCGCTGGCGGCAGTGAGTACACTACATACTAGAGTCCCCAGTGGTGGTGCTGCACAGCATGCAGGTGTTCGTGGCGCACCTGGGCCGCATGTCGCTGGCCAACCGGCCCGGCCCGCCGCACCACACGCTCTACAAAGTGCGCGTGCGGGACATCTCGCTGGCGGCAGTGAGTACACTACATACTAGAGTCCCCAGTGGTGGTGCTGCACAGCATGCAGGTGTTCGTGGCGCACCTGGGCCGCATGTCGCTGGCCAACCGGCCCGGCCCGCCGCACCACACGCTCTACAAAGTGCGCGTGCGGGACATCTCGCTGGCGGCAGTGAGTACACTACATACTAGAGTCCCCAGTGGTGGTGCTGCACAGCATGCAGGTGTTCGTGGCGCACCTGGGCCGCATGTCGCTGGCCAACCGGCCCGGCCCGCCGCACCACACGCTCTACAAAGTGCGCGTGCGGGACATCTCGCTGGCGGCAGTGAGTACACTACATACTAGAGTCCCCAGTGGTGGTGCTGCACAGCATGCAGGTGTTCGTGGCGCACCTGGGCCGCATGTCGCTGGCCAACCGGCCCGGCCCGCCGCACCACACGCTCTACAAAGTGCGCGTGCGGGACATCTCGCTGGCGGCAGTGAGTACACTACATACTAGAGTCCCCAGTGGTGGTGCTGCACAGCATGCAGGTGTTCGTGGCGCACCTGGGCCGCATGTCGCTGGCCAACCGGCCCGGCCCGCCGCACCACACGCTCTACAAAGTGCGCGTGCGGGACATCTCGCTGGCGGCAGTGAGTACACTACATACTAGAGTCCCCAGTGGTGGTGCTGCACAGCATGCAGGTGTTCGTGGCGCACCTGGGCCGCATGTCGCTGGCCAACCGGCCCGGCCCGCCGCACCACACGCTCTACAAAGTGCGCGTGCGGGACATCTCGCTGGCGGCAGTGAGTACACTACATACTAGAGTCCCCAGTGGTGGTGCTGCACAGCATGCAGGTGTTCGTGGCGCACCTGGGCCGCATGTCGCTGGCCAACCGGCCCGGCCCGCCGCACCACACGCTCTACAAAGTGCGCGTGCGGGACATCTCGCTGGCGGCAGTGAGTACACTACATACTAGAGTCCCCAGTGGTGGTGCTGCACAGCATGCAGGTGTTCGTGGCGCACCTGGGCCGCATGTCGCTGGCCAACCGGCCCGGCCCGCCGCACCACACGCTCTACAAAGTGCGCGTGCGGGACATCTCGCTGGCGGCAGTGAGTACACTACATACTAGAGTCCCCAGTGGTGGTGCTGCACAGCATGCAGGTGTTCGTGGCGCACCTGGGCCGCATGTCGCTGGCCAACCGGCCCGGCCCGCCGCACCACACGCTCTACAAAGTGCGCGTGCGGGACATCTCGCTGGCGGCAGTGAGTACACTACATACTAGAGTCCCCAGTGGTGGTGCTGCACAGCATGCAGGTGTTCGTGGCGCACCTGGGCCGCATGTCGCTGGCCAACCGGCCCGGCCCGCCGCACCACACGCTCTACAAAGTGCGCGTGCGGGACATCTCGCTGGCGGCAGTGAGTACACTACATACTAGAGTCCCCAGTGGTGGTGCTGCACAGCATGCAGGTGTTCGTGGCGCACCTGGGCCGCATGTCGCTGGCCAACCGGCCCGGCCCGCCGCACCACACGCTCTACAAAGTGCGCGTGCGGGACATCTCGCTGGCGGCAGTGAGTACACTACATACTAGAGTCCCCAGTGGTGGTGCTGCACAGCATGCAGGTGTTCGTGGCGCACCTGGGCCGCATGTCGCTGGCCAACCGGCCCGGCCCGCCGCACCACACGCTCTACAAAGTGCGCGTGCGGGACATCTCGCTGGCGGCAGTGAGTACACTACATACTAGAGTCCCCAGTGGTGGTGCTGCACAGCATGCAGGTGTTCGTGGCGCACCTGGGCCGCATGTCGCTGGCCAACCGGCCCGGCCCGCCGCACCACACGCTCTACAAAGTGCGCGTGCGGGACATCTCGCTGGCGGCAGTGAGTACACTACATACTAGAGTCCCCAGTGGTGGTGCTGCACAGCATGCAGGTGTTCGTGGCGCACCTGGGCCGCATGTCGCTGGCCAACCGGCCCGGCCCGCCGCACCACACGCTCTACAAAGTGCGCGTGCGGGACATCTCGCTGGCGGCAGTGAGTACACTACATACTAGAGTCCCCAGTGGTGGTGCTGCACAGCATGCAGGTGTTCGTGGCGCACCTGGGCCGCATGTCGCTGGCCAACCGGCCCGGCCCGCCGCACCACACGCTCTACAAAGTGCGCGTGCGGGACATCTCGCTGGCGGCAGTGAGTACACTACATACTAGAGTCCCCAGTGGTGGTGCTGCACAGCATGCAGGTGTTCGTGGCGCACCTGGGCCGCATGTCGCTGGCCAACCGGCCCGGCCCGCCGCACCACACGCTCTACAAAGTGCGCGTGCGGGACATCTCGCTGGCGGCAGTGAGTACACTACATACTAGAGTCCCCAGTGGTGGTGCTGCACAGCATGCAGGTGTTCGTGGCGCACCTGGGCCGCATGTCGCTGGCCAACCGGCCCGGCCCGCCGCACCACACGCTCTACAAAGTGCGCGTGCGGGACATCTCGCTGGCGGCAGTGAGTACACTACATACTAGAGTCCCCAGTGGTGGTGCTGCACAGCATGCAGGTGTTCGTGGCGCACCTGGGCCGCATGTCGCTGGCCAACCGGCCCGGCCCGCCGCACCACACGCTCTACAAAGTGCGCGTGCGGGACATCTCGCTGGCGGCAGTGAGTACACTACATACTAGAGTCCCCAGTGGTGGTGCTGCACAGCATGCAGGTGTTCGTGGCGCACCTGGGCCGCATGTCGCTGGCCAACCGGCCCGGCCCGCCGCACCACACGCTCTACAAAGTGCGCGTGCGGGACATCTCGCTGGCGGCAGTGAGTACACTACACTATCAAATAAAATACCATCTAAAACCAGATAATTTAGCATTCCAAGTGGGCTTGTGCATACTGCTTGGGCTCCATGTACAGAGTTCTAGCGTTTCTTAAGCGAAGTGTCTCATAGCATGTTTGTCTATTATCCAGGTGGACGTGGCAGACAAGTTAAAAGTGCACCAGCTGTCGTCAGAAAACATGGCGGACATTTATGACGTGACGCAGGGCAAGCCTGTTCTGCACAACACGGCGCTGCGCTTCACGGTCAACTACGCCGATACTGAGGCTGACACCGACGCCGATTACCAGGTAACACACAGACATTCGTTGAGTCTGCTATAGCATTGCTGTGCTCGCGGCTAATCACCCAGTTACACGTTTTGCTATCGTGCCCCGCCGTGTTCGAATCTATAGAACGGAAACGCGCGTGGCCGCACCACGTGCGTTGCATGCATCATACACTTTCGCAGTCGATGGTACGATGGTACAAATATCGTCGCCGTCGTTGTTAATTATCGCGATTATATTCGTAAAATCTACAGAATTTATTGCACAATAATCGCTTTTTGTCCTTTATAGTGCGAAGTCCGTGGCAAGATAGTAGGCGGTCTGCACGTGTCCGCTCGACGCGAGCAGTACGAACAACTGCTGGAAACTCTGCGCTGGATCAGTTCTGACACGCCAGTCGACGTGGTGGACAGCTCTGGACCTCATAGCATACCTTCGCCGCTGCCACAGGTACGCTACGCTACAAAGAAAGCTACGGAAGTTAGGCTGTATTTCCATAGTTGATAGCCTTATGAGATATTCTGGTAGGTATCGTGCAAGTATACTGCCAAGTTTCTGCTTATCTTTTCCATTTAGATAGTTGTTTCGGATTTAGGTGTCTTGCACATGTCTGTGAACGCACCAGAATACAGGAGTAATTCCATCAAAAGAAGATATATCTTGTACAACTTTTTTTGCAATGCGTCTCAATATATTGTGTGCAGCATTGCAATTGGTTTAAAAAAAAACTAGAAAGTTGTATTGCGAATTTCAAATTTTACAGTGTTGACACCTATATTAGTAATTTCGCGGGTTGCATGTAAAAATGCGTGTGTTGTATTTGTATGGTAAGCAGGTCCCGGGATCAGACGGGCTTCTGGCAAGTGCGGTGCCGACGCTACAGCTGGACCCCGCCGTGCGCGCCGCCGTGCTGGCCGTGCCGCCGCCCGCGCACGCGCACGCGAGCGCGCCAGCGTGCGCGCAGGCGCAGCCGTTCGTCGCGCCGCTTATTGGTAAGTGGCGCCACTTGATATGGTTATGATTTTTAGACAAAGTACATAATGAAATATTCTATTGAAAGAGTAGCTAAGAACAAAGTTCAAGATAGCCATTTCCGCATGTCATACAAGGTTGCCCTAGAACAGTTTCTCCTAAATAAGCATGTTATCTACACATAGTTCTATGATAAAATATTGTTTGTATAATCACTCAACATTAACTTGTGACAGTGAACTTCGAGCTGCCGACATTCAGCGTGGAACTGCGCGCCGATTTAGGCGAGGGCGAACGAAGTCTTGTCGAACTTTCCTTCAGAGAATTCAAGTTAAACTATCAGAAGACACATCCATACGAAAATATGTTACAAGTAAGTAAATATTCACATTTGGACATTTTTACATTACATTCTGAACTAGCGACCCACCCCGGCTTCGCACGGACGTGCGACGTTATGCTCAAGTCTAAGCCGCACTCATTGAAAGTTTGACCCGCTATTTATAGGCACGCGCCGCTGGCCCTGTGGCCGGTTTCTGCATTTTAAATCTTTAATATTTTCGAAAATATTTATTTAAATTACATGTTATAAAGGGCCATAATGATGTATATTAAATGCACAATGTATTTATGGTACTTAGTTTGATAAGGATTAATGTTGTATTGCTAAAAATCACTTCGTAAATATGCCATTATTTCTCGTAAAAAGTAAAGGATAAAAATGGCTATTTATTTATTTAGTCATAGGAGTTATTGTGGGTTATCCCTAAGAGATAGCCATATACTATCGCGGACTTTTTTGTAGGCCTTTTTAAGGTTTACAATACTGTAGTACATACATACATACACGTACATAATGTATTTTGATCTATCTCGTAGGGTTCAGCCAGCGTTTGCAAAGTAAGCGCAAAAAAATGTGTTTATTTACGACGTCACATTAGAAACCTCTAAATATTATCAGTGTTTCTCTACTATATTATGCATGTATTATACATATACCTTCCTCTTGAATCACTCTATCTATTAAAAAAAAAACAAATAAAATCCGTTGCGTAGTTTTAAAGATCTAAGCATACATAGGGACAGACAGCGGGAAGCGACTTTGTTTTATGCTATGTAGTGATGTCTATTACGTCACAATGTATGACCAAGGTTACCGACATAGCTCAAAGAATCGCCAAACTCTATTGGCAGTGGGCACCTTGCTCGCAGGAGCCGAAAGGTTCTGGTGTGGCGACCGCGTACCGGAAGACGCAGCGTTGGAAACTAAGATGACTTGGTGACGGTCGCGGGAATCCGATGGATGTGAGACGCACAGGACAGGTGGTTGTTATGGCAACACACGCGGATAGGTCGCTGTCCAGCTGTGCACGTCTTTTGGCTGAAATGAGGACATGTATGATCTAATTGTGAATTTGGGATAATTTAATCATTTTTCTGGAGGCGAATGTGATCGAAATTTTATGCTTAGTAGTATAAAGCCAAATTCAGTATTTTTTTTTTTTACTATCAGTAACTGTTGTCCGGTTCATTCCTATCTGACTTTCGTAAAATCAGGCTTATATTCGTTTTTCTATCATTAGGTATCCCTCCACTCAATAACAATGGAGGACTTAACCAAGGACCCCGAGTCGAAGCACCGCATGCTGATGGTGTCGCACACGCCGCAAGTGCCGCCCAAGGCTGTGTTCGTGTCCAAGTCGTGCCCCGACTTCGTGACGGAGTACGCGGACGACATGTCCAGCGTCAGCTCGCTGCAGTACATGAAGTGCTGGTCCTGCTCGCTGCCCAGCCAGCTCAACGTGGCCGCTAAAGAGGTGAGCTTTTTCGGCAATCAAATTAACTTTATTTCATTAAATTACAAATTGCGTCATATTTTACACTAAAAAGACAATGTTAATAAGGATATATTTATTCAAACTTAAAAATGTTCTCATTGTGCTAGAAATGTGTTTTCATTATGTGAGTACTATAACATGTCGGTTATACAGAGCTTCTCGCGTCGCAACCAGCGCGACAGCGCGTGCGGCGCGACGCCGCCGTGCTCGCCGGAGCTGTGCGGCGCCGCCGCGCGCGCCGCCGAGCCGGGCGACAACCTCGTGTGGCTGTCCGTGCACACCCGCGAGCCGCAGCACCCGCACTTCAGCGACAAGTACGACAAGGTAACACGAAATATTCAATAACAAGTTACAATCAATAAATCGCAGTTCGCACTCGTATCGCTGTCGAAACAAAACTACAGACTTCCGGTCGGGGAGATCGTTTTTATACGCAGGAATATTCTAGAAATAGACGTTTCAAGGCCACTCTAGAACAATGCAGTTGCTTCGCGGGTCATCAGGAAATGTCATTTTCTAGAAGCTCGCGGCATCATTCAAATTTCGACTTTATTGTATAAGATTAAAGGTACAAACCCCGTATCAATTAATAACAATGGAGGTACCTTCGGTAAACTTTTATCGAATTTTCTAGAGCTTGGTACGGACTTACGATTCTAGACCTATCACTCAGATATGCATTTTAATTATTTGACGTTACTATTGACTTAGGCGGAGATATGACTTATTAAAATTTCACGGCGTAACAATACTTATTTAGAAACAAGAATCAAGTTGTAATAAGACCTTATGTGTTACGGGAAGAAATAGGTGTCTACCTATATATTCTAATAATTCCGCAAAAAAGGTATACAGTGAGATATTCTGTTTTTGAGAGCATTCTGTTTTGTAATGTAAAGGTTTTTATTTACATTTAATCATTTTCTAGATATCGAAACTGACGAAGGTGGACTTCAACTGCCTGAACTTGGTGGTGAGCATCGACAGCTGGGTGGCCGTGCTCGACTTCTTCGGAATCGCCGGCGATGACGTGCCGGACAGTGAGCAGGGACCCGAGCCACAGCAGACTGGTAACTGTTGATTATTTCTATTTAAAAACCCAAATTGTATGAAATACTTAGATTAAATAAGAGTCTAAAATGCATTTTTAATCTTATCGGTATTCTACGTACATTAGTAGGTAGTTTAATGACAAACAATTAAGTCGTTCCTTTTTGACAGCACTGACACGCACAATTCGCCGACACCCAAGAAGATGTTAGATATGCATTATTAATGCAAGATTTAAAACAAGGCAATTTGTTCCACAGCGTCTCACAGCCAGTCCGCGGAGAGCGGCATCACGCAGACGGAGATGTCGGTGCGGTCGCTGAGCGTGGTGGTGGTGGCGGGGCGCGGCGAGGCGTGCCGCGCGCTGGTGTCGCGCGCGCGCACCGTGGCGCGAGCCGACGCACGCGCGCGCACGCGCCTCATCTCGGGCCGCCTGGGCGCGCTCGCGCTCACCGACCTCACGCCGCACTCCGCGCTCTGGAGGGACAGGTTCCGGACGCACGGCGACCAAGCGCTTACATTCCAGTATCAAAGGTTACCATTACTTATAAAATCTACTGTTTGTTGTCACTGTGTACACTCAGACTTAAAACAACATCAGGATAAAATTTATTGGTTCTATTGAACATGTTTTCGTTAATTCCTTCAAAGTTTTACTGATTCGGCATTACTCAATAAATTTACAAACCAAATGAATCCTCATTAAAACCTGTTTATGCGGCGGAATTATAAACTTTAGTCAATCTATCGTAAAAAAAGTAAACACAACCGCAATAGCTATGTTAATACGTGTATCGTAAACTTAATTCAAGCAAGATGAACTTATTTCGCATTAAAATTAATCTTTATTTTTCCATACAGACTGAGTACAGCCGAAGCAGTATCGGCCGGCCACGAGACCAGCCTGAGCATCGAGATGGGCCCCGTGACGTACGTGCACACCAAGCGCTTCATACAGGAGCTGCAGGCCTTCGCGCGCGACTTCAGTCTGCTGCGCCGCGTCATCCTGCAGGCGCGCCTCAAGGTACACACGTACTACACGTGTTACATTGACTATTACATGGTGGTTTAACGTATCCATACTATGCACGCAACTTTACAACATAGATACGTATAACGTAGCCGAAATTGGCAATGAAGTTTATATAACATACAACCAACATACTGTGACTATATTTAATGTAGAATTTAGAGCATAATTTCCTCCTTTAAGCATTTTTAAACGTATCTTTTCAATGATAGTTTTTTCTTAACTACGGGCTGTATTATGTACTGCCACTACCACTACTGAACGTAGTAATCTTGTCACAATATTTCCACTGATCTGGAAATATATATTCATTGATATTTGATAATGAGACTCACTTTGCTGTATGCTTTAAAACTTCTCTATGAGGTCCTAGATACTCGAAAGATGCGACAATTGGACATATTTTTTTTTAAACAAAATGTAATTTCCCAGGTGTCGGTAGTATCCGGCGGGTCGGGCCCGGACGGCGAGCGTGCAGCGCGCATGAAGCTGCTGGTGCGCTGCTCCGCGCCCGTCATCGTGCTGCCCGTGTCGGGGCGCGCGCGCAACGCGCTGGCTGCGCATCTGGACCATCTCACGCTCGACAATAGCTTCAAGTACGCGGGAGATGACGGCACGGTCAGCACTATGACTGATCCTAACTGCGGTAACTAGAAATTGTTGTTATTTATTATTTTTTTTACAACACTTGCTCGAAAATGCCCTTCTATATGTCATACTCATTCCGTCCCTAGGGAGATAATGTAGTATGGGCGATGTAGTAATGTAGTGATAAGGTAGCGATGTAGTAATAATGAAATTTCAATTTGGAATGTCAAAAACATTGAGTGAATTAAGATGTACGCGCAACAAGCTTATTTAAAGATCAAACTAACTACTAACAAAAAAATAAAATAAAATGTGCTTACTGAAGAGTCTGTGAAAAATATGAAAGAGCGGGAGTGCTATAGAGAATTAAAGCTATAGAATCTTAGAGTAGTGAAATTTGTTTGTTTTAAATCTCAAAATATTTCGAGTTGTAAATACCTAATACTTATATTTCTGTAACATATTTGTTTTAGTAAATTGTCTTTTTATTTTCTCATGCATGGTGTAATCTATGAGAAAATTAAAAGACAATCAAACACCCTCGCAATGCCCAAGCAGTTAATTGTATAAATCCCTCACTACCGTTTGGGATTAAAACTTAGCAACCTTCGTTTCGTTCGGAATTCAACATGCCGCCCGCGACAAGACTTTGTTTTATCCCCTAGTCACATAATCTACTGTTAAGTACTAATGCTGATGGTTACTAACAGAATGCACACTTTTAAATTGTCATGTTCGTTTAGATCTACCGCTTAAGATCGTTTAAAGGACCCGTTTTATTCTTTTAGTTACTTTTGGATCTATAAAAAGATTGATATTCAAAAGTTTATATTATTTATAGTCATGTATAAATATTTCTTAAAAAATGTATGATCGTTTGTCAGCTAACCGAGAGCTGCTAGACGTGCGCGTAGTGCGGCTGTCGGGCGCGTCGCTGTGGTGCGCGCGCGGCGGGCGCGGGCTGCGCGTGCGCCGCCTGGGCGCGCCGCTGCTGCACGCGCCCGCCGACCTGGACCTGCAGATTGAACACAACCTACATCACACGCACAATGGTACGCACACACTGTTTTACTTAGCTTCTTCACTAAGCGTTCTAGTGTCGTTTTCAGTTCTGCAATTTTTTATCAGATGCCATGCCTGAAACCTGAAGGAATTAAGTTTGTGGTTTCAAAAGCTTGAAAGTTTGCCGCAAGAGAGCGAAAATCATTTTGGTACAACATTGGCTGCTCTGTGTAAAAAGAACAAGTACCGTCAAACAGGGTAAAAACTTTAATTAGGACTTTCACTCATTTCTCTTAAAATGGTTTACTAGCAAAGCTTATGTTATTTTTGTATTATAATGGAATAAAAAAATCGGTGCTGCAAACAATTTTATTGGGGAAATTCCTTCAAACATTTTTGTCTTTACTTCCCTGCTTTCGTTTTCGACCCGTTTGATTGTACTTCACCATCTACAGTACGATCACAATACGTTGGCCACTTTGAAGAATGAAAAATAGATATTAATGATTTTAAAAATGAATTACTGCTTGTAATTGTTCGAAGTCGAGGCGGTCGAGATATTTCGGCAAGTACGGCTGAGTAAACAGAACTGACTTGAGAGTAGACAACCCCATTTGAATGTTATTTAAGGATGAAAATTAGCTTTCCCATATCCTAATACGAAAGTTTTTGTTGGTGGCAGTGGCCGACATGACGATCCAAGGCTCGCTGAGCACGCTGCAGTGCGCGCTGGACCCGTCGCAGTACCGGCTGCTGCGCGGCGTGCTGGCACACAACCTGGCCGAGAACGTGGACGAGCTGCTGCCGCGCGAGCCGCCCCATCCGCCGCATCTCCCGCAACACCACCACGTAACACTTGTTTTAAAGAACCGTCATACCTTTCTAAACTTAAAATATATCAGCTAACAAAATTACCAAGGAATCAACCAGTTCTCTCTCTTATTGGCTACATGGAAGTGAAGTTTAACTTTGCAATCATCTAACATTAACAATTGCCATGTATCGTGTGTAGTCGTGCATCCAATAAAAATTAAAAATTAGGATTCCTTTCACATTCTATATACATATACAGTAGAATCCATTTATTATGACTCCGCCTATATTGATCAACCGTTTATTATGAAGTAATTACACAGCGAAGTTTGGTTTGTATGAATTCTTGATAACAAAGCCGAATATAATGACTTCGCTTATACTGACAAGTCGCTTATTGTGACCCATTTGTCATAAATTGTGTCGGATTACAATGACTGACACGATTCCTAACAGCTTCGGCAGTGTTCGGGAGAGTCACATGACACTCGACGACGTTCGGCGCGTGCATGGCTTGTTTTTTAGGGTTCCTTACCTCAATAAGAAAAAACGGACCCCTTATAGGATCACTTTGTTGTCCGTCCGTCTGACTGTCTGTCAATACCCTTTTCTCGAAAACGCGTGGAGATATCGAGTTGGAATTAAAACCATATACTCAAGTCTGTGATCTCTTGAAACTGTGAAAAAATCAAATTTCTAAGTTAAAGAAAAAAAAAAGATGCGGCCGTTTATGTCTCATAAACGTATATTTCGACACTCGAGGAAATTAAAATTTATAGGGTACTTCCCGTTGACCCAGAATCCTGAAACTTTACATAATGCAAGGTCTTATAGCACAGTTGTAAGAATAAATCTGAAAAAAAATTCCCTTCGAAGTCTTCTACAATGGAATCCGAAACCGTTTATAATGGTTTCGGATTCCATTGTAGAAGTACAACAGAGATCAGGATGTAAAGGTAAAAATAACAGAAACGCAGTCTAGATTGTACGACATAGGAGCTGGAGTCCCTCAGGATTCAGTTTTAGGACCTATTCTTTATACACTTTGCACTGCTGACCTACCGCAGGTTGAAGGAGTTACGACAGCAATTTTTACTGATGACACCACAATACTAGCACACCACACAGACCCTTCTATGGCATCAACTTCCATTAAAAGGAGGAGGAACTTCCATTAAAAGGAGGAGGATCTTCCCGTTATGCGGGAGTCACAACTCTCGTTTGTGTGGACAACTGTGTGTGAGGGCAATTTTTAATATTAAAACTGCGCGGAGAACTTTGATAACGCAATGTAGAATTTGTGTAACGTCAGGTATTTTTCTAGTTTATATGTGGTGGTTTAGATACGCTACCGTTACCGATAACTTCAATAAATGGAACCAAGTTTGTATAAGTCATGTGTCGCAGTCCATACAAGGCATGATGTTATCCCCAGGTGTGGACTACAAGCTCCCTGAAACTGGACCTCCATGACGTGACCGTGAAGCTGGAGCCAGAACATGGCGTGTCCTCACTGGCCTGCATTAACTTCATCAAGTCCCGGCTCGTAGTGGAGACCTACTCCGATCTCAGCCAGGACATAGACCTCGTTTCACAGGTACTAGTACTATTCTAAATTAGATCATAATTAAATAGTAAATAGTAAGGTAATCCTTAAGATAAAAAACTTCGGTTACTGTCGTAAACCAGTCAGGATTTTTCCTGGTACAATGGGAACTTGGTTTTGGCACCGTCATACGCGCCAAATGCGTTTAAACTTATGTATGATGACATAAAGTCCTATAATAACCCAGGTTTCACTCTTATATAACGTAAGAATACTATTGAGTACACAATTTGATGTGAACCGATTACTTCCACAGGAAATCCTAGTGAGTGACACACGGTACGCGAAGGAGCCGGCTAACTGTCGCGGTAACGTGTTCAGCAACATTGTGCAGCCCATGCCTGAGCAGCGGCACAGCGTACAAGCTGAGGTGCATGCCAGGTAACACTATTGTGACTATAACAAACTTAACAAGTATTTAGTTTTAATACAAGCCTTAAAAGAACACATGAAAGGAAAGAAAGAAAAGAAAAAGAAGGAAGGAGGAAGTATTCCGATAACTCAAAGAAAACTCATCGACATGTGCAATGTGCATCCTGCCCGTCCGTTTGGACTAGATTTTAGGTTTCTATGACGCACATAGCTGGCTACTTATTGAACAACAAAAGTCCAAACTCAAGATTTGTCAATGTCCCAGCATCGCGTTACAAACATCACCCTATGCTCCTTAACTCAAGAAGCAGATGTTGAACAAAAACAGCCAGGATGATGGCTCCTTTTTTAACTTCTCTAGGTTTAGAAAGTGAAGGGGGAGGTGTTTGTCAAGCAGTGAAACAAAGTAGGATAAAAAAAAAACAAGTCGCACCGCCATAGTTCTTTAAAATGTAAGTTACGGAAGGTCGACTCCATAAGACGAGTAAACATATCTCTGTTATTTGATTGCCGTACGTACGCTTCTATGTGTGCGAGTGTCAGTTTTCGCTCGTTGTATGGAGCTTGAAGGATCTTCTTTATCTATCTCCTCTTTATGATAAAGCTGAGCTACTTCTTATCTTCAACTGTTTTACTGCCGTTTTTCATAGGTCTTCTATATATATAAAAATTAATAGCTGTTCGTTAGTCTCGCTAAGTGTCTAAACAAACTATGCCGAAGGTACGCGACCGAAGTTCGGCATAGTTACGCCTTATGCCGAAATTACGTTGCGTTATAGCATACAGCCGAACTTCGTTCCCGCGTAAGTTCCGCGGCATCTCGGTGGCAACGTATTCTGTGGAGCACACATTATACGCGACTGAAGTTCGGTTCAATTGTCGATGTAGATCCGGGGTGGATCCGCTGCTACAGCGGGAGGCAGGCATGCCCGCGCCCCGCATGTCCGCCCGTTGTGTTTATTAAAATAATAACGGAACCCTAACAGGATCACTTTGTTTTCGTCTGTCTGTCGGGTTGTTTATATAACACGACACGACGCTACGACAGCGCTCGAGACACTGAATACACACAAAATTGCGCAACTGAATTTCTGCCGCGTAACTTCGGCACTTATTGTATGTTTTACGCTGCTGCAGCTGACATGCTGAATACGTCGGAACGTAAAATCAGCCACGGAATTTCTGTCGCGTACCTTCGGCATAGTGTGTTTAGGCACTAAAACTCAAAAACAGCTGGACGGATTTGGCTAATTTTGGTCTTAAAATATTCGAGATAGTCCAGGGAATGTTCTTTCGGTGAGATAAAATGGAAAAAAACACGAAAAAAAAAAAATTCAAATACAACGCCATCTCTAATTAAAATGTCATCATAAAATAAATTATGCTGTTCTGGTAATGCCTTATAGATGGCGTTAACCTTACTATTAGGTGGTACGAAGTTCGCCGGGTCAGCTAGTGTTGCAATAAAATAGTTTGTGTTATCAGAAAGCGGCGCGAATCGTCAGCTTATACGATCCTGGTGAACAACATGCGCCTGATGGCGGTGCTGGACTGGTGGGAGTGCGCCAACCAGTTCATCATGCAGCCGCCGCCGCCACCCGCAGACCCTGACCAGCAGCACCTGTGAGTACTGCTGTAGAAAGAACCAAATCAATCAATCTAACTTTTTCATTTGTACATTATTTTTGACAGTCCTTAGAAGCCGGCTACTGGGTCTGACAAAGATTTGTAAAGTAGCATTGTATAACTGACGAAGAAAAGAAAGAAAAGAAAACATGTTTATTCTCTTTTCTTTTCGAAGGGTGTAAGTAAGGACAGATAGATAATCTATCTTTTATTTAGCTGCTTCCGGTCAGACTTGAAGCTGATTTTAACACATATAGTAGAGAAAAGACTACTCCAGTCGCGTTAAGGTGAGACATTTTAAACAAACCTTTGATACTATCCTTTCAACTGATAATTGTAAACCGATTGATGCATTTTTGTTTGTCCCAGCGAGGAGGCACTAAACGCGGCGCGCAGCTCGGCCAGCAGCGCGGCGCCGGCGCCTGCGGAGGAGCCGCAGATGGAGCTGAAGCTCAACATCACCGACTCGCAGCTGGTGCTGGTCGAGGACCCCTCCGTCTGGGACACCAATGCTGTTATACTTAGGGTAATACGCTTTCATTTTTCTTATTATAAACTATTACTTTTTGCTCGCGGTTTTGCTGGTTTTTTTAAGGTAGGAAATCACCAAATTAGTTCTCCCGCTTTAGGGCGAAGCGAGAGGGCGTGTCAAATTTTTTATTGACCTCCCGAACTTACCATATCTGGTGAGAACTTGCATCATGCGGAAGGTGAGGACGTCGTGAGGTGTCTCCAGCCACTCCTCAAAGAGTGGACTTACCGCCATGATTATGGCGTGCCCAACGGCTTTGCTGGCTGTATTGTAGATTTCGTCATGAAATATGTCTGTATTCTGTACCCTTGACAACATGTATGCGTTTATAATAAACTGTGAAGATTTTTTTAAATATTCGTCAAGGTTCGTTCTTTTTTTTGTAATTTTTATTTCTAACAAGATAAACTATATTTTAAAAACCCTGTTTTTACGGGTTTTCTTGAGATTTGATAGAATATTTTTAGCTGCACTTATTTGATTTGCAACTATCATTATACCTTTATCATGTTTTGTTTTAGAGCACAACAGTAATAACATACCGCTGCGCAGACGCACAGAAGCCGGTCTCGTGCGAGCTGAACGAGCTGGAGGTGTTCTCTTGTGTGCTGGGGCTAGAGGAAGAGACGGCTCTGTCTATTGTAGAACCGGCGGCTGTACATGTTGCTATCGATGCCAACAGAGTGCTTCATGTAAGTGGATATTTTATTATTGTAATTTAAACCTTACGTCAAGTTCCGTAACGGACATAGCGCTGTCTTGAAATTTGCAACTTCTAGAATCGTTTCTAGTTATACCATAGCATATGGATATAAATATTAGTGGTTAATTGTAGATTGCGATGAGTACGCTGAATTTGCGCCTCTCTTACCACGACATGCGAATGTTTGCGGCGATGCTGCAGTCGCTGCCAGTGCAAGCGAGAGCTGCTTTATCTGGTGAGTACAACACAATGCCACTCGTTTTTGATCTACATCTCATGGACATATAGAATGGAACGGGAATAAAGCTGTCGTCCCTCGCTGTTACTTTTGCGACATTGCCTCGTGTCGTATACTCTCTTGTTTGCCGATATTGCGGAAAATGACAAACTTGAAACTTAGCCACTTCATGGCCAGTCCGTATTAAAACTATATAAAATATTATTTCATTTTTTCCTTGCTCTAAATATGTCCATGAGTGTATATAGATTATGATATGTTTATCCTCTTTATGTAGAATTAATATCGTTTTTAATTAGTGTGAAATTACTTTTTCTATCTCAATATTCCGGATTCTATGGCAAGGAATCGATATAAATGCTAACTACATTCGCGCGAAAACGCACGTTGTGATGATATGTACATTGTGGCAATTCATTTGAAACGTGTTGTGTCATAACTGTAACTTTTGACCAGTCACAAAACACTATCATGTCGTTACTGACCTTTATAGGAACGTGGAATATTTGTGACATAAATATGAATGTAGGTAAATCCCTGGTGTCGGGTGAGGAAGACGACGAGCCGGCCAACAGCGTGCACATGCGTGCGGGCAGCAGCGGCGTCGGGCACAACGTGGGCGGCGGCGGCGGCGGCGGCGGCGGCGGCAGCGGCGGCTGGATGTGCCGGCCGCGCTGGCTGCGCAGCCAGGCGCCGCTGCCGCCGCCGCCCGTGCCCAAGCCCAACACCGAGATATGGCCGCTTAAAGCTGTACAGGTGCGCTCTTCTCATTGTCCCTTTGGATTTTTCAGAACATTTCTGAACTAATGGCTCCATAATCAGTAGCAAATACAGAACATCGATAACAATATGTCATCGATAACAATGTTTACCGCACACACACAAACAGAGTAATGATATGAGAACGATTGCCAATATTACAATAATGCTGTAATGTTCCAATTTCTTTTCTATCTCGTTAATTGTGTTTTTGTTTCCTCCCTCTTGTGTAATTATAATTTTTTCTTCCTCTTTTGATTGGTTGTAACCCATGATTGTCTCTTGGGATTATCTAAAAATATAAGGTGTCTTGAATTATATCAAAAGCAATGTTGCTTGTTACACTGCCAGATTACAATTAATACTTAAAATTAAATATTATTTCTACTGGTTTGCTAAATATTTTAATAATTATGTTTATTTGCACATTTTAATAAGTTTTCAATAAGTGGGTCACATTTAGGGATGTCACCAGTACTTTATAATAAGGTATTGTACGTTATTTCTGGTAATTGTATATTATATACGTATAAATATATACTTTACGAGAACAATAAGGTACTTGAAAATACTTTATTCCGCATGATTTGATTTGTTTGGGATTTTGAAAAGTTTAGTCGTAAGTATTTTGCTGAACGAATTTGTCGATTAAAATTTATTGATTGGTGCTGAATAAAAAAAATTGTCTATTCTCGCCACGTCAGCATTCACAGAACGAGCTTTTTCTGTGATGAATAGCAAATGGCGAGACGAAAGAAACAAAGCGTCTTTGAATTTGTTTAAAAAAATGAATTATTTTTTACTTTTATTTAAATATAGATTGTAAAGATAATGTGCAATTGTTTAGTAGTGAAACTAATTTGATACGAACTGCAAAAAGCATTAAAAAAATATTTTTTAAACATAATAATAAAGAAAAATAAATTGTACTTTATTTTGATACTAAGTACTTTTTTTTTACCTCTATACCCAGTGTACTTTAACTGCAAAAGAAGGTGGCAACCCTAGTCACATTATGAATCGCACGGGTGGCTTAACGTGCCGTCCGCTGCGTGTGGTTCTAGTTACGAGCGCGGGCGGTTTCGTTTCCTTATTATTATTTTCTAGTTCTAACTTACTGTCTAAACATGATTTATCATCGAGGTTTTCTTCCTCATTTAATATATAGGCCGGTTTGAGCCTATCTATAGACACCTGTATGATTCTATTGGGTAGCCTTACTTTGTAGACCTTATCATATCTGTTTAGTACGCGGTATGGGCCATCGTACGTGGGACACAAAGATTTTTTTAGGGTATCGTTTCGAATAAATACATGCGTACACGACTTTAAACTATTACTAACAAAAATTTTTCGCGTGTTGCTATCCGCTCGCGACTGAGGCCGTACCTTACCTATCGTGTGTCGCAATTCTCTTAACAACACGTGTTCGTCCGAAATCCTTTTATTTTTCACATGAAAAAAATCTCCTGGAAGCCTAATTGTTTCTCCATATACCATTTCCGCTGCACTTATGCCTGTATCTGTCCTACTTGCTGCTCGCAATCCTAACAAAACCATCGGTAACTCTTCTGCCCAGTCCCTATCTGCCGACAGTCGTGCAGTCAGCGCGTTTTTTAAAGATCGGTGCCATCTTTCTATCAAACCGTTACTTTGAGGGTGGTACGGGGTGGTTCGCACCCTTTGTACCCCCACTAGTTTCATTAAGGCATTAAAGAGGTCGCTTTCAAACTGCCGTCCCTGATCCGTTGTGATTCTACTTGGGCAGCCAAATCTGCAAATCCACTGCTCAAAGATGACCCTAGATACCGTATCCGCTGATATGTCTGAGACTGGTATGGCCTCAGGCCAACGCGTAAAACGGTCTATAACTGTAATGCAATAGCGATGTCCCTGCTTCGATGTAGGCATGGGGCCCACAATATCTGTATGAATGTGCTCAAATCTGGAGCACGGTGGAAACTTGGATAAGCCTGAAACTGTATGTCTATTTACTTTTGACTTTTGACATGAAATGCAAGTCCTAGTCCAATTATTAATATCCCTGTTCATTTCTGGCCAAAAAAATCTTTTTGTAATCATCTTCCGGGTGGTACGAGCGCCAGGGTGGCTTATGTTGTGTACGCTGTTAAAGGCTAATTTTCGAAATGTAGAAGTTAAATATGGTCGTGCGACGCCCGTGGACATTTCGCAGTACACTTGGTTATTAGAACCTGGTACATTAACATATTTGAGCGCTAAATTACTATTTGATTTGATGGTAATTGGCGCTTCGGCTTCCTGCGCTTGCGCTAATTCATTGTAATCTATCGTCGTTGGGCCAGAAATAGACTCGACTCGCGATAAAGCGTCCGCCACTGCGTTATCTGAGCCGCTTATGTGTTGTATATCGCTAGTGAATTCGCTAACATATAACAATTGCCTGGCTCTTCTGGGAATTTCTTTATCCGTTCCTATTTTGGTGAAAGCAAAAATGAGTGGTTTATGGTCCGTAAAAATAGTAACCTGACGCCCTTCAATTAAACTTCTGAAATGTATCATAGCTAGATAAATTGCTGTTAATTCTTTGTCATACGTACTATACTTTCGTTGCGAATCAGATAATTTCTTTGAAAAATAGCCTATAGGTAACCAGTTTCCTTTGATTTTTTGTTGTAATACCGCCCCAACGCATGTGTCCGATGCGTCTGTCATTAGACCTAATGGTGCCTCTGCACTTGGGTGCGACAGTGTAACGGCGCTTTTCAGGCTTTCCTTGCACTGCTCGAATGCCTCTACACTTTTTTCATCCCACACGATTTGCGTCTGATCCTTTTTCCTAGTGTTATGTAAAAACTTGTTTAGTTCCGCCTGGTGTATAACTGCATTGGGTAAATGCGACCTGTAAAAATTAATCATTCCCATAAAACGCCTAAGTTGTTCAACTGTTACTGGTCTGGGGTACTCTGTTATTGCTATTATCTTATCAACTGTTGGTTTGATACCTTTTTCCGAGACGTTGTACCCTAAAAATTCGACCTCTGTCTTTCCGAAAACGCATTTGTTTAAATTAATAGTAATCCCGAACTCATGTAACCTTTTGAAGAGCGCTCTTAAGTGTAATTTATGAATTTTGACATTTTTAGACGTTAGCAAAATATCGTCTATATAACAAAAAATTGTTGACTCAGCGTCTTCGTCCGACACCCCCATTTGTTCTATACCTTTTAAAACTTGTTGGTCCATGAATCTTTGGAACGTTTGCGCGGCGTTTCTTAATCCAAAACTCATACGGGGAAATTCATAAAGACCAAATGTAGTAGTAATGGCAGTTTTCTCAACGTCTTCGGGTGCCACAGCTATATTATGATAAGCTCTATTTAAATCTAGCCGTGTATATACGCGTTTACTTGGCAACATATACGTAAATTCTTGCAATCTAGGTATGGGATAACGGTCCGGTTTCGTTATCGCGTTAAGGGCCCTGTAGTCCCCGCAGGGGCGTATGTGACCGTCCTTTTTTGGGACTACATGCAGGGGGCTAGCCCACTCGCCTTGCCCTGGCCTACAGATCCCCAGCTCTTGCATGGTACGAAACTCGTCTCTAACTTTCTTATATCGATCCGGCGGCAGTGGACGCGGGCGCGCATATACCGGCGGACCGGAAGTGACTATATGATGGTAGACTGAATGCGACGGAATGTCCCTATAAGCGATAGGCTTTGTGATGCCTGAGAATTCTTCTAACAGGTCGCTATACGGATTGTTATTTAATATGCTCTTAATAGAAGGTTCGTCGCACTGTACGATAGACCCATCCGTGCGCAAATTTGTAACGCTATCTATAAGTTTCTTATGATATAAATCTATAACTAATTTATAATATTCAATAAAGTCGGCGCCCAAAATGGCCTGCTTGACCTCACACACAATAAAAGTCCACTTGAACGCTCTTCGTAATCCTAAATTTAATTCTAAAGTCTTAACTCCGTATGTCCGTATTACGGTGTTATTTGCCGCATATAATTTGTAATCACTCACTGAACGCTCATACTTATAATAACTTACTGGTAGGACCGAAACGTTGGCTCCTGTGTCCACTAGGAAGCGAGTTCTAGACGTCCTGTCCGTTACACACAGACGGTGGTTAACGCCCAACTCCCTGCAGTCCCCCACCGAGCTGGACTGCACGGCGTCTAGTTTTCCGCCGGAGCTGCTACTCCGGGCTTCTTCCAATTGCAGGGCTGTTCACACATCCTGGCGCGGTTCCTCCAACGGTAGTGGTACCTGCACAGCCACCCGGGGCTTCCTGGAGTTCTCGGTTGTCCCCGAGACTGTGACCTAGACCTTTGCCGATTCCATGCTCCTCTTCTATTCTCGGTCCTCCCTCTTATCTCGTTCAATTCGAGACGCAGCTCCTTTAGTTCCGTGGTCACCTGTCTTAACTGGTCTGATATGTCCGGTGTCGGTGTGGCAGATGCAACGGCGGCCACTTCTCCAGTTCGCATATTTTCCATAATCTTATCAGCCAATTTTGCTAAGTTATCCAGTGACATATCCGGTGCTACCGATAACACAGTTTTCACTTCGGACGGCAGCCTTGTAATCCAGAGTCGTCTTAGTGCGTCGTCCGAAACTTGGGTGTTGGCAGCCAGTGCTGACATCCTTCTCAGAAGCTGTGATGGGCGTTGAGATCCTAGATCCATCTCACCTACAAGCTTGTCAAACTGTTTCTCGGCGCTCTCTTCAAAGGTTGCCAATAGCCGTTCCTTAATTGTATTAAACTTGTTATCTGTTGGCGGTGCATAAATCAGATCGCTTACTTGTTGTAGTGCTTCACGATTTAATTTCGCAACGACCATATTGTATTTCGCGGCGTCGCCTTGTTTTTGGGGGTCCATCACCGCGTCGAACTGGGCAAACCATAGCCTCGGCAGATCAGTCCAAAACTCCGGTATTTTTGAGGCTACGCTGATGCTGGCTAAGTCACCACTGGGCGGCATGTTTGAGCTTGGCGGTAGAATAGGTTTTTGACCTTGCTGATTTGTGTTAGCCATTGCAGAGTCTATTACGCACGTAAAAAAATATTAGCACTTATCCCACTAAGTGCTGAACTCGGTAGTCAGCTCGTATCTATATTGAATTCGCACACTGCACTATTTCTCACGATAAAATTTGTCCGCATAAATATCAGAAGGAGTAATTAATCGTCGGGGTCACCAATGTAGGGGTCTCTTCCTCGCCCGTTACAGGATAATAAATTAAACGATTTCCACTGATAAAATAGTCTATTACTTTCACACACGATTATACAGTACCGCGACCTGGCAGGGACTGGGGGGCCGTGCGAGTCGTATCTTAGTTCTTATATTGCATGTTGCTGACCTAAGCACCGGCCCCACACATATTTTTAAAAATTTGCATAGATATTCTATTTCATGAAAGCACTCCGACTTTACGCGCACTGAAAAAAGTACGTGAACGAACACAGATCTAAGATTAACCCGCCTTGATGTGATAGAACAACTGCAATTAGTTTCAATTTACTGATATTTTTATTCGAGCATGTAAATTTCAGAAAAAAAAAAAATAGATACTACTAAATTTACAACTTCTAATAGTGTGTCAGAACTGGTGAATGAGCCGCTTGCGAACAGCACGCGTGCTGCTCGCGTGCTGTTACAACTTAAATTTGGTGCGCCGCTCCAGTGCAGCTTCGGCAAGCCTCGAGTGAGGCGCGCGGCTCGCATTGAACGTGGCTTCTTTTGCGTTAGAACAATGTATGTGTGTACCGCCGCAACCCTGCGGCGCTCCAGTGCGGCGCGTAGCGGCGCAGGGACCGAGTACTAACATCTAATATATATTTTATGTATAGGCATGTAAGCTCTTCCATATATTGTATGTATGCAGGTAGCAGCGGACTGCATCACGCTATGCGTGATAGATGACTGCTTGGACTCCGACGTGCCTCTGCTTGAAGTTTCGCTCAGTGACCTGCAAGTTGAACAGGTACCATATAGATTGTATTCTTTTACGATGCACTTGTAATGCAGGGCCCATAACTTCACATCTGGTAGCGTGTTACACAAACCTTTTGTTGTCGATGAAATAGCTACGTAAAAATACTTTCGATACTTGTACTACTACGTAAAACGTACATTGTCAGTTTCAAACTGGAACAACTTATTCGTATTCAGGATCTTCGCAAAGTGGAGGATTCATTTGAAGACCCCATGCTGGTGTCGACCCCGGCGGGCCCGGGCGGCGCCATAGTCCCCAAGTCGTCCGGAGCGGGCGGCGGCCGGCTCGCTTCACTGCTCACCATAGACTACTACAACCGTACGCTGTCCGGCTGGGAACCCGTCGTGGAGCCCTGGAGGTAAAGACACTAACTTTCAACATAATTGCATCGTTTTACAGAATTCAGATCAGATTTAGGTACTAATATTGATTAATTTGGCAAATTGATTTTGGCAGTATAGAAAGTGTAAGAGTTTATCAGCGTTTTGGACGTAAATTCCAAGACAGCCAGATAAATATAAAAAAATTACATAATTTGTGTAAAACTACCTGCCAGGTAAGTTAATCAGAACTTGACTTGGATTTTTGAATATGTAATATTCAGTCTGCCAGCCTTTGTGTAGCCAGTATTTGACATGAAGCGATTGCCTTCTGCACTTCAAACTGGTATTAGATTTGTCTCGGATCGAATCACCCATCCACATCCCGACCTCGGCAAGCGTTGCTGAACCTGCGTAGTCGACTCGTGGGCCTGTTATTATTTTAGCCACGAGCTTCTTATATTATATCCATCAATAACTAAGGAATCTAACTCAAGTCAATTTCGATAAAAGCAGAAAATGAAAGATATAACAAACCCATAAAACAGGTAATATAAACAAATTTTAAAATTTGAAATTGGTAATTTTTAGGGTTCCGTACCTCAAAAGGAAAAAACGGAATCCTTATAGGATCACTTCGTGGTTCGTCTGTCTGTCTGTCAAAACCGTTTATCTCGGGAACGCGTGGAGGTATCGAGTTGGAATTAAAAACATATACTCAAGTCTGCGGTCCCTTGAAGCTGTGAAAAAATCAAACTTCTGAGTTAACGTAAAAAAAAAATTACGGCCGTTTATGTAGCAAAAAACGTGTATTTCGACACTCTCAAGGGAATCAAAGTTCATAGGGCCGTTGACCTAGAATTTTGAAATTTGGCATGAAGCAAGGTCTCACAGCACAAGTGTAGGTAAAAATCTGAAAACTGTAAATTTGTTGTTACGTCACAAAATAAAACATTTTTTTGTGATTCGAAAAAATCTTTGTAACTCCAACTCGCACTTGTCCGGTTTTTTTATATATTATAAAAACTAGTGCTTGTAGTATTGACTCCGATCTCATCTGATGATAAGTGGTGATTCAATCGTTGATGGTGAATCGCACTAGTTTATTAAGAGCCTATTCAATCTAGCCTTGTAGACACCTAAATTACAATCGGTCGGGAAGCCTGCTGCAGGCAAATTTTTCCGATACTTTGATTTTGTGTGGGAATCGCTTCTTCAAAGTGAGAGTATTAATTTAACGGGAGGTGCGGTCAGCAGCTGGTTATGTATATAACAGACACTACGCTCACAAACGCTTTCTGCGCTTTCTACCAACAGTCAGACAGTGATGCATTTAGTGTTATCATAGGATAGGCAACATCAAGACTACAATGCGTTCCAAATAAGAATAGGATCGGTTTTTACGCCATGTTATGACGTCATACTATCAAATCATAGAAATTGGGTAGGGTAAGCAAAACAAGAAATTATTTAAAATGTAATTAATTTGCGAATCGTAAACGAAAAAAGTTTAATCAGAATCCAGTTCTTCAATTTAGCACATCGCTGCGTCACTGTGTGGAATGTCTGAGTTGTGGAAAATGGAAGAAGAAGGCGAATTGTTCCTAACAATGAAAATAAAAAAAGAATAGTTTTTTCTTTTTCACTAATTATGATTTAAACAATATATTTTATTTTTTGCTTTTAGCGATAAGACAGCCCATGGTGACACCTTTTTAATTAAGTTCCTATGTAATTTTATTATTGGTGTACAATAAAGAATATATATCTATCTATCTATATTTAGCTAATTTAAATTAAACAATAACGTTTTTACTTCACCTAGATTTAGCTAAGACTCAGTAATACAAAGTAAAAAAAACCGTTATTGATACGCAAATAGGATTTGTTTGCAAACCGTACTTTTCAGACAGATCGAGGTTATTGATTTTCCTATTCTTATTTGAATCGCATAGTATATGTCGCTATAACATGGCAGGTTTGAGACATCGTGGGAGTACACTCTAACGAGCTCGCTGTCGCTGGGGCGCGTGCAGATGGAGGTGTCCTCCGCTGAGGTGCTGAACACCAACGTGACGTCGTCGCTCATCGAGCTGTGGCAGCTCGTGCGCGCCAACTGGACCGCCGACTACTACGCGCCGCAGGTAACTACAACATACGTCGTCTTTGTCAAGCCACCGAGCACCCTCCTTTTCTCGAATTACTTTCTCCCAATGATGTCTTAGAAACCATTAACTCTATTTTCATGATGTCAATTGTAATTTTTATATAAACGTTTTACAAAAATGTCGGTGTAAAATAACGAAAAATAAAAAACGGTTTAACAGATATAATTTTGGAAGTCGGTATCAAAAATGACGAAACAAAACTGGTAATACCGACTTCCGAATAAAAGTTCTTTTGCACTTTTTAGTGTTTTTTATTATTATTGCAAGGCTTTCGTTTAATCACAATCTCACCTGATGGAAAGCGTTGATGTGGTCGACGATGGAGCAAGTTTGCTTAGAACTGACCTATTCACTCTAGACGACAGGTTCTAGCAATCTGGAAACACAAACTCCGGTGGGGAATTTCACTCCTTAGCTGAGCGCAGAAAGTTTTGTGCGTACAGGTAGGATGTCCACCATGTATCGGAGGTGCATGGTTGTATGCATAGTGGTCAGATGGTGGAAGGGGTTTGGCGGAATTAAATTCTGCAATTCTGACGCCCACCACGCCTTGACAAGTAGAGAAGACTTTGAAGCTTCGACTCGATCAGTGCAACATTGCCGATAATGCTATTGGTTCGTTTTGCAATAGACTCAAGGGCATCAAGTATCTGGCAGATCCGACCCAGAGATGAGAGAAGTACTCCATGCAAGAACTTGCGCTTCATAGAGCTTGACCAGCTGTTTTATGGTGAAGTACCATTTTATCGTTTGTAGTATCGCTAACTTTTTGGTGTAAGTGCCAAAGATACTTAAAGAATGTCAACGTTACACCAAGAAGCTGAAGATGGACAGGAATCGGCACGGTTGCACCTGGAAAAAAGAAGCAGTGTCGAATTGGCTCCTTTTAGTGGGAAAAAGACACGCCTGGGTTTCAATCGGCACTTTTCCAGTCTTAAAATAAAGGTGCAGTAAGTCAAGATCGGAGACAGTTCAGGAGTATAAGTTTTCAGAACGTTTGCCGTGTACCGTCGGGGCCTCTAACTTTGTTCAAAAAGATTTTCGTTCGAAAGGTTACCCTTCTGATGGATCTTTCGGGATGTGTTTTGCGGCACTACGCCGCGCGCCGCTCGAAATAACTGGCCTTTTAAAGCATCGTCGCGCCGTTGATCCTTAGCATTCGTTTTACCTAATAGATGTCGAAAACCCCTCGAAACCCACATGAAGCACACTTGTCCATCTCATACCACCAGTATGCGCTAGTTGTGTATTGAAGGTGGCCTCTGTTACGTAGTCATCCGGCACACAGGAGCAGTCGCCCAAGGGCAGCCCGGCGGGGCACCGGCGACGCTCGCCCTTCGTGCCCTACGCGCTGCGCAACCACACCGGCCACCGCCTGTGGTTCACCACGCTTGTTACTACGAGCGACGTGTGAGTATATTGATTCATTGATTTATTATGGGATCCTAATATTAAAGATAAACGCAGATTTAACTATCTTTAACAATTAAAACATTTAATTTTAACTTCAAACTATTAAAAAAATATAACACCGTGACAGGGGGCGTAATTCTCTGTTAGACTGTCAAAGATGCTAGTGCGGGGGCGATGATGTGCGACGATAGGGATGTGCTCACTCATTCATCGACTTTTTAGTCTTAACACTAAGAAGTTCCGGAATGGGGAAAGCAATTTGATGTTGCTTTTTACTGCCAAGGCATTCTGCATGCAACCAATCTGTGATCGTAGAAAATAAAGAATTAATATTTATATGACGACTGACCATCAGGCACACTAAAAAAATTACAATGTTTTAAAAAAAGACTTAGTACGTGCCTCATAACTGCGCCAACTATAGGGTGGTTTGTTACCAATATTGTGTTGATATAGGTTACGAGAACAGCCCACATGGTCGGGGCCGGACGACTCTTGGATGATGGTGCGCGCGGGCGACACGGAGCCCTTCTCGTTCGGGCTCCGGCGGGGCAGGCGGCGGGGCCGCGCCCCCGCGGCCGCCGGACACAACGCGGCGCTCAACCAGCTGGCGCTGCGCCTGGACGGCTGGTCGCCGCCTGACCCCGTCTGCGTTGACAGGGTCGGCGTGTACTTCAGGAATCTAACGCATGCTGTAAGTATACAACAGTCTATGGCAGACCCACCGCGGACCCGATTCCACTATTATTTAAACGTTTCATATTTGGTATAACCAAACATACAATTGATTGGCCATTCACATTTATGTATTAGTGAAAGCAGAACCTGGGCAGGAATTAATTAATTAAGTTTTTACTACAAGCATTTAACTTGCGTTATTTATAATATGTCTGTTTACTTGTTTGAGTAATCTAGCAAGCTCAATTAGAACCATTTCCTCTTATACTATGGAGTTAAATTTTTGTATGTTGGTTCAATTCCGATGACTATGCATTTTTATGGTGAATTAAAATTGAAAGGGTTTTTAAAAATGTTTTTATTATCTTCTTGTCTCAATCATTGTCTATTTCAGAAATCCGGTGCTGAGGCTCGAATAGTATTTGAAGTATCCCTGGAGGGATCAGCTCGCAAGTTGGTGACGGTACGGTCGGCACTGCAGCTAGTCAACAAGCTGCCGCATGCTGTCGAAGTCAGGGTGGATCACGCACCCTCGGCAGGTGAGGACAACTTTCTACTAATTGCTACACGTTCATCATTTCTTTAACAACGGATTATGTTACAGTTTGCTTATATACTGAAATAATAAACACGATCGCATTTTATTCCAAATTAGCCCCCTGCTAAAATCCAAGCTCTCCATTATTCAGCCAGTCTCTTTTACTATACTATTATTAATTAATATAAATACTAGAACACCTTGGTCAACTAAATATTGTGCAGATGGATTAGCGTGTTTATGAAATGCGCTGAAAATCAATGCAAACAGCCATCGTGTATGTTCTCCCTTAGATGTAGTATTGTGTATGTTACCGCACTTGACAACAATAGGGTGTGTTTAAAAAGTTGTGTTGTATTAGAGCGCGTGTACTTGATGATGCGCGCGCAGCAGGCGGTGCGCGCGTGGAGCGCGGCGGCGTCGCGCGCGCGCGCCAGCCTGCACGCGCCGCGCGCGCCCGCCAGCACCTACCCGCTACACCCTATACTTGTCAACTGCGGTACCCCCTCCTTACTAACTAGTCTAACTGTACATCGTAGTGTGTTACAAGTTAACGGTACTAGGTACAACAAGTTAATAGTAAAAATGTAATTTAAAACTCTAATAAGCATTCTATAGTGTAGTCGCGTTATTAAAGTAGTTATTCATCGCTGCCATTTAGTTTAGCCACGCCCCTTGACCATTTACATCGTAGTAAATAAAAAAGCCATGTTCACATTAACCAGTTAAAGTAAGACTTTTGTCAATTTAAAAAATGAATTCTGAGGTATTCATTATAAAATTGATAAAATAAAACTATTTGTAAAAATTAAAACTAACGATTCTGATAAAATTTTAAAATAATCACTTAATATTTAAAAATACTAAGTAATAAAAAGTTTTTTTTTTTTAATATTAATGGTTTAGTTTTTACTCATTAGGCCTTTGCACAGTGTTTCACTAGTGCCTAAAGTTTTAATAAATAAATAAAATCAAATACGACCTTGAGCACAGCCCTTGGAGCACAGTGTCCTGGGGGTACGAAATTCCGACTGCGTAAAGAACATAATAAGCGCCAAAACTAAGTTTAAAGATTTTAGCAGAAAAGCTGCTACTCTAAATTGGTATTGGGTCGGACATACCTGCCGCATGTTAGATGAGCTGTGGGCTAAAAGAGCCCCTTATTAGGCCCCATTAAACGCAAAGCGACATCGCGGCAGACCAAGGGGTAGGTGGAGAGATGAACTTGACAATTGCCGGAGGGATTGGCCTGCAATGGCTGAGGACAGACGTGTGTGGAAAAGGGAAAGGGAGGCCTTCGCCCAGATGTGGAACATGATAGGCTAATTACAACTACTGTGATGAGTCACTATTTTATTAATGCGAGTAGACTTTATATCGTTATAATATCTTGTAGAAGGCAGATAATTTAATCAAGTAAAAAGCTTTCATTTGAATGCAATAAAAACTCAGCTTTCATTTGATTGTAATAAAAACTATTGTATAATATAATTTACAGAGAAGCTTTCGCTGAATTATTCAATGTAAAATCCAGTTGTATCATTTGTTTTTAGTTATAGAATGTAAATGTCACCTAGCTGCACATCACACACACATCTTTCAGTAATTGAAAATACGGAAGAAATAGAACCATTTTATACCACTGAAATGATCGAACAAATTAAAAAAATGAAAGCCGAAATGAGCCCAAGTTCGGACAAAATTTCCAATGAACTTAATTATCAAAGTGGGTCATTTTATATTGGCAGCCCCTTTGGTTCGCCTTTTTAATATGATTATCGTAACCACTTCCACCCCCAAACAATGGTTTGAATCGCACATAATACTGCTATAAAAAAAGAGAGACCCAAGAGACGTTTCTAATGACAGACCTATTAGCCTATTATCGTCAATATACAAGTTGTTATCTTCAGCCATTGGATTGGTCAAGTATTAGACAGGAGACAGCCGATAAAACGAGCGGGTTTTAAAAGTGGGTACAGTACCAACGATCATATTCACACGGTAGAACAAACAATAGAGAAGTCCAAGAATTTCAAAGACCGCTTTACATCGGCTTCATTACTTACCAAAAAGCTTTCGATACTCTAGCACATTATATAATGGCAAACTGTTTGCACACAAAATGTCCACATAACCTACGTAAGAGTACTGCAACACGAAGATACGAAGATGTCTCGTCTGTGGTTTTTATTTTTTTAAATTGATATAAACCAGTGCTTGACTGCGATCCCACCTGATGGTAAGCAGTGACGCAATCATTGATGGTGAGGCGCACTAGTTTATTAAGAGCCTATTCACTCTAGCCTTGAAGACACCTAAATTATGGTTTAGTGCAAACCAAATCTTTCGTGCTCCTGGTTGAAAGTACTGGGTCAAAAGGAAGCTCAGAGTTCTGATAAAGTACGGTGTGCAATATAAATAGTTGGCGTACTGTTAGCTTGTCAAATGGGTGTCCCACGAATTGAATGATCGCCAGCTTGTACTGCTAAACAGGCAAACGAAGGCATATTGAATCGCATTGTTACTTGCGAGAAAAATGGATTCTGTTCGACAATCGCAAGCGCTCAGCGAGTTGGATCCTGGTTCAGCACCTAAACAATGCCCCAAACGAAGACTGATCCGATCTGAAAAAGAGTGATCGTCACTATTTGGTGGTCTAGCGCCGGTGTCATTCATCACAGCTTCTTACCAAACAGGATGAGCATTACTGCAGCTGTGTACTGTGAAGAACTGAACACAATGATGGATAAGCTCGCACATCTCCAACCAGCTTTGATCAGTCGTTCGGCTCCGCTGATTCTGCATGACAACGCGCGACCACATACTGCACAGCAGACGGTCTCTAATAATAAAAAAATACGTTTATTGCCATCCATGGTAGTCTACCAACCACCATACAATTACCGTACCATTCAAAAACTCGTAAGCGAATGGGTTCACCTACACTACGACAGTGGAATGCTTTGTTTCATGGCGCCGCAATGCAATGCTCGCGATGGCGTGTTGCATGGCGGCGTGGCGCTGCGGCGTGGTATTCTGTTTCGGCTATCTATCTTACCTGATGTGTGGTCGCTCGCAGCCCAGTGGAGCAGTGGCGGCGGTGGCGTACGAAGCGCCACCGTGGCGGCGGGCGCGCTGTGGGCGGCGCCGCTGGCCGCGCACCCCGCCGCGCTGTGGACGCGGCCGCTGCTGCGCGCCGCGCCCGCCGCGCCCGCTCCCTCGCCCGCGCCCATCGACTGGCGCGCCGCGCCCTCCGCCCGCGCGCTGCTACACTACGAGTGCAGGGCGCCGCCTGATCACGTCTATAGGTGAGCCATCACTCATATAGGTAGGGTAGGACGCCGCTGGCCGCGCACCCCGCCGCCTTACCTGTCGAAGCTGTCGATTTGCGGTTGGGTCAAGGGCCTGATACAGAAGCAGTACTCCTAGATATGACTCGCATTGTGAGGAGGTTCCTGTCTCAGGAGCCTATATAACCACCGGTAGTTTGAACCCTGTTCCCGACACCGCTGGTCTCCTATTTTTTATATTTTAAATTATTATTTTTTCTAAGAAATATTTAAAAATGTAAACAGTGTGTTATGAAGATGAATAAAAAAAGAAATAATATTATAAATATTATATCTTACTTTATCATTTTCTAAAAGAAGCCTTTTTGACCAACATGCAACATTTATATGATTAACGTCTTTCGACTTCAAAAAATAAAACAAGTCAATCAAATTGGGCAAACCATAGCTTAGGTCTGTTACTCCAGAACTTGGGTATGCGCGACTGGACGCTAATGGCGTCGACGTCTTCAGGCGTAGTCTTGTCTGCTTCGGTTTGAGACATTTCAAACGCGGGGTCACCACTTTAGGGGAGCTTGTTGCGAATAAGAAGGCGAATAAAGATCTGTGTCATTTAATGGTGGAAAGCTACTTATATACAGTACAGGTCAAAATATATTAAAATAAATAAGGTACATACAAAAACTTAAGACTAACACAATTCGGCGATGTAGGTAGGAGGTGCCGCGCTCCCTACATTATAGGAGCGTGAAGATACAGCTGACCGACCGCATTCCTTTCACCTCGGTAGCTCAGTATGCGCGGGCGCGCGGTGGCGAACGGCTGTGTGCGCTCCGCTGATAGTATGAGTTTCGTAAGTATGTGCCGCTACATCACCTTATTGTTCCAGGTTCTGTTGCGTGATAATCCGGGAGCGGTATCCTCCCGACAGAGGTGCGCCGATAGCCGGACATACGCTCACCTTAGTACCTGCACTAAGACTAGAGAACTTGCTGCCTCTAGAGCTGCAGTATAAAACCAATCCTGTTCAGCCGGGCTCAGCGTCCGCTAGCGTGGCTGGCAACATACCGCCCGGAGACACTATGCCTTTCCATGAGGTACGTAATAGCCGCCTGGTAGACAGATATTACGATAAACTGAATGATTAAGCGGCTTCAAAGCAGCATGTCTATTCATTGCTAGGTCAACGTCGAAGAAGGTGTGGAACTAAGCGTGAAGCTAGAAGGCTTCGGCTGGTCGACTGCGCTCAGCGTGTGTGGGTCTGCAGGCGGCAGCAGTAGCAGTGCGGCCGTGGGCAGCAGTGGGAACAGCTCCTTCAGTGCCAGGCTGAAGCTAAGGGATACTAGGGGTCGTAGGCTGTACCTCAATGCGAGAGTTACTATCAAGAAAACTGATGGCATCAAGGTAAATGAAGAATAGTTGATTTATGTAAAAAAATATTTTAATTTGTAAATAATTTTACTTTGACTTGCCATGCTTGACAATGTCGGCAAAATACCACTCCTACATTCCACCAATCTTACATTCGAACGAATTAAAATCGAAAATGGGGATTGATTCACATCGCTCAGTGATTGCTGGCACGGACACATTTAGTCACAAATCTCTATACGTCGCCTCAATGGATTTTTATGCATTAAAGCAAGATTCTTAAACTCGTCCTTTGCTTTGCTAAGTTAGCGTTTCATGTGTTTAAGAATCTTTTCATAAGCCTATAAACCTTTGTATGAGCAGTCAGTATAACTTTATGATTAATTCTCTAGTTTACAGTCAAAATGCAAGAGAGTGGCTATTGGTTTTCATATTAATTAATTTAAAAACAATAATAATGCAAAAATACACACTTATAACATTGTTATGATACATCATCAGACAATTTTTTTTCGTTTTTGTCTCTTTGGGATCATAGACAAGCACTACTATATAATATTTAAAAAAAAAATGGACAAATGACGCGTCCGTACTGCCTGAAGAGCTTACATCAGCTGGTCATCATGATCTAATTGGTCAAGGGGCGTAGCCAAGCTGACTGACAACAATGAGTCACTATTTTCATAACGCAAATGAACTATAGTATATGCCACAGTACGTCACACGCGGAAGTCGTATGCGGAGGATGTCCGCTTCGTAACACCTCCACGCGCGAATGACACGTACTTGTGTTCGTGGGGTCTCGTTGTGTGGGCCGTGTATGTTACCGTGGCCAGCTAGGTCCCCAGACCTCTAAATAATATAATAATAAATGCCGATTTTAATGAAGTCATAAATGTGTCCTAAACAAAGTTAATGTAAAAGAACAATAGCAGGTCTCCATACTAAGAATTGTCTGGGATCAAATTGAAGCGTCCCGTAATGAAAAATATGTTAAAAGATTTGGCGTTAGCTCCAGAATCTATAAATGAAACTATTTTTATTTGGGAAAGCCGGAAAAGAAAGAATTCGGTGTTTGAATTTTTAGGTTATGAATGAACGTCAAACAGCAATTACCATAAAACATCGCAGATTGATCACACAGGGCAGTATCAATCAGTCCATAAACAGTCTAGGTCGGGTAAAAATAAATAGAACTCCAAATAAAAATACAAAACACAACCGAAATGAAAAACACGGAAGAATTCCGTAGCGTCTTGACAGACAACCACAGACAACATGTTACTGTCAAAGACAAAAGTAGTGCATGCACGTTTCGATTCGGTTTTCTTATAAATCGATACAACATATATTTTGATCCGTTATTAATTGGATTTAAAAGTAGAAGCATTTCTTCAAAGATATCAGTTGATTAAAGACGAAAGAATAGAGCATATCAATAATCAAAACAAAACCAACTCTACATGAGTCGACCGATCAGTCGATTATATAATTCGTTTATATAATTAAACGATCGATATAATCGACTGCTCGATAAATTGCATTCATACTATTTTTACTCACACCACTATTTTAATGGTAACATTTCGAATGTACCTAATTCGAACATCATTTGATAAGCTTTTAAAAACATAAAATAACTCCGGCTTTTACGAGAAGGAGTGAATAATTGAAAAATCGTAGAAAATTAATTAAATTTGATTCATATATATGAAATCTATGTACGCCAAAAAAAAGTCCAGACAAAATTCTGCCATTTTTCTTTAAACGTGCATGTTTATATCTGAAAAAAGGAGGAGGTTACTTCGGACAATACCTGTGTTCCGGTTTAACAATAGATTCTTTTTGTTTGGATATTATTGTAAATAGATTGATGTCTATTTTTTAAATACCCCAAGTGTAAGTACCTAACATACGTAACTGCTTTAATTTGAATGTATTTTAGATTGTTTATTACGATTTATTGTCTGCATTTTGATGGTCTTAAGCCTATGAAAGTAAGAAAGATAAATTGGAATTACATTTGCAAATAACTTTATAACCTAAACTTAAAAAAGTAGTTCGAAATTGTTATAAATAGCGGTCAGTGACGCTCACCCCGCACAGCGTACAGTACCTACGACCGCGACGCAGCTGATCGGCGCTCGACCTGCACAGTGGCCCTAAAATAAGTTTCTAAGTAAACAAGTCTCGTAAGCGATAATTTTATTTTTTACCATTAACATATATCAAAATAAAATATGTGTTTATTAAAATATATTCAAGTTTATCATGTCAAAATTTGCGAACTGGTTAAAAACTTTATGTAGTGGAGAGGGAGATCAAAGAAAAGATGGACGGATTGTGTGAGGAGTGATAGAATAGAATAAACTTTATTGTACACCAAAATAATAACAATTTCAGAAATTTTAATCTATGGGTACGATGGCGGTTTTTATTGCTGATAGATGATGACCAGACAACCTTAAAATGGACTATAAGAACTAATATCCGAGATGATATGAAATAAAAGGTAATTAGGGTTAAGCGTGACGGGTGACAGGACAGAATGGAAGGAAAAAACGTGTTGCTCCGACCCCAAATAACATTAGATACAGGCAGGAAGATAAATATATGAGACAACATAGTTGAAATAGTTACATGTAAAGATCAATACTTTAAAAAAAAACATAAAAAAGCGGCGCAAGTACGACTCGGACTCAGGCACTGAGGGTTTCGTACAAACTTACCTATGTAAATAGTTTAATTCCCGAATGAAGTCTCAAAGATTTTTCCGAATCGCAAAATAAGTTTTTTTGTGACTTAACTACGTATTTACTGTTTTTAGATTTATTCCTATACCTGTGCATCCCGCGTCCCGTCAGTCCCTATCTACGCGTTCCCGAGATAAAGGTTCTTGACAGACAGATCGACGGACATCAAAAAGTGACCCTACAAGGGTCCCGTTTTTTCCTTTTTAGGTATGGAACCCTAAAAAATGGGATAAATACGATCAATTTAAAGTTTTAATATTATCAGTGCCATGTACTCGTAAATGTATTTTTCATACAATTTTCGAGAAACTAAGATGCAGCTGAAAATCTAGACGTGATGTGTTCATATGTGTTTGGTTTACATATAATGCACGATCTATTAGTGTTGTCTTTAATTTCTTAGTTTAGCGGTCGATCAAACTTGAAAAATTAACTTTTTCGTGTAGGTGTCGATATCTGCAGCCTACTGGCTCGTGAATCGCACGGGCCTGCCGCTGGTGTTCCGCGCGGAGGGCAGCGCGGCGGAGGCGGCGGGGCAGTTCGCGGAGCACGAGCTGGCGCGTATGGTGCAGCCGCTGCTGTTTTCCTTCGCCGAGGCCGACGGCGGGCCCACGCTGGCGGCGCGCCTGGGCCGCGGCCTGCCCGGGGAGCCCGAGGTAAGTGTCCACACAACACAACACTTCAAAAGATTTAAAGCATTTAATTTCAAATAAACCATTTACAGGCACTTTTGAAATGTTAAGAAATAAAAATGCTAATTGCACATTCCAAAGCATAGATCTATATGGAGAAGAATGTTTAAGAAACTCCATGGACACTCTTTTTAATCATGTTATTACAAATAACTCGGTTAAATGTTTCTTGACGCTACTAATAAGTGAGAACAATGTACCTTAATAAATAAAGTAAAAAAAAACTAAATATAGATATTAAAATAAACCACTGGCAGCTAAGAGATGACCAGTCTCAACTGACAGCGCCCCTTAACGGACATGTCGCGTAAATCAGCACCACTCAGCTCAACCATTTTGAAGGGAACCGAATGATCCAACACACGCCCCACCATCGGGGAAACATTTCAGTGAGCTTGACAAACTCTCAACTTCCATGCACATTTATGTCTCACTACTCCTGATGTTTTGCGCGGAGGGTAGTGGTTATTTTTTTTTTTTTTTTAAGTGGTCTTAAATCTAAGGTGGAGCGGGAGGACGTGTCAGTTTTCTAACTAAACCACATTTGTGGCCTTTGCGTTCATGGACCGAGATCCCTTTTTAGAAAATCACTAAAAATATCTATTCTACGTTTAGTTGCCATGCTGACGTTACATTGTGAAACAAGTCTGCGTAGACTCAAAACACTAGTGACTTGGACCGCGGCTTGATCGTGACTGATTGCTTCCGACGCGCGTACATGTACAATGTTCATGTGCACGCTTGATAACATTCATAACCAAGCCAAATAGACTTCTTGAGATGGAGTACTTGTAACAATCCTTTGTTACAAGTATTCCATCTCAAGAAGTAAAAAAAGCAAGAAGAAGAAGAAGAAGAAGTTAAGAAGTTTTCAGAAAAAAAAAAAACTCGTATTTACAGTGGTGTTCCCCATTCGGTCTGGGAGTGGGGGTGGCCGTAAAGAAGCTGGAAGTGCGGGGCGAGGGCGAGGGCGGTGCGTGTGATCGCGTTTACGCCGTGGGCGTGCGCGTACGCGCCGGCAGGGGGCGCTATCGACACACTAACATCGCTACCTTCACGCCGCGCTATCAGCTGCACAACAACACCTCGCACCATCTACAGTTCGCGCAGAAGTGTTGCGCCACCACTCTCGTGAGTCGAACTAAAACATTTTTCACGTCTAGTGTGTCCAGGCGATGTAGTTACATCGTTAGGGTCAGCGCACATCGAAACGCGACACCGAGTTACGCGCTGTGCAGCTCTGCGCAGCGAAATATATCGCGAGTCTACAAGGCGCATCGTGAAGCCTGAGATGTGCGTTGCGCTGTTCAACGATTATCGTACTGAATTAACAATTTCGCACAGTTTTAATTTTCTATTTAAATATTTCGTGATTATATATTCTGAACAGAACGACCCAGGTGCGATGGCAACGCACTTATCAGCGGTATCGGGATGCTACCTGCCGTGGCACTGGGCGCGCTGGGAGCGCTCGCAGCTGCTGTGCGTGCGCGTGCTGGCGCCCGGCCCCGCCAACAGCACCGCGCCGCCGCCACTCACGCTCTGGTCCGGGGGGTTCCGCACAGACGCCACCAGGACACTGCACATAGCCTGCAGGTGGGTACTGCTGCCTGCCCTGGCACTGGGCGCACACATTGGGACACAACATACGACAGTTGTGAATCATTAGTGCAACTGCAAAGTAACGGCATATTCATATTGGGGTAAAAATTGGATTGTTAATATTAAATAATTATTTCAAAGTTTAAACAAAACCTTACGAACTGATGACCTTATGAACTGTCATTATTACAAAAAGATGAGCTATTCATTTTTAAAATTGACATAAGATGTCTGTACTGTCTGTAAGGATTAATTTAACTGATCATTGTGAACACGGGTTTCTGTTTATGACCTAATTGGTCAAGGGGGGTGGTTAAGATGAGTGACGACGACGTGTCACTATTTTCTTAACGCGAACACACTAGACACCCAACAAAGAGTCATCAGTGACACACTTGATTTGTAGGATTAAAAGTATTGACAATATCTTCTCGAGCAGATGCCGCCAAGCTTCTCCATGCTCTGTAATTTTGCGATGGTGAAGCAAAGCGAGAGCTCTCTTTATCAGATCGTCGTCGTGGTGGTAGAAATGAGACCCAAGACTGCTTTAAATACTTTGTATGATTATTATTTTAACAATAGTTTAAAATTATTCGCGCTCACGAGCCGCTTGCGAACTGCGCGCGTGTTGCACGCGTGCAGTAAAAATCTTGTTTTGGTGCGCCGCCCTAGTGCAGCTTAGGCAAGCCTCGAGTGAGGTACGCGTGCAGCGCGCACGTAGCTTCTTTTGCTTTTGAACTATGTATGTGTACCGCTCGCGACACACGCGTACCCCCTGCACCTCTCGAGTACGGCGCGTAGCTTGCGCGCGAGCGGCGCAGGGACCGAGTACGAACATCAATTGCTCGCGAACGGCTCGCGAGCAGTGCATTCGCCAGGTCTGGACACACCTTTAGAGTTCGTTACCGTGTCACGAAATGTCATCAGAATCGCAAGCCGCAGTAGTGTCACGTCGACGGTCCCCTCTTCCCCCGCGCTGCTCAAGTCACACCGTCGCTGTCACATAGATTCTTGTGCGTTGGATGTAAATGGCGCTGAGGTCATCAACAGGTAGTATAGTTGTAACGGCTCCGACTCCAGTTGAAACTCAGCCAGACGCGTTACTTTGTGTAATTTATGTTATCACCACTGTTCTTAAAAAAGGTAAAGGACACACTTGTCTTTTAAAATAAGTTGTTACTTCTTTGATTTTCATATATATGTTTTGTTGGCTTTTTAAGTCATCGTATAGTTACTGTGGAGTGTTTCCCCAGAGAGCCCGGCGGCGGCTACACGTTCGTGCGCGTGGAGGTGGTGGCGCAAGGCGCGTCCATGTTCGTGGTGTTCACGGACGCCGAGTGCGCGCCGCCGCCGCTGCGCATCGACAACTACTCGCCCGTCTCCATCATGTTCCACCAGGTATGCTTCAATATTGATATGATTGCATTGAGTCCGCCTTTGTACCTTTATGTTGCATGAAGTTTTAATAAATAAATAAATAAATGAACTTATGTCTCGTTACTCGGGCTCGGCAAAACATTATTTCTTATAAATGTGCAAAACTAAATCAGAAAAATAATATTGGGGCGCGAGCAATTTCTACTACAACAGCACTGATTGCGTTCTTGCTGATAAACAGTGGTATAAAATTCCGACGTGCTAAATAGTTAATAATAAGAGAGAGAGAATAAAAATAATTTGTGACAATAATGATTTATTCCATGATATAATTGTAGTTATTTTATTTGACTTATTTTGGTGAATGACTTACTCATATTTTATTTATCTTTTTAATGTGTTTCTTTTCATTCGTTATTTGCTCATTAATAATGCGGCATTGACAGTAGTTCGATATAACATTTAATTTTCGTTTAATAAAAAAGTTATTCCAATAAAAAGAAAATATAAATAAGTTGATGGTAATATCTATCCTCATTAATTTTCAAATAAGTATATTGTATATAATACTTTTAGAGCTATAGCACTGAACAGACTTATAAAAAACTATGTTATAATGTTTCTCTTGGACTGGCCATTTTATTAAATACTCGTGACTAACTGTTTCTTCGTTAAATGGGATATCCAACACTAATTATAATTACCACATTCAAACAAAAAAATAAAATCTCTTCTTGAGTTTGTTTGCCATCGGGGTGGACTATGAAGTGATAGTAAGACGTGATCCCGTCGGCGCAGGTGGGGTGCGGCGAGGAGTGCGTGGTGGGCGCGCACGGGCGCGCGCGCTGGGCGCTGCCGGAGCCCGAGGCGGGCCGCGCGCTGGCGCTGCGCGCGCCCGGCGGCCCGCGCACGGTGCTGGCGCTCGACACGCTGCCCGCGCACCACCAGCTGCTCTACCAGAACTTCATCTACGTCGCCTTCACCGCTACGCAGCAGACGTACCGATCCTATTCTATATTTATGTTATAGAAAACATGTTTTAAATCAATTTTAAACAGCACTTTGAGTATCTAAGCGAGCGTCTCAGATAAATATTAATTTAATCTTGTAAAATTATATTCCGCACGATTGGTCCGGTTTAAGCGTTTCGCTTCGTCGTTTATACCGCGTACATCGAAGGACTGGAACAATCTGCCTGCTCCGGTCTTTCCATCCTATTATAATTTTTTTTCCATCAGGTGGGTCGTAGTTAAGTATACTACTTTAAATTATTAAAAAAAATTAAACCTTTCGTCACATTTGCTTATACTCATATCAATATCGGCCGGGTAGTATAATGTTCATATTCGTAGGAATCTTCTATTTTACTTAGCAAAGCTATCATTGTCAAAAGTCAATCTTCGGTTTTTGATTCTAGCCATTGAAATTTCCTCAACACCAAGTACAAAACGAACTATACTCGTATAAAGGCCTAGGAGCCTATTTCTACTGGGTGACCAAACTTAACTATTTGTTTTCACTCTCATACGAAACTAAACTCTACTGTACTGATTTTTTTTAAGTCGAAGCCTGCCCTGTTGGTTATAACGGTTTACTAGTGATAAGTATAAAATATATTGCCATAATTTACATTGGCATAAAGAAATTCAGCATAATGATCATTACGCGTAATATTACTAGGCATAAATGTTCTGCCATAATGCTTGTTGGCATAAATACTGCTAGCATAATAATAATGAATCATAATTTAATAAACACATAATGTTCTTTGGAATAAAACTAATAACCCCTAATAAATAACAAATTTAACGCTCGCGAAATTACAAAAGTAAGTGACGAGTAAAATCACGAATTGATATCTAAACAGATAGCAAATCATAACCATGAACCTAATGCTTCTCGAGAACAGCAAAGTTTTTCATTTTTACTGTTTACGTTGAAATAACCTCATACAAAAATAAACATGTTCGCACCTTAACCTATTCCAATAGAGTAATTCTCAAATTATAATAACCTAGTCTAACCTAACCTAACGATCAATTTAAAATTATTGGTTACATACACCCATTATGACTTTATATTTATGGCTCATGATTTTATTAGACAAATTAATATTATGCCTTTAAAATTTATACAACTCCAACATATGCCAAAACATATTAGACTAAATAATAGTTATGCTTACCTTTGCATTATGCAGCAGTACTATTATGCTAATAAAAGTTATGCGAAAACGTTATGCCAAACTATATTATGCCTTAAAATTTTATGTCAAGAGGGGTATTACCGGTTATAACTTGTCTCGAGTAAACCGGTAACATTGGTAGTGTTTCGTTCAGTAGGGACAATGGCGCGTCGAGCAGCGGCAAACAAGCAGGCGGCGCGGCCGACGACAACGTGCTGGTGCTGGAGGTGCCGCTCGGCACCACGCGCGTCGTGCTCGCCAGGAAGCGATACGGAGACAGGTAACTAATGTGTCGAGCAGCAGAGACGTGGACGTGGCGAGCGGCGGAAAGCAGCCGGGTGGCGCGGCTGACGACAGCGTGCTGGTGCTGGAGGTAGCGCTCGCCACCACGCGCGTCGTGCTCGCCAGGAAGCGATACGAAGACAGGTAACTAATGTGTCGTGCAGCAGAGACGTAGGCGTGGCGAGCGGCGGAAAGCAGCCGGGTGGCGCGGCTGACGACAGCGTGCTGGTGCTGGAGGTAGCGCTCGCCACCACGCGCGTCGTGCTCGCCAGGAAGCGATACGAAGACAGGTAACTAATGTGTCGTGCAGCAGAGACGTAGGCGTGGCGAGCGGCGGAAAGCAGCCGGGTGGCGCGGCTGACGACAGCGTGCTGGTGCTGGAGGTAGCGCTCGCCACCACGCGCGTCGTGCTCGCCAGGAAGCGATACGAAGACAGGTAACTAATGTGTCGTGCAGCAGAGACGTAGGCGTGGCGAGCGGCGGAAAGCAGCCGGGTGGCGCGGCTGACGACAGCGTGCTGGTGCTGGAGGTAGCGCTCGCCACCACGCGCGTCGTGCTCGCCAGGAAGCGATACGAAGATAGGTAACTAATGTGTCGTGCAGCAGAGACGTAGGCGTGGCGAGCGGCGGAAAGCAGCCGGGTGGCGCGGCTGACGACAGCGTGCTGGTGCTGGAGGTAGCGCTCGCCACCACGTGCGTCGTGCTCGCTAGGAAGCGATACGAAGACAGGTAACTAATGTGTCGTGCAGCTGAGACGTAGGCGTGGCGAGCGGCGGAAAGCAGCCGGGTGGCGCGGCTGACGACAGCGTGCTGGTGCTGGAGGTAGCGCTCGCCACCACGCGTGTCGTGCTCGCCAGGAAGCGATACGGAGACAGGTAACTTCCACACATATTTTTTGGTTGAATAAATATATTTTTTTTTAATGTTAATCAGTAGTTAGAATCGGCAGCTCGTATGTCTTTCCAAGGTCTAGGACTCCAGGATTTTAATCAAGTCCGGAGATCAAAGATTCAGTTTCTTTTCCTGTTCCATGTGTTGTTATTTTAAATCGTCATAGTAAACCATTTTGTTTGGTGTTCAGATCTCAACTATGGCGTCGTGGTCCCAACGACCAGCTGATTCACGAAGGCAGCTCACCGCCACAGCCTACAGACGCGCTGTTATCTGACGACGCGCCGCTCTCACCTCATGCTATGGTAAGTCACGGAATTAATAATAACTTTATTAAAGTAGTTAAACTTTATAAACAAAGTTAAGACTAATATACATAGGTACATTAAATTTGAAAGGACTCAAGATATCATTGTACAAGTACATGTACTGCATGAAAGATACTCTGAGCATATGTGTGCAATTATTGTAAAGTCAGTGGGAGCTTTGGTTCTAGAGCTAATGCAGAAGGGCATGTAGTTCGTTTTGCCCAAATTAAGAGAGAAAAGGTTACATTGCAAACATTTCATAACTATTCTTAGAGCCTATTCAGCATAATGTTTCACATTAGCCCAGGTATCACCATTAACCACAATAGCAGTGTCGTCCGAGTATGTGAAGATTTTGGAGTTAGAGAGAGACAGCGTGCAAATTTCATTTATATACGAGTATATTATGAACAAAATTGGGCCAAGCATGCTAACTTGAGGAACTCCGTAGGTTACAATTTCCTATTCACTGACGCATGCGCTGATCTTGACACTCAACCTATTTTGAAAAATTCCAATGCTTTGCCGCGAATTCCTATATCTTTCATTTTAGAAAGAAGAGTTGCCAAATACTGTTCAGATAAAATTTAGTTAGAGTACATCGACACGAAAAGAAGAAGAAAGAAGAGTGCGAACAGAGACCGTGTTGAACGCCTTGTGTTAAGTCTAAAAATATTGTTAAGCATTTCATGTGTTGATCCATCTTCCTAGCGGCGAATTCGGTTAAATGAGTGATTGCGTCTTCGGTCAAAACACCTTTTTTAAAACCATATTAGTTCCGCGCTATGATGTCGTGTTTATATAGAAAGTTTAATAAGCGGCCACTGATCAATTTTGCCACAACCTTAGTCATCGGCGAGAGGACAGATATTGGTCTATAATTGTTTACACAGTTCCTGGCACCACTCTTGTATATTGGGTGTATCAAGGCCTTTTTAAAGACTTCTGGAAATAACCCATTAGTTATTGAGAAGTTGATTGTATACGTGATTGTGACCATGGTTCGTCCGAAAGGGAATCCCGAGGTTCTGAATGGAACGCAAGGCAAAGAGGAAACATAGGAGTGGGTTTTAGTCAGTTAAAGTTTGACATGCCCTGGTTCGTCTTAGAACGGGAGAAGACATTGGATGATTTCGCACCTAAAAAAAGGGATTAAAAGTAAAACAGGGGTTTCACGGTGCAATTTCATTGCCTGTGGTATAACATAAAATGAAGATGAAGTCTGCCCCTGTTGCACCCAGTGCTTCAGTGAATTCACGAATTTGGAATAAAGTTAGTGTTCCCCACCCAGGTGCTGGACATCGAGGACGCAGCGCCGCGGCCGGGGCGCGCGTCTGGTCTGGTGCTGCGGCGCGCGGACGGGCGGCGCGCGTCCACGCAGGCGTGGCGGCTGCTGCCGCCCGGCCGCATGGCGTGCGCGCACTCCAACCTGTGCGTGCAGCCCGACGGCTTGTCGCTCATGGCGCTCACACCTGGTAAGCTTGTCTGGTCTGGTGCTGCGGCGCGCGGACGGGCGGCGCGCGTCCACGCAGGCGTGGCGGCTGCTGCCGCCCGGCCGCATGGCGTGCGCGCACTCCAACCTGTGCGTGCAGCCCGACGGCTTGTCGCTCATGGCGCTCACACCTGGTAAGCTTGTCTGGTCTGGTGCTGCGGCGCGCGGACGGGCGGCGCGCGTCCACGCAGGCGTGGCGGCTGCTGCCGCCCGGCCGCATGGCGTGCGCGCACTCCAACCTGTGCGTGCAGCCCGACGGCTTGTCGCTCATGGCGCTCACACCTGGTAAGCTTGTCTGGTCTGGTGCTGCGGCGCGCGGACGGGCGGCGCGCGTCCACGCAGGCGTGGCGGCTGCTGCCGCCCGGCCGCATGGCGTGCGCGCACTCCAACCTGTGCGTGCAGCCCGACGGCTTGTCGCTCATGGCGCTCACACCTGGTAAGCTTGTCTGGTCTGGTGCTGCGGCGCGCGGACGGGCGGCGCGCGTCCACGCAGGCGTGGCGGCTGCTGCCGCCCGGCCGCATGGCGTGCGCGCACTCCAACCTGTGCGTGCAGCCCGACGGCTTGTCGCTCATGGCGCTCACACCTGGTAAGCTTGTCTGGTCTGGTGCTGCGGCGCGCGGACGGGCGGCGCGCGTCCACGCAGGCGTGGCGGCTGCTGCCGCCCGGCCGCATGGCGTGCGCGCACTCCAACCTGTGCGTGCAGCCCGACGGCTTGTCGCTCATGGCGCTCACACCTGGTAAGCTTGTCTGGTCTGGTGCTGCGGCGCGCGGACGGGCGGCGCGCGTCCACGCAGGCGTGGCGGCTGCTGCCGCCCGGCCGCATGGCGTGCGCGCACTCCAACCTGTGCGTGCAGCCCGACGGCTTGTCGCTCATGGCGCTCACACCTGGTAAGCTTGTCTGGTCTGGTGCTGCGGCGCGCGGACGGGCGGCGCGCGTCCACGCAGGCGTGGCGGCTGCTGCCGCCCGGCCGCATGGCGTGCGCGCACTCCAACCTGTGCGTGCAGCCCGACGGCTTGTCGCTCATGGCGCTCACACCTGGTAAGCTTGTCTGGTCTGGTGCTGCGGCGCGCGGACGGGCGGCGCGCGTCCACGCAGGCGTGGCGGCTGCTGCCGCCCGGCCGCATGGCGTGCGCGCACTCCAACCTGTGCGTGCAGCCCGACGGCTTGTCGCTCATGGCGCTCACACCTGGTAAGCTTGTCTGGTCTGGTGCTGCGGCGCGCGGACGGGCGGCGCGCGTCCACGCAGGCGTGGCGGCTGCTGCCGCCCGGCCGCATGGCGTGCGCGCACTCCAACCTGTGCGTGCAGCCCGACGGCTTGTCGCTCATGGCGCTCACACCTGGTAAGCTTGTCTGGTCTGGTGCTGCGGCGCGCGGACGGGCGGCGCGCGTCCACGCAGGCGTGGCGGCTGCTGCCGCCCGGCCGCATGGCGTGCGCGCACTCCAACCTGTGCGTGCAGCCCGACGGCTTGTCGCTCATGGCGCTCACACCTGGTAAGCTTGTCTGGTCTGGTGCTGCGGCGCGCGGACGGGCGGCGCGCGTCCACGCAGGCGTGGCGGCTGCTGCCGCCCGGCCGCATGGCGTGCGCGCACTCCAACCTGTGCGTGCAGCCCGACGGCTTGTCGCTCATGGCGCTCACACCTGGTAAGCTTGTCTGGTCTGGTGCTGCGGCGCGCGGACGGGCGGCGCGCGTCCACGCAGGCGTGGCGGCTGCTGCCGCCCGGCCGCATGGCGTGCGCGCACTCCAACCTGTGCGTGCAGCCCGACGGCTTGTCGCTCATGGCGCTCACACCTGGTAAGCTTGTCTGGTCTGGTGCTGCGGCGCGCGGACGGGCGGCGCGCGTCCACGCAGGCGTGGCGGCTGCTGCCGCCCGGCCGCATGGCGTGCGCGCACTCCAATCATCCAATTTGGATACTTTTTCAGAAATAGATTTAATTTAAGTGTTAATCTAAACTATAGCCTATTCGCGTTAAGAAAATAATGACGTCATCGTTGTCACACAGCTAAGCCACGCCCCTTGACTTCTTTTATAAAGTGTGTATATGAACGTACTTCTAAACGTGACGACACCGGCGTGGGCATACACCTCCACACTAGTCAGTGAATGTCGAACAGCATACGGGATATGAGCCACGCTCGCGAAACTCTCGTATAATTTTCATCGGTTTTTTTCTAGTTTTATGTTTTGTGGCTCTATTTATTATGTTTTCACAGACATTATACATGTTTATCTAACAAAAGAGCGATCGAAATTATTTAAAAAGTCAACACTCGCCCTAAGAAAAAGTTAGACTGTTAACACTGACGGCAGGTACCCGCGTGGTGCTGGGGCTGCCGGCGTCGGGGCGCGCGGGCTGGTCGCCCACGGGTGCGGTGCCGGCCGAGCAGGCCGTGGCGTGGCACACGCTGCGGCCCGGCTCCGGCCGCCTCGACGTCACGCTGTGCGCCGACGGGCCCACCAGAGTGGTACGCATACACGACCACAAAGATCCGGTATGTACTCTACTTTTTGTTTCCTCTTAAGATATCGATTTCCATCATGACTGAAGGTTCGCCAACAAAAATTTTAAAGTATAGGTTCCAGAGGACACCGTAAACTGAGTCGCATACGGCTATTTTTTACCCGACTACTTCTTTATTTTATTTAGCAATAAAGTCACTTTCAGTTGTTTTACCATTTTTTCCCCTAGCGATTACTACCACACTGCAAGGCAAAGAAAGAGCTCCCTCAAGTCCTTTCATAAATTCTACTCTCGCGCCGTCTTGAACCAGTCCTCATAGTAAGGGTCTAGTTTTTTTTTGTAACGTCTGTTATTTCCTAGGACTCTGGCTGGATCGAAGGTGGCGATGAAGAAGATACCACCGAAGATAAAAGCATCCGTAAACGCGAGTGGGGCATAAGAGTGTCTCTGGCAGGATTGTCGGTGTCGCTGGTGTCCCGGGCGCCGCCGCAGGAGCTGGTGCACGCGTTGCTGGACAACGTGCTGCTGGAGCTGGCGCTCGCGCCCGCTAGCCTGGCGCTAGCACTGCAAGTGTCGCACATGCAGTGGGACAACCAAGTCAGTACTGTGCATGTATCACAGGAGTTGGGCCTTCAAATTTTTTATACAATCTTAGTCGCCGTAGGACAAATAGCATACATCACATTCCTAACTATACGAACTATACGCAAAATATTTTTATAAGGCTTTGTAGAAAGACTTCAACGGTATATAACTGAGAAATTCGGTTTTGTAAAAACACACAATACATTCATTTTCTAGTGCAAGGTAAATTATTATGTCGGTAAATAGTACGAAAACTTCAGAACGAATGAACGAGTCAAAGCAATACTGACGTCACATCACTTTGACAGAATCTGAGCTGGCGTTCGCGCGAGGCCAAACTGATAAAAGTTCCGACCGCAGACACGCGGTGCTTTTCCTCTGTCGATAGCCGTGTGAACAACTTGTCTAGGGACTGTCTCACGGCTCGTTGTGAAGTGAATACCTAAAAACCTACATTATAATAAATCAGTTGCATGGTCTGGAATAGTTTGTTTATTGTTCGTTACCCACTCATCGCCCACAAAGTAGGGGGTCTGGAAAGGATTGCCACTCTGATTGGCCTCCTGAACCGACATATAAATGAAAGCAAGTTAAGGTATATCGTATGTGGACAGTTGCTGGGCACGCCGAGCCCGGTGCTGCTGTACTGCCTGCCGGAGCGCGGCGGGGCAGGCGTGCCGGCGCTGCACGCGGCCGTGGAGCTGCAGAAGGCGCCGGCTAAGAGATACAACGCCTACTTTTTCAGACACCTCGTGGTGGCGCTCAGGCCGCTCGCCATCCGGCTTGAGGAGAGGTAAATAGTGTCACATGGAATATATATTTACCTCGGATAAATCATCATCGTCACATCAATCTTTTCAAGATGACAAAAACTGAATTATATTTTAAATAAGGCATTATGAATTTGAGTTTGGTTTATTACTTATTTGTTATACAACTCACTAGCGTCTAACGAATTTATTTTAACAAAACAAACGGCTTAGGGAACAAGTAACAGCGTTTTTTGTATGACTGTCTATGATTGGTTAAAAGTCCACGTGCAGCGCCCATCGCCCAAAATCCCGCCTTTAACGAACATGCCACGACGTGAATGTCAACATTAAAAATTAGCATCGATTGATGCTGATGCAGTTGCTGATAATCTGCGGATGCTGATGCTGATATTCGCAACAACCCTGAGTTGTACCATTGATAGAGTTTATTTATTAAAAATTAATACAACAAAACATGGCATTCTTGCCATAGAGATATTGCATTATCGTCTTGTATAACTTTACTTGCCCCTCACATTATCACAATGATAGCTCAAACAAGCCTTTGTAAACAATATTTCGTGGAATCCACTAGTGTTATCTTTCCGTTGTGCTCAGACTGGTCCTCCAACTGTGGGCGTGGGCGTGGCGCGGCGAGGAGGAGAGCGCTCGTGAGGAGCCGGACGAGGCGGACTACGAGACGCAGCGCATGCTCAGCGAGCTCACCGCGCTGCACAGCACGCGCTACTACTTCGCACTCATCAAGATCATACCCAGCCAGGTGAGCAGCACGACGTAACAGCAGGAGAGCGCTCGTGAGGAGCCGGACGGGGCGGACTACGAGACGCAGCGCATGCTCAGCGAGCTCACCGCGCTGCACAGCACGCGCTACTACTTCGCACTCATCAAGATCATACCCAGCCAGGTGAGCAGCACGACGTAACAGCAGGAGAGCGCTCGTGAGGAGCCGGACGAGGCGGACTACGAGACGCAGCGCATGCTCAGCGAGCTCACCGCGCTGCACAGCACGCGCTACTACTTCGCACTCATCAAGATCATACCCAGCCAGGTGAGCAGCACGACGTAACAGCAGGAGAGCGCTCGTGAGGAGCCGGACGAGGCGGACTACGAGACGCAGCGCATGCTCAGCGAGCTCACCGCGCTGCACAGCACGCGCTACTACTTCGCACTCATCAAGATCATACCCAGCCAGGTGAGCAGCACGACGTAACAGCAGGAGAGCGCTCGTGAGGAGCCGGACGAGGTGGACTACGAGAGCTCTACCAAGGTTATTATGGCACACTAGGGATGAGACAGGTTTAAATAAATCACAAAGTATCGAAATTTTTTTTTAATAATTGCACTCAAAATACGCCTATTATTAAGTAGGGGCTGTATGATCGTTGAGTGTATACGCTGTGTTCTATATACCAGTGCGTATACGCAACCCCGACGCTACGCTAACGCATGATTTCGGCGTATTTTCGCTGAAATTCTTGTCTATATGGAGTCTATGTAATGTCGACATCTCCTGATACTCTGAAGTTGTTGACACATTCTATAATAAAATATAATATGTAGCTGCAAAATGAGTTGTAACAAAAAAAATATCTCAGTTGTTCTGTTGTTTTCACATTAGTAGTGCTTACCAAATTATTTTATTTTGATTTCATCGCCCTCAGGTAAAGGCGTCCAACAAGGTCAGATTTAGTGTTTCTAAGCATTCTATTATTTTGAATATTACCTACACTTAGAACACAAAATCGTAGTATTACGCTATTTTCCTGCTAACTATTTGTCTCTTTTCCAAGTGCGTATAGATTAGTCCCTGTTAATACTTGGCTAGAAGGCTTTTTAAAGGTTGCGTGTTGGTAATTAAAAGACTAATAACGTTCTGTGTCATTTATTATAAAACGCTGCTTATATAGGTACAGTACTGGTCAGGAGAATTCTAAATATGGTACATTGATAAATGTAAAAGAAACACTCGGAACACTATTTGATAATGACGGCTCCCTTCGTCTAGCAAGCGCGATGCGCGGCCGGCCAGCCGCATTCCTTTCACCTCGAGACACCTCGTAGTTCAGTGTTCAAAAACGCGCGGCGGCGATCGGCCGCGTGCGCTCCTCTGTGTTGTATGTACATACAACGTAAGTGTAAGCCGCTACAGCTTCATATTTTGTACGAAACCGCTCTGCCTCCCCATTGATAAATAAATCGTGACAAACCATTTCCTTCCGCCTGCATTATAACATATCGATACGTTTTGTCATTCTTTTTCCTATCGATGATTCCGTATGTGGTTTGACCAGGATTTGACCAGGTCAACAGCATTAGAAATTGCATCGTGTAAGTTTTTAAGGCAGATCTAATGAGCATGATAAGAGGTGAGGCGTTGCTTAAGACGTAGTTCCACAATCGCGCTGTAGCTCATTGGCCCCATATCGGACTAAGCTGGCCAGCAGTTGCATCGCTAGACCTGTTGTCATGAATTGGCTTTGGTGACATCAAAAACCCGTTTTGACTATTCAATCGCACCCTTGGCTTCTCCACGTTGTACAAATTGTGTCGTTTGTCGATCTCTAACTTATGTTTTCAAAAGAACAAGCCACTTCTCTTTGTACACCTATTTCAGCAATTGGTGTTGATTTTGGGCAGCCCGTGTTTATCTTGCATGTATTTTATCGTTGGGAGCTACATGTCGGGCATGGGCTGATCGATGCCACACTGCATGCGCCAGCCGAAAAACACGAACTGTTGCTGACGTCACAATGAAATGCATCGTCACAGCGCTTAACCCTTACTTCACCTCCACAGATCCGCCTCTCTATGTGCACAGCGAACAAGCTGGAAGGCTCGCTGAGCGCGCTGAAGCGCCGACTGGGACTAACGTTCATCAAGTTCGAAGACGCAGCAGTCGAGCTGGAGCCTTTTGTGAGGGCGCACGTGTTCGACACAGCTTCCTACCTGGGAAGACAGATGTTAGCGCATTTCAAGGATGTGAGAGAATTATTTTATTAATGATATAGGGCACCTTCAATATTGTATTGATTATGATTACTGATAAAGTATATTTCGATATACTAGCGCTTTTCGGCAAATACAACAAAAAGTTGTGTAAGATTTCATATTTTATGTTTTGAAGTGTTAGTGAAGACTGCCATTGGACTCACACTATATTGAAACAACATACCGTCGTTGTCATCTTTAAAAGTTTATCAAGCGAGTCTTATGGCGTTTGTTGCGACACTGTTTGGCCGACTCATTCGGAATTGATCATTGTCCCACAGGAGTTAAAATGGCAAGCAGCTAAGATTCTGGGTTCGGTAGACTTCCTGGGCAACCCACTGGGCTTTGTGGCCGACGTGTCAGAGGGAGTCACTGGTTTGCTGTTGGAAGGCAATGTAGGAGCATTGCTCAAGAACGTTACTCATGGCATATCCAACTCTGCAGCTAAAGTAACAGGTACGTTTCCAACATTATAGACACAATATATAATATTAATCATTATGTGAAACGTTAAACTGAATGAAGACTATTTTGTGCAGTTTCAAGGCGTATACTTTTCAATCAGTCATGCTTGTACAAAGAAGATAAAATTCTGAATCACTAAACGTTTCGTACACATTGTAAGTAAAGTTACACTTTAAAACGAGAATCTACGTTAAGCGGATTTAATATTACATTTTGTTTGAAGTACAGATCGGCCGTTGTAACTTGACGGTTCTGAACATAGGCTCTGTGAACTTTCGCGCATGTACACTCGTAAAAAAAGTGTTATTGGAATTCATTTTTTTTAAACCGAAATTCGAATATAAATTTCCTGATACAGAGATCAAGTACAAATAAAATAAATATCAAAACGCTATGAGACAGAAAGCTAAAAATATAATGTACATAATGAATTAAAAATTCACTTACCTTTCGATAGTAGAAAATTTTTGTCACAATCACACACAATATTATTTACAGTTTGATAAACTTTTTATTATTTAATCACTTTCGCTGAGGGGGGAAATCCTTAACTTAAAGTCATTTGCCCCTTGCGTACTTTGTGAGGTATTCGGTTTAGGTTCGTCATTTTCTGAGTCTGATCCTGTATTAATGACGAATTGTTCCGTCATTTCATCAATAATATGATCGAATAAACACAAACAAAAAACTTAACACTAAACAAAAAACTTAACAAGAAAATAATAACAACTAACAACGATCGACTAAAACTTTTGTAACCGCCCGTACTCAAGATAGAGATAGCGACACGAACACGACACCAATGCTAACGTGTGACTGAGACCGCGTCCCGAGCATTACCGAATATGCACGAAGTTTTACGGAGTAAACAAAAAGGGATGTCCAATATGCTTGTCTGAGGGTGTTGTTTAATCGATTATTTTTCAAATCGATTGAAATCCAATTATAAAAATATATTTGATTAAATTTTATAAGGTTTAAAATATTCTCAAACAGTCGTTATTATAGTAGTCGTTTATAAATAACTGATATTTAACTAAATCTTGTCTTTCAACCAAGAAAATAAAATTTTATTCGTTTTTTTTTTTTCATTAAATTCGAAATCTCGTTTACTAACGACAACATTCACTATGTTTGTAAATCTATTCCGTTCAATATCTCATAGAAACAAAAATTAATAAATTCCAAATCGATAAAGATCGATTACGATATTTGATTGAATAAAGGGTTGACATTCAGTTGACAGTCGATTGTGTTTACATAGAGTCAATCTCTAGCCTAGACCTCCGCCCCGCGCACGTCGCCTTATGCCACCATTTTGTTCCAAAAAAACGTTCGTGCGCAACCTTCTGCGCGAAGTTCAGGGTCGCCAAGATATAACGGCCGATCTGTACGTTTCGCTTCGTTTATTGTTTCAATGTTTGCAAACTTTAGGCCGCTATCCCACTGGCGTTTTACGAGCGTTGGCGCTTCTCCAACGTCTGCGCAGCGACAACGTTGCGCAGACGCAACGTTAACCTCGCAAGTTTCTTGCATATACCTTAAACCGCATCGTTAACGTTGCGTCTGCTCAACGTTGGCCCTATACCACTAGGAACTTATTAAAAAGCTTAAAAAGTTTATTTATTACGCTGCTCGATCATGATTAAATATGAATTTTTCAAACCTCCGTTTTTGTAATAAGCTGAAAAAGGTTTCAGTAAAAAAGGTTTTGACTGGCCTGCTGGTGTAGTGGTTAGTGGCCCTGACCCTATGCCGGAGGTCGATTCCCACCCAGGATAAATGTTTGTGTGATGATGACGATCATTTGTTCTGTGTCTGGGTGTAATTCTTCTATATCATAATCAGCCTTTTAATGTTCCCACTGCTGGGACTCAGGCCTCCTCTGTCTAGGAGAGGGAAAGTAATTCTTCTATAATATGTATGTATTTAAAAATATATAAGTATGTTTATCAGTTGTCTAGTACGCATAACACAAGCTCTGCTTAGCTTGTAACTAGACGGCGTTGTGTGATAGTTGTGGAATTAGCCCTTGTCCCGTGTTATTTGGGGTCGGCGCAACACGTTTTATTCTTCCATTCTGCCCTGACACTCGTCATGCTATCACTAACTTCATTTTCTTTGTTCTCCCTCTCCATCAGTCCACATGTAAATAGTAGAGGGAAAAAAAAATATATATTTATTTATTTATTTGTTTAATGTAGCTAAAATTGCCGTATCTATCTATCGTGAAATAAACACACGCAGATCGATACAAAGTTATACTGTCACGTCAATTACCACTGTGTTACTAACCCTATAAAATAATGTATAGAATAGTAATACAAGCATTTTTTCCACTTCACTTTAAAAAAGTTTGTAAAATGTTATTTAATGCTCAAAAATATCAAGATAATTACGCTTTTTCAGCATGTATAAGTCCGATTGCTGTTAAATTTTTTAATTAATTTTAGCCCAAGCTCCATACATTTGTTGAACATATCTTTGGGTACTTTTTTCTGTAAATACTGGATATTGGTAATTTTCTGCGGCCACCGTATAGTTCGTGCCGCTTTCCAAATCTCTAAATGTTTATTTTCCTACTTGCACATACATTACATACCAGTTATATCATTATACGATACATGAATTATTTGGTTATGCAGAGTCCCTGGGCGACGGGCTGGAGCGCGTGGTGGGCGACGAGGCGCACGAGGAGACGCGGCGCCGCATCCGCTCCGCCGCGCCCGGCGCGCACCTCGCCGCCGGCTTCCGCGGCCTCGGCCTCGGGATACTCGGTACGCAGCCTTCACCTTGTAGCGCGTGGTGGGCGACGAGGCGCACGAGGAGACGCGGCGCCGCATCCGCTCCGCCGCGCCCGGCGCGCACCTCGCCGCCGGCTTCCGCGGCCTCGGCCTCGGGATACTCGGTACGCAGCCTTCACCTTGTAGCGCGTGGTGGGCGACGAGGCGCACGAGGAGACGCGGCGCCGCATCCGCTCCGCCGCGCCCGGCGCGCACCTCGCCGCCGGCTTCCGCGGCCTCGGCCTCGGGATACTCGGTACGCAGCCTTCACCTTGTAGCGCGTGGTGGGCGACGAGGCGCACGAGGAGACGCGGCGCCGCATCCGCTCCGCCGCGCCCGGCGCGCACCTCGCCGCCGGCTTCCGCGGCCTCGGCCTCGGGATACTCGGTACGCAGCCTTCACCTTGTAGCGCGTGGTGGGCGACGAGGCGCACGAGGAGACGCGGCGCCGCATCCGCTCCGCCGCGCCCGGCGCGCACCTCGCCGCCGGCTTCCGCGGCCTCGGCCTCGGGATACTCGGTACGCAGCCTTCACCTTGTAGCGCGTGGTGGGCGACGAGGCGCACGAGGAGACGCGGCGCCGCATCCGCTCCGCCGCGCCCGGCGCGCACCTCGCCGCCGGCTTCCGCGGCCTCGGCCTCGGGATACTCGGTACGCAGCCTTCACCTTGTAGCGCGTGGTGGGCGACGAGGCGCACGAGGAGACGCGGCGCCGCATCCGCTCCGCCGCGCCCGGCGCGCACCTCGCCGCCGGCTTCCGCGGCCTCGGCCTCGGGATACTCGGTACGCAGCCTTCACCTTGTAGCGCGTGGTGGGCGACGAGGCGCACGAGGAGACGCGGCGCCGCATCCGCTCCGCCGCGCCCGGCGCGCACCTCGCCGCCGGCTTCCGCGGCCTCGGCCTCGGGATACTCGGTACGCAGCCTTCACCTTGTAGCGCGTGGTGGGCGACGAGGCGCACGAGGAGACGCGGCGCCGCATCCGCTCCGCCGCGCCCGGCGCGCACCTCGCCGCCGGCTTCCGCGGCCTCGGCCTCGGGATACTCGGTACGCAGCCTTCACCTTGTAGCGCGTGGTGGGCGACGAGGCGCACGAGGAGACGCGGCGCCGCATCCGCTCCGCCGCGCCCGGCGCGCACCTCGCCGCCGGCTTCCGCGGCCTCGGCCTCGGGATACTCGGTACGCAGCCTTCACCTTGTAGCGCGTGGTGGGCGACGAGGCGCACGAGGAGACGCGGCGCCGCATCCGCTCCGCCGCGCCCGGCGCGCACCTCGCCGCCGGCTTCCGCGGCCTCGGCCTCGGGATACTCGGTACGCAGCCTTCACCTTGTAGCGCGTGGTGGGCGACGAGGCGCACGAGTAGACGCGGCGCCGCATCCGCTCCGCCGCGCCCGGCGCGCACCTCGCCGCCGGCTTCCGCGGCCTCGGCCTCGGGATACTCGGTACGCAGCCTTCACCTTGTAGCGCGTGGTGGGCGACGAGGCGCACGAGGAGACGCGGCGCCGCATCCGCTCCGCCGCGCCCGGCGCGCACCTCGCCGCCGGCTTCCGCGGCCTCGGCCTCGGGATACTCGGTACGCAGCCTTCACCTTGTAGCGCGTGGTGGGCGACGAGGCGCACGAGGAGACGCGGCGCCGCATCCGCTCCGCCGCGCCCGGCGCGCACCTCGCCGCCGGCTTCCGCGGCCTCGGCCTCGGGATACTCGGTACGCAGCCTTCACCTTGTAGCGCGTGGTGGGCGACGAGGCGCACGAGGAGACGCGGCGCCGCATCCGCTCCGCCGCGCCCGGCGCGCACCTCGCCGCCGGCTTCCGCGGCCTCGGCCTCGGGATACTCGGTACGCAGCCTTCACCTTGTAGCGCGTGGTGGGCGACGAGGCGCACGAGGAGACGCGGCGCCGCATCCGCTCCGCCGCGCCCGGCGCGCACCTCGCCGCCGGCTTCCGCGGCCTCGGCCTCGGGATACTCGGTACGCAGCCTTCACCTTGTAGCGCGTGGTGGGCGACGAGGCGCACGAGGAGACGCGGCGCCGCATCCGCTCCGCCGCGCCCGGCGCGCACCTCGCCGCCGGCTTCCGCGGCCTCGGCCTCGGGATACTCGGTACGCAGCCTTCACCTTGTAGCGCGTGGTGGGCGACGAGGCGCACGAGGAGACGCGGCGCCGCATCCGCTCCGCCGCGCCCGGCGCGCACCTCGCCGCCGGCTTCCGCGGCCTCGGCCTCGGGATACTCGGTACGCAGCCTTCACCTTGTAGCGCGTGGTGGGCGACGAGGCGCACGAGGAGACGCGGCGCCGCATCCGCTCCGCCGCGCCCGGCGCGCACCTCGCCGCCGGCTTCCGCGGCCTCGGCCTCGGGATACTCGGTACGCAGCCTTCACCTTGTAGCGCGTGGTGGGCGACGAGGCGCACGAGGAGACGCGGCGCCGCATCCGCTCCGCCGCGCCCGGCGCGCACCTCGCCGCCGGCTTCCGCGGCCTCGGCCTCGGGATACTCGGTACGCAGCCTTCACCTTGTAGCGCGTGGTGGGCGACGAGGCGCACGAGGAGACGCGGCGCCGCATCCGCTCCGCCGCGCCCGGCGCGCACCTCGCCGCCGGCTTCCGCGGCCTCGGCCTCGGGATACTCGGTACGCAGCCTTCACCTTGTAGCGCGTGGTGGGCGACGAGGCGCACGAGGAGACGCGGCGCCGCATCCGCTCCGCCGCGCCCGGCGCGCACCTCGCCGCCGGCTTCCGCGGCCTCGGCCTCGGGATACTCGGTACGCAGCCTTCACCTTGTAGCGCGTGGTGGGCGACGAGGCGCACGAGGAGACGCGGCGCCGCATCCGCTCCGCCGCGCCCGGCGCGCACCTCGCCGCCGGCTTCCGCGGCCTCGGCCTCGGGATACTCGGTACGCAGCCTTCACCTTGTAGCGCGTGGTGGGCGACGAGGCGCACGAGGAGACGCGGCGCCGCATCCGCTCCGCCGCGCCCGGCGCGCACCTCGCCGCCGGCTTCCGCGGCCTCGGCCTCGGGATACTCGGTACGCAGCCTTCACCTTGTAGCGCGTGGTGGGCGACGAGGCGCACGAGGAGACGCGGCGCCGCATCCGCTCCGCCGCGCCCGGCGCGCACCTCGCCGCCGGCTTCCGCGGCCTCGGCCTCGGGATACTCGGTACGCAGCCTTCACCTTGTAGCGCGTGGTGGGCGACGAGGCGCACGAGGAGACGCGGCGCCGCATCCGCTCCGCCGCGCCCGGCGCGCACCTCGCCGCCGGCTTCCGCGGCCTCGGCCTCGGGATACTCGGTACGCAGCCTTCACCTTGTAGCGCGTGGTGGGCGACGAGGCGCACGAGGAGACGCGGCGCCGCATCCGCTCCGCCGCGCCCGGCGCGCACCTCGCCGCCGGCTTCCGCGGCCTCGGCCTCGGGATACTCGGTACGCAGCCTTCACCTTGTAGCGCGTGGTGGGCGACGAGGCGCACGAGGAGACGCGGCGCCGCATCCGCTCCGCCGCGCCCGGCGCGCACCTCGCCGCCGGCTTCCGCGGCCTCGGCCTCGGGATACTCGGTACGCAGCCTTCACCTTGTAGCGCGTGGTGGGCGACGAGGCGCACGAGGAGACGCGGCGCCGCATCCGCTCCGCCGCGCCCGGCGCGCACCTCGCCGCCGGCTTCCGCGGCCTCGGCCTCGGGATACTCGGTACGCAGCCTTCACCTTGTAGCGCGTGGTGGGCGACGAGGCGCACGAGTACGAAAGTCGTACTAAGGTGGAGCTAGTCGTGGCAAACCCAATTCTGTCGTGACTAGCACAAATTTGATCCGTAGTCGTGTTTTATCCACAGTCGGTTTGGTTCTGTATAATATATCTCTATGTTGCTACTGGTAATGTAAGTAATTGCGGCATCCCCAGGCGGCATGACATCGCTGGTGAAGCACAGCTACGAGGGTGCAGCGTCTGAGGGGCTGGGCGGGTTCCTGGCCGGCGTGGGCAAAGGGCTGGTGGGCACCGTCACCAAGCCCGTCATCGGCGTGCTGGACCTGGCCGCTGAGACTGCCTCCGCGCTCAGGGACACCAGCCGCAGGTCAGTGTCGGCATTCCTAAACATCCATATATATATGAAATGACATTTCATTAAATTGAATATGCCGCGCTTCGCGCGTGTATTAGGTTGTCTGTGGAAGTGAGTAGAAAACGTATCGGGGTGACATGTAATTCAATGGCGGATGATGTTCAGATTATTTTGTTAATATAATGTTGTTGTTGGTAATATAATGTTGTAATGTTGTTTATTAGTGAACTTCAAATGTCATTTCTTTGTATTTTCAGGTGAAATAAAAGTGTAATTCTCATATTTTGTTGTAATATTGTAAAAGTAAAATTGTGTTAAATGAATCTTTGTATTTTCAGAGAAACAATTTGTGTTTAATAGCAAAACCCTCAATAACATATTTAAATATCTTTTGCTTATTAAGTTTTATAATCAAAACAAAAATATTTTTAGTATTTCTTTGCTGTTTTTTGTTAACATGATAAGATTCTAATACCAAACATTTGTTCGGGAACTCATTCCTCAATTGAGTGTGAGTCTAAAGCTAGTCTTAAGCAAGGATTCCGCCTCACTTCTTGCAGATTATGAAAAGACATTCAACTCAGACCCATTCTCGGAAAAAACATTAGAACTTGATCTTGAAGGTATAACCCAAAATGAGTGTGTAATCGCCCTCCAGCAATTCGTTGGGTCTGATGGTTTGCCCAACGTTGGCTACAAATTCCTCGAAGTAGACTTCTAAATGGAGTCTGCTGCTACACGAGAAAACCTAATTTCGCGTCTGAAACAACGAGACGCCATACTTTGGTATAAACTTATTAACTCGTGGACTTAGTAGAACATATTACTCGTATTATTTATTTACTAAAATAAAATACAAAAGTACCTACAAAGGCGGACTTAATGCCTTAGGCATTCTCTACCGGTCAACCTAGGGTGGTGAAGCGATAATAATGGTTCAAAAGTATGTATATATACAAAACTAGCTTCTGCCAGCGGTTTTGCCCAAGTAAAAGTAGGTTTCTCCATACAAACTTTGAAGTCCCGTTTCATTCCATTAGGGTACGAATTTTATGAAATCCTCTCTTAGTGCTGGTCAACGTCATAAAAGGAGCCCTCGTGCAAAATTTCACGCTCCTAGTACCATTAGATTTGGCTGTGCTTTGATATGTGAGTCAGTATCTCCTTTTTATATATAGATAAAAATACGTATATAATTTATTATAATGTATACCTATATATAGTACTATGGAGATTATAAGGAATAAATTCATATGCGTTTGTTTTACTTTAAAGCTTATTAATATAATGTGTGCTATGTGCTAGTCCAAGTCACGGGGACATCCGTAGCCACTAGGCAGTATCTGTACGCGAGCGTGTGGCGGCAGGTCCGACAAGTGGGTGCCGGCGCGCGCGCGCGGGCCGCGCATGGTGGCGGCGGCGCGCCTGCTGCCGCGCTACTGCTCGGCGCAGGCGGCGGGCGCGGCGCTGCTGTACGCGCTCAACCACACGGACTACTCCGAGCACTTCCTGGCCTACCGCACCGTGCGCGACACGCCGCACGACATCCGCGCGCTGCTGTCCGACACCTACCTGCGCATCATCACCTGCAAGCACCAGGCGCCGCAGGTCGTCATGGAGACGCACCTCAGGTACGAGCAGCCCGACCGTCGCGGCCCGTCCGTCGCGTACTGTCAATCTTTGTTAATGATATGTTTGTCGTCCAGCAACCTGGTGTCGTGCACGGTGGTGTCGGTGGACGACGCGTACTTCGTGGAGCTGGGCGTGCGCGGCGGCGGCGGCGCGGAGGGCGTGCGGCGGCCGCGCGTGCAGTGCGACAGCGCCGAGCTGGCCGCCTGGGTGGCGCGCCACGCCGCCTACGCGCGCCAGCTCTACCACGAGCACCTGCACACGCTGCAGCCCATCACCGACCTCTAGCCCCGGCCACACGGGGGCGGGACTACACTACATGCAGCATCGAGGAATAAACAAACGAGAAATCCTAACTCGGAACTCATTTTACCTCAAGATAATTTACTTCTGAAAATATTGCCTGTCACTCAAATGTTGAATGTGCAGAAATACGTTTCAGCTCGACCTTACAATACTATACCTAAGCAATTTACACTCGTCACACACTCTTTCACAAAAACAAGCAAATGTTTGGCTATAAAACTAGCTATTTAATTATTTGCGAACGATTCAATCGATTTTCGAAACTAACAAATAATTTCGAATTAAAATAAAATATTGACAACATTCAATGAAATCTTGGATAAAATATATACAAACGAATGACATATTGCTACGATTTTATGAAAATAAAAATATTTTCATCCGAAAATGAGCTTAAACCTAGGCATGCACAAATATAATATCAATGTGTATGTTTCTCCCCTTCTATAAATGGACGTCTCCGGGCAATAAGTCGGCAATCGCAGAAATTAATTTTTCAATTACCGACATTATTGCCCGGATAATAAGTCGGTAACCGAAAAACTATTTTGTACGATTACCGACTTATTGCCCGGAACGTCGAAATGTATTCCAAGTATTAGAGATTCCATTTGGACCGAAGACCTCCCAAAACCATATTAGACTGACGACTTCCTGAAGTTATAGTTATAGTTCAATATCGATAAGTATTCGTAAGTATTAATGTAAAAGACACTGCGAGGAACTAATGTAATTTTATGATAATCTTTTAATATTTACGAATCTAATAAGATGTTATGACATTCTTATTTACATAATTTAATACACACATCACAGTGATAGTACGTACATGAACACACACATTCATGTCGTTAAGTCTTTACAAAAACGCTCTTACTAGTAATGGGACTGTTTCTTGATAAATATAATTATTAATTCTATCAAATACTGATATTATCTGAATGATACAGGCATATTTACAAGTCATCACGTTTCTAATCCTACTTTACCGAACCAGTATACACCAACAGTATAATAACCGTTTTATAACATCTTTCTATGTGTAATGTAACACTGTAATAAAAACACTGATATACTTCAATAAACTCCTAATGGTGATATAAACATAGACTATTAAATATGTCATACTTAGGATAGAATTCCGATATTATCGACAGTTAGAATTGATCAGGTGATGTGGAACTCAAGAAAGTAAAATACACACTATGAATTTGCTTCAATAAAAGAAGCAATGTCAATACACTGCCTACAGCTTAGATTTTTCCCACATTAACTGGTCTATTCTAAGATTATATTAACGTAACAACTTCGTTGTGTTTTTCTAATTGCGATAATTAAAATAGATGGCGCGTCGGCAGAAAATCTGCTTCTCTAGTAAAAAAATACCGGAGCAATGGCCGCTGTTCATAAATGTTGTAAGTTCTTATGTATAACGTTGTGCGACGAAGTCGTGACGCTGTCGTGTCAAACTACTTCATGTGTGATACTTGTATGAGTCTGTATGGGTGACTATGATTTAGCGTATAACGAGAGAAACTTTTTAACGCGTTCTAGCAGTGAAAGTTGAGCTGGTAACGGCACTACCAATTCCTAAGACAATAAAGTCAAAAGAAATGTGTTACTCTTTGAATGTCAATACTCGGTTGTGGACCGTCGGGGCAAGACGCGTTAAAGACCTTCTACTAATATAATTTAATATAACTCCAGATTAATATATTTTGTGTACGTGTGGGAGTAGATTTGTTGAGTCTAGAATGATCAAAATTATCTTAGGCTGTGATATAAACCTATGACAAGTCGACATTGAGCCAGAGTTCGGAACCGGGCAACCTTTCGTTTCGCATACATTCCATTGCGGGTTCCTTGACGTGTTAATTCCATGACTTCGCAGTGATAGAGCAATGTAATGGAGGTTGTACTACATTACGGGTTAGACCGCGTATCCCCTGAGGAGTGTTGCCAGCTTCTGCAACAACTGGCTAGTGTCGTGAAATACGAAAATTGTTGAAGATGAGAACGTCCTGATATTTAAGGAAATGTTGGAAATTATAGTATAATTTTTTGGTAATGTCACGTCTGAAATCAGATGGAAATAAATTGTTAATTATTCCGTATAGCTGTATAGTTTATATTATAGCGATTATGTTTTTATTAACTCTATTAGTCAGTTCGCGTGCGAGTCTCGTGTCTGCAGGCTGTATTTGTGTGAGTTAGGCATTGCTCATTATTTTATAAGTGAAGTCTTTTTTTCTGACGTTACGTAAACAAAGTGTTTTAGGGCAGGGATGTTATGGAGCTCCAAAACCTTAACGGTAATATCTATCAGACATACGAAAAAAAATATATATCCTTAACCGAAATCTATACAAAAAATTCGGATAAAGACTGAATATAAATGACAAGTTACAACAGGTTTTTGTTCGTTTAGCCCGACCAAACAAATGATAATCTAGACAAGAAATAAAAGTGAAATTTTGCTATTTGGATTTTACTTTTATAATTTTTAAAGAAATTTCATATCCCATAACATCTTTGTTCATTGACACTTGGTTAGCTGGACGGGTCAATATATAATATAAGTACTTAACGTACACTTATATAAATACTTCTTACTTGCTGACCAACTGACTCGAGGTATGTTGGTCTTCAGTAGCGCGTTCATTGTATTAGGTTATTGAAAACAAGTGCAATAGCTTCGTGAAAATGTGCATGCTTATTTAATTATAATGCTTTGAGCTCGACTGTTCTGAAATGGGATTGACTACGATAATTGTATCATTTGACAATGCAATTAGTAAATTTTATGTTTTAAATGAAACGTATGATCATGTAACACGTGGTTATAGTAAGAAATGCAAACGTGACGTCAGAGTTAATTAGTAATTAGTTTAGTTAACGCAACATTACCAAAGTGCAGCTTACACTTGAAGTGAAGGTTTCTGTTTGTATTTATTTATTTATTACAAGTATGACAGTGATAGAAGTTAACACTTATTTATTGAATACCAAACTGTTGTGGTTTAGTTCCATAGAAATAAAAACTCTTCAAATAACCTACTGTTTTATTGTAAGTATTACATTTACATCCCTGTTTTCCTTAATACATCATGACAAAACACTGTTTACAACGCAATCAAAATAATTGCAAGAACATAATATGCGATTCAAATAAGAATCGGATGAACTTAGCGCCATGTTGTGATGTCATAGCTGTCAAATCGAATCGGTTGAAAATAAAATATTAATCAGAATTTAGTTCTTCAATTCTGCTCATCTCTGCATCACTGTGTAAAGTGTTCGAGTAGTGACGAATGGAAGGTGGTGTATTGTTGCCTATAATGAAAATAAGAAAGAAAACGGTTTTTTTAGACTAATTATGACTTAATGATAATAATATATTTTGCAAATTTAGATGCAATAATGCTTTATCTTCACTTAGATCGGTTAAACAATGTAGAAACAACCATTATTGCTAAGCAAATAAGTTTTTTTTGCAAACCGTACTTTTTAAGTAACATTTGACAGATAGAGGTCATTGACTTTCTTATTCTTATTTGAAACGCATTGCCCACAAACTGATTTCCGTGGCAAGGCTCATCAATTATTTCTTATTTTTGGCCACAAGCGTGTCACACACCAGAGTGCCTCTAGCCAGAGTTTGTGTTACCGTGATCGACACGCTCATGACGTACCGCGTCCGGCGCGGCGGCGTTCCGATAGACCCGCTGCAAGCTAACCAACCACAGAGCGAAACGCGGTAAACATTTCGATTTAAAAAAAAACTCGCACTCAGCTCACGGAGTATCCTCATCCGATCTAAATAATTTACTACACCAACCGGGAATCGAACACACGACCTTGTACCAAGTAAACAACAAACCAAATGCATACTTACTTCGAAATCCCTAAATAGTAACTAGCAACAATCGGTTAGATCAACAAGTGTTTACTTATCATGACAATTAGATGTTTAGCGACCTCGACACAAGTAGTAATTAAACGGAAGCTCTAATGATAAAGCGCTGAAGTACAGAGCAAATATCGTGCAATCTCGGCGACATTCACGCGCCGCCGCCGGATCGCGTCAGTCGCACCTATTGTAGCCTTTGTGTCGCACGCCGCCCCTGGCCGCTCACCTCCGGATACAATCACTGAGGTCTCTAGAGGTCAACAAAAACTCCGCAACCCACAGCTGCACAGTCGAGCCCCCACGCTACAAACTAACGTACGTATTACAATACTTCCAATAAAATTAGGATAGAATGTATGCGAACATATTGTTGGCGTGTTTATTTGTTATGGCGGTGAACGCGGCGACCTTGAACGCGCCGAAGTGAGTATTAAGTGTTGCGTTATTGGTATTTTGTTTAATGTGAATCAAAACGGTATCGCTGGTTTGATCCTACGAGAAGGTATATCTACGTGAATGTGATAACACTTAAAAATGTTGCAATTGTTGCTAAATTATTTATGAACCACCTGCTTACATACCTAGTTTACTGTTTATTTTAATCGTGCGTAGTGATAAAATACCACGGTGGAGTGAGCTGAACGGTATGACCAGGTAATCTACATAAACGACTCGTATATTGTTTCAGCATGACGTCTGTCGACTACAAAAAAGTTCCTATCCAGGAGAAACCCTTATTCCAGCCACCACTGCAGGAGATCGTGGATGGTAAGAAATTGTTTCATCTACTTTGGCACAGCATGCTACTGCTTTTTGCCTCCCTGTTACCTATAGCCCTAGTAAATATCTAACTCGCTTTCTAATACCATTACGATAATGAGTATAATGTAGTGTTTATTTGCTAATTGACTACAGATTGCTCTCGCTTACCTATTGTTTCCTGTTGCTCAGCTGCTGACTACAAAGCCAGGCCGTCAGGGCGGCGATGGTTGTTCTATTTATTTATTTGAAATACATTATAAGCTAGCAGTACTGGGATTAAAACGCTTATAACTAGTAAGTACATAAAAAATAGAATTAATTACAATTGTTATTAACAAATTAGCCACACAGAAACATCATGATTTATAAATAATTATGTTTTTGTGCAGTATTGTCTGTGGGGCTGACCAGCACGTTCGCGCAGGTCGACGTGTCTGCGGTGGACTCTCCGGATCTCACCAAGTCGCCATACAATCTTACATCACCAGGTATGATCAAACAACGCTAGCTTTGTGACTATGATGTTCAACATCTACTTATATAAAAAAAATTGCTAAGATTCGTTCTAGATCCACATAAAAAAAAACAAAGGATGCAAATCTAATGATTGCTCACCACATAGTCCTAATGACATTTTTCCTGTACCTACATTATGTCTCACGCGATTTTCTCCAGACCAGTTGGTTATGTAGTTACATAACATAACGAGATGTTATGTTGACGCTTATGAAACAATCATATAATAATCACTTGACCTGTTAATTGTTGTTACAAATCTCACGCTATCTAAAGTAAATAAGTGATAAAATGAGACAGTATTTTGCTACAGTTATCTATGGATGACTTACTTACCGAGTAGTACAGTTGTTAGTGTTGTTACAGCATCTTAAATGAAATTAAATACCCAAAAAAAGATAATATCTTGAGCAAGAAAGTGCGCAAGTTCCATTACCAAGGGCCAGAGTCTACTAGACCCATGGGTCGACTTCTGAAAGGGGTACTCGTTGTCCTGGGATGCAAAGGGCAACTGAAAGAACATAGGTGTTGTTTTTGTCAGTCAAGTCTGATACGCCCTCTCGCTCCGCCCTAGACTAAAAGAAATCATTAGATGCGTAGGGGCGCTGACGCGATTTACGACCTTACAAAAGGGTGGAAATATTATAGAGTTTGATTTATTTTTGCTAATAACGTTTACAAAGAACACATTACTACTTTTCTGTATCAAACTATGGTTAGTTTTTACATAGTTCCTACTTATTCAAGGTCTGACTGGCAATGCCAAGCTCATCGAGATCGGCGGTCCGCCATATCTGCTGCCGCTGGTGCAGCGCGACAAGATCTACGACCTGGCTGCACTGGCGCGGCACCTCGATAGTGACCCTGCGCTGCTGGCCGGCGCAGGTGCGGGGCCCTGGCCGCACCTCGGGGTCAACTGCGAGGTACGTTGTGCTCTTGAACATCTTGTAAAGAATATAGTCTAAAAAAAAATTAAACAACGCTGAATTCATGATTTTCCTGATTATTTTTATGAATAACTAGCGGTCCCGGCAGACGTTGTTCTGCCCAAAAGCGGGATTTAGTAAAAAAAAAAAATTACCCTACTCTACCCTACTCTTTTCTTTGCTATAAACCACACGGAGCCCGAGACCTTTCCAACGAATGCAAAACCGTGGAAATCGGTTCGTGCGTTATGGAGTTATAGCGTCAGGAAGGAAAACCCGACTTATTTTTATATAGTAGATATCCGTTTTTATCATATTCGTCAAAAACTCAAACAGGTACCTATAACTTACGTAAAAAATGGGAATCAGGTAAGAGTAGGTACACAAACACTTAATATGTGTTATTATATACCCTAAACGCGAGCATTCAACGTTGCTTGTTTTTTTTTAGTGTCAGTCTTTTACTGACTAAAAACCCACACCTGTTCCTTCTTTGCCTTCATCCCGGGGCCCCGGGTTTCGCTTTCACACTACCCGTTGCTTGTTTGCTCCCATGATGTTGTAATACGAGTATGTCAGCGATATAGAAATTAGAACCACTTGAGAACGAGCCGGAAGCTGACAGTCGGGACTAGGTTTAGGTACCTACTTAACACACAATCAATAAGTACATTAGTTTATCAGGTGGAGGTTGCTCGATAACTCGGAGCCCAGTCGTCAACAGTAGTGATCTTCGCGCTCCTCAAAGCGATGTCAGCAAACCGTAGGGGCCCAACAGGGCCGATGCTCGCTAGCTAGGACCGCGGAGAATTTCTGAAAGGGAAACCCCTAGTCCTAGAACGCAAAGGGTAATTGAAGGATACAGGTGTGGTTTTAGTCAGTAAAAGTCTGACACTCCGTTGGATGATTTCCCGCCTTAAAAATGAAAACATACATCACCAGATTAAAAACACATCCAAATCAACTGGCAATGGAACTTATGTCTAATCCAGTGATTTTCTCAAGACTGAAATGAAGGGTACTTACCCCAAGATCTAAACCTTTCGAATACCGTAATTGGAGATACAATAGAAAGACAATGAGGGAGCGAACGCCGGCTTTTGCTTGGGGTTTAATAAATTTAGGAATAACCAGCTTGAATGAGCTATAGTTGAGCAAGGGTGGCACAGTGGCGCCATACCGTGCAAGATCACTAATAACATCATAAACCTATTGCAGGTCCTAGATATAGCATTAAAAAAAAGTTTCTTAGTTCAACGGACTAATACGGACGAATGATAAATCATGTACAATTTCCAGGGTATAATAAACCTGAGCATCCGCAACGGTACAGTGGATCAGGGTACGCGGATAGTGTCCATCGAGCCGGTGGGCGCCGCCAAGGGCAAGGGCGGCTACAAGCAGCAGAGACTGCCCAACACCGAGACCCGGACAGCGCTGCTGGGGAACTACCTGCTCAGTGAGGGGAAACCCGGCAAGGTTTGTGACCCGATGCACTGACTAACGTCTTATAGTACCAGTAATTTGACAAAACATGTAAACGCGAGCTTAACTCAACCATAAGTTTTGTCCCAGTAAAAAAACTAACTGCTTATTTTAAAATATCACGATTAGTTACTTGTTATTTAATTATAAAAGTTTACCGAGTTAATACAGGAAAACTCGGTCCGCCCATTGTTACACCCTATTAATTTTAAACTCCTAATATATTTTTCATGGTGTACACTAAATGGTATATCTAAAGGTCCTATTTACCCAGCGCTGCGTTATTTTATTTTTTTGTTAAATATCGCAGCATATGCTGAGATAGGAGCCTTTTTGGCCACGCAGAGGTCTTTTATTTTTATCTTTTAACATTGTTTTCTTTTATTTTAAATTAAGTATTTATAGAATAATTAATTACTTTTTTGTTTTATTGTTGTTCGTCCTGTGCGAGTCTCAAATACTGTAATGTTTTCTTTCTTCTTTCTTTCTATTATTCTTAAACGTTATGAATAATCTCCTAAAAATGTTTTGCCGTTTCAGGTAATAAAAGTAGTAGCGAAGAAACGCATCGGACCATCAAACTTTATTACGGCGATCAGAGAGACACTCAAAAACCATTATGGTGACAAAATTATTGGTAAGTACCCAGTCTAACTCGGCTGTATTTGATCTGTTTATGATAAATGATATTTATTTTGTAAATAGGTTTAAAAAAACACTTCAATTTTTTTTTTTCGTCATTTTTAAACTAGACGAGGCCGGAGTTTCCTAGCTGACCACCCTGAGAAGAAACACCGAAACAAACTCAGGGGTCAAAGTCTCTTTTAAAGTCCATACAGTAAACATGTAATGGTCAAATCACATGAGAACCATGCAGATTTGTCTGAAATGGTCTTTTGAAGAAAGAACCATACAAATTTGAGTGGACCTGTCTAGTGAGTGCAAGCATTTGCCAGTATTCGTAAAGCTCAACTGAGGACTACTAAGGAGCTCAACGACTTGACGAAGAATACCAAAGAAAAGGACATTTGGGTAGGCCGCAGAAAATACTCAAATTGCCAGACATACGTTAAAATTACTGAAAAGGAAAAAAAAGCAATCAACATAGTAGTATGTAACTATATACCTAAGTATATAAGGTGCTATAAAAATATCTGCCACGGCTTTAATAGTAGTATTGTGTTTAAAGATTACAAAAGTGAAGAGCTTTCGTACCCCGGAACAGTTAATTAACAATTTGAGAATATAAAGTAGTTATATAAACATTGACTCGACTGCATAATGTGGTTCACAAATTACGCGCGATGTGTCGCTTCGTCAATGAAAACAATTGCTATCTCTTTCCATCTGTTCTGTGAATGAAAACTGAAATCAGCTGACTAGTTCGTCACTACCAAATTCACTAGGTACGCAATAATACACAGGCAAACTAGTGTTTTAAAAGTGCAATTACTTACCAGCTACTGTAATCTTCCAAAAAACTGACGTAAATAAGATGATAAACTTCCCATCACACTTAAAACAGGCTTTGGACTGTCAAGTTAGTGTAAGAATCGATCAATTTTTTTCTTATTATTTTAATACAATAGGTACTTAGATTAATATTAATAACGATAAATTACAGTAACTTGGCGTGTTTAAAAGTTAATCATCTTATTTACAACAATTGCACCGTATTTACAGTTATTTAAACACTCCCTACCCACTTATCTACAAAACTATTGCACAAGTCCGCCTTCGCGTTGCACTTAAATGTAGGCACGCTAACGTACATGTCTCTTCACTTTATACTTGACCGTACACAAGGTCCTTTACACGACCCCACAAAAAAGTCTAGAGGGGTTAAATCCGGCGAGCGAGGAGGCCACGGCACTGGCCCTCCTCGGTCTATCCACCTTTCACCGCGTTACCACACACTGTTTAAAAATTCCCGTACGCTGGTTTAAGTTTATGGCATGTGCTGTTATGGAGTTACACTCGCGTTAGCACAATACAATTTCAAGATATTCTTGATTGGAATACCGTCGTCTGGGAGACACTTTTAACCTTTCGAATACCGTAATTAGACACAATAAAAAACAATGAGAGAGCGAACGCCGGCGTTCGCACGATATTCCAGCGGGCGGCGGATGACTGGCGAACGGGCAGTCGGCTAGCGCGTGCGGGGGAGGGGGGAGTGCAGGGGAGGGGGAGGATGGGGGAGGGGGGGGCGGCGCTTTGACGACCGAGTGGCTGTCGCGCAGCGGCATTGTTTGATAAGAATGGCAACAATGTATGAACGGCGCCGGCGTTTTTCGAAATGATTGAATTGAATTCGGTGCGGCGCGGCAACAGATTATTAAGTCAACGGGATGGTTTTATGCCAATAAATCAATTCAAATTTATAGGTCCATTTTTTTGTATGAAAAAAAAAAATACAAATGATTAATAATTTATCTTTACTATTGTAATCTATAAACACAATACTACCTCCCATTAAAACAGTGGCAGATATTTTTATAGCACCTTATATAAGACAAACAGACATAGACATAATGAAATCTTGTACGATAACAAATATGAGAAGCCGAGGAGGAAGCTTACACGCAGTGTTAGGTAAACAGAAACGTATAGAGAAGATTGTACATAATTCTTGGTGTTCCAGGTCTGGGCGGCATGTTCATGCTGCAGTCCGGCAAGGTGAAGTTCCACGTGATGCCGGACTTCTCCGGCACGCAGTTGTGTACGGACGCCGACGTGGACGGCTGGCTGCACTACTTCGAGATGCGCGCGCCCATCACGCACGTCGGCACCCTCGTCACTGGAGATCATGTTAGTATCTGTACGATGCTCTGCCAACGCGCACGAGATGCTTGTCATAATTTTTGTGAAAGAAGCAATTGGCCGAAGGACCAAAGAGATTTATTCCATTCGAAGTAGGTACGTAGTTTATGATACACAGAAATAGGACACGATAGGAATCTCCAGGGGGTTAAATCAAGGCACAGTTAGTTGTTCTACCAAAAAGTTATATTACTGACCTTGTTGCCAGACACTTGTAGCGCCAAGCCCGAATAGGCCATAGGAATACCTCGCCAAAAAAGTCCATTTGCATCGTAGTATCACCTGCCATGTTCTCCCCAGGGCCTTGACTTGCGCGTGCAGCACTTCCACGGGTTCAGCGAGCACGGCGACGGCGGCCACTACCACTACGACACTACGCCCGACGACGTTCACTACGAGGGGTACTTCGCGCTCGCCTCCTCCATCATCCGCGTGGACGCGCCGGCCGAGACCCACGTCGTGGGGCGAGACTAGTCTATACCAAGCCATAAAGTGACGCACAAAAAGTACATTCAAAAAGCAACCTTAACAAAGAACGTTAAGGATGAATTTGAATATACTTAAGTGAAGACTGATCACTTTTAATTTCCATTGCTCAATTGATGGACGGAACGCTGCGCTTGGACTGATTGAGCGGCGACCTCATTTTTACGCTCTAGATTGTAATTATTTATTTATGTTTTTATGATTTTAAAAAATCAAGTGAGAAATTCACTTTCATGTTAAATTGTTATAATTCTCTTTATTAAATAAATAATGACTAAGACAGTCCCTCTTTTATTTCCGCCCTGGCTCCTCCATTACTCGCGCAAAGCATCCAGAAAATACCCACACCTGCCGGCGCAACTAGATCACACTCATTATTGGACTGTTGAATCCAACATCACTAAGTTATGACACTTAATAGAAAATAAAAACACCGGAGACACAACTATCTACGTCAGGTACTTTTTCTATGCTAGGTTACTCATTAACTTTAAAATTTGTTGATTAATTATATATTGTGATAATTATGTAAGTGCAAGCACAACAGGTTTCTCATCATTGTCGGCACTTTACCTGCGCCATGCCAGCCGAATTTAGTAACTATACAATTAACATTCGTACCGCGTACATTCAATATGTTTTTGAATTTAGCCGTGACTCCCGTAAACTAAAAACAGTCAGGGTCAGCGCCATCTAGCGATAACACGGCCACAATCGGTCTCGTGGCCTTCACCTAAGGGCCATAAAAAAGTGATCCGTTGCGGGGAGCCGCGCAGGCATTTGTCGCGGGGAGCCGGACCCCGCGCCCGTGTTTTGCGACGTAATAAATATTAAGCCCTCCATCGACACGACTACATGCACACCGTTAAAGTTGAACTAGCCACACTGCGTAAGTAATAATCCGGTTTACGCGACGGAGACCGTCGCACCACGACACACGCGCTTTGCGCCACATTGTTGTACGTCCATATTTGACACCGCGAGTAGAGTGAATCGGCGCGTGAGCAGATCGTGCACGGATCCACTAACGTAGACCCGCCTTAAAATTTTAAACCTTACTTAAATGGTCTGTCCGTCTGTCGAGCCGCACTCCAACACCACAGTGTCACAGTGTGTGTAGTTTACAGGAAGGTAGTGTAAAATAAAATGACAAAAAAGGCTTTACCGTGTATTCAACTTATCTATGTGTTACAATTTTATTGAAATGATTGCAATTTACCTTTCGTTATTTACATACACGGAACTTGTCTTAATTTTAATTATATATGAAAATTTTATCGTATGGTACAACGCCTGCACGTTAAGGACAAAACTAAAACAAAACAAGAACTAGAATAAATGTAAGGTCTAGTGGGGACGTGAAACTAGTTCCCTTAACAATACTATGTAGTTTAGCTGTAACAGTAATCGGTCGATAAGATAGGATCGACAAAGAGGATTCATGTTTTTTTTACATTAATTTCATTACGTAGAATATAAACAGTAAATTACCTGAATTTATAAACTTTGTATCTAAATAAAGACGACTTTTTTACAATATCTTCGAAATGTTAATTTTATCCTTTTCCAATATTTGCACTTACCAGTAACCCTAACCAACTTGACTATATTTCAGGTGTTGTATTATTTTTTATTGGTTAAAATTAAACCTAACGCGACATACGACTCATATCAGATAGAAATAATTTGACATAATAATTTAGTCTTTAATAGGTCCGTTCACTCAATAATAAATAACAATATCTATAAAGATGTTCTACTTTTATTAGATGATTTTGATTCAAACTTCGTGATCAATCGCTTTAAAAATGTCGTATTGTGCTAGAGCTGTTAAAAATCAAATATAAAGGATATTTTATACTTACCCCAACTGACTTTAAGTATATTTCAAAAGCTCAAAGAATTAATCATATTGAAAAAATCGATACCTCCTACGCATAGGACAAAAAAAAAAAAAAACAAAACAGCAAAGCCATTTATTGGAATTGTTGAATTTGTGAAACACTTTTGAGCTATGTTTTTTGCGTTATATAATTAATAATCAGTTTAAGACCACAGTATCAGTCTTTGGATGTTGTAGGAAGTAATAATATTTTCAACACACTTGCTCAGAAAGTGACTAATCGAATTGCACTTAGGTATATAATAGCGCTTGTTACCAAACTGTGCCATTTTGATTACCATTACGCACTAGTGCTATAATTTAGTTAAAACCTTTTTGTTAAACCTCTTTGTTCTCAAAAAGAGTTTTATAGCGTTCAATAGTATGAACTAGTGTCTTATATCATGGAATTTCGTCAATTTTAATTTGTACATACGATTTATTTACTAAATGTTATTTAAAAAATAATTCGTTTATTAACAAAAAAATTGGATATTCTTTATTGTCTATAGCCGCCATTTTAAGGCGCGCGGTTATTGGCGTGATATTTTCGAGTGAAGTTCAGTGGCTGTATTAATTAAATCAAAATAAATACTACAAAATCATTAGAAAATGTTACATCCGTATTCTATTGTCACTATGAAATTCATTATCGTATAAACTTTTCACGCAAGAGAATATAAACGTAAGGCAATATAATCAAAAGATTATACCCTTCCCCTAAGGGTTTAATAAAAAAATAAATTAGACGCGCTCATTAGTGGTGTGTCGCTATCGAATTTTTGACGGACGAAACGCAACCGGTCTTGCGAAGACAGAAACAGATGTTTAAAACAGTCCTCGTCGCGACTGGATTGAAGATGAAACTATCTTTGAGTGAAGTGAAAACGTTCATTGTCGCAACTAGTTTAAGGACGGTTTAAGAGTAGCAATAAAATTTGTACTGTATTTCATAGCCATAAAGTTCAGTTTTCATTGCAAGAACTGGTTTTGAAACGATGACGCAACGAGTGTACGATGCACGTGAGTACTTGCGAGATTACCGTTCTTATATCTCTTAAGACCCTCGCCACGGCTCGGGTCTAAATACCGCTTCGACGGCAATCACTAACATTACACATTTGTATCATAATGTACTATTATTATTATTTTTAATAATACAAATTAACTCAAAAAAATATGTTACGACTATGCATGGGAGGTATCGAAATATTGTCTGTAATGGGCGCGCTTTATAAGGTAAGTTTTTTTTTTATTAAAGTCAGGAAGGTAATGCTGCAGGAATTCAAAATCTATTTACATGTAGGTTATACCCTGTACTCCTACGTATTTAATTTGTTTTCACTAAGACTCACCCGAGCCATCCTGTGACTTATTGTATGACCGCCGTCATGTTTCATAAGACTGAGCCCCATGTAGCGGCCACCATTAAAATTTACCTAAAATTGAGCATATCCTTAGCCTGGGTTTCCTAATGCCTGTTTTCACTATCACTAGAACACTTTTTTTGTGAATTTCCAAATAATTACTCACAGTTGGATTTCCATATCTCAGTAATGAGCCGAACTTGGAATATTTAACAGTGCAGGTTTGTGTTCATTGTGAAAACGGGCATAACGGTGGCTTATGTAAGCGCTGTACTATACGAGTAAAGACGGTGTTTCGCCATAGTCAATGTGGGCATACATTCACAGAGACTGGCTCTCGGCTACATATAAAAATAAAGTACGCAATATTATATACAGTCACATGACGCCGCGATCCACACGGCGCGGCGCGATTGTATCGCGTCAGGTTATGAACCGGCGGCGGGAACATGTTACAGGACGTCAGAACTATGTTCAACGCTCCGAAAGCTATTTAAACAATAGTCACTTGTCCAGCTTTTATTTTATGTTCACAACTGCCCCATGAGGGGATTAATTATTTTACAAACTAATTATATTTAATGGAAATAGGAGAACTGTAAATATTGGTGGCACTGCTATACAGGTCTACCATTCATTAAATATAATGATACATAAATATGCGTAAATAATACATTTTGGAATTCAGTCGTGCAGCGACATTTATCAAAATGAAATAGAATCCATTGTATTAATTTTGAATCTTTTACGTTGTTACAGTAGCAAAATATACCAAACAATATGCAACACATTAATAAGAACAGAATCAACAATTTTCAAGAAATAAAATTAATATCAAAGGACCAAAATGCATTATTTATAGATGAAACATTAATTTATTGAATGATACATAGAGCGACATATATTGCTCGTGTAGTTTAAATAAAGTGTACATAATATAACCACACACAGCATCTGATACAACATTCACACATTTGTTACCTCGTTGTCACAAGATGAAATCAACGCACTTAAATAACTCTTGAAGCATAACACAGCCTGCTTGCTAGCATACTAATAACAATTTTATAAATAAATAAAATAATACAACAAAAACAGTTGACCACACATCGTGACATTCAAAAGACTGCGTTTGCGGAGTCGGCGACACTCGCAGACCATACTTTAACTTTACTAAGCTATAAGGGAGGTAAGAGTTTAGAAATGCTTACTACTTCTAAGAATAGAAAATACGGTCTGCGGATCCCGTCCGACATCATAGGAATAAAATATAAAAATAATTATACAATGAGTACGAAGTATAGCGAATTGTTGATGGATGGATTCAAAAAATATGAGAACGTGTCTGTGATGCTTTTCAATATGCGGCCGACTGTTGTCGAGTATTGAACATACAATTTTGAGCTAATTCTAACCAATTATATAATTTTATCACCTAACTACAGCTACGAACGCACTGTAAATGATGTGACGTTGCCACAAGTCGGTCACGGTCTAAAAATCTTCACTTATTGTCAGACCAGTCTATCTTGATACAACGCAAGATGCAAAACTTCAAAGTAATTTAGTGTCGCGGTTTCTATTAAAATAGGCAAAAATAAAAATTAGCAATCAACATAAGCACCTATTATTTCATTTCTATACCGCGTAGATGAATTTAAAAAAATAAATTAATAAAAAGCGGATTGAAATCACGAACTATAGTGATACAATCAGTACGTTCGGAGCATATCTTGTACAAATAAATCCTCATAATATTGTAGAACACGACGAATCCGAATACATGATCATTTGTTTCCGATTACAACGGCTTGCGAGCGACTATTGAAATACAACAATAGTTCAGATTTTTATAAAAACTGGTAAAAATATTAACAGATATAATAATATTTACACGATCAGTTCTGTACTGTCTTTTGGCATAGACTGAGTGACTTGGTCACCGAGTTGTATTGTCCATAGCAGACCGTGACATATCCTGAGTACTCTAACACTGAGATGAGGTAATATTTTCTAGCACTCTGCGAACACGGTCAACCGCACGGCAGTAATATTTTAATTACAGAAACCAGTCGTACGGAACGCTATGAGGACGGTGTCGATGTCTAATTATTACCAATGACGTACTATTCTCTGTCTGCACCTTCAAATTCATGACAACATTTTAGGGAGCAACTAGAGGTATGGGTTCCTCGCGTCGCGCCGCCCTGCACGCGCTTACTACGCGGCTGCACGCGTTGACTACGCGGCTGCACGCGTTGACTACGCGGCTGCACGCGTTGACTACGCGGCTGCATGCGCTAACTACGCGCCTGCATTTGAACTTATATGAGGTGGCGCTCGGGAACAAATAAAACAGAATAGCGGCCGCTTGGTCGCGCAGTATAATTTAAGCGTCAAAGTCATACCTGGTAGGATGAAACCATCGCTACCATGACGTCGGGCGATCAGTCGTATTACCGCGGATATCACGCTTATCTAAAGCTAAGCGATGATAGGAATATAAGGTAGATCAGGACGTCAAGTCGCAGAACACGACTACAGCTAGAGAAACTCTAAAAATACACGATTTGATTTGACGGAAGGATGATTTTGATGTCCTATTCTATCTGATTACGTCAACATCAAAAAACTTTCGTTTTTATCATAAGAAATAAAAAGGCTACGTTCAGGAGCGGAAGAAGCGCACGGCGCGCACGACGTACTGGCGGCAGATGGGGCACTCGGCCAGCTGCTTGGCGCACGCCGTGCACGCGGCGATGTGGCCGCACTCCAGCAGCACGCACTCCAGCGGCGCCGCCATGCAGATCTTGCAGCACTCCTCGGCCGGCAGGTTGTCTATGTCTGCGACACCAACGTAATCCATTATGCACCATAATCTTGACACTTGATAGTTTTTTTATCCAACACTACATCATAATGTGTGGCATTCGTAACCTAGAAAAATACTTCAATAGTTCAAATTAATTTAGACTATAGTAACATTGTTGATCGAAGCTATAGCGTGGACTAATTTTGTCTCTCATTTTGGGCCGCAAAAAGAGTCATATCTCAAATTTTCCTCTAACTTTTCAGGGGGCCCCTCGTTTTCTCTTACTTTCTTTGACGACCTTGAGTTTCCCTGAACTTCCTTAACTTTCCATCATCATTCATGATAATAACGCCGATGACGTGAAATTTGAGTCCGCCACGGTGAGTTTCCAGCAGTGAGTCGACCTTACCATCCTTGTACTGCGCGTGGTTCCTCCACAGCGTCTTGGCGCGCTCCAGCAGGTCGCGGCGCTCCAGACAGCCGCGGTACTCCACGCGGTTGCGCACCAGCAGCTCCTTCAGCTGCTTCACGTTGAGCACGTCCAGCTCGGACGCGCGCGAGAACTGCTCTAGGCGGATCTGTTTGGGGGTACCTGCCCGATAACAAGCGTGTTAATATTTTTAAGCTATTATTATACACTAATATTACAAAGAGAGATTTATCATATTTACAGCTATCTTTACAGGCATTAACCTAATGCGACAGTGCAGCTAACAACTATTATACTTAAACCTAAAAATACATTTATGATAAAATCTAAAAAAATATTTTGTTTGTAATATGAACAAACTCAAAAACGATGGTGCGATTTCAGAAATTCTTTCACCGGTATGATGCTGCTATATCATTAAGTGATAGACTATTTTCTGCTTTCACGCGAGTGAAACAGTTGGCAAAAGCGAGTTTATTGTAAAGACACATTCTTCACTTATTTCAGGAAAGGTATGTTAGATACAGAAAATCGAAAAAAAAAAATGCCTGATGCACAAACTGTAGGTGCAGAAGCAGTTGACTTGCATGAGTTGTGCGTCCGATTGCCAATACGCTGAGTCTTATGCACAGACTCACAAAACCATAATAACTAATAAAAAGGTCTCATTATATTAAAGTATGATGGTACGGTTTGTGCAGTGCGTGTGGCGGGTTCAGTTCCTGCTCGGAATTATTTGGATGTCTTGTATATGTGCGTGTATATATTTGTGAACGCATCCGAGATACAGGAGTTACTATACTAGTGTGAGAGTAAGTTAAAAAAAAAACTTTAAAGAGCAATTAAGATTATTAGTAAGATTGTTTAATTAATGAACATTGCGCGTACCATTATCATTATCAGTCCCATTCTCGTCCGTGCCGTTGTCGGTGTCAGTATCGTCCATGAGCGGCGTGTCGTTTAAGCTGGCTGTGTCGGCGTCGCGCAAGCTGCCGGTGTCGGCGCCGCGCAGCGAAGCGGCGTCGGCGCCGCGCAATGAGGCGCTGTCGGCGCCGCGCGCGCCGCCCACGTCGGCGCGGCGCGGCGGCTCGCGCGGCCGTCGCAGCTCCAGCTCGGACGCGGCGCGCGACAGCGGCCCCGCTCGCCGCACGAAGCTGCCCATGGTGCTGAGCAGGACGTCTGAGTCTGGGGGTAATTAAATATACAATTTATCAAATGGGCGCGGACGATCAATCTTATCTTTGTAGTCTGGTTTTCACAATCAGTTCATTAAAGATGACCAAATTCGAAACTATGAGTAATATCTAAAAATACTGGAAGGAGCCTCAGACCGGATTTGGATAAAAATTACAATTGCATCCCTGGATTTTTGAAAATTCGATCTTCGTGTCTAGGAAACGAACCAGTTATTTTTTTCTGAGAAAATGCAGTATATTGTATTATTGCACCATTGGATAGTGTTATTAATACAATAAATGATAAGGTTAAAATTCTAAGAAGTACTTAATGACTAAACTAAAACTGTACCCAAGACTCGTTGAGTGTTTTTTGTTATTCCTTAGTTTCAGATTTAGCCATCTCTATATGATCATTTATGAGGGCGACGTCACCATATTACGAACACAAACAAGTTGGTTTAATCAGAGACGCAAAAAAAAGAGAAGTATACCATTAAGGAGAAAAATATACATTGTTTGGACGGTATACACTACACGTGCTGCTGTCACACAAAACACAATTGTTTTAAAAATGAATATTTATATAAATAATGCAAGCATATTGTTTTTATTGCTAGAGATATACTAATACTGCTCAACTTCTATCTGGGTAAATCTTTCTTCTGACAAGCATTTCTCTTTGACTAGCCAATATCAACAGGTTAGTCAAACGGCCTCTTAAGTTGGTGTCGGAAGCCGTACATCCAATATGTAGTGCAACGTGAGTAGGTTCGGTTACCGTTGGGCAGCGGGTCGGCGGGGCGGTTGACGAACTCCCAGCCGGTGTCGTCCAGGTCCTCGATCTCGAAGCAGTCGGCCGTGTCCACCCGCGCGCTCTCTGCCGACGCGCTGCGCGACACCGAGGACGACGACTCGGGCACGGGCACCATGATGTCCGGCTCGCCACCTGCACACACCCAACACCGATCTCCTCTCATTTTCACACTTCACACTTCAAGATGTCTTAATTTTCTGCATTAAACATCGAATTGTTTTTGCCCTTTGCTTTGCATGCATAAATAGTTATATTTTTGAATTTAAAGTAACAACTTTAGTAGTCATGTTTCCTACATATTGTATGTAATTATGATAACCCTGCCTGGTTACCTGGCGTGGTTGTAAACCGTTCCGATGGCCACGGCCGGGTGGGCGGCGGGGCATCGTTGCCCGTGTTGTTGTGCACGTGCGCCGAGTTGAAGCAATTGCCTGAAACATTCAGGACAATACAGATCAGTACAATATTTAAAAGTATCATGACTTGTAACTACATACAATGTATCTAACCTTTTCCCAATCACGTTGGCGTCAATAGCTAGTCTAATTGAAGGTACCAGAGTGCAGCAATATTAACACGCAACTGCCTTCTACCTGAGTGCCGCGTTACTGTGGATTGCCACAGAGGTTTATGTTACTCATTTCAAGAAAACAAAAAATTAAGCACAGGTATCGACTGGTGATTAAATTTAATTTATGCTGCAACTGTTAAAGATCTCAAAATAAGTTTAACTTAAACGGTACCAAATATAGTATCATTGGTGAATATCTGTTCAATGAGTCCTAACAAGATGATACAATCTTGTTTGTTTGAGGACTTCCTATGGCCACTATGGAGTCTTTTGGCTGCAGCATTAAACCAGCTCAATTGTATAATTTTATTGCACTGTGTTCGAAGTTACATAAGTATGCCATGTTTCAGCTTGATCAAACAGCATGAAGTGCTTCCAAATTGGATTTTTAATTTGAAACCGGAGTATACACATACAAACAAAGTAAGTGAACGATGAACGTGCTTTCTGAGCCACGGAGGAGCTAGGGATGGTCACCCATCTATGGACTGACCTCAATAAGCGTTGCATAACTTTGAATATCCTCCCGAGCGGCTGTTTTTACTTACCACGAGCGCGTATTCAAAGACTTGTTGCTACAGGGAAAATATGTAATCGATATAGACGGATAAAGTGCTTAACATTGTTAATATAAAACCGATGATATCCGTCTATTGTATCCACGTAATTACCAAAATGTTTCTAATCGCAAATGTGAAGGCTACAGGAAACTTATTACAGCTTAAAGTTGTCTAGATATGATGAACTAACTGAAAATATTGCGTATTGACGCTCTATGTAAACTTCCGGGCGTGTATAATAATAAAATTTATTTATTTTCTCCCACAAGATACATAGGTATAGCAAAATTTTTTTCAACAATATTTTTTGGTAGGGAGACAGGAGTCCATACTAAGAAAACTTGTGTTATGGGTCTCCTGGCCACCTTAAAAAACTTTTTTGCAATTCGGAAAAATCTTCGTAACTCAATTCGAAAATTGAACTTTTTCATAGGTAAGTTTGTACGGAACCCTCAATGCGCGAGTCCGACTCGCACTTGCCAGGATTTATCTTTAAATAAAATTAACTCATTTATAATTAAATGAGTAGGTACTTACATGGGCACCTACCTAAGTATCCGTATAGTAAAATAAATATTTCATTAATTTTTTCGATTTTTAAAACCTTATTACCTACCCCCCAACTAAAAACGAGTGCAAAAATAAAGACTTCTTGATTATAACTTGTTCGGTTTCGGACATAAAAACCAGTTTCGGTCAGACACTATTGCAAATACATCAATATGTATGATTCAGTAGAATATTCAATAATAAAACTATTTCCTCGTGTAAGAATGACAAACATAAATATCAGCGACCAGAGGCGTCAGTTTTAAGAACATTCCGTGGGTGTTCTGCTCATACCCCTTTTTATGATACGTTTATATTAACTAGCAAAGTGCGAAAGAGAAAAAAGCAAAAACATAGACCGAAATATTATTATAGGCGGGCAAATAAAAAAACTAAAACACATTCTTGCATCTAATGATTTACATTATTTATTATAGATATAATTTAATCAGAAAATAGCTTATAGTCGACTTTGCAGAAAATTAAAATTAACAGTATTAATAAGGCTGTAAGAGCGAGCGAATCACTCGGGGAAACCTAGTTCGACGTCTCGAGTAAGTTCAATTTTCTTCTTACCATTCTACAGATATAGATGTTTTTTTTTTATTTAAGTATAGAAGAAAAAAATATAAGAACAAGAGAAGCGAGCTTGAACATTTTAACTCAAAATTTTCTTGTATCAGATAAGATGTTACAGGGCGGCAGCAGGCTAGAGGACAGTAGTGCTTGTCTCAATTAAATACGGCAGGTCACTATGCCAATGATCGTGGGCATCCCCGAGCACCCACAGAGTCAGCGCCCCTTGCGGCAAACTTCTTCTTAGCGTATCGATGGCAAAACAAGTTTTTTTTTCTCAAATTAAATCTTTGCCTGGCCAAGTATTCAGCCACGGCAATAATATAATAATATTCCACAATTATTACACAACGCCGTCTAGTCCCCTAGCTAAGTAGAGCTAGTGTAATGAGTAATATATTTCTAAATACTATACATATAGATAAATTATACCCAAACACAGAACAAAATGGTCGTGCTTATCACACAAACATTTGTCCTGGGTGGGAATCGAACCCACGACCTCCGGTATGTCAGGGCCACTAACCACTAGCCCAACAGGTCAGTCATCCGCAATGCCTAAGTAAATATCCGTCGGCGAAATAAGTAAATAATTATATTGTCACCCTTTTCTGGAGTGGACTCAAAGATAAATTGATAAAATAATTATTATCTATTCTGATAGATGCTTTATCTTGGAATTAGCTGTACTTAATTGACGAGTCATTGCAATTCAATTTTTTAATCAGAATCTTAATGACACAAGACATTAATAACACACTGAACGACATGTGTAAATAGATAAGATAGCATGTTCAGTTACTTCGGGAAACTCCTAGACTTCTTGTCGTTTTTTTTAAAGAGTCTAATCAGTAACGGCCGGTTTCTGATATGATAATTTGGATGATAATTTTATTTTCTCAAGTTGGGGTTCTTTTTCAAGGTTGAATTGTACGATTGTTTACAACTAACAGAAAAGTTTACATAGCTCACAGAATAAGCAAGGCTGAAGAGGCAATGGACCAGCCACAGTAGCGATAGAATCGATGACTGTTCATGACTTATATTACTTTGCAGAATGGCTCGTGGCAGCTGGATGAAAAAGGCTGAGTTATACGGCGTGAGAATGGACAGGGCTATGTCTAACAGCAGACTGTAACATAATGATAATGATGACGACAGTTAGTTACTATAAATACTGGTATAGTGGGGCTTACTTCCGCATCCCCTATTGGGCGGCGGCGGCGCAGGGTGCGCTACGGGGTTGCGGATGTCGAAGGCCGAGTTGATGAAGTCGTTGATGTTGCTGGTGAGCCCCTTGAGTGAGCTGAAGGGGCTGGCGCCGCCGCGCGAGCCACGCCGCCGGTACGCCGCGCTGTTCACGTGTGACACGCATAGGCTCAGGAGTTCCTCCTTCTCTGGAAGTAGATGTGGTGGAAACATTCATTTAGGATTCGGATAGTGCAGTGGTTGATCTTTGCGCAGCGTGTCGCGGGTTCCATTGCAGCTCGGAAAAAATATTTGTATGGCCTACAAATAGTTGTGCTGAGTCTAAGTGTTTTGTGTATGTGAGTTTATATATTTGTGAACACACCAATGCGGAAATAATTTCTAGACTGGAATAACGTTTACGTTACGTACGAAAGAAAAGAAGAATATGGTATTGTGGTTTGGTAAGGTCTCTGTAAAATAGTAGAACTGCCCTCATCAATATGATAGACGATTAGATAGAACAATAGAGAATTCCAGGTAAAAACATATTTTTAGAACTTTGCAAATACTTTTATAGGAAAGTACTTAGAAAATATATGATGGATTTTATCAGAGTGAACTTGTCTGTGTAAACTTTGAAATATATACAATAGTATATGTAGATAGCGGCACGAAACTTGAGCGCTCCGCGAAAGAATCCCAGCGCTTTGCGCATCGTACAACATCGGCGAGCCAATAACTGTACAAAGATTGCACTCCCCGCCCCCGCATCTCTCTTCATACCACTAAAGAGACCCGATATTTCACTTCTGCGTGCTTCTGAGCAAATAGAACTGTAGAAGTCAGCGCTCAAGGTCCGTGCCGATATCTGTATGTGCAATATTACCATATTTTAAAGTACACATCTTGTCATAAACATAGCCATACAGATGGTCCAAAAGATTACATTTTCTTATTATAAGGATTATTTGTACATTTTGGTCAATTTCCTTAGAGGATGTGGTGTAAAGGAAAACCATAAATGGTAAATTAATGTTGCTGATATGGTTATGGTAACAATTGGCAACAAGACATGCCAATTTACACTCAGCCATGGGTTAACTAATCCTTGTATTGTGATTAGGATGGATAAGATGTACCTTCCTTTCCGTTAATAAATTTATTATTATTATTTTTGTTTCTCTTTTTACTTCTCAGCTCTTAGGCTGGTATTTAACTAAATTTACGGGCCAAACCAAGTAAATATAGCGTGCGGTGTTATGTGGTGGATGCGTTCTGAAGTAGACCTATTTCGTGTTTTCGTGTGTATTGTGTGTGTTTGTGTGTGTTATTTTGTGTTTCGTATTTGTAAGAACTTTCTGACAATGCGACATGTATTTGAGATGGCAGCTTTTTGTAAGGATATACATATAAAGCGTATCTTTAAGATTTAATAACTTTAGACTATGGAGGAGATGATGCGGGATGACACCTGTTGTGGAAAGGACGATAGGGACACATAAACCTTTTCTTGTCGCCATATTCTAGTTGTTTCCTCCTTAAGTTCTACGTATTTACAATTTTTTTCCGTTATTGTCTTCTGTATGCTATGTGTGTTGGGAACAACAATATCTATTAGGTAGGTTATTTTATTTATTTTATCCTGTAGAATGACATCTGGTCTATTATAGTGGATTGTTCTGTGGGTGAGAACAGCTCTGTCATAATACAGTTTATGTGTGTCATTTTCTAGAATAGTTTGTGGTGTGTAATTATAATAAGGGGTGTTTGTGTCCTGTATGAGTGCATATTTAATTGCTAATTTTTGGTGAACCACTTGATTATGTCTGTGAGTGTAGTCCGTTTGGGTAAGGGTTGTACTGGCTCCAGTGATGTGCTGAATGGTTTCTGGCTGCATATGGCACTTTCGACATTTATCGTTTGAAACTGAGGGATCTTTGGTTATAATATATATTTTCTATAGTTCTTAGTATTTATTATTTGTTCTTGTATCGCAATCATAAATCCTTCAGTTTCAGGGAATAAATTACCTATCTTAAGCCATTTGTTCGAAGCTAATTTGTGAACATGGGGTGGATCTAACGCATGAGGGTGCCTGCCATGGAGAACTTTCTTTTTTCAATTTTTTGGTTTTGTGGATCAGTGTTGGTAGTATTTTGTATATATTGATCACTTAAATTAAGAGGAGTGTAATTGAAATCATGTAGAGTAATAGCTTTGTGTATGACACTAGTGCAAGATTTTGTAAGGAAGAATGTTTTTAGCTTAATTATTTGTTTCTGCCAAAGGTGACCAATGTCAATTATGCCTCTCCCTCCATTCTGTCTTTTGATAGTGAGTCGCTCGATCGCAGATTTAGGGTGTAAGTTGTTGTGTTTTGTAAGTGTCGTGCTTGTGGTTCTCTCTAGTTGTTCGATGTCAGTTTTACACTATTTCATTATTCCAAATGAGTAGGTCAATATAGGTATGGCAAACGTATTTAAGGATTTTATTAAATGCTTTCCAGATAACTGTGTTTTGCAGACTGCGTTAATCCTCCTTCGATATTCTGTTTAATTGCTGAATGGTCGAGTCTTTTAAGTTGTTTGTACCCTAGATATTTGTATAGATCTGTTGGTTCCAAGGCTGCTATTGTGTCGGTGTCGTTAATTGTATAGTTACCCGATTTTATTTTTTCTGTTCTTGAATATATAATGTCATCCATAGAGATGTGAGATAATAGTGACTTTGGTGTTATGTTTAAGGTTGTACCCGACTTGATAACGGTGTAGCAAATGAGACAGGGGGTTGAGAGCGAGGCAAAACCACAGAGGGCTCAAGGAATCTCCTTGATAGATGCCTTTTCTTATAAATATATGTCGTGTTGTAAGATTACTGTGGCGATTATGTAAGTGAAGTGTAGTTTTTCAATATGACATTATAGTTTGCAAAAAGTGTATAACTATTGAATTTATCTTGTAAATTTCTAAAATTTTTAGTAACCACGAATGTGGGATACTATCAAACGCTTTTTGGTAATCTATATAGGTGCAATGAAGGTTCCTATTCTTGCAAGTTGCATGTTTATGGATGGTGGAGTCAATAATTAACTGTTCTTTGCATCCCATATGGCCTCGCCTGCAACCCTTCTGTTCTTCAGCTATTATATTGTGTCGTTCGATATGAGCGTTGATTTTTGTTGCTATTGCAGACGTCAAAATTTTATAAATAGTGGGTAGACATGTGATTGGTCTATATTGGGAAGGTTGTGTTGTGTAAGTGGTTTTAGGCAGCATGTATGTTATTCCTGTCGCAATTAATTCAGGTTTATTTTGTTGTCCTAATACAATACTTGTTAAGTTTTTTGCTATATATTTATGAAATATCGTTAGTTTTTTATACCAAAAATTTTGAATTTTGTCTATACCCGGCGACTTCCAATTATGTAACCTAACTGTAATGTTTGTGATATCAGACTCAGTTATCTCTTTGAATTCCATTTCATCTATTGCTCCCCACTTAGTTTCTTCTTCTGATATTCAAATAGCTTTATCATTGTTCTTCCCATATACTAGACCAAAATGATTCGAGTTGTTCTTTCGAAGCTATGTCTGTATTGTTATCCGTTATCGTGTCCCTGGGTCGTTTTTGTATGTTTCTGTTATATTTTTTTATTCATGGCAAATATTGCGTTATCACTTTTGCGCTGTTGTGCTTTTACGCATCTCCCAAGCCTATGAACTTTCAGCGCTAATTTCTGCTTTAATGTGTCTAGATACTCTTCAGGTTTTTTATTGTTATTTTCATGTCTAGTGTGAGTGGAATTAATTTTACATATGGCTTCAACTCTTCTAACTAGTTTTTGTGATCTACAGCCCCTAATATATTGTGTGAGCCTGCCACAATCTGCTCTTAATATCTTTTTCTAGTCTAAGTTGCCATAGTGGTTTGACATGGTCTCTAGATCTAGTATCACAGGTGTGTTCAGAAATTCTTAAATTAAGTTCTTCAGCAATAACAACCGCTGTGCAATAAATGAGGGTGTGTATGTCTATCAGTTGCATATCATCAGATAAGAACTTGTTTAATATGTTTTCATTAAACAAATTAAGCAAACGGAAGAGGTTAGGACTGTACTTGAGTTTCGGTAGTTTTGGTCGGGCTGCTGGATCCATCCCAGAATATTGTGCGAGTGAGGTTCTAAACTTGTCAAGTATTTCCTGAACATATGTATCTGTTACTAGGTTTGGATCCACAGCAACTGTCTCAATATCATGTTCTAGCGTTAAGGTTATAGATTCGGTTTGTGTGGAAGTGTGTGATGTTTGTGAGTGGTATGATTGAGATTCTACAAGTGGTTGTGAATGAGTGACTGATTGTTGTCGCTCTGACACTTTCGTGTGTATTTGCAGTGACATTGCTAGTGCCTCCATAATCCTATTCCTGTATTAATTGTATTCGTACTTCTTCTTTTAATTGATCTATTTCTTCTTGAGATAAGTTTATTTTTAACTATGGCCCCTTCTTTGATCCGAGACCCTTTGTTCAGAAACTGTAATTTCAGGATACTGTCGTGTAAAAATTGCATGCAATTGTGGTCTGTAGGTAGTTATGTCTGTCTCTAATTTAGTAATGAATAAGTGGGTTCGCATGATAAATAAGTTAACTTCTTTGCTCCATCTTATGCGAACTCTTGCTTTGCGGCCTTAGTGGACGCGGGTAAGATACCTTCCGCACAACATCCATGACCAGAGTGAATCGGACTGAATTAATACTTGCGATAGGGGGTGACGATGGTATGGATGGTGATGATCTACTAGAAGGAGTGTATGCTAGGACTATACGGTTCGACAGGGGTGTTTGCCCTGTCCGTCAGTCTGTCATCATCGTCAGTGATTTCGGCTGTAGCATCTTTATCGGTGGGAGCCGGCCTGCTCGACTCGTCACCGCTGAGGGTTCGCATACTGTGACACCCAGCGTCAGCTCCAGGTGCTCCCCGGCGATCGCCCCCGGGCAGCGGTCCTATACGTTAACTTTTTGAACGTGTCTCCATGTTGAATGGGTTTCCAGAGCCACGTTAGCCACGCCAGTAATTTCTCATTTGTTTGAATCACGAAAATTAAAGAATGTTTTTAAGAAATAATATTTCGTACAACTATAAATTGGATTTTTTTACATTCCTAGTTCTTGATATTATTTTAACATAAAATTTACATACTTTATGTAAGAGGGGTAATGTGTATTATATAAATATATATTACATACATATTATATAAGTATTTATGAAGATCAGCATGAAGGATTATGGGATGGAAGGGAACAACATGTTTCCTGCTGGAATACTTTTAGTCCAGTATAAGTAAGTTTTACATAGATAAATATTTCTAAAGCCAGTCAAGCCAGATTTTTTTATTATTTTTTCTCAGTAATTATAAAATAAAAATACTGTACCTAATTCTAAATATTCCCCTGTAATATAATATCTGTAAATGATTTCCATAGGTGTTTTTGTTCTAAATGAAACTGACCCATCTGTTAGAGGAGAAAGACCATTACAAATTGTTAATAAAGCTATCACATGATGAAAACAAACAAAGGTCAAAAAAAAAATATTATAAAATGAGACCAGGTTTTTTTAAGTATAAATATAAATATATTATATATTTTTTAAATCATTGCCTTATTACCTACATTCCTACCCCTACATACCTACCTACATATTACCTACTCCTGTATTGTGGTTGCATTCACAAACATGTAAGCTCATATACACAAGACACCCCTCTGTAGGCCAAATATTTGTTCCATGCGAGAATCATACCCGCAACCCGTACAGTGCAGCATCCAATTGCTTAACCACTGCACTAACCATGCTGTCAAAATGCATTGGTAAGGCATGTAAATAAATGAAAAACTCATAACAGTATAATAATGTCTTGAGTAAAAATGGTAATTAGAGATGCAAGGGGGAATGTGACATGTTTCAAAATTGTTTTTGTTTATTTTTTATGTGGGAAAATCATTCAAATACATCTCTCGCTCTTGGGCGGGGCGAGAGGGTGTGTGATTTGACTTTGAAATGAAACTTATTTTTTAAAATCAATTACTTAGTACTATAAATAATGACGTTTGCACTTGAATGAACAGATTTTCGGGTCTCAATCGAAGTGAGGGGCTGCACGTGACCATAACAACAAATGGCCATTTTGTTACAACTTATTTGCTACAATAAAATTTTGTTTAGAGTCAACGCTACATTTTTATTCTTTGCATTTTATTTGCCCTAAATTACCTACTTTCACATCTAATTCGAAAATCATCCCAAGGAATTTTGCTCCCAGAATAAAAATAATTATCTTGTGCCCTATTTTAGAATATGGTATACATTTGTCAAGTTTCATAAGAATCTATTATTTATTTATTTAAACTTTTATGTACAATAGTGGTAATGCAACAAGGCATTCTCTACCAGTCAAACTGTGTTAACAAAAAGACTAGACACAAGACTGTGGTAGGTGTACACAATCATCATCATCATCATCATCATAATCTTCCTGCCCTTGTCCCGTGTTATTTGGGGTCGGCGCAACACGTTTACTTCTTCCATTTTACCCTGTCACTTGTCATACTGTCACTAACTTCCTTTTCTTTCATATCACTCTTCACACAATCCATCCATCTTTTCTTTGGTCAAATAAATTCATAAAAACATTAAGATGTAAAGAGATATTTTCGCATTTGAAATATTACTAGCTTTTGCCCACAACTTTGCTTGTTAGAATGGCAGTTATTGCAGATGTGAAGTCTGAGTTGAAGTCAGATAAAAAGTAGCCCATGTCCTTTTTTTGATTCCAGCTTAAACTACACCGAACATTAAAATTGGTTTAGGAGTTTAACCATGAAAGTGTAAAAGACAGAAAGATATACTTTCACATTTATAATATTAGAATACAAAATGGGTAGTGGAAATCAAGGTTATATAAAACATAAACATGTTTGATTTGTAAATGAAGAAAGTCACAGTAACATTGTGTGTAAGTAACAGTGCCATTGGAAGCCTGACCAGATTTAGCTGGGGAATGGGGAATTACCATTTTAAAATACATTCCAGGGCCAACCTTGAAATATACAGCTACAGACATACCCACACACACATACACATACACTTAAATCTTTGTGGAAGCCCTTTAAAGCAAGTCACAGCTTTCAAGTATCTGGGCCCCTGGGTTTCTGAAGACCTCAGAGACAATCGAGATATTGAGCGTGAGCGCACAATTTTGGCTGTCCGCTGCAATGTGTTGGCTCGCAGATTTGCGAAATGCTCGACTGACGTAAAGGCAACATTGTTTAGAGCGTATTGTCAGTCATTTTATACATGCAGTCTGTGGGTCAACTACACGCGGAGGGCATACAGTGCTCTGCGTGTTCAATACAATGATGCTTTTAGGGTGTTGATGGGGTTGCCGCGCTACTGCAGTGCATCAGGTATGTTCGCAGAGGCAGAAATTGATGGCTTTCATGCCATTATGCGCCAGCGATGCGCCTCCATCATGCGCAGGGTACGCGTCAGCCCCAACATCATCCTGAAGACAATAGCGGACAGGTGGGACAGTCCCATACTGGAGCATTGGGTACGCCTGCATGCCCCTGTGGCGTATAATTTATAAAAACTTATTTCCGGTAGCTATAAGTACTAATACTAGTTTTTAAGTTCTGTGTATACTAACCAACTATGGACTTTGTCCAAAATATAAGTTTTTTTCATTTTTTTATACCCACTTTATCCTTTCGAGTACAGTAATTAGAGACATAATAGAAAGACAATGCATTCGCTTGGGGTTTAATGAATTAATAAATGTGTCATGATATTATGTGGATGTGGTTGGTGTATTAAGTACATAGAAGAGAAGCCCATTTTTGTGATAGTTTATTTATTTATTAAAACTTCATGCAACACAAAGGTACAAAGGCGGATTTAATGCCTTAGGCATTCTCTACCAGTCAACCAAGGGTAGTGAAGAGAAAACATGGTAGGTGCATAAAAAAAAGAAAAGATTAATAGGAAATCAAGGGAACAAATGTATATTAATTATATAAAATAAACATACATAAATATTTAATATAATATAAACTTACATATATATAAATATATACACTTAGTTGAGTTGTAGTTGTTGTTTATAGTTTACAATGAAAAGAAATCAAGGTCAATATATTGTGAAAGAAGAAAGCACTTACACAATCTTTCTTATCAGTTATTTTTTTATTTCTTTTTATGACCCTGACTTTCAATACAAAGATTGCTGTTGTTCAATGATAAAATGCTTGTCCACAATCTAGAAGACCAGAATAATAGCTCAAATATCACATATATAATGTGGTGTGTATCCTGTCAGACTTAATTATAATACCTTTGATGGCCAATGATGGAAAGTGTGCTAAACACATTAACAAGTTTCATAAAAAATTAGAAAAACTGTCATATTTACTAATAAAAGAACTAATCATTGGTGAAAACACCAAATTGGCAATGATTTGAATAAAAACAGTGATTATGTTAGAATCAATGTTTAGGTTTAAATATCGACTTTGGCTACAGTCCAGTCATGTGAATGTATTAAAAAAAATGACAACAGAACTGAATATATTACAATTAGCATACTCAAATGAAGTTTGTTTTGGCCAGGATACTACTGTTAAGCGGTAATCACGTATTGGTTTTGAGACGTACCGACGCATCCCCTGGTGGAGACGTTTTGTCGCTGCAGGAAACACTGCAGGTCGCGCACCTTCAGGTGCGCGATGGCCTGCCTGGTAAGCGGGCGGGTGGACAGCACCCGGCACGGCGCGCACATGGCGCCGCCGCCGCGCCTCAGGCAGCTGCTGCAGTAGTAGCGTTCGCACTCGCTGCACGCTCGCTTGCGCTTAAACATGCTGAACTGCACCGCGCAGCTCTCGCAAGGCATCTTACAGCACCCGCGTCCCTGCACTAACGTCTAGCATACTCCGCGCCGCGCACTCCACTACTCCAGTTACGTCACATACACATTACAGTCACGCGGACACTACTGCATTTAATATTTTTTTATGAAGATTATTAGACATTTGGTATTTTTATAACGTATTATTTATGTAAAAAATCAAAACATATGAATGACAAACCTGCCATCATGAAAACCACGTTCTCGTCTACGCAGTTTTTACAAAATCTATGGAGACTCATTTCATAAGGCATAGTTATGCTTTACCAAAAAATATTTCAGATACATCAGAACATATTTTAGGAAATTTATTAATTTTGTATAGAAACACCACTGTTTTAATAAAATGACAATTTACAGAAACTTTTTGCTGAAACAGAAATGCGTGTAAAGGAGAATAGTAATATTTTCTTTTTTCTATAACATTCCTTGCATGACGCAGAGATGAAAGATTATACAGCCTAGTACACGCAACACGCAAGAATCCCCACAGCCCAAACTGTTATCATTATTATTGATTTGATAACCATTTGTGGAGTGAGTGTGCGCTTACGTGCCATTAATTCGATGTCCTTTATGACAAGTATCTATTAAAATTAAAACCAAACCAGTCTTGCTATTTTGGTTCGACAAAGTTGCGACGACAGGTTCTGCTGGTTGCTTCTACTGATAAAGTAATTATGTACTGGTTCGAGGAATGTTGTTAAGATCGTGAACAACACAAATGTAGAAAAAAAGTTATTGTCTCTCTAGACTTGACTTTTCAAGTAGATAAGCTTAGTTCGTAGTTCGTGGGTTGACTGCTGGTAGAATTGAGTTCAATGAAAAATCTGCCCCATTACATTAATTGAAGCAATGCAGCATATGAAGTGAGATGAGGTAAGGACACAATTTATGAACAAATTGTTGCGAGTAGTAGCTAATATAATATAAGAATTACATTATCAAACGGTAAGCGTAGGTTCCGATATAAATTGCTTGTCTTGGTACATTGTACTTACCAACAGCTCATAACATCATGAAATAACAGGTTAGTCCCAAGTTATTAATTTTAAGCAGATGACACAAAAAGAGCATCGCTGAGGACAGGATTCGAACCTGCGCGGGTAGAACCCATTGGATTTCAAGTCCAACTCCTTAACCACTCGGACACCTCAGCTGTGGAAATTGTTGCCTAATTTATAGTTGTGTGGTGCTCAATATTGGGTATCGTTGTACAATGCATTCAAGATTAGTTTGTTCAAGTATGCGCTTTTAGAACCGTACAGGTACAGGCGAGTTTCATTTTTCGAATGAACAGTAAAAGGAATACGTAAAGAGCTCCACAGAGGGACGATGTCGCCTAATGTGTATACAGTTCGCCATTCGAGGCTAAAACGTGTGAAATGTGAAACAAACATGAGTGTAGTGTCGCGCTGTTTCGGTTTCTGAGGAACTACTATTTTTGCAACCGTGGAAATACTTTGAATTTACAGTTTCTATTTTTTTTCCGTGAATCAAAAACACAGGTTGGCTAGCTTGCTAGGCCAACTACTAAAACAGTTATACTTTTCCAGTTTGTAAAACAAGTCTCGATTTACTCATGCAAATGGTAATAAAGTACAAATGTAACCCACATAACTTGTCAGGTTTTTTATCATTAGGTATCCATCAAGAGAAATGCTCTTGCTGACCAGACTAGACGAACAGCAGAGTTGACGTAGATGTAAACTGTGAATTTGAGCTTCAAAAATGAGTGACTTTATCACGAGTTCCAGCTACTTGGTAGCCAAGCGAGTTAGTGGAGTGCACCCTTTGTATACCGTCAAACAAATGCATTGGCGAGTGCGCTCGGGAGTCGGCCCTACTCGACTGACGCACTAGCGCACACGACTGGCACGAGCGCCTGTAGTAATAACGAACGCAAATTGTCGCACAACTGCAACAAAATGTCGTACTTCTCTGTTGATCACCAAGTTTACTAAGTTACTCCGATTTGCTTAGTTAGGAACTTAAAAAAAAAAAATTATAATAACTTTATGTACTAGTTCTGTGTTTTTCTGTCTGACGTAGTTTAATTAAACAACTGTGCAAACATAATATTGTCTGAAGTCTTTATTTTGGCTTCAAATCTCATTTGTTTGTGGTAACGGATTATTTGAAACTATACTACTGATAGGTAGGGATAATTCTTTGATGTCGACTATGACCTACTTTCATAAAGAAAATTCTCGAAACTAGTCCTTAAGGATAAATACTCCGTCCTGTAATTACCTGTTGCCTTTGTTTTTTCAACAGTATCCGACTTCACAAGAATAAAGGTTTTCTGTGTTAAATAAAAACATGAAAAGTTAGTCGACAACCCTGTCGCAGTGAAAAGGCTGTGCCACTCGATAAATTTATAGTCTTTCACAATTTGATACTTTAAAATGAATAGGTAACTAGAAAAAGTATTAAGGGAAAACGATCTTTTCTAGTCTTATTCAGCACCTTTATTTTATTGATAAGGGCTGAAAGCCTCAGTGTCGCCGGGGAAGTGTGATAAATTACTTTTATTTACGAGTCGTAGTTATTTTTCTAATAAATTACGTTAGTAAACAACATTACTTTTGTACATTAGACACAGTAGGTACCTAAATATATAAAACCATCTAATAAAGTAGGCTATAAAACCACTGGCTTGATTTTATGGAATTCATCAGCGTTTTTTGGACGGAGAAAGAAAATGAGGTCACTCAAGCGACAAACTCAACTTGCTATCTCTCTCTAAAGGTCGTCAGCCGCACACACGTGCATCAAAATAATATCACCCTGTAATGTGTTACGTAGTCATCTATTTACCTATCCATTATTTTATTGCTTGGTCGAGCATTAACCTTTTATGAGTCGAAAACAATCGGTTATAATGAAGCAGTTCCTATTTCCATTTATAAAAAATAAACTAGAAACTCTTCCGTCATTAATCTTTATTGTTAGAGAATGCGCGTGCGACTACAAAAGGCGTTATCTAGCTGTCATACGTTTACGTCACAATATGAGCAATGTGGTACTCGTAGACAGCGATTCAAAATTTGGCGCCTCTTACCACAGCTGAGGTGTCCGAGTGGTTAAGGAGTTGGACTTGAAATCCAATGGGTTCTACCCGCGCAGGTTCGAATCCTGTCCTCAGCGGTTCTTTTTGCTGAGCGATTTTTTTTTTATTTTGTGAACATTTCCTTAGATTCTATGTTAGTGTAAATTCTTAAAGAAAAACAAAATACATAATGCGTAGTAATTGTAAATATTCAATCACATTTTGTAACTTGCAATCTATATTTTTATATAAATAATTCACCTGTACGTGTGTTTGTCATTTAACTCCTCCTAAACGGCTCAACGGATTTGGATGAAACTTTGTGTGTATATTTGAGTGAGTCACAGGATGGTTTGAAAATACAATTGTAGCCGGTAGGTGGCGCCACAATCGGGTTCTAAATTTTTTTCTCGTGAAATCCTGCTTTTGAACAGTGCAACGTCTGTCGGGACCGCTAGTTAAACTATATTTTTTATGAAATGTAAATGGCACCGTGATACCTACTCGCTGAGGGTTATGCCTTATCAGTAGCATCATCAGAACAAATATTTGAGTTATCATTATTTTATTATAGACAGCTTTATGATAAACTATTAAATAGGTATATTAGTATTAAGTAGGTAGGTAGGTTTCGGAGATTTATGGTTTTGAACACTCAAGCTGACATATGGCACCTACATTTTATATTTTCAAGGAGCCGTCTTGATACATACACTACATCAAAATTCACTTAATATTCACCACAAATAGGCGCGAGCTTGCTTGGAATAAGTTATGAGGAAAATCAAATCAATATTTGGTATTATTGTGATTTTTTTAACCAAATGTGTGGATTGGTTTCCCCGAATTCATCACCCATGCGTTGAGCGTGATTCAACGGTTTCGTGAAACTATAGAGCTCAGCTCAGCCTGTTGGGCATCGGAGGGTGACCGCAATTATCTTATATTGCTCTACCTAGTATTCCTAATTGATGTTTAGTATTATCGCTTACGATTGGCGTCTTATGTAGGGGTATGGGTATTTTTAAAACAATGTTGACCAAGGAAGCAGCTGGTTGTTGATAACGAAGTCACTACAGTACCAGTACCTACCAGTTCGGCGCGAGTCATCATGGTTACGATTGATGATACATATGGAAATCGAGCGGTGTCTATAGTCTTTCTCTATATTACCTTTTTCATTATTGATTGGATCTTCTGCCTCACCTGATGGTAAGCGATGATGTGGTCGACGGTGGAGCACGCGTGCCTAGAAATAACTTAGATTAGGTGTGAACTATTGTAGCCTACCTTGGCATGTTTATATAAAGCTGCTTAGTTCAATTTTTATATTTCTTTGTGTAGTTGTTTCTGCTCCATCTAATATGCCTATGGGTTAAGTTACCTCATTGCGTAAAAAAATGTTGTATTTATAGCTTGCCATACATAGGGCTTGTAAGCGGTAAAATTAAGAAGAATACACGTCTTAGTGATAATATACACAGTGAGACGAAAAGTTGCTCATAAAATAAACCGGAGGTCACTTCCGAAGTCAGCAGCTACTTCAAATCCGAGTTGTAAGAGTCGGTCTTGACAAGAAATCTCGTCGAGAAGCAATCCTCACATCACTGGACATTTCCACGGTTGTTGACCCCTGCAAACTCTGGAAATTGAGGATAAGGAAACGTGGAAGTTATTCGCATTGTCGAGCGAAAACATACTCTATCTTCATAGTCGTAAAGTATTGATTTGATGTGATAATCTTCGTGTAGATGTTTCACAAGTCCCAGTCTAATATAAATTCTCATGAGTTGAAATAAGGTTGAGTTTAGCAAGTGCGGCAACATTTAGCAGGAAGTAGGTTAAGCACAAGTTATTTTTCACAGTTCCTGGCTAAACAGCGAGAGAGCGAAATCGCGGATTGAAACTAGGATAACTTCAGCACAATGTATGAATCGAAATGGTTTTACAGCGAGGATCTGCGCACAGTTGCACTCAAGCTTGCTTACGATCCGATATTTCTATCTTGTAAATTGGTCTGAAGCACAGGCATATAGCCAGCCTTTCACTATTTTACAGGACTTGATTCCGCCATCTTCTTTCTACCATCGGACAACCCGACGTAGGGCGAGTACCGACCCTTACGTTGTTGAAACCTTTACAGTCTAGACTTAACGTTTCACCTCGTCGTTTATGCCGCGTACCTACATCGATGGACTGGAACAATTTGCCTGCTGCGGTCTCCCAGTCCGATTATAATTTAGGTGTCTTCAATGGTTTTTTTTTTTTAATAAACTAGTACGCTTCACCATCAACGATTGTACCATCAGTTGAGATCGTAGTCAAGCACTAAAGTTTGCGTGGGCTTGCGGACGGCGAGCAATGGGTAGCTTGCCGTCCGGTCGTCCGGTAACCGTCCGGACTGAGCCCAAGTCGTCCACGGCGCGTACTGTTCCACACGCGCCTCAAGGGTGTAACCGTAGGGGCCCAGCAGGATCGAAGACTACTGGGCCCAAGAGTCTGCTTCTGAAAGGAAGACTCGGCCCTGGTATGAAAGACAACGAAGTAACAGGGTTTTTAGTCAGTAAAAGTCTGACACACCCTCACGACCCGCCCAAATGCTTGGGATGTCATTGGATGATTTTCCAACCGAAAAAAAAAGTTAAGCATTATAGTTTATATCATTTAAAAAAAGCGACATCTCCTTAGCTTCATTTCTTCTGTGGTTCGCAAGAGGTGAAGTATGCTCTATGAAAGGTTCAAAAATTTCAAACTTTCCAATTAAAAAGAAACTGAAGCGAACAGATCTTTTTTTTTTTCGGTGTGAAAATCATCTTATGACATCCCCCGCCTTTGGGCGGGGCGGGAGATAGTGTCAGACTTTTACTGACTAAAAACCCACTCCTGTTCCTTAGTTGCCTTCGTCCCAGGGCCCCGGGTTTCGTTTTCACACTACCCATGACCCCAGTAGGCTTCGACCCTGCTGGGCCCCTACGATTTGCTGACATCTCCCTGAGGCGCGCGTGCCAAACCTTCTATTTGGCCATGCTAACATAGCAAAATTTAACTTTTTATTATTATTGACTAGCTGACCCGGCGAACTTCGTTCCGCCTAATAGTCAATGAATGTTGTGTTAGCTAAACTGTCAAAGGATAACGCCATCCACTGAAATTACCAGAACCAGAAAAAAACATTTTAAAATGACATTTTAATTACAGATGGCGTTGTACTCGGTTTTTTTTTTCGTGAGCTTTTCCATATTTTCCGACCGTTTAAACCTTCCCTGGACTACATATATTTTAAGAACATAATTTGCCAAATCGGTCCAGCCGTTCTCGAGTGTTAGCGAGACTAACGAACAGCTATTCATTTTTAGGGTTCCGTACCTCAAAAGGAAAAAACGGAACCCTTATAGGATCGCTTTGTTGTCCGTCCGTCTGTCTGTCTGTCAAGACCCTGTATCTCTAGAACACGTGGAGGTATCGAGTTGAACTTAAAACCAAATACTCAGGTATGCGGTACCTTGAAGCCGTAAAAAATTAAACTTCTAAGTTAATGAAAAAAAAAGATACGATCTTATGTCGCAAGAAACGTAATTTTGACACTCCTATGGAAATCGAAATTCATAGGGTACTTCCCGTTGACCTAGAAGCCAGTTCAAGCCAGAAATTTGTCATGAAGCAAGGTCTTACAGCACAAGTATAGGAATAAATCTGAAAACTGAAAATTTGTAGTTACGTCATAAAAAAAATACTTTTTTTCTATTTGGAAAAATCTTTGAGACTCGATTCGGGAATTGAACTATTTACATAATTTAGCTTGTACGGAACCCTCAGCGTGTGAGTCCAACTCGCACTTGCCCAGTTTTTTATATATAGAAGATAGGCTCGCGTTTGACTCACGGTTTACTGACCTGATCGATGACAGAGGCTGGGCTTTTTCTAATCAATTCCGATCATCGAATCAAGTGCCATAATTTACTATATTTCAGATAATTGCACACTTACGGGACAGGCATTATTAGATTTAATAAATCAATGAAGATATGATATGTAACAGTGCTATGAAGCTAGATAGGTTAGTATTGGCACCGCTCGCTGTCTCCCAGCAACCTGTAGCACCAGTAGATATCTATTGCTACAATATTGACTTAGTACCGTTGTGGGCGATCCTCGACCAGCCAGCTCGAATGCCCACACTCCTGAGTCACGCAGCAGATAACTTTGTCTACTCACCTAAGTTGTGTGTACCTTGGGTTGGTTCAAATTGTTTGTTTTTATTGATATTTTTGCAAAAAAAAAATTGAATGTCTGAGGCCTGATACCTATAGTGGGACCATAATTACCGGCTGATTATGTTATGAACCGAGGTTGGAAATAGGTAGAGTTATTCATGTACTTGCATCGAAATGTTGATGTTAATATGGATCTCCAATGAGATGAGATTTCTAATGAAAAATCCCGTGACCAACAATATTACAAATAAATAATAATGAAAACCTCAGGGATAGATAAGACAAACAAAACAAGGATAATTAACATACAATTTTTATTAGTATTTTTCTTTGGAAAAAATCTCATCTCTGCGTCAACTGAGGCGTGGTTAACAAATTTATACACTTCCTCCTCCTCGTCATTAATGCATGAAGAAATTTTAGTAGTAGTAGTGTCATAAAAAAAATCTGTTCTTTAAAATTAATCTCAGGATTTGAGGCATTTCCACTTTATTCTTTCGCTGTATGAAAACTGTATAAGTACTTAAATACCTCTACCTAATTCCGACCGCGACCTCTAGTTATGAATGATACCTACGTATCTAATGCTCTATGAATTAGACCTTTTTTGAGTTGGGAAATTATCAAATGGCTCTTGTGTCCTTCAGTTGCTGTTTCCTATCTAGGACCACGGTAATTCTTTCTAACATTCCCGCAGCTCTAGCGGACTATATACCTAGTAAGACTGGAAAATGTCAAGTGAAGGACATATGTTTTACTTAGTAAAAGTCTGATACTCTCTCTCGCTTCAACCAGAGCGGGAGCAGTGATTTGATAATCGCTTACCTAAAAAAAGATACAATGTTTATGGACAAAGTATACGCTAGTTTTGAATTAATAATAACTACCGATAAGGAACTGTATCTTTGACTGGCTTCATAACGAGAATTATGGCGCCGCACAGACTAGCATAGTCGCCGCGGCGGGTGCAGCTAGGTAGCACAGTACCACCAAGTAAGTAAAACATATTTCAGATGACTCAACATGACCTCCATTAAGCCTTTGTGCTGCAAAATACAACATAGCGACACATTCTAGCGAATTTGACAAATTGTTAATGTTTAACTAAATAAATTGATGCACCGTTCGCAATTGCCGGGGACTTCCTGAAATCTGCTGACAAATGCCGAGCAATTTCTAATTGTAATCAGAACTTGATCGGGTAATCTTTAACTGTTGTTATGTAAGTTTTTTTTGATGACACAAATACCTAATTGATTGTGACGGAAGATGTGTACGACTAGTTGCAGCGAATTATCAGTCTTTTCATTTAATTGTAACCACTCTAGGAAAAAAAGGAGGGTGAAGGGTGGTAGCAGGTAGCTTTCTGTGTCTGCTCACTCTCGGGATAAAGTCGTGATTTCATGTCTAGAAGTCCCCCGTGGTTTCACTTTCTCCCGCGTCTCTGGTCACTGGTCTACAGGGCGCAGCGTCATCATACATAGTCTTCTTCGATAAATTGACTACCCAACACATAAAACTGGCCTAAGGGGATGCAACTCGACACACATTTTCACTGTTTTTCACACAACCGCTCTTACGCGATTATGACGATATTACACATTTTTCATTAGATATTTTGGAAACACAGTATCTTGTGGATATTATCTAGGCTTCTATTGAAATCAATTTATAAATTTATGTAAAACTAATCCAGTAAAGATCTCTGAAAATCTGTTATTTTACATGAACACTTCATGATTTACTTAAAAATTAAAAAAGTCAAAAATGTATAATAATAGAAGCCTTGCAAATTTAATCAAGATTCTGAACGACGAAAATTTTTTTCAAAAACTTTTTTAAAGGGTTTTAAAAAGAACACGTATTTCCTGGAACAAGTTTTGTGAAATATTGGAGTAAATCAGGGGTTTACCGAATGCCAAGAAGAGTTTCCTGGCGTTATCTCTCTTTTTTTGCATTGCATCTTCAGCAAACATCGCGTTGGATTGCGTTAGATGAAGCAACAAGCTTTTAAGCCATGCTCGATGTTGACGATAGGCGAGTGGAAAAGGAGCCCAGTAGTTCCTGAGACTACGTTCAAACAAACAAACCAAGTCTTCAGATTTATAATATTAGTACCTCTATGCAACTATTGTAGATGTTAAATGTGTGGTCACCTGTTTTTATTATGCAGTAGTATTAGCTTTACGGAGCTCCAACTCGATGAGATCTTCTCCAATAGAAGCTTTAAAGAAGGTAGGTAACTAAAGCTTTTAGAATAGGGGTTGCAGCTTCATGACATCTTGTCGAGCTCAGATCAAACTCAATTGCACAACAGTAAAGATAATTTGTGCAAGTTTCCATTAGCTTTAGTCTCTATTTCTGTAGAGGCGACCTCCGACCAGCCATAAATGTTTATGTCCTTACGAGCATACATCATATTGTGTCATTGGTTACGGTGAAATATGCAGAGTATTCAACACTGTCCAGAGCCACCAGGCACCTGACCCGAGCTATCCGTGAACTGTGACATTTGACACGGGTGACACGCCGCCATGACACTATGATTGATGGCAGGCGCATGGGCAACTCAGTGGCGTGTTGACACTATCCAGTGAGGGCTGTGGGCGTGGTGAAGATAATAAACGAGTATGTTAGGTAATGTTAGTGCTCGCTAACTATGACCTATGATTAATTGTTTATCTACCACAGGTCTGGAAAGCGCTGAATGTACTGGTGTTGGGCTACGTGTATTGTTAACATCATTAATTAAAAAAAAAAAAAACTTAATATCACGCCGGTATGCTCTGAAGGCGTAGGCAGATGTGTAGAGTTCACCCTGGTATACTCTTATTTCACTAATAATGTTCAATTTGTATGTTAACATTTCGGCCGTAATTTTTTAGATACCTACCTATAGGAATGATATAATACCCATAATGACTCAAATTAGGTACACATCACTTTGTGATTGGCAAATGAAATACGTATAAGTAGGTACCTACCTAATGGGACTACCTTGGAGTTATAACTTAACCCAACACAAAAATATATCGAGATCGGTTCATAAACAGACAAATTACGGTCGGTTCGGTGACCCCAAATTACATGCAAATTGAACATAATTAGTGAAATGAGAGTACACCAGGGTAAAATCTACCTACACACGTATCCCTTCATACATAATATAACCTCAAAAGAAAAAAACGGAACCCTCATAGGATCACTTTGTTGTCCGTCCGTCTGTATGTCTGTCTGTCATAACCCTTTATTTCGATCTCTACTCAGATCTGCGGTCCTTTGAAGCTGTGAAAAAATCAAACTTCTAGGTTAACGGAAAAAAGATATGACCGTTTATGTAGCAAAAAACGTATATTTCGACTCTCAAGGGAATCAAAATTCCCTTATAATTACTTTCCGTTGACCTAGAATCCTAAAATTTGGCATATAGAAGGTCTTGTAGCACAGGTGTAGGAATAAATCTGAAAACCGTAAATTTATTGTTACGTCAAAAAAAAAAAAACATTTGTTTTGATTCGGAAAAAATCTTCGAGAATTAAACTATTTACATTGGAAAATTTGTACGGAACCCTCAGTGCGCGAGTCCGACTCGCACTTGCCCAGTTTTTCTTTATATAGCCTCTCTATTATAATGTGAATGGAAGAACACTGTAAGTATACTTGGAATTCTTAAATTATAGTACTTTCATTTTACGACTCACTTTTTTATTATGATTTTTTATTGTGCTTTTGGGTATAATATTGTCTGGGTTTACACTAGCCTTACATAATATCTAGTAATACTGTAATATGGAAATATTGTAACATAAACCCTTTTTTTTAAAGAGTAACCATGGAGTTTCTTGCAAGTTCTTCTCCATAGGAAAAGACTAATTTCGGACAGTGTACTATCTTCTGACGTTTTATAAGTGTACATGTAGGCGTATGTGAAATAAAAATATATTACATTTTTGAGACAGACAGACAGACAGACGGATGAACAATAAAGTGATCCTATAAGGGTTCCGTGTTTCCTTTTGAGGTATTGATCCCTAAAAACGAACTAAAAAGAAAAACAATCATAGACGACAGTAAGCCACAAACTCACGTATAATAAAATACATTTTTACACAAAATTGACTTGGACTACAACAATTTACCTGCTGCGTTCTCTTTATCTCGGTAACGTGTAGAGGTATCGAATTGAAATCAAAACCATATACTTCAATCTGCGGTCGCTTGAAGCTGTGAAAAAATTAAACTTCTAAGTTAACGAAAAAAGATGCGGCCGTTTATGTTGCAAAAAATGTATATTTCGACAATTTCAAGGGAATCAAAATTCATAGGGTACTTCCCGTTAACCCAAAATTCTAAAATATGGCATAAAGCAAGGTATAGGAATACATCTAAAAACAGTAAATTTGTTATTACGTCACAAAAAAAACTTTTTTACGATTCAGAAAAATCTTCGAAACTCCATCCGGGAATTGAACTGTACATAGCTAATTAAGTTTGTACGGAACCCTAATTTGCCCTTTTTTAAAAAATAAGCTTCAAGTCCACCAAGCTGTAATAAATAACAAATAAAAAGTTTTGTTATTTTACAAAAAAGTTTATTCTATTCTATTCAGGGGTACAGAAAATTACAGAGGATATCCTTCATCCAAAACATTATGTTGTGGTGAGCGAAGCTGAGAGCAAAAGTATTTAATAAATAATTTTAATCTTAATTGGAACCGAATAAACTGCGAAATTGTGCTGAAATATTTTCCACAATTACTGTTGCCCAAATTTTCTTTAATTAATGACTATATATACCTGTAAATAAACATACGAGCCTCGCAGTGGCTTCTAATTTAGAGAGGCGAGGAACCGGAGAACATATAATGGTAATTGGTAGCAGTTTCAGTAGGTTTCAGTGAATATTTTCAAATGTTTGCTGGGCGGCCGTCACGCTAGGCGGGCGGTGCTGGGCGGATCGATGCAGGCTCCTGGACCGTAACAGGCACTGTACAAGATTGTGCAGTAGATTAACTACAACTTTTTCTTCGTTTTTTGTGCTAATATTGGATGACGGTTACCATAGCATAGCATAGTATAGCATGGCATTGCATACTAGTGTTTTTTGAATTTTCCCACGGCTGGGACTCAGGTCTCCTCTCTAGGAGAGGGCATGTGCCCAATGCGGGTTAGTGAATGTCACATGTCTTCGATTTTTTGGTTCTAGGACATGCCGGTTTCCTCACGATGTTTTCCTTCACCGTTTTGAGACAGGGTTACCACGGTTACCATTTTTAACTTAATTTTTTATTACGTAAAAAAGATTCTTTGAAACGCGGGAAACATGAGCGTTTCCTCGAAGGATTCGGCCAAGTTTAAATGAAAAATTGTGCGACATAATAATTTATTCATTTAAACTTTTTCAACTTTGAACACTTCTTTTCGGTTCAACATATAAAGTTCGTATCTTGGTATCTCTTGGTATAACGGAAGTTTGAAAGTTGCGCCAGCGACTGGAAAGTTTTAGGGGAATCGTTTCTCTCTGTTAGTATGGTTATGTGAAGAGGAGGGATGAAACACATGTTACTAAAAGAGTTATGAGTATACATTTACGATGTTGGAAAATAGCAGATTCTGGACTAATTGTGCTCCATTGGTGTAATTGTTGCAAGGCGTTCCGGTGTGAGGATAAAAATAAATAAATAAATGTAGAAGGATGGAGAGGTAGAGGGACCACAGAAAAGATGGACGGGTCGTGTGAAGAGTGAAATGAAAGAAAAGGGAGTCAGTGATGTCATGACGGGTGACAGGACGGAATGGAAGAAAAAACCATGTTTAGGCCGACCCCAAATAACACTGGACAAGGGTAAGAAGATGTTGATATTAAGTTCGTTTTATTTGACGATCGCGTTGTATGACTGTGTTTCTATGTGGATGTGTGGGTTGTATTTATCTATCGTTGGTGTCTAAAAATAGGGCAACACTGCATGGCCCTTGGTAAAGAAAAACAGAAATATGAAAGGAGAAAGAGAAGGCCTTTATCCTCGCACAGATGCCTAGGGAGTTATATAATAATAGCTAACTACACTAGTTACTTGTACTAGCACAACACAAACACTTAGAATGTAGGTACGATATTTTGATTTGGGAATAAAAGGGTTATTATTATTCATCGTTCTGAAGATTGCAGTAAGAACATGTACCACTAGACCTATATTTTCAAAGTTTGATGACTCATAACAAGATAATATAATTTTGATTATCATCATTTACTGCATTGCTTGCTGATCTATTGTCTTGTGTGCTATTCATCTTCACATAAACAATATGGAATTTCGCTTATTGCATCACCTGCGGTTGGCAGGCACACATTCGATCCCCGATGACACGTCTCACTCTCAACTGTGCTGACCTCAGCGTTGCTCAACGTCGCCATCAGCGCGACTTCTAAACTGGTTGTTATTGATTACCAGGCAATAACATCTAACTAGTGACGTCTTGGGTTTTCTAGATGAATGTCTGATGGCTTGTTTGAATATTTAGCAGTGTAGTAAAAGGCCTACATTAAAAAAATATATATAGGTACGGGAAATACCAGAAACAAACCATATTTGAAAATTGATAAATATTTTAAAGTGTTTTCCATCATTTAGCAGGACCCTACCTACTTGATGGAAGAATATAAGAATAATAAAATAAAATATATCATTTATTTTCAGTCATCATGGCCCATAGATACATACCTTACAGACTAACTTATATATGTATAGAGTAAATACAAGTAATCGTCAAAAAAAAAAAAATATAATGTCATCTTTGCATGTATGATATTTGGAATATTCCAAGGTCACCCCTTGATGAGCTGGTGCCGGAAGTCGTTTGGCGATTCCCGGTCACCGTAGGCGCACGCTTGCGGATGACGAGCAATGGGCAGCACGCCGTCCGGCTGTCCGGTAAAGACCAGGCGCGTCTTCACAACTGAACGGGCCGGATGCTTGCTAGGGCTGCGGGAATGTGTTACCGTGATCTGGAACGCTAATCACAACTGAAGGAATATACGTGGGTGTTGGTCAGTAAAAGCCTGACACGTCCTCTTGCGTCAACAAGAGCTGCAGGTTATCCTCGAAAAAGCCCTTGATGAGCTGAGTGATGTAATGCTTAACTTCACCTTCTGCTATCTTACAGTCACAGTGGCCAGTTGGAGCTCCTTTCAGCCTCACACGTGTTCCGTGACCTGACTCAATCAGATCCACTATGAAAATATAAAGCAACTAACATTTATATTGTTTTCAATTCCATTTCTGTTTACCTTCAACAAATACGGAACAGCTTTCGAACTAAAGTACCAATGGATTGCGGAAGGATTTCACAAGGGTAGTATTTTGGTAGAGGGGCTCACGTTTGGAACGAATATAATATTGAATATGGGGTTCTTTGAATTTTGACATAACTTGGTATCATGAACGTTTCAATGTGATTTGTGAGTCGAAGTCAGTTTTCTAAACGAGTCTTTCTTGTACATCTTCTCAAGTCTCTCGTTTTTCTGCTAATAATTGCAAGTGAAAGATTTTAGTTTTTCAGATTTATATTTAACTAGCTTCTGTCAGTGTCTTCGAAAGTAGAAATTTATCCTAAGGGAACATGTTCTCGCAATAAAAAGTAAGTATCCTATGTGCTACTCCAGCACATTGTCTACCCGTGTACCCAATGCCATCCAAATCTGCTCAGCCGTCAGAGCGTGAAGAAGTAACAAATATACACACTTACAAACTTTCACATTGATAACATTAGGGTGATTTCATTTATTCATTACATAATTTGAAACAAGAAACTTTCCGGCTACATCCAGAATGCATGATTTTCTGAGCTCAAAACTATTTACAGAATGCCGTCCCTCATATTTTGCACACCAACTCCAGCCAGCGCCCGGTTTGTAGGTAATTTTACTACTGATAATGATTTCTACCATCTTATTTTTTTGAATGTAGATCGTGTTATCAAAGCAATAAAATTTAAAATGATGCATCATTCAGCAAGCACACAACTTATTTGATTTAACGAGGTCCGATAGGTATTAATCATCATAAAAATGTAACAGACGACTTGAAGGTAAAAAAGCTAAGAGGCTTATGTACCGTTGTGACGCCAAGACTCCGGGAGCCCAATCAGCGTAAAAATAAAGCAATTACGTCGCGAGGGTTAACGAGCGACGAGCGACGCCGCGCGCCGGCACTAGTCGACACTTTAGGGATCCTCTCACACTGTGGCAGTCTTAGAAATAGCCTGCTTGATGTTATTCCGATAATAGATGAGTCATTATAAAATAATTTAGTTGGTGACAAGATATGCATAGACAGAGGTGTTGTGAAGTATGATTCGTGAAAACGATATTTTATAGATAACAAAGTAGATAATATATGTATAATAGGCAGATAGAAAAGTATAGATAAAGATATAAGTGAACCGGTGAATTAGCATAATTTTATGATTTTTTTATTGTGTGTGAAAGTGTTTTTTTAAATCTATTTGCAAAATAAATATCATTTAGTTATTATTTTTTATAGAATAAAAAATGGTAACTATTGTCCTTGTATACTTACAAAAAAACCTCCCTGAAAAATAACTAAAATAATTCAATGGATTCATTATTGTGGCCTGAAGCTGCGGATAATTCGATGGAGTCACCGCAGCCCTGGAACGTAAAGGGTAACTTAAGAAACACGGATGGGTTCAGTAAAAGTCTGTCAAGTGGTAATCTTTCTCGCTCCACCCAAAACGGGAGAATTTATTTAATGGTAAAACTATGGTTCACAGGGCCCACTCATATTGGACTGTAACAGGAATTTAGTTTGTGTTTTTCACCCAAACATAATTAATTGGTATATAGAAATATTGGCAGGGTTTTTAATGAGTCGCAAGTCTGCAACCATCCTTAGCACTCGAATATGTAGCCTCACGAGGGTGAAATAAAACTTACTGTTACATTTAGCGACTTGTCGTAAACGACATGTTCGCCGGTCGGACGGCCGTCCGTTCCGGTTCGGTCCGGCGGCCGGCGCCGGGCAACCCGTTATTATCATTTTATTAATAGTTGCATGTTGTTGCAACATGTTGGAGAGCTGCATGAGTTGTCACCTCACAGCCTCTTCGCGTCGCTCGGAGCCAGACGAGCGTAATCTCTGTATTGACAGCTCTGTAATTATAATTTATGAGCGTGTATGTATGACTTGGAGATTACTTTGTTGTAAGTACATTGAATGTGTTTAGTTTTCCTTTATGCTTTTGAATTAAAGCATTCTGATATTAATTGAGGTTTGAAAGTTCAGAGATTAGTTTTTTGAGGGTGATGAGGCGTGTAAATAGCCTCACCTGAGAAAGGGAGGTGTTTTAAGACAACCAATATGGCGGTGAAAGAAAATTTAAATTACGCAAAATTAAATCCCTGTTGACGATTCCTCTGAGACACCAATACCCACAACATCTATTTGCAGAAATAAAGCCCACGTACCTTGCTAATCCAGGGACCTCACTTGAAAGCAGGAAGGCGCCTCGTTCACGGGTGCGTGGTCGCTTGGTGGGCTGCCGGCCGGCGAGCTAACTTGGTTCATCCACCGGTGGACTGGTCAGAACTCGTGAAATCAACACTGCACTATAAGGTCTCAATGTCTCACAGTAGCAGATACACTTATCACACGAGAATTCTCAGGTTTTCAACATATATGGGATTTCTATAGCGGGGCGGAATGCGTTCGACGCAAAATCGTAATCGGAAGTGGAGACCATTTTTTCTTAGCGGGAAGACGCCCTCTATCGGTCTTTAGCGAGCGTCTCAAGGGAGCATTCGATACGTCAACCAATGGGCGCTGCGGTTGTAGATATTGGTGAATGGAATCCTCAACAGAGACTCAATTGACTTACTTTTTTTCTAAACTAAGTAATGTTTTTAATAAAGTGCGGAGAATGCGGGAAACGTAACTAATTTATATTATTTATTCTCTAAAAAACATATACACATTGAGAACAGGCATTGACGCTTCACCATGCTCCCCCCCTTGGAAGGACGCAAGTGCTTTCAAAGGGAAAGGTGAAAATTGTAAAGATTTACTGACCTAGATCATGATCAGAAAGTCTAAGCTTTATCACTAAATGCGGAAAATAAAAATTATTTAGAATACTAATCCTAAACCTTAAAAACTACGATATCGTTAAAATGAAATTTTATTGCGTTGGAATAGGATATAGTTTTGTGACAGAGCGTTTAAAATTACCAAACCTTGTCCTCACCATTGCAACGCGAGCGACATTGTCAGTCCCTTTATAAACCTCAATTATGACTCCTAATGGCCAACACAGAGGAGGCGAATTGTCCTGTCCCACGAGTACGACAGTTCCAACTTCTACAGGCTTGTCCGGAGTTGCCCATTTTTGCCTAACTTGCAGCGTATGCAGATACTCTAGATGCCATTTCTTCCAGAAGGATTGTACCATACTATCTAACAACTGTTTACGTTGGGACAGATTTAAGCGCTGACCAGACAAATCGGCTGCCGGCAAGTACTGCAATGGAGTCGACATCAAAAAATGAGCGGGAGTAATAACTTCAGGATGCGGATCAGAAGACAACACGCTCAGAGGGCGTGAGTTCATAATGCACTCTATTTGGATGAGTACAGTTTGTAACTCTTCATAAGTGAGAAGTTGATTTCCAATCACTCGATAAAGATGCGTTTTTAATGTTTTTATATTGGCTTCCCACATAGCGCCAAAATGTGGGGAGCGAGGTGGAATCATTTTCCACTTAATGCGGCGAGCTGATAACTCATCTAAAAGAGATGAATTGAGGTTTGACCTCATTAAGAAATTATAAAGTTCATCTAGCTGAGCTTTAGCACCAACGAAATTGGTAGCGTTATCCGAATATAGACAGGATACTGGCCCTCGACGCGAGATGAAACGTTTAAACGCGGCTAAAAAGGCGTCGGTAGTAAGTTCAGAGACTAACTCTACATGGACAGCCTTGGTTACCAAACACACAAACAAGCAGATGTAAGCCTTCTGAGCGTGTTGACCTCTGCGACGAGAGAGAGTTATGCGTATGGGACCAGCATAATCCACTCCAGTATGGACAAATGCCTTTGATTCCGATACACGGTATTCAGGAAGGTCCGCCATCATTGGAGTGGGATGCGTCGGATTAACTCTAAAGCATGTGTTGCATTGTCGCAACTTGGACCTAATGACAGTCCTGGCATCTAGTATCCAAAATCGCTGTCGTAAAATAGACATAAGTAGCCCAGGCCCAGTGTGACAATTCATCACATGGTAATGACGAATTATCAAATCCACAACAGGATCATGTTTGGGAAGTAAAAAAGGATGCTTAGCATCAAAGGGAAGGTATGACTTTGAAAGTCTTCCCCCAATGCGTAATATACCCTCTTCATCTAAAAAGACAGATAAACTGTTAAGTTTCTTTGGTAACAATTTACCACATTTGATGAGCTTAATGTCATCTGCGAAATGAACAGATTGCACAGCACGGATCATAACTCGTTCCGCCGCTGACAATCCCTGAGGCGACCGGGGTTCACAATGAACCTTCGGTCTAGCGAATTTAAGTATATAAGATACGATGAGCAACAGCTTATCCCATGATGAGGTGCGTTGCGCAAGTTGACAAAGAAGAGGCAGTTCTACTTGCGTGGTCACAGTTAAGACATTTACCTTATGCTCGGGGAGTTCCCCACAGTCAGCGGGACAGAACGGTTTGACAGGCCAATCTTCAGGAGCACAACTAAGCCAAGAAGGGCCGCTCCACCAAAGATCATGTGACACCAACTGTGAAGGCAGTAAACCACGAGATAGGCAGTCGCTTGGATTCTCAACACCTGCTACGTGGTAGAAATGTTGAGAGCCCAGGTTCTCCTGACATTGAGCTACTCTATTGCTGACGAAGACTGACCAGCGATGCGGAGAAGAATGAATCCACGATAAGGCTATCGTGGAATCTGAAAATGCGTAAATCCCTACAATTGGAACACGTGAAGCGTAAGTATCGCGAACAGTCTTCACCAACTTTGACATGAGCACGGCTGCGCACAGCTCCAGACGTGCAAGAGTTGTGACCTTGGTAGGTGAAACCTTTGACTTCGCACAAAGTAAGCGAACTACGACACCGGACGGGCTAGTACAGTGTATGTAAATGGCACAACCGTACCCACCCATACTGGCATCGGCGAATGCGACCATACGAACACAACAATCATCGGTAACACCCACATGACGTGGTATCCGTAAGGAATCCAACAAGGGAAACTCCTGCATGAGAAGCGAAAAACGTTGGACGATCTCGTCAGGAGCGTCATCATCCCAACCGATATTGCTCAGCCATAACTCTTTGATGAGCAGCTTGGCGTAAAAGATCACGGGAGCGACTAGACCAAGAACATCAAATAAGCGGGCAACTATCGAGAGTATATTTCTCTTAGTACATTTCTCGGCTACTTGAGCGGACGTGAAGAAGAACTTATCCTGAGAAGGTTCCCATGAAAGACCTAGAACCCTGGACACATCATTGCCCTCGTGAAACTCGAGTGACTTACGATGTGAATCAGGTAGGCTGTTTAAAAGCGCGGGTGAATTGCTACACCATTTTACAAGGTCAAAATCGCCCGACTTAAACATTTTTATGAGATCATGCGATCGCTGTATAGCGTTCTCTTCGTTATTCACCGAATAGACCAGATCGTCCATATACAAGCTGGTCTCTGCTACTTTAGCCGCTTCGGGATAATGCGGACTGTCCGAGGCCAGCTGTCGCACAGTGCGCATAGCTATGTAAGGACTCGACTTCAGTCCAAAAGGTAAGCGGTTAAAAGCGAATGTCAACACAGGATCATTCTCACTGAATCGAAACAAAATGCGTAGGTACTTACGCTGCTCAACAGGTACGCAAATTCGTAAGTACATCTGCTTAATATCAGAATTTATAGCGATAGGAAATAATCTAAAATTGATTAAAAGAAGAAACAAATCTGTTTGTAAATTTGGACCAATATGGAGTACATCATTTAAAGATAAACCGGTATGAGTCCTGGCACTCGCATCCAATACAACGCGCGGCATCGGTTTGTCTGGCCGAACGACAGCGTGATGAGGGATGTAGTACCCGTCATCCGAAATGGCGGATTCGTCGACTTGACTTAAGTATCCATTATCTATGTACTCTTGGATCACTGCGTTATAATTTTCCCGCAACGTCGGCGATTGGCGGAGTTTTCTCTCCAGCGCAACCAGTCGACGGTACGCGGCGGTGCGGGAGTTACCTAACTCGGCGGGATCTTTACTAAAGGGTAACGCGACAGTGTAACGTCCCGCATCGTCACGTGACACGGTCGAGGAAAAAATATTCTCACATTCGGTTTCCTCAGGAGATAAAAAACGTTTATTTTCAACTTCTTCCAATTCCCAGAACTTTTGTAATAAATCATTAAGGGCTAATGCTGTGAAAGAAGAGCTAGGTAAATTTAAATTATTTTTACTATGCGGAAAATCACCCATAAGGACATACCCGAATGTGGTCAATAATGCGGGTGGCGCATTTGAACCTAAGTCTACCCTATTCCCCAAATAAATATACGGAAACAGTTGAGCGCCTAACACTATGTCAATATCTCCTGGAATATTCCAGCTTAAATCAGCGAGCGGAAGCGAGTGGAAGTCCACATGACAATCCCACTTAATATGATGCGAAGGTAGCTGGTCCGTAATGCACTCAACTACCAACGCGTGAATAGTATATTTTTGATGCGAGTATACGCGAGACTCGATATCTAAATTCACATAACCTATTATCGGCCGCGACACAGAACCAACTCCTTTGACAAAAGAATTATTCAAAGGAATTATTGCTAAGTTGAGTTTCCTACAACAATCTGTAGTTATTAAATTATTTTGCGAACCATTGTCAATTAAGCACCTAACTATTGTTTTATGGCCCGAACTATTATTATTCGCGCGCGCATAAACCTGAGCGGTTGATAACAAGACTGCTGACTTAGTCTTCGTATCTGCAGCTAATAATACGGCCGTGTTATGGGTCGGAAATGTTTGAGTAACATCACCCGAACCACAAGACGCCGCGCGGGGCGGGAGGAGCGCGGGAGGCGCAGCGGACAGCGGCGCCGCCAGACTGGACGCGACGACTACATTGCAATTCGTCGGTTTAACATCAGCTATATGCGGTTGTTTATTATTTTTCTCAAAATGTAATAAAGTATGATGGCGTTTTTTACATACGTTACAGACTGAGGTCGACTTGCAATTACTCAAACCGTGCGACGTGCTCAGACAATTTGCGCAACCATGTACGGATTTAATAAACTCAAACCTAGTTCTAGGAGTCAACGCGGATTGAAACTTAGCGCAGTTATACAAATGAACATGAGCGTTATCTTTACAATACGCGCAACTCGAGACGGAGCTTAGCGGAGCGGGAGAATTAGGCGATTGATTCACGACAAACGCTTTCGTTTGCGTGCGAGGCTCGCGAGATGCGGAACTATGAGGTTTATTATAATTATTTTTCGCGTTCGAATGAGATAAATTCGAGCGTGCTAATATCTTAGCCTGATCTTGAACAAAGCTAATTAACAATTTAGTTGTAGGTATTTCAACATCGCGAACGGAAAGTTCAAACGATTGACCAGTCTGTGAATCTATTTTTCTCATAGCGCAATGCAAGAGAATAAAATCCGCAAGATCCGGAATACCAAGTTGTTTCAAGGCAGAAATACTTGCACTAAATGTTTCAATGAAAGAATCGAGACTATTTGCGTTACACAAACAACTTTTTAAATCTAATATATTATTTAAATAGTGTATACCTAATGTACGCTTATCCTGGTATTTATTAACTAAGCTGTCCCATAGAAAATGATAGGTATCAGCCGTAGGTACAATACCGGCTGTAACCTTTAACGCGTTATGTGTAAGCCTACCTACTAAATACTGCACACGCTGCGAGTCAGTCAGCTGTTCATTGTTATGAATATTCGACTTGAACGACTCATAGAAAACAGGCCAATTCTCAGGTTTCCCGTCGAAAGATGGCAATGCGATTGGAGGCAGTTTTATTTTTAGTGGTTCAAAAAGCGTTTTCGAATTACTACATTGTGATAACTGAGATTGACTACTGTCGATTTTATTCCTAATACGCTTAATGCGAATAAACAAATCTTCAAAGGATTCTAAACAAGCATAGTCGGGACTCGAACCAGGTTTCAAATTAATGTTTATGTGGTTAATTTGATCGACATAAGATTCAAATTTGTCACGAATGTCGTCAATAGTTTCCGATTCAGTCATAAAACTTTCATTATTTCTCGAATCGAACGACGAAATATTTTTCGATAAATCATATAATCGATTAAGGCGTTTAAATAACAATCCTTTCTTTTCATGAAGGATAGTCAGCAAATCTTCCGGCTTTAATTGTTTCTCAGTCATTTTGATAAGTTAATATCAAGAGCAATATCTAAAAATATGCGCGGGTAAACTTATCAGGCGGTTTGCAATAGTGAAGTACCTACCAACTATGTGGCGGTGTCTGAATAAAAATAACTACTACGCACAAAGCCGAAATGATGGGTAACTACCTCCTATCGTATGTTACCAAAGTGAAATACGTAACACATTAAATTCTATGAAACAATATTGACAGATTTACCAAAACCTACGTAGAATCTATTGTCAATTATGTTTATGTTATAGCGGAAAGCGGTTTATAGGCAAGAATAATTTACCAATGGTTTACGTAAATATCTATAACCTATATATATCTATTATGATTTTCACCAAATATTACGTAAAAATCTAACCGGGAGCGGTTACCTATCCGGCTCGAAGGACCAAATAAATTATGATGAGGCGTGTAAATAGCCTCACCTGAGAAAGGGAGGTGTTTTAAGACAACCAATATGGCGGTGAAAGAAAATTTAAATTACGCAAAATTAAATCCCTGTTGACGATTCCTCTGAGACACCAATACCCACAACATCTATTTGCAGAAATAAAGCCCACGTACCTTGCTAATCCAGGGACCTCACTTGAAAGCAGGAAGGCGCCTCGTTCACGGGTGCGTGGTCGCTTGGTGGGCTGCCGGCCGGCGAGCTAACTTGGTTCATCCACCGGTGGACTGGTCAGAACTCGTGAAATCAACACTGCACTATAAGGTCTCAATGTCTCACAGTAGCAGATACACTTATCACACGAGAATTCTCAGGTTTTCAACATATATGGGATTTCTATAGCGGGGCGGAATGCGTTCGACGCAAAATCGTAATCGGAAGTGGAGACCATTTTTTCTTAGCGGGAAGACGCCCTCTATCGGTCTTTAGCGAGCGTCTCAAGGGAGCATTCGATACGTCAACCAATGGGCGCTGCGGTTGTAGATATTGGTGAATGGAATCCTCAACAGAGACTCAATTGACTTACTTTTTTTCTAAACTAAGTAATGTTTTTAATAAAGTGCGGAGAATGCGGGAAACGTAACTAATTTATATTATTTATTCTCTAAAAAACATATACACATTGAGAACAGGCATTGACGCTTCACCATGAATTATGATGAGGCGTGTAAATAGCCTCACCTGAGAAAGGGAGGTGTTTTAAGACAACCAATATGGCGGTGAAAGAAAATTTAAATTACGCAAAATTAAATCCCTGTTGACGATTCCTCTGAGACACCAATACCCACAACATCTATTTGCAGAAATAAAGCCCACGTACCTTGCTAATCCAGGGACCTCACTTGAAAGCAGGAAGGCGCCTCGTTCACGGGTGCGTGGTCGCTTGGTGGGCTGCCGGCCGGCGAGCTAACTTGGTTCATCCACCGGTGGACTGGTCAGAACTCGTGAAATCAACACTGCACTATAAGGTCTCAATGTCTCACAGTAGCAGATACACTTATCACACGAGAATTCTCAGGTTTTCAACATATATGGGATTTCTATAGCGGGGCGGAATGCGTTCGACGCAAAATCGTAATCGGAAGTGGAGACCATTTTTTCTTAGCGGGAAGACGCCCTCTATCGGTCTTTAGCGAGCGTCTCAAGGGAGCATTCGATACGTCAACCAATGGGCGCTGCGGTTGTAGATATTGGTGAATGGAATCCTCAACAGAGACTCAATTGACTTACTTTTTTTCTAAACTAAGTAATGTTTTTAATAAAGTGCGGAGAATGCGGGAAACGTAACTAATTTATATTATTTATTCTCTAAAAAACATATACACATTGAGAACAGGCATTGACGCTTCACCATGCTCCCCCCCTTGGAAGGACGCAAGTGCTTTCAAAGGGAAAGGTGAAAATTGTAAAGATTTACTGACCTAGATCATGATCAGAAAGTCTAAGCTTTATCACTAAATGCGGAAAATAAAAATTATTTAGAATACTAATCCTAAACCTTAAAAACTACGATATCGTTAAAATGAAATTTTATTGCGTTGGAATAGGATATAGTTTTGTGACAGAGCGTTTAAAATTACCAAACCTTGTCCTCACCATTGCAACGCGAGCGACATTGTCAGTCCCTTTATAAACCTCAATTATGACTCCTAATGGCCAACACAGAGGAGGCGAATTGTCCTGTCCCACGAGTACGACAGTTCCAACTTCTACAGGCTTGTCCGGAGTTGCCCATTTTTGCCTAACTTGCAGCGTATGCAGATACTCTAGATGCCATTTCTTCCAGAAGGATTGTACCATACTATCTAACAACTGTTTACGTTGGGACAGATTTAAGCGCTGACCAGACAAATCGGCTGCCGGCAAGTACTGCAATGGAGTCGACATCAAAAAATGAGCGGGAGTAATAACTTCAGGATGCGGATCAGAAGACAACACGCTCAGAGGGCGTGAGTTCATAATGCACTCTATTTGGATGAGTACAGTTTGTAACTCTTCATAAGTGAGAAGTTGATTTCCAATCACTCGATAAAGATGCGTTTTTAATGTTTTTATATTGGCTTCCCACATAGCGCCAAAATGTGGGGAGCGAGGTGGAATCATTTTCCACTTAATGCGGCGAGCTGATAACTCATCTAAAAGAGATGAATTGAGGTTTGACCTCATTAAGAAATTATAAAGTTCATCTAGCTGAGCTTTAGCACCAACGAAATTGGTAGCGTTATCCGAATATAGACAGGATACTGGCCCTCGACGCGAGATGAAACGTTTAAACGCGGCTAAAAAGGCGTCGGTAGTAAGTTCAGAGACTAACTCTACATGGACAGCCTTGGTTACCAAACACACAAACAAGCAGATGTAAGCCTTCTGAGCGTGTTGACCTCTGCGACGAGAGAGAGTTATGCGTATGGGACCAGCATAATCCACTCCAGTATGGACAAATGCCTTTGATTCCGATACACGGTATTCAGGAAGGTCCGCCATCATTGGAGTGGGATGCGTCGGATTAACTCTAAAGCATGTGTTGCATTGTCGCAACTTGGACCTAATGACAGTCCTGGCATCTAGTATCCAAAATCGCTGTCGTAAAATAGACATAAGTAGCCCAGGCCCAGTGTGACAATTCATCACATGGTAATGACGAATTATCAAATCCACAACAGGATCATGTTTGGGAAGTAAAAAAGGATGCTTAGCATCAAAGGGAAGGTATGACTTTGAAAGTCTTCCCCCAATGCGTAATATACCCTCTTCATCTAAAAAGACAGATAAACTGTTAAGTTTCTTTGGTAACAATTTACCACATTTGATGAGCTTAATGTCATCTGCGAAATGAACAGATTGCACAGCACGGATCATAACTCGTTCCGCCGCTGACAATCCCTGAGGCGACCGGGGTTCACAATGAACCTTCGGTCTAGCGAATTTAAGTATATAAGATACGATGAGCAACAGCTTATCCCATGATGAGGTGCGTTGCGCAAGTTGACAAAGAAGAGGCAGTTCTACTTGCGTGGTCACAGTTAAGACATTTACCTTATGCTCGGGGAGTTCCCCACAGTCAGCGGGACAGAACGGTTTGACAGGCCAATCTTCAGGAGCACAACTAAGCCAAGAAGGGCCGCTCCACCAAAGATCATGTGACACCAACTGTGAAGGCAGTAAACCACGAGATAGGCAGTCGCTTGGATTCTCAACACCTGCTACGTGGTAGAAATGTTGAGAGCCCAGGTTCTCCTGACATTGAGCTACTCTATTGCTGACGAAGACTGACCAGCGATGCGGAGAAGAATGAATCCACGATAAGGCTATCGTGGAATCTGAAAATGCGTAAATCCCTACAATTGGAACACGTGAAGCGTAAGTATCGCGAACAGTCTTCACCAACTTTGACATGAGCACGGCTGCGCACAGCTCCAGACGTGCAAGAGTTGTGACCTTGGTAGGTGAAACCTTTGACTTCGCACAAAGTAAGCGAACTACGACACCGGACGGGCTAGTACAGTGTATGTAAATGGCACAACCGTACCCACCCATACTGGCATCGGCGAATGCGACCATACGAACACAACAATCATCGGTAACACCCACATGACGTGGTATCCGTAAGGAATCCAACAAGGGAAACTCCTGCATGAGAAGCGAAAAACGTTGGACGATCTCGTCAGGAGCGTCATCATCCCAACCGATATTGCTCAGCCATAACTCTTTGATGAGCAGCTTGGCGTAAAAGATCACGGGAGCGACTAGACCAAGAACATCAAATAAGCGGGCAACTATCGAGAGTATATTTCTCTTAGTACATTTCTCGGCTACTTGAGCGGACGTGAAGAAGAACTTATCCTGAGAAGGTTCCCATGAAAGACCTAGAACCCTGGACACATCATTGCCCTCGTGAAACTCGAGTGACTTACGATGTGAATCAGGTAGGCTGTTTAAAAGCGCGGGTGAATTGCTACACCATTTTACAAGGTCAAAATCGCCCGACTTAAACATTTTTATGAGATCATGCGATCGCTGTATAGCGTTCTCTTCGTTATTCACCGAATAGACCAGATCGTCCATATACAAGCTGGTCTCTGCTACTTTAGCCGCTTCGGGATAATGCGGACTGTCCGAGGCCAGCTGTCGCACAGTGCGCATAGCTATGTAAGGACTCGACTTCAGTCCAAAAGGTAAGCGGTTAAAAGCGAATGTCAACACAGGATCATTCTCACTGAATCGAAACAAAATGCGTAGGTACTTACGCTGCTCAACAGGTACGCAAATTCGTAAGTACATCTGCTTAATATCAGAATTTATAGCGATAGGAAATAATCTAAAATTGATTAAAAGAAGAAACAAATCTGTTTGTAAATTTGGACCAATATGGAGTACATCATTTAAAGATAAACCGGTATGAGTCCTGGCACTCGCATCCAATACAACGCGCGGCATCGGTTTGTCTGGCCGAACGACAGCGTGATGAGGGATGTAGTACCCGTCATCCGAAATGGCGGATTCGTCGACTTGACTTAAGTATCCATTATCTATGTACTCTTGGATCACTGCGTTATAATTTTCCCGCAACGTCGGCGATTGGCGGAGTTTTCTCTCCAGCGCAACCAGTCGACGGTACGCGGCGGTGCGGGAGTTACCTAACTCGGCGGGATCTTTACTAAAGGGTAACGCGACAGTGTAACGTCCCGCATCGTCACGTGACACGGTCGAGGAAAAAATATTCTCACATTCGGTTTCCTCAGGAGATAAAAAACGTTTATTTTCAACTTCTTCCAATTCCCAGAACTTTTGTAATAAATCATTAAGGGCTAATGCTGTGAAAGAAGAGCTAGGTAAATTTAAATTATTTTTACTATGCGGAAAATCACCCATAAGGACATACCCGAATGTGGTCAATAATGCGGGTGGCGCATTTGAACCTAAGTCTACCCTATTCCCCAAATAAATATACGGAAACAGTTGAGCGCCTAACACTATGTCAATATCTCCTGGAATATTCCAGCTTAAATCAGCGAGCGGAAGCGAGTGGAAGTCCACATGACAATCCCACTTAATATGATGCGAAGGTAGCTGGTCCGTAATGCACTCAACTACCAACGCGTGAATAGTATATTTTTGATGCGAGTATACGCGAGACTCGATATCTAAATTCACATAACCTATTATCGGCCGCGACACAGAACCAACTCCTTTGACAAAAGAATTATTCAAAGGAATTATTGCTAAGTTGAGTTTCCTACAACAATCTGTAGTTATTAAATTATTTTGCGAACCATTGTCAATTAAGCACCTAACTATTGTTTTATGGCCCGAACTATTATTATTCGCGCGCGCATAAACCTGAGCGGTTGATAACAAGACTGCTGACTTAGTCTTCGTATCTGCAGCTAATAATACGGCCGTGTTATGGGTCGGAAATGTTTGAGTAACATCACCCGAACCACAAGACGCCGCGCGGGGCGGGAGGAGCGCGGGAGGCGCAGCGGACAGCGGCGCCGCCAGACTGGACGCGACGACTACATTGCAATTCGTCGGTTTAACATCAGCTATATGCGGTTGTTTATTATTTTTCTCAAAATGTAATAAAGTATGATGGCGTTTTTTACATACGTTACAGACTGAGGTCGACTTGCAATTACTCAAACCGTGCGACGTGCTCAGACAATTTGCGCAACCATGTACGGATTTAATAAACTCAAACCTAGTTCTAGGAGTCAACGCGGATTGAAACTTAGCGCAGTTATACAAATGAACATGAGCGTTATCTTTACAATACGCGCAACTCGAGACGGAGCTTAGCGGAGCGGGAGAATTAGGCGATTGATTCACGACAAACGCTTTCGTTTGCGTGCGAGGCTCGCGAGATGCGGAACTATGAGGTTTATTATAATTATTTTTCGCGTTCGAATGAGATAAATTCGAGCGTGCTAATATCTTAGCCTGATCTTGAACAAAGCTAATTAACAATTTAGTTGTAGGTATTTCAACATCGCGAACGGAAAGTTCAAACGATTGACCAGTCTGTGAATCTATTTTTCTCATAGCGCAATGCAAGAGAATAAAATCCGCAAGATCCGGAATACCAAGTTGTTTCAAGGCAGAAATACTTGCACTAAATGTTTCAATGAAAGAATCGAGACTATTTGCGTTACACAAACAACTTTTTAAATCTAATATATTATTTAAATAGTGTATACCTAATGTACGCTTATCCTGGTATTTATTAACTAAGCTGTCCCATAGAAAATGATAGGTATCAGCCGTAGGTACAATACCGGCTGTAACCTTTAACGCGTTATGTGTAAGCCTACCTACTAAATACTGCACACGCTGCGAGTCAGTCAGCTGTTCATTGTTATGAATATTCGACTTGAACGACTCATAGAAAACAGGCCAATTCTCAGGTTTCCCGTCGAAAGATGGCAATGCGATTGGAGGCAGTTTTATTTTTAGTGGTTCAAAAAGCGTTTTCGAATTACTACATTGTGATAACTGAGATTGACTACTGTCGATTTTATTCCTAATACGCTTAATGCGAATAAACAAATCTTCAAAGGATTCTAAACAAGCATAGTCGGGACTCGAACCAGGTTTCAAATTAATGTTTATGTGGTTAATTTGATCGACATAAGATTCAAATTTGTCACGAATGTCGTCAATAGTTTCCGATTCAGTCATAAAACTTTCATTATTTCTCGAATCGAACGACGAAATATTTTTCGATAAATCATATAATCGATTAAGGCGTTTAAATAACAATCCTTTCTTTTCATGAAGGATAGTCAGCAAATCTTCCGGCTTTAATTGTTTCTCAGTCATTTTGATAAGTTAATATCAAGAGCAATATCTAAAAATATGCGCGGGTAAACTTATCAGGCGGTTTGCAATAGTGAAGTACCTACCAACTATGTGGCGGTGTCTGAATAAAAATAACTACTACGCACAAAGCCGAAATGATGGGTAACTACCTCCTATCGTATGTTACCAAAGTGAAATACGTAACACATTAAATTCTATGAAACAATATTGACAGATTTACCAAAACCTACGTAGAATCTATTGTCAATTATGTTTATGTTATAGCGGAAAGCGGTTTATAGGCAAGAATAATTTACCAATGGTTTACGTAAATATCTATAACCTATATATATCTATTATGATTTTCACCAAATATTACGTAAAAATCTAACCGGGAGCGGTTACCTATCCAGGCTCGAATGGACCAAATAAATTATGATAAGGCGTGTAAATAGCCTCACCTGAGAAAGGGAGGTGTTTTAAGACAACCAATATGGCGGTGAAAGAAAATTTAAATTACGCAAAATTAAATCCCTGTTGACGATTCCTCTGAGACACCAATACCCACAACATCTATTTGCAGAAATAAAGCCCACGTACCTTGCTAATCCAGGGACCTCACTTGAAAGCAGGAAGGCGCCTCGTTCACGGGTGCGTGGTCGCTTGGTGGGCTGCCGGCCGGCGAGCTAACTTGGTTCATCCACCGGTGGACTGGTCAGAACTCGTGAAATCAACACTGCACTATAAGGTCTCAATGTCTCACAGTAGCAGATACACTTATCACACGAGAATTCTCAGGTTTTCAACATATATGGGATTTCTATAGCGGGGCGGAATGCGTTCGACGCAAAATCGTAATCGGAAGTGGAGACCATTTTTTCTTAGCGGGAAGACGCCCTCTATCGGTCTTTAGCGAGCGTCTCAAGGGAGCATTCGATACGTCAACCAATGGGCGCTGCGGTTGTAGATATTGGTGAATGGAATCCTCAACAGAGACTCAATTGACTTACTTTTTTTCTAAACTAAGTAATGTTTTTAATAAAGTGCGGAGAATGCGGGAAACGTAACTAATTTATATTATTTATTCTCTAAAAAACATATACACATTGAGAACAGGCATTGACGCTTCACCAGAGGGTTTTCTGCTAGTAATTAACAACTGTCATGATGATCATCATCATTTCAGTAGAAAGACGTCCACTGTTGGACATAGGCTTCCCCCAAGCGTCACCGCAACGATCGGTCCTGTGCGTCTCGCATCCACCGCATTCTCGCGACTCTCACCAGGTCGTCGGTCCACCTTGTCCCGGCTTTCCAACGTGGTGCGCGGTCGTCACTCTAGAACCTTTCGGCCCCATTGACCATACCTTCTACGAGCAATGTGCCCTGCCCACTGTCACTATAGTTTGGCGATTCTTCGGGCTATGTCGGCGACCTTGGTTCTTTTGCGGATATCTTGATTTCTGATGCGTGAGCAAGGAAACTCCAACGCATTAACAATTGTATATGCGCTAAATCCTTAGAGCTTACGGATTGCATGTTACAATACACAAATACTGTATGCCAGTCTTAGGTAGATATTTGTGTACATTTTTAGCTTGCTTGTATTATTTGCGTTGCTAACTAACCTTGCACAGCATGACTTAATTAAGCTCTGCAATATCATATGCGGCACACAATTGAATATAGTTCGAGCTCGGTGAGTAAGGAACGTGCACGACCACGACCACGTCCAGCAACAACCACACTATGTAGTGTAGCGACAGTGTTTGATCAAGTCGGACGATCATAGAAAATAGGGAGATACGCCAAAGGTAAATGTGAGGTAATTTTAGAAGATCCCCATAGTAATGTCGCAATAGAATATTATGGACTGACTGATCCCAAACGAAACGTTATACTTAGTAGGTAGTATTATCTATTCCTTATGAGAAAACTCTTGGCAAGCAGAGTCGGCGATCGGCGATAGCCCAGTCGTTCTTCTACAGCAAGTAAAACTATTGTTGGCCGTGTTCGGTTTGGAAAGTATTAAGTAGTGTATTAGGGCAGGAAAATGCATGAATATCTCCATCTTCAGACAATGGTCATCAAAACTCGTTCGTCAGAGTTGAATCGGTCAAATATTTGTGTCATATCTATTCGTTTTAATGCTCGGGGGCTGCAAAATGTATAATTGAATCCAGCATTGACGTGTGGCGCCCGAGCGTCCGTCCGGTGCAAACCGTTCAACTATAATTGATACAATTATTTCGTAGGCAATGTGATGTTATGTGACAAATCTATAAACTTATTTATAAGAATGGAGATGCCCGCTGCTGGAGAGGAGGGATTGCCTGAAAACACTTTACGGTCGAATAAACTATGAATAAGAAGCTCATGTTTATATTATAGTATGTAACTTACGGTATCCAGTAGATTAACTATAAGAATAAAATTTCTGTAACACATACACTTTTAATTTGTTTGTTTCTATGAAAGTTAGAAGCTTAGAGAATCAGGTTAGGTGAAGCTTCCATAGGTATTTTCATATCGCCAGTTGTTTTCAGTACAAAACCAGTGTCTATCCCACCTTGGTACAAGTTACCAATTTATTATCTCCATTAGTAATTCGTGTACTACTCCGTTAACAGATGTTTTCCAGTCCTATTGCTCCCCGGAACAGACCACAACCTCCGTCCGCTGGCACAGAGCCAACTGCGACAAGGCTGAGCAGCCTCATGGCACTGTTCCGGACTCAGCTGAGTTTTAACTTCTGTTTATTCTATTTAGTCCTGTTTCTGTTAAATACTCCGTTTAGGTGTTGTGGACTCGTGACACTCACTACTTAGCCTTAGTGAATATTTACGGCCTTGGCAGCTCGGAAGAATATTAATTGTTGTTTTGTATTGAGTCGTAAAGTTGAGAAATTAAAGGAAAGAAGAGCTGAGGTCTTCGAGGTTCTTGTTTTATTTGTGAGGAAGTGATAGTAAGCTAAAAATAAAAAATTCTGCAATGGCATATTTTTTTTACATTTATTTTTACAAAATATGCTATTGTTTCCCTTTTTGAGGTGAACCATTTCTGGTTCTTCATATTGATTTTCTCTAAAAAAATAAATAGCAAGTTTCTCTCTCACATTCCCCATGGTCGGTAGTTCAAACAGGTCGTTAAATAAACATACATCCTCAGATAGGAAACTTCAAAGGACACAAATATTCAAATGACCTGATCTCACACATGTGTAACGCCAGGGTGACGGCATTTACAGAGTTATAGTAATAAATCTAAGACATCGCGAGAATTTGTAAACAACGTATTAACATTGACGCACTTTTGTCATGATGAACGATGTGCACTTTTGATAATATGCTACATGCGTTGACAAACGACATTCACTTACTCATTTGAGATATCATAATGATTTCAGTCAGAAAGACCACATTAAACGGTTCAGCTCATGTGTAGTCTGCTTTCGAGTACTTAGGTATGAATGAGGTTCATGAGTTTATGTTTAACAGTGGACTAATGCATGCTGGCGAAGAGTAAGAGATTGCTATCTACCGATGTGACCTCTACAGATTATTACATTGCTAGGGTCTGTAAGTGCACACAGGCTAGACGTGATACATGTTGCATATATGTCATATATAGTTCCGTGGTATCAAAACATCATCTACCTAAACTTGTGCCCACAACCGTTTGAGATTGTTCCTCTCCATGGCTTTCTGAAAACCATTTGTTTAGAATGGTCACTTACTAAGCGCCCTGGCTCGCACGAGCGCATCGTGACGTCGAGGTGATGCATGCGCGCACATCGTCGGCCAACGCATCGGCCGCACCACACGCATCCTTCTATTGTTCTCTCCCGATAATGCGTCAACAGACGGACACACATATTGTGTCATCTGGCAAATATTTAGGCCCACCGCAGTCAGCAGATGATGCGTTTTGTTTAAAGTAAGCGGCTATTGAATTATGTCATGAACTAAACCGCAATCAGGGACACTGAGGGTCGTGCAAGGCTTACAAATATGGAGATAACAGTTTTAGCGTGTCAACGTATCCTTAAGCTAGGAGCAACTAGTTTCTATTCGGACTATTAGTTGCCAGGAAGTGGCCTTTCGTCCGTAATGTGGAAACCCTTACATAAACCCAACCTGGCTGTAAGGCGTTACTACGCAAGTTAAGTAAGCCGATAGTATTCGACTATCAATCAGTGTTATTAAGCGTATTTATTACAACAATATTTCAAAGTGAAGTGGGTCTGACTTCACTATGAAATACTGTAGCTCAACTTCAACGGTGAACTAGATGCGTTCATGATGAATAGGTAGTATAGTAGGTGGTATAGTTATTGCAAATACCTATGGATATATCATTGAAGCAGTAGTTAATATAGATTGACAGGTGAGCAAGCTTGTTGTCCACTGACTCGATTTGTAACAGTGTCCGACTGTAAATTGTGCACATACTCACTCGGTGCGGGATGACTCACTATCTATGCTATATGACCTGCATTTAAATTCGATAACGACCGACTGTAAAGATGATATTTTCAATGCAATGATAGCCTTCTTTAAAATATAAAATTTATGTAGGTATAAACATATTACATAAGACGTCGAGGTGCATGACTCTTTCAGGCATTGAAAAAAAATCTTTTGCGAAATATGTTTATGAAATTCGCTGGATTTATTTACTTACAGTAGAATTACTAAATGTTTGATGTACTCAAACTACGGTTGTGTGCCCAATCTTATCCGTGTTATTCTTTAACCTAAAATAAAAAAATCTAATGAAATGATATTACAACATTGCGTCACTTCAACGTAGTACCTACCTATATATAAGTAGTTAACCATAGATTTAAATAGTACTATGTCAATGCAAATGTTATGACATTACATATTGCCCAGTACTGCTCAACCAGCAGTATCTACCCAGCGTCAGGTGATCGACTTGCGTATTTGCTGACAATGCGCAGTATCACACCAGCAGCCCAGTTACATGCGCTGACGGTGCAGTTGTCACTTGTCGCACGCGCATTTCACTGATTGCTAAGTGAGGAGAAATATTTTACGAAATAGGAATAGTTTCATTAGAAGGTCGCGTCGTTTTTCAAATACTATTTTATTGTTCTAGAATTTATTTATTAGTGTTGATTGTACTATTTACATTTTTGTAATTCCTTTAGTATAAATAGTGACTAGCCTAGGTGCTAGGATGACATATATTATCAACTTTTGATAGAACGACTTACAAGGAATGTATATTATGTACGTTAATCATTCTTTGTAAGTAAATATAATCCTCCCGACTGAAATTCGATCACGGTGGTCAATCTCAACAGAATTTAGCCAAGTACGCAGGAGATATTATAGTGCACAAGTGTCTGTGCAAACACAGGTGCACTTTCTGTTCCTTTACTCTCATAGTCCGATGGAACACGACCGGAGAGAGATCAGGCGCAGGATCAACGGCTTTACGTGCTTTCTGAAGCACGGGGGTGTCGCACCAACCACTTCCAAACTCCCAGCTAAAGAGTAATTCCTTATGGAAAAACCCAATTGCATTTTTGCCCTAACCGGGAATCGAACCCAGGACCCCAAGCTCAGCGCTTGCGACCAAGAGACCAACGAGGTAGTCACTTATACATATGTTACTATAGTAGATTACATAATATTTTCAAATTGTTTATTGTAGATCACAGGTTCATAAGGTGCTGTGTTAGTCACAGATTCTGATATGTCCCACCATTGCGGCATACAACATTCTTATTTAAAATACAATAATTATATCAAATTGTCATGCAATACATTAACATTAATATTTAGGTCAAATTACAAATTAGTCATGTTACAAAATAGTTTATAAAACAACACATACATAGTTTATGAGTAATTATAAGTATTCGTTTTTAATTCTTGACTGTGTACCTACTTTTTAGTTTGTGTAAATAAACCGGCTGGGTCATTGAGAAATTCTTTTATAGATTAATAACTATCAATAATTCGTGTAGTTTTCATTTAAGGTCTTAATATCGCTCATAGTTCTGAAAGAAGGCGGGAGACATTGAAGATACGAGGGCAAACAAAAGATGCGTTGGTGCAAAAGCTTTGTTTTGTTGACTACGGTACCTACGCAGCTTGTCTGTGTGTCTAGCCCTAGTGCAAAATTCAAATAGGCTTGGATTTGATATTATAAATATATAATTACACATATATATGTTTGACTTCTGAATATTTTTTTGTAAGTAAGTAAGTGCTGAAATAAGCAAGTTTTTGCATGTTCTCCAGCAGAGAGTCCAATACCGCTAAGTGTACAAACAAATCATAGTTGGTGGCTGCAGCATGGAACTACATACTCGTACTTGTTCTTATGTACAATGCCGTACACTATGTACTCATGGCTCGCGTGTAATGTATTAAGTTTAGTACCCACTCCCCCCGAGTGGCTGACGCTGCACTCCTCATAGTTCAAGAGGTTTGCGAGCTTAGTTTAGTGATATTGTGGAACCTAACGATGGGTCTACATCCCACGTACCTCTTACACTAATATATTTAAACGTAACTACATAGTACCACGTTACGCTTACGAGCAGATATGGAAATTAAAGATAAGCATAACACATTTGAGTTTACCATATATCCCGCTTCAAATATCACTTGCAAAAAAAAAATGTTTATCAGGTAAAAATAACCCGTAGATCTAAGCTCCAATAGTAAACCAATTACTTACCGGCAGCCAGTGAGCCGGCGAGATGTTCCACCCCAATAACATCCGAGCTAAAATATTTTAATTGGACTTCGGAAATATTTCCATGAAATATCGATGTAAAAGTGTATTTCTGAAAGTGGTTCGGTTGGGCGGGCGCCGCCCAGCCCGCCGCTCGTCGCCCGCCCATGCATCCGCCTGAGCGCGCTCAATTTCCATGGCTGTTCGCATCGAAGCTTTCGCGCGTCGCATTATGCAGAGCCTCCGTAGCGTGAATACCAGCTGCAAATAGATATAGAATCTGCTAAATTAGGTGTGAGGGTCATTCCTTATATCTATGTATGTCCTAGCATTATACATATTTACATCATGCAGGTTATTTCAGTGTAAAAAGTGACTCTGAAACAAAAACATCCATTTTATCGGGTAGATCTGTTCTTTTCAAAACCTTAAAAGGTTTTGGACAAAGAATTAATAATTCAGAATTTTGATAAAATCTGCAGTTTGTGTATAGTTACATTTTCTTTATTTTTAGGGTTCCGTATCTCAAAAGAAAAAAATGTGTTTGTTTTTCCATTGTCCGTCTGTCAAGAACCTTTATCTCGGGAACACATGGAGGCATCGAGTTGAAATTAAAACTATATACACAAGTCTGCGGTCCCTTGAAGCTGTTAAAAAATCAAACTGGTAAGTTAACGAAAAAAAATATCAGATAGATTACAGCCGTTTCTGTCGCAAAAAAACGTATATTTCGACACTCTCAAGGGAATCAAAATTCATAGGGTTCTTCCCGTTTTCCTAGAATCCTGAAATTTGGCATGAAGCAAGGTCTCATAGCATAAGTATAGGAACGAATCTGAAAACTGTAAAGTAGTTACGTCACAAAAAATAAACTTTTTTGCGACTCGTAAAAATCTTTGAGACTCGATTAGGAAATTGAACTGTTTCCATAAGTAAGTTTGTATGGAACCCTCAGTGCGCAAGTCCGACTCGCACTTGCATGGTTTTTTAAAATTAATTAGTTTATTATGAAGCGCCAAAGTTCACGCAAAATATCATATTTTCAGAGGTCTGATTTAGTTTCACACAAATTTACGATTTAAATGAAACCTAGATAATATCCAGAAGATACCCGTGTATCCAAAATATCTAGAGAAACATGTGTAATAACTTTCATAATCACGTAAGAACGATTGTATGAAAATGTACCTCGGGATCCTTCCCGCTCTTAAATGTATGTGTAATTGGTATTAACACAACTATCTCCCCGTGTTGAACTATAAAGATATTTATGCCGATATAGCCAGCCAAAGAAATGAATTGTTTAGCAACTTGCAATCAATCAAAATTATCCATTATCTTTGAATCTTCGAATTTGATGGTTGTATGATCGGTCTATAACACGCCAAATTGATGTATTATGTACCTATGTCAATTTGGTATATAATTGATGTCCCTGGCTGTACGATCTAATCGACGGGCCACAAGACAGCCTGTCACCTAACAGAGGCTCTCCCGAGGTGTGACGTGCGACCGATCATCACATAAAGGTAGTCGCCCACCGTCCACGCGGCGGCTCTATTCAACGCGTTGATTACGATGTGCCTGGCGATGGCGGGCCGAGCCAGTGGTGCTCAACGCTAACACAAGGGATGATAATATTATAGGTAGATATGCCAGTGAGTTTAGGTATTGCGGGTACACAGATTAATAGAATATGCTGTAGATTACGTAATAATTATAATACAGCTCTTCTACAATATGAATGTTAGTTATGGTTTATTTTCAAAGTCAGACAATAATTCTACAGGGTCATATTAAATTGAGTAGTGATATGTAGTGACAGTAACAGCTGACTAGGGAAGTATTGCGCCAATACAGTGTAGACTCATCATCGTTACGAAAATGAAAGAAATGTAGTGGGTTGCGGAAATGATCGAAAGAGCTACCGCGGCCCTTGAACGTAAAAGGCAACTGTAGGAAAACATGTGGTTTTTAGCCAGTAACAGTCTGACACACCGTCGCGCTCCACCCAGAGCGAAAGGAGTTATTTGATTATTTTACAGCTCAAAAAACAAAAAGGTAAGAATTAGTTTTTTTTAAATGAAGTTAATTATTAGCAGGTGCGGTGTTTTACTGGTCGATGGTGCTCGACACAGTATACAGGCTATCTTTTGATTAAGAAACGTGAATGTTATCTATATTTCTCCCTTTCTTTAGGGTTCCGTACCTCAAAAGGAAAAAACGGAACCCTTATAGGATCACTTTGTTGTCCGTCTGTCTGTTAGTCTGCCTGTCAAGACTCTTTTTTATCTCGGAAACACGTGGAGGTATCGAGTTGAAATTAAAACCATTTACTTAAGTCTGCGATCCCTTGAAGATGTGAAAAAATTAAACTTTTGAGTTAACGAAAAAAAAAGATAGGGCCGTTTATGTTGCAAAAAACGTATATTTCGACACTCTCAAGGTAATCAAAATTCATAAGGTACTTTCCATTGTCCTACATCCTGAAATTTGCCATGAAGCAAAGTCTCATAGCATAAGTATAGGAAAAAAACTGAAACTGTAAATTTGTAGTTAGGTCTCAAAAAATAACTTTTTTTGCGATTCGTAAAAATCTTTGAGACTCGATTCGGAAATTGAACGGTTTTCATAAGTACCTAAGTTTGTACGGAACCCTCAGTGCGCGGGTCCGACTCGCACTTGCCCGGTTTTTCCTACTTTGAGTACCGCTGTCCCGCTTGAGCCGGCGTTAACAATTAATTGTTATCCCGTTACAAAAAAAAAAAACAATTCCCGATCAATGATGAATAACTTCGGAAAACAAACGCCATGGCTTGCGGGGAAAATGTCGCGAACAGGTGACCTGTGTGCGGTGCGCGGCGAATCGGTAATTTAACTTTGTCCCATGAATTTATTAGTTACGTACTTCTAATCAATTTAATATATTTGAAATATTTACAAATGTCACCTTTTCAAAGCATGTGATGATTTCTAGCTTACGAAAACATGGCGGTGAAAACATAAAGGCATACCTTCATCTGTCTCGCTATTTTCCAAATATCTTGGGGTCAATATTTGTATGAAACTCAGGATGACAATATAACATTAAAATGTGCTTTTTAAATTTATTGAAAACAAATAGGTACTTACTACTTACTTAAGAAGAAAAAGAAATTGGTACTTACTAAATGTCCAAGATTGGAATAGCTTGTTTGTTGACGTTCCGAATAACTCTTCAGAGGTATGCGGGTGTTAACAGGGTGTGGAGTCCCTATTTGAAAGTTTACACCCTTTCCCTTAATTGAAAAGGCTCCTCAGACCAGCCGGGTAGTTGCCTAGATCAGGATGTTATGTCTGATCTAGGCAACTACCCGACAGTTGAATGCAACTCGATGAGCACTCGTACCCCATAGCCCTAGTGTTACAAATGTGTTGTCCAGCGTTGTTATACTTGCGCCGTTTGAGGGCTTCCTGCACCTGGCACTGCAGCAGGCGCTCCAGCACAGCCAGCCGTGCTTAGATGATGGTATAGAAAAAAAGGAAAACCTCGAGGTGGGGTCTTGAAGGGGGTTGGCACATGTTGCATCCCATACCAAAAGTCTACCCAACTACTTAAAGCATTATGGTCATACCGTCTGGCTTGCTCTCATCGCCACATGCCAAGCCGATATGTTAACAAACTATGTCAAGTGAAATGCAAAACCGCATAATTACTTTTTGTTTTTGAATTAAAAAATAAGACTGTAATAAAATTTAAAAGGACACTAAACCAAATATTAATTAAGACATATCACTACACAATTGACGACTTCCTTAATGATAAATCGTTGAACTGGTTCACAAACTATTATTCTATTATTATGATTGACATGTACTTGTGATACTTTCCTGACATCTTTTTAGGGTTCCGTACCTTAAAAAGAAAAAACGCAACCCTTATAGGATCACTTTGTTGTCCGTCCGTCTATCTGTCTGTATGTCTGTCAAGACCCTTTATCTCGGGAACGCGTGGAGGTATCGAGTTGAAATTAAAACCATTTACTCAATTATGCCGTGTTAAAATCAAACATCTGAGTTAACGGTATAAAAAGATATAACCGTTCATGTCGCAAAAAACATATTTCGACACTCTCAAGGGAATCAAAATTCATAGAAAATAAAACAAAATATACCTAATCACATGAAGATGATTCATATGTGCGTCAGTTAAAATACCTTTTACGCCAATAATTTTTAGTATCTACACATTTCATAAGAAATATTGGCTTTTTTAAATATGGGCGGTGTTGATAAATGATAAAACTTTGTGAATACAAAATCCCGTTAATGAGCGTTTCGTAGGAAAGTGTCCAGTCATGTCTTTTAGTTAGAAAGTGCGGCGTCACCCGGGAGCGCGCGGCTCAGTAATACGGTGAAAAGAATCTTATCTCCTTGTGCTTTTATTTTCAATTACGGATTCAATCGAGCTGAGTGTAATCCTTAGGGATCAAAATGTGTAAAAGCAACAACAACATGATTGGGGGATTACGTCGCAAGTCCTGCAATGATGGACTTTCAATTTAATGGTACTTATGCGATCTTAGCTTTCTGTATTCACTATCCTTTAAAATTGACGGTAAAATAAACTAGCTTCTACCAGTGGCTTCGCCCGCAGCAAAGTCCTATGTCTCTTTTAAAAGTCCAATGTATCTCTATATCAAAATACGTTCAGCCATTTAGACTTCTAACGTAACAAGCAGACTGAATAAATTTTGCTTTTACAGAATAAATTTTGCTTTTTGCTTTTAATATTAGTATAGATTTTGAATAAGTATGTATGTATTTGGTTGTCTAAAAACCATTAAAAAAAACTAGCACTTTGTGAGTATTTTCGTTCATGAACTGTATTTTGAGGGTAGTTTTGAAAAACTAATAATAACAGTCTTTATTTTAATTTTGATTAGAATTTGTGCCAAGTTTCAAGTTTATTAACTCAAGAAAAAATAATCCTCCCTACAGTCTTAAAAACTCCCTAAATTGTTCTATTGGGGGTAGTTGTGAAAACAGATAATGACCACCGTTATTAATTACTCAGGTTACTATTTGTGTAAACTTTCAAGTAAATACAATAATAACAAGTGCACGGAATGAGATTTTACATATCTACAACCTTAATTTTCTCTTTTACACCCTTTTAAAGGTTGAATTTTTAAAACCCCTTCTCAGTGCTCGCTTTCGTCATAAAAGGAAGCCTTGTGCAAATTTTCACGTTCCTAGTCCCCGAAGTTTCGGTTTATGAGTCAGTCAATCAATTTTCCCTTTTAAATATATAGATGTACGAGTTTTATAGATAATATCTCCTTCAGCCACGGTAATATTCGTTGTAACCCCAGCACGTGTCGCATACAAAAGATATATCAATATAAAAACAGGTGTGAAGTGTAAACTCCGCACTTAGCCTCACCATGTCGCCAACGTCTCAATGTAAACAATTACCTTCGACACTGCACTCACTTGTTTTTATCACTGACAGCTTCTTCCGACTTCAAACGTTTTTTACCAACAGTTGAATAGAATTTACATAAAAATCTTGGTTTTGAAGTCAATTCTCTGAATGGCAAGGGTACGAAGAACTTTTGTTGAGATATAATTGCTAAGAATAATTTGTTAGATGTATTTTTGGGAGACTGGGTTTTCAGCGGGGGTTTTCAATTGACTGAAGAGGAATTTAAGTTGGTGAATATGAACCTGCAAAGAAAGTAATAAAAGGCAACCGTTATTAACTGACTGATCTATCAACACAGCTCAAACTACTGTACGGATTGCGCTGAAATTTGGCACGCAGATATTTGTTATGGCGTAGATATGCGCTAACAAAGGATTTTCCTTAATTCATCCCTAAGGGGATGTAACGGGGGGTATATAACGTTTGTATAGAGAATGAAATAATTTTCTACCGTAATATGGCCAAAACCGCTGGTGGAAGCTAGAATTCTATATTTTTGTATTTATAACAACAATACACGTGTTCGAAATTGCGAAACCCTTGTATACAAAGTTCCATCTCTTTACAAGATGTTAATTTTTTATTAGTATAATTGAAAGACAATAAATAAGCTAATCTCTATTGTTGTAATAACTATTAAATATTTTGAGAAAGGTCAGAGGTCAACGAATCGAAATAGGGTAACGATAGTCGCGGAGACGTTTATTGGTTAATGTCGGACATGCATCAATTTGATGTCTATTGTAGGAACATTAACTACTTGTACAGACGTACAGTAAGGCCGATGTGGGCCGGTGGCTGCTTATAAGGATCAAGCATTGTTTACTTACAGTTTACGAGTTGACTACCACGACGGAATGAGATGGGATGTGTTCGTGTAGGTGTACAAGACTTGATGTTCTTTTGTTGTGGGTTTCATAAGTTAGGAATTAAGTAATTGCTTTGGTTTATGTAAACCAAAGTAATTACTTACTATTTCTGCTTGTCTAAACCATGGGAGTCATTGCAATGAAGTCATCCGCTTGAGAAGTGTCCACTCGAGGTACCGGTGGTAATGTTCTAAACGGTCAATGATCCGGGCCCTGGTTGAGGCCATGGTCCGGAGAGGGAATGGCAGGCGGTCGTCGTTTCTGCGAAGCAGTAATGTTTGCGTAGGGTACGGCCGCACGCGTGAGGGTACGGTCATCCTCATGCCCCAGGCGCCGCGACCCTACCACCGGCCACAGTAGGCGCGGGCATGCGAACGACCAACTATGGGTAACTTGCCGTCCGGTCGTCCGGTAACCGACCGGACCGAGCCCGAGACGTCGACAGCGCGTATTGTTTCACGTGAGCCTTGAATAGATGCAGCAAACCGTAGGAGATCCAGTAGGACCGATACCCGCTAGGACCGCGGCGACATTTTGAAAAGGAAAGACGCGGTCCTAGAAGGCAAAGGGCAACTGAGAAGCACAGGTGTGGTTTTAGAAGTCATTGGAGTGTGGGGTATCTATGGATAGGTCTCCAAAAATGATATTGAGTTTTCTAATATCATTTTTTTATATACAGAATAGTTTGCGCGAGAGACACTTTTAAAGTCGTAAAGTGTGTCACCCCCCCCCCCCTAACTTCTAAAATAAGAGAATGATAAAACTAAAAAAAATATATGATGTACACTACCTTATAAACTTTCACCGAAAATTGCTTTGAACGAGATCTAGTAAGTAGTTTTTTTTTAATACGTCATAAATCGTAAACCGCAATTTACATTTTAAGTTTGTACGGAACCCTCAGTCGCGAGTCCGACTCGCACTTGCCCAGTTTTTTCTTGTTAAGACATTGAGAAGATTTCGAGAAATGGGCTCAGGTATGTAGCACTTTGGGACCTATCTCAAATTGAAAAAATGGAAAATTCTATTATTTTTCTAATCAGTTAAATTAAAAAGTCCAAGAATAACTGGTATGAATGTTTTTTGTGTCCGGACAATCCTGTCATAGAGACGGTGACGTTGATTTTATATTTCTGCTAATAGAGGTAGCAGCCGGCTGCACCGCGGGTCGCGCAGCTCGCAGTCTTGTTGACCGCAACTTATTGACTGGTAGCCATTTATATTCATGTTCCGGCTTCTTATTAGAGTACACTTTTTCATCGATAAATCCATTTTGTGACTTCATAGACTACGAGTAACACTCATCTGTAACAGCTCGGTATCCATCATCATCATCATCATTTCAGCCGAAAGACGTCCACTGTTGGACATAGGCCTCCCCCAAGTGTCGCCATAATGTCCGGTCCTGTGCGTCTCGCATCCATCGGATCCCCTCATCGACTCTCATCAGGTCATCGGTCCACCTTGTGGGAGGCCTTCCAACGCTGCGTCTTCTGGTACGTGGTCGCCACTCCAGAATCTTTTGCCCCCATCGACCATCTGTTCTGCGAGCAATCGGTATCCGTTAGCTATTTATTTAATTGGCACGCTTTTCATGTTATCGAAGTGAAGAGGTCACAATAAAGATTGCTGACGGTGGTCGCCCATCGTCACCGAGCACCGGCGTCTGCTGGCGACAGTGGTGACCCCACGCTGTAAACAGTCTGATCGTGATATGATGCACTAATATGCTACATGTTACGCCAGCCAGCGCCAGCGCCAGCGCCGGCGCCGGCGCCTTTTCCCCGTCATGTCATGTTACGTGTTGCGTGACCCGCGTGCTGCGTGCTGGCGTCGCGCACGCTACGCAGGGCGACGACTGTGGCGCATGCGCATGGCATCGTCCTTGTTTACTTAGCTATTGATAGTTTCAAGACACGGTGTAGCTATCAATACTATGTATTATCAACTATTTAGTTCACTATGTTGGGAATACTTGAGATATAGTTGTCAACGCCAGTAATTACTTTCGTGAAGTAAAAGTTGGATCGAGGACCGATACAAGAGAATGGAGGATAAAAGGGGATCGATTGTTGAAAGTTTACAAAGTGTTCACGATCGTTATCCCTGATACTTGTCTACAGAATGTCACCTCGTCTGGAGTCTAAGGAGCTTCATTTGAGAAATACCTGCCAATGATAATACTACACTGGGTCTCCCGGTAAAGGTGTCCCGCAGATATCAGCTATTGTTTATTTATTGTGCACTACTACAGTGTAGTCTTTTTTAACCCAAAGGTTGACTGGTAGAGAATGCCTTGTTGCATTAAGTCCGCCTATGTACCACTACTGTACATAAAATTGAAATAAATGTAGAGTTTGTCTCTAGGATTGGCAACTCAAAACCCCTATAGTACTGCAGAGATCGGGATGACGCTACCGGTAGGTATTTTCTATTTACAAAATACGATAAAGAAAACAGAAATTGAAAATCATACGACTGCATTCCTCTTCTATAAAGTAAATAAAATTCGGAAGCTGCAGATATAAACAGTGTCGAGCGATGACTTGTAGTAACAAATACTGACAAAACAATGTGCAACATTATGCTAAGCGTTCTGGGCGATTGATTGGCACGCTCGAGTGCGCGTCACACTGTGTGCCCAGCAGATAGCAGCCAGGAGTCATGGCATTGACTGACCATGGAGATGTTATGTTAGCTACAGGTAACACTGATGACATTAACCACATTTTACTAGGAGAAGAGGTTTGGAAAGATGTTGAGTTAGGTACCTACTCCATGTGGGAGACACTCCGGGCTTGCGGACGGCCAGCAATGGGTAGATCGCCGTTCAACCGTCCGGTAACCGTCCGGACCGAGCCCAAGTCGTCGACGGCGCTTAGTGTTCCACGCGCCCCTCAGGGAGATGTCAGCAAACCGTAGAGGCCCAGCAGGGTCGAAGCCTACTGGGGCCATGGGTTTGCTTCTGAAAGGAAAACTCGGTCCCGGAATGAAAGGCAACGAAGGAACTAGGAGTGGGTTATAGTCAGTAAAAGTTTGACATCCCCTGCGGCCAAGAGCGGGAGATGTCATTGGATGATTACCCACTTAAAAAAAAGGGACGACACTCACCAGGAATACTCAGTATTGAGTGACGTGTTAACGAGTAACGACTCTCAGCACTGGGTGGATACGGGTCAGCGAAGATGTGAAATGTATTACTACTACGAATGCAAAACTTACTTTACATAAGCTAATTTTTTTTAAGGCTTCGTGTTACATGTACCTATCTCTTAATATTTTACTCATCTCCAATCTTTACCTAGCCCAATCTTTATGTATATGGGTATTATGAAAACACTATCGTATCGTATCGTTAGCCAAATTAATGTTGTAACAAACAAGGAAATGCCCATTTTCAGCTCCACTTAACCGATCCTGAAAGAGCGTCCAACACAAATTAACGTGGGTACCTATTGCTGTTTGTCTCTGTGTCCCTAAACAGAGGACGAATTACTTGACAGATCTGGGTAATTGAGCAACAGAATTAATCACAAGTACTGTAGTTTCTAGAACGTTCAAGGTTTCTTGGAGTCAGACTACTACTCTGAAAAAGTTCGTAAATTGAATGCGTCTAATTTTTGTTCCTCCTTTCAGTCGGCAGGTTCTCGAAACATTGTACTGTGTAGTTTAAGTACGGCTAACTTTAAGTGCCGTAACAAGTTGTTAACTAGCTTTGAATGCATCATAATTCCAGCCATATGATCGATAAACCGATTTCATGGCAGTTACGATAAAACATGGTGTGGGCTGCGGCCGCTGCGGCTCGACATGAGTTGTGCACGCGTGAGCTTGTCGAGTGCCGGTGTCACTACTGCGGAGTGTGCACCGGTGCTGGTGCTGTGCTGAGTCAGCGACAGTCAGCATGTGTCAGGTCAGGCTGCAGGCGGTGTGTCGGCGTGGCGTGTGCGTGGCGTGGCGCGCGCGGGTCGCCGGGCGCGCGCTCCGCGCTCACACCCACTCGCGTCCTCACCCTCGCCGCGAACGGACGGCATGGCGGCCGCGCGCTGAACGCCATAACGAATACGTGTCTGTGCTGTGAAACATAACACGCTGCTGCTCGCTCCGACTCCGAACATCAACAACAACATGCTCCGGTGAGTACACCACTGAGCCCCCGCGCTACTCGCCGAAGGCCACAGTTTACCACTCATTTAGCAATTTCCATTTTTCCCCGGACCGGTGTTTTCCCTCCGGAAAATCGTAACTACAGACATCCTTACAGATTCGTTTTGATTTATTGAATTTATCAGATCTGTGTTATTTCGATAACAGTTGCGCGTTGAGAACAATTCGTTGAATGATTGCCTTCGACTAAATCGTAATGTATTGTATCGGACAGATATTTGTTTTAATGTTTCAATGCAGACGCCAATGAAAGGTCACGAAATTTCAATACCAGCCGAAGAGGTGAATCACTGCTGACTTCTGAGTCACCGCGGAACGTTCCGTGGGGAGACGCAGGAATAGGGATCCTTATGGGATTAGAGGGCTGACGAAAATAATATACAAATGCAAACTAATTTAAAATCAACGGCGCTAATGTATACTTGCATCTAAGTGACTTAAACTTAATCAACAGACGTTTCACTGATAGATTTGTAAAGTCGTTTAGTTAGCAGTGTTTAGTTTAGCACACAATATAGGCAGTGTTGTATAATACAATACAACCCATTATCGAGATGCCATTACTGCGGAGCAGATTGCTGTGAATGAGTGCCGCCGGCTCGTGCTGTGTGCTGTGACGTGACTGCTGGTGCAGTGCCGGTGCTGGCTGGCTGAATGTGCTCTGCGCAATTACAGCGCTCATCATCACGTTGATCTATCATCGAAGGCTGAACTCCACACCGCAAAAAGAATTTTAATAAGTGACGCAATGACCTCTGTTGATGCTATTTTTTGCATAACGCCGAAAAAACAATGCAATAACCTGTTGTATCATCGACGTCGTCCCGTCGACGTGAGTCAGGCTGGTTCTCCTTGCGGCGCCGTCCCCGCAGGCGGCGCGCGCGTGGAGCGCCCGAGCGGAGCGCCAGCACACGGCACATACCGGTACATTACATTACAATTGTATTCTCGGGTCACTTGTTCTTCGATTAGAACTAGTCGAACCGAATGTAGGTTACGATTATGAGTAGCTGTTTATGTGCACACCGTCCACACCACGCCGACCACGCCGGCGACGGATGGTCTTGATCTTTCAATTGTATGCAGATGAGACGATGCAATGTTAATGTGAAACCAGTTTTAAGAAAATAGCAACCGTCATAAATTCGCATTTAATGCCTATAAATACAGCTTATGCAATTAAAACTGCTGAATTAAAGTAGTGAGGGGTGACGCGCCGCGAATATTAAAGTATGAATGCGGATACTTGCGCAACATAATTGTTGGTGCGCCGCGCGAATCCGAATAATCCTCGTTAACAGTGGTAGTGCCGCGCGTGTCGATGTCGCGCGGGTGTCGCAAGCCGCCGCGCGGTAGGCGCTGGCGCCGCACCGCGCCGCGCCGACGGGAATCGCAATTAGTCGTTATGTGTGATCATGGCGCATAGCAACAATGCACCGGACACGATCAGAACACGATAACGCGAGCTTCAATTTCATTTACATACCGCCAACCTGCGTGCGAGTACCGAGCACGACGCGCGCCGAGCCCGCCAGCCGCGTGCCGCGTGCCGGCGTGCTGCTCATACCACACCACACTTAGTAGTTTTGAAACAACGTCAGAGTGTTATAGTTAGCTTATTGCACAGGCCACTCACAAATGCAACGCGTAATTAAGAATCTAGTACAGAGGCAATTTATTAAATAAATAACCCATCCGTTTGTTCTGCGAGAGACAAGAATTGCGACGATCGTCGAAGCAGGAACGAGCAACGTTCGGCGTGGCGACGGACGAGGCCGAAGGCTGCGCTAACTTGTGTACTTAGCTAATATTCAAGTAAACAGAGTTGAATTAAGGACATTTAGGTTTGGTTCCGCTGGTGTCATGTCACGTCGGTGTCGCCGCCAATTAAGTATATCGGGCAGCAGAGGCGCAATATCTTGATCTTACTTGAGGTAACTAAAAAGAAGCTCTGCAAGTTATTCTTGTAACATCCGCAAAACTCAGATTACCACTCCTAACGCTACTGGTTCTGAAATATTTAATTTTGGATCTAATTGATTCGGAAAGCAAATTAAGTTTAAACTTTACCAGCGTTGCGCCCAAAATACCATACATTTCGTGTTTTAACTGAATTGCACGTCTGCGGACGCCTGTGAGGTAACATTGAGCGTGGGAGCTGCGTGGCGCTGCGTGACGCTGCCGTTACATCCACCACGGGGCGGTATTTGTTGAAGACGTCACTGAACTGGCATGCTAATGCAGATGTTTTCTGGTTTTGTTATCTGTAAAGCTGAATGCTTCCTGGTCAAAAGGCGCAGTTTACTTTGAGGCCGGACAATGCGGCAGTCCCCAACAGCCACCGTATCAGTTCATCTCGTACCTGTCCGCCTCCGGAACGGGCCGCACAGGAATGCGAAATTCAATTATCTTTTTTTTCTGCCCGTCCATTTTGAGTGTTTCTGCCTGAGATGACGCGTCGCAGCTTATGAGGTAAGACGTCTTGGCGCCAATTAATAGACGTCTTCAGATTTTTTGTCTTACAAAATTGTAATTGAAATTATTAATTTAACCAACAGAAATCAAATAAATCATCAAGGCTGCAGTTAGTTTCCTTATTTTTTTATATAATTTAAATCAATTTTGTCTATTAAAATTTATATAACTTGCCTTTCAAGTGAAACGTGATCGTTGTAAAAATATCAAAACATAACTTTCGGCTAATTAGATGAGATGTTGTCACTTGTGTAGCTGGCTGCTGGCCTGGTGGCTGCTGCTGCTCGGCGGAACATGATGCGGTTGACATGTGAAAGTACCTGCTGAGTTGAGCTGCTAATTAGCGGGACTTGATTAGATCAGCAGTGAGTCGCAAAATCTTGACGTCCCGCGTCCCTACGTAATTCTATAGTAACGCTTTCACTTAATTACTTAGCTTATTTATGTCCTCAGTATTTCCTTTTCCTACAATTTTAAGTAATTCTTTCTCTCTTTATGATATTTGATTTAAAAGTTCAATTAATTGATACCTATTACTGTCAGCCGTGACGGTAAAATCAAAAACTTTGTAATTCAGTTTCCATTTCAAAAGTTTCATTAATTACGAGTTCATAATGTGATTGTCCCAGAAACGTGGGGATCAATGTCACTGATCCTCTTCTCTTAATTGGAGACCTCTGATCCTGCTCCCTTGTTGTGTTGTTGAGAGATAGGGACAACATAGTGTCACTTTGGCACATCAATTCTTAATTGTTATTTGTACTTCAAACGATCGGTGAGCTACAATATGAAAGATAATATTTCCAGGCAAGTTGTCTCAACTGAGATCCGACGCCAGATAAATTGAAAAAAGTGCAAGAGTGTGACGATAGCCGATTTTTGATATTCGTCCGTGCTTCAAGATGTTAACACCATATTACAATCACGCTCACCAAGTAGAAATATATTAGAATGCGGACAGACTCGTAGATGTAGAATTCAGATAGTGCACGTTTGTGATAGAGACAATTGCACGGCAGCGAACGTGCGACGTTTTACATTTTCTGAATGTTTAACTGTCAAGATCACTTCGGTTTTTTGAGGTACAAATGTACCTGATTCAAGTTCTTATCTTTTGTCAATATATACAATATAATCACATTTGCCTTCCCTTTGTTATAAAATTTATTTATTATTTCTGAGTTGCAGTTTTTTTAATAACAAAATCTTCATCTGAATTAATCGAGGGCAATTCCAGCAGTCTTGCAAATATTTCTGAAGGATGAAAGGGTCACCGTTGCTAAGCTTCGAATACTAAGCTCTTATATCAGCGAATACCCGAGAAATAGCGAACATCATATATTTTTAGAAATCTGGGATAAATAAAAGTTTCCTGGAATTAAAGCTTTTAACTAAAGGTCGCTTGGTTTGAAGAAGGCTTATGTATATGTGATACAAGAATATTCGCTGACACCAACGCAAATTCCTCATTTTGTTTGCTGTTACTCATAATTAGCATTGTGACTTAGCGAATTGTTTTAGAAGTAAGATGTAAAATTACATTTGTAATGCTGTCAGTGTTGGCAAGCTCGGATTGCCGTAATCCCACGTATGTTTCGGTCTTCATTCAAGTCCAAATTCCTAACTTTTGTCGAGTAGTGATAGAGAAATTGATATAGATAAGACAAATAGGTAGATATATACATACATAAACTCCTATTGTATTCGGTAAAAAATTACAGCAGATGCTTAAAAATAGTGCTATCTTATCGCAAAGCTTAAATACATGGTTTATCGCTCAAAGGAATTCAGAAAATTTCCTGATCCACCATTTTCGTCTCCAAAGACCAATTCACAAATGAACATCATTGTAGGAAGCCGGCGCTTTCGAGGCCCTCAGGCGACTCCCAGCTCGTGCGTGCTGCCCAGCCCATCGGTATTCACGCCAGCCGGGCCAGCACGTGTTCCCGCATTCATTACCTTCATTCAGTTTCGTTATTCAAATCGAGTGTGCGACGAAAGTGGAAACTGTTTTATGAAATGTACTTGTAGCTGTTATATTATGTGCTGTCTTCGCTTTGACTGAGTTTCCCAACTTGACGAGATGTGCCGCTGCATGGAGTGGGAATATGTTGCTATAACTTACTTTGTGATTGCCTAACTTGTGAATGTGATGTTTGTGAACCAAGTTAGATGTTTAACAATAAAACAGAGACTCAATCAGAATTTCAGTTTTATGAACTTTAGATGTTTACTAGACTTATAGGTATACAATCAAGTGTGAAAATGGCACTTAGTTTAAAGTAATCTTAGATAATACTTATTGTATTATCTAAGATTATTTTAAGTTATTCCATAGACATTAATGTTTTATTTTATTGTAGTTTGTCCGGTGCGAGTCTAAAGTATTGTTTTTCTTTCTATCGTTCTGATTGACTGGGTTGTTAATTAATGTCGTTTATAAAATAATTATTTTTGCATTTCCAAAATGTGGGTATTGTGGGAAAGAAATTAAAAAAAGCGATAAAGTTAAAATATTATTGTAACCTAAACTGTTGTAGCAATCTATGTGGCTGCCTAACTGACCGTCTGCGTGTAACGTGACAAGTTATACAACGAACAGTTAATGATATCATGTTTGCACTAATTAGTCAAAACACGGTCGCTACTCGCGTGTCTGTGTACTTCATCTGAAGAGTAGCTACACTACAAATGTATGTTCTAATTCTGGAGAATTGCATTGAGATTACTTGCTAAAGATACAATCAAATTATTCGCTAATCATAGTTTAACTATGAACGTCAGCACCAAGTGTCGGCTTCAAACTATATTGATCTAACTCTCTTTTCGGACTAAGCGTTTCGCTTCGTCGTTTATACCGCGTACATCGAAGGATTGGAACAATTTGCCTGCTGCGGTCTTCCCGTCCGATTATAATTTATGTGTTTTCAAAGCTAGCTTGAATAGGCTCTTAATAAACTAGTGCGATTCACCATCAACGATTGTATCACTGCTACCATCAGGTGGGATCGCAGTCAAGCGCTGGTTTATATTATAAATAAAAATCTTAGTTTACTTATTTATAATATTGATTACTGATTGGGTGTTTTGTTATCATTTTTGGGGTTATAATACTTACAAGAGAGATCAAGTTACTAAGTCTGAAAGTTTACTTTTAGACGGACTTGAAAATAAAAGTTCTTAGTCGCAGTCCACTTCATGCTTTATTTTGTAAAGTTAATAAACCATTCTAAAATGATTGTTTCTCTGCAGATGTATGTCGGTAATGAGATAATCGGATTGACTAACGGATCAAATATAAGACTGCTTCTTCTCGGCGCAGCTTACGAGATTAGCGTGTCGCTGTCGGCTGGGCTTAGTCGCAGCATCCTACTGTGAGTTTTAAACACTGCGCGGAGTTAATTAATTAATTGAATGTGGCGAGGCTAAGCTGCGGCTGTGGTTGTGCGTCCGACACTCAAGATTTATTGAGAGTTAGTGTTGTTACTTCTTGGTTTCGGTTTTCCTGATGCGAAAAGGAAAATGGGGACCCATCGCTACTGTTAGTTACGGTTTTTCATTTGCAACTCAAGCACCTAGCCTACGAAAACACATTATCTCTTCTTTGTCCTCTGCTGTGCCCATTATTTGGGGTCTTGTCTCCTCACTTATCGGTGCCAGGATATTCTATCCCGAGAGGTCTCTCTCGATTCTAGACCACCAGGTCAATGGTGGGCGACCTCTGCCTTTCTTTTAGTCTGGCAGGCTCAGTGCAATTTTTCCAAAAACACAGATATATTATCGGATATATGCCATGACATGTCGAAAATATACGCACCTCCTCAGAGCCGTTATTTGTTCCGACACTGGTGCCTACCTACCGTACCGCTTAGGTATAGTTACGCCACTGTTGAGAGAACTATTCCAAGTTAGAGGTTTCTATTCCGTCTTTTGTCGCCAAAACGAAGAGTCGATCTCTAAAAAATCGTAGATTCTGTCAGGTAACAACCCAGTATCACAGCCGGCACTAGACACGAGACGTCGTGACGCAACCAGCGCATACACTTTCACCGGCGCGGGTGGACAATGGAGGCGACTCTTGTTGTGCATAAAATTCCGGCGCAGCAGTAACAATAGCCGGACGAGGCGGCGACGTCTTCTCACTGATACACTGATACCCGGATAGTAAACACACCAATCGACACGCTCTAACACATATTGTTTTGACAAGGACCTTTGTAGTTTTCGTGTGTTTCGTATGTTGAGCTATTTGTTGGTTTGCCACTGATAATAATACCCGTATTATATAGTGTAAGTACCGTAGTGTGGCTATGGGTTCGTGCGAGCTCTCTTAAGCTTTGTGACTGTTTGTAAGCTTCAACTTCTTGTCAAATGTGTGCGTGACTGGGTTCTTGTGACTTTGAGAAGAGAAAGGGATGTTAAAGTTTCTTTTACAGTCTAATGGAAAATTGCACTTGATGATTTAGAATTGTCACTAATTATTATCATCATCATCATCATCATTTCAGCCGAAAGACGTCCACTGTTGGACATAGGCCTCCCCCAAGCGTCGCCACAATGACCGATCCTGTGCTTCTCGCATCCACCGCACTCCCGCGACCCTCACCAGGTCGTCGGTCCACCTTGTGGGAGGCCTTCCAACGCTGCGTCTTCCGGTGCGCGGTCGCCACTCTAGAACCTTTCGGCCCCATCGGCCATCCGTTCTACGAGCAATGTGCCCTGCCCACTGCCACTTAAGTTTGGCGATTCTTCTAATTATTATATTACAAACTAATTTTTTTTTAAGAAAAATGTCTGCAAAGTAGTCACAAGCGTAAGGCCTAGTTTTTGATCCGTACTTAAGTAAACTAATATTTTTTAAAGATTTTTTAGTACTTTAATCTTTGTTACTTCTTCACGCTCGAACGTCTGTACGGATTTCGATGACAGTTGGCACGAGGATAGACGATGTTCTGGAATAGCGCATAAAATACTTTTTATCTCGGGAGTACGTTTCCTTGGGATAACTGTCTCATATGACGCGGGCGGAGTCGCCGGCATCAGCTAGCAGTAACTAGTAACTGATTATTTAGATTCGACGCATCTTGTTCAATCAATTGTTAACTTCTTTTTATTTGTTTTTGTTACCTTGACCAATGGTCGGATAAATAACAATTAGTCAAGAAAAAGAGGAAATTATACAGTCATTTTCGTGTAATTTAATTTAAATTAGTTACTATTTATAATTATAGGTTAAAATAACTGCCAATCTAAAACAACGCGCTCTTAGTTTTGCAAAACAATTTTTTTTTTACAGAAATGTGTTCACTATGTAACACGTTTATTTAAATTGTTACTAGATGAGTATCTCGTGTGCAATATGTTACGATGATCCACAATTGTGTTTAAATAGTAGATGCGTATCTCGCACAGTATCTTACAAGTTTATGACACAAAACTGAATGACTTAACTGATATAATTCTGCTGGTTGTGATTTTTATCCTAAGTTAATTTATCATTATTGGCGACTAGCTTCTGCCCGCGGCTTCGCTTGCGTCAATGTAGGTTTCTCCATACAAACTTTGGAAACCCACCTCATCCCCTTAGGGAGAGAATTTTGGAAAATCCTTTCTTAGGGCTCGCCTACGCATAAAAGGAAATCTTGTGCAAAATTTCACGCACCTAATCCCAGTAGTTTCGGCTGTGCGTTTATATGTCAGTCAGTTTCCCCTTTTATATATAGATTATATATCACTACTACTAGAAAATACTAAGATATAACATTTTCCCCTCATAATTTCTATATCCGTTATCGCCACAAAAAACTTTGCAATGTTAAGATAAAAATACTGTTTTAAATGGCTTTAGTCCGCAAGGACTGATATAATAAGCATAAGCCTTACTTATAAAGTTCCCACTGCTGGGACTTAGGCTTCCTCTTTTGGAGAGTTAAATGGCCCGTAATCCACCACGCACGGGCCCCACGCGGGTTGGATTGATTTAACTTGAAATTTATTTAATTATAGTATGTAGCGTTATTATAAATTAAATTTATAAAGTCTAGTTCACCGTCATTCTAACACCAGTATCATCCGTCCAGAGTGGACGACTACTTACGTATTTGTATGTCAAGCGTGACAATATGCATGTGTGCCGCCACTGATCAATAGCGTTATCTCCCGTCGATCTGTTTGTCAGATCGCAGCTAAAGGCGAGCGATTAGGCATGTATGTTATGGCTGTGTGTACCTACCGCTACTGTTAACGTTATATAAATATTTCACTGCCTACATAAAGGCTGCACCGATAAGGAAATTGAGTTATTTTTTCCAGTTTTGACGTTTAGTGCGAAAATAAAAGTGATAAATTTTGCCATTTATACAACTGTAAATCTTGGATTTTAGTGGTCTAGCCACTATAAGAGTTTGAAAATCACTTTGCTTTATTAATTTACTAAAAAATCTTTCTGATGAACTTATAGCCCACAGAAGTGACACACTTTCAAAATGTGTACAATGCAGTTAGTGAACAATTACGATTGTGCAACGATTTCCTTTTGATCAAGATAGATGGTAGTCACAAGGCAGAGCTAGATACGCTAGGCTGTTACGAGGCGAGCTTTGTTGTAATACTTTCCTGACCTTTGTCTAACTTCCTAACACAGAACTTGGAACACGAAGACTTCAGTCACGATCCCCTGCGCTTTTTCCGTGACCTTTGAATTGTAACTACACGAGCATGCTGCAATGTATTCGGAACATCCTATAATAAATCTAAAAAGGCTTGTATGTTTGTTTGGTATACAATAATATCATGCCCTAAACCAACAAATATTTCCACGGAACACCAGTTACAAGCTACAAAAAATAATAATGAATACTGTCGTAACAAATCCTCGTAATTTAGTGCTATTAAAAGAAGACAATTGCTGGAACAATTAATTACAAGCGTGCTCGGTACGTATAGCCGAGTAGATAGCATCGCCATTGTTAGCGGCTCCCGGTCGCGGCCGAAGCCGGCTACCGGTGCCGGCCGCGCGCCGCGCCGCGCGCCTTCGGGTTGTTGATCACCGTTACTTTGAGAGCTGAGACCTTTCACACTTTATCGGATAACATCGACGGCTTCATCAGGAACAATGCTTAGGATCTTTGCTTTGTTATGACAAATTAGCGTTCAATTACAACCTTTTATTTGTTTATCTAAAATGTTCGATTCTAAAATCTTGCGTTTTACAGAGTTTATAGTGACTGAATGATTTATTCATCAGCTGAATCAGGAAGCTTGTTGTGTCCCTGTTATCTTACAAAACGTTGCTTACAAGATTAATGTCTCACTTAGAGAGACGTCAAAGCCCAGCGTGCAGCACTTCGATTCGTGAAGCGATTACTTGTGTGCATATCTTATTTGATAACATCGGCGCGGTCCGTTAGCCACTGACTCACGCGCACTCGCTCGTTCATTATGGCATACTTTTACTTGTCACACTGACACCGTCGGTTCACTCTTGAGATAATGATGCTTTTGAAGCAGTTCGTAGCATAATTAGGAAGCTCCATTAAAGTTGTTGATTTCGTTTGCACGAAGTGGAACGAGTTCAACTGTTTGATTGATGTTATGATTGTGTTTGTATTTAGCTTACATTTTGGATAATAACGTACAAAATGTAACTAAGCTTAATCAATCACACTTATGTGTTCTACGACTTTAGCTGCAAAAGTAAGCCTTAGCATTATTAACTTGATAGCTGTGGGCAACTCAGCTATGGAGGAATTTATTCTTAAGACTTGCAAAGTTCAGGGTGACATTGCTCTACATAAGTTAACTAGAATGAAACATAATCCAGTGAGGCCAGTAGTGCGTTATCTTGAACTTGACCGCATATTGCTGCTCTGCACCGCGCCCGCGCCGACCAACTGCGCTTATGACGGTCTTCACCATGAGCCTCGGAAGGTCACGGCGTTTGTGCACTTGCTACAATATGCCAAACACCATTTCAAATATGAGCCAAACAGAACTTATAATATCTAGCTATAAGTGATGTGACAGTGCTATGCTTGTGATGAAATTTTTAACATGTAAGTATACTTCTAACGTGTGCCACAAAATTTGAAAAAGTTCTTCATGTCTGTGGGCAAGTTCCACTTCCGATCATCCGTGCACTTGACTCACAGCTGTACCATTGAGTGTACGCACTAACTGTCTAATTAGCGACCTGCTTCCTTGGGCACGCACGCCAACTAGAAGAGAACTTGTCTCACCTACGATGATCCCAACGAGTCGGAGCGTACATTCACTGCCTGCCAGAAGGCGAGCCGTTGCCGCGGGCCACCTGTGACCCGCCAACATACTTACTCGTTGTCTTATTGTTGTCTCACCTCCCATCTAATAATAATGTAATTATTTTATGGTTTAGTACCGAATACGACCTGCTAAGCCAAAACATTTGTTAATCCAAAGGATTCCAGTTTGCACAAAGTTTGTTTGTTTTATTAGCATATTCTATGTTAGTGTTTTATTGTCCTCATGGAATTGTAGTTCAGTAGGCATGTTGTTTTATCTAAACAAGCCGTCGGAGACAATAGTTTCTGTGTCGGAAACAAAGGCAACTCAATTTTATTACTCCGGGGTGGTGCCTCTGCAGGCGCGCGCTCAAACTTTAGGCCATTCGGGGTAATCCACATTTACATAGTTATGTAAATCTAAACACGATCTCTAATTTGTAGATAGTCATATGACTGCGTGATTAACTTGTCGCACCCTTTCTGATATCCATATCATTTTCGGGTCTGTGAATTTTGATACGTTTGTGATCGCGAAAGTGAGGTTTACTTTAGAGCATGAGACCTCAAGCTATTGACGTAATGATATCACATGATTGGGGGTTCTCAAGCGTAGCGGAGCTCTGGTGAACTGTCTAAATAGTATTAAGCACAGTCATATTGGTCAGACGTAAATAATTGAACTAACTGTACCGGAATTGCATTTCGTACTGACTTTGATGAGTGATTCACGATCACCGTTACCAGCTAGAGTTCTGGCGCAGTCTAGATGTGATCACGTGACCTGGAGCTGTGCTCTAGAAGGTGCGCACGCGCAAGGAGGCCGCGCTTGATTGACGCCTGTCGTCCGCCGTCGTCAGAGAAAGTGTACGGGACTTTCGCGCTTACCATCTCTCTCTTTCACACGCGTTCGCAAAAAACATAACATCTCAATAGTTGTCCCAAATATTTTATCGAGCAAAAAATGCTGTAGCAGTTCGTGACTCAAAATGGTTCATGCAAAGATCTGCTGGTTCAAATATGTTAGCAGTATCTTATTGTGTTCTAGTTAGAAACCTACTTTTACTTTTTATTTGTTTCCGGTGAAATAAGGCTAACAATCTGTCTTGTGTGAATGAATGAGTGCGCCGCCGCCGCGTCGGAGGCTCGCGTCTTGACGCACGACACGACACAGGATGTCATAATTAGCCGTGCGCGGAGTTCGTTTAACCATGACATTTGCAAGTGCATACAACTTTACACCTTTTGTCTGCGCGTTCCAAGTCATATAAGCGATTTATTACTCACATTACATAATTTACGTAACCGAGGACCAATTACTGAAGTGCTGCTAACCAGCGCGAATTAACAACATCAAAATACTGGGCGTCACACAACCTCTGACCAAGGCGTTCATATCAATGTCAACGTTTATTTTTGAGAAATTGTTAGCGACGTTGTAATAAATGTAACACCCTAAGGTAGCTCGATATTGACGGTCATAATTAAGTAAATTTTCGAATGATAAATCACCACGGTCGCATTAGTACGATTAGACCCTTCAATGTAGCAAGTTTACAAGTAATTCGCAGGCGGCGGCGTTCGTTTAAGCTTCGTTTTATTTATTGCTAAGCGAAAAGTCCCGTGAGAGGATAAGGACCAAAAATCCGGGTCCTAAATTAAGAATTATGACTTTAAAATCTGACGGAGCTTATCGACCCTACTGTGGACACTCCATGATTTTCGTATTTGAATAAAGAAAGAAAAACATGTATGTCGTGTTTACAAACGTATGTTTAGCTAGTTGGACATGGATGGATAATGTGTGCCTTGTCAGAAGATAAGTATCTAGTTTGTATTGACATTGTTGCTTCTGAACTACTGACCCATTCATTGAAATGAGGTTTTTATCGATTTCAGTAGCCCGTGTACCAGAATATTATTCTTTGTTTTATTAAACTTTAAAAACAAAATATTTTAATGATGAATCAGTTTAGTCGGAGAGGCTACTTAGTATTCAGAGCAGTGGATAAGATGATGTATGTAATGTGGGTCACGTCTATAGGAAGCTGTGACTAAGCCAGGGTTTTCCTGCGTGTGATGCCCCGCGGCCCCGAGGCCTCTGTCGCCAATGCCACCCTCACATATGCATTATATATCGCCGGTAATAAAATATGACATTGTGGACACGGAAAGGAAATTCAGATCTTATTTATTTCAGTACATTTTCCGAGACATTGGCGGTCTATTTTCCCGGCGATAAATCGTGGTTAGTAATTGTATCCCCGACTTAGGTATATACTTATATACATTAGACCCGCCTTTTGTTATGGAACTTCTTAGTTGATTGGTTGCTGCAATGTATTAATTAATTTATGAACGGTGACCTATATTTTAATATGATGACGATAATGACTTTATTGTGTATGTAAATGTTCAAGTAACAGTTAACTATTATAGTTAGTTATTATTATAGTTTTTTGATATAGCGATACACGTTTCTGATTTTAGTAAAAGTATCTTTCAAGACGAAAAATATATAGGCACACGTAGAATTTTCTAGGGACCACAAGAAAGATAGAGAAAATAATTTACGGCACACATAGAATTTATCTCGGAACCACAGGAAATGTGTAAATAAAATATCTTTAGTCTGTAATTCGCCCCTGCTTACATCAGGTTGTCGGCGCTAATATATAATGTTCTGTTATAAATACCGTGGACGCGGGCTAATATTCTAAATGTGCAGCCAGCATGCTCGTACATAACACTTATGTAACTGTCTGTATGTTCGCCGCCCTCTGCGGTCGGCGCACGCGCATCGTCTGCTAAATAGATATTGTTCACACTTACATTTCTATTATTTTCTATTTTAGGGAGGTACCTACCTCTCTTGTATTTGTCTTTGTCACTCTCACAGGCCAACCAGTGTTTGACTGCGACCCCACCTGATGGTGAGCAGTGTTGTGGTCGTTGATGTTTGTTAAAACTCAATGAAGAAAATGAAAATGTAAGAACAGATAAAAAAATGCGTTACGTCACACTAGGAATAAGTCCTGTATCGTGTAGCTTTCACAAGCATGTAAACATACATACATATGACACCTCGTACTACTATACGTGTACTCGGAAGATTGATTGCATCACTGCTTACCATCAGGTGCGATCGCAGTCAAGCACTGGTTTATATCAATAAAAAAAATAAAGAACTATCTGTCATACACATATTTGTTCCGAAAGGGAATTGAACCCGCGACACGGTGCAGCAATCAATCGCTCAACCACTGCGCCAACCCTGCCCTCGCAAGTCACTCATTGTCTAATATGTATTATAGAGCCAGTAAATACTCAGAGCTAGTCTTTGCATTAACTATTCTCCTTCATCTTAACATTTTTGCGTTAGAATTTCCTTTCCGCCTCCACTATTAGCATAGCATATTTACTTACTACTAGCATTATTTACTTTTCCTTTCTTATATGCGGCCTGAATAGAGCCCATTCTATATCAATAAATAAGGGCCGGGTACACACCTCTGCATAGTAACGACCGCGCTACATCATCCACATAAAAAGAAATTGCGGACCGACATAAAGGCCCGCGCCCACGGTCCTACCCGGCAGGCTGGCGGGCTGGCGGGCTGGCGGGCTGGCGGGCTGGCGGGCTGGCGGGCTGGCGGGCTGGCGGGCTGGCGGGCTCGATACATCGCCGATATTTACGTACGTTTCGTACGGTAGAAAACTATGCGTATTTTCGGTTCATTTAATATTCTTGTAACGTATGTCCGAAGGTCGCGATGTGCGTACGGTGACAGGCACCAGTGTATAATGTGTTAATGTAATAAGTATATGGCGCTGAGATATGTTCCGCGTACGCTCCACGGGCGTTACAATCAGTTATGGTTTTCTATACAGTTAGATCACGAGATTGGATTTGTTTTTGTTTTGAGACGGTCGTCCACCCCTACTGCTGCCTTCTGTGAACTATGGCGTGCTGGGTTTCTTGAAATACTTGCTGGTTCTTCATAATAACGTCTTCAAAATGAGACTGGCCTGTTGGTCTAGTGGTTAGTGGCCCTGAGTGCTATGCCGGAGGTCGCGGGTTCGATTCCTACCCAGGACAAATGTTTGTGTGATGAGCACGATCATTTGTTCTGTGTCTGGGTGTAATTTATCTATATAATTGTATGTATTTAGAAATATAAAAGTATGGTTATTAGTTTTCTAGTACCCATAATACAAGCTCTGCTTAGCTTGGGACTAAGCGGCGTTGTGTGACAGTTGTGAAAAAAAAAACAATAATACCTAAGTTAACAATGTTTTATTCGACTACTGACGTAAATAAAAAGGAAATATAACTACTGGACAATGCATTACTAAAAACATATTGCAAAATCATGAAGAGCACTCTTCGGGCTGTAAATGCAGCCAATGAGGATAAACTTTTTCCTTATTGCGGCTGTCACATACCAAGGTATCTTAAAGTCAGCCAATACTGCAGTAAATACTACTATTTTATATTATATTTTGTCCTTAAACAAAAAAGTTAACAACATGAATATGCAAGCGCATAATTCTCAAAAACTTGCTCATGACATGGTGAGTGATCACAAGGCAGGGTAATGTTCCGGCAGCCGAGAGCACAAGGGCGACAACGAGACGAGCAAAAACGTGAACAATTAATTTAGTTAGGTTTCTCTTCAGCAATAAACAGATCGACTGTAAAATTGAAAAAATAGAAATCGAATAATAATGTTTTGTTTACATTATTTTTTTTATGGTTGGGTAGTCATAAAATAATTTCTTCTTCCGCTCTTGGTGCAGTGAAAGAGAGAGTCAGATTTTCACTAACCCACCCGTATTCCTTCGCAGTGAGTCTTTCGAACCAGTTCGCAGCCCTGGTGGGTCAATTAGGCTGACATCTCTTTACAGCACGCGTGGAATACAATGCGCCGTCGACCTAGGCATAGTGCGTACCTCTCGGTGCCCAAGGCGTCTATATTGCGGCGGTCGGGCCGTGATAATTGCCCCTTCCTCACGGTTTCTGCCACATCCTTTACTCGTACTACTGCTTCGTAAAAGAAAGTGGTTACTTCTTGTATCTTCTCACTCCGTTCTCCTCCTGGACCAGGGTTGGATGCGGGAGATCTGCGGGACTATTCGAAAGAATCACCGCGGTCTGCGGCCCTGCTACGTAAATAACAGCTGATATAACAGGGACGGGTTTTAGTCAGTAAAGGTCTGACACTCCTTTTTTCTTAACCCAAAGCAAGAGAAGTCTTTTGATTTCATCGTATGTTTTTATACTGGTTACTAACTGAATGGTGGTAACTAGCAATACACAAAAAAAAATATTTTTGTAACAACTTGTCTGTGATATACCTACTCCATCATATTTCCTAGTAATATTTGTTACTACTTAATTTCATGGTAATCCACTATGGTGATTTTTTGTATGTAAACTTATGTAAATAGGCTTTTTCATAAATACCAGCGGTATCAAGTACTCACGTTAAATCTGCTAATTAGGCTAACTACACAACCTGCTGATAAGGTGTCGTGGACCGTCACACTAATGACCCATTTTTTCTGAGATTAACGGTTTTTTAATTGCTCGCATAAATGCTTGACTGCTTGCGTCACAGTACGGGCACTCTATGAGTCACTAGTACTTCATTAAGTTACGATAATTTATACATCACACTAGCTTTACCCAGTACCGGATTAAGTCAATGTGGCGTCTGTAGCAAATTTTACCAAGGGGCCCACCCAATATATATAAATAATTAAAACATTTTTGACTTATTTTTTTGCCAGGCAGCGATGTGTCCATGTCTTGCCTCTATTATCTTTATTAAAAATGTACATGTATCAGACTTGTTTTTGTACGTACAAGCGGGGCCCACCCAAATTCGCGGGGCCGTAGCCTTTTCTATTCTTGCTACGTGGTTGATCCAGCCCTGGCTTTACCCGTGGCTTCGTATCCGTCGCCTATTCTGAAGTAACAGACTATTTGTACGGGATATACTCGTTCGCCGCGCAATAGTGTAGTTTTCTATCAATGTTAAAAAAATTGAATTACACTTTCTTTCTTTCACTTTCATGGCTAAAACTAGTTTTGACTAATGAAAATTAAAACGCTTTAGTGAAAAATCTTATTAAGTTAAAGCTTTATTATTTAAAAAATTGACACAAAAAACCCTTCCACCCAACCCAACCTAACGGGGTTTTGAGTAAATGTTACTCGTAGTAATTTTATCTGGTCAAAAGTACTTCTGACCAGTCCTTGCAGTCAATAGTGGTTTTGACTGTGGCATAACGTAGTTTAGATTAGATTAGCATGTTCGAATACTAAAGCATAACATTGGTCAGACGTCGCAGCGCCTACACCGACTAGCCGAGCTGCCGCTTAGTCTACATGAGCTAATCTATATTCTGCAAATAATAACGTTTGCATAATCATAAGTACATGTCGCATAGATACAGTTCGTCAGTACGTCGGACGAATACAAAGGCGGTCTAGTAAGATGCTATGTAGGACAGGGAAATTGTAAAAGGTTCACTTGGAGCAGGTCCATGCAACCTTCTGCATTGGCGGGGACTATATTCATCTTTCTGCCTTGTCCCGTGTTATTTGTGGTCGGCGCAACTCGCTTTTTCTTCCATTCTGTCTTGTTAATCTTATTGCCCTGTTCTTTCATGTCACTCCTCACACTATCCATCCATCTTTTCTTTGGCCTCCCTCTCCCTCCGCATCCACCCACGTGTATAACTCTTTCAGTAACATGCGTTTCATCCCTCCTCTTCACATGATCATACCAAGACAAACGATTCCCTTTCAACTTTTCAGTTACCATTTTCGAACTTTTTCTATTATACTGATTTCTCACTTTATCCATTCTCTTTACATATGTATATGGAAATAATACTTTTGCATGGGATTCTGTGTCTGGTTTTTTTTTAACTGTTCATGCATCTGCCTATTTTAGCCTATTTCCATTCCCTCATTTGTTTGTTAGAGCTTTTTATGCCTTATGATTTGTGGCGTAAAAATCTTTATCAATTTTGTGTTTATAGCTAAGGTGATCTACTCAGTAATGCACTGGGTGCATGACGCAAACATTACAAAATGCTCTGTGCTCCTTCTAAGCAAGTAATTTACTTTCTCAGTAAACCTTCTAGTATCTATTTCTATGTAGTGGCTCCGCTGTGAGGGCGGCAGCGGACGCATCCGGACGCCACCGGATCGCGCGCGTCCGGTGCCGGAAGCGCCGACAGAGTCGCTGGTGTAGTCGTGTCCCACCTCTATTGTTTGTGAGTAGACTATGACAGGCCTAGATAGCGTGGAGGCTCGCACCATCTGCTGCTTACCATGACATTGCTGCGTTTCAATATTTTATGAACTGCGTAGAGCTTTCTGTGAGCTGAGAGCTGTGATGGCCCAGTGGTACCGGCCCCGACTTACGAATTATGGTCGTGGGTTCAGACCCAGTCAGGCGCATTACTTTGTGTAATTTACTTCATCACCATTGCTCTCAAAGTGGTGGAGGAAAACATCGTGAGGCATGTCCTAGAATCAAAATTGCGAAGACTTGTGACATCCACCGATCCGCACCGGGCCCGCGTGGTGGATTAAGGCCCGTTCCCTCTCCTAGACTGGAGGCCTGAGAGTGGGAACATTATAAGGCTGATTTCGTATGAATGTAATGTATGTAGAGCTTTTGAAGTTATTAGGTAGGTATTTGCAACCTGGCTAGATTGACTGGCCGCACGGATCGAGTCAAGGTTAGGTACATATCAAGGCAACAACCAAGCTTATCAAGGTCGATCCGCAGATGGGTGACTATCTTCACATACTGATGTGCCGCCGTGCCTCGGTATGTACGATAAGCGTCGCGGTTGTCATTTGAAGATCTTTCAGAAGCCGGTATTCAGAAGCCGGGGAATCTGACACCAACCTTGCCAGGGGGTATCGTACTAGCTGTTTATTCAGATAGGTACTGGGTTAGGATAAGTAGTCACTCCATGTAACTTCTGATACTCGGTAAAATCCAATCACACTGGAAGTCGACTTCAACCTACTTAGTGAAGGGCTGGGCAGATTAACAATCAACAAAGTATAAAATCAGCCTCAGAAATTGTCGATTCAAATAATATTATTTAACCGTAACTTTTTATTACGAAGTAACTAAAACATGAACAGTTTCAATAGAAAATAACAACTTTATGTTCTAAGAAACCATTTTCTATACCAGTAGGCTCATTTTTGGAGCTTCCCGCATAGCGTGGCATTTTTGCGCCACATTATTAGTTAGCAGAATGATAAGATGGCGTGTTTGGCGTGACCCGGGACACTCTGTCACGGTGCATGCCTGGTGACTATAATGCTTTTCGATCGCGGGTACAACATTTTTGTATGTCGCGACTTGCAGGAAGGAAGTGAAACGGTTGCAATTTGGCTAGACTGTAATATTCTCGTAAGTGATGTTGTTATGCGGGATTGAGCCTTCCTTTGTATTTGTCAATAGTTTAGTAATGTGTCTGTGAAAATTCAGTATTTACCAAGCGACAACAGCTTTTCATACAGACGATTTAAGTTGTCTTCGGGACTTTGTAAGGCGCTTCTAATATGTGATTAATAGCTTGCATATGTCAAACAGAGGTAAGGGTCATAGGGATTATCAAATCGCGCAAAACATCGCATTAATCTAGTCAAAGATTTTACATAATCCACTAATGGTGTTACATCAACCTACGCAATGCATGTGTTTTTGTACTAAACAGGGTTAAATGCCATCAATCCCGTCTACCAAAACAAAACAGTACACATAAAATTATGAAATGATTACAAAGGACCAAGTAATTCGTTCGAAACATACATGAGCGCACAATTTTGGTCTCCATACATTATAATAACTTATTCCTAAGCACGCCAAGTATTTGTTCTTCAAATTCTACGAATGTTTGTGTTAATATTTGATTGTGTGTACTTACTCGAATGTGTGCGAAGTACACAGGTTAGGGAAACCTGCGACCTTTAAAGGGTAAGGGAAAATCCAAATATAGAAAGTACGCTGAAGCTGAAATGCGTTCAAATTAAACGTACTGGAAGCTTTGCTGGTAGCCTGTTTGTAGCAGCTTTACATTCGTGTTGTCGCTCGCGGTTAGTTGGTCTCCTCTACAACTTCTGTGTTCGTCCTTGTTCTTTATATTTCTTGATGTAAGCCTTTGATTTGTGGGTTTTGATTCCAGTTTCATGTTTTTTACCTCTTTTGGGCTTTCAGTGGAAGTATTCCTTGAAGCTCGCGTCTTTGCAATACCTATTTTAAAGCGATAATTATTCTAATAAGTATAGATACTCGTGTAGAGCCTTTTAATACCGTGTGTTAAGTGCTAGTCGATCACGATGTATGTAATTTACTTATTTAAGTAGGTAAGTCCATCAATGTCCACCAAGTTACAACTGAAATCGAAGACTTATGTTGACAAGTGAACAGCAATGTGTACAGTAATAAATTCCCCCGACAAGAACATACATAGTTGTGAACATAGAGTGCCACATAACACCATAGATCATGTCAGATGGCTGTGTAGCGGTGCGGGCGCCGCAGACTACGGGAACCATCATCTGGCCGACACACATTCCGTGAGTTACGACCCTCCTGGAGTATTGACGTGTCGTTGTACCTGATCATTTTCGTTTGTTTGACGTTGTTTATGAGTTCGGCTTTTGGTCTTTATGTACGGAATTTAGTAAGTAAACGTCACTGTCGTAAATGACTGTGTTTCTTAAAATTTATCTATTAAAACGAGTTTAATATTCATGAAGACCAGAAAAGTTTTAACAATGCTAACCTAGTATATAATCTTCAAGTTAATTCAGTAAAATCGTTATCTAAATTGTGTATATTTTATTGTGGTATTTCGTAATATGATATATTTTCTATTGGTTACAATATCAGATACTATAGTGGCTGTCCCAACACTGTGAAAAGCCCGAAGCTCTTATTCCCATGATAAAAACAAAGTTGTATCACCCAGCAACCGACCGGTTGCTAAGCTAAAGTTAAATAAAGTCATCTCACAGAATCCGATGACACCCACCTCGCCGCCCGCCAGCCGGAGCGGGTCAGCCGGCCCGGGCTAGAACCCGCGTCTATTTATACCAGGCAGGTTCCCGACATCCTAGCGATGTCGTTAGCGATACCCCGCGATAACCTGTGATGTACAAACCAGAACATGATGCTAATGTGACCACGTCTAATAATGACGGTGCTAATATTTTACGAGTATGTTCCACAGCGGCACAGCCTGCATGACTGCCTCTTTTTATGAAGGCAGGTCATCAGCAATTGTGTTATAGTGACGATATAATAAACCGTGTCTACTTTATCTCCTTTTGTTTTTTTTTTTTGTTTTGACACATTTCAGAACTAAAATAAAAATCACCATTCTAGCCAAAAATAGACTTTCTTTGCCTTATTGTGTCAAGAAACAGCTTGACACGATTTACTGACTAGAGCGCGGTGCCTGTCAGTTGAAAACGAAACACAGCAAGCTAGCTGCTGGCCAATCCGTAGCATAACTCTCGACAGTTATTGGATAACTTATCTTTCAGTGGTATACGTGCTGATGTGATTCTGTTTGATTTTTAATTGCTTACAGGGTGGATCGCCAACCACATCCAATTACATCTCGGAACTCCTTTATAAACTGTAACAGTTTCAGTGCAAAGTTAAGTGATATTTATGTAATGGCTACTGCGTCATGTCAAACGGCCCGGCTGCGCCGATAGCGACTGAGCCACCGGACTGGACATTCCACGGCCTGCTGTAATATGACAATGCCTCGTTATATATAGCTGTACATTATAATGTACCAATACTACAGATTCTCGTATTTACCGTCCTATGTACCGTCCGACAATGTGTTGATTCAGTCCGGTCACTTTCTACAATTCGTGAATAGAATTTTTCAAGTCAATTTTCCGAATCATTCTTTATTTTTGTACAAGCGTATTGTGTTGTACCCACCCATTGTTATTTTGTATTTATAAATTATTTCATGAAAGTTGTTCAGTGTCATTGTCATGATTGAAATATTGTGCCTGTAAATAATGCGTCAGTGATACTCCAGTCCAAAGTCAATCAATTTTGAAAGTAAACATCTAAGTAAGTGCACATATATCGATTCTACACAAATGACAATTAAAAGTGTGCATCATGGATGCGGGCATGCGAGTTCACTGGCGTCGCAGGCGCTGCTAACTGGGTCATTGACAATGTGCGCCTGCGCGACTGTCGACTGCCACCTGCGCCCGGGCCGCGCAGCAAACGTTATGCGATGACGACGCATTTCCTTGCTCGAAGTCAGTTCAGCCAAATATTGTGTCAGACGTAACTATGCCGTCGTAGTGATGCAGCATAGTAGCCAACAACTTGATGCAATTGTTGGCTACTATACCATACTGTTTTATGAAAATAGAATAGATTTCCTGAATACTGGTAATTGGAGTACTTATCACGTTAACTATTGTTTTTTCTTTATCATGTTTTGCAGAATAGTAGCTATATAAACTACAGCCTGGTTGTCTGTACTAAACTTATGCAAGCCAATGCAATTATTTTTTTTGATATTTGGCAAACGATTATTGTTGTTGTCACCTTACTCCACGATTATTTATAAAGAGGCAAGAGGTCAGACCACTTTCCATTTTTCAATTTTACTTTAAGAAAATCAGCTCTAAGTCCGTATACATTTAAATAAACATTCGTTTGGCGTGATAATGTATATAGAGCGTGAAGTTTTTGGCACACATAGATGCATGTATATGACACTATGTTAGGGCAACCATGTTGTGGTCACAAATATCGAAAAATATCGTACTGAATGTGGAAGAAAACATTTTTAAGAGCCCATAGCTCCAGTAGGCTTCGCTTCGCTTCGGCCTTGCTGGGCCCCTACGGTTTTGCTGACATCTCTTTGAGGCGCGCGTGGAAGACTACGATCCGTCGACGACTCGGGTTTGGTCCGGATGGTTACCGGACGACGAGCTACCCATTGCTCGTCATCCGCAAGCTCACGCGTACGATGAAACATGGATAAAGTGGACAATCAGGTTTTTCGATGGGAAAATCATCCAATGACACTATCTCCCGCTCTTGGGCTAAGCGAGAGATATGTCAGACTTTTACTGACCTCAGTAGGTTTCGACCCTGCTGGGCCCCTACAGTTTTCTGACAATTCCTTGAGGCGCGCATGGAACGATACGCGCCGTCGACGTCTTAGGCTCGGTCCGGACGGTCACCGGACGGTCGGACGGAGAGCTACCCATTGCTCGCGGTCCGCAAGCCCGCGCTTACGTTGGCCGGAAATCGGGATCGGAATCCCGGTGGCCGCTGGGGCTTGAGGACCGTTGCCTCACGCGTGCTGCCTCCTCTTGACAGTTGATTTGACAGTTTTATCTGAATCGAGATTTTATGAGTAAATACAGTTATTGTTTACTCTGTAATGTGGTCTATCATAATATTATAAAAGTAGCAAACAAACAAGAAAGCTCTCATGAATAAAATTCCGACCGGTTTTGTATTTCATTACACCGCCATACTTATTCATAATATTTTAATATTTAAGTTAATGGTAATGGCATTGAAGATGTAAAGCTGTGTGCTTCATATTTACGATGTTATTCATAGAGCTTTCTATAATAAATGCCAAGTGCTGGCTACTGGCTCACTCGTATTGAAATATTGCCCTGCTACCCACCATTAGTTCGAGTCAAGCACATATTTATCTGTGCAGCTTCTGTAGAGTCAAGTCAATGACTTCACTTGAGCCGTAAACATCAACTGCGCAAATATCTAGCAGCTGAGAAATAATGTAGTGTTGTCAAGATGTCTACTATATTACGATTACGTTGCCAAATACCTTGAAATTAGGTATCTATGTTTGCTCTTAGAGTTTGTAGATCCGAGACAGTTTGGGACAACCAAAACTAATGGAGCTAGCTACTGAGAAAGAAGTTGCTTCATGGAAATTCCGTCTCTAGGGCAAAATTAACTCAGACTAAATTCTACTAAGTTCAGGTAAATTATAATTTGAGCAAAATAAGCAGAATCGATTATTTCAAAACATTAACCCAATAACTTGTCTAGTACACATTCTCTTAAGTTCCTTCGCTTGCAGCCCCGAAGCCGCTTCTATCCTCGCCTCACCCTCGCTGGCCATGCGCAAGATGAACGTTCTTACGTTCCCAGCGATGATCTGTCGCGCATGCGCATAAACTGTGCCATGTAAGGGTTACATGCGAATGTCTCGAAACTAGTTTGACTTGTGTGCGAGGGAAAAAACTAAAAGAGTATAGAGATCCACGGGCGATGCCTCTCAAGCTTGATCACTATGTCCTCAGTTATTTTTAGGTTACGGAATCCTACGTGATATAATGTAACCATGTTGTTCTTTGTCGATAAGTAAGTTGGAAAACATTGGAAAAGTAAGAGTGGTTTTGCGATTTGCCAATTCTTTATTTGTTACTGAAACAATAACAAAATTCTAGAGACAAAGCTTCATTTATTCTGTAGTTAGACTAAGCAAACACACGAGGAAAGTGCCTTTTAGATAAACCGAACAATAAGGCTGGCAACGCGGACATGAAACTAATAACAGTATTCAAGAAGACAAGAATTTAAAGTAGTGTTACACAGTTCAGTTAGAGCTGAGCTCGGTGCCAAATGATGATGGCGGCGCCAGGCGTCGGCAGCTGAGCGGAATGCCAGGCGCGGCCATTTGGCAGAATTTGCCGAATAGCTCCAAACGATAGTTGCAAGTTTTAATAGTAGTTCATGAAACTTGAATAATGTGGACCCTCTACACTTGATATCTGTAAACTTATGTTTTCCTAATCGTTATGCATTACTGTCGACTCATGAATATTCATAGCCTTCATTATGTTTCGCTATATTTTTCCTTTGCGCTCAGACTTTCAGCTCGTTTCCTATGCGTCCTCTCTATGCTAATGTAGCACTTTCACGAGGACGAGGTCTTTCCTAAATTCACTATAGGAATTTCTGATGTAAAGCGGCCATAATGTTTCACTATAAATATTTTTTGTGTCACTTTATTACGAAGCAGGTTATTTCTGTTCAGACAATCCTTACAAAGTAATTCCTAACTCAATAACTAAATGATATTTTCTTCGTAATGTTTTTGTTCAAGCATTTTCCATAAAACATTTTCTCTAACGGCTTTATTTCCGTCCACAAGCCGCCACCGCCACAATACGCCACACAGATCGTATCGCTGAAGCCATCAAGTTGTCAATTTGTTTACCGCCCAACAATTCAATTTTTTTCGAAGGTTCCTCTCGTCAATCATAATTTCCCAATGAATCTTAAGTAATGGAGTTTTTTTTATTCTTTTGGCCTGCCTTTTGTGCATAAATAACTCTGATATTTTTATTTACAATTGTGTTTTTATTGAATGGAATAACCGACTTTTTTACGTCAAGTTACGGTGTGAGTAAGTAACAAATATTTGCATGAACCACATTAGTCACTTCCCATCGTTATAAATGCATGTAACTCATTAGAATTCTACTCACAGACATAGTAATCTAATGGACATATATTCTTATCTAAGTTTGCTACAAAATAACGATTCCTTTGTTTTTGCGGAATAGTTATAAAAAGCAGATGATGTCGGACGTGATGTAGGTGCGGCTGAGAGCTGCGTGCTCCGGCGGCCGGCGGCGGTGCTCTGCAGTGGCTATAAATTAATATTGATGAGGTGTCAGACAGATCATCATGCCAGTTCTGTTGCCAAGTTATTTGTTGCCTATTTTATTTAGTGGTTCTTATTATTTGTTGCCTAAACTTTGTCACGAAGCTTTGAATTGAATAGCTTTGTACTGTTTTGTTGTTCATCCAAATGCAGAATTCTATGGTTACTGTTTCGATGTTATTTCCCATAGTAAGTCTCATGTTGGGAAGCAAACGTTAATTAAATGAATAGTGTTTGCGAATGTTTTTACATAGTCAGGAACTTTTACTTAATTTATAGCCTTTTATATTTTATTATGTATTTACGAATTAACTAATTAGCAGTAAAGCTTAAAGTTATAGCTGTTAGTATTATAATAAATGGGCTGTTATGTTACCTACACTAGTAATGAGCTCGCTCGCTATCTCAGCCTGCCGCCTGGCATTCGGTGCGCGGCGTGTCCGACCCTCGGCTCGTTAAATGATAATTACAAAGAGTACCTACAACTAATTGAAATGCAGAACATAATGTTGCTTAGACAGTTTTCACTTCATAGTTAGCTTACTTACATTACTGAAATAGCTTTTCTCTTATTCAATGTGAGAAAACATGTCACGTTTGTTCAAAAGAGTCACCGCAGCCTTAGAATGCCAGGGGCCACTGAAAAACACGAGCGAGGTTTGGCGAGTAAAAGTCTAACACTCCCTCTCGCTCCACCCACAGCGAGAGTCTAACACTGCCTCTCGCTCCACCCACAGCGAGAGTCTAACACTCCCTCTCGCTCCACCCACAGCGAGAGTCTAACACTCTCTCTCGCTCCACCCACAGCAAGAGTCTAACACTCTCTCTCGCTCCACCCACAGCAAGAGTCTAACACTCTCTCTCGCTCCACCCACAGCAAGAGTCTAACACTCCCTCTCGCTCCACCCACAGCGAGAGTCTAACACTTCATCTCGCTCCACCCACAGCGAGAGAAGTTATTTGACGACTTCCTCCCCAAATAAATGGTATTTGCGTAAATTTCATAGAAATAAGAATTAGTTGAGATATTTCTAAAATCTATACTAATATTGTAAAGAGAAAGATTTGTTTTTTATTTGTAATGAATATACTCAAGAACTCACTTCCAAAATTCTTTCAGCAGTAGAATGCTTGATGCAGAATTAATACTTTATCACTGAGTAACATAGGCTTATTTGCTGTTTTCACGCGGGCGTACCCGCAGGCATGAGCTAGTGCGTTATAAATAAAATATAAGTAGATAATTTCATTTTAACTGTCTTTAACTAAGAGGAAGATGTGATGTGTGATTCCCTATTTTATGAGCAATCAATACTTTCTGCAAATTTAAAACTGAAGTCTTTCATACTGACGGCAAAAAGGTTAATTGTAATGATCGTAATTATTATTTCTAAGTACATAATTAGCTTTCACAATTTCAATTAGTGGTACCGTCCAGCAGCAAGACCTCACATACAACCTGCCGATTATACTATTATTTATTAGTAAGTAGGTAATTGATAGAAACTCATTTTACGACAAACTGACTTTATACAATTAATATAAACTGCCCATTGAACTGACCGGTACTAATTAAATAGGAATAGTGCAAGTGATAGCTAATGATTATATAATTGATATTTGACCGGTGAGCTGGTGAGGGCCGCGTGAGTTTACTGCATGCGAGAGGCAGCGAGGACTGTTGGATTCCAGAATGCAAAGGGTAATTGAAGGAAACAGGTTTGATAATCGGTTTTTAAGAATACTTTTAGTCAGTAAAAGTCTGATACACGTCCCAGGCTCCCTCCTCCCTCCTAGAGCGGGAAAAGCCAATGGATGATTTTCCATTTTCAAAAAAAGCTAGTAGATGTCTTTTGTTTGAAATTATTATGATACTTCGGGAACTATGGATGTTTTATAAAAGTCATATTAGTGAAAACGAGGGCACAACTTTGTATCAGAGCACACATTTTACCGTTTTTTGACCATTTGCATTCCAATAGCAAAGGCGCCACGACTAGACTGAACTTCCGTATCACAGAATCTTGTTAATTAAATGGTGTTAAAACTGATTTAATTAATTATTAGCGCTTTCTTGCTATTCAAACTATTCCAAACCGGTTTTACAATCTTGCCGCGTTTGGAACGTGGAGTCTGCGTAAGCCAAATATTTGTCTAGACTTCTGCAGTGCCATCTTCATTATTAGAATGTTTTAAAGTGGTATATATGGTGGCATATCTCTAGATATGTTTTTGCTTCTAATTTATAAAAAAAAAACAGTGTTTGTTATTGAACTCTTTCGAAATAGCTTGATCGATGTTTATGAATTTTTTGATACCAGTCATATTATTACGTAAATTACGATTACTGTGAAATAATACGTGATTTTATATCGATATGGGCGAGAAAATGCAATGTGCATGTAGGAGATGAAAATTGTTGAAAGTTTTGATTGTCACTTGTAGATTAGTAACTTTCAATGATTAGTCCTCTGGTTTAAGGCCAGCCCCACAATAAGATAGTGGTTGTTTATAATAGTTAAAATAAGTCCTTCCTTTCAAAGTGATATTATCATAAACAACTTTTAATCGCTGTGTCGCAAAAGTTGAATTTTATATTTTTTCTACATAATTATAATATATCAACTAAGGTTTTAATGTACTGATATCCTGCAGCACATAATCAAGACGATCATCCTCTGAGCAGATGTGTCGATGCGACTGGGGCCTTTGGGAAATAGCGATATAAAGTACACAATAGAGACAAAGCATTGTTTAACAAAGCAACAGTTGTGCAGAATGCGCTCTCTGGTTGATGTCCGTCAATATTTGCGCCTCCTCGTCCGGTCGCAAGTCGGTCAGGAATCAGCGGCCCGGCCGGTTGCGCAGACCGGGGCTGATTCGGTCCGTTGAGAGCTGTGATCCAATCTCATTTTATAGCTGTACCACGATATTAAGTATTTAGTAGTTAATGAGAAATTTTGCGTCAACGAATTTTCCGGATGTAAAATGTTGGATTTTTCAGTAGACGACAGAGAATGTCAATGTTAAGCGACGGAAAATGAAAATATTTTATACATGAATCTGTTCATAGTACATTGAAAACTAGCTAACCTTGTTGTATAGTTTTTTTTTTATTGGCGACCTGACACAATCGAAAGAGTTTCATGTTCATATGTAGTTATTTCAGAGGCTAGTAATCGACTTTTACCGGACGCAGTACAGTAGCACTTCACCTGCTATCCGAATAAACGAGACATCACGCACGTCCACAACATGCCACTCAGTGCAAAAAATATCAAACCGCAATTTATAATCGAAATCCTAAATTGGGAATCGGTAAAAAATCGATTGGGGCGCCGTTCATCAGACGATTGTTGATAGGTATACAGAGTGGCGCCACAACCGCTAGCTTCGTGGAGGTTTTTATTGGTTTTAATACGTTATTGGGTCAACGGTCTTGTGCAGTATTAAGGCCGGTGACCAATTGGCTGGGTGACGATCTGATCGGCTGGGGTGCTCCGGCGCAATCGCGGCGGTTACAGATCAATCAGGCAATCAAGACCGCCCAGTTCACGCTTGCGGACAATACAATTCAACCGAATCTTATTGCCAATTAGACTGACAGCCGACGCCAATATATTTGCTTTATTCGAACTTTACATAAAGTGGTAAGTAAATATTTAGCGCGTCATACGTCATTTAACAAGAAAATCGTTTTTCCGTCTAACGTTGAACAGCTCAGTAGTCTGAGTGCTAATTGATACAACGGTCGATTATGTTTATGTTACAATCGATTCGCGTATTTATCGATAATTGTGCGCCCGCGCCGCCGCCGCCGCCGTCGCTAATGAAAGTTGCGTAATTAATGTACGTTGTAGGTACCTCACTACGAGCAGTCGGCTCTATAAACCTCTACTGGTAGTAACTTTAATTTGCAATGAACTATAAGCTAATTTACGTTGAACAATTTGACTAATCGAAGATATACTTACACAATGTTCGACGCTAGTTATCCTTTGTCTAATTGATATGGCCAACACACACCCAAAATCCATGCACTACCAAAACCAAAACGATTTTTATACAATATGAATTATTTATTTATTATTTTAAGTAAACATTATTATTTCATTACTAACAATTAATTTTTTGTTTTATATTTATGTATAGTAAAACAAAAATGTAATTTAACATTTTTGTTTAACTTCATATTAGTTGGTATTGATTTATTGTAGATAGATTCATTATTTTTTCGCTTAGATTAACCAATTATTACCAACTTTAGATCAATAAGTAGGTAAACGAAATCACATCAACAAATAAATTATTTATAAGTCTGAAATATTATTTATTGATAAATGATGTTATTTTCCATGGATACCTTTCGTTTGAGGGTAGTAATTCACCAAATAACTTCTCGCTCGGGTGGAGGAAAAGACAGCGTCAGAGTTGACTGACTAAACCAACCTGTGTTCTTTCATTAATAGCCCTTTGCGTTCCACGGCCGCGGTGAATCTGTCGAACACAAACATATTACCTACCCTTAAGAACTATCCCGACAGGTGAACACAAACATACTACCTACCCTTAAGAACTATCCCGACAGGTGAACACAAACATACTACCTACTCTTACGAACTATCCCGACAGGTGAACTCAACCCACTTACATTTTTCATCTATATTATAATATGCTGTAAAACCTGCACATAAACAAATACTAAGTTGGTATAACTTTAACCACCATTTTTACGAGTATATAATCAATAAAAGTATTTTTTTACTAAATTGACGTAGAAATGTATCCTTCCCACTGAGTGCGATGCAACGACCTTCTCGTTTCTTGAAGTTTTTCTTACACTTTTTTTGCGTGCGTAAGAAATAACAATCATTTGGCGAAAATGATGTTTGTTCGACAATCGGTTAAGGCTTAACAAGCCGAGGTACTTGTACACATTTGTGTTAGTTTATAAAGACTTTAAGTAATCAAAAGTCATCCCCCGATGACATAAGATGATTTTCCAACTAGAAAAAAAAGGCTTTTTTGAAAAATGATTGATTGACTTTACATTTTTAGGAATTAGCATTGCTATGTAGTTTTTTCCTGATAGCTTCCCTCTCTTGAACCAACTCAGAAAAGCCGCGATTATTTTTTCGAGATAAAAGTAACCATAGTATACCTACTTAGCGACTAACCATTCGTCAGTGAAAACATTTCCGTGATCGGATCTTCTTGAATGCTTCCAGACATTACAGCTGCAAACAAACAAGTTTTCCTCTATATGTCTTCACTACTTTAGCAATTGGATACCGAGCTCAAGATAAACTTGCAAGCTTAGCGTGACAAGATCAATCAATGCGTAAGTTATCAGCGCGTGGCAGGTACCGGGCTGCTATCTGCGACACATTGATGCATGAGCTCTGTGTCACTGCACGTACATATTTACATTAGAAAGGCACATATTAGTCCACGTATGTACGTTCATATTTTGTGTATAGAACCTATAAATAGTTTGACATCACTCATTATAGTTTAAAATGTTTTAAAGGAGCTAGTTTTCATGGAGTTTCTTCTTGGTTCAATATGTATCCGTCATTGTAAAGTCAGTAAATGCCAGGAAAAACTATAAACTTGTTTTTTTTTATACCTATATTATACGATAAAATTGACAACAAACAGGACTTTAATTCTTAATGTACAAACTGTGACGTTGGCTGACTTCAGCTTGATCAGCCGAGTCACAATCATTTACCAGCTCGCGTACACAAGAACTATTGTGATAGTGATGTCTGTCTGGTACTCCACGTGTCTGTCTGTGCGCATGTTTTTACTTTCGCGTCCGGTGTCGGCTGTCGAGCGCAGGCCATGTAATACTGCTCAAAAGGTGGAAGTATGTTATCCATCAAGTGTTGGTTTTATTAACGAACCAAGAGTTTGTGTGTTGGTGGAAAGTCTTACATTAATAATATCTTTACTTTGATGTTATGTAAAACGTTTTGTTTGGTTCTCGCATCCGATAAATGCGGAAAGGGACCTGAAAGTTGTTTGGGATGACTGAAAATGTTACTTTAGTGTGTTAATTTTTACAATGCTTTACCTAACCTAACACTTGTAAACTAAAAGTTGTACAATACAAGTATTTTTTGACTAAACCTGTTTCTTTAAACCATTATTTCTGTCTTCAAATTATTCAAAAACCGTACCAAAGGTAATCCAAATGGCTCTCAGCTAAGCGAGGTGACCACAGTTACCTCACGGTCACCGCGAGGTTTTTCTTAATTGTTCCTAACAATAGCACTATAAACTAAGTTAGTTCAGTAATGCCAGTAACAGCGACTCATGTCCTTAGCTAGACAGTTGTGTCCGACTGTCCGTGTTGACAGCTGCCGATCAAACTGTGAAGGATCGTTTCGTTACATTTTTAGAACCGGTTATCTCTATAACTGATAAAAGAAAATATAACGAAACTGTTCTATGAATTTCAGTGAACCAATAAAACGTTTTAACGGTAGATTCTAATTGATTTATTTAACATAGTCGGCCTTACAATGTCCCACTGTTGGGACTCAGACCTCCACTCTAGGATAGGGAATGGGCCGTAATTCGCCACGCGGCCCCAGTGCTGGTTGGTGGATGTCACATGTCTTCGAATTTTAGGTTCTAGGATATGCCGGTTTCCTTATGATGTTTTCCTTCATTGTTTTGAGAGCAGTGGTGATGAAATAAATTACACAAAGTAATGCGCCTGGCTGGGTTTGAACCCGCAACCTACAACTCGTAAGTCGGGGCCTTTACCACTCGGCCGCCACTGCTCAAATTTAATTTATTTACATAATGTTTAAATACTTAACTAACTATACTATTCCTATATGGAGTATATATACTTTAAACAAAAGCTAACTAAATCAAACTACCTACTATTAAGTACCTATATAAAGGCGTAAGTTTGTGAGTGGCTGTGTGTACGCTTGCTACTTCTCCACGCTCGAATGGCCGAACAGATTTCGGTGACACTTGACACTCGGGTAGACCAAGCCCTGGAAGGGCACACATAATACTTTTCAACTCAGAAGTATGTTACCTTGGGACATATTTCTACTACGGCAGCTAGTTGCTGCCAGCAGCTTCGCCCGCGTAAAACCATAAAACTATACAAAGTGTTGTTTGTGATGAATCAAAGTCGACACAGTGGGAGCACACCCGCTGAGGCACATGGTAGCATGTGCCTCTGCGGGTACGACGGTACCTGCGGCGTACCGTAGCTTCATGCCACAAAAGTTTTGTCCAAACGAGACGAAGTTGGTAAAACAAAATTATACTTTCCTCCTACGCAAACGCTGAAAATTGTAATTTTTTCATAACTTTGCTAAAACTGAGAGTTTCACTTCTGGCGGCGTTTAAGAGTTTAGTTTCCGGCCAGAAATCTAGAGCAAGAATTTAAAATAGGGTAAAAAATAACTGGAAAGTCGTCAAATATCTGTCGTACAGGTCGCGAGGAGGATCCTCGTGCCCTTTGCATATTATCCACCATGTATTAAAAAAAATGGTTTATATACGTTGGAAACACAGCGACTGTATAATAATGTTTATTTATTTAGGTGTGAATGTTCATTAGCTACCCTAGGGTAATAATATTATTGTTTTATCTAAAACTGTCCTTCACTTGGTTTAGAGTCGGCAGTGCTTCACCTTCGGCTCATCGTCTGTAGTAACCGTTTTTACACTGGGCTCGCTTTTACCCAATTTAATGAATTCCCAAAAATATATAACTTTGAAAGCTGTGGACTTTTTCCCGCAACTTCGCTCTCGTGCCCTATAAAACCGAATCAAATCAAATGTTTATCTACTGGAAATACGTCGCTCTGAAGAAAAGATTTTCACAGACAGCCACCACAAAACGTTGAAGGTGTATGTTGCGGGGTTAGTTTAGGAGATTCGGCGGCACTTAACTTTCCGTGAATGAAACCCGTGTATAATATGTATATATATATATATACTAGCTTTTGCCCGCGGCTTCGCTCCCGTCAACTGACTACTCTATCCTACTCTACCCTACTCTACCCTACTCTACCCTACTCTACCCTACTCTACCCTACTCTACCCTACTCTACCCTACTCTACCCTACTCTACCCTACTCTACCCTACTCTACCCTACCCTACCCTACTCTACACTACTCTACCCTACTCTACCCTACTCTACCCTACTCTACCCTACTCTACCCTACTCTACCCTACTCTACCCTACTCTACCCTACTCTATTCGAATTTTTCTCGCCGTAAAAACCATCCTTGAACTTCAACGAACATTTAAAAAAAAGAATTGGCGAAATTGGTCCAGGCGTTGTTGAGTTATGCGCTTACCAACACATTTTACGATTCATTTTTATATTATAGATATATAAAAGGAGAAACTGACTGACTGAAACATCGACGCACAGCCGAAACTGCTTGGCCTAGGAACATGAAAATTTGCACAAGGTTTCCTTACATGACGTAGGCAAGCACTAAGAGAGGATTTTCCAAAATTCACCCGCTAAATAGATGAACTACGCGGGCGAACGATTTACCCTTCAGTTAATCTAAGTCAACAAATAAGTTATGGTCACTTAACGTAACCGAAGGCCGGGGCCCGGTTCCGGAAGGTTCCCAGGGCCGTCTTCGCACGATGATCGTGCCGTAGGTAGCGACCACATTATCCTATTGAGAGCGATCACAACGATTGATGAATCAGCCGCGAGGTCGCCAACCCGCGCTCGTGGACAACGGACTCCGCAGGGGTGCTGGCTCACTGATGTGATTGACACTTGTTTTCAAAGTAAGACCTTGTTTTAAACAGTGTCTGGATGCTGTGTTCAAGTTCGTCTTAAAATTTTTATGAGTGCATCTTCTTTTCCGTCGATTATTTATTTGAATGATTCGAGCCACCTAACATATTGTATTAAAATATATAAAATAAAATAGCCTTTATTTACTGTAGGTGCTTTACAAACATACAGAATCTTAACATTAGTACATTTAAAATTTATCACAACATCATATCAAATAGACTTGAAAATATAATGTTAAATAATATTTAGATAAAAATAAGATTTAGTTTTTTTGTTTTTTTTTTTGTTTGTTGTTGTTTTTTTTTTATTTTTGACATTTATTATGTTTTTTTTTTTTGTATTATTATTATTGTCTTATTTTTAAAATATGTGAAACTTATATGGGCTTATTTACCTGAAATAAATGAATTGTCTATTGAATTCGTTTATTTCAGGTAAATTTGTCCTGTGTATGTGAGTTTACACGATACTAATCGTTTCCAAAGTGGGGACAAGGTTTAAAAAAATAATTGAGCTAATTTCGCAGAAGCATCAACTCGATACACTACTCTAACAGAATATCAGCAAAGTTTTCCTTATTTGCCGTGAGTCAGTGGCTCTTCTTAAAATTGGTCCTCGGACGAGCAGAGCATTGCATCACAGATGAACACACGACCGTTAAGTCGTTACAGTTCAGTGAGTGGATGGCATTAATGTGACACGGTTCCCATATCGGGGGACATTCGTCTCCAGAATGGGACAGTGGGTGGCGATAAGTGGGTGTCCGTCTTTATTTATGGGAGCGCTTAGCAGCCGAGGGTGCTCCTCACACCGATTGATTCTTTGTCAACCGTTTACTTATGTAAATGCGGTCATTACTCCTGCTTAGTGGCCGGTGATTGCAGTCATTAATGTATTATTGGCACTTGTAATTGTTTAGTTGTGTGCTTGTTGCTATTGCAGTTTGTGAAGTTAGATATATTATTATCCTAATTTAGGATTATTGTTGTTAGACAAAACCTGTACAATTAGTTAATTTAGCCAATAAATTAAACTATGCATGTAAACTTGGTAATCAAATGTTACACGGGCGAAGCCGCTGGCAGGAGCTAGTATTTAATAAAAAGCTATTTTTGTCAAAAATGCGGTTCAAAGGTTAGTCCAGAGAACTGGCTGCGTTAGTTACGTCACGTATTTTTATGGAATTCGGATAAATTTCATTATGTATGGAAAACTAATTCAAAGAGCGACGTCACAGAATGTGGTTTCTTTGAGTCATTGTATGTTTAGGTAACCTAATAAAGTATAAAGTACAGGCAAGTGGCCTAGCCTATGTACTCGTACAGTGGCATATAGCTTTTGAGTATTTTGTGAATCCTTTTTAGGATGTGCAACAAATCTTTTAGGTACGTAAGAGTTTCAGTTGGCGTGTGTTGTGGCTGTGGTTGAGCATATCTCATGTATCCTTATTGTCCTATCATATGCTCAAAACATCGGGTTTATTACTGGCGAGTGTACAAAAGAAGATAAAATGTAGTTTTATTATTCCGAGACAGGCTCCGGCCGTTGGCTCTTGTGCAATGATGATCAAACAGGCTTTTTTTCTCGAGTAATATTACGAAGGCTGATCTAGGGGATGTGATTGCGCAGGAGCGGGGCCGTTGACCCGGCCGGTGCGCCGGCGCCGCTTTTTGCGATGCGCCTGATATGCATTTTTGTTCAGCACTCTCTTACCTGGCGATTGATTGCCTTGTAAATTACGTGATAGTGGATGGGACTGCTATGTGCATACGTAGCAGCTATCCTTAGGTACTTAGGTAGGCAGTTTATTGCTCCAAGGCGTTCCGTATTTGTTTTTGTCAGCGCTCTAGGCTTTTTTATTTAAAAAAAGATTGTGTACTTATCATGTATTTTTTTTTGCCAAGATTGTCTCTTCGTACTTGTTTCAAAACATTTAGTTCACTAAAAATTGCGCAATATTAAAACAAAGCGAATTTAGTCAAAGGAAAAACCCTTACAAACTTGAAGTCGTTAAGTTTTTGTCGTATTATGAGGATTGTTTTGTTTGTTGCAGATCGCGAGGCGACATGGCGTCGCCGAGGCACCTGTGCCTGCTGCTGGCCACGCTCAGCATTGCCATTCTTTGCCGAGCCGGTAAGTTCTACTTTGTTACTTATGAAGCTGTTACGTTATAAAGATATTGTAATCAGTAGATTGGCCACGGGAGCTATAATCTCGAAGCCGCGCCTTTTAGAGAGTGATGTAGGTTTTGTGGTTTCTCTATCTCTTACATTGTAATTTGTAAGTATATTGGTAAGCAAGAGATAACAGCTACTTTTGTTGCTAACAATGTTGTTATTGATGTCTCTTTTGTTATGGCATGAGCAGAAATATACAATACGTTGCGTTTTTGTATTGAATATCTGGGGATGTTCCTCTTTTACAATTATCGAAAACTATTCTAAACTCTGAATTCATAATAGTCATTATGTAGGGTATCAAGATTATATATAGATTATTATTTCAAAAGTATTACTCACTAAAATGTGAGAATAGAAGAAAAAAACGTGTTGCGCCGGCCTCAAATAAAACGGGACAAGGGCAGGAAGATGATGATGATGATTCCTACTCACTAAAATGTGAGAAGTAAAAAAGTTGACAGTGCCAAAATTCGAAAACTTGTTTCTTTTGTGCACTCTATTGGCAGTCTGATGCAGTCGATGGCGTCAAATCTATGATTGAACTGCAATCAATTTCACCAACTGCATCAAACTGCTTAAAGTGACTGGTTTCGAACATTATTAGCCGTTTTTTGCGGTCAAGTTTTTTTACACTATCAACTTATTTTTCACACTTTTATTTCTTTTTTCTTCAAATTAGTTGTTTACGAAAAGCAACCAAAGATATAGCGAGACGAGCTCACTTGTATGATCGTAACATTAGAGTCGTTTTCTCTCTTGATCGTGATCGGGAAAACGGTAGGTGGGTAATTATGTCGTTAAGTTTTATTTACATCTTTCAAACGAGTTATGAATTACACTTTAGGTAATCGTTTATAAATACACTAAAATTAGAAAAGCAGTTTTAAAAAGCTTTTGTATGGATGAGTCGGTAATGCTGGCCGCATGCTACCAAGTATACTTGCAGTTACAAGTGGTGAGAGCACAAAACGTTAACACGTTTGTGTCCACAACCTACTGTTCTTTTAAAATCTCCGTTCTTATCAATGCTGTGCAAAAAATCTTCTTTCTAAACAGGTAAAAAGATTTCTTGCAGATTGCAAATAAACTCTAAGTAATAAGTTTTAAAATAGAGTCAAAAATTTAACAAATTCCTTCAGCCAAAACTGATAGACTGATGTAGTATTAAATGGTACATTGCTACGCATTGTACAGACACTCTGTCATCATTTCCTCACCGTCGACGACTTACTATTCTCATCAATATACGACGTAGAAACCAGTCCATCTTCACAAAACGACTTGTTTTGATTTTAAAAAGTAATGCGCAAATAAAAAGCAATAAAATCGATTATTTATAGTCAAACAAACGTGTACATTTGTTTGTTTTTCCTTATAAACAAACAGTCGCAATGTCAGTCGGTGTGTTTGGTCAGCTGAGTCACGGGCCGGAATCGAAGGTCGTGACTGATGACGTCACGCAGTTCTCACGTCTAGAACCTAATCAGGATATAGTTTTACATCTTCACGTTGATTTGAGACGGTTGTTATGCATTCCTACACGAATAACCAGAGTTTGGGAAGGTATTGGTTAAAAGAGATTTAGGAAGTTTTTCGTTTTGTCTAAAAGGTTTTCATTTATACTTTTGGTTTTCATGCGAACAACTTTTAATTGGCAAACTGCAAAAAAAACATAACTTATTTCTGATCCATTAGCTGTTTTAATTACGCCTAGGCTAAGTGTGCGCGTCTATAATTGGAAGCCTTCCACGATATTGGAATGGTAGACAGAGCTAATAATAATTTGATGGAGTGGGGAAACTCCCGGCGCCTGAGAAAGTGCGGGCCGCCTTATTTTCCTGTTCCCTCTCAGGAATGTGGGTCCTTCTTGTTGTTAAGGAGTTCAAGAGATTAGCTTTACTACTGTCATTCATGTTATTTGTTCAAGTCGAATTTAAGTGAAAGAGTTTTCAATTGAAAAAAAAACCGTTAATAATTTTTATACATCAAATACAATGCGAAAACGTAGGCTTTCAAAAGATTTTTAGTAATCCAATTTTGTAGCATTTACTAAAATTATACTTTAAACGTTTTAATCGCAACTAAATGAAACATTATTTTTAGTATATGCGAAACCTGAATATAATAGTTTGTTCAGAATCAGTAACTGAATCGGTTCCAATAATATTAACACCATGTTATATTTTTTGACAAAAATATTTAAATATGGTTACAAGTTGGACACTACCTCCACTAAGTACAACACTGGTCTCGGCAGGTCATAGCGGGCATTAGGAACCTGCGCAAAGCTGGGTGAGGGAGCAAAACCGCCCCTTAGTCGCCCATATGGCCCGGTGACCATGTATTTGTGCGGATAACCAGGTAACAGCATAATCAGCCTTTTAATGTTTCCACTGCTGTGACTCAGACATTCTCTCTAGGAGAGAGATTGGGCTGCCATGCGGGCCCAGTGCGGGTTGGTGGATGTCACATGTCTTCGAATTTTTGGTTCTAGGACATGCCAATTTCCTCACGATGTTTTCCTTCATCGTTTTTGAGAGCAGTGGTGATAAAATAAATTACACAAAGTAGGTAATGCGCCTAGCTGGGTTTGAACCCACTACCTACAACTCGTAAGATGGGGCCGTTACCGTTCGGCCACCACTGCTCCTCAAACCAGGTATTAAGCTTATATTATAACTTTGTGATTTTTCATGATAGGTACAGTTATGAAATTTGGTACATAGATTAATTTGGTACATAGATTAATTTACACAGGCGTGTTTCTGGTTTCGCATTTATACTAAACCTAATGTTGTATTTGTAATAAGCTAATACTGAACTGTCAAAAAGTTAAATTCCAGAGGGCATCAAACAAATCATGAGCAAAAATATGATCAATTTCGTCGTGGACAGAAGAGAAGTCAGTCCATGTCACGTCAGTGTCATTTCCTTTGTATCGGTGTCGAGTTGCCGCGCGCGGGAGATGGGATGCTGAGCTCTTGCGAATAGCAATCAAATACGTGACCCGAATGCCGACCCAACGACAATATCATTTCTTTCATAAGTAGTATAGGGACGGATATTATCTTTTTATGGGTTCCGGGCAAAACGGTCGATGTTAGCGTTTATCGAATGAAAATCGAGCTCATATAGTGCCAGAAGTTGTGAATAGGTTACTTGTAGGCAACCGTGCGCCTTCGGCGACCACATCATCAGTTACCATCAGATGAAATAGTGATCAAGCGCGATTCTGTCAATCATAAAGCAGAATGAGGTTTAATAACTAATATCATTCACGGTTTTTTTTGCACATAATCAAATATATGTATGTATTAGGTATACATGTGTCTTTTCTGTATATGTAGGTACGTAGTGGAAAATTATGAGCATCTGATAAGGTGATACATTTTATAACGCCCTAGGTACATACGATTTTTCCCTGGGTTGGTCCTATGGAAAACTTTGTGCTGCAAAATGGTAAGAATGTTTTAAAAACGTCCGATGAATTTGTAAAGCAATTAAATTAAATCAACAATGCCAATTATCACATAATTTTAAGCAGATTATTGCACATTAACAAATTCCAGATCTTTATCTGTGAACATAATTAACTTAATGTGTCCAAAGGAATTTAAGTACTGTTTTACTAAAATATGTTCCTAAAATATTTATTTATTTTAATATGATCTACGTTTACAGATGCATATCATCAATCACAGTTCTTTTGTAAAACTATGAAAAAACGTTTTGTAATAATGCGCCAAATTGATCTGGGTCAAGTTGAAATCATTTATTGCAGTCCACGGTTGGGCGTAGGGTCTAATAAGAGATAGATTACTTTCTGAGCTTCTACTCAACATAATCGTAACTTCAAAGTTTTTTATAAATCAGCTGAATATGGGCAGCTTACTCTTGCCAACGCACCAAAATCAAAATCAAAGCATTTATTTCAAATAAACCATTTACAGGCACTTTTGAATTGTCAAGAAATAAGAGAGTAAAAAAAAATTCTAATTGCACATTCCAAAGCGTAGATCTCTATGGAGAAGAATGTGGAAGAAACTCCATGGACACTCTTTTCAATCATGCTAAGTATTACAAATTACTCGGTAACATTTTTCTTATTGCTACTACTAAGTGAGATCAACGTACGTAAAGTAAAAAAAAAAAATCTAAATCTTTCACCTTCTTAGAGAGACAGAAAGTACTGCACCTATTGCTCAACAAGATTCTACTACAATTCTCCTCTTCTTCTTCTACCTCCATCCATCCTGTATCGCCTTCACAAAACCAATTCCCACATAAAACAAGCAGTTTACCAGCAATTATTACAACTATATATCTAGAGTTATAAATGGCATCGCCGTCGCATCATACTCACTACTAATGAGGATTGATGTTCTACGTGCTGTGGCGCCGCGCTCGTGTCGACTGCCAGTCTTCAGCCTCTGGGGTTATATACCTCTTATTTATTATATCGACTTACCACGAATTATTAATAACGTAAAGATAATTATAGAGTTAGGTGAGTTTACTCAAGTGTCTGCTTGGTTTAGTATGAAGTAGAGAGGACTCTGGACTTTGAATAGAGTCCTTTATATTTCCATTTTACCGGAGACGATTATATTGTAAAAGAAAATCGGCATTTGTTTAAAACTCTCGAAAATTCGGAACAGGTTTGAAGAATAAAAAGTGAATTCTGGGAAAGATAGATCTAATTGATAAGCTCTTTTCATGGAATGAAAAGAAAACGCAAACACGTACCTATATTTGGCACACAGACAACACTCTGAACAAGAAAGTAGGTACGTAGACAACTAAATGAAACAGAAAATAAAAATAGCATCGTGTGTCTAAATGAAACTAAACTGTAGTTTATGTAGACTATACCAATATAATACTTAAGAAATTTACTTAAAATCGTGTACCTAATAGAATCCATCATGAACACCTTTCTTGCGGACGGCGAGCAATGGGTAGCTCACCGTCCGATAACCATCCGGACCGAGCTCGAATCGTTGACGGCGCGTAGTGTTCCAGGCGCGCCTCAATGAGATGTCGCAAACCGTAGGGGCCCAGCAGGGTCGAAGCCTACTGAGGCCATGGGTTGTGCGAAAGAGAACCCCGGGGCCCTGGAAGAAAGTAAAGAAGGAACAGGACTGGGTTTTAGTCAGTAAAAGAAGATCGGGAGAAGTCATTGGATGATTTCCCACATAAAAAAATCATGAACACCTTCATCTCCACTACTGCAGGTTTATCATTGTGAAGCTAGACCTCAAGTTTGGACAGAAGAGATCTAGATTCCTCTCAGAGTCAAAAGCTAGCTCACATGCGTATCATCAATAATATTCCGGCAGATAGTGATGCGCGGTCATCACGACCGCGGCCGCGCGACGTATGTAGCCGGCTACGGTGGGAAAATAACAACAATGATTTCCTTACGATCAAAATAATTATTTTGACTCATTACTTTCGTGTTCTGGGGACTTATAGATCGTGGTTTAGTATTTTTAAACTCTCAGTTGTCATGCTCGTATAGAAAATCATACTAAACAATTCAGCAAAACGTTCCGAATTTAAGGGTGTATTTGTAACTAAGTGACGACAGTAAACCTTTATACAAAAGAAAGACCAGAAGCATTCAATCAATTTCCAAATACTATTGCAGTTCACCAAGAAGACTGAAGACAAGCTGAAGACTGTTTAAAAATTTGTCAAGTTCTTATTCTTGGAAATAAATTAAACTATTTAACAGAACTTAATTACCGTAACTATGCAACATTGAGATAATTATGGAGTTATATTTTGGGGAAATGGTATTTAAATGGCAGACAATGTGCATAAGAGTTTTTTTTTTAAATACGAAAATATTAACTATGAAAGAAAAGAAAGAAAGAAAAGAAAGAAAGAAAAAATAAGAAAAGAAAGAACAGAAAGAAAAGAAAGAAAAGAAAGAAAAGAAAGAAAAGAAAGAAAAGAAAGAAAAGAAAGAAAAGAAAGAAAAGAAAGAAAAGAAAGAAAAGAAAGAAAAGAAAGAAAAGAAAGAAAAGAAAGAAAAGAAAGAAAAGAAAGAAAAGAAAGAAAAGAAAGAAAAGAAAGAAAAGAAAGAAAAGAAAGAAAAAGAAAGAAAAGAAAGAAAAGAAAGAAAAGAAAGAAAAGAAAGAAAAGAAAGAAAAGAAAGAAAAGAAAGAAAAGAAAAAAAAGAAAGAAAGATAAATATTTTATACCCCGTTTTATTTCATTTTCGTTTCTATGCCGGTCATTGTACATCTATGAAACATCTATGTTCATCAAAAGAAATCTACATATATGTTTGCTCGAGTGGCTAGTCAGTGCCTTTATGATCGGTTACAAACAGTCGGATCTAGTACTGCACTATACAGAAACAGTATTTTTGTAATGGCTCCAAGGGTCTATAATAAATTACCAAAATGTATAAGAAGTGAAGATAATGTCCGCAAATGAAGAAGAAAATTATTTTTGTTTCTAATAGATAAGACGTATTCTCTATTGAAGAATTTTTAAATGATAAAATATGACATTAGCATACCATATTACCATTGACATAATATATATATATTTGACATAGATTATAATTGAATAATTACTTATTTATTAATTATACATTTAACTGACATTATTTATTCTAATTTGATATTGCATTGTATGGATCCAGACTTATTACTTACTAAAAAACTAATCTTATATTTGTACACCAATTTTATTGGTAGGACATAGAGCACGACTAAAATGTTTACATACGACCTTTATTGTAATACACAAATAAAGATTGATTGATTGATTATTTTTTTAGTCTCACACAGGTATTCTGCGTATGTGTACCAAGTTTCGCTAAAATAAGGACTTGGCATGACACAATATGAAATTCCGTGAGGAGTAAATGCTCTTAAGGCAAATAGCAAATATTAGCCTTTTAAGACTTCAAAGAGCCCACCAGACAAACTTCCTGCTTCTCACGAAAAAATCGCGAACTTCCGCAAAGATGAGACACCATGAGATAACTCGGCTAATATTAATAAAGTTACGAGACGGTTACTTACTGGCGGGCGTCCGGCTGAGTCACGCGCGGAATGCCGTCGGTCCGGCCGGCGTCCACAGTCCCCCGCGCCGGCTCACCTGTCCCCCCCCTCCCTGCGAGGCCCGTTGTCAGTGTCTACGGAGACTAGCCATGGGAGCTGCATAGCGAATATGGTTCATCCATGTGACAAAGGTCATGCAAAATCGCGAAATCATGAGCGAATGACATACCATAGATTTTGGTAGCTTATTGTTTTTGGAAGGTTTTCCTATTAAACATTCCAAAAACAATAAGCTAAGGTAATGAAGAAAAGAGGTCTTCAAGTAGCTTTAGTGAGAATTGATGCCATAGAGCTTGAGTTGATGGCCACCGGAAAACTGCTTCGAGATTTTAATAAGCTGTTGATGAAAAGACGCTGAAATATTAACTTGAAAAGTTTGCAGATTGGATTTGTTTTTCTTGGAGCTGACGAGATTTTTTCTTAGGAAGTTGCAAACGATTTTAAATCAGTTTCGAAATATGAAAAGATAGGATTAAGAAAGTTAGTTACTACCTCAAAGACAGTAATATCAATATTTCAACAAACCCATAACAGGGTAAGCCGAACACTCATGCAAACTCATGTCTTTCATATCCCCAGAGGGTAAAGGTTCAGTAACGAAGGGTACCTAAACAGACGTGTTTTATCGCATATCTACAGTTAGCTGATAACGATGTGATGGGCTGAGGGATTCAGGGACCCGGGACCCCATGTGTCAGGGGACGGACCTTTAACATGCTATTAATTCTAGTAAATATGTTTATGGTGTATCTTTTGGGTCCTTATAAACGTTGTGAATTCATGCAGACGGTTTTATTCTATCTCTCAAGAGAGATTTCTGTGAGGACAAGGCATTGATAGAGTTCCTACCTTAGGTAGAGTTTATTTTAAAATAAGTCAAAGGGTGTGTGTACTGCGATGAACTTGCACAGGGTTATCGGAATTATGTATGTGTACGATTGTATCTCCGTCTTTAAATTAGTTGCACACAAAGCGATCCTAGGTATTCCATGCAATTCATTGCGAGCGATACAAATACGCCAATAGATTGGGATTGAGATCTCTTAAACTTTCAGGCTTGTCAAGAACTTCAACAATCTTTTACTTGAGGACATATGGGGGAGTTGGGGTGTGACAGAGCAGAGCAGTCGCAGCTTGACATTGAGTGAGAAAAACGAAGTGTCTCGGGACGAGGGAACATTCCTTTCTAAATCTACGAAAGCCGAATATGTTCGTAACGTTATGCATAGTTTTTCTTCATAAAATGAGATTTGAAATATAGTAGGGTTTCGGTAACATTTGCTTTATATATTAATAATAGAAAATGGCATATGCTGGGTAATGTTACATCTGTCTAGTGAGATGTGGGTGCGGATCTCATTTTGCAAAGTGTTAGGATTCCACGTTGTCTCATCTTGGGACTATTGACTGTCGATAGCTGACTCATCGGGTATAATGGATGAGATAACATTCATATCGTTACAAAACCATTAGATACTATGCTGCTCGCTAGTCACCTGGCCCACGATGAATAAGTTTTATGAATATTCAACGATCAACTAAAGATAATTTCAGGTATAGGAATTTAGAAAAAAAAATCCCAACAAAAATTTGAACGAATAAACTCACTTTAACTTTGTGCTTTAACTTTCGGGAAGTTGGAAAAATCTCGAATTCTTATTTCGAATCGGAATATTATGTTATTCGGGGCAACATTAAACTTTAAACTCCAGTCGATCGAACTGATTGAATTCTAAACATGTTGTAAATAACACAACTCAGATAGGCATGATGTCTGATAAAACTTGGCTGTAAAGTCGACAGCAAACAACTGAAAATATACGATAACGTAACATACTATATGTATGTTATGAAGTGGAGTGCACCGCGCAGGGGGTTCGTGTGGAATAATTTTATTAGCATCCAGTTCAGTGTTGATGATCGTGTAATTTTGTCTGCTTGTTGCCAACTGAGTGGGTCCGAAAATTATGCGCATTGTGATATTTCATACCCATCGGGACAACCTAGTGCAAAATTACTTAATTTCGATAAAACTAGTGCTGAAAATATTCACTACACATACTCATTTCTAAATAAGTAGATACCTGTACAAAAGTTATGTTTAGCGAATCAATGGAATTTTTTGGTTAAGGTATGTTGCTTTAGTCCTTTCTGTTTTCTTGGGTTATCGAGAAAGGTCCTGACAGTTCGTGTTTGATAAAAGTCGTAACTAGGGCGTGGGCGGGCATCGATCGCGCCCGTGACACGCCGTATCTATCCCTAGGAGGAGGCGAGGGATGAACTATCGATTGCCACGTTCTACATCGAGCCCTCCGTGCCAACTTTAGGGAACGCGGTGAAGGTCGGTGCAGCAATGGATGCTGTGAAGAGTCTTGTCATGCATAGCTTCCGCAGTTGCTAAGTTGATGTCGAAGAGAAAATATACAAAGGCAGATTTAAAGACAGTATCGATGCTTCCGCTAACCTTTGTCAAGTTGGTAGATCGGGTTGACATAGATATACAAATATTTGTGGGTAATATTTTTTACGACACCATATAAATAAACGACATGGGATTCATCGCATCTCAGTGACTTCTTATCTTTTTACCTACTACATTTCTTACCCTTCACCTTTAAACGCCGATTAGTTAGCTATAATTACTCCAAGTACCTAAAGATATTGATTACTATAGGAAGTAGGTACTGGAATCAAGTTCACACTTTAAAGTGTAACATTATAATCAAGTGGAACAATGCCTCGTAAATCGATGGGCAGCAATCTAGTTAATAACACGGTGTTAATCAAAGTTATCGTGATGTCGGACAATGTCGGGCAGTGTCAGGCAATGTCGTGCAATGATGGCGTCACGTGTGGCATAGGATGGTGTGGCCGTATTGGCACACGGACAGATGAGCTTGTGGTCAACTTACCGTTAATTTTGGCAATGGCAACACTTGGCTCACGTAATATCATCTTTGACTACAAACGATGGCTGTACGTTAAAATTGTTGGACCCATGCAGGTTGACGACCTTTAATGTTGGCATTAATGTTTGGCGCCGTCGTTGGTTGTCTAAGAAACTTGTGAATCTTTGCGGATTGCACTTGGGTAGTTCATGAAATCATGACTCATTTTGTTTGTATTCTCTCGTCAGTAACGATTGGTGGATAATGACTTAATGAGGTATACAATTTGTCAGTTTAGTAAGTAAGCCACTGAATGTAGATACAGAGCTACTTGTAATTGAATACGGCGGGTTTTTAATTTTAGTAACATATTTGAGTTATGCGAGGGCTTTAGCTTTTTTTCAGGTCTTTTCATAGTCAGGTAGCCCAAATAATGAAAACTTTGCTGTCAGAGAAAATTACACATTGAAAAAAGCAATTTACCTTCCTAGACAATTTAAATAAATTATGATAAAAACCGTAACCTTGTTTTTATTTGCGAGGAACTGCGAGGAAAACCGACAAAGTTAAAATTGTAAGCTATGAGTAGTAAGCAGGCGACGAGACGCGGCCTGGCGTCGCGGGCTCGGCACACGCAATGCAATCTTTATCGATTTTGATAGGACCTTTCATTTGTCTTGTAATAATTTTTATATTATACAATTTTTGACAGGCCTGATGGTCTAGTGGTTAGTGGCCGTGACTGCTATGACGGAGGTCGTGGGTTCGATTCCCACCCAAGACAAATATTTGTGTGATGAGCACGATCATTTGGTTTGTATCTGGGTGTAATTTGTCTATAATATGTATGTATTTAGAAATATATAAGTATGTTTGTCAGTTGTCTTGTATGTACTCATTGCACAAGCTCTGCTTAGTTTGGGACTAGATCTCGTTTTGTGACAGTTGTGAAATATTATATTATTACTATCCATCTTTTTTATATTTTAGCATAATTACTTCTAACCAATCTCTAATACGATTACAGCAGACTGCATCATCACTTGGTCAGAAATATTGATTCGGTTTACATCGTGCATATCTCGACCAGGTTACTTCCCGGTTTCTGTTAGCCATAATTATATTGTACATAGGTATATTACAAGTAAATAATAATGAACCAGCTCGCGCGAAGTTAAACTAAGACTGTACATGATTGTCTTTGAAATTCGCGTGTTCATTATAAAACGTGCTTGTTTCGTAGATCGCTCAGTTTACTTGAATTTGGAACCACACGTAGAAATGTCAGAAGCTTTAAAAATAAATAAAAAAAACTATACATCTTTTTAAATAAATCCTTCGTACTTTGAACTCTTACCATGACTTTCTGTCTTTTCTCAGATCGTCTGGAAGAGTGGTTGTGGCTTTTGCGAGGCTTCTCCATATCTCTCTATTTGTGGCACAACGTGTTCATTAAATGAGGAAACACTTCGAAGATCATGAGGGCTGTGCATATGGTGGGTGATTTAGTGTGGTTTAGTGTTTAGGTGAAGTTAGTCCTGAACGTTGACCGCGACTTTAGGGGCCACTTATTCTATTTTGACTTACTATGAGGGATTACAGACCGTAAATAACGTTACATGTATGAAAAACACTCTTGAAATGACCATACATGCCACCAACTACGGACGGGTAACCAAACGTCGGTGGATATCCTTTTGGAGTAATCTAATCTGCGTGTCCCATAACTGGGCAAAGGCCTCTCCCTCCTTGACGCTCTGGGCGTCAGGTGGCACAGGACGATTCCCGGCCATCGTAGCCGAAGGCTTGCGTACGGTGAGCAATGGGTAGTTTGCCGTCCAACGTGAACCAGGCCCGGCCTGAAACGTGTTGTGTTGAAAGAGATGTTAGTTAAATTGACGGAGGCTCCTCAGGCCTGCCAGGGATTGATCGAAAGAGTTACCGCTAGCCTGCAGAGCTAAGAACAACTGTAGACACACTGGTGGGTGTTAATCAGTAAAAGTCTGACCCTCTATCTCATTCCTCCCAGAAAGGGAACATATTTGATGATTTTCCGACTTAAAAAAAGAAGGCCCCTCCCTTTCCCATACAATTCTGTTCCCTGCAAGCTTTTGGTAGGAGTAGAGTTCGAATATACTCTTGTATAAATGTTACGGTTAATTTCTCCGATCTCAATTTATGTGTACTTGTTCTTCTGCACAACTGTATGTATAGTGACATACAAACTCAAACACAGGTTCTGCAAACATTGCTGTTCGCTGGAAGTCTGAGGCGGGGACGTGATCGACGACATGATTGCTTATCTTAACGGTGCTCATTAACGGGATCAGCAGGGAACTTCACTAAACTTTAGGAGTTTCAACAATAAAATTTTGTATGGGCGTGGTTGGTAGGTATATGTGGAAGGGGTTTCAACGAAGGACTGGAACACTTTACCTGCTGAAGTCTTCCCGTCCGATTATAATTTAGGTGTCTTCAAGGCTAGAGAAAATAGATTCTTAATAAACTAGTGCTCTTCACCAACAACGATTGCACCACTGCTTACCATCAGGTGGGATCGCAGTCAAGCACTATAATTAATTAGAAAAAAAAACTTTTTTTGCATAAAAACATATAAATACAAAAGGATAGTAACACGCAACGACCAATCTATACATAATATATCTCAGTATCGTTGCTGTTCCATCCTCTAGATCACAGTTCCGCATGAGTACAGATGTGTGGCTATTACACCTAGTTATGTAGCTACTCATGCGTGACAGTAGTTCATTGTGAAGTTTGTTTACTTGTCAACACAATAACAGATATAAAATTAATTTAAAAGACCTTCGCCTTGCTCTTACAGATACATACTCGACATTCATCACATCACACTAATATTATAAAGGCGAAAGTTTGTGTGTGTGTGTGTTTGTTACTCCTTCACGATAAAAATAGAGAAGGGATTTGGATGAAATTTGGCACACAAGTAGATCATGTCCAGAAAAGAAAGATGAAAGAAAGAAAATGAATTTATTTGGCACATCACAAGACACACACACAAAATAGTCATAATCAAAATAAACAAAAATTACAATAGTGTGTGTGCCTCACGGCAGCACCAAGACAAGTCTAGTGCAAGACCAGACAACTAGAGCCTGACGCTGGTGTTCAACTGAACCTGAGGTTGTGACGCAACGAACGTAAAACAGGTATCGGTAGTTTAGGATACCTACTTTATATCCCGGGAGTATGTTCGATTGGGACATTTTCTATTTTCATGCGGGCAAAGCCGCTGGCTGCAGTTAGTATAACAAAAATCTAAAATAATCTTAGAAACCGAATCACATTCAAATATGAAAATCCCTTTTCCCAAGTGAGAACGACAATCTCAGCGACCGAGTCTCATTAACCAGCCGTGTTCAAAGACAGACGCGAATATACTCAGAAGGCTTAATTAACTTGTATGACAAAGAAGTCGGTGTCACTAGAGAGCCGGCGTCGGGGAGCTAGCATATGTTTTAATTAAAGTCGGGTCGGCTCCGGCAGCACGGCTACCGGGCCTGGCGCGGCTACATCCGGGCCGGGAGCCGGCTTATTACGGCGCTGGAGTGCAAAATTAATACTGTGGATATTGTATTTAATTTTGTGGATGGAGTACGAGTTTATAGGGGCTGTATTTTTATTATTTTTGTCGTAGCCAGGTCTCTTTTCTCGCTTCACGTTTAGTTTAGGTCGTGCCTCATTTATTGTTAACACTTTGCTTTGATATTTTTCTCGGATGAATTTACGTCCTCTCATATTTTTTTTACGTTATGTAAGTGTGAAAGATTCAGAGTGTGAAAGAGTCGTCTGATTCAAAAAAAATCAGAGGACTTGACAACCTCCTTCTTTTCTGTTAGTCGGTTAAAAAACTCTTTTCCCTTGTAACCTGTTTTCAACGAACTATAGGAACTGATATCATTATGTAGGAGCAGTGAGCTCTGTAGGAGTAGCAACTAACATTTCATCGACAAGTCGATCAAACACATTAACCCCTGGCAGCAATAAGGCACATCCTGCGCCAGATAACTCGACTCCGTTTGAAGTGGGCCGGCTGCGAGGTTAATACTCTCGGTCTGATCACCGCCCTACTTACAGTTCAGCCGCCCGCCCTTCATGAGGCCGCGGCTCATCGGGCGCAGATACATGTAGATACTTCCTATTGTTGTGGCATGTCGCACGCACACATGTTAATGGAAATTAGGAAAATTTTGAGAAGTGAGCTCGGACGTGGCTGATCTACTCTTGGGCAATATGACTGGCCTGTTAGTCTAGTAGTTAGTGGCCCTGTAGACTGCTATGCCGGAGGTCGTGGATTCGATTCCCACCCAGTGGTTGTGTGATGAGCATGATCAGTTGTTCTGTATCTGGGTGTAATTTATCTATTATATGTATGTATTTATTTCAGAATGTTGGGGTGTAAAAAGATGAATGAAAAAAGATTAGAATAGAGATGAGAATGTTGAGATGGATCTGTGGTGTGACGAGAAAGGATAAAGTGAGAATGTATATTAGAGGAAGTTTGAAAGTAGCGCCAGTGACTGAAAAGTTGAAAGGAAATCATTTGTCTTGGTATGATCTGTAAAGAGGAGGGATGAAACGCATGTTACTAAAAGAGTTCAGAGTATACATATAGAAGGATGGAGAGGGAGAGGGAGGCCAAAGAAAAGATGGATGGATTGTGTGAAGAGTGATATGAAAGAAAAGGGAGTTGGTGATAGTGTGATGGGTGACGGGCTTGGTAATATGGGATAAGGGCAGGAAGAAGATGTATGTATTTATTTAGAAAAACATAAAGTATGTTTATCAGTGTCTAGCACTCATAGCACAATCTCTGCTTAGTTTGGGACTAAATAACGTTGTGTGAATGTTGTGGAATATTATATTATAATATAATACTCGTGTTATGATGTACATAAAATTATACACTTTAGCAGCATCCCTTGCCATAATAACAATATACGTACGATACGAGCCAGTTCAGCATTTCTTCGCATATTCGATAAGCGATGCCTGAGGGACCTATTATGAAAATACATTTAGGCGTCCATTTAGCAGTATATATACCAAATTGAATGACAATGGACAAGAGCAGGAAGATGGTGAAATGAAAGCACATTCCAATATCTTTACCAACATTTTAATAATATTTAATACAAGTAAATAATTTCGCAGCTTCCGACAGATAAAGAAAATCTTGTATCCTGCCCATGTAACCCATACCGCCCGCCCTACTTCCAGTACAGCCGCCCTGACGCCGCCGCCGCCGCCGCCCTTCACGAGCGAGTCACTGACTCCAGCTAATCGCAGCCTTCAGAGGGTCGGCCACAGTTAACCTTTGTACACAAATTATACGAAGGCTTTCACGGCGTTAATTATGACGCTCCCATTTCGTTTTCGTTAATTTTATCATTGTTTTGTTTGGTGTGGTGGTCCGACAGTGCGTGGACTGCTTTTAGATTATTGGGTCATGATTTCAAAGGTTGATATCTGTGATTGTTTATTTTTTAAGATTTTATTTAGCTACGGTGAAAGAAAGCGATTTGAACATATAAGGACTTTTTTAAGATTGGGAATCATCTAATGATTTCTCTTGCTCTAGGGCGGTGCGCGAGGGAGTGTCAGACTTGTACTGACTAAAATCACACCTACGTTCCTTCTTTGCCTTGCGTTCGGATTCGGGGTCTTGAGGTCTTTGGGGTTGCGGATCCTGGGATTTCCCTTCGGATATGAATAAGGCCTGCGGCAATATCTGCTTACAGTTGTTTAATCTAATTTTCTCTAATTACCTTTCTTCTATGATTTTAACAATCTTCAGATTGGATAGCATTTTTTGCCATATTTAAGCGAAGTCGGTATTTTGTTTATCTCTTACTGAATTCGAGATAACTTGTAAAGAATGTGTGCGTGTCAATCGGTTTACATAACTGTGTTGTTATTAGTATATCGATATTTGTGATTGATTTGCGCCGGCAGCATTCGATGGATCGGAAAACAATACATAGAATACATATGCGATAAAGAAAAGTCATTGTAGTTACCATATTATCCGTACCTACAACATATAACATATTAGACGTTCATCTAAAGCAGTGTGTTTAGAATCTTGATTATTTTGGCTTAAAATAAATCATTATTTTTATAAGTTTTTGATAAATCTTGATTTCGTTACTAGAGTGTTTGTGTGTGTGACTGTGTAGAAACCGATGAGCTACCAATATGGTGTACAATGATAGTAATGTGCATGTAAGTAAAATTACAGCTCTTGAATTATGATAGTAACTTAATTTTCTAATTAGGGTGCATTATTAATTTAATTGCATATTGTATATATTATGGTACCTGCCTAAACATGACTTACTGAAATGTTACGCAAGGTTCTTCGAAGATGAGAGTAGTCCAAGACAGTAAAATGGTGGCTGAGGTTCACGTGTAGGACGCTTGTCTAAAGAATATATTTTCAGGTTGATAAACTTTCCTTATTATTTCCTAAATTTGTATAAATAAGCAAAATGGCAGATAGTAACATGCCGAAAAAGATGTACTTATTACATTATTCTTGTGTATGTTAATTTTCAATAAAATATGTTAATACAACTGATACAACACAAGTGCTAAAAAATTTAATATTTGCACAATGCAAGTTCAACATGACGTATAATTTAAATAACACTAATATTTATATTTTTCAAAAATACCTAACATTGATGAAATATAAAGCTTTAGTTAAATTAGTTAGATGGGTTAGATGTAATTTTCTTAAAAGTAAATCACTAAATTAATTTAGCAAAAATACTATGAATACATTTTTGATGTAGGTGGTAGACGTTTTAATATTTCCGATAACCTGACTAGAAGCCCTTCAATGACTAATTGCTTTTAAGTCAATTCAATTAACTTTAATGATGTTCATCAATCCTTATAAATACATAATGATAATATACCGTGTGTCCTAATTGCTACGAGCTCTATTAAGAGACGTAATGAATGAATGTGCCATTATATGTGAACACGGTAACGCTATTATCTTACTTACGTGTGTAATGGATCAGGTAATGAATGAACGTATGTCATGTATGTAGTATGTACATACATAGTAGCGTCACGATCTGTGCAAATATGAACAGCTTTTGCCAATACTGGTGCTAGTACATACATAGGTACAATTAAGAAAGGAGGAAATAATGATGCCAGGATTTCTATGAATGTCTGGTCCCACCTTCTAATAGCTATATGTTTTATATATGTATATCGTTGGATAGATATTTTAGCGTCAAGTTCAAATCTTATTCCTTTTTAGAGTTCCGTAACTCTTAAGTAAAAAAAAGGAACCCTTATAGGACCACTTTGCTGTCCGTCTGCCCGTTTGTCTCTGAGATATTGAGTTTTTTCTTATTACCACTATCTCACTTGATGGTAAGTGTTGATGTGGTCGACGTTCGGAGTTAATCAAATGCTTCTTTAGCTAAGGCTATTTTTGAAACTAAACATTTTGTATATAGCTTAGTATTTTTAACTTTCACCATTCTGCTGGCCATCTGATGATGGCTAGCAGTAGCATCTTAGGAAAGACAACTGATTCCATTTTCAAATGTTTTCTCAGTACGTTCAGCTGTTCCTATTTACTGTTTACGACACTTGGCCAGCTTCTTCTCATCCATTTCTTAAAAAATTAACAGCTATGACTGTTATAAACTAAGATGTTTTTTGTTTTAACCCCGGCCCAGTTTAATTTTGTTAACAGCAGTTTGCTCGGCAGTTTTAGCTCGTTTCGAACAAAACTTCAGAATCTTGAGGAAACTTTTAGAGCACCTACTGAGATTTTGAACGTACAAGTTACGTAATATGACGAAATATGTTCTCATAGTTCACTGAGAAGTTTATGAGTATAATTCGCAGAAATTACCAAAAAAAAAAACCCGAAACATCTTGAGTCGCTTGTAAAGGTGTCCCAAAATTAACGCAAGATTTGAATTAAATAGAAAATACAGTTTTTAGTCTTCAGATTGTGATTTTTTTTATTGAATCATAAACTACATTGGGTACGGTTATTTATGGAATAAAACATCGGGCAAATGGCCTCCACGGCTTTAGCTCGTGAAACAATTCAATTATTGCATGAGACATTTCCTATAGTCGAGTACTGTCTCGTTTCGGTAATCAGAATTGGCCCGCTAGATCTTGTGAGAAACACCGTATTTTTTTTTAATGGTCTATGTCAACAAGCCCACAGTGACCCGTGCATTACAGGAGGAAATTAAACGCTGCATCAACGAAATTCAGCCATATTTATGCAAAATGGTCATTAAAATTTCGATAAAAAAGTGCGTATGTGCCAGCAAAGCTGTGGAGATTATTTGCCCAATGTGTTAGTCCATAAATAACCGTATCCAACGTAGTTTATGATTCAATAAACAAATCTCAATCTGAAGACTAAAAACTGTGTTTTCTTGATTCAAATCTTGCGTTAATTTTGGGACACCTTTATATTAATGACCTTAGGTAGTGTTTTTATTGAAGGTGAGGGTCGCCACTGAAATATTGGCGTTTACATCATTAGCAGTTACGCTTGCACTATTCACTGAGCCATAACGTCACGCGCACGAGAACTGAGAGACAAGTATCGACGTATTAATTTGTAGTATTTGGTGAACTACAGACAAACATACTAATCATAATTTTCCTGAAACCCGTTATTTTCGTCCATTGTGTCCTCTCAACCGTCGCGCTATCACTGATTCCTTTTTCTTTCTTATCACCTCACTCAATCCATTATCTTTTCTTTGGCCTCCTTCTCTCTCTCCATCCATCCACTTTTCATATACTCATATGCGCTTTTAGTAAGCAGTAGTAGTTTAATTCCTGACCAAGGTATGGTCATGTGAAGACAAACGATCACCTTTCAACTATTCAGTCACTGGTGCCACTTTAAAACTTTTTCTAATGTATCTACTCATTTCTCTACGTCCATTTTCTACATAAGCATAGGCTCACCTTTTCTATAGGTCAGCGTTTCTGTGGTAATGTTGACACGAAACGTAATTAGAACAAAAGCCTTATGTAAGGGTCGCAGAAGGCGTTCTATAGTTTCTGCCGGTAGGCAAGAGAGATATCTCTTGAGAGATAGAAGGGAATTCATTTGTACACCTAGCACAGGGTGTGGTACGTACGGAATTTCTGAGGATGTAATTATGTCTGTACCGCTAGCGGTCTTGTTCAAAACAGTACAGTAACTGCGGCTCGGGCGAATTTCGCCTCTGTTGCAATGACAGTAAATCCACTTGTATCAAATTGATGACTATCCACGTCAAAAAAAAAGCTATCCACTGTATTGAAACTTATTGTTGGGTTTAGTTTGCGTATACATCGCAGTGTTTTTATTACTATCGAGGAAATTGTCGATACACCCGCGCCAAGCTGTCGCGACTATACTGCATTAGTCATGTAGGTAGTTGATGTTGCAACAATTTATTGTGATTTAGAATAAAAATGCCAGAATTGATTGAGAAAGTGCAATTCGTTACGTGTCGATGATATAATATCTGTTGATAAAATTAAATTATTCGCGAATGGTAGCCGATTGATTGGGAAACATATTGCTTCACGACTCACTTGGGACGAGAACTATCGAACCCAAATACCTATCTGCTTTGTTTTATATGCAAGTTTGAGTACGAGTATTAAAAGTTTAGATTTTAGAGCTGAGGAATTTTTATCAGATAGGGTCTTCAGCTGACAAATTTTTGTCATTCGTGGCGAAAGTTTATGAGTGTGTGTTGTATGTTTGTTTCTTTTTCACGCTCTAACGGCTAAACAGATTTCGATGAAACTAAGTACACGGGTAGACCATGTCCTGGAATATCACATAGGGTAATTTTTATTCCGGGAGTATGTTCCCTTGGGATAATCGCGGGTGAAGCCACTGGCAGCAGATAGTAAATCATAATTCGGGAAACAATACCTAAGTACACAATACTTAGTTATTTTTTCCCTAAGCGATGATTCCTTGTTATTTCGATAAGCTTGGATGGGAAATTGCAAATTAACTTTATGATGAAGTCTCAAACAGAGCTGATTTAATGTGATGCTGAAATCTATCCCTTTGATTAATGGAAGTCGACAGTATTACAATGAATGAAACACCAGGAATAAATTATTGCAACGCCGGGGTGAAACTCCGCCGCCGCGACAAGTTGCGGCTTTGCGGACAGAGTTGCGGCGGGCTCTCATGGTGGAATGGCGGCCGCAACGGTCACAGCCCAGTGCTGGGCGTGCCATAATTATGGCGGTAAAACCCCTCTTTGAAGAGTGGCTGGAAAAACGTCACTGTGTCCTCACCTTTCGCATGAAGCAGGTCCTCACAGGACATGGTAAATTCGGGAGGTTCCTGCACCGGATTCGTGTGGAAGAAACGCCCGAGTGTCCCCGTAGACCACCCGAAAGACATGGTGGAGCATTCGGTAGAGCTGTGCCCCACTTGGGCGCAGTATCGCTGTGTCTTTATGGGGGCGCGTCGGCGGCAACAACCTCTCGGAGGAGGAGTGGCAGGCGGTCGCTTTCTACTGCAAAGCATTAATGCTAACGAAGGAGACGACGGCCGCTCGCGTGAATTCGGAATGGCCTTCACGCCCCAGCCATCGGTATCCCGATCCCGATTTCCAGCCACTGTAGACGTGGGCTTGCGGATGGCGAGCAATGGGTAGCTCGCAGTCCGCCCGTCCGGTAACTATCCAGACCGAGCTCGAGTCGTCAATTGCGTGCGCCTCAAAGAGATGTCAGCAAACCGTAGGGGCCCAGCAGGGTCAAAGCCTAACTGGCGACATGGGTTGTGCGAAAGACAACCCCTGGGCCCTGGAATGAAGGAAAAGAAGAAACAGGTATGGGTTTTAGTCAGTTAAAGTCTGATACGCCCTTCCGGTCCGCCTAAGAACGGGGGAAGTCATAGGATAATTTCCCACCTAAAAAAAGGAATGAATTATTTGTAAAAATAAATTCTTCTTCTATTTTGAGTTCAACACACAAAACAGAAGCAAAGATTTTTTTTCAAGAGCAAGTCGACATAAAATAGCGAACTGTTCTGAATGTTGCGACATTCGCGACGCAAATCAAAGCGCGTCGTAATGGCGGCCTGTCGGAGCCCCATTCACGGCGCGACTGAAAGGGTTGCCGTTGTCGCGAGCTGTTCAATTACGTGAATAGGAAGTGGATGCTCTTATGAGATTGTCGTGAAAGCTTCGTCGAGAAGTATTTTATTATACTTCTGTAGTATGACTACATCGTAAAGTGCGCTATGATGTAGAATCTAGCCGGTTGTACGGTACTTAGAGATTTGAGTGAGATATTCTTTTATCCACAAAATAATTTTCAAGGTTTAAGTTTTGATGTGTTAATTTCTACTAAAGTGAAACCATTCGCGACTAGTTAAAATAAAAGAAGTCAGCTATTTCCTATTTACCGGTACGTTGACCGACTTCACCTCCTTATTTGCTTATTGTGCAGAGATATTGCCAGACAGTGATATCAGATATTGCAGTAAACAGCCGTAAAATTACTAAGCAGAATGGAAGTGAGTTGCAACGTTGCAGTCTTGTAACATGCACGGTTGTTTTATGAAATAAGTGCATAATGATATTCGTAGATTATCTTCGTAATGTATTCCGTAAAATCTCAGCAAGCAAGTACTTTAGATAGGAAGGATTATTGCGGAAACATTACACTTGTAATAACTTTGACTGCTGAAGAGACTGATGTCGCACTCTAAATTTTATCCATCTACGATTGAGGTAAGGTGAGTGGTGCGTTTTATTCGTCCAGTGGATGGAGGAGTCTTGCCCCTCTGCTTGCGAAAAACAAAACTTTTATAAAGAGTAATTAGTCGCATTGATTTGACGTTAGCGAGTCACAGTGACGAGCTTGAGTGGCTCTCCAACAAGGCGCGAGGGGAAAGTTCTGATGCTAGTTAATAGCAAGTGCTTGCTTGTGAACTTGTTTCAGTTACAGGCATTTGTCTGCGAGGGAGAGGGACTGAAACAATTGAACAACTTGAAAGTTTCACTACTTTTGGCAGGGCTCTAAATTGGCACGGCAATTACTTGTTGTGTACCGAAAGCACGAAACTCACTTATATGTAAAACGACCTTTCTTTGGAAATAACAATAATTATCGAACCTTTCCGTACATATCACGTTATTGAAAAATTTTAAACTATAAATTAAATTGTTATGTAATACAATTTCGAACTAAACTAAGACGTCGTTTCCTGAAGAGCCAGTTTCTCACTTGTGAAACCCTAATCAAATGAAAACATCGCCAACACCTCCCCGGCCTACCTAAAACATCATCTGCCGCTCAGCTCATTAACATTTCACAATCAACGCCTCGGAGGGAGAGAATCGATAGTAATGAAGTTATCCAAGTCGGAATTTTGTTTCTAATTCATTTGTCTGCTCAGCCGGCCTGAAGGACCCGGCTTACAGAACTTGATGCAAATTGTCGGGAGCCAAGAGACCGCAATCAAACACATTTAGTGGCGGAATTGGATTTGTGAGTCGTCGTCGTGCCGTTGGCGTGCCGTCGGATTGTCTAGATGTTTCATATTTAATAAGTTTATTTCATAAGTTCTTTGTCTTAAAAAATGTGCTATTAATTAGAAACCTAATTCGTATCTAAGTTTAACTAAAAAAGCTCTGGATTAGATTCTATTGTATAGGTATTTGATGATACTAAATTATGAGATACTCCTAGAAGTCTAAATACTTATTTATTGATTAAGAATGTTAAATATTCGTGTATTGTTTTAAAGTTTAAACTGCATTATCTGACAGCAACGGACAAAACAAACACAAAAAACTGGAGCAACTACACATTTTAGCTAAACTTTAAAGTGTTCAAACCAAATTTATCTATACTTAAGTAGTTTGTAAGTATTGACGACAAGACCTAACGGTGCATAATATTTCAGTTACTGGCGTCAATAGACGCCCCTCACTGATTTCCAACCCAGTAGGTTCGTAGGATTTTATTGAAGCCTTTTTCTTTTATCGCAGGTCCCCTGGGCCCGCTGCCGAACGTGACCAGCGCTGACGTCGGCCTCAAAGAAGGTGAGTTCAATTGTATTACTCGATATTTTGTGTCGCGTCGATTGAGTGGAGGCTGCAGTGTTTGGGGAATTTCGCTGTGGAGAATGAGAATTTTATTATGATTCATCAGCCTCCAGATAGATTGTTGTGGGAGGTTTGTTGTTTTATAAAATATTGAGTGAAATAGCTCGATGAGTCGTCACAGCGCTGTCGCTATACATAGATCACAATACCTGAGTAATTACTAGTGTTTGTAGACGCCTTGTACTTGACATAGTATTCCGTTTGTTTTGCCTAATTGACACGCTCGTAATAATTCTCAGTATATCTAGACTTACGTAGAATGAAGCGTAGAATACACCTTGTAATGTAAAAGGTTATTTGATACGTTTGCTTACATTTTGTTTAAATAATTTTCCAGGCAGCTGTGCCCTAGGCGATGTGGTGTACATGCCAGGCGACGAGTTCCCTGGCTCCGAGCCCTGCGAGCGCTGCACGTGCGCCCGCGGTGACGTGCAGTGCGCGCGGCAGCGCTGCGAGCCGCGGCCGGGCTGCAAGGCGCTGCACCGCCCCGACCACTGCTGCCCCACCTACCAGTGCGGTGAGTACTGCTAATGTGTGTGTTTTTTTGAGGTGATAAATCATCATGCTCTGTGGTGAAGTGGGAGGGCGTGTCAGACTTTTACTGACTAAAACTACACCGGTGTCCATCCGCTGCCCTTTGCGTTCTAGGACCACGGGTTTTCTTTTCAGAAATTCCCTGCAGCCCTAGTGGGCATCGGCCCCGCTGGGCCCCTACGGTTTTGCTGACATCACTTTGAGGCGCGCGTGGAACATTACGCGCCGTCTACGACTTGAGCTCGGTCTGGACAGTTAACTGACGGCCAGCTACTTATTGCTAGTCGTTCGCAAGCCCGCGCCTACGGCCACCGTAGTTGGAGTCGAGGGCACGGTGACTGGGGTGTGAGGATGTCTGTTGTCCTCACGCTTGCGGCGGTCTCCGTTAGCATTACTGCTTCATAGAAGAACTTCGCTCCGAACCATGGCCTGAACTAGGGCCCAGTCTGAGAGGTCGCCACGACTGATCGCCTCCTCGATCGGGCGTTGCTCTACCTACGCGGGACACCCCTCCACTGTATGCTCCCCTGTGTCCTCCAGGCGGTCCGCTCAACAGAGGCACTTGGGTTTCGTCCGAGACGGGACTTGTCGCCATAATTATGTCGTGCCAAACTGCTAGTCTTTAGACCTGTGAACGCTGCACATATTGTGTGCGCGGCGACTGTATGTTATCTTAACGGCATTCCAAGATAATAATAACATTTTGCAGTTGGATACAGGAACTACAGCTACCGTGTATTTCAAATACAGCTTATCTGTTTAGAGTCTTATTTTTATATAAAATATGTTTTTATAAAAAAATATTAAAGCCCATTTATATTTTTATGTATGAAATTTTACAGAATGTGAGCAAGAAGGTCGGGTGTACGGCAACGGAGAGAAACTAGTGGACCCTGCAGACCCCTGCCGCGTGTGCTACTGCCAGGGCGGTGAGGTGGTGTGCCGGCGTATCGCGTGCTTTGTGCGCGACGACTGCACGCCGCGCCTCGTGCCCGGCCGCTGCTGCCCGGAGTATGACAACTGCCCACTCAGAGGTAAGCCTAGCTTTATAGTTATGGAATATTGTTATATTTTGTAGTTGCCTAGTTCATTATTATAAACACTTATGATATAACCATAAAAGTAGAAAAAATCTGGTGCAAAATAAGTTACAACATTTGTTTTCCATGATTTCAGGTGTCACCAGCTTACCGGGCGTGTCATCGTCAATTTCAAGTATAACATCTGAAAAAATTGAAACCCAACCAGCAACGCCGAAAGACATCATCAAGCCAGAAATCACTATCAAGGAAATCACTCCAGTATCCGAGATCCCAGTCATTACTGACGTCAAGATCAAAGAGATCCTGCCATCCCCGAGCATTGAAGTAGCTGAATACTCTTCGTCTAAGTCCCCTCTCATCGCACGAGAGGCTACCTCCGAAAATAATGTAAAAGAGACTGAGTCTAGAACTGATTCTCCTAGCATTATTGAAGTCCACTCATCGTTGCCAGTTATCGTTTCATCTCCAGACGCAACACAGTTCGCTGATACCACGAATCAAAGTGAAGACACACCGCCATCCAAAATCAGCTTCTCTACTCAGGACTCCGTGCACAGCGCTATTTACCCATCAAATGTCCCAATAGTAGCGACTATGGGAATTCCACCTGCGACTCCTGAACCACTACCGGTAGCAACCACCAAAGCACCGATGATTGAAGAGGAAGATTTTGAACACAATCCTGCTTTTCCTCCACTTCCAGACGACTTGGCTGTCCTGAGAAATCACGAGGATGAATTAGTACCAGAGCAAGCAGCTGACAATGACCACGTGTCGAGTCATGATATTACGGTGGCAAGTGCATCTCCTACAGTTGAACCTGAAGTCAAAGAACCGCTGACAACAACAACAAAAGATCTTCCCGACACATCGGCTACCATTACAACTACAGAGAGCCCTAAAACCTCGAGCGAAGTAACGACTGCGCAAGCAGATATTCCTGTCAGTACTGAAGCCCCCAACTTTAAGGAAAGTCCAATGCTTAATTTACGATCAGCAATACATACAGAAATACTTAATGCTCCATCAATGGTACCCGAGGAGATCACTGAGGATTCAGCCGAGACTACAACGTTTACGGATATAATCACACAAGAAGCGATCACAACAACCAAAGCTCCTAAAAAAATGGAAGAAGTTATTACCGAGAAAGTAGAAATTTCTACAGTTGAAACAAAACCACCAAGTGAAGTTGTTACTTCGGCTCCTGAATTAGAGACAACTACCCTACACAAGACAACAGAAACTGAGTTAGAGCCGAGTACTAAAGAACAAGAACAGACGACAAGCTCAATAGCAAAGTCAAATGTTGCCACCGAAGTCACCTCGCAAACCGAACTTAGCTCTCTTCCTATCGAAACCAGTGATCAGAACCCACCCGAAGTGCCTGAGAATACAACTAATGACAAAGAAATTGCTTCTACCTCTGATCCCTTAGACAACATTTCAAACACGAAAATTCCAGCAACTAGTTCAGAAGTTATTACTGTATCACGATCAGCTTCGAATGAAAATACTGGTTATGAGAACGTAGAAACCACTGAATTTATTGTAGAGTATGGCTCCTCGGAAACAGCAACAGATGCAGTTGAGCTAATCAAAATATCCGCAGAACCTGAGAAGAGTGCAGCAATAATTGAATCGGCTGATGGCAAACATACGAATGAATTTACGGACCTCATAAATCTCGTCCGTGACGTAGCTTCTATCAGTGACAACACAGAAGAACCAGATATCGTGCACCATGTGACAACTGCTGCAAGTATTTCTGATTCTGAGGAACTTATACCAGTTAACGCAGGATACAAGAGCAAGAACAAAAACTTTAACCAAAACTCCATCACTGAAATACCTCTCAAGAGTAAAATTCCAAATCCAGTGAACAAGCCAAAGGTAGAGGTCGAGATTGAAGACGATGAAGTGGGTCTGACGGACTCACCGCCACCGTTCGATAAAGTGGAGCCCACCACGCGTCGGCCTATCATCGACAACGTGTCGGACGATGTCAACATAGCCGAGAACAAGACCGACAAGAAGGACATCGAGATCATCACGCAGTCGTACGTGCCCACCATCAACCACCGGCGTCCCACCAAGGTGGTGATGAAGAAGAGCAACGAGAAGCCAGCATCATCTGACGAGTCACTTGGAGTATCAGCTTCCGCCGAGACCTCCACTGACACCAGCGCCTCCTCCAACGAATCTCCCTTTAGCGTGTCAAGTGAAACTGAGGGGAAAGAAAAACTCGCGAGCGTCACAACACAGGCGCCAGTGAGTAGTGAGTCACCGATTGTTACCACTGCCGCGCCCGTCAGCAGCACCGACGACGCCAGTACGAGCGCCCCTGCTGCCGCCAGCCCGGCTGTGCCGCCGAGCGCAGATGATGCGCTCAGCACGGCCGTGCCAGACAACTCGGCGCCTGCCATCACCACAGCCGCGCCAGCCAGCTCGGCGCCTGTCGTTACCACGGTCGCGCCCGCCAGATCGGCGGCCGACATCACCACGGCCGCTCCCCTGAGCTCGGCGCAGTGAGCGTCCCCTGTTTGGAACCTCAGCTAATTAGCATTTTATAGAGAGTAAGTTTCGTTCTTGAAACTGTAAGTTAATGTAGAGACTATTAGGTTTATAGGCGTATGCGACCCTTTCGGAATCGATCATATTCCTCGTCAATTGATGGCCGCGGCGGTGGAGCCGTCGCCGGCTGTTCGTAATGTAAGTAGACGGCCGGGGCCGGCCGGCCGAATTTATGTGTATTAGCTGGACAAATTATTTATAATAGTTTAGCGTTAGGGAGCGAGCGTGGCACCCGCGTTGTGTCAAACTACGGCGAGGCGAGGCGGAGGCTCCTCGCGTTAGCGGATAAGTTATTTATTTGTTTAGTGAGAGATGTGAGTAGAGTGATCATAAGTAAGCAACCAAGCTAGTCAACATGTGACAGAGCGCGGCGCCGCCCGGCTCCCGCACCTCGACGCCACGTTGCCATTACTGCTAGCTGTATTTAACGAGAACATGACAATTGCAGACATTAACGTAAGCATCCGCGAATAGATTTAGTTCCTTTAACTTGTGTAAGAACAAACTATAGCGTGTCGCGCGACTGACGAGCGACGACGCGGCGCAACACTATATCATAAACTAAATTTGGTACAAAACGAATTTGATATTTAGAATATTGTCAACCTTATGAAAAGATAAAGTTTAGGTGTAGACGAATTAGTGTTATATGTGATTGCACGTACACTTTATTTACCTATTGCACTTAGTGGCGGAGTATCGCGAGGGACTCTATCGGAAGGCTCAAGCGTAGAGTAAGCTATTTATTGTAATCTACGTGCGTTGTGACGACGTTAACTTCTGTTAGGTTCGTTGGGTTCCGTTGTCTGCTACGGTCGGTTCATTAGTTGTGACTCGTGTAGGGGCCGGCGCAGACGCTCCGCGCCGACGCCGCGCGGCTCGTGTGCGCGGGCCCTGTAGTGCGGCTTCTTGCTCCGGAAGACTGCCACTTTTCCCGGGCAATAAGCGCACGTGCTCACTGTATTATTTAATTAATAATTATTGTTTTTTTTACAAATAAAAGAAACCTAGACTGATGAATTGTTTTATTTCTATCATTCTACAACAACCCCAACAAGCTCCAAACTTTCACTTGGATTTATACCAATTTCCTACAGAGGATTGCAGGCGTGAACTAATGTTATGTAAGCTTATGATATGGAAATTCATCCAATGACTTCTCACGCTTTAAGGCTAAGCGAAAGGGCGTGGTAGACTTTTACTGACTAAAACCCTCTCCTATGTCCCTTTTTTGCCTCGTGTCCATGACCCCAGGGTTCCCTTTCGAACAACCCATACATCTAGACTATTAGATGAAAATTAAGGCTAACCCGTGTTCTCGAGTAAGTGACTTTGTGTTAATCTTCAAAAATATTAAACACAGAAAAATCCACAACATGTTCCTTCACAAACATAAAACTACTACTATACTACTGTCAACGGGATACAAATAATGTAATATTTAAATACTGATACTACTTACTTTACTACTTTCATTGCAATGCCGATAAGTGATGGATAACGCCTCCCGAACAAGCTAGACTACGAGAAAGCCTTTGATTCGATCGAGACTTGGGCAGTACAGTGTTTTCAACGGTGCTAGATTGACTATTGGTACATCGAAGTGCTGAGGAGTTTGTACAAAAACGCCACCATGTCAGTCCGACTTCAGGAGCAGACCTCGAAACCTATCCTCTTACAGCAGGGTCTGAGGCAGGAAGAAGTAATTTTCCCGAAACTATTCACGGCCGCAATGGAGGATGTCTTCAAGGTTCTGGAATTTAGAGGGCAAGGCATTAATGTCAATCACTCACCTTCGGTTTGCCGACGACATAGTAGTCTTGGCTGACACTACGGAGGAGCTTAGTACAATGGTCGGTGACCTCCGAAACCAAAGCTAAGTTTAACATCCATGTAGCGTCTACTCAGATCTGTGGCATCCACTGATATCGAGATCGGAGACTCTACACTCGAATGTACGGACGAATACGTTTACCTGATACAGATGGTTCAGCAGGATTCAAAGCATTATATTTCAAATAAACCATCTACAGGCACTTTTGAAATGTCAAGAAGTCAGTTAAAAAAATGATGCTAATTACACATTCCAAAGCGTAGATCTCTATGGAGAAGAATGTGCAAGAAACTCCATGGACACTACTTTCAATTATGTTATGTATTACAAATATCTCGGTTACATGTATCTTGTCGCTACTATTATGTGAGAACAATGTAAATAAAGTAAAAATAAAAACTAAATATAGATATTAAAATAGCCACTGGCTAAGAGATGACCAGTCTCAACTGACAGCACCCGTTTATTTTATTTTATTACTATTTGGAAAACTTACAGCTACTTGTTACAGTAAAAACTTAGAATAGGTAAAAAACGGCCATTTACAAGTTTTCACTAATACTAATGAGAGTAACTAAAACTAAGACGACAACAGCATAGGGCTAACGCGAGAGCGCTGATACCATACAAAAAAAAAAAACTAAAATACAAATAATTGTTCACTTTGTAACAAAAAAGCGATCGGCTAAAGTTTTCTTTACTTTTTTAACATTGGTAGTAAACAAATCTAGGTCGACATCTTGACACACCGTATTAAAAGTACGACAAGCTCTTATTAAATAAGAGTTTTTACGATAATTTGTTGAAACTATAGGAACATGAAGGAGACGCGATTTGCGACGAGGCGCACAAGTATTAGGTACCCGAAGTCCAACCTTGCTCACCAACTCAGAGATGTCAGTCGATCCGTTCATGACGCTAAATAAGAAAGCGAGATCTGCAATTTTCCTACGTTCATGTAGGGGCAAAATATGAAACTTTTTACACCGACTCACATAATTAGGAATAAAAGTGTTTGAGCGATATTGAGCGTATCTTAAAAATCTCTTCTGTATGCTTTCAAGGCGATTGATATAAATATTATAATTGGGATTCCAAATTTGAGAAGCATATTCAAGGTGGCTACGGACAAACGCACAGTAAAGAATTTTCATTGTCTTGATATTCTTAAAATCAGAAGAAATCCTAAAGATAAAACCTAGGGCTTTAGAAGCTTTACTAACTACATTATTTATATGCTCATCAAACAGAAGCTTAGAGTCAAAAGTTACACCAAGATCCCTTATGACGTTGACTCTGGCTATTGAGGTGTTCGATAGCTTATAATCATATTTAATAGGGCTTGGTTTGCGAGAAAAAGTACATACATAGCATTTCGAAACATTTAAATCTAATCTATTACTAGCACAATAAACGAGAAACCGGTTCAAATCCTCCTGTAAAAGGTATGCGTCATCAATACTTGATATTTGACCAAGAATCTTCATATCATCCGCATAGAGCAAAATTTTCGAATGTAAGAAACAAGAAGCAATGTCATTTATAAAAATGTTAAATAAAAGAGGTCCCAATAAGGATCCTTGGGGAACTCCTGATGGGATGTACATCACTCTTGACGTGAACCCATTCAGAACTACCGTCTGACACCTGTTTTCCACGTATGACGAGAACCATCTGAATAAATTACCTCTTACTCCAGCAAGTAGTAATTTACGCAAAAGAAGCGCATGATCGATGCGATCAAAACATTTACTGTAGTCAGTGTATATAACGTCGACCTGAGCCCTCCTGGACATGTGCTCCGTCAAATAGTCACTACAGACAGCAAGATTGGATGTAGTAGAACGACCTTTTAAAAAGCCATGCTGATGTTCAGAAAAAGTTAGTTTGAGTGATGAGGACAGTTGTTTATGTACAATCTTCTCCAAGACTTTAGCGAACACACAAAGTTTTGAAATTGGTCTGTAGTTATCTACACTGTCCTTGGGTCCTTTTTTATGAATCGGCGTTATATACGCCGACTTCCAGATAATTGGCACCACTCCTATTTCGAATGACCGTTTATACAGTATTGTCAGCGGAACCGATAGACATTTAGCACATTTAGATATAAAGATTGGAGAAATGTTATCAGGGCCTGCAGATTTATTCAGGTCCAATTTTTTCAGCAACCTAAATACCTCCTCCTCCCGTATCTCAATAGTACATATGTCTGATGTACAACCAGCAGTCTGACACTCAGGTTCATCAATTCCAAAAGTGGTCGAAGTCACATCGACTTCGCTCCGTTCTTGGAAGTTAGAAAAGAAATAGTCACCAAACATATTACAAATTTCGTCCCCGTTGTTGGATGAAATGTCACCGAATTTAAGAACAGAAGGGTAACAGTTGGTTTGCTGCTTAGATTTAACGTATCGCCAGAAAGCCCTGGGATTTTTAGAAATTGCTAATTCAATGTTTGCAATATATTCATCAAACATTTCTTTCTCCATATCTTTAGCGCGCTTACGTAAAGTATTAAAAGACAGATGATCTGAAAGATTTCCGTACCTTTTAAATTTAGCATGAAATTTAGCCTTTTCCTTAACTAATTTAATGAGAGGACTTTTATACCAAGGAGGATATTTGCCACGCGGAACAATAGTTGAACAGTAGTTTATGGACATGACGCGAATATTAGCACCACTCAGCTCAACCATTTTGAAGGGAACTGAATGATCCAACACACGCGCCACCATCAGTGAGACATTTGAGTGAGCATGACAAACTCTCAACTGCCCATGCTGTATGTCAACTGCTCTATGTCAAACAAGTCCAATAGTAACCAAAAAACCATAAATAGCTCCATGGTACTCACATTTAGAAACATTCTATATTATAAAATACTAAAAAATTCTCAAAAAAAAAAAACAACCAAAGTAATCAATTTGTACACCCTACTTGCCCACATTTTTATCTTGAACTAGCGGACCCGACAGACTTCGTCCTGTCATAAAGATTTGTAATGTGGTAGTTTTTTTTTCTTTTATTCGAATTTTTCTCACCGTAAAAACCATCCTTGAACTTCAACGAACATTTTAAAAAAAGAATTAGCCAAATTGGTCCAGGCGTTGTTGAGTTATGCGCTTACCAACACATTTTGCGATTCATTTTTATATTATAGATATAATCCTCCAACTTATAATATGCTTGCCTGCATAGTGTGCGTTTTAAACAAGATTTAAATTTCGTTTCATTGAGTTCTAACTAATATTTGGGGAGATAATACATTATAACAATTCAAGAAGAGGCCAGGCTTTAGCCAGTCTGAAACCTGGTGATCTAATTGGTCCTTATTTCTTGTAACATAATTATGTCTATCGCCTTCTTTGCTAAAAAGATGAAGATTTGGGTAGGTTTGGGAAAGCAAGAACAAGAAAGGGTTTTTAGTCAGTAATAATCTGAAACTCATGTTACTAAAAGAGTTATGAGTTTACATGTGGATGGATGGAGAGGGAGAGGGAGACCAAAGAAAAGATGGATGGATTGTGTGAAGACTGATATGAAAGAAAAGGAAGTTAGTGATAGTATGACGAGTGACAGGGCAGAATGGAGGAAAAAAAACGTATTGCGCCGACCCCAAATAACACGGGACAAGGGCTGGAAGATGATGAAAAATCAGACACAGATATCATTGGATGACATTCCCACGTAAAAAAAAATGGACTCACGAAACATTCTAATGCAATCACCCCACTTAGTGACGAGTGATGCTCTCATACTCCTAATATGGCGGCCGTTGCCTCACCGAGTGCCGAGGAAGGCCGAGACCCTTGTTAGGAGCACTCCTGACCCACTTGCCGAGCAGCGACAGTAATGAGCATCATGCTGTCTAATATGCATGTAGAACGATTTAATGATTTGCTAACATCGATCACTAATAAATGATTGATGTTTGCTAAGTGACTGCTGTAATAGGTATCAATGCTCTACGTGATAGTTCTGAACGCCGAAAACATCAACGCAATCAGATTTTCCAGAATGGCAGTTATAATACTCGTCAGTACCTCATTCACTTTTATCTATGTTTTGACGTATGGGACTAAGACTTGGGGCGCTGGAGTACGCCCCAGAACCTCTGTTCAGTTATTGCTTTTAATATAGTATACGGCTTGCTGTAGGCGCCTGTCGACCGACTTCCGCAACTCTTACAGAACAGATTTGCTAAGTAGATAATTTCATCTGAGGTTTGGGATCGTAACATTGCTTATGCCCATCTACTACGATACATAACGTAATGCTATCGTCCCCAGAAAACACATTTAAAATATATTCATTTAGTTTGGAACCATCAAAGTTAGCACGATCTTTATAGGAATGCGTTTTGAAGTCGGCTCTAGAAGTTATTGGCGCATACCCAATTTAGTTATTTGCTTATGACAGTATTTTAAAAATGTTTGTTTAAAGCCATTTTATTTAACACAAGTTGGTTTGCTCATCAAACAGTTAAGCTTGTACAAATATCTCTGTATGTACAAACGACGCACTGTCAACAATAAGTTGTATATGTACATATTATGTAGCATGAAACAGTCATTATGATAATCTGCCATTAATGAAATTGTGGGTTGACAGGTCAAAATATCAATAATATTGAGTTGATAAATAGACAAAAGGGGATTAATGGGATTATAATGTCATTATAGGTCGATACCAACTTGGTAACGTATATGACGTTCGTTTCTCGCATCCCTTATCCCCGCTGTCACATGTATTTGCTGCCGAGCAGCGACTTGCGAAGTGTTCCGTGCCGCCATGGTGTTTCTTTTACCTGTATCTGCTCAACCTGTGCAAAAAATGCGCAATTAATTTCAATATTCATAGAAGTCAATATTCCTAAGGAACTTGTCGTGATAGTTGGTAGGATCGGCACGACTGCCCTTTTTGGGCACGGGTTGCACGTTGGCAGGCTTCCAGGACTTGGGCACTATACCAGTCCCAAATGAGAGGCGATACAAACGCGTCAATGCAGAAGACAACTCGGATGCACAAGCCTTGAACACAATCGCTGTTATACTATCTGGTCCACTAGCTTTATTCACGTCAAGACGACACAGTGCTGTCAGAACCTCTTTGTTCCTTATGCGGACCTCGGGCATCGAAGTATCGCAGTGGGGCAGAGTCGGTGGAGTAGCAGTGTCAAGACGAGAATTATGGGCGAAGAGAGATGCAAAGAGACCCGCTTTCTCTCTTGCCGTATGAGCCAGTGTTCCATCAGGTCTAACCAGCGGAGGCAATGAGGCCGACAAGGGACCAGAATGCTCTGCTACCGGACGGCTGCGCAGAGAGCTTTGTACCAATATGGGTAATCCGGTCGAAGCGAGCCTTCCTTAGTGCCTTTTTGTAGGACTTGGCAGCATGGTTGAAGGCTCTCTTCTTTGAACTCAGATCCGGAGCTTTGTGGTCACGAGCGACAACCCAGGCGAGAAACGCCGCTCACCGCGTGAGTCGCAGTCAGGTGGGGAGAAGGACGATACAGACTTCACCAGACAGTGATCAGAAGTTCCAAGTGGTGAGGAAACTGTTACGATACATCTGTCCGGATCGGTGGTCAGCAGTAGGTCCAGACAATTGGCAGTATGATCAACTACATCAGGCACCCTTGTCGCTTGCTTTACCAACTGGGAGAGGCCCATCGATACTGCAAAGTTTCGCGCTTCTCTCCCAGCGTGGTCTGTCCTCTGGTACGGGAAAAGCCAGTCTTTGTGAACGACGTTAAAGTCCCCCAGAGCGACAAACTGCGCATCAGGGTGCCGATGCAGAGCCTTATCGGCGGCCTCACTGAGGTGGCCAAACAGTTGAGTCGTCTCCTGGTCACCACTGTGCGATCGGTAGACACAGGTATAGACAATTTTGTCCACACCGGTATCCACCAACAACCACAACGTTGAGAAATTAGGGTCCTCAAGGTGACGGAGACGCTGACAGCAGATGTCATTGCGGACGTACACACAGACCCCGGCACGCTGCAGGAAATGGTGTTTTAATAAGTATCCCGGGTAGTCGAGATACGCCGCATCTGACGGACTCTGATCTGAGTCTCCGTCAGGAAAAGTAAGTGGGGCTTGTCCGTCTCAAGGTAGTGGTGGATCGCATTGAGATTAGAGTGCAGTCCTCGAATGTTAGAGAGGTGCACGATGTGGTGACAACCGGGCGTTACTTCCGCACGAATCCGGTGCAGGAACTTCCCGAACTGACCATGCTCGATAAGACTGCGTCGGGGAGGATGCTGTGAGGTCTTTCAAGCCACTCCTCAAAGAGAGGACTTATCTCCATAATTATGGCGTGCCCAACACTGGGTTGCGACAGTCGCTATCGCCATTTCACCATGAGATCCCGTCGGAACTCTATCCACCATGCCGCGACTTGTCAAAGCAGCGGAGTTTGGCGCTGGCGTTGTATTTCCACGCGCAAATCGTACGTGCGAGGATTGTTGCCAGATCCCATGATGGCAGACCAGCAATAAAGCTCGCCACTTCGCGGGAAACCCGTATCCCCGCACCATCCTTATGGCCATGACCCTGTGGCATGCGTTCAGCTGGGCCACCGGTCGTTTTCGCAGCGACGGCGCTCACACCGGCGCTCCATAAAGGGCCATGGACCAAACGATGCCTGCGTAGAGCCTCAGGCAGGAGGCGTCGGGACCCCTAGGAGGTAGGAGCCGCTTGAGGGCAGCCCCAGTCTGATTCAGTTTGGGAGCCAGACGTAGAAAGTGCTCCTCGAAATTACATTGGTTGTCGAGGACGAGTCCCAGGTACTTAAACGTCGACCCGACGCCGATGTGAACTCTTCCTACCGTTAATTGGCAGCGCCGTGGTGGTGCGCTCCGAAGACCGTGAAAACACATGGCCTCGGACTTGTGCAGCGCCACCTCGATTCCCAACTGCTGGATCCTCTCGGCGACTGTCGCAACCTAGCGTGTAGCTAGTTTGACCGCCGCCCGGTACGACTCTCCCTGCGCCAGAACCAGCGTGTCGTTTGCGTAACAGACCACGCTGACCTCGTCAGCCAGTAGTCTTACCCGATGTTCCACAAGAGCGCTCCTAGTACTGATCCCTGCGGAACACAGCACGACAACTCTCACCGTTTCCACTCTCTCTGGCGATTCTGTGTGTTATTTGATGTCTTCTCAAAGATGAAGCCAATGCGAAAAACTTGCGTTTAACTTCCTGTAGCTGGGTGGTCCAAGGGAACTACTTATTTGAAAATGAATGTACAAAAAATAAGAGACAAAATTTACAGCGTTTACCATAAGAAAACTACCAGATACAAAGCTCTAAGGTCTGAAACTGCATTAAAAAAGACAATGAATCCATGGAAACATATGCCAACAAATAAAAGAACGCTTTCAGGACTGTGGCTATAAGGGCGACTTGCTAGAGCGGCAATTACATGATCGCTTCAGCCTTCAAATCATGAAATGCTAGAAATAGATCTAAAACAAAAGTGGCCAGACCTCCAGGAACGAAACAGTGACGGAAAACTAACAGGAATCACATTCAAACAAATATTTGCTATCGCTCAGTCAAAGGAATGGCAGAAGATGATAACGCCACGAATGACTTTACAGTACAACGCATCAAACAGAGAACAAAATTACAACACAACAATCAAAATTCAAATTGATAATTTCAAATTCAAAAATATTTTTAGTTTCTGAGGCCTACATGGGCACTTATAAAACGTCAGAAGCTAGTGCACGGTTCCACATTGGTCGCTTTCTACGGATAAGAGCCGGCAAGAAACTCCAAAGTTACTCTTTTAAAAAAGGTGGTTGATGTTACAATATATCCATATTACAGTATTAATAGATATTATGTAAGAACAGTGTAGACCAGTCAATAAATAAAATAAAAATAAAAAATCCTTTTAATTCATGCAATAATAAGTAATTGTACAATTAACTGCTGTTAATTACATCGCCAATTCGTACAAAATGTCAAACAGTTAAAAGTAAATAACATAAAAAATAATTAATAATATAAAATTGATAAATAATAAAGATTTCATTTATTATGCATTAAAATTAAAATAAACAGCTTTATATGATTGATGATTGAATTAAAAAATAAATAGCATAAAAAATTGTACTAAATAATCTAATATGTCATCATCTTCCTGCCCTTGTTCCGTGTTATTTGGGGTCGGCGCAACATATTTTTTTCTTTCATTCTGCCCTGTCATTCGTCATGCTATCACTAACTTCCTTTTCTTTCATATCACTCTTCACATAATCCATCCATCTTTTCTTTGGTCTCCCTCTCCCTCTCCATCCATCCACATGCGCTTCATCTCTCCTCTTCACATGACCATACCAAGACAAACGATTCCCTTTCAATTTTTCAGTCACTGGCGCCACTTTCAAACTTCCCCTAATATACTCATTTCTCACTTTATCCATTCTCGTCACACCACACCTCCATCTTAACATTATTATTTTCATCCGTCTTTTTCACAGCCCAACATTCTGATCCATACAGTATGATAGGTCTTATCACGAACTTGTAGATTTTACCCTTCAGCTTGAGGAGCATCCGTAGGTCACTGGTTGTTCCCGTCACCTGTCGCCATTTCATCCATCCTGCGTTGATCCGATGTGTTACGTCCCGGTCTACCTCACTATCCCCTTCGACGAGTGACCCGAGGTACCGAGAGTCGGAGTAGTAAATAATCTATTAAGTAAAAAATAAAAAATAAATTAGCATGCATGAATCTCTCACTTAGAGTGATTGAAGGCCTCCTCCAGAGATGACCAGTGGTCTCGGTCTGTGGCTTTTGACATCCAGTTTTTTGCTGCGACTCGTGTGATGTCATATACCCATCTAGTTATTGGTCTTCCTCGTTTCTTAATACCTGTAGGGCCAGACCATGACGTCATACGGATAGTCCAGCGGTCGTCACTTATTCTCGCTACGTGGTTTTCTCACATATGTACTGTACAACATCTTGGATTTCCTCCGTAACGTCGTACAAGTGCTTGTAAATAAATAAATAAATAAATAAAATATGCTCTAAAGCCCAAATGGAGATGCCCATCTCCATTTGAGCTTTAGAGCATTTGTTACTTTTGTTTTTTGTCTGATAACAGAGTTCCGAATTTTTTGGATCTTTCTTATTTTAGGGATACTTCTCTCTATACCTCGCTGGCAGGACATTGTTTTATTTTTAACCCGATGAGTGAACTTCCATGTTTGACATGCGTATGTTAGTGAAGGTAAAATACATGAGTTCATGACCTTGCTCTTGACTTTCATTGGCATACGGCTTTTTGGGATTTCTTTGGCACTCCAAAACTTTTTTCATGATATAGTTATTCGTCTATCTACTTCTAGGTCGTTGCTATTCTTTTTAAATGAAATGTTTTTCCCTAAGTAGATATAACTATCAACGTACTCCATTGGTGTTTTGTTGAGAAGTACTACGTTTTGTGCCAAATTTGTCATCAATTTTGTTTTGTTGAAGTTTATTTCAAGTCCCGGCCTCTCTGCTTACATGTTGCAGTGTGTTTAACATAACTTCCAGTTCTGAACTATCAAGATGTTTACATATTTCCCTTCTACGTATATACCAACCCTATCCCCATTTAATTTGCCAATTATAAATTAAGACTGCTGTAAAGATTCGAGGTGATAAAGGGTCACCTTGGCGTACTCCTCTTTTAATAGGGATGGCAGGTCCTGTAGTTCCTAATTTCACTCTGCTTGTGGTGTTCTCAAGTACCTAGGTATTTTAAAACTTTTATGTATGTCTCTTTCACTTCTTGTGCTCGTAAAGTTTTCCATATTGAGGGATTCAGTATTGAGTCAAAAGCCTTGTGGTAGTCAATAAACACAATATATAGAGGACGTTGAAAGTCTTGGTTTCTCAATAAGTAATTTAAGTGAATGTATGTGGTCTACCGTTGGATAGCCTCTTCGAAACCCTGCTTGCTCGATCGGCTGGTTTTTTTTCAGGGTAGAACTGATTCGCTTCTTTATAATTGATGAGAATAATTTGTACAGTGATGGAAGGAGGCTGATTGGTCTGTAGTTGCCAATGTTCTTTGGATCACCTTTGAACCATTGTAAAGGTGTTGTGGGCGTACTTAGGACTGAGTTGAATAGATGTGCCAGTGGATTAATAAGATGAGCACAAGCTAGTTTTATGGCCTCGTTTGTAATCCGACCTGGGCCTGGACTCTTCACTGATTTTAGGTTTTTTATTCTCGTTATAATTTCAATTTCATCGACTGGTTGTATGTCCTCATCGTCGCTATGGTTTTTTGGTTCACCAGGTTGGACGGTGACCAGTCAATATTGTATTGTACCCAAATTACATATATATACAATTAGTAAAGCACAATAAAAATAATTATAATAAAAAAGTGAGTCGACGTAATAGGAAGTAATCTAACAATTCGTGGAGACTACAGTGTTCTCACATTCATATTGTAAAAAGAGCCTACATAAAAAAAAAACTAGGCAAGAGCGAGTCGGACATACGCACTGAGGATTCCGTACAAACTTACCAATAAAAAAAGTTCAATTCCCGAATTGAGTTAACGAAGATTTTTCCGAAACGCAAAAATATGTTTTTTTTTGTGACATAACTACAAATTAAGAGCTTTCAGATTTTTTCCTATATTTATGCTGTAAGACTTTGCTTCATGCCAAATTTCAGGATTCTAGGTTGATTTCCTTGAGAGTGTTCGAAATATACGTTTTTTTGCGACATAAACAGCCGAATCTTTTTTTTTCGTTAACTTAAATGTTTGATTTTTTTCACAGCTTCAAGAGACCTTAGACCTAAGTATATGGGTTTAATTTCAACTAGCTACCTCCACGCGTTCCCGAGATAAAGGTTCTTGACAGACAGGACAGACAACAAAGTGATCCTATTAATAAGGGTGCCGTTTTTTCCTTTTGAGGTACGGAACCCTAAAAAGCAAGAAAAATATGAATAATTACAACTATCAATAAATGAGTTGTCAACAAAATAAATTACTAACGAATTTAAGGTAGTTGAAGTCTAAATAATTTAAAAAATATTAGCAATATGTTAGAAAAAAAAGTATATATTAAAACAAAGATACACAATATTAATGAGTTACTAAGGGGCTACATGTGTAGAAGTAGTCATTGCCAAACAAGCGTGTCTTCGACTTAGTCTTTAACCTTATAATACGCTTTTTTGTTTAGAACACGCTTAATATGAGTTTTGAATTTTCCCTCGCCAAGTTCACTTACTCCCTTTGGCAGCTTGTTATTAAAGCATATGCTCTTTACTAAGAATGACTTGCTGGTCTTAGCTAATCTCCATTTGGGTAATAAAATTTCGTGTTTACTACGCGTATTTTTGTTATGAAAATCGCTTCTAAATTTAAAGAGTTCTAAGTTTTTACGAACATACAAAATGCTTTCTAAGATATAAAGAGAAGGCAGAGTCAGTATATCGATTTCTTTGAATTTATTTCTGTGGGACTCGCGAGGATTCATTTTATAAATAGCCCGGATTGCTTTCTTTTGCAATATGAAAATTGAGTCTACATCAGCTGCAGATCCACACATTAAAATGCCATAAGACATAATTACCGTTCAACAAAATTTAATATAAATGACTGTATTATAAAACGCCTACTTACAAAAAATCAGTGCCCACGATGTGGAAATACTGAAAAACATGATATTACTAACTGCGCTGCTGCTTTACAGGTATGGTCCTGTAAAGCTTGCCAAGCAAAAGCAAAAGTCATAACGATGAATTCATTGTAGTTTTAAGTACAATGTTGACTGGTCTGCACTGTCCTCATACCTATTAATATTGTAATTTGGAAATATTGTAACTTAAATACATTTTTTAAAGAGTAACCATGGAGTTTCTTGTCTGTTCTTCTCCATAGAAAACAATAAATTGGAACCGTGTACTGACTTCTGGCGTTTTATAAGTGCGCATTTACATGTGCACGTAGAATAAAAATATTTTGTATTTAAATTTTACATCATTAGCGGATAATTGCCCGTTTTACGTCTGGCAGTCGTACGTTTTGGCTGAAGTGATGATAATGCGGAAAAAATAAATTATTTATTATTGTCCAAGATTTGAAAGTTTGCGGTGGATGTGAAAATGTAGGGGGTTCAAAGAGAAAGGATGTCTAAGTGTCAGTGAGCGACGCAACGTGTTTTGACATAGTTTGATAATGGCATTGACGGTAGCGCAACAGATACTCTACAATGTCACAGACTTTGAAGATGCCTTCAAGAGGTTATTCGTCGATTTGATTAATGCGCAGATTGACAAAAAAAAGGTTGGAAGCGACACACTAGATTGCTACTCACATTAAAGAAATACACGCGGTTTGGTTTGGCAAGTCAAGTTCGTTATTGTGTAGATATGTTGTAAACGTTTATAAAAGTTTGGCTTTCCCTAATTCCAAGTTTAGTTAGTGTCATTTAAGAGCACCGTTTTCAAAATCCAAGATTATATCCAAGCATGTTTACTAAACCTACGCATATTTAAATAATTAAATTTGTATTAATATGATAAATAAGCTTCAACTTTGGAAACCCCAGCCACAATTGACATAAATACGTAGAATTTTGTAAATTTTATGAAAACGAACCTAATACAGGTTTAATAAAGTTCCCACTTAAGTTCACTTAGAGCTAAGAGTGACTAAAACAACACTAAATACGTCTACGATAATACAGTCGTGCGCTGTGGAGCAATTGAACATTTATGTTCAGCATAAAATGTTTTTGAACATGTCTATGTTGATAAAGTTTCTGCAAGGCCCGGTAGACGGCGGGAGCAGTCGTCACTCTCGTACGCAGATAGACAGAATATGCTGTATAGCTCACGAAAATATGGCTATTTAATGTCGGTAATATTGTTTGCAAGACACAAAAAGAAGTATTTCTGTGCTATGTTTTGCAGTACCGCACTCTTTATTTATTGGGAGAATCCAGTTACACTATTCTCGTTTCATACAATTGCTGAAAACCATAATTAATAGTGGCGACTATCAAAATCGCGCCAAAATCCGGCAGCCCGAAGAATCTTGGCGAAATAGTCCAACGTCTTTGATCATACAATTAAATCGCTGTGAATTCACGTTATTGTGACTTGTGAGGAGGGCACGGTTACTCAAGCGCGTTGCGCAGACGCACATGACCTCTGCCCTCCTCGCTAGCTCACTCTCTTTGTGATCACTACTTTACTTTGTAGATACTGCATTATTTCATTATTATTTCGAGATATTTTTTTCTTTTGAAATATCTACCATTTTAAGGCAGTTCAAGACTTCAAGTACCTACAACAGTTGCTTGTTATTTTTCAAAATTGAGGCCAAGAGACTTATTTTGCATTACAAATACAAAAAGGTTTGCCATATTTGCCAGCTTCGAGGCTCAGTGTGATAGTGAAATTTATCTCGTGTACTGGAACCTACATACGACACTCTAAGTGTGTCGAATTGCAAGGAGTTCTAGTTCTAAAAACCGAGACCAATATTTCACCTTGCACTACTACGATTTATGACTGTGTCCATCGGTACGATTGCAGCCAATGCTTACTCCTAAGTAGTGCTCATAGCCTTCGTTTATTTGTTTCTTTATATTCCGCCACATTTATTTTCTTAGTGAGTTTCGCAAAAACCAAAACTGTTTTTAAATGCAAAAATATATTATGTAATAATTTATGGTTTTATGGAGATCTCGTAACATAACGACATTAAAAAAAGATTTTCGTTGAAAATATGTCACGTTGATGAAGGTTGTAGTAAACTGTCCGCAGGCCCATTACCATGGTCATCGCCCTTGGTGAGAGGAGCGCTTGGCGGTAACAAGATCATCACTCTAGCGGTATGTGCACAAACTAGTGCCAAGTCTTAGCAGTCGAATGCCGCTATGGTTGAGAGTACAGAATTACAGATCTAGTTCGTATTAGTTCACATGTTAGCAAGGACTATCAGTGCCAGATCACGATTAGCCCACAATGATTTTTTAAATACTTACAGACATTTACAAAAAAAAAATACTTACATAAATACGAAATGAAATTCATAAGAAGATTGCAAAAATAACAATATAATAATTACGGAAGCCTCAAATTCATCTGCTATGTGTAACTGCGTGTTATAAAGTATTCGGTTAATAGAAGTGTGCTTACGACAGTCGGGTTGCGAATGCATTACTTGCATTGTAGTTGCGCCATGCAGCATCCACCGTTGCGGAGATCAGAGGAACTTTGTGTGTTGCGGTAATTAAAGAGTACTTGTTTATCCATTACATGTCTAGGCCGTGTGTTTCATAGCGAACAATATAAGTAACTACATTTTGGTGGTATTACTTTATGGTAATTACTAATTAGTTATACTATGCCAATTAGCTGTACTACCTGCGTATCTTTTCTCCTTCTCTGTCAAATTCATGTCAAAAATCTCTTTCAGGGATAAGACCGCCCATTGTGACACCATATTAATTTTAAGCTCCTACTGTAATTGTATTTATGTTGTACAATAAAGTGTATATCTATCTATTTATCTACGTAGCAGCTCATAAATTCTAATAATTATTTTCAAATTCCCCTCCCTCTTTGTTGTAGTGGTTTCAAAATTTAGGATACATTGAATTTCTCGTAACATTGATGTTGCTTATTTGGTGCCTCAAAATGGAAATTCATTGGCGTTGTTCCTATGAATAGCAGTTTGCGATTTCGAATTTATATCAAGGTCTTTCTCATAACAGAGTCATTTGATATTCTGACAATCTTCGGGATCATTCGGTTTCATTTGTTTTAATCCTCGGCAAAGCCGCATTACATGATAATATTTCAACTGCATTATGTCCGTTCCGACGCGTGATGCTGTAAGCCTGTCTTCAGCCGTAACCGTCGTTACAACAGTTAAAAAGTATTACTTTCATATTTCCATAAACAAGTAAATGCACGATTTTATTACAATGAAAGGATTACACTGAGTCAACGATGAGATAATCAATGGACTTGTGTGATCTGATGAAAATATTAAGCAAATTAATAATACGAGTACATTAAGAATTATTGAAGAACCAGAGCCGAAAATATAACGATGAATTTAGTAATTTTTAATTATGTAATACTTGTTAGAAATGGATTATGTTTATAGGATAAGTGTTATTTCAATTTTTACATTGTTATTAATTTATTTTACTTTTAATAAATCAAATTATTAAAACATAACGTTATAACTCTGTATTAAAATCGGATGTGCGCGCACGCAATACTCTAGTACTTGTTTTGATTACGTAGTGGTCGGCAGTGGGGAGACCGAACAGATATAAGGTTGCGCACGCGCTCGCTAGAGTCAGTTGAGTACCGGAAAGCGAAGGCAATACTTCAAAGTACATTGAATTTGTATGTGTTAGAATATTTACATTTATTTTCTGTGTAAGGATATTTACAGTGACTGTAATTGTAATTAACTGAGCAATATACAGATTTTAACACTGAAGTGAAGTGTTTAACTATTCTAAACCCTGATATTTATTATCAGAAGTGGGATAAACTCACGCAACAATGGAAAGTGACCGTGAAACTGAACGTAGTTACAGGCGTAGATATGAAGCTCGCATTCGACGTGATAGTTCCTCGGAATCAAGACGTAGATCCCGACATTCAAAAAAATCTCATACTCGACGCGATAGTTCTTCTGAATCGAGACGTAGATCTCGACGTAGAAAAAGATCCCGTACTCGTCGAGATAGTTCTTCCGATTTGGAACGGGAATCTCGACGCAGAAAAAGATCGCGTTCTCACCAAGATACAAGTATAATTTTGGGAACTAGTTCCATGCGGCACAGAAAACTCAACAAAGAGCAAAGTAATCAAGGATTTAGTGTGAACGTTGCACGTGAAACTTCACACAGTCAACCTTCAAATGGAGCCATGACACAACAGTTTATTCAAGAAAAAGAAATTCAAAATGCATCTTCAATTACATCAGTCCCTGAGCCAGTTGCGGGTACATCGGGAACCAGGGACCTTGAGCCGCCCCACGACGTATATGTTCGTGAATCAATTCCAGCAGCAACGCAGCTGCATAATGGTGAGAATGCAAGTATTAATATAAGTAGTCATGATTTTGCTTTACTGTTACAAAAAATTTTAAAACCTGTTGCAAATAGTATTTCATATGATAAGAATATTATACCAAATTTCGACCCGATTCAGAAAAATCAGAGAATTGATCACTGGATAGCAAAGGTTAATGAATGCGCTAAAATTTACAATTGGACTGACGAACAGACTACTCACTTTGCCCTACCAAAACTTACAGGCCACGCTAAAAAATGGTATGAGGGTCTTCAAACTATTCTTTTGACTTGGACCGAGTGGCAAGATCGTTTGATTAGAGCTTTTCCCTTTGAAAGTAATTATGGTGCCTTATTAACAGAAATGCTAGAAAGACGAATGAAATCGGGTGAGCCCATTGATGATTATTATTTTGATAAAATAACCCTTTTAAATGCTTGTGATATTCATGGAAAGAAGGCTGTTGATTGTTTAATATTCGGAATAGACGATAGGATGGTTAAGGCTAGTGCTTCTTCGGCTAGATTGACTGATCCAGAAGAATTACTCAAGTTCTTAAAAGACTTGGGTAAAGAATCTCATATACGTACCAATAACAATAAGGCTGATTTAATCTGCCATAAATGTAATAAACCGGGACATCGTAGTGCACATTGCCGTAGTACTATAGCAGACATAGTATGTTTCAATTGCAAAGAAAAAGGTCACAAGACCAACACTTGTACGAAGCCTAAAATTAAATGTGATACGTGCAATCGGTTCGGACACAAAACTATCGATTGTTATTTTAACACGTCTAATAACAATACCAAACATCGGCTTCAAGAGAAGAAAACTATGTTAACTCGATCTAATAAAACAGATGATAAATTTCGTAAATCAGTAATGATTAACGATACCATTCCTTGTGAATGTTTTATAGATTTTGGTAGTGACTGCACACTCATTAGCCAAGAAGTTGTCGATAAGAATGGGTTGCCCAAATCTGAAAAAGACTTACCGGCAATTCGTGGATTTGGAAATAGTTCTTATACACCTTTAGGTAGAACTAGTATTAAATTATCTTTAGGAGAAATAACAGCTGAAATAGATGCATTTGTAGTAGAACCGTCTGTTTTGATAGAGCCGTTACTCGTGGGTCAAAACTTTACAGAACTACCAGAAGTATTAGTAATTAAAACAAATGATAAATTAGACATTTTAAAACGCGTTGATTTATCAGACTTAACCTATTTACCTATCGAAGTAAGTAACCAAGAAAGGGTAGTGTTACGCATTTCTGTAAACACTTCTATAGAAGATTTTGACTTTATTGATTGCACAAACGATAACAACACGACTTGTGATTTCTTTCTTGACCATAGTGTTAGAAATATAGGCCCTCTAAACTACTGGGTATTAGGGGGAGTATACAATCTGCGTGAAGGAAAATGTAGGGTTGGTATTAAAAACTTATCGCCAGAATGTATTAAATTTCAAGAAGGGACAGTGCTAACTAGAGTGAATGTGATAACTAATACAAATACCGCTATTAATTGTAATCGAATAATAGATACTGCTTATTTAGAACCGATAAATCGGAACGACGTCAATATTAATCCTGACCTTTCTGATGAACAAATTAATATAATTGTAGCACTCATTAATAAATATAGAGTATGTTTCGCTCAAAACATGTCCGAATTAGGTTGTACTAATTTATCAGAAATGAATATTGAATTAGATGATAAAACTCCTGTTGTACACAGACCTTATCGGCTTAGTTATGTGGAAAGAAACGTTGTGCGTGAGATGGTCAGTGAACTTTTAGACAATGATATTGTTGAGGACTCAAAGTCATCCTATGCGAGCCCTATCATATTAGTAACTAAAAAGACTGGGGGATATAGACTTTGTGTGGACTTCAGGGCCCTTAATCGCAAGACAAAGAAAGACCATTTTCCTATGCCTCGTATTGATGATCAATTGGATATGCTCAATGGTAATAAATATTTCTCTAGTTTAGATTTAGCTAGTGGGTATTATCAGATTCCGATACGCGAAGATTGTAGGCACCTCACAGCGTTTATAACTCCCGATGGGTTATATCAATTCAAAAAAATGCCTTTTGGATTGGTCAATTCTCCGGCAGTGTTTCAGAGGACTATAAATAGAGTCTTAGGAAACACTAGATTTAACTCTGCTCTTGCTTATATGGATGACATCTTAATACCGGGTAAGGATTTTAATGAACAATTGGACCGTTTAGAAGAAGTACTAAAACTTTTGAAGGAAGCCGGTTTAACATTAAATTTAAAAAAATGTAATTTTTTTAAGACTGAACTAGAATATCTTGGTTATGAGATAAGCGAAAACGGAGTTAGACCAGGGCGTGCCAAGACCACTGCAGTTGAACGGTTCCCTACACCACGGAACGTTCATGAAGTTAGGCAATTTGTAGGATTAGCAAGTTACTTTAGAAAATTTATCAAAAACTTTGCATCTATAGCGCGACCCTTAACTGATTTGACTAGAAAAAACTGTCCTTGGCATTGGGGAACAGAGCAGGAAAAATCTTTTACTTATCTGAAGGATGCACTCATTCAACGTCCACTATTAGGTATATATGATCCTAAAAATGAAACTTTATTGCATACCGATGCTAGTAAATATGGTTTAGCCGGAATACTAATTCAGATAACTGAAACAGGAGTCACTAAACCTATTGCATATTTTAGTAGAAAAACTAGTTTAGATGAACAGAAGTATCACGCTTACGAGTTAGAAACCTTAGCTGTCGTAGCATCACTGCAAAGATTCCGTGTATATCTTCTGGGTTTAAAATTTACGTTAATAACTGACTGTAATGCCATACGCGCAACACTCACAAAAAGAGATTTAGTACCTAGAATAGCACGTTGGTGGATAGCAATTCAAGAATATAACTTTGACGTTCAGTATAAACCAGGACATTCAATGTCTCATGTTGATGCCCTGAGTAGGAATCCTCAGCCCTATGTATCCGATAATTGTCAAGATAATGTACCATCCATATTTAGAATCACTCAGGAAGACTGGCTACTGAGTTTACAGCTAAATGATTCTGAAACCCAGCGCGTTCGTAAAATGTTGGAAAATGAAGAATATATTGACATTAAAAATAATTACGTCGTAAAGAATAATACGCTATTTCGGAAAGTAAACAATGAGTTAAAATGGGTAGTTCCCAAATGCGCCCGATTTCAGTTATGCAAGTTAAATCACGATGATATTGGTCATTTCAGTATTGAGAAAACCTTAGACAAAATAAAGAAAGATTTCTGGTTTCCAAAAATGAAACGTTTTGTTAGTAAATATGTCAAATCGTGCCTCGAATGTGCATATAGCAAAGAGCCAGCAGGCCCTAAAGAAGGACTTCTACATCCGATACACAAGGTTGATAAACCGTTTGATACAGTACATATCGATCATTTGGGACCCTTCATAAAAAGTTCTAAGGGAAATTGCTATTTGCTTGTGTTAGTAGACGGTTTTACAAAGTTTTGCTTATTAAAACCTTTGAGAAACGTAAAGTCTATACCTACTATACGTGCTCTGGAAGACTTGTTTTCTATTTTTGGTTACCCTAATAGAATAATATCGGACAGAGGGTCTTCTTTCACTTCTAGGGATTTCGAGAAATTCTGTACAGAATCGAATATTAAGCATATTTTAAATGCTGTAGCATCCCCTAGGTCGAACGGGCAAGTGGAAAGGTATAATAGGACAGTATTAGATGCTTTAACAGCATATACAGATAAATTAGGTGAACGGCTCTGGGACACAGTTTTAGGAAAATTGCAATGGGGATTAAATAATACTATTAATAAAGGGATAGGAAAAACACCATCAGAAGCTTTATTTGGGATGCAAATGAATAGCAAAGGAGATAACATTTTTTCAGAAATACTAAACAATATACGTCAGCCGGGTTCTCTAAAAGAAATCCGAGAACAGATAAGTCAACATATTAATAAAGATCAGGAAAAGCAAAAATCAAGGTTTGACAAAAAGAGAATGAAAGCTAGAACTTACACTGTAGGTGATTTAGTAAAAATATTAAAACCAGTCCCTAATAATGATGGAAAAAGTAAAAAATTGCTTCCTAAATATACAGGACCCTTTAAAATTTCTAAAGTTCTTGAAAATGACAGATATGAGGTATCAAGTATAGAAGGTACTAACGTTTCCCAGAAAAAGTATTGTAATGTATGGGCTACTGATCGTATACAACCGTGGATTAAAATCGCAAATCAAGACGATTCAGAAAGTAACTTGAGTACTAATGATTCTGGTAGCGATAAAGAATAAATATATATATATATATATATATAGAAACATTAGAAGATGCCATGTGAACTTGCAGTTCTATGGATAATTTTGATAACGTCAGTTATTTATAAACATGTGAGTTTTAATAGATACAATTGCAAAAATTAGTATAGTCGAATAGTTTGTGAGTGTTGATAGATCTACTCAAAGGTTTTGATACGTCTATGAGAAGTGTCAATGGACTCACTAGCAAAGTCTAGTAAACGAGTGCAAGTGTTGATAGAACTACTTGCGAGATTTGCTAACCTTGTCAGTGTTGATAGAACCACTCAAGGTCTCCGAAATGGTTATGAGTGTTGATAGAACCACTCAAGGTCTCTGAAACTGTTATGAGTGTTGATAGAACCACTCAAGGTCTCTGAAACTGTTATGAGTGTTGATAGAACCACTCAAGGTCTCTGAAATTGTTATGAGTGTTGACAGAACCACTCGAACCAAGGTTTTGATACGACTATGAGAAGTGTTGATAGATCCACAAGCATAGTCTGATACGCCGGTGCAAGTGTTGATAGAACCACTTGCGAAATTTGCTAACCTTGTGAGTGTTGATAGAACCACTCCTCATAGTATGTTATTAGATAATACTGTAAATGATTTTGCATGCTCATAAGTTTGAGAACAAACTTTGTATCAGGAAGGGCCGAATGTTAGAAATGGATTATGTTTATAGGATAAGTGTTATTTCAATTTTTACATTGTTATTAATTTATTTTACTTTTAATAAATCAAATTATTAAAACATAACGTTATAACTCTGTATTAAAATCGGATGTGCGCGCACGCAATACTCTAGTACTTGTTTTGATTACGTAGTGGTCGGCAGTGGGGAGACCGAACAGATATAAGGTTGCGCACGCGCTCGCTAGAGTCAGTTGAGTACCGGAAAGCGAAGGCAATACTTCAAAGTACATTGAATTTGTATGTGTTAGAATATTTACATTTATTTTCTGTGTAAGGATATTTACAGTGACTGTAATTGTAATTAACTGAGCAATATACAGATTTTAACACTGAAGTGAAGTGTTTAACTATTCTAAACCCTGATATTTATTATACTTAAGTAGGTATTTTGCATATCTACGTGATAGCATATTATTATCTGATTAATATTTGGTAGGCACTAAAAATTCCACATGTTTTATTACAAAATGTTTTTCCTCAAGCTTTATATTCTGTAATCTTCATCAGAGCATTACAATCAAACTGGAAGCTATGTCGGTCTATTTAAATGTATTATTTTACTTTTCATGATCTAATAACGAAATAGTGATCAAGATTGCCGCATTAGATTCGCTAACCCAGCTAATGTTAAATGACATACTTAAGTTACGTAAATATGATAATAAACTGGACGTGAGCAAAGTCACGGCGAACCACTCTACTTGGTGTAACGTGCAAAGTTGAACAAAGTAAGGCACAATAGAGGCGCGCGCGCATGCGTGGGATGCGTGCGAGTCGTGCTAAATGTTACCGATGGGCCAAATAACACCGAATAGACTTAATGTTATTCGGATTATATAAGGTATTCGAGAGGTCAGAATTATAAACAAACGCACAAACAGGTCGTTATTTTGTATCGTTAAGGCAGCCTATTCTTTTTTACCACATAATTTAAAAATTGATTCATTTTATAGGTTTAAAGATTTTTTTCTCAATTTGGAGAATATTAAATTTTCTTTAGATTTCAAACCAGAGGTAATAAAAGAGCTAGTTTCTTAGCCCAAATCGTGGCCAAACCAATGAAGTAGGTAGGCTTTTATAGATTTGAATATAAAAGAAGAAACTGACTGCACTGAAATATTCCACAAGATTTCTTTTTATGTCATAAACAGGCACTAAGTGAGGATTTGCCAAAATTCACTCTCTAAGAGGATAAAACGGCGCTCCAAAGTTTGTATGGAGAAACTTGCTTTCACGCGGGCGAAGCCGCTGGCAGAAATTAGTCGGTGTATAAAAATATACTATTTCTACAACGCTATCTAGTCCCAAACTAAGCAGAGCTTGTGCTATGAGTACTAGACAACTGATAAACATATCTTCTTATCTATACATAAATCTGTAGAAGTTTTAGTTGTATGTGCATCGCGTAAACTGTACAAAATCAATGTGGATTACTTTAAATACATTAAAATTGTGGGTAACTTGATATATTATTTAGGCTTTGTTTTATCGCAATCGGTTGATGATATCGAAAGAATGACTACATCGTACTACATCGTGTATGGTATGTTACATACTACATTCATTTGAGACGAAGTTCGCCGGATCAGCTAGTTACTTATATATTTTTAAATACATATATATTATAGATAATTTACACCCAGACACAGAACAAATGATCCGACTTACAAGTCAGGGCCACTAACTATATACCAACAGGCTAGTCAGGATCTATGATTCTAAATCTTAAAGAAAATCTGTAGCGTCGATGCTTCTTTAGAAAGGATCATACACAAAATCCCTTCCTAAAGGTTTACTCAAGAACGTTAACAATTCCGTCAGTGACGTCAGTACGTGTAGGGAAGTAATTGTTAGTCCCAACAAAATTAACAACATTTGTCGCACGGCGCCGCCTCTCACTGAGCATACATTTGCCTAAGTTATGCCTTTGTTGCCAACAAAGTTAAATGCGGACTGGCGATGCGACGGGAACTTCGAACATGGCGAAGACTTTTGTAATCTTATCTGATCACTGCGTGTTCCTAAGTCTCTGGTTTGTTTTGTTTATTAAATGTTATGTTTGTTTGTAGGGATGATGTTGGGAAATCTTCTTCTGAAGCAACTTTTAACTAAAAGACGCTTTTAACCGTCTATGTCGGAGATATCCGACCAACATTGAGTTTATTCCGATAGGGACACACATCCATGACCAAATATTCTGTCTCGTCAACTCTTCTTACATATTGAAGAGCTAAATGGATTGAAGAGCTAAACGAGATGGAGTACCCAGTCGCAAACACACGCCCCTGGCGAATATAACACGAAAATACTAGATAGATGAATCCGACGCGAGCGGTTAAAGGGCTAAAGGATGGGAAAATTTTGAACTGCAATAGATTTCTATGGTAATAACACATTAAAACACATTTTACTGTAAATAATTAAATCGATGGAACTCCCTATTGAAAACTATCCTTCTAATAGTAATAACAAAGACAGGCCCCGTGTCTTTATTATATAGCCTTGTTACCTATATAGCTTACAGCCTTTTTTGCTAGCTATCCTACATTTTAAAAAATCAATTCGAATCTGTACTTCCTGAGATTAGCGTGTTCAGCGAAACAAACAAACTCTTTAGTTTGATTTCTCTTTAGTTTAGATTTCGTTTCTTTAGCTAGATAACGGATTTAGAAATGTCAAACCAGTTTGCTAATTCGGCTAGATTACATCTGCATCTTTGAATGAAAGCTCAGTTTACTGTCCAAACATTTGGAAATCTTGATCATGTTTTAATAATATTATTTGCAAATATCTAACTAAAGTAGTAATCTAAATATCTAGCCGATAATGATTTTCTCCAAACACTTAAGTCATTAGAAGAACAAGGCGAATTGAACAAAACAACAGTACGTTGTCTGTGATGTAAGTGCGACACTCAATAGCTTCCGAGGCAGGAAGCTCGCACCACAACTGGTTCAACTAGCGGTAGGGCTGCTGCTACTGGAATAAGACTAAGGTTACAAATATTTTACGAACATAATATTCAGAAAAACTTGTGAACCACCACAATTTGCTCGCTTCAAAATCACTTTGAAAAATACTAAAATAAAACCTTAAATATAGAAAAATTTGAAGTCTCTTACTATTATACTATATGAAAAATAACCAGTTTTTATATAGTATTGATTAAAACTAAAAAAAATACAGTACTGCCAACCCTGATTTAGGTGGTCAGTATGAAACACATACGTTACATAAATGTACATACGAGTTCATTACATAAGCAATGAACATAAATATCAATAGAAATAAAATAACTATTGAATACACTTACATACAATGTGAATCTCGCAATACAATTATCAGTTGAATTGAATTTACTCAACAGAAAAATAAAGGAGGAATATTAGGAAACGATATCCGTCATAACTCGTGCTAGTCGGAAGAGGATATAGAAAGCAGGTCAGTTATGGTAATCGAGCAACAGGACACCCAGTGGCTTCCCGTAAGTCAACTCTGCTTATGTAAGGTTGGTAGTACATCCGCACTGATACCACCGTAGTACCTACACCTGGTTACCCGATAGCTTGTACAGGTCAGATGCTAAATGATAAATTGATAAGGAAGTTGTTGATACTGTTTGATCATTTATGAACACAGATGAAAAATGTAATACGTCAACATTTTTCATCTGTGGATGCTGACTCCAAATACTACGAATTTACTTTAAGCCGATTCCTATATCGACCCTAATTGATGTTTATTGGAATCCATTAATATTGAGTGCTATTTACGTAGCAGCGTTAACGATGTAACTATTGCCCAGTAAACCTTTCTAAATGTATAAACATCTGTTTCGCTTAGGATGCAATCTATATGTACATAAAACATTCGACTCTGAGACCTTATACGAATGTCTATTTGGACATAGTTACAAGCATCTTAGGATCTTCCTCGTGCTTCTAGATCGAATGTTAAATCCAGATAATTGTTGATAGTGTCTTCTGCATCATAAATTGTTGCCCATTAAAGCCAAAACTACAATATCAGATGATTGTGCAAGGAATGATCAGATAGCAGTTAATGCTGCACGTCCCTATCGGAAAAGAGAGATGACTTGGTCTTTGCAAGCATTGAAGAGGTTACGTAACTTTTTATAATCATCTAAGCCCCATGATCCCATCATTTTAGAAAATCCCTGTAATCTCCTCAACCGGCACAGACTCAAGTGGCTCTGAAGCCGATTGGTCCAAAGCTCTAAGCTTTCTATATTTGATGGACGCTAAATATCTAAAGTGATTGGAATAGATTGTGATCCGGATGTAACTTCGGGTTTTTTTCTGCGCTAGTGCTTTAATTCCGAATGTTGGCTTAATCCTCTGAGATATTCGGGCCATGAAAATAGTGGTACAGTAACCAAGAGCGATTTCTTGAAATAAATCGGGAGGGTTTTCATATTTTGATGCAGTTGCGTGTATACATAATAATCATGCCTGTTTAGAAATAAGGTTAAGTCTATGGCCTTTACTTGCTATGATCACAATCGATGCAATATTTGATTCTTGTCGTCCATTGCTGGAAAAGTATCGATCTCCTTACAATATGTGTTTGATGCATTATTAATTATGACACAGCAGACAAGCTTTTAACTAGCGTACCTACCTGTTTATGGAAAATGAGTAACTGAATGCGTTCCAAAGGGTTCTATTTTAGGTCTATTTCCGAATTTGTTTGTCTCTCTAAATGCTGCTAACAAAAGTGTATTTTGTAACTCACTGGGGTTACCTCTGACTCTGTAACGCAGAATCGTTGAACGCTCTGTATATTTAAAAAAACTATTTATTTATTATTAATTATACCAATTGTGTCATTATAATTAGTAGCAACTATTTGAAATCTTTGAATCATGAAAAAAATCATTGCGATGCTAATAGAATATAATAACAATATGATGAGCTTATTTCGTGGCCATGCGTAGATCGTCAGGATGGTTGCGCAGGTGCTCCTCGCGGTGAAAGTTGCGCGCGGGGAGGGGGCGCCTATATCAGGCTGCGTATGCTCGCGCGCACCACTCCGCAACCTCACAGGTGAGATATGGACACTTGTACCATGAGTTACAGGGTACAGAAGGCCAAACAAGCCGCGATGCCAAGCTCACGCACCAGATCAGCGCTATAACGCGCGCAACGCAATCGATTGCTTTCAGCTCGTTCTGTTTCGTAAATAGTAACATTTATCAGTGAGATCTTTATCGTGGTAGCCTTCTGTACCTTCTAATTTAGTGCTAAACAGGACGACAAACCCTGCACCAGTGAAATGTGTTGAAAAAGTGGTAAAAGTGTGTGTTGTACTGATTAGCGGCTTTCGCGGCGGACGCTTTGATACGCATCTCGTCCGCGTTTATGTAACTAAGATTTAGGAAGAGATCTGTGTGTTCTAGAATTATCTTAAGTACTATTTAATTTGTAGTTTGGTGTGGAAATAATGTTAGATTGTGTTCAAAATAAAACCTTGCGGAAATTAAAAATTCGTCAAAGCTCACCAAGCTTTGCTGCCTAGATTAGATCTCGTCGTATGTGTACCAAAAGCACTTTTATTTTCTTAATTTTTTGCTTTCTTGAGAAACATTACCACAAATTCAAAACATATCGAAAATAATAATTTATTAGAGATTCAGAAAATTGGAAACTTTTTTATTTTTTGTTTCAATTTTGTTTATATCCTCCACAGTTTTTGCCGTGTCGCAAGCGAAGTTTTCTTCCCCTTCACAATGAAATCCGTGGTGCTGTGTGTCCTCGTGGTGGTGGCTGCCGTGGCTGCGGCGCCCAATAGGGAGGGAGCTGCCTACACCCGGGAAGCTATCAAACAGGCGCAGAGTACACACCTCATCCCCAAGGACGCAGAGATCCAAAAGGTACGAGCTTCTAGCTCAACATAGGCCATAGACAGTAGGCATTTGGAAGACTTCGTAAAAGATTGGTAGATTAATACTTTTGTGCGTTCAAAGAAAAAAGAAAGAAAAGCAAGACACTAGACTTACTTTTTGAATTTTTTGAAAGTATTATGTACGAGTACCTACATATATGTCACCAGATAATTGCAAATATACTGGCAAGATTCATTACAATCAAACGGTTGATTGTAATGAATCTTGCCAGTATTTTAGCTGTCGATGTATTATATATGTATTCGAGTCCTATTATACATACTTCCTATTAAAAATAAAGAGCTTATAATTATACATAATTTATAATAAACTAAAGGTGTACAATTAATCGGTGACATTACAAAAGAAAATTAGTGATAGAATGAATATTTAGTGGGAAAATATTTCGAGGAAGATTTGTTTTGTTGTGTTTACTGCATTACTTGGAAGTAAAAGCTTCATTCGAACTGATTTATGATAGATTTTGGAAACTTTAATTAGAGATTTTTAATAACTTTTTAAAATAATCCAGATTTTTTTCCTATGATTAAAACTATTCCAAAAAGTTTCTTTAAATTTATTTTATAAATTTTAGATGACGCGATGAGCAATTTATACTAAGTAGTAAACTAAATTTTTGTATGTAAAGCACAGCGTCACTAATACATGCGCAAGTGCATACAAACATTAGAGCTAAACATCTCATTAACAACACTGAGGCATTCTCTATATTGTTGGATAACTTCCTCATCTATCTTTATGCATTAGTTTCTGACTGTGGAAGCTGGGGCTTTACAAATGAGACTTATTTTGACTTTTCAGTTAACTTCGTCACTTCCTCTAACAGTCTCTGCTACAGAAAGTTTAGTCCCATGACTTGCTTTACCAGAGAAACGACAGAAGACATTCCAGTATTCATCGTCTCCATCATACTAATTCATCTTTGTCTTTCGTCACCAGGTACAGGAAGGTATCGAGCTGGCGGCGTATGAGTCGATCCCCTTCAACCAGAGGATCAACCTGTACGAGATCCTGGGCGACCAGGTTCCCTCCGAGGTCATCAACAACCTGCAGGGACAGATCGACCAGATCGGCCAGAACGGCCACAACTAATACCTTAGAGAGTAAAGCAGTGCTTCATGACGACGCCAGTAGCGGGTGGAACGAGAACTAGACGATACGTGGGGAACGACTAGACAGTATTACAGTTTAGATTGGAGTTGTTTTTCAAAAGGTCGCTTATAAATCAGCGATTATGGATGATAATGTAAGTCGATTCGGGTCGGCTCGACCCAGCTCTGTCGCCATACGTTCGGACGCGCTTGCGCAGCCTACCCTTGCTGTTGCAACCGCTACTGGCCCCCAGTGAAGACACCGTCGAGTTATATTTTAATTTATTGGTGACGCAAGTCGAGTACGAGACAGTGAATGTGATATTGTGCAACATCACCGTTTTATACGTTTGTACATAAATATTGTTAAAAAATAAATTGGTCGTGCGATGTCCAACCGGCTCGTTTTGTTTACGTAACCCGTAGGGACAATGCCGTGATGCGGATGTGATCCGTATCGCGGTTACATAAGGTGGAAGATCGTGTGATATCATGCCCCGTGCTTTATCACAGTGAATGACATAATGTATGGTTATTTACTGAATATTCATAGACTTTCATCTAGATGAGAGAAATAACGTTTAGATCGGATCTCAATCCGGTCTGAGGCCAAGACATCGGTCGATAACGTTGTGGCTAAAGGAATCTGACTAAATAATAACTGCCATAAATTCTTGCGAAACGTGAGATATCAACGACATTTCTAAAGTCAATATATTCATAACCGCCAAAAATTTGCGACTACAATATAAAAACGTTGTTTAAATTTAATGAAATATAGCGATATTTCACATCATATTCTAGCGAGAATATGATGTGAGAATGTACTATTAGTTGGAATTAAGTCTTTACTAACATACATATTATTGCAACCGTTAAAAAGGACAAGTTATAAATAAACATTTATGTCGAATGATGTATTTAGAAATTTTGGGTTTTTTTTTGGAATTTAATTTTTAAATTAAAGCATCTGACCAACTTAGGTTTAGGTATGCAAACACTACCAAAAATACCTTAAACAGAAGTGATGCATAAGTGACATATTTTATATTATAATGCATTTATACATCTCAGAACCCTGCGGTCCTGGACCTTTAGAAGGCATACAAGGGGTCGAAGGCAATTCGCAGAGGCCCTTTAGATAATTTTAATGGTACGTGATATTATTATTATCATTAACAAAGTTAAAACCTTCATCATCATTTTCATCAATAGTTCGAGAATCGAGTTCGTTCACTGCAGTATTTCTATTTTCACAAGCCAAAGATCTAGGTTTACGTAGTATATTTTCTTGTTTTGAATACCTACTACATTTATAGTACGCTACTAATTATTTTTATTGACCTTGGAAACAGTCTGATCAAACGGCTTTCGTATGATTTATTCTAGCTCCACATGAACACGACTGTAGATTTCTACTGCAATTGATTTCTTAACCAGCGAACCCAGGTTGGTCGCTGCTTAAATAATCTGGTTAATTGGGTTTTCCTCAAACCCTATGTGTATAAAGCCATATAGGGCATGTGTCGGTTGCGTTGCTACCTATCCTGCACAACCACCGGCACCTCCCAGGATTTATACGAGGACAATGATAGAGTTGTACAGGATGCTATGTACACTAAAGAAGCAAAAGTCCATAGTAAAAACAGTAATAAAATCGTGTGAAGCGAGAAATGACGCCATCTAGCGTAAAACCAGATTGAAATGTTGCTATTGATAACATTACATTGTACTGTTAATAGATGGCGTCACTGTGCTTAATTAATGCTTATTATTGTAGTACTTTCTTTTTGTTTCTTTAAATATTGAAATAATTTATAATTTATTTTAAAGAGATGAAGATATTAAAATTGAATATCAATTAATAAATATTTGATTATCTATGTGTTAGTTTTCAAACTTGAGAGGGTAGGTTGAATAAAGATTTATAAATAATAACTAGTAGGTCGTATAGAGTATAATCGATACTTAGACCAAAAAAATATGACTAAGCTCAATTGTTTGTTTGCCAAGTTAATTTCGATTATCTCGTACCAGCGCCTTTCGTTAATTTTTTTTTCTAACCAGGTGTATTGTCTACTTATTTTACCAAAATGAGTAAATATGCATTGTTATATAGATTTAGTAAAAAGAGCTCCAATAATTGCTAAGCATAATCAAGGTAAAAACTTGTCAGAAGACGCCAGAGAGACCAGTGTAAATGTAAGTAGTTTTTTTAACTCTTTTATATAACAAAAAACTCCTATATAATAATCATTATTGGGTATTATATATTTATGTTTTATTGTTGCAGAGAAAAAAAGTTGTTCTATGGATATGACGATTTGAAGAAGAGGGTTCTTTAAAACACCAACAAAAAGCTGGCAGACTAAAACTAATAAACATATTGCAGTGTCAAACCATGATAAGGGAGTATACGAAGAAAACGGACATCTGTCGACGGCCACTATGCTATGCTAGTTTATTTGACACAAGCGTTGGCACTGTCCGTCGGAGGCTTGCTTACAGAAAACCATAAAAGGGCAAGACTGCAGTTTGCTTTGGATCACATAAACTTTGATTAGAGTAATATCATGTTTACTCATGAAAAAACTTTTAAGTCCAGTGAACACGGACAGTTTTGTTTGTGGCTACAAGATAATAAATAATTATAATACTGATTTAATATTATTCACTCAGTACTTATTCTCTGTATTAACTGGAGACCTTGTTATGTGTGTTTAACTTAATATCCGTAATTAATACATTAAAAAAGTTATGAACACATGATATGTTGTTGTGCAATTTTATAGTTTTTAGCCTACATTTAATCTTTTTGATCTTTGTGATAAAATTATCTGGCCTTTTGTTTGTTTTTGTTAAGGTTACATAAGCTTCAATCCTCTTTCCAATATTGGAAACGAATACTTAAGCTATGGCCTCAATAAGAAATTATATATAATATTATAATCTTATTCGGTGATTAATAAACGGTGATTGTTAAATTTGAATAAGAAATTGTAAGAAATAAACATATTATTTTTTTAATAGTGCTTTTTTGTTTGATGAGCCTGTTTACCAGCATTTTTCTTGTCTTGCTGAGTAACTACCCATTTGAATATTATATTACAAATAAATATCCACTTGTTAACTTTGATATAATATTCCTACCGATTTCTTTAGTTTGTCATTCATAACTTACAAAAAGTGTGTGTACTACGTGAGATTTGAACTCACGGCTCATTGATTTACGCATCTATCTGCACATGCTAAACCACTAGGCCAACATGACTCTAGTTTGAATGATGAAATTATGAACTACAATCAGTTGTTGACGACAATGATGGATGACGCAAGTGTCTATTATTTTTTGAACTAAAAGTCAAGTTTATACTTTGTGAGATTGCCTTTGGTCGCTACTTAGCTGTGAAGAAACCAACGCCATCTAGTTTAATTTTGTAAAACTTGAACTTTAACGTGCAAGGGAAAATAGGCGTTAAGGTACCCAACCACTTCTAAAGGTTCATAGTACCCGGTCAGACAACAATTTAATTTCAGTTTATCGACGCACGATTAAAAAATATAATTCATAATTATAATTTATAATCATTTATTTGCTAATATGGATAATTACACAAAGTTATTGAAAATATAATATGAATAATATAATATAATAAGAAGATCATGAGATGGTTTGTCCTTATTGCCTTTTTCAAGTTAATCGGGTTCGTATCAGGAACGATTTTTGGCAACAGTCGTTTTATAAAAGATTTATAATAATCACACAAGATTTGGTAGCAAAGCTTATGATGGAGAATTCCAAACAGAAATGAAAAGTAGACTTGTTAATTTCATGCATACAGATAACCACAAACATGATCAAGTTACGGGACGTCGCTACAAGCACGCAAACTGTATCGTGAGTGGCTTTCATTAATTACGTATTTTTTCTTTATAACCAAGTTTTTAAAGGCTTGAAGTTTGTCAGCAAGCCATGGAGCACAGCATCCAGGGCGTTCGAATTTCCGATCACATAAGGAACACAGTACTGTGCGCCAAATCTAAGATAAAAGATGTTACCCTAAAAGCTGCTACTCTAAAGTATTATTGGGCTGGACATGTCTGCCGCATGTTTATTTTATTTTATTTTTATTTTATGAAAACTTACCTGCAGCTAATATAACACAGTAAAAAACATTATAAGTATGCAGAAGAAGGCCAATTACGAGTTTCCACTTATATATAAATAAAATTAACAAAACGGCATACATAGCGTATATAATAATGTTAGATGAACTGTGGGCTAGAAGAGCCACTTATTAGGTCCTGATAAACGCAAGGCGACATCGCAGCAGACCAAGGCGAAGGTGAAGAGATGAGCTTGGCAACTACCGGAGGGACTGGCTTGCAATGGGCTGAGGACAGATGTGTGTGGAAAAGGGAGAGGGAGGCTTTCGCTTAGCAGTGGGACATTATAGGCTATTAACAATAACAATAACATCAACTTATTCCTTATATGTATATCACTAGTGACCCGCCTTAAACCTTCCTCGTTTACCGCTACATCTAAGTGAAAACTGTATCAAAATCTATTCTGAAGTTTAGAGGTTGTTAGTGGATAAACAGAAATACAAACGTGGAAAGTGACTTTGCTTTGTATCATAATAGAGGTGATGGTAGGTATTGCGCCAACAATCAAAGTAAAAGCTGTAGGTACTTAATTTAATCTAAATAAAAACAAATGAATGGTAACATTTATTTTGCCTTATAAGGGTAAAACCGATTACTCGTGCTTCGGGTTATAAATGAGGCTAAATGTAACAAGATCATGCATTTACAAAGTAATGGTAAGTCGGTACTCATTGCTTTTTAATAAAGAATTGAATACCTGTTGTGAAGAAGCAATGTCGTAATTACAGGATCAAGCGAGTGTAACATACCTTTTGTAGAAGGAACAGTTCAATTAAAAAATATTGTGAACAATGTTGCACAGTTTTTAATTATAGCCTAGTTTATATTCAACCCACCGTCAACATGCTGAAGTCATATAGATATTAAAGATCTCTAGTTAATAAATTGCTCGATAGTGAAACAAGAGGAATAAATTTATTTTAAAATTCATTCATTTATTTCATTGGCGAAATTCTTTCATAGTTGCTTTCTAGACAAGACAATCATATTTTACACTAGTAACTTTCTAAATGTTTGCGCTGAAAACCTAATCACGTGTCATTTATTAGACTACTGGGGACAATGATTTGTATTAAATAGAGAGCCTGTATTTATTTATAGAAGTTTTGACGATAATAATTGTCTTCGCAAGTTTTCTTGAGAACATTAAGTCATTAAACATTCTCTATATAAGCGTCTATTATGTTTTTATGACCAAACTATAAAACACTTCTCAGATTTAAGCCAGTCGCAATCTATATGATTATCATAAAATTAACCAGGTAACTTTCTGCACATAACCTAATCTATGAATCTTAGATATGGACGTTTTCATATTGTGCTCATCACCCGCTCATACTAAGTATGTTGTGGTAGTCTTCTAGTTTATCCGGATGCAACCAGATATTGTTGGTTCCTATAAATGTCCGAAATTAGTGAATGTTAAGATGCACCGGTGTACCTATATCGACAATCCCCATTAGTTGAATTAGAAATAAACCGATGAATGTTAAGATACACAGAGGAGATACAATGAATCTTAGATTCAGCGATTTACAATTTGTGTGAATGTTAACAAACGTCAGTGTTTGTTCGAAAAGCGAGAAAGTCACATACTGCGTTTCCTCTATAATAGTTAAGTTCTTTTAGCGATTTTGATTAATAAACAATTTGTTTCTGTTTGAGATTCTACTTATTGAAAAAATTGGTGACTTATCTAGGCATATACCAGCACAGAACTTTTGTTTCCATACAACTTCTATATAAATCAGGCATCATATTTTTGATCATACTGAACATTAACCAAGTCTGCGTCGTGGTCTATGATATGAAGTCACTAGTGGATGACCAAAATCGTCATGAAATGGATAAATCTTGGTGAATGTTAACAAGCAACAGAGTTTCTTTACATACACTGCACTTTGGACATTTACAGTAACATTGATTATACTACCGATTTTAAATTATAATTTGAATACGTTCAATTGCACAGATCGACCGTCGTCGGATCGTTACTGTTAAAATATGGTAATCTTAGTATCGACTTGTAAATATTCCAGTAAATAGTGTCCGATTACTGGAAGCTATTCAAACGATGTGACATTTAGTGAGCTCGGCCGAATGGCCCACAGTGTGCCTTCTGCGGTAACTGGAACATTATTGACTACATACCAATTACCTTTCGATAAATGGAAATGATTCAACTGAAATGTAGTATTTACTACATTTTAGTTGTGTTGAGAGAAAAGATCTCAAGTCTATGCTTTTTACAGACCTTTCAAAGTTCATAAGAAGGTTGGAAGAAATACAGATTTATTAGCTTAATTCTTAATTTCAACTGAACTAAACGATAGCTAGTCTCGCTACGTGCTACGCCAGACTTTTCCCAATGTAAACTAAATAATTTTAGGAAGTTGTCTCTCTTCTGCTAAGATCAATTAATACTACTTAGTTAAGAGGTTTAGATGTATGCGCCTGACGGATGACAAGTTAAGTAAGATACCTTCTTCAGTACTCTCTCATATTAACAATTAAACTGTTACAGTTAACAGTCCATAGACTATCTCATTCAAATGAACGCATTATAATTTATAGCTGTTGCCTTCCCGCTGTTAGCTAACGTAACCTTTCGCGGAACTGAAAGCACGGTAAAGTTTATTATTTCATAATAATACGGTAACACTAATGTTGCAGTCGGCCATCTTAGACTGTGACGTCATGCTCGGGAGATGGATCACTTTCTGACCAGTTAAGTGAACAAGGATGTAATTAGTTATGTTCTACTGCTTTTTGTTCTTTTAAAAGGCCTAAAAGCAAGCTTTAAAAGATGCCGTTTCCTCGGACCGTACATAACTGATAAACATTATTTTGACTAGGTTTAACTTTTCTTTTGAGGTGGGAAATCATCCATTGTCTTCTCTCGCCCTAGGGTGGAGCGAGAGGGCGTATCAGACTTTTACTAACCATAGTTTCCCTTTCAAAAATTCTCCGTGGCCCTGGCGGGCATCGGTTCTGCTGGGCCCCTACTGTTTTGCTGCCATCTCTTAGAGGCTTGCGTGAAAAACTACGCGCCGTCAACAACTTGGACTCGGTCCTTATCGGACGGCCGGATGGCGTGTTGTCCAATGCTCGTCACCCGTAAGGCCGCACTAGCTTCGGTGGCCGGGGATTACCCTGCGTCTCCCAACGCCCAGGGCGTCTCCGGTGGCGGCGGCAACCTTTTTTTTATTGATTTTGTTTACAAGTTTAAAATCTAGGGACACTCTAACCTAGGTATGCTCTTGCATAATGAAATGCCTTGCTTAATTAATTTCATTAATTTTATGCGTATAAAACCTAATAGGTCTCACAAGCGGTTGAAATATTTATAAAACTTTGAAAGGCGCACAGTTCAGATGTTTTTTATAGTGGAATGAACTTTAATATGTCTTGAAACTTGGACAACTATTTGCAGTTAAAAAATAAGGGCCAGTTTCAACACTTCACCCATAAATAATTATGTATTCTTACTAGGTAGGTACTATTAAGACATTGCTAGTTTTTAGGTGCTGTATACAATACAGTAACATTGATACAAGTAGAGTATTTACCGGCGTTTACACGTCGCTGCAACGTGTGCTAACCATTTAAAAGCTGATAATGCAAAACTTCATAATTCAACTTTCTATATTTTATTGCTTCCTATTCCAGTACCTACGTATTGTGAGAAATGGAAAAATAACGTTTGATTTTTTTAAATTGATCCGGCAATGTTTCTAGAGTTATTCATTGCGTTATTATTGTTATCGATATTTGTTTACTCCGTGCGTTACGTCGGATTAATCAGACAAATATTATCGTGTCCATTACGCCAGGGTCGTATTACGAACAAAATACTCCATCTCGTCAGCTCTACCAACATCTTTTTTTTTCGGGTGGGAAAATCATGTAATGACATCTCCCTTGGGCGGAATGTGAGATAGTGTCAGACTTTTACTGACTAAAAACCCACTACTGTTCCTTCTTTGCTATTTTCCCAGGGTCCCGGGGATCTCTTTCGCATCACCCATGGCCCCAGTAGGCTTCGACCCTACTGGGCCCCTACGGTTGCTGACAGCTCCTTAAGACGCGCGTGGAACATTACGCGCCGTCGGCGACTTGGGATTGGTCCGGGCGGTTACCGGATGATCGGACGGCGAGCTACCCATTGACCGCCGTCCCGACGAATCGGAATCCCGGCGGCTGGGGCGTGAGGACCATTGCCTCGCGCGTGTACGTGTGGCATCCTCCTTTGCTAGCATTACTGCTTCGCAGAAGGTGGCCACCGCCTGCCACTCCTCCTCACTCCGAACCATGGCCTAAACCAAGGCCCGGCGCGAGAGATCGCTGCCGCCGATCGCCCCCACGAGGACACACCTCTACCGTGTTCCACCGTGCCCTCCGGGTGGTGCACACAATGGTGGCACACGAGCGTTTCTTCCGCACGAATCCGATGCAGGAACCTCCCGTACTTACCATGTCCGGTGAGGACCTGCGTCATGCGGAAGGTAATGACGCCGTGTTGTCTTTCCAGCCACTCCTCAAAGAAGGGACTTACCGCCATAATTATTGTGTGCCCATTGTTAACACCTTTGGGAATTGAAGAGTTGAACTTTATTAAACTGTAGTTATTAAGGTGCTAATTACTTCTACATAAAGTCCGATCACGTCGACATTATAAAATATTTACAATTATAAATTTTAATTATTGTTTTTCCCTTCATCAATAATGATGTAAAGAGCTAAAGGTAGTCTTGCGAGATTCTTGCCTTAAATTAATTATTGTTGTCACCGTCCGTCACTGGTCATTCTGGTTTCCACGAATAATGGGAGTCATAAACATCAATGAGGTTTTTGACCCTAGTTTTATGATTATGGCTTCTAAAACGAATATTTAGATACAGGTTATCTGACTTCGAGTGGAAACAAGAATCGATTAAGCCAGGAATATTTTTTAATATATCCTGTCTATAGTTACATAAAATAATTTATTTATAAACTTAAAGATATTTGGCTTTCATTTTATTATTGATAAACTAGCACTATTGACCACTATCTCACCTGATCACATGGTAAGCGATGATGTGGTCCACAATGGAGCACGCTAGCCTAGAAGTAACCAGCTGTTCATTCTTGACTTAAAAACCTCAGGTTGTAGCTATCAGGAAATAAAGACTTCAGCAGGAAACTCCACTCACACTTTGTCTGTATGCACAATGAACGTGTTCCCAAAACGTTTCGTGTGTGTGGATGGGATGTCCACCAAGTGCTGGTCCAATATAGTCAAGGCTTTTTATTGCGCTTTTATAGGTTACGACACGGTAGAGCATATAGTGGAGGTGTGCCCTGCTTGGGCGCAGCACCGGTATCCTCGTGGAGACGAGTGGCGGTGGTGACCTTTCGCACCGAATTCTGATTTAGGCCACGGTCCGGAGCGAGGAGATACAGCAGGCGGTCACCTCCTTCTGCAAGCAGTAATGCTAGCGAAGGAGACGACTGCGTAAGGGAACAGATATCTTTACGCCCCAGCCGCCGCGACCCCGACTTCGACTACTAGCCACGGAAGGCGCGGGCTTGCGGACGACGAGTAATGGGTAGCTTGCCTTCCGGCCGTCCGATAATCGTTTGGATCAAGCCCAAGTCGTAAACAGCGCGCAGTGTTCCATACGCTCCTCAAAGAGATCCCAGTAAATCGTAGGGGCCAAGTAGGGCCGATGCCAGCTAGGGCCGCGGAGATTCTCTGAAAAGGTAACCCTTGGTTAGTACGCAGAGGGCTACTGAAGGACACAGGTGTGGTTTTAGCCAGTAAAAGTCTGACATCCAGACCGGGAGAAGTCATTGGATGATTTTCCACTTTAAAAAAAGTGCTATGAGTTTAAAATTAAATGTCAAATTGACAGTTTGACGTAACAATATTTAAACGGTACCTAAACGTAGTTATTAGCAATGAAGTGTAGGTCACAACAGGTAATAAATAATTTCATTATTGGTCGTAGCAACACCTTCTAATGGCTCACCTAACAACATTAACAGTGTTGTAATAATTTGTTGTTGAATCCCGCGTAGAGTCATCGGTAATCGCCGGTTAATCTCAACTTCGGCAATTATCGCGACTTAATTACTGTACCGCCGCAGTTACCGAGGTAGGGCTCCAGCTAACACCTCCCATAACTGTAGAGGTATGTCGTTTGTTTACAGATTAGCTCGTTAACGGAACCGAAGCTTTGTTTTTTATAAGCATCAGCAAAACATGGACGTTGTAATTATGATTATGATTTAATTGATGGATGTGGAATCAAGCATGGATATTTTAAAAGAAATAACAAGAAAATTGATGATTGTAATACAATGACCGGGCAGCAACAGTGGCGGATTAGCCATGGTGCAGGAGTAGCACATGCTACAGGCCTCGCACAAACAGGGGGCGGCTTTAGAACGTAAAAATAAAAATGTCAAGTTATGTAGTTGTGTTGAGCTATATGAAATCTAAACACAGCTTGTTTCTTTTGATGTGATAGTCAATTTACTTCAGATTTTTAGAATTCGCACATTATTACCGTAGTTGTAATTTTAATCTTTGTTCACACGGGGTATGCAAAAAACATATTTATCTAGATTATTTCAAAAGTACTATAGGTATTAATTAGTATCGTTTAGAGAAAGTAATTTTGTTGAGTTAACTTCTTTGCTAAATACTGTTGCAATTTTTTTTATTTTATGTACCTATCTTTAGGCCTACACACTGGACCCCTTGAGCGAATTTGCTACAGGCCCCCTGCTGGCTTAATCCGGCACTGCCTGCATCAGTGCTCTATGTCATCTCATGTCCTCATCATATTCTTTTCTGACATAGTTACTTCTGCTAATTCGTAACTATGTCAGAAAAGAATATGAAAAAGAATATGTCGTCTTGATGGCGTCTTTGAGCATCACCAACGCCTTCAATACCCTGCCTTGGAGTAGCGTGGGCAGGCACTCCGGTATCACCGGGTGCCGACCTGCGTCATGTGATCTAGGTGTGGAAAATCGGGTACAACTATGTACGTGCTTCGCGGCGATCACCCTGACGGGGTTAGCGTGGACTCGCGTACGAAGGGTTTCGTCCGTAGGAAAAAACGGGAAAAAAATCACTTTTGTTATAGGTATGAGAGTTCCACTTAAATATTTATTTTATTCTGTTTTTAGTATTTGTTGTTATAGCGGCAAAAGAAATACTCCATCTGTAAAAAAATTAACTGTCTAGCTATCACGGTTTATGAGATACAGCCTGGTGACAGACGGACAGACAGACAAACAGACGGACAGCGGAGTCTTAGTAATAAGGTCGCGACTTATGCTCATTTTTTTTATTAGAGTACCGGAACCCTAAAAATGATCATAAATGCAAAACTTGTGGCGTGTCTTTGGAATCAAAAATAACGATATCAATAACAATTTTCGTTACTTTTTCCATAGAAAAGAAAGTCTTTTAAATATGTATGTTTTTAGATCTTTCGTGGGATTTATTTTGGCAAACTTAAGTGGCTGTAGGCAGGGCACATTGCTCGCAGAACAGATATAATATAATATAATATAATATAATATAATATAATATAATATAATATAATATAATATAATATAATATAATATAATATAATATAATATAATATAATATAATATAATATAATATAATATAATATAATATAATATAATATTCCACAACTATCACACAACGCCGTCTAGTCCCAAGCTAAGCAGAGCTTGTGTTATGGGTACTAGACAACTGATAAACATACTTATATATTTCTAAATACATACATATTATAGATAAATTACACCCAGACACAGAACAAATGATCGTGCTCATCACACAAACATTTGTCCTGAGTGGGAATCGAACCCACGACCTCCGGCATAGCAGTCAGGGTCACTAACCACTAGACCAACAGGCCAGTCAAAAAGATGGCTTTTGGTGCCGAAAGGATCTGCAGTGGCGACCGTGTGCCGGAATACGCAGCGTTGGAAGCCCTACCACAAGGTGGACCGATGACCTGGTGAGGGTCGCAGACCACGGGTCGGAAACCATTGCACTATAGGTTTTTATTTTTAAGCAAGGGTGGATGACCAAATCCGAATCGTTGAAGAATAGCGAAACATGAAGAATTCTCGAGCCCGATTTTACAGAATAGATTACGTTTGAAAAAATACCTACACTCGCTGTAGGTATTTATGTAACATTCGATAGTGTCGCTAATTAGGACAAAATTCTAATTACGAATAACAAATGGAAAACTAAAAAAAGCGGGTTAGCTAGGTTTGGATTTCTGTAGGTTGATAACGTTCTCCAGCAAGTATCCTTTACCAACAAAAGTTCATCTGTTTATCTGCAAACGGTAACGTTCCCGTGTGCAACCCGTGCGTGCGTCGTTCCGGCGCAAGTATTACGATATCACGATATTACGCCACGCAGGAGGCGCCGCCCGAATGGCAATCATTCATAGCGCGTCACGACTAGAAAGTGTGGCGTTGATGTGATTAGCATGAGCCTCTGACTGGACAGAATGTTCTGGGAGTTCACTCTACTGTAGGAACTCAGGCCTCAGAGAAGCCATGCCTCTTCTGAGGTTCTTGGCCTGTAAGAAACACTTAAAAACTAAGTATACTTACCTAATAGTCATTAGAATGTATGCATCTGCCTTAGATTTATCCAGAATTAACAGATAAGTATATATGAACAGTAACGCAGTTGCTTACCAATAGTTGACTGCACTATGGCTGCAATGCTAACTATAAAGCACAGCAACCAACATTTGGTAAAAAACTCTGCAAGGAAAAATGATTACATGGCGTAATAGATCGATTTTTCCAAACAGGTTGTTTGTTTGTTGCTAAGAATGAACGTCTTCGGTGCAAGAGAAATATGAAAAGGTCTGCCGATAGGAGGTGAAATATGCTATGCTTATTGGAAAGTAAACTACCTACTTCATAGTTTACTTTCCAATAAGCATAGCATAGTATACCTAAGCTTATGCAGCCATGTTCTCACTGCTGGGACTCGGCCTCCTTTCTAGGAGAGGGAACTACTTTTTAATACATTATTACAATTCTGACGATTCATAGTAATAAGTACTTAATAATATAATCGATAAAGTTCCTACCTAATGCTGAATATTCAAAGTGCAAATATTTCTACCACCTAAACTGTTTAGGTACCTACTTAGTTAGTTACTATCGGACCTTAATCATTTTACTAAGTAAAATTTGAGCTAAAAGTAGAGATGACATAACTACTTTCTTTAATTCAATCAGTGTAACATTCAGAATTAATTATTTGAAAAAACTGAAATTAATTCAATAAATGAAATTCCTATTTATTTATGACATTACTTCCACTGATTTGAAACTACTTACTGACTATAAAATATATTATATCAGCATAAGTACGTACCTACAACAAATATCAATCAGGATTTTTTATACGACTGCTTCAAATTATCATAGTTAGTGGCTCCCCCTTTCTGCTTTTGTTTGTAACGGTATGAAGAAGGTTGAGGTTACATACTAGCGTTGTTGGTCTCGCAATATAGATGGCGCTAAATGAATATAATTAAAAGAGGTTTGCTTTTCGCGGGAAGGATAAAAATACTGGCTGAAAAAATGATCACTTCGATTTTTAAAACTGAAAAATAAACAAATAACAATCGTTTTTCTTGTGATTAGTGATCTAATTGTGATTTGAAATTTAATGTGATCTATGTACAGTTTAATCTTTAGTTTAATTTGTTTCTTAAAACTTCAGTGTTACTGTAATATATTTGAAAATTTTACTGTTACAATTACTCAAACTATTTAAAAAGTTAGGTGTCTGTCAAAAGTAAAGTAAAAGAATTTGTAAAAATGAAACATGGTGCAGTGTGGGCCGGTGTGGCAGTGCAAGGCGTTAGCAGTTAATGTGCTCACACGGTGAGTGCTCGTTAATTACAGTGTTAATTGGCGGCTAGCGACATTCGCGACGCTCTGCATGACCCGTTACGCACATTATACGTTATGATACTGACATTATGCCACTTATAATACCTATGTCACTGTAAAATGTCTTGAGCAAAAATCATATTATGTAACAACTAAGTATTTAATATTTTATTATTTTTGGCTGTTGGAAATCTGTTTAGAATTAGTAAGCCTATTTATGTATATCATCGATAAGCTCTTGATACTGTTTATCAATTTGCAGATGGGCCATTAGCTAGTCATAACTGGTTTAAGATAACTGTGTCTTAAAGGAAAAGTTATTGAAATCTCGCGCTGAAAAATAAACATCGTAAGGCACGTAAGTCGATTTTTTTATATTATACTAGCTTTTGCTAGCGGCGTCGCCCGCGTGAAAATATGTTTCACCATAAAAATTTTAGACCTCCTTTTTACCCCCTTGCTCGTCTACGTCATAAAAGGAAACCTTGTGAAAATTTTCACGCAATAGTTTCGGTTGTACGTTAATATGTCAGTCAGTCAGTCAGTTTCTTCTTTTATATTGTATATGGCCAGAACATAGAAATTGATCACTTCATGATATGGTCAACTAAAACTGGCTCGATCATTTTAAACGTTAAAGTTTGACGATATTTCAATCCTCGTTTCAGTGCGACAATTATTCAGGCTCTCTGAAACTGAATAAAGTAAGCACAAACTATAAACAACCTAAAACCTGTACCTCTTTAGTTCTTCCGTCGGTTTAATCAATGTTCAGAAGTTTTTCTGATTTTCTTCGGAATACTAAACCAACTAGGGACTTCAAAGCTCGGCAAGCCATGAGAACTGAACTAATACAAACTAGAAACTGTACAGAAACGACAGATTCCATTAAATTATCAAAGAATTTAGCAAAAACCAATTTAATCCACATAAAGCAGGGAGCAAGTAATGACGCGGTACGAATAACTTGTACAGTTCTAGAAACCATCCACAAAGACACGCGACACTTAATTTAATAGCTACTAAGTATAAGATTACTAAGTGAGTTAAATATTTCAACGCGCTTTTTGCCGTTTAGGTGATCTTTAATTGGTGGTTAGAATGTGTGCCGAGTCGCGGGAACTAACGGTCGGCGGCGGCGCCGTGTGTGTCCAGTGTCCATGCGGCGCAATGCGCTTTTAATTAACACAAAAAAATATATTTATTGTTCCCATTTTACGCACCGGGTGTGAGAATGGCAGGGATTCCTGTAGACTTGCGGTACAGTCGCCCGAGGGGGGCTAGTATGTTTCTACGTAACGCATGCTGGCATTATCTGCAGTGAAAAATTAATTAGTGAGTTATAAAGTTCTGGGAGATGTTAACTTGATATTATTAGTTTGTGCATAGTGGTAGCCGTTTTCTGAATTATTTATAATTATAATCTAATAATAAGAATCAGAAAAGATCATCAGATTACAATTACTGATAAGCCTGGAGGCACTGTCCATGTCGAGGGCACACATTAAAGCCTCCATCAGTCAAATCAAATTTATAAATTTATACTGATGCAAGGAGATGAGAGTCTCAGATCAAATCATCTTGATGATCGATCGTGATCGTATCTTTTGTATCTAAAACAATCTACCAGTCTTGCAGACCTGCAGCTCACAGTCACACAAACATTTTATTTTTTCCATAAATCGTTGATGGAGAATATTGAGAAAGAAAGATGCGTATCACTTTCCTCTTTAAGTACCCCTGTGTCGGTTATGTTCTAGGGATCCGCCTCTTCCATAAAAGATGAGCTAAGATACGTGTCCGAGCCTACTTCCCCTCTACAGGTGCTGGGTTACCATAGGTTATGTTGCTGAACGATTGCAGCCCGCATCATAGACAATGCCTGCAGTTTCGGTTAACACTCAACTATGTGTTATCAGCTGTACTTTCACGCTCGTTATGTGGACTATATCTAGTTCGTGTACGAAACTCAATACGATTCCAAATGCTAGCAGTTTTTATTATTTAGCTCATTGTGATTTCGGTGAAATCTGATAATTTTCATATTCTTTATCTCCTTCCTAGTCTATATAAATATAAAAGGAGAATCTGACTGACTGACATATCAACCACAGCCGAAATTACTGTTACTAGGAGCGTGAAATTTTGCACAAGCTTTCCTTTTATGACTTAGGCGAGCACTTGAGAGGATTTTCCTAAATTCACTTCCTAAGGGGATGAAACAGGGGTCTAAAGTTAGTATGGAGAAACCTATTTTCAAGCGGGCGAAGCCGCTGGGAGAAGCTAGTTATTTATAGACATTTACGGTGTGATATACTAAGAGCGTTCAAATTAACGAAAAAAAACAAATGAATATGAAAACTGATAAAACCTGAAGTATTTTTTCTTTTATAATCATTACATTTTGTTTTTAAAACATCTTCATTAACAGCACAAATTTGTACGAATAATTGAAAGAACACAAGTCGGGTGTGACAATATGTTACCTTTGACGTGGGGTAGGTTGTCTGAAGAGAAGCTTCGTCGCCACAGATCATAGTTGGGATCACTGTCGTCGTCGCAGCCATGATTAAAGCATTAATAAATCCTTCTTCCAGGCACATTGTTCATGCACTTTGTACACTGAACCCATTGTTCATGAGGCTTACTACTTAACCAAGGCTCAAATCATAGTCAATATGACTTAACTTTTGAATCGTTCTCTTCTTCGATACTTAGTAGTTCAGTTTCTTTTTCGTTAATCTACCAACGTATTATTAACTAGGCTGCCCGTCAAATACACTGTGATAAGTAACCATAAAATTATTGAGCAGTTGGGCCACAACTGCTTCGAACGCGAACTAAAACGTAGGGCGGTGGTTCGCACTGTGCTGCCGTCTCAACGTGACACTGGCAGAGTAATCGCAACCGGCTCAATTTTCATTAATAAAAAATATTACCACAAAAAAATATCAAAAAACTTCTAGAAGAAAGTAAACATAAACACTTTGTATGTAACATTAAATTTGACTAATTTTCTATTCCAATGATATAATAAACAGTATAATACATAAAATGAACATCATAGTATTTTAATAGAAATCAAAGTACAAACTAAAATTAACTTAGGTACCTTAAAAGTTTTTCTATTTATTAAAACACATTGTGATACAAAAGCCTGGCGGATATGACACTTTCTAATACAGGTAACTTGATTTGTCAATATTTGCGTTAGGTACATAAAGTTTTAATTTACAACATTTTTACAAGTACAATAAATAAATAACTAAAGTAAGTGTAGTAGTTGAGACGACGAGGACACCCTACGCACTACAATGTAAGGCCCAGCTGTGTCTCATTCTCTCTGGGACAGGCAGTGCCTGACTTTTTGTGCGCTCGAGCCGCGCTCACGTACCCCAGCCTCCCTGGAAGGAAGCTAATTACTGACACATACTTAATTATACTCATCGTGCCGCTCCAAGCCGTGCCTACAAGCGAAGAACTTGATCGGAGGAGGAAAATAAAAACAGTACTTATATGTGAAATACACATACAGAAGGAGAAAAGAGTAATATATGGTTTTAGTGCTTGTGCTAGATTTTGATTGTCAGATGGCATATGTATTACTTCACTGGGTAGTACTTACTGATATAATCTTTTAGATATTTATCACAATAGTGAAAAACTAAGTCCACTGTGTTCTTTAATTCTTTATTGTACACTCTAACAACTTATAAGTGGATAACAGAGTTCACGTACCTACATAGGCGAGCATGACTCAAAGTTGAGTTTTTTTCCCAGAAAACTATTGAGTGATAGAGAGTGGTGTTTTACCTAAGTCTCGATACAATGTTTAATTTCTCCTGTTGAATTCAAACGTAAATCGAAAATTAAACAAAAACTTTTGTTGATAGTTTTATACGACGAATGAGATAATCTAGCATACGTACAATGTCCTATTCATTTTCAAAAACAATGATATCAAATAAACCTATGTGTCAAAATACCCTACCCTAGCTTATATCGTTCAAGTCATACTGTCCTCTCCGATGGGTTACTTTTACAAGCATGATTGTATCATCACGTACAAAGGTTTCAGGTTAAGTTGGCGGCGTAGTCTCCGTCGTAAGTAAAGTGTGCCGATTTGGATCAAAAGATGTGTAATTAGGAACGAGAATTTTAATATATACCTAGTAGGCAGCTCTATTTAGTTTAGTAGGTTAGTGTTTTAAGTAGGTATTAATTAATTATGTTAAAAAATACTTATGTGTCTAACTCGACCGTTCCAGTAGGTAAGTTATAAGTGCAAATGTTTAAAATAACAGTGTTTTTAACAGGAAATGAGAAAGTGCTGCATCATCAGCTAACGATAATATTCTAAAGTTCTAATTAGAATCGAGGAAATACTAACGTTTTTGTACAAAATCTTACAGTTTGACTACGAACTGTTAGTCTGTTTGCAGAATGCTTGTAGTAATCATGTAAAATAAACACTGCTGGTGTAACTAGGTGTACCGCGGCCTCACCCACTACTTCACAAGACTGTTTTTGATTATCTAGCAAAGCTATGATGATTACTATGTGTTTACCTTTCAATCTATATGAATGTGTATCTTCTCATTTTAATTGGACTCTAAATGTGACAACTGCAACAAATGTTCGAAGCTAACTAGTTATTAGATCATGAATTGTTATTGCAAGTATGTAACCAACTAGTTACTGTTAACAGGCTTCCACACGTGAAAGAAGAAAATGCTCTCAAAGGATCCATACTCCTGAAATAAAAAGTATCATATTATGTGCTGTTCTAGGGCATGGTCTACTCGTGTAGCAAATTCAACCTACATCCGTTCTGCCGTTATAGCGTGAAGAAGTAACAAACGTACAAACACGTTCACAAACTTTCACCTCAGTAATATTAGTGTGATTAAAAGCCGTTTTGAACAAAGAAACAATTGACATGGAAATCAGAATAGTCTTTCGCGACAGAATCAGAAAATTCAGCCGTCTCAAATAAAATAATTTATATAATATACGAGTATAATTATTTTCCTTAAAAACGCATTCTATTTTCTTAAAAAGTAGGTATTTTTAGGTACCTACGTATTACAGCGGTAGCGTTGACCAAGTTCCCACTGTTAGTGGTCAGCACAAATATGCGCAAGCCGATATAGGCAAGTGTGGCAAAAAGGCGGAAAAGTACGGCGGGTGTCTGTCAAAGCTGCAACCAGCTGCGGGCACCGGCCGCGAGGACACCCGACTGCCTCGGTCGTTGACACGTCCTCACGAGGGACCAGTAGCGCGACAGGGGGTCGTTATTACTCCTCTCGGCCAGAGGAATCCCTAACAGTTGACAGATAGTCTCTTAATAAAGAAGTGGGCATCACCATCAAAAATTGCATCACTGCTTACCATCAGGTGGGATGGCAGTCAAACACTAGTTTATATTATTTAAAAAAATGCTAGGTCGAACATATCACCCTGCTACATGACTAGGGTGATACATGGGACCACGCATATAAAAAAAAAAATATTTAACCTTCATGTACAGTAGTGGTACATAAGCGGGCTTAATATAACAAGGCATTCTCTATCTGTCAACATTTGGGTTAAAAAGATAACACTGTGGTAGGTGTGCACAATGAATAAATACGTACATAAAATAACATACGTTTTTTGGCTTAGGGATTAATTATACTATTTAATTTGAGCTAGTAATAAAAAGGTGATCAAAGTGATCTCTCTGGTACGTATTAATATATAGTCATTAGACAAAGAGCTAAGTTAGTTAAACTAACTTGGCTCGTAAAAGGGGGCTAAATTTTTATACACAGCTGTGCATGAAAAATTGTTAAGTTTACATTATTTCGTAGTCTGTAACTCTGTACAAAAGTATGAAATATTGTCAAAAAAACTCAAAGTATTTATTTCAAATAAAACATTTACAGGCACTTTTTAATTGTCAATAAATCGGTCAGACAGAAAGATGAAGCTAATTGCACATTCCAAAATGTGGATGTCTATGGAGAGACTCTCCATGGACACTCTTTCAAATCATGTAATGTATTACAAGAACCTTGGTAAAAATGTAAGAACAATGTAAATAAATAATTAAAAACAAGTTAAACTAAAGAAATTGAAATAAAGCACGAGCAGTTATGGGATATTTTATTATTGCTTTAGCTATTGCTCATCGATGAAAAAGGGAGGTTAAACACACAACAATGGTTTCTGCAGATTAAAGCATTAACCCTAACCCTATGTCTAAATTCGTCCACGATGATTCAAGCTCCAAGCCTGGGGTCCAGCTATCGGTATGGTTGGAGATACAATAAATTGCACGCAGCTTCACGAGACCGCGTCGTTAATCACGCGCACCCTGCGGCGGGCGGCGATTTGGGCGCCCGCGAGACTTACTAACATATAGACAGGCAGATGTTATACGCGTTATGATAATATATCTTTCCTAATAGCGAGCGTATTAAGTTTCTTCCTTTCCAGCAGTCAGCAGAACCAACAGCCTTGAAAGCCTGCTTAATTTACCCTCCTGTAATGTTTTTGCCACATTTTTTCTACGGGTTGATTTGTCGTACCTGTCTGGGATGTGATGACCATAGTTACGTCGTGAAGTCTTTACTGTATAAGCTCTGAACTCTATCTGGGACTCGTCCTAGACAGCCGTTGGAATTTACAGGAGCACCTCTGACGTCTGTCTAAACAGAATCGGACTGGGGCTGCCCTCAAGCGGCCCTTGCCCTAGCTTATGTGGTCCAGACGCCTCTTGCCGGAGGCTCTACGCAGGCATTGTTCGGTCCATGGCCTTTTATGGAGCGCTGGTGTAGGCACCTTCATTGCCAAAGCGACCGGCGGCCCAGCTGAACGCATGCCAGAGGGTCATGGCCGTGCACAATTTGCGCGTGGAGATGCAACGCCAGGGCAAAACTCCGGTACTACGACAAGTCGCGGCATGGCACTGTTTGGACCGCCCGGAGAACACAACGGAGCATAAGGTACAGGTGTGCCCCACTTGGGCTGAGCACCGCCATGTCCTCATGCGGGTGATCGGCGGCAACGAACTCTCGCGCCAGGCCTTGATACAGGCCATAGTCCGAAGTGATGAGGAGTGGCTTGCGGTCGTCTCCTTCTGCGAAGCAGCGATGGAGGAGACTGCACGTGCATGAGCAAGGGACTGGCCCTCACGCCCCAGCCGCCGGGATCCTGATCCCGATTTCCGGCCACTTAATGCAACAAGGTTAAAAAGAATAAACTGTGGTAGGTGTGCATGATAAATAAAAAATAGAGGTTTCAAATAGAATGAGGTATCATTAATATTAGATACTTATAATAATACAATAAATTTATTATTTCTTTATTATAATTAAGAAAACTCAATTATAATTACTAGTAGTAGTTCCGAAGTTTGCGGTTGAATGAAAATTTACTCTCAGCTTATTTGATGTCAATGGGAAGTACATTCCAGAGTTTCATGACAGCGTAAAGAAAGACTAAACCCAGAGCGGTGAGAAGGACGATGAAATAAGATTTCGGCTATTGGAAGGTTAAAATTTTGAGAACTGTCCAACTCTATATTATTTTAAATAATCAGGAGCACCAGCATCGTTCATTATAGTGATAATCTTACAGTAATATTGCTGGAAGGCTTTTATACGGTGTGATATCATCTAGTCTATCTCCAGGCAGTCTACACAATGCCTCCCATGTCCAGTGAGGGCCTGCGTCATGCAGAACATGAGGACGCTGTGACGCGTCTCCAGCATTTCCTCAAAGAGGAAGCTTGCTCAAAGGACATATTACTGGTGGTGAGTACGGTGAAGGAGAATTTTTAGAAGCCTTATATAGTTGCCCAACAGTTTGGAATTTAATAGAATAGAATAAACTTCATTGTACACCAAAATAGTTACACACACAGGTATAGTAATACCTAGATAATATGTTTTCTAACTTCGAGTTCTGATTTAATAACACCTTCCGTAACCATCGTCTTATGTAGGCCCGTTTTTAAACGTTATTGGCCGTTCAACAGTTATCGTAATTAATATTTACATAGTAAGAAATAAAATGCCCCCTTCCAAGTTCGTTGTTGTAACGGACCACTACGGAACTATATATCGCGCGTGGCTGACACGCACTTGGCTAATCTTTTCAGTGGCTATCTCAGCTGTCACCCATTTTATCTTTTTCACAGGAAATCCATAGTTTACAGGCTATCTAAACTATGGAGTTTCATCAGTTTTTCTTGACGCTTATAACATTGCAACATGAGGTTCAACAGCAGATTGTGATTAGCATTACTTACTTGATGAAAATTCGAAGAATAGTCAAACTTAAGGGGCAGTGGGTATTGCTTGCAAAACAAACCGAAAGGTCATGGAGGCCTCCCATAGGGTGGACTGGTGAAGGAGGTCGTGGGAACCCGATAGATGCGAGATCCACCGGAATGATCGTTGTGGCCACACTCTTGTGTTATGTCCAACAGTGGATGTCTTTCGCCTGAAATGATGTTGATGAAAGTTACACCCTTGTCAGATTTACCCTGGGTGCGTTGTATCTTGCTTCATTCGTGATTTTATATACGTGTCGGAGTAGGATGCCCAAACATCATGTCGTTACCAACACCGATCCTTTGTCTCTATCAAAGTCTTTTCCATTTCTTCTCTCTCGCTGTCTCTCTCTTCTGTAGGCAGTAAATTTCCCTGCGTATCTTCAAATTAAACTGATGTCCATGTAATTTTCACATTTCGTTGATGTGATGACAAATGTTGCGCATGGTTCCGTATGTAACAAGTTCTAGTGGGCCCTCACATTGACTTCATTGTTCACACGAGGTGTCACCTCTAGGCATTCTTAAGATAATTGCGTGGTATGCGTGCGGTTGCGCGGCGGTGGCGGCGGCGGCCGGTGTCGCGCAGCCCGCCAGTGCAGTGCTGAACGTGGTCGCTATCGCCCGCGAGCATGTCCCCGCTCCTCGCGCTCGCCGCCGTCGCCGCGCTGCTCGTCTGCGCGCGCGCAGGTCCTTTGTACCGCCATGCAAATACACCGGTCGACGACCCCAGTGATATATGCGAACGATTTACTGCCCAGTTTACGTTTTATTGCCTTTTTTACTAATTTGGTTCTGATATAGACGCAGTTGGTTCAGCTAATCGATGAATGGTTCCAAAGAAGTCGTTTATGTTTTGATTAACGTGTTTTGGATAGTCATATATTATGTTTGCACAGCGGTTTTGATGTGCGGCCAGAACTAAGTTTATTATGTTTAAGTTTATCTATATTGTATGAAATATTTATCTTATCTTTGCCAAATCGTTCATTTTCGAATAAAAACGTAACGTAATCCAATGTGTTTTCAAAAGATTCAAGATTTTTCTGCTATGCCGGAGGTCGTGGGTTCGATTCCCACCCAGGACAAATGTTTGTGTGATAAGCACGATCATTTGTTCTGTGTCTGGGTGTAATTTATCTGTAATATATATGTATTTAGAAATATATAAGTATGTTATTAGTTGTCTAGTACTCATAACACAAGCTCTGCTTAGCTTGGGATTAGACGGCGTAGTGTGATAGGTGTGGAATATATTATTATTATTATTCATCGAAATAATTTCGCGTCCTATCTTTTTAAATTAGCATAATTTAACATAAACCAGTCTTTAGCATCCTCCCTGTATAATTTGAGACGATTTTATCTCGTCAGCAAATTTTTGACATCCGCAAAATATTAGCTCTCCGCGGTCTCCTTACCGAAGAGTTCAACGCGCGACTGAGAGAGCGCCGCGAACTTTACTCAGGTCTGAGTGTTAAACTCACGTGTTACTTGCTCCTTAACTGTATAAGTCATTGACAAATCGTAAGTGAAAACTTTATTACTATGTTTTTGGCAATTCATTGGTTGATCGATATAATATTCGACAAACGTTTTGCTAAATACTCCACTAATGATTTATATTACAATTGAAATTCTAATTGCTTTTTAATATTGCGTGCATTTAACATACGTGTAATGGATATAGACAGCAAAATTGCAACAGTTTTTGAGTTACTGATTAATTCGCAACTGTAGAAATATACCATTACTCTAGATTGTATACTTACGTTTTTTTTTTGGTAGTACCTACAGTGAGTAACGCATAAACTACTGCTAGTCTTGGTGCTTCAGATACCGGCACGTCACTTTCCTGCGGCACTGTGTCACTGGAGCAGGCACAATGGCAGCCAGGACCACTCATTAGCATAACAAAGACAACAGAGTCACATGGAGTCGCCGGCACTATTAACATCTCATTGTCGTGTCGCAGCTTCTGACAATGAAGTGTTGAATAACGACATTAGGCATCGATCACTTTACATTGATCATTTCATTGATCATCGTACATTTCACATTCGTTTCATTTGACTGACCTGTTGGTCTAGTGGTTAGTCCCCCTGACTGCTATGCCGGAGTTCGTGGGTTCGATTTCCACAACGGATAAATGTTTGTGTGATGAGCTCGATCATTTGTTCTGTGTCTGGGTGTAATTTATCTATATTTGTATGTATTTAGAAATATATAAGTATGTTTATCAGTTGTCTAGTACACATTACACAAGCTCTGCTTAGTGTGGGACCAGACGGCGTTGTGTGATAGTTGTGGAATGTTATTATTATTATTTCATCAACGTTGTTCGATAACAGGTCCCACTTCAAATAAATTGAAATAAGGGTACGAAAGTTATGATGAACAATCGATCACTATTCAATACATTCGGAGGTACTACGTAATTTCACGACTAAATGGTCAATCAGTATCGTAAATTAAAGTATTCCGTGTTGTCCTTGAGCGGGTCACCTCACAGACCAGTTTGGCAGGCGAGGCTGTAACTTTGCCATTCAGAGACCTTTTGTCTTTAAACATTTGGAATGTGTCGGCATCCAAGGTGATACATGGGACCTACTGATTTTAATTTTTTTATAGAGCCATTGTTTTCCAAACCATTTTGACAAAACGTAAATAAAATACATAAAAAAAAAAAAAACTGAGAAATCAGACTTAGACGAGCTACCTCGCTATAGGCAAACCTGAGCTTACGGTGGCTAGGAATCGCCTTGCAAGTCCCGAGTCTTCTGAGGCGGTGGTTTCCCTCACAGTTTCAGCCACCTCCTTCGCTCGCATTTCTGCTTTGCAGAAGAAGGTGAATGCTTCCCATTCCCTCTCGCCCTGTACCTTTGTCAGAACCAGGGCCGCCGCCGATCGCTTCTACGAGGACACGGCGTTGCTCCACCCGAGCGGGGTAGATTTCCACCGTATGCTTCACCGTGTCCTTCAGGGAAACCGCACAATAGTGACACCTGGGCGTTTCTTTCCGTTAAATCGGTAACAGGTACCTACCTCCCGAAACATCCATGTACGGTGAGGACTTGCGTCAACATCTGCAACCACTCCTCCAAAGAGGGGACTTACCACCGTAATTATATGTATCTTACAAGGTTTGTAACGATGAATCAATGCACTGTAAATAGGTTGTCAATTAAAATATTTAATACATTCGTGGAATCTGCCGCAAGCCGTGCCATTCATAGATTTCTGAGAGGTATTTTGAAGTTCACCCGCGACTTAATCTATGTTAATGGGAGGGCCCGCTATGCCAACGACCAGATTATGTTGTGCTAAATACCCGCCTGTGACACTGTATACTGCCCCTTACGACGACACAATAAGAACGATACGCGATTTGTTGACATGTCAGGTGACTGTTAATCGGTGGTATACCAGTTAAGCACTGAGTAGATAGTTACAAAAGGTCCACTAGGCTCAGTATGTTAAAGTAGGAACAAGTTTTCAGCAAAAAAATCCAGCCAAAGTTGGCTCGCTCGTGTGCTAATTGCGATTTGTACGAGTTTTATATATTTTACGAGTTTTTTTTTTATAACCTAACGACCAAATAATTTGTATTCACATAATAAATGGGTATTTACTTATCATATTGAATTTAAGTATAGAGACTTGTGTTTAGTGTTTTATTTCAAGTATTTATTAAGTTAGTACTTCAATAATCTTGCTATTAAAAGTGGTAGATAATCTTATTCCAAAAGTGGTACTTCTATATAAATTCATTGTTTGTAGCATGTGAAGTGAATGAGCGCTAGTACAAACGTTGTATGTTGGATGCGGCCGCAGGGCCAACCGGAATACATAATGCGGTGAGGAGTGAGTGCCGTTTGTTCCACACACTTTAATTGTTTACTTACTTTACTGCCAGCGCAAATTCCCAGCTGAAAATGATAGTACTTGTGATTCTAAGGGTGAATAGAACGTACGAAAAAGGCGAAAGCTCTCAAAGTTTTGTGACGGACTCTAAGAGGACAATCTTGCTGTAAAACTTGGAATTGCTAATAAAAAATACACACACAATAATACATTCTACATACCTACGCGTATGTTCTTAAAAGTAGAATTAGAGATTAGAGCCTTTTCATTATCTTAGTAAACATTGTAATAATACGTTAGATGAGGTGATTGGACGTTTGGTCTAACTAACCGCTGATTTGTAAAAAACCTTTAATTTGGAGTTGTACATTGTAACGGAATTTCTATATCAACGTTATAAGATCTGATTGTTATGTTTGGAAAACCCCACTGGGCCAACCCGTAGCTAGAAGAACAACTAAATGGTACTTTAAATACTAACTTATAACAATAAGAGTTTATACCGTCTTATATATAGATAGGTACCTAACTAGATTTTGATAAGTGCTTTGCACTCACGATAATCAATTTGTTGTAGGAAACTGCTTCAAAAAAAATTAACATTACAGATTAGTTGCAAAAAATCTCATCCTCGATTGTAGTTAAGTTAAATGTAATCAACAATATGGTCTAATGAGTGGTTGTAAAAAGAAGCGGTACAGTTAGTGTAGCGATTGTTGCCGAGCGTGGTGGCGGCGGCGGCGGTGGCCAGATACAGATCTGGTTGCGAGACAATGGTCAGACGAGACTCGTCCACATGCCCAGGGCTGCTACCTAGTGGGGGAAAGGATCTATTAACAAATTAATTATTGTTAGCTCATATAATTTGATTCTTCAAGTCCTGCTAAAGTCATTCGGTTTCTTTTTTATCAAAGAATTTCAGCTGGTTGCAGCTTGCCTGCACCGGATTCGTGCGGAAGCGACGCCCGGGTATCACCACTGTGTGGACCGCCCGGAGGACACGGTGGAGCATACGGTGGAGGTGTGCCCCGCTTGGGCAGAGCAACGCCATGTCCTCGTGGGGGCGATCGGCGGCGGCGATCTCTCGCGCCCGGCCTTGGTACAGGCCATGGTCCGGAGCGAGGAGGAGTGGCAGGCGGTCGCCTCCTTCTGTGAAGCGGTAATGCTAGCAAAGGAGGCGGTCGATCGCGTGAAGCAACGGTCCTCACGCCCTAACCGCCACCGGGATTCCGATCCCGATTTCCGGCCACCGTAGGCGCGGGCTTGCGGACGGCGAGCAATGGGTGGCTCACTGTTCGACCGTCCGGTGACCCGGACGGTCACCGGACGGTCGAACAGTGAGCCGAGCCCAAGTCGTCGACGGCGCGTGCTGTTCCACGCACGCCTCAAGGAGATGTCAGCAACTGTAGGGGCCCAGCAGGGTCGAAGCTTACTGGGGCCAAGGGTCTGATTCTGAAAGGAAGATTCGGCCCTGGTACGAAAGGCAAAGAAGGAACAGGAGTGGGTTTTTAGTCAGTAAAAGTCTGACACTATCTCCCGCCCCGCCCAAGAGCGGGGGATGTCATAAGATGATTTTCCCACCGAAAAAAAAAGCTGGTTGCAGCTCAAAAATATTTTTTTGATTACATTTGCAATATGACCCAAACTTTTCAACGAGTTGATCATCAAATAATAAGTATATAAGTTCTAATAAATGAGAGTTCATTTTTCTCTCATCACAGTTTGAAGCTTCTTGATATGTAGTTTAATTTTGTACTTTTGACTAAACGTACATCAAGTAGGCAGCCCTGATACAGTGTCTGTTCCCGGGCTGGTCTGCGGAGCGGAAACGTCTGTCGACTCGTTCCCGTCGCGACACCATGGGAACCCCCATTGTCTTGCGGCCACAGTTACCGCACTCATATCACTATTAACTAAATTATGTACCAACTTTTTTTTGACTTGCAAATCAGAACTCGTATTCATTAAATAATTTATGCATACAAAAGTCCAGAGACAGAGGCTTTTGTCTCAGTCGGCCTTTTTGTATCAGTTAACTTTTGAGTGATATAGAGCAAAACTATTTCGGTAGGTGCAATAAAAAAGAAAAAAATCCTATACAAGAAAAGATATAAAAATTATCCATAGATACAATACAATTTTACAATAGGTATATACCTACCTAACATTAATCTAAGTTGTGAATTGTTCCAACTTAACGCCAATGGCAACATTAACGCTGTGATGGTACTACTGTCAACTTTATTCGAATATACTCACGAACTTTAATATTGAATGTTAATCGGTTCGTAACTAATAGATTTAATTCAATATATTCAGTTACTGTAGACACAACATGCTCAGTAATTGGAACAGAAAGTTACGAAGAAAATATGTTACAACTTAGATTGCACATATTTTGACTGAAATTCAAATATTGGTTGTGGGGAGTTGTTACTAAACTTCATGATATGAGAGCTTTGGTACAGACTTGGAGAACTTTAGTCTAATTGCTTCTGTCAGACGAAAATACCAACCGTACTTTTTTACAATTTAAAACGTTTGCAATATACGGAGTTACAATAAATTAAGCCTCAAGCAGTACCTATAATTTCAACATAATGGGTGAAACGACTTTATCGCGTTTCGCACTGAAAATGAATTTGTAAGTAGATAACTGTAACAGCCTTCACTTTTGATATCACATTACACTTTATCTAGCGACTGTGACGGCCATGGGAAAGTATGTTTAGTATCCATCATAATGGTGGGAAAGATTCTGAAAAATTTCGCCAAAATTAGTTGGGAAATAGCACGGAGAAGAAACATGACGGGCCATTACTAATTCACGGTCGTCTTTGACTCGCACGCCCCAGTTCCAATGGCACGAAATTTTAAGACAACCATTGTATTTTATTATCTTATCTCCTGTGTTGGAGGCTGTTGAAACTACATGTCTATGACATGGCTCCTTTTAGCCTAGGTTAAAGTCATCCATCACTCAACTGCCAATGTCTGTAAGTCTCATACGCAATACAGCAGTATTCGTCAACCAGTCAATCCACTTACAAACGTTCATGCACATGTACAAGTGATTCCTGTCAGTTTTATAGCCAAAGCACATAACCGCAAAGCTGCTGAACGTGCTAGCGGCCGCAGCGCTTTTAGCGGAGATCAGTTCGGGGTCAAAGGACCACCCACGTACCTGAATGAGATGTGCGCTCGCGCAGCTTTGTAGGCCCGTGAGCTGTGTGTGCTAGTGACGTGCAGATTCTTGTTTTGATACAGCTTAATTAGTTATGTGCCCAAGCTCTAGTTAAGTGTTTTGTTATAATACCTACCGCGCGACTTATCGTACCTACTGTTCTGTTCGGAGTTTGCACCAAACCTATTTTATGAATATATATTATAAACGTAAATATAGATGATTACTTTTGAAATTAGTTGGGCCTTAGCAAAATCGAATTTAATAACAATGGTAGTGACATGGATGCCCAGTTGTTGTATTGTTTTTCATTACCATTTTCGTAGCTGAGCCATGCTATATAACCTCTTAAATTCCTATTTTGTTTAAAATAAAATAGCACTGCATAAATTCTCAACGATATTTAGTATACATGATGGTGTAGTTCCTACAGGTAAGCGTCAGGTGCTTAATCTTCGTTGGTTCATGCCGTAGGACCCGTCTCACCGCAGAGTGATTCATGAGCCGCTTCCAGCCGCTAAATGACACCCTTACGACAGGCAGGCCGGGGGGGCTTGACCTCTCTCGCAAATTGCCTGACATCTGCTTCCAGATAATGGATTCACATCGTGATAAAATTGATTGTTGAGAATATCATAAGACGAGCCAATAACAGTGAACAATGATCTAATGTTTATTAAATTTGTGCTTTCAATAGAACGATTTCAATGGTTAACATTATCATTATGAATGAAGTTGATTGTTTGCCGCTATATTTTGGATCTTATTATAAAATACCACCTTTTTCAATTGGTTTTGTTTCTTTTCTGTACTGTTTATATATTAAAGTATTTATGTTGAAAATGCATGACGGAATTGCACCGTAATCATACCTGACACCTACTTGTTTCCAGAATACGACCGCTTAATACTCGTATTTACGTCACTGTTTTAAAATCTTAGGAATCTATTGAAAGATTGAAAGCTATATTTAGAATTCAATATCAATTCATTCATAACCATACTAATCTGTACAACGGATATAAATATTACAATTGGTATCAGACGTTTCAAAGCTATCAGTAAATAGTAGCATGTCTGAAGACTGTCGTAAAGTGCAGTATACAACATTAGTTTTAGTATATAATGCGAAACCCGAAACAGTTGTCTAGTATTTTATGTCAAGAATCTATGTACAAAATTTCATAACTGTATCATGAAAAATCACAAAGTTATAAGTTATAAGCTTGTTATGTTACCTGGTTGTTCGCACAAATACATGGTCACAGGGCCATCCGGCGACTGAGGGGATGTTTTGCTCTCGCACCCTGCTGTGCGCTGAGGCCTAATGCTCGCTAGGACCGGTAGTGACCTGTATTGTACTTAGTGTAGTTGGTATCCGACTTGTGAGCTTTTTTAAATATTTTTAGGAAAAAATTTAACATGGTGTAAAAATAATTGGAATCGATACAGTTACTGGTTCTGAACAAACTATATTCAGGTTTCGCATATACTAAAAATAATGTTATATAGAGGCGAACGGGTGTCGTGGGTGGCTCATTGACGGCGCGCGGCGGGCGGTTCCCACGCGCGCTCGATGTGTTCCTGGACGTCGCGTCGCGATACAGGTTCCAGCTATCTCTCAGATCAGCGCGACGCGTAAACTGTATTGTTATGAGTCTGTTTTGATCAGCCAGGGTCACTGCCTTCTTTATACTTCGATGTTAGTTAAGCTTTGTTAAAGATTATTTTAGACGGTGGTTTGGAATGGCGATTCGCATCGCCACGTTTTTGATTGTCATGGCTTGGAGAATTTATATTTTTGAATGATTCGGTGGTCATAGTGGTAAATTTTCATCGAGTTTATTTTTTGCTAAGTTAAAGTTTTTATGTACTCATTATATTTAATTTTGTGGAAAAGACAAACTATAGTCCACGATCCTTACCTATTGAGGAAATTAATTTCTTAAATGTATCAGTATTGGCTAGGATCCAGATCCTCAGATATATACACAACATGATTGATCAAGTGAAGAAAGAATCGATTTCCATTTGAATGAGCCTCGGCACTGCGGACAAGGGTATTGGTTTAAATGGCATAATACAGTCCATACAGGTTACGTCTGCGCAGCACCGCTGGGTTTTTATTGCAGTCCGCATGCGCGAAAATATTTTATATCTATATGATAAGTTCAATATGTTCGTTTGTGGATTCTTTTAGGTGTCTAAGTTCTTTGAAATAAGTTGTAGAGTTAATGACGAGGTGTTAGTTTAACAGTACGTTGCTAACATAGGGATTGTTATTATAATATTATAAATTAAATAATTATAGGTAAATAAAGTGCCAACAATTTCAGCACGTCTGAAAGGACCATTTTTTTTTACCAACTGTAGCTACATCATTCGTAAATTCACTGGTGTCGTACAAGGTGAGCCTTTTTCTTAAATCTATAAAGTTCTACTGACTTAAAAAATACAATTCTTTCAGGTGCATTAGATGTCGTAGAATTAGTGTTTCCTGATACTGAGCGCGACAGAACATACAGTGAGTGTTAATATTTGTTTATTAAATCGTAATTATGGCAGCTTAGAAGGAATTTTTATTTCCTAACTAGCTGACCCGGCAAACTTCGTAACGACTAATAGTCAATAAATGTTGTGTTAGCTAAACTGTCAAAGGATAACACCATCTACTGGTTATCCGTTATCCATTACATAATAATTAATTTATAGCACAATTAATTTTAAAATGATATTTTAACCTTTTTGTTCTTCTATTCTTCTCACCGTTTAAACCTTACCTGGACTATCACAAATGTTTTAAGACTAAAATAAGTCAAATCAGTTCAGCCGTTCTCGAGTTTTAGCGAGACTAACGAACAGCTATTCATTTTTATATATATAGATATTATAAAAGTTGAAATCAAACAAATGAATTCTGGAATATTCGCAATTTACCGACTCACGAATTTCTTTCAATCATAGGAAATGATAGAGAGCCGCCGATACAATTTCCAAGTGATCTACACACATACAGTAAGTTTGAAGTTTTATTATTCTGTAGTTTATTACAAATGATACCACAAGTTTCTGCAAATATATCATTCATATTAACACGGAAATACTTGATTGACCGCGTGGCTTTGCTCCTGTTATATAGCAGGTTCTAATAACGAAAAAAAATCGATATTAATCATAATTACCTCATCTGTTCTGTGATAATGACTGCCAGAGAATACTTCTTAGTCCTCCTGCAAACAAACCAACAGCTTAACTTCTTTGTAATATTATAGTTTTTTTTGAAGGTTGGACATTATCCAAATGGCTTCTCGCGCTCTGGGTGGAGCGAGAGGGCGTATCAGACTTCTACTGATTAAAATCACACCTATGTCAATTACGGGTTTCCTTTTCAGAAATACCGCGTTCCTAGTTAGCAGGTATCGGCCCTACTGGGCCCCCTATGGTTTGCTGACTTCTCTTTGAGGAGCGCGAAGATCACTACGCGCTGTTGACGACTGGGCTCGGTCCGGTTAATTACCGAACAGCCGGACGGCGAGCTACCCATTGCTCGACGTCCGCAAGCCCGCGTCTACCGTGGCTAGTAGTCGGGGTTAGAATTACGGCGGCTTGGGCGTGAGGACCTTCGTTCCCTCACGCCTCCTCCTTCGCTAGCATTACTGCTTCGCAGAAGGAGGCGACCACCTGCCATTCCTCCTCGCTCCGGACCATAGCCCGATTCCCGCGTAGAGCCTGCGGCAGGAGGCGTCTGGACCCTCAAGGTTGGGCAGGAGCTGCTTGAGAGCAGCCCCGGTCCGTTTCAGTTTGAGAGTCAGACGTCGAAAGTGATCCACGAAGTTCCACCGACTGTCGAGGACGAGTTCCAGGTACTTCATCGTTGACCCCACGTCGATGCGAACCCCTCCTACCGTTATTTGGGAATCCAGCGGAGGCGCGTTCCGAGGGCCATGAAAACATAAGGCCTCGGACTTGTGCAGAGCCACCTCGAGTCCCAACTGCTGAATCCTCTCAACGACTGTCGCAACCCCGCGTGACGCTAGTTCGGCCGCCGCTTGGTGCGACTCTCCTTGCGTCAGGACCAGCGTGTCGTCTGCGTAACAGACCACGCTGACCCCGTAGGAGGTCGCCGCGCAGCATGTAGTCGTACTCGATATTCCACATGGGCGGTCCTAGTACCGATCCCTACGGAACACCGCACGACATCTCTCGCCGTTTCCATTCTCACTGGTGACCGGAGTAGATGATAAATCTGTTCTTCAGCTAGGTCTCGATCACACGACGGAGGTAGTTGAGCGCCTGGTGGTACCGGGGTGCCCTCTTAATGCTTCTCCAGGGCAGGGAGTTGAAGACGTTGGTGATGTCAAAGACACTACCACGACGACCCTGCCGACACCACGTCCCCCGACGAGAGGGCTTGCACGCGCATGATGGTGTCCACCGTGGAGCGCTCTCTTCGGAAGCCAAACTGGCTGTCCGCAAGATCCCCCCCCCCCAACTTGCGCAACGAGGCGGTCTGCAATAACTCTTTCAAAGAGCTTGCCCACCTTTGTAATATGTTGCTATTGCAGCTGTTTGTTTCGCTGCTAGTTCATACTCTCCCATATTACCTAAGTCAATTGACTAACATAGTCATTTTATTTTAAGATTCGCTGAAAAGGAGTCAGAGCTTTAACTCAAAAGATCGCCACAACAAACAACACTGTAAGTTATAAGAACATTAAACACTCTGTAACTCGCACAGTGCTCCTGACTCAGAACGTTTCCATCTTTTCTTTTCAGATACTGAGAACGATAGTGATAATGAAGGACGTCCGATTCGTCCAAATTATCGACAAGATGAAGCATATGGTGAGTTTTAAAATATTAACAATGTCCACATTTTCGTGTGCCCAATGTCGTGAGAGTCAAGCTAGAGCCACCACAAAAGAGAAAATTACTAGCCTCTAATCATCCTAATTTATGACCTGGTTTTTCTTGATTATAACACTTTATTTTTAGAATCGCAGAAAACTGGACGGAGGATAATTCTAATAGATGATTATCCCGGAAATGCACATGGTGAGGTTCAATTTGAAAACAATGTTACCTACTTAAATAATAAATTTAGACGACAGCAGTTTGCGACAAGTAGCAATTTTAGTTTTGTTGAAGCACTTTATACGTAACATATAAATGAAGTGATTCATAGTTTTTTTTTTCATATTCTATAGCAACCTATAACTTTGTTTTTAGCTTCACAGAACTCAAGACGGAGATTAATTTCAAATGATCAACAAGACGATGCATACGGTGAGGAAAACAAAATCAACTGGAACATGTCGCGATTCAAATGATAATCATTTATTATTTGAATGGCGACATTCTTTGAGTTTTGCTTTGTTTTTAACTTTAAGGCCAAAAAGGAATGATGATATTACTTTAGTTTACTACAAATGGCAATACTAGTTTTCATGAACAACAACAACTTACTTTCTAGACGTTGTTTGTGTTGATGACAGAGTAAAGCTACATAAAAACAACTCAGGGAATAGAAACATGAAGCAAACGAACTTCTTTTGTATTTTCTGAAACTCGCACACTTTTCCTGATCAATAACATTATTTTCTTTTCAGATACTGAGCTTGATAGAGGGTTAAAGCATTTTATTCCCAATGATCATCAAGACAAAATATATAACGGTGAGTTTATTATATTTTATATATTAATCATTTATTTTGCTCTGATTCAATCAGTAATTGATTACTGTATACCAGTCTGGGGTGGAGCATGCAAAACGAAACTTATACTTGTTGAACGTGCACAAAGATCATTGCTTAAAGTAATGCTAAGAAAACCCTTTCAATATCCTACAGCTAATCTTTACAAAGAATGCTATGTCTTAACAGTAAGACAAGTATTTCTTCTGCGCACAACTCTTCGAAAACTTAAAGACCTTAAGTATGACCCAACGACTACGTATTCTGCTCGCAGAAGGAACAGGGTATGCGAATCGGTTTCACACCGCTCTGCCTTCTTTAGACGACAATCATGTTTCCTAGCACCCTATATTTATAATAAAATTAATTCATTGCTTAACATTTTTCCAAAGAACTTCCATGAAGCCAATAGTTCAATTAGAAATTATTTATTGAATCTAAGCTATGACGACACAGAATCCTTCTTAATTATCTTGAAGTAGCATTTATCTCACACACACACACACACACACACACAACGCTTACGCACTCACACACCATCACATATACACTCACGGTTATATTATTATTTCATAATAAGCCTTTTATTTTGTTTTCCTTCTACCTGTATTTTGGTTCAAATCGCGGGTGAGTGTCCTGAAGACCTGAAATACAGGATTGCCCTAGTTTAGGCTCCAGTCCACCCCTATTTTCAAAAAAAAAAAAACTGTAATACTTTGTGGTGGAAAATAAACAAAAATTTCTATAAAACTAGCTTCTGCCAGCGGCTTCGCCTGCCTGATAGAAAAGTCTATATCACTCAGTGATAAAGTAGCATTCTATTGATGACAGAATTTTTAATATCGTTCCAAACAAAAATCCAAAAATCTCTCCTCTTTATTGATATGAATACAAATATGATTTTCTCGTTAAATCCCGCACTTTTGAGAGATATTGCCATATTAAAAAATTCTCACCTTCCTAAGATCGTTCAATTGAGATACATTTCAAATCTGTTGGTCGATATAAAAGTAGGGGGACCTTTTGATGCATCTTCCTTTTTACTAGATAATTCAGCAAACGTTTTTCTGCTATAAAAAAATATCAAGGAAAAAATGGAATATTGTCAGAATCAATTTATTATAAGACCTTCACATACCCAAAAAAGGTTATGATAAATCGTTCAAGCCGTTTCGGAGGAATTCGATAACAAACAGTGTGACACGAGATTTTTATTTGTAACATATTATAAATTAGAAGCGGGACAAGGCCTGGTTATGAACATTTTTAACCAGGTTTTCGTGAGGTAATTATAAACTATAGATGTTTGGAACATGATACTAAATATTGATCACCATTATTATGCTCTGAGCATCTTTTCATTTATCTCCCAGTTTTATTGACTACTACGTATTATTTTTTAGATTTTCTGAAAAAGAAGCAAAGAACTAACAATGAATATCGCGCCAAAGCCTACGGTGAGTTGTACAAGCTGAAGTAACGCAAAATTACAACTAAAACCCGCTTAATGATAAAATCACGAGTGTACAGTACGGCCGACGTATCTTGGCGAACCCGAACTTTGCGCAGAAGGCTGCACACGAACGTCTTTTAGGAACAAAATGGAGGCATGAGGCGACGTGCGCGGGGCGGAGGTCTAGGCTAGAGATTGACTCTATGTAAACACAATCGACCCTTTATTCAATCAAATATCGCAATCGATTTTTATCGATTTGGAATTTATAAATTTTTGTTTCTATGAGATATTGAACGAAAATACGAACATAGTTAATGTTGTCGTTAGTAAACGAGATTTCGACTTTAATAAAAAAACCAATAAAATTTTATTTTATTGGTTGAAAGACATGATTTAGTTAAATATCATTAACGGTTTATTACACACGGTTACGTTCACATTCTCAGAAACTCATCTGTACTTTTCAGATTCTGATAATGAGAGCGAGAGGCATCAGATTGATCCGAGTGACCGCCGAGGAAGAGAATATGGCAAGTTGTTTTAATAAATTATTGATCTCTCTTTAAACTCGTCTATACTAGAGAATCAATGATTCGAAGTTACTCGGATCGCTTGTGACTATAAGAGCTCATACACACGAGCGGCAAGTTGCCAACGGCAGAGGTAGCTGCAGTCGTCGACTATAAGTCGACACTTAATACATGCAATGGCTGCCACTAATCTTCAAAGTTGAAATGTCGACAGCCGCCGTCGATCCGTTAACAGCTTCTGCCAACGTGTCGATGGCTGCCGCCGCCCCGTATCGACGGCTGCAGTTATCTCGACAGATGAAGTAATTTATCACCTTACCAAATTCATGAAACAGAAATATTTTTTCAGAAGTGCCGAAACATATTAGGACATACGTTCGTAATGAACGCCAGGACAAAGCATATTGTGAGTAGTTACAATACATACCTAATATTGATAATTTGTTAGGGATTTTATTTAAATCTTATTGAAATTATGTATTTATTTATTAAAATTATAACCACTAATAAGAAACACTATACAAAGGCGGACTTGATGGCTTAGGCATTTTCTACCAGTCGACCTTACACCTACCTCACACTTCGTCTTACTTTACATTAATTTTATTGTTGTAATTCATTCATTCATAGATTCTTTAATTTTCAATTTTGTAGTTGTCATTTCTTCCGGTCGGTCCAATCAAAACCGTTTCGTGCCTCAGAAAGCACACTGTGGTGTTTCAGGATGACTTTTTAAACAACACCACGTATTTAAAGGTTAAGCTGTTGGTCTCTTCTGTCATTTGTAATTACATCTTTGACAGTCATTACTGGTAATCCCGAAAGTCTAACAATTAGCCTAGGTTTCCAAGGATGTACCCCGCTACTATGTTGTGGAGCTCAGCTAGGTAGTCATTTCATGTAAAATACTGGTATTTAGTTGTATCTAGTTAGATTGCAAATCGACCTCAATATATTTGGGCAAAGGGTAGGGGAGAATGCTACTCGTATATGATTAACGCAATCTTATCTACTATTCGCTATTATATGAATAGCGTATGACTCAGGAAATGTTACTCTTCAGCTTCAGGTCAGAAGACAGAGCTGCCATCGGCGTGCCTATACGACGGGCGCTGGCACAGCAACGGCGCCACGGTAAACACGAAGGAGGACTGCCTGAGCTGCGTGTGCTCGGCCGGCGCGCTGTCGTGCCGCCGCCGCGCATGTGCGCCGCTGCCCGATCCCCTGCCGCCGCGCTGCCACGTGCGCCACCGCCGCTCCGTCTGCTGCCCCGAGCTGCATTGTCCAGGTCAATACCCTTGTGATGCCATCTGTATACCACAAAAAAAAAACAACACAAATAAAAATTCACACTTTCTGACTGTTGTTTTTGGGTTGAAAATATATTCTTCTCTGCTTCATATGCGTAGTGCATATTTTACTTGTACCAGATGTCACCCTGAATTACGAGCGGCTTTCACTATAAAAATTGTCGTATTTTTATTAAAAAAATATGGAGATCTTATAGAAAATGTTTTACTCAGATGGTGTGCGGCTCATGGAGCACGACGCATCAGCCAGATCCGAGAGTGGGGACATGTCCGCTGATTCGGACGCCCTGTCAGTGACGCCGATCAAGGCCAAAAACGGTAGGTTGCTTTCTTGATGAGCTCTATAAGAGATGGTCCGTATTTTACCATTATTTAAAAAAAAATATGATTAATGTCTTCTGTGCCTAGCCTTTATTTAATTAAAAACGAACATATGGTAGTAGGCCGTACGTAAGATCCAGAAGGGTCGAAGTGCTCTGGCCTAGGCCAGCCCCACAACAAGATAAGGCCGTACGTCAGTGGCTACAAAACTAGTACACGCTAGCAACCTCAATGTCACAGTCAGCAGTCAAAATGTGATCATTGACGTTTACCCGATGTACAGCCACTCTCAACAGATAGTGTATACTTGTGCGTCGGTGGCGTCACTGACTGATGAGACTGGAGTGTTCCCAGCGTGCGTGGAGGGCGGCAGCGTGTTCGCGGCGGGCTCGGCGCTGGCGGCGCGGCTGGCGTGCGAGCAGTGCTTCTGCCTGGGCGGCGCGCGCCACTGCGTGCGGCCCGCCTGCCTGGCGCCGCCGCCGCACTGCGCGCCGCGCCCCGCGCCCGGCGCCTGCTGCCCCGCGCGCTACTACTGCCACGCGCCCACCGGACCCGCCGAGCAGCATCGGAACAAATACGGTGAGTAGGACAGATATCAATAGTAGCCTAGTAGCCAGATAGATCTAAAGGGAACCCATTGTTTTTGAGTTATAATCAGCCTATTATGTCCTGCTGAGCGAAGGCTTTCTTCTCCCTTTTCCACGACGTCTGTTCTCGGTCATTGCGGGTCAGTCCCTGCGGTCAATCAAAAAAATCAAAAATTGTTTATTAATCTCCACAAATGACACTTCAAACATCCAATATGTTATTTAGCAGAAAAAGCATAAAAACTTATGTATCTGAATTTGTAATTTGTGGGAGATCTGGAGTCTAAACTAAGCCTAAGCCTGTATCTTAGAACTCCAGGCCAATGCTTTGTGCATTAGAGCATATGGACGTGTGTATTAGTAAGTGGAGGTGTGTAGAATATATATAATATACATATATATTTACATAAATATGACAATATTTTAATTTTAATATATATTTATAAAGTTAATATATTATGTGCTTGAATGTTTGTATACTTATATGTGTATAAATTTATGTGTAGTTATAAATATTGGAAGAATTATTTTCCGATTCTTTAATACAATTGTAATGTGAATATTTGTACGCCGTTGACGGCAAGACATAGTGTTCATTTATATTGACATCAGATCTGTATGTTCTACAAATAAAAATATCTGAAACTGAAACTGAATCTGAAGAAATTATTTTAACACGTCAAGGAATTTTTCAGTTTCCGAATAGCTTAAGGTAAGCAACCACTTTGTAACCTTGATTTTGCATTATTTTTTGCAACAATTGGCTATAGAAATTATTTTATTTATTTTGTTATATAGCATGCTTCCTCGGAAACGGATTAGTCTCTGCGCAAAAACAGTATTTACAGCAGTAAGAGCGGTAAGAGTCAAGCTCATCTTTTCACCTTCGCCTTGGTCTTCCGCGATGTCACTTTACGTTTAATGGGACTCTGCTTATACAATGGGTTTCTACGGCAGTCGTTGCTCAATAAGGAATTCCTGTGACAGCGGAGGTGAGGGACGAGGTCGGCGTCTCGCACCAGCGCATTTCCCAGTAATCATAAAGTTTGACTTGTACTGTGACTGCAACTGGGTTGTTTGTTTGATGCCCGTAGACTGCCTAGTCTCCGGCACCTGGGTTTCGGAGGGCTCGCCGGTGGAGTCGCGCGGCAACTGCTCGGCGTGCTTCTGCCTGCGCGGCGAGGTGCGCTGCCAGGCGCTGGGCTGCGCGCCCGCGTTGGCCGGCTGCCGCCCGCTGCTGGCGCCCGGCGCCTGCTGCGCGCACCAGTACGTGTGCGACCACGACGACAACCACACGCCGTACATGCAGACAGGTATAACCAACACACATAAACACCCTTTCCTCATTATTATTTCAGCCGAAAGCAGGGCATAGACCCACAAGTGATGTTAAATCGACCGATCTCGAGCATCACGCATCCAGCAGACAAACCTTTTGTTTTATTCTCAAGTAACAATCCTCATAGCTTATTTAACAATTGACTTACAAGCTAACTGCCTGTTTGTGACAATTAAAACTACTGCAAGGCCACAAGTTCAGCCAAAACCTTGCTTGCGGAAGTGACTCACCGTACAGTATAAACTTGCTTGCCAGAGTGTTCCCACTGCTAACACTAACGCTGTCTACCTGTGAGAGGCTGTATAAACGGTGAAACTGCTATCAACCTCTAACACCTACCGATAAAAATCAATGATTGTACAGGAAACTTCAAAAGCTAAAATGCTCACTAAGTCACTTGTACTCTTCATAAAATATAGGACTGCGGTTGGACAATTTCGATGCTGTATTATTTTTATGCTCATACTTCTGTTTCTGCTCAGTCGCAAGAGGCAAAGACCTCGTCCTCTCATTTAATGATGAGGAAGATGTACGAGCACAAACCAAAGACGTCGTGAAAAAAGAAGCGCCGGTTTGGAGACCGAGGTAGAAGAATTGGAATCATGCGTTTGTAGATATCACCGAGTAAGACCAGGATAGTGGTGACGTTACTGTAGATACATCACGTATAGCACTACATACATGACTAGTGGCACTGAGCACAGTTATTTCATATTAAATCAACACGTAAAATGAATAATTTGAAATATTCAAACACAATGTGTAGATGGAAACAATGTTTGTATATATTTTTATAATTTGCAGGGACTCAGTCGCACATGATCGCGGGCGCGGCGATCTCGGGCGCGGCTACTCGCCACGACGAGAGGACGCTTCATACATCAAAGTCCGGCAAGCTCGAGAGTACGACGACGAAGATCCTCACCAGCCTCTACACATTAAAACACACGTCATTCGCATCCGCCACTAAGAACCACTTCATCACCACCACCAAGGTCAAAAGGAAAACTAACGAACCGCCTGTTAACTCTAGCACAAAACCAGAACAAAATACTAACACTACGTCTACTAATATTACAACTACTCAGAAGCCGATGAGCGCCGCCAAACTGATAGCCATGCCTGAGTACTCTCCGTCGTTCGAATCTGAAGATTCACAGGACAAAACTGCAGAGCAACCTGAAGGAACTGTCAAAATTATGATCAACGGAACTATCAACTGCACAGCTGAACTGTCGTCAACATCCTTGCCGCTAAGCATCGTGAATGACACCGACAAGCAGGCGGAAGTGATGCCGAGAGTTCCAATCGTGAACGTGGAAGCGCAGACGTACTCTCCCAATGACATCATCACGGATAGGAATGTTAACGGAGGTTTTGATGAGGATGATACCTTCACTATCAATGTGACCAGCTCTCTGATGACTAATACCAGCCACTCGACCTCGAGACCGGTGGCGACCGGGCCCAAGATACCGATACCAGTGGATCTTGCGGAAGCGCTCAACAGCTCCAAGAAGAAGAAGGGAGAATATGATTATGACTACACTAAGCCGACATTACCGCCGTCGTTGCCGAACTTAAAGTAAGTATCAGTGAACACTTATTGTTTAATGTTTGTATTGTGCTTACTCTTTCAATAATGGATTGGATGGATTTCGCCATAATGTTGAAAATGATCTTTTCAAAATATCACAGAAGTCAAGCTAAGCTAATCTTTGTCAAATTGATTTTAACATAATTATTTCTTCTGTTTTCAGGATCATTCCATTCGTAGCTGCTGACGCAGTGGTCGACGATGAGCCAACAAAGGAGACACTGAATTACCCCATCCTGGAGAGAGAAGACAAGTTCCCGGTGTACTACCCCAGCACCGACACCAAGGACACCAAGTTCCCAGTCAGACGAGAAGATACTTACCAACCTACCCAGTACCCAGTGTTTGTGCTGGGTAATGTGGAGCCGTCATACCCTCCCATCAGTCATGAAGTGGATGTGCCTAGGGAGAGGTATCCTGAGCTCATTGACCCGGGAATGCATGAGTACACGGTGTCAGCTTCGCTAGGCAGCCAGGGCTCTGACGTGAAGACCGTCACGCAGGTTCCTCCGACCAGCACGACGTACGCGGTGGAGACGCCTGCTGTCAACCTGTTCTCTCCGCCAGTGGAAACTGAAGGTAATGGCAATATGAATGGTTCACCGTGACACCTCAACACCTGTATTTTAGTTCGGACATTAAACATACCTAGTTGAGGTTAGTGATCTTTAAACTAATTGTGGACAATGTAAATTAACTGTTGTAATGTTAAATGTAACCACACTGCGGCGCGTGTTTGATCACCGGCCGCTCCTTTGCACGCAGTGGGAACTTTATGCTTATGTAAAACATAACTTGCAACTAATGAAATCTGTATGAATTAAGAATTATAGTCGTAATCAGCTTTATAATCGAGTGCTACCTTTTGAAGTATTTATCTTATGTAATCGTCGTTCCAGGCGGTTTCCTGCCGAAGGGCTCGGGCGTCATCGACGAGTACTTCGGCGTGTACCCGAGCACGCCGCCGGGCCCCGCCGTGCCGCACCTCACCACCTCCATGCAACTCGATGTCATCAAAGATGTAGAGGGTGAGCTTGTGGCACAGGGAATTTTTAAGGGGTCAGATGAAAGCATGATATGCGGCTAATCTAGTCTCGCTTACTACAGAATCTACATGGAGTTTTAATTGTAGAAAAAGTGTGAGTACAGCAATGCTGTATATGCTCTCTCTCTCTATTCATGAGCGATGGCGACGCCCCTGAAACTGTCGAACCAATGTTAAATACAGCTATGGAGTGACCTTCTCTGCCGGAGTCTGTGTTTCCTGCTACAACCTGGGGCAACTCTTTAAGTCAAATGTGAGTAGGTCACTTCTAGGCAAGCTTGCTCCAACATCGGCCACATCATCGCTTACCATCAGGTGAGATAATGGTCAAGCTTGAGACTGTCTCTTGGTGTGTTCCTTATAACTCTAATCATCTAAGCTGATCGTTAAGACGTCACACACAAATTAATTGTCATGTAGTCATCAGTCATCATATTACTGCTGTTGCTGGACTTAATAAATCAAAATCTATAAGTCGAAGGGCGTGTAATTTTAGTTGAAACGTATGTGTTTGTTGCAGGCGAGTGCTTAGTAGAAGGGCAGCGCGTACCGGGCGGGCAGAGCATCGTGCTGGGCTGCCAGCTGTGCACGTGCAGCTGGGTGCAGCTGAGCTGCACGCGCCGGGCCTGCGCCCCCGCGCGCGCGCCCTGCCGCCGCCTGCCCGCCACCAACAACTCCGCCGACCCCTGCTGCGGGGACCTCGACTGCACGCCAGGTGAGCTCAGGTTGAGACTCAAAGTAGCGGTAGGAATAGTAGGGTTGTAGACTAAGAGGAGGGGTACTTCGTGGTAGTGCTGCATAAATCTTGACGGTTACAATATTTACTCTTACCTTGTTGATGCACTTTTCAAAGCCAGCAGCTAATTTGAATACACTATCCAAGTGTCGGTACATATCACTACAGCACTACTTACACAAGTTGCTACGGTCGGCGTCGAGTATCAATCGGAAGTCAGTATGTATAGGTACTTTAGCAGATAGACGATATTAGACCAAACTTCATACATCTTAATCTTCTGTATTTCTTTTCAGAAATAAATTCTACGTCCGTCAAACCATCTGCTACTCTCGCTACTACAGCTGCTGATACAAACACAACAGTGAAGAAAGAAAATGAAGAAAATATAACGAATGACGAAGTTTCACATACAACATCTACACCTTTTATCCCTATAACTAATAAGACAGAACCAGCTGACACCAAAGTAATTAATGCTGAGCAAGCGACAGTGAGCGACCACACCACTCCATCACAAGATAATGCTGAGCCAGTTTCACAAACCACTACAACCCCTGCTCTTACCACAACTTCTGCGAAACCAACTCCAAAAGCAACGATCACCACTACGACATCTACTCCGGTCAATCAGGTTGAGGATACTTCTTCTGAAGATGAAGAAGATGAAGATGATGACGGTGGATTTTCGTTCGGCAGCGTACTGAAACTCCTTCTCAGTGACAGTTATGAAACAACCACCGCTCCCAGTAAGAAGCTACCCACCAGAGATTCCACCAGATCGCCTCCCACGGCACCGTTAGGCCGCTACCCCTCCACCGGCGAACCCCCAACCAGAGCACCCCCCGCCAGCGAACCTTACACCAGAACGCCCTACACAGCACCGCTAGCACACTTCCCCTCTACTAGTGCACCCCCCACTAGAGCCCCGCCCAGAACGCCTTACACAGCACCGCCAGCCCGCTTCCCCTCCACCACCGCATCCCCCATCAGCAGACCTGAAGAAGAAACAGTATTCAAGCCTCTCCCGCCACGGCAACCGTACATCAACCCTCTAAACACAGTCAACAGGATAGACCATCTGGTGCTCGGAGAGGCCACCGCCATAAAACGAACGACTCATCGACCTATCACGAACAAGACCACCAAGCGACCGACACCACTCGTGTACGAGCGTCCGACGTCGCAGACGTATGAGCAACCGCAGACCGATGCCACTACAGAGAGACGACCTGATACACAGGAGGATTCTGCTCCTTTTACGCCGGTGGTGACCGGAGGACCCCGGCCTCCTAGCCTTGGAAGTCTACCTGGCGTAGGCTCAGGTCTCCTGAAGCTAGCAGGATGTAACATCTACGGAAGGATGTACAGGGTCGGCAGGATCATCACAGAGTTGTCCACGCCTTGCACGGAGTGCTGGTGCACGGAGCTGGGCGTGCAGTGCAAGCCGTTGAACTGCTGAGGGTTAGAGAAGATGCATTTAGTGTACAGCGTGTGTATGTGCGGTTGGTTATATAGCTCTAAGAATATGAACTCACTACTGGACGTGTTCGGACCTCGCAGTCCTCGTTCAAGCCATTCCATATGCCAGTAAAAAGCAAATAGTATAGTGTGGGCCTGTCCAGCCGTCAAATGCAATGTTTGTGATTGGGAAGTAATGCTGACGTAAAAATAAATTATGAAAAACATTAAAGGAAATGAGTGTTTGGTGTCAGTGTTCAGTAGTGATTGTTTGTATTCAGCAGCTTTAGTTAAAATATTTATTTATATGACATGGCCGGCAATGATCTCATACGACATAGACTATCATAGACTTGAACATTTCATACACGGAGTAATAAAGTAGAGGAGTGCCTGTGAGTTATAGCAGAGCAAACTGTATCACGGCATTATTGCTAAAGGTACAACTAAATTGGAGCCTGACTCGATGACATCGATCCAGTGAGCTTTTTGGCTTTGAATCGTCGTCGATCGACTGCAGTGTAGTGACACCGTGGCACACAGTGGAACACTTTGCTCGCTCTGGTTTGTTGGCACTCCATTTCTGTCTCCTCCGTATGACTTACCTTGGGCGTTACATCTCGAAGCGCGTCACAAACCGTAGTGCCTTCACAACGTTACATGATAGCTTCGATGTATTTTAGATTCGTACTGTAGATTTATATAACAGTTAAATTATAATTAATATCTAGTGTTAATTAAGCTAATAAATCTAATCAAACGTAATTGAGTTTGCTTTTATATTCCTTATTTTATAATATTTTATAAAACCATGTCAAATTTTTGCATGTTAACCGGCGGACGTAGTAGTTGGGTACCTTTTTTTAAGGTGGGAAACCATCCAATGACTTCTCCTGCTCAGTCTGACACGCCCTCTCGCAGCAACTAGCGAGAGGGCGTGTCAGACTTTTACTGACTAAAACCGCATCTGTATCCTTCAGTTGCGTTCTAAGGTCACGGGTTTCGTTTTCACTCACGCACTCCTCAAAGAGATGGTTTGCTGCCATCTCTTTTAGGAGTGCGTGGAACACTACACGCTGTCGACGATTTGGGCTCTGTCCAGTTGATTACCGGACGGCCGGACGGCGAGCTACCCATTTCTCGTCGTCCGCACGCCCGCGTCTACCGTAGCTGGTAGTTGGGGTAGGGCTGTGCTGCGGCTGGGGCGTGAGAATGTATGTTCCCTCACGCGTGTGGCCATATCCTTCGCTAGAATTACTGCTTCGCAGAAGGAAGTCTCCCTCGCTCCGGACGAAAGCCTGAAAGTAGTTACCTAAGGTACTAAATGAAACGACAAAATATGCAAGTTGAAATTTATAGATCACAAGAATAACATAAGCGATACAAGCATACACTGGACGATACTATAGTTAACAACAACGTTGTACCATGTTCCATTGATATGATTATGTCATTTTTTGTATACTCTGATAATTGGCACGATCAATTTATAGGCTGTTGAACTCACAGTTGAAGAGTTCACCATTATAAAAACAAATATGTAGGTATAATGATGACTGGTGCTGACTTTCAAGCTTATTATCATTCGCCACTTTATCATCTGAAACTACGTGGTAACAGTAGCAACCGAGATAAGCCACAATGTCAGGTCCAGGGACTTTATATTTTATATAATAATTATCTCTTCATCTCCCATACATCCTATGGGTACTGTTCATGTCATCAATAAACTTGCTGGCGTATCTACGCAGTAGTGTACTACGTGAGCTCGACAAATGGATAGTGCGATAAATGCTTGTGCGACCAAATAGTACTGCGACTCACCATAGTTCGAATGCACGCTTGCAGGATACACTGAAGCTCGACATTACTCTAGAGCGATATGAAGATTTAACATGTTTTAGGGCACCAAGACACGGACAGATTAGGTTAGAAGGCTATTTCTTTTTGATTTTTTCGTTTTTGTTTTTTTTTATAACTACCTAGAAGTACCTAGGTGCCTTGCAGAAGGAGGCGTCAGAGGGCCAACCGCCTCGATGCCTAAAACGCTGAAACCCCGCTTGCAATATTTAAGGCTGGCGGGACTCCGAGGTCATGGGCTCTCAGAGTGGGGACTCTGTCCGCCCACCAAGTGACTTCAGGAAATACGGTGGCACAGTGATCACGTGCCACCGTGCACAACAAGGCTAAGGGGAGACTTCTCACAGTCTCCTCAGGGATGTGCCCTAACAGGCGTTGTACAGAGGGGGTTCCGGGGTGGTCTTTTAAGAGGTCACGGGGCCCTCTTCCATGTGCGAATGGTGATCACCGGGGTTTTAGTGAGGTAAAAATCCCACACTCCCTGGTCTTTTCCCCAAATGTCCAGGCGCCTTTTGAAGGTTTCCCCCCGAAAACAAAAAAAAAGGTGCCCTGCAGAGTAGAGCTCCGTTAAACTATCTTGGCAGTTAGGGTAGTGTCAAACTATATATTGCACCAACGTACACTATCGATTTACTGTCGCACAATCCGTTGTCACACCAGCGTGATGTCGCGCTTCAGTGTGTCGCACAAGCGTTAATCACACATCTATTTGTCGAGCTCTTGTAGCACTCTTACTATAGTAGTGTGTTTAGCAGACTTCTTCAATTATAGCGTAATGATGTGCAATGACAAATCAACAACTGATTTGATTGTGAGCTTATTCTTAGTCTATCCAACACCAGATGCAACAATTATGTATTAGAAGTTATTGTTATGACCTTATGATAAGTCGGTGAATGCGTTTTCTTAGATGTAAGTAGGTATATTTGAGAAGAAAAATTAGATTTATACGATAGAAAATAATAAAAACAAAAATTTCGTTCAGTCATGTATTATAACTTAAGTCAGTATATTGACTAGAATACAATAATCTCTTTGGTTGCAGTCGTTTTAACATGGTTGATTTTATCTATTGTAACATTATGTATCTTCTACTTATTTATTTTTGGAGATGGGCTGTTTATATTCACACATTGAGAAAACATGTTAATGAAGTGCTTGAAATACCTCAGTTTTAATTTTTTATTTTTGTGACCTGAGACTTTCGTTTATCAATGTTGTTACAGTTTACAGATAAAACAAGTTCATAGCATGCCATTATGCTGTAGATAACTTGGACCACAACTTGATATGACGACAGTTCCTTGCTTAATTATCTTATTTAATGCCAATTAACGATGCGCTAATGAGGAACGTTAGCACAAACAAAATTCGCGATAATAGTCACCAAATGTTTTAACAAAACAGTTTCGGAATCAAAAAATGTGAAATTGTAGGTATTTTAAAATTACCATTATGCTTACGAAAGAGTTTTATAGTTATTTAATTACAATTGCACTTGCTTGCTGCTAACATTAGAATATATTATAGATCCGTTGCATAAGTACAAAGCTTACAAAATATCACTAGCCGTTCATCCAACGTTTTGATGCAAAACAATCGAAAGTGATTTCACAGAAATCAGTAACATTAATAACTCCGCCATCACCACAACAATACATCTAAATATAACAATCGTAAAGATTAGGCGGTGGTGAGCACTACATGAGGCTGTTCTGAATTTTATGATAGTAACCAAACATTTCCTAATGTTTGCACGACTACAAAAGTAGTTAGGCGGAGTCACAATTTAGAATTTACAACTTATTTTTACATTTTCCTTAAAACATTAATTCCAGAGACCATATCTGTACATAACGCTTACTCCTAGAACGTGAAAAAGATCCAAATATCATGTTATTCAGCCATGTCGGTACACAGCTGACTGTCTTCGTACTATATAGAGTACAAAGGTGTAAATTCCCATCAAAAGCTATTCTAAGCCACGAATAGCGGACGGATGAGTACAAATTGCACTTTTCATTGAGACGCAAAGTTTCGCGGCCCAGGGTTCAGGTCTGGTCGGCGTCGGTGTACCAGCCGTAGTACGCGGTGGAGACCAACACGCCGGCTACTAGTAGGGCTCCTGAGATCACGCGACATGCTATCACGTATGCCTTTTTGTTATTTTCACCTGTAACCAAGGAGAATGTCCATAAGTATAACACAAAAACATAAATATAATATATCAAAAAGCTTGCGATGGGCAACAAAAATATTGACACTAACAATATCTAAAAGCCAGAACGTACCTGTGAACACAATGAAGGCGAGAGGCAGGCCGACCGCGGCTCCGAGGATGTGCGCCGACCAGGCCGCGGCGGGAGCGTCCCAGGGCGACGAGCGCACCAGAGACCAGCACAGCTCCGACGTGCCCAGCACCAGCACGCTCAGCGGACGGAACCACCACAGGGGGATGTGGCCGAACCTAGGATGGAAAATATTAGCTAGATTTCGAATATTCTTTAGGAGGAATTGTTGAATTTACAGTTTTACACATATCGTGGGTATATGAAAATATAATGTGCTGATTTAAAAAATATTGTTAGATCTAAAGACTACACCACATATAGTATCATGTTCCTATTCAAATAAATTAGGAAAAGAAACTCACCTAAGGCACACATTAGCGATATGCGCAGTGAGCAGCGCATACACAGCTGCCGACGCACCAACCACATGCACTCGAGGCTGCAGCGCTCCTGCGCCGAGCGCGCCAGCTGCCACTCCACCTGCCCACAGCACTATCACCCGCCACGGACCCTGCTCGCGCTCCAGAGGCCAGCCCACCTGGGAAACAAAGGACAGGTTAAAACACGGAACCATTAGAAATAGGTACTTGGAAACTAAATGCTTTGATTAAAACAGCATCATCCATTAAATTGCAAAGACTCTACAAGTGGTTGACCCTACTACTGATACATAAATATTCAGGATGATATGCAATAGGAAACTTATGCTGATTCTGGAGTCACCTACGCTTTAGTACAAAAGAACGACCGGACCACTACCAATCAGACAGCATTAGACAGAGGGTAAAAGACAAAATACTTACAGCTAGAGCAACAAGCGCGTTGAGAGCTAAGTGTGCATGGCTAGCGTGCACGCAGCCGTAGGTGAACAGCCGCCAGGGTTCGCGCCACCATGCTTTTGGAGACCACTCCAGGGTCGCACGGAAGTCGTCAGTCAGCGATATGTGGATGACTTCCTAGAAGCAACAGAATTCTAACGTTAACATCAGGACTTTCGGGTTCAGGAGATACGACTTAGAATTTGAAAGAGATAAAAGAAGCTGATTAAGATAAAATATGAACATGATAAACTAGGTACTACTGTATACTTACAAGTAAAATTATCATAGAGACTATAAAGTACGGCGGTTTCAATAAAGCTATGAGCTTGTCTTTTCTTTTCTCGAACTTGGACTTCACGAATCCTTTCGGTGTCTTTGTAATTTGAGGGTATTTGTTGTGCACTCCTAACGTGAGGCCTGCCTGCAGGCGCGACTTGTGCTTAGCTGGGAGCTCGCTGGTGGGGAGTAGGCGCCTGTTCTCTCCAGGGCTGTTGGTGTTGTCTCCAGGTCTCTCCTCCTCGTTCTCGGTCCAGGCGCTGGCCGGCGGCTGGCCGTTCGGCAAGATTCTCCTGCCATGATGCACAGGCACTTGCTCCACGTTCAGTCGCACGGTCTCGCAGTCCTCGGCATCTGGCGCCATGGTCAGCACTGGTCATGTTCAGCGTCAGCACGTCATGACCGCTGCGCTCCGCGTCGTACCGCTCCGCGTCGTCTGTGTCGGACAAATGTAATCAGTCAGTAACGCGCTCCTGAATTTATACTAAACGAGGAGGAAAACATATTTCAGTTAACTAATTAGGAATTCCATTTTAAAGGGAAGTCGATTAACTGAGTTTGGATGAGACACGCATCGATGGTATTAATTGATCTGTTGACAAATGGTACCAATCTAGACCATAGATTAAGCAGTCCATTATTTTATCAGATGAAATTAAAAAATGTGATAAAAATTATATCAAACATATTTTTCAAATTTATATACCTATATTAAATTAGTAGCCGTGTTTGGGCTTATTAAAATTGTCATGCACTTTGGCCATAAGGTACTATCAAACTGATTTGATGATGAAGGTGGAAGGTAGACACGGGGACTTCATAATATAACAATGTATCCTAGCAGTGTTTGGGTTAATTGGAATTGTCATGAGAAATAGGTAGGTACTTTGGCTTTAAGTGTATCGAAACTAAAAAGAGTAATAAAAAAATTTTTACAAAAAAAAAAAATTACCGACTTCTCTTAAAAAAATACATCGAGGTAAAACCGACAGATAAAATAACCAAACCACGTTTATTTACAGTGTACAAATGACAAATTTAGGAGGAACATTAATATTTAGTCGCGTCATCTGTGGTACAAAACTTACGTCACAATAATATATGATAACATTTATTTACGTCAGTTCTACGTTATATTTAATTGGGCCGTAGCTAGGCAGAACAGATTTCATCAAGCCATTGACTCTATCGTTCAATGGTTGATATTATATCTTTATTTAGAAAAATCTTCTGAACGTGTGTTTGCCACCTAACTCCTCCTAATGGCTTAACCGATTTGGATGAAATTTTGTGTGTATATAACGCATATTATCTGTTTTTTATCATCAAGCTGAATATGGTGAAACTGTACCTGTGCATCTTTGTAAACCCATATTATGCAAATAAATGATTGATTGAATGAATGATTGATATTTACTTTTTTTTCTAACGACAAACCCGCTGTCGTATGGATAGGACGAGTATGTCGGGACCGCTAGTTTATTATATCATAAGAAATTAAAAAAAATATGTGAAAGAGCAGTATACTTCAAAGTACTTTGTTAAGCTCTCAGAATAATGTACCTCAGTAATATCAATATGCCATAAAAGACTTTAAGTCTATCATTTCTACAAGCAATTATCGACGCGTCGCCAATTAAAGGCAAATTAACAAGTGTTGGCGGATGAACAATCCGCCAACACTTGTTCATTCAATTGACTACAGTAGCTAACTTGAAGGTGACACTTTATTATATGATTTTTTTTTTATTGATCGGTGCAGAAACTGGGCTTTAGTCAGTTATAAGACCATGGGACCGCCCATGGGGAACCTGAACAGGACAAATAAATAATAAATTGATAGAATAGACTAATAAAAGATAATATTTATATAATATCACACACATAATTTTATTGCACACAGGTTTTCCCGTTACAATTATAACAATTATTAATCCTGATTTTTATAAGTTTACCATTATCACAATAAACTGAACCGGAAAACGCAACCTTATGCAATTGTGTGGCTCGTGCGCCGCCGCCGTGCTCTCGTGTGCGAGTAGTTACGTTAGGTACAACATGTTTGTTTATACCTAGTTACTGCATGATTATAACATAAATAACATCAGACTGATACATGCTCGAAGGGATAAGCGGAGCCCTTCAAGTCAAACAGTCATATTTTGCGAATGCACCCCAAGCAGTCACATCTCGGCATACCACCGACGCAGCCTATTATCTCTTCATGTGATGCCTGAAAGCACAAGAGTACAATATCTACCTACTTACGGAGGTATGTAGGTATTCTTGTGCTTTCTTAGCTTGAGTTCAGGATTATAGAATCATAATATGAGTATTATGATACCATAATCCTCAAATTGACTCCCAACGGTTGTATAGGAGTTAATCCGCTTGTTGATAGTCCAACAAAATAAACCCAATTTTTGACAAAATCAGTTAGATGATAATGGCGGTAAATGTACTGCATCGTAGTTTTATAAGATTATCTTGAAAGAATGACTTTTATTACCTTATCCTTTACTCCTTCTTGGATCGTCCAACTTAAAATAACCATCTGGTATTGGTAGGTAAACTATTTTTAAGTTCTCACGATCATTTATATTACTAAATCCCACTGACATCAACAAGAACATATAGGTACAATATATAATGATAAAATTTTTCAAAAACTAATATATATCTGGGACCCGACGATAACGTAGTTATCACTGAAACCACAATTATTTAAGGAAAATCTACCAGTTGTATGCGGCGGCCGAGCGTCTGAAATAGTTCCTGACGTGTGGACCATATGATTGACGTACGTGACACATTATTTGTCAATTATTATTTGTTCTGTGACAGGTAAATAAATTGGAATGGGATCCGAAAAGGATGTATAGCGAAAATTAAACAACACATTTATGAAGTGTAAAATCAACGACTTGGTTGATTGAATAAATATTGTTTGGAGAAAGATCATCATTAATTCTAATCCAATTAATTATACGCAGATAGAACCACAGAAAACAAGACTAAGATGGGTTTTGTAGCTCCCATGACTTGGCAACGCACCGACATATCTAATGATCATACCAATTGTATCATTGCTACCATGAACTTAGATAGATTTGGTTTGTATGTAACGGTCTCACATTGTGTTGTTCCGATGAAATATTAAATGTCAAATCCTTTTACTTGCTTGCGAGTCGGCAAACTATGGAAGCTTCGTACTTTGATGGATGGGTGTGCTTCTAACCTACTATACTTAAGCTCACAGGGTGAAATATAAAAACTGGACGTGAATAGTCAAATCCTAAACCATGAGGAAAACTTGAGAAATGAAGAAATACTCAAACTGTCTCGGTTTAGATGAAACATAAAATTGCATCGTCTAAAATTTTGAAAAAGTAATATTTCTAATCAAGAATCGACCCCGTGGATTAAAAGTAAACGCACACTGTATTATTACAGCAAGAGCAACCCACAGTACATAAGCATAACTAATGTCAAATTGTTAATATAGTCCTGGTCGCGGTGCTCCACAGCTACCTAAGTACCTAAGTGACACTTCACGGCTACCTATGGTTTGCGGTTTATGTATAGGTGTGTATTGAAATGTATCGTTATACTGTTTATAATTAAAATTTAACACCAGCCAGACTGTAAATAATGAGTACCTATCAAAAGTGAAATAGGTTAAGCATTAAATATGCAGAATTGTTCATTTATTCAAAATAGACTCTACTTTGAACAATGACTGCCACTCAAAATAACAATACAAGGTGAGCTAAATAATATATATGTAGTTACGAAATTAACTAAACGTACTTAATGCTTCATTTTCAAACCTCTATTCACTAGCAATTCTTCACCTAGCTGATAGTCCCTGAGGAAAATTTTTCTGATTGAAATAAAAGAGCTATTTAGTTCTACTCAATCTTTCAATGTTAATTTTCACCTCATAAAGTTTAACTAAGTATAGATTGTGTGCCACAGCTGGCTCATAAACAATAGTGTTACTATCATGTAATAGCAATTTATTATAATAGTAACGGTAGTATTGGCAGGCCAGCCCGATGGCTCGCGGCGGGCGAGGCGCACGCACTCGCCAAATTCTGCCGCGAATAACAAATAGCGACATATTGTTGTAGGCAGGCTAATTTACTAGCGAATACATTTAGCATGTGGTTTGGTTCGATTAGAAATTTTATATTTATTGTTTTGACGTTATTATTAGTCCGTATTTGTTTCAATAATAGTCGCCTGCGCGACTAATGAGAACGACTTTCTAGATATAGCTACCTAATTGTTGGATATTTCAGCATAAGCCTTGTAATGTTCCCTTTGCTAGAGATCAGCTCTCATTGCTATGAGAGAAAATCCACCGTGTCCGTGCTGCGCGACTTGCTGCATGTCAGTATTTGAATGTTTTGAAAGCATTTGTGGCTGGAACCCGTTACATACTCGGTAAGTCGGGGCCGCAACCAAAAATATACACCCATATGCAAACACCTACCTACTTAGGTATCTTTAGAGTCTACTTTGTTTGCCTTTTCGGAAAGAAAAAATGTACATCGCCATATCTGTCTGTACATCTGAAAGACGTCGTTCTTCAGCGTAGGTACTTACCTCACACGTCCGTTCAACTCCATTCACGAGTCTCGTTAACGAAGGACGAAACAATGTCGATCATTTGCAAACATTTGTTTTGGATGGTTGTTCATTAATAATAACCGACACTTAACACTTAACTACTAACATCTGACTGCCTTGATAGCTGCGTCTAGCAAAAACAAAGTATTATCCTTTAAAGACTTGAAATGGTCATACATTTATTCGTACAATTTTGATTTTGTAATGTTCGTTTTCGCTTGCCTGTTAGATAAACCTTGTACTACAGAGTCTATAGAGCCATCTTTATACGCTCAAATAATACGAGAGACAAGGCGTCTGCACCTTGGACAGGTGATAGGTCCCAAAAAGGGTAATAAAAAAAATTCTACCTGATTTTATCTTAAAATAAATAGAATGCGTGCACCACCTGTTCTGTTACGAGCAGCTTTAGCTCTGAATACTATTACTTCCTGAGCCCATTGCTTCACCACAATATGGTTAAACGGTGTCATTAGTTTGGAACAATACCTTCAGCAGGACGGGTGACAGGATATTTAACTAATGATGGCTTTGTACCCTCCATCAATATTCATCGCGAGTGCCACGAACTTGCCCGTAAATGTCTACCGGCTGGCTAGCATGATCGGGAAATACGATAAATGGGCACCTGTGCATACTTCACACTACTAGTGGCATTGTGCTCTAGGAGCTTTCAAGTGTCTACGATAGACTATTTTTCTACACCACGATCTGCGCGCTATGACGGAGTCATTTTAATCATTCAAGATAACAACTTGCTGCGATAAAATTTGAATGGTTACTATTATCCCTATAGTTACAGCTAGTCATTATTTATAATACGTAACTTGAGATAAGGATACTACGGAAAAATGAAGTCTTAATTCTTAAAACTATTTGACAGATATTGAATCAACGTTTTCTGAAAGTGTACTTTCGACATGTGTGTCGTGTGTATTGCTCTACACCAATAGTTCCTAAAGTTGACTGGGCCACGACATACCTAACAAGAAGTACCAAACTCGGGACTCTTCTTTTTCGTGAAAGAAAAAGGGGCAAATCTAGAAATATGCATAAAGGACTGCAAAACAAAAAAAAAAATGCTACGAACCATAGTTATATTTATATAACAGGAATGCTTTTTTAATAAGGAGGATGTATTTGTTTTTTTTTTTTTGGTGATTACGTATATGGTACCTTAGTTACTTACTACCTTATTCAAAATTCTAATCATTTATTGTGGATCATATATGTTGTTTTAGTTACAGGTTCTGCTATGTCCCGCCAATGAGCCATACAAAATTCTTATTATTAATTTGGTATATAGTTGATAAATAAAATAATTAAATCAAATTGTCATGGAACACATTAAAAATTTGCAAAATATTTAGGCCAAATTATAAATTAGTCATATTACAATATATTATAAATTAATAAATATATATATTAGTTTATAAAACCATAACATAGTGCTTCAGTTGCTTTGCTTTTGGTTTGTATTAATAAAGCGGCTGATTCAGTGTCTTGTTATTTAAAAATTTTTTTATCGAGTCTAGTTTTTCTTTTGTCGAGTTTTATTGACATTTACTTATCAATAATTCGAGTATTTTTTTTAAGATATTCATCTCGCTCATATTTCTGAATATTATCATCAACTTCAATTTCAGTTCAACGACACTTTTAATCGCAACGAGACTAAGTACCTATGGAAACCAGACTCCGATATATAGATCTCAATGACACGTATTAAAACTATGCGCAATTTGTTTAGTTATAAAATTAATGATTGCCGAAAGTCCCACCACGCCGCCGCCGTCGAGACCTGCAGGAAATTGGGATTTACTGCTCTACACTGTTTGATTTTGTGGTTTTGTTCTGTTTGTGTAACTCAACAATTGACAATTGTATCAGAATTAGAATTAATAAATAATTTACGTCATCATAGTAAAGTGGAGTAGACATGTGGGTAATTGGGGCAAACAATAGGGAAAACATAGACCTACTGATAACAGTAATAAATAAAATAGGTCAAGTTCAACAATAATGTGATTGACTGAAATCATTTCTGAGTCCTAATTTTTGCATCCCGTTTTAAGGCACGTTGTACCTCTAGTGCCTACTTAGGTATGTACACAAAACGTTTCCGGCTGTCCGTCCGTCTGTCTCACGTCACATCGTTTTCATATTTCAATAGTATCTGCGAGGTGATCTCGCTGATTGTCACGGCCGAGCGAGCTGCTGTCACCAAGTTAGGGTATGCAGTGACAGATGAGGGACCTGATAATGTTGAGAAGTTATGGAATGCTCATGGTTGCTATGATCGCTTATGGCAGATGATGGAATATTGACAAGTTTGTGACGGACACTTTTATGGTGATGCAGTTGATTGCATATGAATACACATAATTATACATTACCTAGGTACAGTCAGGGATCAAAAGTGCAGTTGCACTCTACCAATGTTAAAATTTCTTTGTTGTAGAAGTTCAATAGTCCACAACTAGTTTATTCAATACTTTATATCCTATGCTACCAATTAAATCAGTCATGAACCATTGACCCTCTTCTACAAAGGAATTTTAGACATTTTAACATTGTTAAGGTGGAACTGCACTTTTGACCCCTGACTGTACGTGGTAAAGATATGTATCTGTTGTTATTATTATATTTTTTCTACTTAACTATAGTAGAAATGTGTGTTAAAACACGTCTGTTAATCTTTTATTAGTTTAAAATAAAAGACTAGTCCGAAATTAAGATGCGTAAAAAGTAAGTATTAAAAAAACTCTGCTTTTAGTGTAAGTAAATACATAATTGTAACTGTAGTTGTTTATAATCACCAACAAGTATTTAATTATGAACAAAAACTCACCGATAGAAAATGTGCATCAAATAACGCCGACAGTGCACTAACAAAAACAGCTGATCTATCTTAACAACACGCACACTTACGAACTAATCACTATCAAATACAATATTATAATGCTGAACAAACAGAGTGCCTGCGCGTCAGCACGACCACAGACACTGCACTTATTGGCACAATTGAACGAAAATATCCCTAAACTGATGACTCAAAATTTAGTGCCTATTACACGGACGAGCTCGAAAGCTGAGTGGAGAATGAGTAGGCACCTGCGCGTGCGCCGACCTGCAGGCCCGAAACACGCACACACACAAACATTTTTTGTGTACAGACAGCTTGTGCATCTGTATGAAAATTGATAAGATTCGGGCAGACTTGCACTGACTGCAGATTAATTTGTATTTTTGGAACGAATCTGTTTTATATCCGAATGAAACAAAAGCTTTGAAATAAATCTCACATGAAATGATAAGCATGTTTTTTACATTTGTATAATATTAAGTTTCTTATTTAGCGTTGATTTGATGATAAAAAGTTGTCTCTATAATTAACACGACATATATCTTGATGCTAATCGCAAATAGTACAGATTACACATTAATGAAGACTGAATATAGGCAACGAAAATAAAATAAAAAATCATTGAGGCCACTCTATATTGTGTTATTAGATATACTACCTATCATTTTAACAGCTATGTGTAAAAGTCTTTTTAATATATCAATCTTGCATTGGATAATAAAACAAAATATAAATGGTCCCCTCCCTTACGTGATGCTCATAACATAGTTTACATACATAGTTAAATATATATTTTTTTCCAACACGTGGTCCAAAAATCATTTCTATCTCTCACATTCAGAATCCTCACTAACATTGTGAGGATCTCGCTTCCACATCACGTGTGCAGGACTGGTTCAAGTTCAAGTGCTCAAGCTGTGCCCACACTCGGACAGGTGCGGATCTCAGCACGCTGCAAAAAACGCCCCGCGCACCATCTGCTCCCGGCATTCCTGAATACGATTACGTGAGGCACGCTCCCAATTATAAGCTTGCTGGATTGAAAGGTTTTTTTTTTAAAATAATTTTGTAGCTTTTATAATCGTAGTTAATTTATTCTGTATCTTTATGTTCTGACTCGAGTTTGAGGTGACTACATTTGTATTTCAAATCAATTCGAACAGAAAAAGAGATAGAAACCTTCCTTACTGGAACAACACGCCTTCAAAACGTATTACCGGAGTAAACATTCATTTATTGCACTTCGTCGTAATTCCTTCTCAAAACGGTGGGACTTCATCGACAGACACTTCACTTAGGTTTTAGCGAGCCCATGGGAGAAGGAAATGGCGGGACAGGCCATCCATGAAAGCATCTGAAATCATAAGCACCACACCACCATTACAGCCCGCAATCTCTCACAAAGGAGACCTAGGCCCTGCGGTTAGAACGTTAGCGTAACCAGACTCATAATATTCCCACAGCTGGGACTCAGGCCTCCTCTCTAGAAGAGGGAATGGACCGTAATCCACCACCCTAGTGCAGATGGGAAGATATTATAGATTGTCTACGTTAAATGACGCAAAGAAAAGCAGCGATATATATGCTGCCCATTCATTTGTTTTTCTCTTCCACAAGTTCATTAATGAATTGAATCATAATTGAATTTTTATTACACATTGCATTATTCAATGGATAATTTCTCGAGCGTCACTCGCGAGTCATCGAACTGTCCTGTGGTTAACCTGACCTACGGGTACTAAGATGATGACATGCACGTGATGCACTTTACGCTCAGAGGATTATCTGCACCTATGAGTACGTAGTAAGATGACACTACTGTTGATAGAAAACAATGAGTGGTTTTTCAGGCTTTAAATGATACTATGGGACTTATTTATGTGAGCTTTAGTTGTCTCATAATAAATAATATTTTTTTTATTTATTTAATTCAGGAACTTGGGTCCTGGACCTTTGGAAGGGGCAAAGCTAACTATCAGAGGCCCCTTAGACACTAAATGGACGTGGTAGGTATCAACCGACGCTTATCCATATACGCGCTTGAATAGTTCACACAAGGACAACACTCAGTTGGTGGGAAATTATTGCGATTTATGGAAAACAAAGATCAAGGTTTTGGAAATCTTAAGTCGACTGGTTACCAAGAATTATGGGGTAAAATAATTAATATAGGTCCATCGATGAAAAAGGCAAGGGGTGACTTGCACACTTAATAAATGGGCCCCCAGAAACGGTTGCTAACACGAAGCAACAATATCGCAACATAGCCTGAAGTGCTTGAGGATTGGAGAAGTAAAGGCTATCAGGACAATCGCGGAAGTACGGTCAAATTGCCTTGTTGCATTAAGTCCGCCTATGTACCACTACTGTACATGAAGTTTAAATAAATAAAATCCCTACCAGCACCTTACTCGATTAAACAGTCTAAAAAAGAATTTTATTATTATATTGGTGTAGTCATAAACTACAAGACTAACAAATTATGTTTGTTAAAAACACAAATCGTAATCTCTTTTACGACATGAGCACAGAGATCAATTTTTCGTCGAAAGTTGAATTGCAAACTAGTTATGAATACAGAAACCTAATTTAGTTAATTATCGTCTTTATTGTGTTGGTTACTGTTCATGCATTGTTCTAGTCAGGTAGGCACGCAGTTCTCCTACCTGACCAGATAAGTATTTTGATTTTAAAGTTGAAAAGGAATTGTATTGTTGGCAGTACCCATTGTATTAGCGCTAAGCTGCGATAACAGCCGCTTCCTATTGTTTTATGGAACAACTTCACTTCGAAGTAATCCTGCGAATTTTAACTTAATGCATACAAATTGTTTCAAAGTTAAAATATCCTTTATGGCGGTTGTCTATTGAGAGCATTTGCAAAGAAATCAGTATACCTACCTATAGCTAGAAATAAACCACATGTACATAATACTATAAATGTGCTATATAATTAAGTCTATAAAAAAAGAGAAACTGACTGACTGACACATCGAGGCACAGCCAGACTGAGATATTTATAGACTTGACGTTATCACTGTACCGAAACCAACCTCTTTTTCGCCCTAAATATCATTAGGGCATATCCCTCATGATATTTCGGGCCTGATAATATTTAAAAACCAAAAGTGCACAGCAACAAGTGCTCTACATTCTCAAAAATAAACATGACTGTCGACTTATCGTAGTTACGTAGTAACCTCGTTGTAGCAGGTAAGCCTCACCGATTTCCCAGTAACCCACAAAAGTTTTACTAGGAAACACGAGATATGTATATGTAACCTCTACAATTATTACTACAGAACTTCTTAGTAATACAATACATTTAAATTAATATGTGTTAAAATATTTAATGCTACATAATAAATCGAATAAGGAAAACTGGGGTTACGGGAATTTACACCACAGATGGTACTTTAGTATCTACAATATTATCGCAAATATTGCGTCTTCGCGTTCACTATAATAATGCTTTCAGGGCGTTGATGGGGTGGCCTCCCTTTGTAGCGCTTCAGGGATATTTGCGGGAATGCGCATTGATTGCATCTATGCATTTATGATGAGAGCAGTGGTGGCCGAGGGGTAATGGCTCCGACTTACGGAGTTGTAGGTCGCGGGTTCAAACTCAGCCAGGTGCATTACTTTGTGTAATTTATTTCATCACCACTGCTCTCAAAACGATGAAGGAAATCAACGTGAGGAAACCGGCATATCTTGGAACCAAAAATTCGAAGACATGTGACATCCACCAACCCGCACTGGGCTCCAGTATTTCATCTGGTATACTGAAACAATAATTATATAATTGTGTATTGTTGTTGTTTTTGTTATCATTGTGTCACTGACAATATGTAGTTATATAAGTTTATATACAGCGAGTCTCGTAGGTACTTGAAACAAAAAAATCATTACTGTTATAATCCTTCAATTTCGTACTAAACAAGGATTTGTTTACACAATACATAACTTAGGCTTTAATGCGCATGCAAAATTCTGAATACTGGGAAATTGGCTGTGAAGTTGCATTAGGTTGCATTTTGGAGAGTGTGCGCGAGAATTGCATGACTTGATTCCGCCATCTCATTTCTACCATCTGACAACTCGACGTACGGCGAGTATCCACTCTTACGTTGTTGAAACCGCTACGGTCCAGATTAAGCGTGTCGCCTCGTCATTTATGCCGCGTACTTACAACATCGAAGGACTGGAACAATTTGCTTGCTGTGGTCTTCCTATCCGATTATAATCTGGGTGTCGCTTTCAAAAATTGCATCACTGCTTACCATCAGGTGAGATCGCAGTCAAGCACTAGTTTATATCAAATTAAAGAAAAAAACGATGTTCGTCCAACAATTTAGATGACACGATTAAGGGCAATAACACACAAACGATTCTAGTTAAATGATTAACACAATAAACTGCGTTAGAACTGCGAACTCCAACGTAGATACACGGAGTTAAGGAATATCGGACGAGTAATTGCGAAACAGATTAAAAGTTAATAATTAATTTGACTCGGAAACCGGGAAACTTAGTGTGGGAACTGTGGGATGCCCCTCCGACAGATTGATAGACACTATGTTGGAAAAGGGGGAGGGGGATTGCAAATAGTAATTAGTTATCTTGTGATTGATCACGTTTTGTACTAGAGTGCTTTATGGTCGAGCAGGAGTAGGTGGGGTAACGGTGTGGCTCTATAGTAGACTTAACGAGTACGTAAACTTCTACGAGTACAAGTCTTGGTGTCTCACACCGTGTTCAGGACCGGCGGCGGCGTGTCCTGGAGGACGTGATGTTGTCAGACCACAGATACATCCGACTCGATGTCTCCGTCCTGACCTTGAGTGGCCCAGTTCTACCGGTCCAGTCGGGGCCGGTAGAACTCGGCTGGGTAGAACTGAGAACGGTCCGCTAGATCATTCGAAAGAATGAACTGGGAACCGGTTCTGTCCATTATATAAATGGACAGATCGTCATCTACCTGGGTTGAGAAGGATGGGGTTAGCGAGAGATGTCGTGTGATATTCGCCGTCTCTCACTCTGGGCCAAATTACCACACGGTATAAAAAAACTGAGCAAGTGCAAAATAAAAGGACAAGTCAAATCAATGACAGACAGACAGACGGACATCAAAGTGATCCTATAAGGATTCCGTTTTTTCCTTTTGAGGTACGGAACCCTAAAAAAGAGTGCCTACCTATGCGGTACTTTGATTTATGAAACTGTGTACTGAAATCGCTCAAAGTCGTAGACTAGTAACTGTCACTAAAGAGTCTTTGTGTTCCAGGGCGAGCATACCAAGTGAGTATAAGTATTGTTATCTGCTGATATGAAGATAGCAATCTACAACCAGCTTGGCTAGCGTGAAGTTAATGCCAATACTTCAAATTAACTGTAAGCTGTATCAACTGAACGGAAGGCCAATTAGCGAACGTTTTAATCAACTAAACGGAAATTAATTGCATAATTTATCCTCCACTGTGATTGAGTACGTGCTTTAGCTTGCATAATAACGTATCACAATGCTAGGTATTATCTAAGCGCTAGCTCGTGGTCAGCAGACTGCCCGCCGCGAACTATCCTGTGTGCAGGCTATGAACAAATTACTCACGAACTAGGTATATAGCTAGGCAACCACATTAATGTTCCTCAAGCTAAAAATAGCACTCTATATAAAGACACAATTAACACATAATATTCTATAGTTGTAACTAAGACATGCCTCGTCCGTAGCGTTTCCTGTGCAATTGATGTACTATTTTAATTATATGTTGTTAATTTTAGCTCAACCTTATTTCCCTGGAATTTCCTCTAGGTCGAAGTACCTACCTACAATACGAATGATTATCTAGTTTTATTTTTAATTAATTCTTCGTATTGTTCTGGTGCTACCGACAACTAATATGGGAACGTGTAGGTAGGTATATAGAACTATCAATTAACACACGGTCAATTTATAAGTTGAAAATGATATTACCAATTGCTAAGGGCGGGGCGTAACCTATATTACCACTAAATTCATTCGTGAAAAATGGGAACAATTCGTGCCTTCACGCAGACTGCTAATGCTAGTTATGTTTCGAGAATTGTTTGGGTGAAGTTTGGTTGAACTACCGTTTGGGAATGTTTCTGTAATCCACGGAAATATTTTTTTAGTAGCGGGCTATTTTAATACAGTGCCAGTTAGCAACTCGTTACTCTGAATGAATGCATAGTCGGTAACTACACCTTTTGGCACACATCAAACATTCTACTCCACTTAGGAACTGTAATAAAAATATATTTACAGCATCTTTTTAATATTTTTCCAGCGCAAGTGATGACAGATGACGATGTTATAATATAATAATAGAAATTGAAGTTCGCAAATATAAACGCAAGTGAAGAATAACTCGTAGACGGCAAGGTCGCGGTAGCATCGTAACCAGCGCATGTTATACATATAGCTAATTTCGGGTGTTCTCATAAAAATGCTAAACGATACAAATATTACATGGTCGAATGTTTACAATACATTGTAGAGTCATCATTAAGTGCAGACTTTTTGCAGCTGATATTCAGAATAACCTCCTAGTGCATGTGTAAGCTTCGTACATTGATATAGCTACCTAGGTACTACAGATTTATATTAATAGGTCGGATCATGAAGGTTTTTATTATTGAGTTTTTTTTTTTCGGTGTGAAAATCATCCAATGACATCCCCCGCTCTTGGGCGGGGCAGGAGATAATGTCAGTCTTTTACTGAATAAAAACCCACTCCTGTTCCTTCGTTGCCTATCGTACCGGGCCGAGTCTTCCTTTCAGAATCAGACCCTTGGCCCCAGTAGGCTTCGACCCTGCTGGGCCCCTACGGTTGCTGACATCTCTTTGAGGCGCGCGTGGAACACTACGCGCCGTCGACGACTTGGACTCGGTCCGGACGGTTACCGGATGGTTGTTGTTATTAATGGGTAGCTCGCCGTCCGTAAGCCCGCGCCTACAGTGGCCGGAAATCGGGATCGGCTGGGGCGCGGGGACATTGCCTCACGCGTGCACGTCCGGCCTCCTCCTTTGGATTACTGCTTCGCAGAAGCAGGCGGCCGCCTGCCACTCCTCCTCGCTCCGGATGCCCCCACGAGGACACGGCGATGCTCTCCCCAGGCGGGGCACACCTCTACCGTATGCTCCACCGTGTCTTTGGGCGGTCCACACAATGGTCGAAACCCGGCCGGGAGTTTCTTCCGCACGAATCCGGTACAGGAACCTCCCGAACTTACCATGTCCGGTGAGGACCTGCGTCATGCGGAAGGTAAGAACGCCGTATTGCCATTCCAGCCACTCCTCAAAGAGGAGACTTACTGCCATTTATTTTTGAGATGGGAAACCATCTAATGATTTCTCTCTTTGGGGTGGACCGAAAGACCAGACTTTTACTGAGTAAAACCAAAACTGTATTCAGTTTTTCAAAAATTCCCCGTGGAGAAGGGAAGTCGTAGGTAGTCTCACCGAAACCTTAACTTTGGAACTTTGTTAAGTAAGCGATCCGTGAACGTACCATAGAAAAACTGTAAGATAGAAAATCACAAAAAAATCTTAAGAAATTCATCAACATTACTGACGGCCTTGACTCGCCCTCTTCTCCGTATAGCCTTCCTCCATTTAATGCTTTGAAATTTTTAAATTACAGATCCGAATTAGGTACACATCATTAATACTTCAGGGTCAGCAGATATTTTTATTGAAAGTAACCATTTACGATCCCCGCGCACTCTATGTAACCACCGCACCGTCTGTACCTAATGTTTATCTTGCGCCGTAACAGCTGATGATCACGCTGTGGTTACCGCCAGCGAGCGGGCCACATGGCCGCGTGGCCCTGGTGTGCCACTCGATAGTCGTTATTTATTGGATGCATTACGGCATATCAGTCGACAGCTGTTCCGCTGTTTTTCAGTCGAAATATTATGTGTTGAGAGATAATTTGGTGGGTGTGTTTCTTACCGGCTGAGCGGAAAAATGTGTTTAGTGAAACAGGTGCGTTTTTCCGCTCAGATTCGTTAAAGCGTGTAATTATTGGGTATTGACAGGTTACCCTTTCAATATCCTCGTACACTGTAGACTCAACTGATTAACTGAAAAAAACTTTACATTCCAAAAGAGAAACATACAGATAATCACTTTAATATTATGTAGGCTAAAGGTTGTAAGCGTGTATGTTTGTTACTTCTTCACGCTCAAAATGCTAAACGGTGTTCGATGAAATTAAGTACACGATTAAACCACGTGCTGGAATAGTAAATCTATAGAATACTCTTTGTCTTGGCAGTATGTTCCGTTGGGAACATTTTCTACTTTCACGTGTGCGAAGGCAGTCGTAGCTAGTATAAAATAATTGCAAAATAACTTTTTCTCTTGCTGAAAAAGATAACAAGATCCGCTTTATGAGATGAACCCGCGCTACGTGACCAAATGTCATACAATTGCTCGTATAAACTACGTCGGTTTAGTTTCCGGCATTAGCGTAAAATCCAGTAACGAAATATTTTATTTTAGTTACTATGTATATTAAATTGGGTTTTCTTTTTAAAAAACCCCTTTGGGTATTTTAGCTAAAAGTTTTTTACATTTGTTGGAAAACCCAACCGATACATTATTATTTGGACTCACACGAACTTCGTATTGTAGTTATTTGGCCGAAACATTAATGTTGAGGATCCAACAGCGAACTATACGTGTGTACCAGTGTTGGTATTCCAGATGTCGTTAACAAATAAACACACACATAGACACGCGACCCCGATGTGGCACATATTCTGCTATCTTAATCACATCGACTCATAACCGAGGTGCGATCGTAAGCGACTCCACTAATTAATGACATTTTTACGAGAATGGCTCCTTTGCGCCGACAGCTGGCCACGTGTCACGTGTGGGACAACCGCCCTTGTTGCAAGGAGATAAGGCATCGACAAACCTAGCCACCCGCTGGCACGGGGTGGTGAACTGTAATACGTAATGTGCTACTTACTAGTTATGAACAATCGCCTGTTATTGCTGCTTGATGACAGGGGTGCTCCACGAGGATCATATTTACTTACTCAACTTTATCAGATTGACTTGCTGGCAGAATAGTGATGAGCACCTAAACTGACAGATGCCTAAACTAAGGTGTCGAAGTGTATACTGTTGGTGGAAAGTCATTTGACAACCTTTAAAATTTAAATGGCCGTCCGACTATTCCTCAGATTGTGTACCTACATAGATACATAAAACAGTATTTGTTCAGTGTGTTCCTATTATACATAAATACGTTCAAATACCTTCTAATGATGCAATTACTAAGTATGTGATTGATTTTGTTTGTTGTGAACTCGAACTTCGAAGGCAAGATAGGCGTAGTGCTTGAGCGATTGACCGCTGCGCTACGTGTCACTGGTTTGATTCCTGCTCGGGACAGATATCTGTATGACCTATAGTTGTTTCGGTCGAGATATCTTATGTTTGTGAGTTTATATGTTTGTAAACACACCTACGATACAAGAGTAATTTTTAATATGGGGCGATGGAAAATAACAACTGTTAGGTAACACTTCTTGGAACTACCTGACTATAGGTATGGTTTTATCAAATCTAGTAAGTACTGAACTTTTGTGATATCCCTGAACCTAACCCAATAACAAACAACTACCAGTCGCTCTACAACATGCATATGTAATTTATTAAGCGCCAAATATCCGATTCATTTCTCATTCAGTTTCCAAACTTCAGACACATGGTTCTAAAAATAATCACACGAATCTAGAGCATTCAGATCAACTAGCAAGTAGACTAGAATTTGCAGATCTATATTCTAGGTCAACAGTGCATTTTATGACATGTGCGCTCATCTAGATTTACGCAATAGGTGTCACACGATCGGCTGACTGATATTTATTTAAATAAAGTATAGCCACATCACATACGCTTCACAATAACAAAATGATCTTAGAACAAAATGACTTATGCACATGCTAATTACGGCGATAATAAACGGCTGATAATGAATGATGTGATAAAATATTTATTATTATATTCAAGTTGCTGCATTCCAAATAAGTATATGTAACACAATGCTCATCATATAGGTGGTAGCCTAAGTGAATGGTATTCATTTAGCAAAGGTAGAGCAGTGTAGTGTCAGAATTGAGATGGAGTCTGGAGGCTCGGCCTGGGACACCTTCTTATTTAAAGGGGATAGGGCGACAGCGCCAACACAAGTACACAAGTACTGCAAGTAAACCTAATTGGAGCTTCTATTTTATTTATGCCAGTAATGCCACAGAGGAAATATAACATAATGTGTGATTCTAGGCACTACTGGTCAATGGACACAGTTTGAGACAGTCTAAATGATAAATGATATTCATTTTGAAAACAGGTTTAAAAAAAAATTACACATCATTTGTTTTCGGCAGTTTATTCTAGAGATAAGGCCATGTACGTTTCAATGACATAAGAGAGATTCTGTTTCTCTTTATTTGCTATGAACACTGTGGTCCTCCACGATAAGATTCCGGTCATAACCCAGCCCTACCACAGGCGGATTTATCTTGATAATTCACTAGAAAAAAAACTCCATAAAGTAGATGGTGATTCCCGCAACAGTCTGTTTACATTTCGTTATGAAGCAATTCCGCAGAGTTGTGTCCACTGGTCAAACAAGGGTGTCTTGGTGACCTGCCCGCGCGTCACCCGCGACTGTTTGCTTCGCCCTCGAGGCACGAGGTGACCGCACCGTGTGCCGTCACTTCGACGTGGGACTAAAGGCGTGGCTGTTGACACGGGGTTAGTGGAATACAGACACCGAGTAAGTGGGTTGAAGGAGCGTGGGAATAAAGGAGAAATTAACATCATTAGTTATTTATTTATTGTGCAAACCTACTACATTATTTTCTTTTTAACCCAAAGGTTGACTGGTAGAGAATGCCTTGTTGCATTAAGTCTGCCTATGTACCACTACTGTACATGAAGTTTAAATAAATAAATAAACATCCAAGATAGGTCCAAAAGCAGAAACAGAAAAGCTTGTATCTTGATTGCTTGACAGGATGTTCTTTTTATTATTTTGTGAAGAGTTAGCTCTTCATTTTAACCTCGCCTGATGGAAAGCAATTAGATAAGGATTACGATGCAATGAGTAAGCCCAGAAGATGCCTGTCTTCACTAGTTCTACTGGTTCTAACAACATACTACTTGCTCGAATCTAGATAATCGGCGTACTTTAATTTGGAAATAAATATCTCGATCCAGTTTAAAAATGTAGTCTCTGAACTAGAACGCACTAAAATATACGTACTAATGAGACCTACTTCCACTGTATAGTCATTAATAAACGCTTCTACAGATTAAGTTATCATTAGAAAATATGCAAATACGTCTTTAATCTAATGACTTAATTTCTGGGTAAAGCAAACGAATACAGTTGCCATCATAGTGCCTAGTCTCTACGGACGTAGTGACCCTCCGTGTATTCAGTTTCAGTGCAGACACAAGAACCATTAAAGATGATACTATTGATAAGCAAGTGATATTACCAGTAGCCATCGTCAGTAGAGTTGATAAAGTGGTATGAGTACCCAACTGACGACAACAGCGAATATTTTTTCAAGAATCTGAGAGTAGAAGAATCATTGCAATTTAAATGACGATTCCAAATTCTGTTACCGCCACGAGGAAACTGTTAGTTTATGTTTGTCAACAAATTACATACAAAACAGGCAGTAATCAAGCATGCTGTTGGTGTTGGTCAATAACCTTAGTTCCACGAAAGCAGCTGCAAAAACTTCCGATAAAAACGTATTTATTTTTCCTGCAGTGTGGAGACCGGAGTCTTATCAATAAACGCCTAATTACCTGCTTGAATTCTAGGTCACGGCATTAGGTGGGGTTTACAGAGGGGTGGGGGCCACAGGGTGGGCCAGCAACACGTGGCCGCTCTTTGTGTTGCTCGGTGGGTCACTAGGGCTCGCGACGCAGATCGGCAAAGGGATCTCCTTATCTAGAACATTGAACTTGATGACAAAGTACGCGTTTACGATAATGATTTAATGTTTGGTTGAAAAAATGTTGTTTATGGCTAAAGGTGACGTTGTACTTAGGGCACAATGTAAGTCACTCACCAATACCAAACAAACATTAGGTTATTCTTTTTTATTATTATTTTCGCAGCCCTTTAAAAGAATTTTGGTCCTATTGAGAGTAATATAGTTCAATCTCATCATACTCTATCGCGAAGTTGATAATGTTATCGACTCGTTGTCGTAAGGATATGATACACTTTTACCGAACTAGTATAAACTCATTTTAGAAACAACCGACGCATCTGTAGATAAAATCAAGAAAGATAAAATTAGTGAGCCTCAAGCTTCATATGTGACACTTTAAAGAGAAAAGATTCTTTGTTTGTGTTTGTGTTTGTTTTGTTTTGTTATACTCTCGTATCGTGAGTGCGTTCACAATCTTGTCAATTCATATACCACAAGACTCCCAGACCCAAAACGACTATCTGTAGACAACTATATAAATATTTTATTCCATATGGGAATCGAACCCGTGTAATGCAGCGCAGCAGTCACTTGCTCAGCCGCTGCGTCAACCGTCAACTTTGTTATTGATACATCATCTTAGTAGTTTTTTTTAACTTAGTTTTATGAGATATGTTCTAAAATGTACAAATTATTAGCATTAGTAACAGAATTAGCAGAAGAGGCTAATTCAATCGATACGATGACACGATCGAGGTTCACTCTACTAGTAAACGTATAATATTGTAAGACTATGATTAGTTAAGTCCTTATAAATATCTGAACGATGTTGGCCGACCATTGCCTGACTGCGCTGTGGAACGACTTTGGTAATTGTATTATATTATTCATTAACGTGGTGGTCAGCCCCGGTAATGGGGACCTTGCCTTCATCGTATTTTTTATACCCGATAGTCGAGCACGCACACACAATATTCCAGTATGTTTTTATAAGTATTGCTTTGTGTAAAGCTGGGTTATTGTATCAGTAAGTATTGAAGATATCGAAACGTTAGGCAAAAAGTTAGGCACTAGTTTGTGACAGTGAGTTCGCCCGCGTGCCTCGGGAACCTTATTGCTCCAGTATACTATCTCCTCGTCTAGATATCCCTCCCAGCATTGAGCCGCCACTCACTCCCGCCGTCACTTCATATGCAATAGTTTTTAGATCAGTTGCAATGGTTTTTAAAACCAGAAAAAAAAGAAACCCTTATGGATTCGTCATGTCTGTTTGTCTGTCCATCCGTATGTCACAGCCACTTTTTTCTGAAACTATAAGATATATACTTTTGAAACTTGGTAAGTGGATGTATTCTGTGAACCGCATTAAGATTTTCACACAAATATATTAGTTTATTATTTTAGTTTTTTTTTAACTAAAACTAGTGCTCGATGACTGCGATCGCACCTGATGGTAAGCAGTGATGCAATCGTTGATGGTGAGGCGCACTAGTTTACTTGTTGTTTTCTTTATTTATTTATTTTAATTTGAGTGAATAGGGTAGCTGGATGGCAGAAGGTGGCAGTTGAGGTATGTTATTCATTATGACGTGAATGCGTGATTTATTAATAATTATGCAAGTAAGAATTGTGATCATTCTTAACCGCTAAGAAGTAACAGGGTTAGTCATTTGATAGTAGTTTCTTCATGGTGGTCTCAAAATAATCTGCTACCGATAACAATACAAGAACAATAAGAAGTCTAAAATAACTAAAGATAATATTATTGTCCTGCGCTCGACCGGCAGCGTGGGCTTGAGGTCAGCTCTCACAACAGCTGATATGCGATATCAGTGTTATCAGCAGCGCGGTAGGTGAGATGATCCCGAGTGCAAAGCGTTCTGTCACTGCCCACGGGATGTGTTACCCGACGGGGACATATTGGAGGCTGCGAGAGTGATGTGACTGGTGACCGATGGCGATTTGAGTTAGATTGATAGGGATGCGCTCCCATCGCTCACGCCTTTGTAATCTCCATCTCAAAATTAAATGACATACGGACAAGTAAATTTTGTTAGAGTCTTTTAATTTAGACATAGGTAAGTCTAGTAATATACGAATAATCTTGAATGGCATATTTTGATAAAATACGCGTTCATGTAAATCACAGAAAGATATCAAAGATATCTTCAGCGACCACTTACCACAATTTTTCGGTGATTTATAAAAAAAAACTAGCCAGTGGCTTTGTCCGCGTGAAAGAAGGTTTCACCATACAAACTTTGACCCCCCGTTTCACCATACAAATTTGACCCCCCGTTTCACCATACAAACTTTGACCCCCCGTTTCACCATACAAACTTTGACCCCCGTTTCACCATACAAACTTTGACCCCCCGTTTCACCATACAAACTTTGACCCCCCATTTTATCCTTAGGGGTGTGAATTTTGGCAAATTCTTGATAAGTCAAAAGGAAACCTTGTGCAAAATTTTACTCTCTTAGTCGCTGTAGTTTCGTCTGTGCGTTGATATCTCAGTCCCCTTTACACATATAGGTCAACTGTAGAGCCTAGTACTTCAGCACTTGTGAGTTCTAGTTGCCGGAAGAGATTGGCGCGCTATATTCTTGTACATCGGTACGTCGCCCTCGGTACGCTACACATTCTCTGGCATTGAGTGTGTCACACAATTAGATCTGCCTCATTTGGTGGCGCTTGGAATTTCAGCGCGTTTCAGCAGTGCGGCGAGCAGAGAAGATGGCGATCATCAAGATAAGTTCGTTATCATAGCTTCTGTATAGCTGTGCGGTGGAACCGAAGCCTTATCTCGTCTTATCGCTACTGATATGCTTTTATTTATCCTAATTCCAAATCTGGTAATTTATTCTACGATTTAATTGCTTTCTTATCTTAAAAAATGAATCTCAGTGCACATTTTATATTTAAAATGAAACAATGACTTTGTGGTTAATAAGTATGTGTTTTTAAATCCCAAATAAAATGTGTATGTACCTATATCATTTTCCGCTATTTAACTGGCCGATAAGATAAACTTCTACTGGTTCATATATATATAACTACTTCATTTATTTTTACAAATACTTTTGTTCCAATATTTTCAGGATAAACAAATATACATGTGTAAAATAAATATATCACCTGTTGTACTTTACTCGCTAGGGGAAAACCGAGCTATATTATACCATTTAATTATATATACTTATATATAATACCTGCTCTATTTATAACAGACAATAAAAATTAAATAAGAATTAAAGTTTACCTGAACGTGCGGTACGCCACGTCCTGTAGTCCAAGAGGCCTGCGGTTTCTCCGCAGAGATCGCACTAAACTTTGAGTGGGAAACTGCACTAAACTAAATCGCGTAACAATCTCGTAACATCGCTAAAGACGCGCGATAAGGCGATAGATAAGTACGTCTCGCCGGCGCGATAACGAACAGCTGACTGGCGAGCCGCGTGCCGCCGCCGCCGCGCCGCGCTGTTGTTGTGATAATAACATGGTGGTTATCACACATGATTATAAGCAAGGGATTGTTTACGATGAAGCCGTAATTATTGTTTTGAGTAAAGCTACATATTTGTAGTAGCTGCGACCAAGTTGTTATGTTACCTAGGTATGATATTTTAAATCTGAATTATTATAATAAGTGCAAACTTTACGTATTTATTTAATTATTTGTTTATTTTATTTTATTATTTTTAAGAAAACTAACAGCTATGTATGTAAAGACAGTTAAGATTTATTTCTCAAAGTAAAAAAGTTCAAAGTTTTATCTCGTGTAATTATTTTATGTTTTTGAAATACAGATGAGATATTTAGGTATCTCATTATCTGCATTTCAACAACATACAAAATGCTACCTATAACCTTGACAAATCTTATAAGAGAGCTCTTAAAATACATACACACACAGTACTTAGTTACATATTTATGTTGAGATTTTTTTCAAAAATATGTATTGTACCTATAAACATCGTGTGAAAGTGAAACCCGGGGCCTGGGACGAATGCAAAGAAGGAACAGGATTAGGTTTTTAGTCAGTAAAAGTCTGTCACTATCTCTCGCTCCTCCCAAAAGCGGGATTTGTCATAAGATGATTTTCCCACCCAATAAAAAAAAACACAAGTCTGCTATCATTTTCATTTATGTGATTACATAACAGTAGGTGGGTTAAATTATCTATGTTAAGACAATACTTTTCGAGATGATTTCATAAAAATAGTCATTGTATTCTATCGAACGTCTAGTTGTACACACGGGTGTACGAATTCTGTATCTGAAGTTTGTTTCCTCGTGGCGACACGCTCTACGTTTATTTAAACTAAATAGTTCGTTCACTCACACTTTTAGGAAGTATCGACGTGTCAAAAGTTAAAGTGATAAATATTATGTAGCAAAAGCCATATACGATTTAGATACCTACGTACCACCTACTATATATATATATACTTACCGTAAATAAAAAATAAATAGACTAATTAAAACCAATGGCGTCAATAATTCCTCCGCATCACTATCGACTAGAGTGTTCTAAAAACTGACAGCATTGCCACGTTGTATGGCAATGCAAATTCTCTGTCCAAGGCAAAAGCCAATTCTTTGAGTGACGCGCAGTGTCAGTATCATATAAGTAGTCATAATTATAAGATATATACAATTTGTAACCACCCGTATCCCATTTTTTTCGGTTGTTGTATATATTATTTAAGTACCTATACAAGGTGTAAGTAAACTAAGTTTTACAAAAGAATCGTGCTTTCCTTCTTGGTTTAATTAATAAATTATGTAAAACGCCCGCGCCATTGGCCTTACTTTACGAGTACGTAGGTCATAAGAGAGTACAAAGCCCTCGTAGCCACAGTCTATGAACGGTAGGCAACTAATATGACAAAAGACCACTAAATCACATGGAAACTCAGCATACTTCCTATCACAAGGTTATTATTGTGCTATGTTTAGTTTAGTCACACAGAAATTATATACCAAAGAACCTATAGATCCAGAAATCTCTCGAAGTAAGCGTGATCCGTCCATCGTCCATGTCTCTTCGTAATTATTCCGATTACTGCACTATGGCCTGTAAGTGCACCAAGTGGACAATCAGAAAGTATTGCCTGCACGTGTAAGACTGTAACCTGGGCGTGGGTTACTCTGGGTTATCACACGGAGATAACTATTCATGGCCGGATTAAAGCGCTTATCTGGTGAACCGGTGGTTGCGACGGCTACATAGGCTTTAACAATGTTGTCGTGTGGTATTTAAACGCACTGGCTTTGAAAGTAAACCTGCATAAATCAGAATCTAACATAGGTAGATATTAACAAAATAATTTACAAATGGTTTTTTTTTATTGATATAAACTAGTGCTTGACTGCGATCCCACCTGATGGTAAGCAGTTATGCAATCATTGATGGTGAGGCGCACTAGTTTTTTCTGTAAAACACGAAGGCGCTTTTTATGTTGCTTTGAAAACAATTATTTTTAGATCCCTCATCCTTCCTAAAAGTAATTGAAGCAAAAAAAAACTTTTTGAATTGTTTATTGTTTATAGGCTCGCGCTGGACCGCTATCAAAAGCTACGACGTGGTCGACGATGGTGTACGCTTGCCTAGAAGTAACCTATTCACGCCTGACAGGTTATATCTATCAGGAAACAGAATCCAGCAGGAAATTCCTCTCCGTAGCTGTACGCACAATGAATTTATTCCCAAAACACTTTGTGCGTATGGGTGTGTGCTTTATTCATTTACTTGAGCCCATAAATCACAACAAACGAATGCTTAATTTGTTTCCGAATCAGTGCGTAAGTAGACAACTTTATTTAATCTTAGAGGAAATTGTACATGTTGTAATAAATCTTGCGCTTTTCCTGTCCGCGGGGACGCGGCTGGGGAGGCCTCACGTGACTGATGCGGTGTCGCTAACAGGAGACAGCGGAGGGATCTTCAAAGAGATACGGACCGGGAGTAGGCAGGGGCCATGGTTGACTGGCTGGGAGCCGCCGTGAATAATGCATGAGCACGTGTATCTTTTTGTACAGCCTCTATGGTTGGTACGGCGTGGGTACAGCACAGTAAAATGAGTTTTTTATTTTGCATCTCACATGAAGTGGTCACCTGGGAATAATACGGAATACGCACTTCGGATGAATGTGGGAACGAAGTGTTTCTTATTTAATCACAGCAATAATAATAAATAGTTCGACCGACCTTCCTTATTAATCGAGTTTTCCTCGGTTGATAACTTTTTATATTTAGTAATTGTGCGTTTGTACTTAAAACCAAATTAATTATTTATTTATTTAATTACTCATTCTCGAATCAAAACAACATTAAATTAACCTCGTTAGACAAACATTGGATAGTAAATTTCAATCAGCAAGCAATATCCTCATTTTGATGATCAATAAGTATGAGTATATTTTCCTGTTTTCTCTTTAGATTTGTGTTAGCTCGAAGTGCAAATTGTTTTGACAACATTAAAGTTAATGGTCAATAAACATCAAACGTAACTGTGATCTAACGAACGAAGACGACAACACAGATTTTGTGAAGTGACATTGTTGTACTATGTAGGGCAAGCTACCAAATAAAGTGTCATTTTCTTACATTTCCTACATTACTGGGTTACCTCAATAAACAGCCTACTGTATTGTGCATGTGATGTTGACAAGGGAAAAGTTTTCTCGTGTTTTGGGCACGCTAGCTTTTAAATCTTATTGTGATTTTATACGTACTAAATTAATTCTGTTTTACTTCAATGTATGTATCTGAGTGTGCGTGCGGCCACAGAATAAGTAATATTACAAGGGACTGCTGACGCCCAGTTGAAGTTATTTTTAAATTAGTCTGATGTAACACGGTCCAGGCTTTGTGATTTCGATCAATATTATTCCGCGAATTTGCCCGTTTTATATAATCCAATTTTAGTGAATAGTTTCCGCTGTATTACATCCTTTAAAAGAATGCGTAGTCACCTAAATGTACATAGGATGTGTTTCCTTTTATAATCGATAACGTCATCATGTTTTGTATTGGGGATTTTATGTTTTTTTTAGCAGTTTGTGCTCATTAGGCGACGTCAGACCACCACAGGCTGATAGTATGCGCATCCCACCAACACAAATGTGACACCAAGTCTGATAAACGTTGTTTTCGTGAATTAAATATGAATCAATTCGAACCGAAGTTTAGAGAATTGATTTAGTAAAAAATCGAGTTCTCTCAGATCGATTCTCCAAAAATCAGATAATCCTACAATGCCATGTGTTTAAATTACAGTTCTTTTGGTACCTACTACAAAATAATGTCGTTACCTGTAAAATATATCCGGAACATTCGTTTCGGAATCTTACATTGTAGGTACGAGTACAATTAACTAGTCGTAATGGCGGGTAGTACTCCACGACGACCTAGGCATGGCGTGCTCGGACAGGGCGCAGCTCTTTACGATAGAGGTTCAGTCACGATCAGACTCAATCATTTACACGTCACATCACGCTGACAGGGCGCGACTATGGCATAATTATGTTTATGTCAACATTGAAGTTTATTGCCAAATAAGAGCTTTATGCCTACTTGTATAACAAACTAAACCAGTCACTGTGGTTTATACAGAAAACAAGTTTTTTTTTTTTTGGTGAACTCAAACAGTAACACATACGGAATTACATAAAAAATACTTAGAAATAGTTTTAAACATGTGATATCAACAACGTTCTCCACATATATTACAAAAAAGTGAGACACTTGGTTTGACAAAAGCTGTATTTTTTTTTTTTAAGTAATGCGTTAAGTTTTTTAAAATTACAATGTGGTTCACAAACAATAGAGCTGGCTTATTAAAGTTAGAGCAAAGTTATTTTGAATTTCCTTTTAGGTTCAGAAAACAGATCTACTTAGAGAAATTTTTATTAAAATTACTATTAAGGCGATGGCGAGGGACACGCAAGCCAGCATTTGTTCGACTGATAGTACAGTGGCAAATACAGGCCGCAGGTTATTGGTATGGATTGGTATACTGAGCTCGTTCCTCGGTAGTGAATCGAATTTCCATAGGCAGACGATTTGTTAATTGGTTCTCGTTAATATATTACGAGTAGGTCCGGTACACGAATATACCTACTTATAGTCAACAAAAATGTAAGTATCGTATACATTGTCAGACTGAAGTAACCTTAAAATTATTAGGTTTTGTCAAAAACTACTGGTTGAGCAGTGGTGGCCGAGTGGTAACGGCCCTGACTTACGAGTTGTAGGTCGCGGGTTCAAACCCAGCCAGGCGCATTACTTTGTGTAATTTATTTCATCACCACTGCTCTCAAAACGGAGAAGGAAAACATCGTGAGGAAACCGGCATGTCCTAGAACCAAAAATTCAAAGACATGTGACATCCACCAACCCGCACTGGGCCCGCGTGGTGGATTACGGCCCATTCCCTCTCCTAGAGAGGAGGCCTGAGTCCCAACAGTGGGAACATTAAAAGGCCGACTATGCTATGCTGGTTTATAAATACTATTAAACAGTGAATGAATTCTTTAATGATGACTTTAAAACATAATAATTATGTACTATTTTGATCTTAAGTACCTAAGTACATCTTTTTAATTTTATTTATTTTGACTTTTATTGATCTTATTTTTTACTGACATCATTTATTTATTTTGATATTTAACTTTTTGACGTGTAATTAGTTCCTTAGTTTTAGTTTGCTATTGACATTTGTAATTTCTTCCATTTGTTTTGTATAACCTATTGAGATTTATTTTTTACATCTTTTATTTATTTGTAACTTTATCAGTATCAGCACTTGTGACTACAAGGCCAACTCAACAACCGAATAAAATAGACTAAACGAATTACGAAATGGAAATAAAAGTGATTCTCTAGTTGAATGTATAAAATCACTGTGCCAGACAGTCTATGTGAACTTGTAAACATTTTGAAGTTAGTTTCTCATTTTCTGATAGCTTGAAATGATATGGTAATAATTTAGCTGAACTGTGAATAGAAGAGCGTGCGTGTAGCATGTTTAACAAAAAGCAGTTTAATTTGAAACGACTTTTTAGTTGGCACACTATCGCCGCGTCCACCGCGTCGCACCACGCTACACCACGCCATGGCGGAATTAACGTAATATTTATGTCACCAAGCGGGTGCGCCCGATTTATGGCAACCATATGAACTATTTTAAGCCAGCCATGAATAATTTGAAATATTTTTGTGGAATTTTTCGAAGGGGTTAAAGGAGTTAACACACACGCAAGTAATTTAAAAAAATAATAAAATTAAATAAGACTATGATGTTAGAACCTTAATTTAGAGTTGTTAAATATAGTATGCAATAAAAATCTATTACAGAACGACGTAAAAAGAAACTGAATCAATTACTTACGGAGCCGTCACATCATAAACACGCTAGACCGATGAGCATCAATTACTGGGCTCAGCAGGGTCGCCGCCCTGCATCACCGCAATTACGTCGCACTCGTAAACCCCGGTCCCCGACACTTGAGCACAACACTTGTTATCGATAAGGAACAGTTTGACAAAACAATTGTTTGTAAATAAGGCAGGGGCGGGCGGCGCGCGCTGGGCGGGCGGCGCGACTGCCGGGTCAACGACCCGCTGTTGGCGCGCGTCGCCATGGCAACGCTGCAGTCCTCCTAGACTAGACACGGTAGACGGGAGGGAAGGTAAATATGACAGATGGTGCAGTAGGTAGGTACCTTATAGTATTTTGTATAGCAATTTAGGAATATTTTGTTTTTATTGATTAGAAAAAGTGGATAGATTTTATTATAATACGATTGTTCTATGGATTTATTATGTATCTTCTAGGTTACAGTCACCTGCACTCTATTTTCACAAGCCCAATTGCGTGATTTGTAACGTTTTGCAGACTCCTCATCGCAACTCTGATATCAGTTTTTTCAACATAATTACTCTTTTGGTATTTATATAATTGTTTATATATTATGAAGATCAATATTTCAAAACACTACAGAGGTTGGTGAAACGTTGTATTTTTACATTTCCTGGTGCGATTTTCTCTACTGCAACTAAGTATTATGATAATAAATATTGCACTTTCCTAGATATTTGCGCTCCAGTTCCTTACACCCTGATGAAATATTTCTCCTTATTGCTAAATGCAATTACCTAAGTCGTCAGGACAGTAGCCTTGAAACTTGTTGTTTTTTTTTATGAACTCAAAGAATTTTGTTTATTTTTTATCCAATCAAACAGGATAAGTTGAACTTAAAGCCAATTGAATGTAAGCAATAGAAATATGAAAACAAATGGATAAAAAAAAAACAGCTCATGGTATAGGTACAAGTGTAAGAGAAAAGTTACTTAAACTTAAGAAGGTATTTCGTTGTGGGACAGTGTTTGTAAAGCTACGCGATAATAAACAATCTGTTATTTAGAGTACACAGCATGCGCAACCTCCCAAGATAGATTTGTTGAGCGCTGACCTTGAGACATCGTGGAATGTTAGTTATTTGTGTATTTGTTTATGTTCTGTCTACGTTTTACCACAATACATTACGTTTAAATATCATGAAGAACATAGAAATACGAGTGCAGCATTGGAAATAGGTAAACAAGGTAGATTGGTACATCTTATTTCTGCTTCAATGTTAACAACATAATAGTGTTTACAACACACTTGCTCAGAAAGTGACTCTTATTGCACTGCACTTAGGTATATAATGGCACTCGTTACCAACCTGTGACATTTTGATTACCATTACGCACTAGTGCTATAATGTAGTTAAAACCTTTTTGTTCAACCTCTTTATTCGCAAAACAAATTTTGAATTCCAATTAAATTCACGTTCAATAGTACCTATATAAATTAGTGTCTTACTAACTTATAATATTTCATCCAATTTACAAGTTAAAATGGACAAATTTATCTTGTACGCACGATTTATTTAATAAAAACATTTAGTAAATAAATCGTACCTTAATTATTATTTTTTTGTAGTCTTTGGCCGCCATTTTCAGATGCGCGCGGATTTTGGCGTGTTTTTTTTTTTTTTTTTTTTTTATTCCAGTTAAGTTCAGTGGCTGTATTACTTAATAAAATAAAATTAAATAATACAAAATCATTAAAATGTTACATCCGTATACTATTGACACTACGAAAGACATTATCGTAAAACTTTTCACGCAAGAAAACATAAACGGTGCATAAACGTAAGACTAGGCAGTATAATCAAAATACCTTAGCCTTCCTCTAAGGGTAAATAAAATGGGGTGCTACGACAGGAAACCTCCACGCGTGTCCGCGGGCTGTAGTTCCCTTATGGATACGTCCAGAGCGAAGGCCAGTTCGCGGGACGGTGCACCCTGGGAGGCGGCCAACGATTCCCCTTGGGTACTTCTGCCTAAGGGGTCTCGATTTTCGCCTGCGAATATCCTGTCCGAAGGAACTCTTCAACGCGTGTCCCTCTGCTATAGCAGAAGGCACAGTGGCGAAGTAAGAGCGGGCTCGGTGTGCACTTACCCTGCCACCGAGCAGGCAGGAGGAAGATTTGCTCTTCCTTCTGCCACCGTTAGTCTCGTAGCCTCAGAGATTGTCCAAGGTCATGTTTCTGACTTTCGATGGGGGTCGAGGGTCCTGGCTTAACCGCCCGGGCCGCGAGGAAGACAACCTCTATAAAAAATTACCCCAAACCTCCAAGCGGCGGCGCACCGTGAGGGAGGTTGTTAGCTTGGCTAATGGGTAGCTTAATTAGTCTCTAGTGCGAACCACTCAATTTGAGCCGGTACAGAATGTTTTTTACTCGTGGGAACAAAAATGAATATGTCCAAATTTTTTAAAACCCCAAGTGACGAGGAGACGGAGAGCGATGCGCAGTCGGAGTCCGATGCGGCATCCAGAGGGAGCTCGAAGGGCTCGGAGGGCGGTGGAGTAGAGGGAGACTCCGGGAGAAACGCAAGTTCCTACCGGAAGCGCTCCAAACCGGGGGACGACGGGTCGTTCTCCGAGGGTGAGAAGGGCTCGGCCCCAAAAATCCCTACCAGTAGCCGCGGTGTGGGCCGAGCGCGAGGAAGGGGGAGGGGGCTCACTGTCCAAGAGTCCACCCAGCGAGCTGAAAGGCTCGCCGTGGAGGGACGCTACCCCAGAGCGACCAGCACTGAGGCTGACCCCTCGGGGCTGTCTGGCAGTGAGCCAGACGCCGGAGGCGACTCGGCTATCGATGAGGCGCTAGAGAGGCTAGAGTTAGTCCTGGCATCTGGCCTGAATAGCGTAGCCAAAAAAAAGGGAGAAGTCCTCCAAGAGGAGTGCTATCTCCCAGGCCAGGACCTCTCTCCAAGAGGTAGTGGACCCCATCCGCAGGGGGCTTGCCAGGCTTCGGGCCGACAACGCTCGGCTACGGAAAGCCCTGGGCCAGCAAGAGCTGCCAAAGGACGACTCTTGCAGACTGGCAGGGGAGCGCGAGCGGGGGCAGGGGCAGAGTCAGCCAACGCGCCAGCCCGAGCCGGAGAGCCAGCTGCTGACGCTGGTGCAGCGGGAGCTGGCTGCCTTTCAGCAGCAGCTGCAACAGCAGCAGCAGCAGTTCCAGTTGCGGATCCAGCAGCAGCTGTCCCTACTGGAGGGCATTGTGCTGCGCCCCCCACTTGCGGCCTCCGGCCAGCGAAAGGCGGCGTCCTATGCTGCCACTGCTGCGGCCACGGTTGCTGCGCCCAAGCCGGGCCCGTCGGGGCAGGCCGAGCGCGGGACTGTGGTACCGCAGTCCGCGAGGTCAGCCCCTCTGGCCAGAAGACAGCAGCAGGGGAAGCAAGCCGCTGCTGCTGCCCCTCCTCCCAAGAAGGGCAAAACGCCGCCGGCCACTAAGGCGGTGGGAACCCCTGCTGTAGCGGCAAGCAGACGGCCTTTGCCGCCTCCCCCGCCTACGGAATCTCCGGCCGAAGCCGAATGGCAGGTTGCTGGAGCCAAGGAAAAGGCGGGTAGAGCGGATCGGGCCGCAAAGAAACGAGAACGGCGGCGGCAGCGGAAAAGAAGGGCCATTGAAGCCAGGTGTCGCGCCCCGGATTCTACGGCTGTAGTGATTACACTGCAGCCGGCTGCGGAAAAAAAAGGCGTGACCTACGGCGAGGTCATCCGGAAGGCGAGGCGAGCGGTCAACCTTGCCGAGCTCGGAATCACCGGGGGCTTCCGGATGCGGCATACCGCGACTGGTGCCCTCATGCTAGAGGTCCCCGGGGCAAACAGCGGCCCTACCGCAGACGCCCTGGCCGAGAAAATAAGGGCGTCCTTGGATGCGGAGGAGGCCCGAGTATCCAGGCCCACAAAATGCGTTGACATGCGCATTATGGGCCTAGATGACTCAGTGACGGTAAATGAGGTTGTGGCCGCCGTCGTCAGGATAGGGGGGTGCCTGGCCAACCAGGTTCGGGCAGGCGCCATCCGTGCTGACGGCACGGGCATGGGGTCGGTGACGGTGAGCTGCCCTGTGTCAGCGGCCAGGAATATCAGCGGGGAGGGCCGACGGCTTTTGGTGGGCTGGGTCTCCGCACGTGTAAAACTGCTGGAGCCCAGACCTCTACGTTGCTATCGCTGCCACGTGGGGCACCACGTGGGGGCCTGTTGCGCAGCGGAGGTGGATCGCAGTGACCGCTGCTTTCAGTGCGGTCAGCCCGGTCACAAGGCCATCACTTGCAGTGCAGCGCCGCACTGCTACGCATGTGCAGCGGCAGGCAAGCCAGCCGAACACCGGGCTGGGGGCAGGTCCTGTGATCCCCCCGCCAAGGCCAAGGGCAAGGTCCCGAGGCCCATCCCCGCGAATGTGCTCGCCGCTGCGGCCGCCAAGTTGGCCACCGCCGCCATCACTTCCGCAGACGCCGCCGCGGCGACCACAGTGGCAGGGCCCTCACAAGGGGCTCGGGAGGAGACTGTAATGGATTGTCAATAATAGCTCCATTACGTCTCCTCCAGGCGAATATCAACCACTGCGCCCCCGCTCAGGATCTGTTGCTCCAGAGCATGGCGCAGTGGTCGATAAACATCGCCGTAGTCTCCGAGCCGTACTACGTCCAGCCCAGGGCCGACTGGGTGCAGGACCTGAACGGCTCGGTGACCTTAATTTCGTCGACCGCCGCCGGTACCCCGTCCCTCGAGGCCGTCACGAGGGGGCAGGGTTGCGTAGCGGCACGGTTCGGGGACATCGCAGTCGTAGGTGTATACCTCTCCCCGAACCGAACTCTCGCCGATCTCCACATCTCCCTTCTGGAGCTGAATGCCGTCGTCGCTGGGTTTGGTTCCCTCCCCGTGGTCGTTTGCGGGGACTTCAATGCCAAGAACCTGGCTTGGGGTTCCCGGTACACAGACCAGCGGGGTCGGATGGTGGAGGACTGGGCTTTGGAGCTAGGCCTGGTCGTCCTAAACCGGGGTTCTGTCCCCACGTGTGTGCGGATGCGGGGCGAGTCAGTGGTGGACATTTCATTCGCCAGTCCCGCTCTGACACCGCGTGTCGTTGACTGGCGCGTCATGGAAGGGGTGGAGACGTACTCAGACCATCGATACATCCGGTTTGACGTCTCCGCCCAGTCCTCAACCGCGCCGGTCCAACAAACCCCGTGTGGTCCGCGTTGGGCGCTGAAGCAGCTGGACCGGGAGCTCCTCCTGGAAGCCGCGATGGTACAGGCCTGGGTGCAAGCACCGGACAGGCCTGTTGACATCGACGTCGAGGCAGAGTGGTTCCGGGAGGCCATGTCGCAAATCTGCGACGTGGCAATGCCCCGAGTCCGGCCAGGACGTGCCCGGCGCCAGGTGTACTGGTGGTCGCCAGAGATCGCGGCACTGCGTAGCGCGTGCAATGCCGCGCGGCGCCAGTACGCCAGGCACCGCAGGCGCCGCATCCGTCCGCCGGATGCGGAGACCAGAGAGGCGGAGCTCTACGAGGGATACAGAGAGGCGAGACGCACCCTCCGAGCGGAGATAAAGCGGGCGAAGGTAGAGGCCCGCAACGTGTGGCTGGAAACTCTGAACAGAGACCCATGGGGGCGCCCCTACAAGGTGGTGCGAGAAAAGCTCCGCCCCTGGGCTCCCCCGCTGACGCAGAGTCTCCGGCCCCAGCTTGTGGAGGGTGTGGTTAGCGCTCTATTCCCCACGCGAGGGGAACACTCTCCCCCGCCTATGGCTCCGCCACCTGCGGTGTCCAACGTGGACCACGACGGCGACGGCGACGACATTGCTCCAGAGGTGACCGAGGTAGAGATGCGAGTGGCGGTACGTAGGCTCAGTGCCAAAAACACCGCCCCAGGACCCGATGGCCTGCCTGGAAAGGCCTGGGTCCTGGCCATGGAGGAACTCGGGCCTCGACTAAGAGGGCTCTTTAGCGCATGTATGGAGAGGGGCCAGTTCCCACTTCGCTGGAAGACCGGGAAACTGGTCCTCATAGCGAAGCCGGGGCGCCCTGCGGACTCACCGTCCGCGTACCGGCCCATCGTGCTGCTCGACGAGGTGGGCAAGCTCTTTGAAAGAGTAATTGCAGACCGCCTCGTCGCGCACCTAACACGGGTGGGGCCGGATCTTTCGGACGGCCAATTTGGCTTTCGCAGGGCGCGCTCTACGGTGGACGCCATCATGCGCGTGCGAGCCCTCACGACGGGGGATGCGGTGTCCCAGGGCAGGTGTGTCTTAGTGGTGTCTTTGGACATCGCCAACGCTTTCAATTCCCTGCCCTGGAGTAGCATTAGGAGGGCACTCCGGTATCATCGGGTGCCTGACTACCTCTGTCATGTTGTCGAGGCCTACCTGTCGGACAGGTACATTATCTACCCTGGTCACCTGGGAGAGTGGAAACGGCGAGAGATGTCGTGCGGTGTTCCGCAGGGATCGGTACTAGGACCACCCTTGTGGAACATCGGGTACGACTACGTGCTGCGCGGCGATCTCCCTGACGGGGTCAGCGTGGTCTGCTACGCAGATGATACGCTGGTCCTGGCGCGGGGAGAGTCATACCAGGCGGCGGTCGAACTAGTGACTCGCGGGGTTGCGACAGTCGTGGAGAGGATCCAAGAGTTGGGACTTGAGGTGGCATTGCACAAGTCCGAAGCCATGTGCTTCCACGGCCCTCGGAACGCGCCACCATCGGGTTCCCAACTAACGGTAGGAGGAGTTCACATCGGCGTCGAGTCGACGATGAAGTACCTTGGACTTGTCCTCGACAGCCGGTGGAACTTCGAGGAGCATTTCCGACGTCTGGCTCCCAAACTGGATCGCACAGGGGCTGCCCTCAAGCGGCTCCTGCCCAACCTAGGGGGTCCAGACGCCTCCTGCCGGAGGCTATATGCAGAAATCGTTCGGTCCATGGCCCTTTACGGGGCACCGGTATGGGCGCCGTCTCTTCGAAAGCGACCGGCAGCCAAGCTGAACGCAAGCCAGAGGGTCATGGCCATCCGGATGGTGCGGGGATACCGCACGATTTCCCGCGAAGCAGCATGCCTCCTCGCTAACCAACCACCGTGGGAATTGCAGGCAAAAGACCTTGCACGTATGCATGATCTGCGCATGGAGATGCAACGCCGGGGCGAAACTCCGCTGCCGCGCCAAGTAGCGGCATGGCGGAAAAACTTCCAGCGGGATCTCATGGTGGAATGGCGACGGCGACTGTCGCAACCCAGTGCTGGGCACGCCTTAATTATGGCGATAAGTCCCCTCTTTGAGGAGTGGCTGGTAAGACCTCACGGCGTCCTTACTTACCGCATGACGCAGGTCCTCACCGGACATGGTAAGTTTGGGAAGTTCCTGTACCGGATCCGTGCAGAAGAGACGCCCGGGTGCCACCATTGTGTGGACCGCCCGGAGGACACGGTGGAGCACACGGTAGAGGTGTGCCCCGCTTGGGCAGAGCACCGTCGTGTCCTCGTGAGGGCGATCGGCGGCAGCGATCTCTCGCGCCGGGCCTTGGTACAGGCCATGGTCCGGAGCGAGGAGGAGTGGCAGGCGGTCGCCTCCTTCTGCGAAGCAGTAATGCTAGCAAAGGAGGCGGCCGATCGCGTGAGGCAACGGCAACGGTCCTTACGCCCCAACCGCCGCCGGGATTCCGATCCCGATTTCCGGCCACCGTAGGCGCGGGCTTGCGGACGGCGAGCAATGGGTGGCTCGCCGTCCGATCGTCCGGTAACCGTCCGGACCGAGCCCAAGTCGTCGACGGCGCGTAGTGTTCCACGCGCGCCTCAAGGAGATGTCAGCAACCGTAGGGGCCCAACAGGGTCGAAGCCTACTGGGGCCATGGGTGATGCGAAAGAGATCCCCGGGGCCCTGGAAAACAAATGGCAAAGAAGGAACAGGAGTGGGTTTTTAGTCAGTAAAAGTCTGACACTATCTCCCGCTCCGCCCAAGAGCGGGGGATGTCATGAGATGATTTTCCCACCCGAAAAAAAAAAAAAAAAAAAAAAAAAAGGGTAAATAAAATAAATGATGCGCGCGTTATGAAAACAGAAAACAGATTTTTACCGCCATGTCACAGAAAATTTTACTATTTTTACTGTTTTTTTCTTCACAAGTGTTTTGTAAAAGGTCGTATGACACACGTGAGTAATTAATGATTACCGGGGTCTAAATACCGCCTCGACGGTAATCACAAACATTACACACTTATATCATAATGTACTATTAAGATTTTTCAGGTGTTGAGTCAAGTGGCAAATTACCAACAAAATAAAAAATTTCTTACCAATACTCCCACACAATACTAACATATAAAAATAATAGCTTTCATAAATCTTTTAAGGACTGATAAAATGATTATAATGGAAAATGAAAGGCTAAGTAGGCGCCTAATATAAGGTACCTGACAGGTTTTAGGTTAAAGTACGAATTTTAAGAAATACTCAACTTCATATGCTTAAATCTGAAATTGGGGGTTTGATAATAATCATAATTTAGATTATTCTCATACGATAGTAGGCTTTGCCTCTAAGAGTATCCTACAACATTAGGCACAAACCAGTACACCGAGCACGTTACATAGTCTGTGCAGTGCATTACGTACGAACATAGGCACTGCACTCGGTCAAGGCTGAGAGGCGCTTGCTCCTTGTTGCCAACGTCGTTGTCCTCACTGGCGACGTTACGACTCGGTTGTGAATAACTCTAATGTCAGCAGAATTATGAGCTACGTTGCTGTAACTAACTGAAAATGATAGGTTGTAGCTTATCACAGGTACATATTTATCTGCCTCGCTAGAGCGTTGGGGAATGCAGGCGAGACGCTAAAAAGTTTTTGTTTGAGTTAGGTTAATGGAACTTTGTTTTATTGTCAAAACTAGGTACTACCAGGGGCATCACCCGTGTGAAAGTAGAAAATAGTCGCAAGGGATCATATTCCCAGGATAAAAAGTATCCTACGAGATATTCCAGGAAATGGTCTACCCGCGTGCCAAATTTCAACTAAATCTGTTCAGCCGTTCAAGTGTGAAGAAATAACAAACATACAAAAACTTTCGCCGTTAAGGGCATCCAACCCGACATAATTTTTTTACTGTGCAACCGCTCTTACGCGATTATGACGATATTACACACTTTCATTAGATATTTTGGAAACACAGTATCTTGTGGATATTATCTAGGCTTCTATTGAAATCAATTTATAAATTTGTGTAAAACTAATCCAGTAAAGACCTCTGAAAATCTGCTATTTTGCATGAACTTTAAAACTTTATAATTTACTCAAAAATTTAAAAATGTATAACAGGAGAAGCCTTGCAAATTTAATCAAAATACTGAATGACAAATATTTTTTTTTTTTAACTTTTAAGGGTTAAAAGAAAACACGTATTTCCTGGAACAAATTTTGTGAAATAATCGAGTATGTCACGGAATTACCGAATGCTAAGTAACATAGTTTTCCAGCGTTAACTCTCTTTTTTCGCATTCCCGTGATATCTTGAATTAAGAAGAAGAGAATAGTTTAGGGTCGTGGAACTGTGTCCAAATAATATCATCATATCGTAATTCAGATGTTTAATCTTTGTAAGCAGATGTTGCAGCTGCAACTGAAATCTGCAGACGTTGCCGAGCTTATACCGCCATCTGTTGTTTGTTTAATCCATTTTAATAAAATAGTTGGGAAGTTTTTCACATGAACTTTCTTTGCAGAATAACAAATTATTTGATGAAGACGATGAATAAAAAGTTAAATATGAATTCAGGACTAATTAACTATTTTGTATGTAAACTTGTGCGTGATGTTACTGCCATCTAGTGTCATTGACAACAAGTAAAATTATCATGGCCATTCTTGGTAGTTTCAATTAGTATTGCTAGGTGGCGCTGGTATATTAGTTCAATATCGCCATCTATCCTCAATTGTCTGAACAATATAAAAAAGTCTAAAAATAGAAGAGAAGAGGGCGCCACTGTACATATCGTAAAGTCAAGTTAAGTAAGGTTAATTGCATCCAGAAAACTGAAAATCATGTGAATTTGTATCACTAATCGTATACCAACAATTTATTAAATTACAATCGTTATTCGCGTTATAATTTTCGATGACCGCAATTGACAAGTTTGTGAGAAGCCTAAACTTTTTATAGGATTGCGACAGGAAAGAGGATACAAATTTTTACTTGTATAAAATTCTCGCTTTGCATAAATAGAGGATTTCAAAAACGAGTACTTATTTATGCAGTTTATCCCGTCTCTCAAGGTAATATTGTTTTTGTGACTCATATCGATAACCGCTAGTTTTATTACATTATTATTGTGCGCCGCGGAGCGTAAACTTTACTCCCATTAAAACTCAATTTCGACACTTTTATTAACGTTCGCCAGAAATACATTATGTTTGTGTAACGGGAGTTGTTACATGAACACCAATTAGTTTCCATTTCCGTCACAAGTGGCCACCTACGCAAATTGATTGAGAAATTAAACAATTCCCTAATGTTTGATATCAATTAAAGCTGATTGATTACGCAGGTAGGAGCGGCTTGAATACGCACAATTTAGATTTACCTACTTACGGTGTATTAGCGACACAATCCGACTCTAATTGGTACAATCGTATGTGATTGGTTATAATTAATTATTAATAAATAATCGCTAGGCATCCATAGGTATTCATTAATTGTAGAAATCATTCAATGCATTGTATTAATTAATACCTCCTTGTCGCCATTTAAGCATGACAATACCAATAATAAATAATTAAACCTTGTACGGGCCGATGCGGATCCACACGAATCAACATAGGCCTACTTTGTTTTTAAAGTCTAATAGAATTTTGGCCGGATGTGACAAGGACACTCCGAGCATAGCCCTTTCCATATGATAGCTCTTTGGGTCTGAATTTAAGTCTAACTACTTTCTGATGAAGCTCATTTCCCCCACCCAATGGGCAATGGAAAGGGCTATACTCGGAATATCCTTGCGTATAACATCAGTAATGAAGATATCCGCCGGAGAACCTAGGTTACCGACATAGCCCGAAGAATCGCCAAACTTAAGTGGCCGTGGGCAGAGGTCGATGGGACCAAAAAATTTTGGAGAGGCGATCGCGCACTGGAAGTAGCAGCATTGGAAGACCTCCCACAAGGTGGATTGATGGCCTGGTGAAAGTCACGGGAATGCGATGAATGCGAGACGCACAGGACTGTTCGTTGTAGCGACTCTTGGGCGAGGCTTATGTCCGTCAGTAGTCGACTTTCGGCTGAAATGATGAATGATGATGAAAATTTTGACTGTCATACCTGTCCTGTCAATTTGTTTTGAAGCCATTCACATTTCTTGAATTCCATTAGGTACCTACTAATAAGCAAGTTAGACGAGAACTACTTAGGTATCTATAAATGTGAGGCTGCTTAGCTCCCGTAACATTATATGAAGCAACAGGCAGCAGGAAAATCGATATAAGTAAGAATAAGTAATTAGATTGCCCCGGAGACACCCACCAGATTCCTCAGAGGAGCTAACTCATAGCAAATCAAGAACAAAGCGTTCCCTTTATTTTAACTCAATTAGGAAGCAATTACATTATAATAACTTCGGTTTTATGAAGCTTGACGAATAATGGCGGCCAAAATAAGTCAGGAGAAAGGAGTTACAGAAATAATGGAGCGTAAAATTAGATATCTTCTTTAGTTTCTCTTGAGGCGGCGTGAAGTACTTTTAATTAGAAGCTAATTGGAGCAAGAGACAGTAGTGTTCCGTTATTTAATGAAAAGTGTTTCTGTCAAGATAATGTCGACTCAAAGATACCTATCTGAAGAAACAAATACAAATTGTTTTATTTCTGTACCAAACTATTTCTAACAATATAGCCTATATTATTAGCCTTCTTTTAAGCCAATATTTATTTATATTTGTCTGCTACGATCTTCTCGTCCGATTGTAATTTAGGTGTCTTCAAGGCAAATAGGCTCCTGATAAACTAGTGATTCCCGTCTAACACAAGTTTTTATCAATTAAAAAAAAATTGCGGGATTAATACAATAACAAATTTCAATACATGATTATGTAAAAATTTCAAAATAAAAGTACATAATCCTAATTTTAAAGGCAACTGGGAAATATTTTTCGGAAGTTATAAATTCCAATAACTTTTTTATCCCAATCTATCTTGAGAATCGAATTGAAACCCTCAGCAGTCGCCCGGACAAAAAGTTTGCTAGCAACGTAATTGGCTTAGATACGTGACTGTGCCAAACGAATTTATAAGTAACCATGGCAACTGTGCCAATTCTATCAACACGGTTCCCATGTCCGGATATCAGTTGAAGAGTTACAATTATGAGTGTCTCGTGTTACCTCCATCTCGGCACTCAATTGGCGCTAATTGTGCCGTTTATGCCGTCTGTGCCGTAGTGCCGTCTCCGTGTGACGCGTGTTCATCGGCTAATGTATTCAGGACACGACTGAATACGTTTACGAACCGAATTTGATTTTGAATTAGGAACGTGTGACGCAGATCAAGGTCGATACTTTTGCAAAAGAAATCCGGCAGCTGTTAGCTGTTGTACAATAGACATTACGCGATCTTTGATTTAGTTCTCTTATGAGTCGCCTTTGACTTGCTATAGAGTCAAGGTGAAGCAACTAGTGTTCCTGCTATGTACGAGAAGCGTTTGAAAAGTTTGAAGCCGAACAAGGCAAATGCAAAGCTATATTTTTTAAATTTATTTAATTTTCAACATAATCTCCTTCGAGTTTAATGCACTTTTTCTATCGGCCTGGTAACGCTTCTATACCTACCAGCTTTAAAAAAATCTTCAATTAAGGTCTCAAAAAATGCGTTGACACCAGCTTTAATCTCTTCATTTGTGGAAAATTTTTGATCTCTTATACATTTTAAGCTTTGGAAATAAATAAAAGTCTGATGCAATAACAAAACTTTTCTTGTCAGCTTTTTTCTTTATTATTTCTTCTATCAAATGTCGCAACAGATTACAATAGTAAATGGAATTTATAGTTTCACCTTTTTCTAAGCCATAATTATACCTTTCGAATTCCAGAAAAATGAGGCCATTAGATACTTTTCCGGCGGATAAAACCACTTTTACCTTTTTAGGAAAACGAGATCCTGGTATCCTGGTCTTTTCCACTGTTTAGAATAAACTTTGGTCTCTGGAGCATAGTAATGTTCCCAGGTTTCATCCATAGTCACAAGTCTTCCAATAAATTCCTGTGGATCAGCTTTTAAACAGCTCCAAGCAATCGTGGGAAATCGTCTATCGAACGCGTTTTTACTCAACTGAAAGTAACCGAGGCACCCAACCCAGTGATTATGTGATGCGTTCATTCAATTAAGATGCCAATAGAATCAGCTATCTCCTTGACAGTCAATCTCCAATGAAATAAAATCATACCACAAATCTTTTGAACATTATCGTCGGTGGGTGACGTTGATGGTCGACCGCTACGAGGATCATCTTGAACGCTCTCTCGACCGCGTTTGAACTCCGACATTCATTTTTTCACGGTAGAATTATAAGCTGTATAATTTAATGAATAATGTAACTTTAAAATGACTTTGAAAAATATAAATAACGTTTCGATCTAAGCTAAGTTACGAACTTTCCAAACGCCCCTCGTACCAATGTAATAAACAGATAAACATTTTTAATGGTAAAAATTACATTTACCAGTCACAATATAATTTAATTAAATATACTCAGTGGTGTAAACTATTGATACTAAACTCATATACTTTGGATTCACTATACTGTATATATTTTGTAACAATGGTAAACATTTTCTATTATCGAACGCAAAACTACGCAACGATAACAAAAGTAAGGTCAGACGCACTGACCATTCCAATTGAATTGTTTTAATGTTATGTCAGCTGTAACAGAAATAGAGGTCGAGGATGAGCAGTAAGTGGATTGAATTGATTCCGGGAAGGGATTCCCGGAGTGCGGGACTCGGGACCTTGACAATCAGGCCCCAGGCGAGACGGCAAATCTAATCAGAACAAATAATAAGCGCCCCAAACGAATGTCATGCGCAAAAATCAGTGCTTGCTGCTTCTGACATGAGCCTGAAGCAGTCGTGCAATTACTAAGCCGGCTTACAAATGCAAACAGTATTCCCCTTTACTGCCAGAACCATCTGCTAGCTTACAGACTCCTGTACATCGAATTCGGAAGTAATGAATAAGAAATGACGCTAACATAGACTGACAGCTTCATCTCTAATATTATAACGTCGGAAAACAGAATAATGTTCGTTTGTTCACTTCATTTTTCTCTTCATCATTCACTTTCGTTATTGGTAATCAAATATTCTTTTCCAGTTTACAAGATCTTTTGTGCTCTAATCAAATTGTTTTTCTTAAAATAGTATCTTAGAATAAGTTGCTCAAGAAAGGCAGTCTCTCAGTTAAGAGTAGGTACCTTTAGTAAGAGCTTCAAACCACCAAAACACCTCCACACGTTGCGGTGGACTATGCAAAAACCAATCGACACAAACAGTTAATTAGCAGTCCCGCCGACATTGGCCACTCGCCGTCAGTTCGGCGTGCGCTCATACCGGTCCAGTCATTAGGGCACACCGCGGCCGCCACGCTCCAGCCGCTCAGCACAATACTGCGCCCACATCGCCACATCGATGAGCGCTTGTTTCCATTCTACTTATGCCACCATTGTTGCTTCCTTTTACAGAAATAATTGCCCTTTCAGCTGACTCAGGCGCTTGTGTAATGGAGATTCACTTTTGTTTATCGTGCTCGTAAAATTGATAGTGTATTGTGGGAAGCAGTTAGTGTTTTAAGCAGTGCCTAAGTTTATTGTGTTTCCTTAATAGCAGTAATTGATATCCTTGGGCTCTAGCTAGACAAAATTCAATTCCATCTGCGATTGACAACTTTACACTTCGGTAGTGCATGCACTTTTAAAAGTCTCATAGCAATTTAGGTACAGTTATGTGTGCGTGGCTACTTTATTATGCGAAGAACGCATTCCCAGCGGTCGTGGCGCAACTTGGGAGCGTCCTGCGTCCAGCGATGGTCTGCGGTAGACCAAGTTGATTGATTGATGCGGATATTGTGTGGCTGTCCTCAATTTAACGATACTTAACTAATTTATTCGTTAATACGTCGAGTACATCGGATGATTGCCTACTTAAGATCCACTTTCACATTGTTTGATTATGATTCATCAATCTGTTCGTTTGACAAATCAAACATCTTACATTGGACAGTCGACATAATTATATGTTGCTTGATTAAATTAGGTAGATATTTGAAGCAAATTGTGTAACAATAATAGAACATTAGATAATTTTTCTTCTGTATGTTTTTCAACAATATTGTCGTGATAGCTTCCTTCACACTTGAACGGACGTGTTCACAAAGAAATGGGAATAAAGATAAAGATGGTGAAATACGCTCCGCTGTCTTAGTTATCGTTATGACTCGGCTTGAGAGACAGTATGACATGTATATTGAACGCAGATGGAATGAATGATGGAATATACCGCGCCCGCCGTCTGAATAACTCATGCGTGAACTTTGTTATTTCTCTCGAAGAAAAATATAAAACTTCCATTATAGAAAAACACTCAAAAGAACTAAATTTGGAAGTCGGTGTTTTTTTTCATGTGGGAAATGATCTTATGACATCTCCCGCCCTTCGTGTCAGACTTTTACTGATTAAAACTCACTCCTGTTCCTTCTTTGCCTTCGTTCTAGAGCCCCCGGGGTTCCCTACGGTTTGCTGACATCTCCTTAAGGTGCGTGTGGAACAGTACGCGCCTCGCCGTCCGCAAGCCTGCGCGACTCCCAGCTGCTGGGGCGTGTGGGGCGTTCACTCGCACGTTCGCCCGCCTCCTTTGTTAGCATTACTGCTTCGCAGAAGGTGGCGACCGCCTGCCACTCTTCCTCGCTCCGGACCATGAGTTGTGCCCGGCGCGAGAGATCGCTGCCGCCGATGGCCCCTACGAGCACACGGCGGTGCTCTGTCAGGCAAGAGCACACCTCTACCGTATGCTCCACCGTGTCCTCCGGGCGGTCCACACAATGGTTCCACCCGGGCGTTTCTTCCGCACGAATCCGGTGCAAGAACCTTCCTAACTTACCATGTCCGGTGAGGACCTGCGTCATGCGGAAGGTAAGGACGCCGTGAGGTCTTTCCGGCCACTCCTCAAAGAGGGAACTTAGCGCCCTAATTGTGGCGTGCGCGGCACTGGGTTGCGACAGTCGCTGTCGCCATTCCACCATAAGATCCCGCCGGAACTCAGAAGTCGGTGTTTGTGGTTTTGTTTTCAACATAAATAACAAAAAATACAATTGACCACGACTGTATTTTTTCCCACTTTTTAGCTGTGAAATTTAAAAGCTAAGCCAAAAATAGTGTACAAGTTCTACCTATAATAATATACCTACACAATAAAACCATTTATAGCCAGAGTACATCCCATGAAAATTCCGATAAGTCAAAACAAGGCTAGAACTAAATATTAAAAAAAAGAAATTGCTTTATGTACCTATGCCTACAAAGATATCCGCAGGAGAACAAGTTTACCGACATAGTTCGAACAATCGCCAAACTTAAATGGCGTTGGCCAGGTCACATAGTTCGCAGAACAAATGGTCGATGGGGTCGAAAGTTTCTAAAGTAACGATCAGGTACCAGAAGATGCAGCGTTAGAAGGCCTCCTACAATGTGGACTGATGGCCTGGTGAGGATAGTGGGAATCCGATGTGGCGACACTTGAGGGAATGTAATAGTACTGAACGTCTTTCGCTTGAAATAATGATGATCATGCCTACAATACATATTATAGGAGCTTCCCTGAATTCTTCGTGGACCCCAGCGTCATCAGAACTGCGGTTTGATAAACATGGGGCCAATTTGGAAGTAGGTACCTCCATCTTATCAATAAAAAAGTAAAGAATTATGAAGTAAAAAAACCAACCGATTTTTCAAACCTCCTTTTTTGAAGACGGTTAATAAGAGAATACGTCAATTACATATCATTTGTATGTATGTATTACAAGCCCGCCTTGTAATTTAGCTAGGTACCTGGGTTCTTTTCAGTATCAGTTTACTTATCTTGTTCTTGTTCAAAGCCTAGTAATTATACTATGTTATTGTATCACATCAAATAACAACGATATTTTTGCTTTTGCTTTGTAACAAGTCATAATTACATAGAATACACATGAGCAATGCGCTGTATAGAATAAGTACGTGATTAAAAAATAACCTTTCCAATCCGACGTTCAATTTTTAATTAAAATCCTTTGTGTTCCACGACTTTGTGAGGTTCAAATCCTACGTATTTGCGTACCCTACTTCCATGAAATTAAATCGAAACCAATTTCTTACAGACGCTTTGTAGGAAATGGTTTTTACTCGCTGTTGCATTCGACAATTTAAAATAGAAAGTTAGAATCCAGCTTTGTGGTTAGTTTGTAGTTAATTTTTTTTTTTAATGTGAGAGCAGCAGCAGGGAACGTGGGAACAGGAAAAAGCAAAAAGAGGAAAAGTTTATTTAATAAGAATCTGTAACGAATGAATGAACACCTACAGACAGACACAGCTAGAAGCACTGGGTGTACGTGTGCAAGAAAGTTCCTCAAGGTAGGCGCGTTTATAATGAGGGTGAGGTTTTTAGCTCACCTCATGGTAAGCGATGATGTAGTAGACGATGGAGCACGCTTGCTTAAAAAGCTTAGTCATCAAGCCACGCTTGCTTAAAAAGCTTTCACTCCTGACTATCAGGAAACACAGACTCTGGAAAGAAATTCCATTGCTTAGCGGTATCTACGCGTAACGAATATGTTGATTTCTATACTTTGACTTATTATCTTGCTGTCGATGCTCAAGATTTTGGAACTGACTCGATAAGTGCATTGTTGCAGATGATTCTCTTGAATTGAATCAATAAATCGACATACTTTGAATGCATATCCAAACAACTTGTGTTAAAAAAATATAAACTTAAAATTTACGCTCGACTTCCATTTGAAAAAAATATATTTATTTCCTATGTTGATTTCATTTCTTTTCTATGTTGACATATCAAATTTCAAAGTCAAAAGTTGACCACAGGTTTCTAATGTGCGCGAAAATCAAAAGGTTGCGGTTTTACAGCGATACTCGTACCGAACAAACGTGTTGACCCATTACTGGGATAAGCAGTATATTTTATTTAAACCTCGAGGGAATTTTCGTATATTCAAGGGCTCGTTGGTACTTTGAGTCACGAACAACCCGATATTAGTTTCAACGGTTTCAGTCCACACCATAAAACCACATAATTTTGAATACCCGCAGGCAGAAGGATTCACAAGCTAAATTAATATGCGAGAATTCTGTTTGAAAATAAGTTTTTAATAACTGCTTAAACTAATAGGTACTAAAGAGGAAAATTTTTCAATAACTGTTATTATTATTTATTTTTGAGCCGTTTGGGGTTGAAACTCTTGGGCTGTGCGGTCCGAGTGCTCATGCGCTTTTTAAAGAATTATCCTAACGCTTAATTTACACTTCTTGTGACCCAAGGGCTAGCTTTTACCTTGATCAGAGATTAAGAATTGCCATACAACGTGGCAATGCCGCCAGTCTTTTGGGCACACTTCCAGTCGAAAGCGATGCGGAGGAGTTTCCTTGAGTGATTGCTTCAAGAATGAAGATATCTATATAAAATAAATAAGTTATTACTCTTTCCAACCTGCTCATAGTATAGTTTCGGCGATGTCAAGTCTGCTGCCCCGCGGCACTCCATATCGTATAATAAGAATACAACATAACATTACAAAAAACATTGCCCACGGCTGGATGTAGCTCCTATTGAAATAAAAACACCTACTCATTATTTCTGAATTAATGTCGATACATGTAATACAAGGCCGTCAACAAACAAACACGTACAACAACTCGTTTGTATGATTGACGCGAGAAAGTTGTGACGTAACGCAAGCCATGCAATTCATTTACTCACGACTTTCTAAAGCGGTCGCCATCAATACATACAATACACAATCCAAATGAAATTACATACAATAGTGAATAGATCGTTGTTGTTGTATTGAGACATACAGGATTAGAAAATTGATAAAAGAGAGTGTAATGTTACGAATTAATTAAGTAATTTAAGAAATAAAATACAAAGTAATTTACCAATAAATCAATTCTCTTGTTATAAGAAGAAGTAAATGTAATCGTAGCGAGTGAGAGCAGACAATTATCATTTAGGTATTATCTTTTTTTCTATTTGCCTCTTTGGTATAGTGGTGGCAAGCACTACAGATGAACACTACAGATGTTATTGAGCTTTTTCATGTAGAGATCCATGGGTAACCCGTAGCCTTAATTTGTGCCCGGTCCAATGTAATAGGTAATATATCATATTATTATGTGCACTTCCGTCTAACATTTCGAAAAATAAACAGGTGTGCTGTAAATATTTTTTTTTTCAGTAAGATGAATGCGAGCGAGCAATTGCCCGCTTCGCCGGTTTTTCTCCTGGCGTTTATACAAATGCAGAAAGGCATTTAGATTTATAAAGTAATAAAAAGCTCTCCGACTATAACTTGTACGCATAGCTCCCTAACAGGTGCTTTATTCTCAGTAGCCTTTAAATCTCAAATGGCGCGGTTTATGCTCCGAGTCGCAGGAGCTGGGAGAAGTCGGGGTTTATACAGAAAACCTACAGGAAAACGTAGTGGTTAAAATTGTGGAGTAGGTACTCATTGTTAGCCTTATTGATAAAAGTCGCTAAACATGCGCTTAATATAATAACCAATTAGTGAATTCTAAATTCAAATTCTCTAGAAAATGTTCAATTGAACCTGCTAATTAATGTCTAAACTAATTTAAATCTCTTGTAGAACCAGCTCGCCATCACCTCACCACCACTTCAACACCATCTCACCATAACCTTACCATCACCTCACCACCACCTCAGTGCCAAAACATAATAAAATATAGATAATAATCCTCTACTGAAGCTTTCACAGCACTTCCTCATTTGTCCAGCTATTCCTTTTCATTCATCACCAGTTCATCACCTACCCCGCACGGCCGCAAAACAGCAATTCATAAAATTACCGAATAGTGAACCCGCACTGCAACATCCCCATAATGCCGATAAACGATCAGTTTAATGGTGCACGTGCCTGCAGCACTAACATCGTGCCCGTGCTAGCACTCACACGGGGCGTTATAAAGAGATATACGCACGTCACAATGATGATCCATCTCACTCAACCTTCACTTGAGTGGCCCCTCGTAAGGCGTCCAATTCTTGCTAACTACCTACGTGTTTTATCTTAATCCTTTAATTTATTCAATGACTACCAAGTGGTAGTTTTAGGATACCATGATACGTCAGAACCCTCGTCTAAACCTCTTGTTGGATCTTTAATAAATAAATATCGAATAAGGAGTGTTCAGCTACCTACGTCGAGTTTGACAGATAGCCGACCTAAACTTGAGACAGTAGGTACACCTACTAGTAATAAGGAATATCTTTAGAAACTACACAACGTAAGTATTCTTCTGAATTACATAAAAAAACCAAACTATTTTAGAAGTATTAACACAGTTTGGTCTTACGAAATGAAAACCGCCACTCGCCACCCATCGAACGACAGCTTACAAATACTATCGATTATTCGAAAGCTTTTAGACTCATCAGACACGCATCCAGCACACGATCTGTTCATAGAACAGTTTACCCATGACCCAGTATCTTTCCCATTGATCGTATGAAACCAGTACACCATGATAGCACTCATCTGGCAGCAGTTGAAATCAATTGAACCAAGAATAGTAAATCGTTTATTTTTTGTTTAGCAATAACGTAAACAGAGTGAATCGAATATGTTATCAGAATGTTTCTCAAAAGATTGTAAGATTAGACAGTATATTTTGTGTCGTCCGTGGTAGCCCTAGGGTGTTTTTACCTTTTCAGTCCATACACACAGTGAAATGAGTATAGGATTGTATGAAAGTCAATTTATTCAGTTTTTTCTATAATTTACATGTGAAAAAGTAATAACAAAACAACGTAGTATGTTATCAGTACATAGTTACAGGTTACAGCTGCGTGTACAACGCGTTTGTTTGAGTGCACAAATAAACAAGCTTTATTTCATAACAAAAATTCACGAGAGCCGTAATGTTTTCATCAAAACTTTACGTTTGCCGCACATTACACGGCGTGGAGTGGCGTTTTTTTATTTGATGGCGGTGGTCACACCAGACGGACTATGTATTTGTTTTCATCACCGCAGAGCTGCGTCGTGTCGAGGTGGGGGTTCACTCGCGCGCCAATGTCACCTAAATAAATATAGAAGTCTGGTTATAGATGTAGTTAAATAGTTTTCTTACGTTTCTTTTCTTGTAGTCGCTATACGTGATCTTGATAACATTCTTATCCCTTATTCGTTGCGAGGAACTGACTCTAATGTTCTTTACGGCCTATTACACCATGTTTGGCGACGCCATATTGAGATTTAAGACCGCCATGATGTACTGGAATCAGATAATGGTATCGAATGGCGAGTCACCGTCGGTAGTAATGGTATTCATTTAAAAGACCTGTTTGCTATAGACCCTTCCCTTTAAACGAGCCCAAACGTGCCCGTCGCGATAACTAGGAAGGGTTAGGAACCGCTTGATTTATTGTTTGTTATCATTTTATGGAAATTATGAACCCGTTACGTGACTAATTCAAAACAGACTAAATAATGGACATTAGGAACTTAGTCACAACACTGCCTATCCTCACAAAGTTACGATAATGCTATCGTAAAACCTCTCCTGAATGAAATTTTGTTACCCATTCGAGCATGAAATAAATCTGTAAATATTATTACTTATCCAATATTTTCTATACATACGGACGCCTCGACGCTGGGGTAAGAAATATGACTAAAACAGTTTTCAGGCCATTATTGTTTGAGGTAAATGTTAATCACTGATTTTTCTGAGAAAAAGTTTACCAAATATTTGAATTTCAGGCAATGTTTGATCGGCGACTGTTTCCACAGGCTTGTGTAAAATATACCGCGGTTTATAATGTTGACCCAACGTAAACATTAGTTCCCGATTAAAGCAGTCATCAGAGACCAGGAGGGTTTTATTTTCAGTTGAAATTGATATGTTTTTATGGTGCGGTTGATCTCTGGTGTGGAAATGAAAAAAGTAATTTCGGTTTCAGTTTAACTTCTTCATCGGTATACTTTTCCAACAGTCGTAAGTAGTGCTTGTAACTAAGGCCTCGTTGCAAATATGTTACAGTTTAAGTTTTAAATTAACGTAAAAAGTAAACCTTTCCGAAAAAGATAAAAGTCTCATTTACTTAGTCAACTGATGACTCTCTTGAAAGGTAAAATAGTGATTGGCATAAATACTAAGAAAAAAAACTCTTTTATTATGAATTTACTTACGACCCACTGCTTGCTATAATGTCTTACAAAAACCAAGCCAACAAGCCGGAAGGCAGCAGATTCCTCTCGTTAAGTTAATAAGAAACACGCCGAATTAATGACCGCATCAGATTAGCTGTATCCTCATCAGTTCTAATTGAATTTGGTCAGGAAGCGCTACTTAACCTGCACCGCCCACGGTTCCCACGCGCGGGTTTGTAGCTGACCAGCTCATCGAACCTGCTTGTCATAGAGATGGCTGGTGACAGATGTGGCAGGACAAAGAGAACCCCTTTAAACACTCTGCTTGCTGTTGCCTATGCTCAGTAAAATCTTAGGTATAGAGAGATACCAGGTAAACAGAATATTCACAGATGTATTAATACCTTCATATTATTCGTATCTGGAAATAACTAGCCGCACCAAAGCCTGCGTTTACCGTAGTATTCTCACACACCAGCATAGTAATTTTTCTTGCGGACGTTAAACAGATAACCAACTATCACAATAATTACTGCAGTCGTGGTAACCCATCTCCATGTTCACGGCTCTGTGGTGTCTAGTAACACGGTTAGCGCTAATTGGTGCTGCACTGAAACCACCGCCTGTAATCTGGCATTACAAAACACAACACAATCAAATTATCGTGTGCAGCAATACAGCTCTGCGGTATTTATGACCGCCTGGTACTTGTAGATTCACTGTCAGTGCAATAAACCTGGGGTTTGCTAATTTGTTCGAATTATAAACTCATTGCAAATGAACCTAGATTTAGTCTTGAGTCATAATACGAGTCATATAGAGTTACTTTTGTTAAATCACACTGAATCAATGGTAAAAAAATAATGGCTTTATTTAGGATTGTTCGCACTTATTAAGTAGAAATAACACAATCACAAAGGCATTAAAACAATCGCTTTATTTTTACAACACAAATGTCGTAAGTTAACTACGTAATTCAATATGCAATTGTGGTCACCAATTTCGAAGAATCACATTCATACAAATATAGAAATGTGATCCTTGCATGAGTAACGAGTGAACCACAAAGGTGTCGGTGCGTAACTCTGGTGTTAGTAAACACCTCCGTACTTGACAATGACACTGACTTGTGGGAACATTATAACTTACAAGGGAACGTGCACATCAGTATAACATAAACACGGCAAATTCATGCGAACAGCGAGCGTGTCATGTTTGTGTGAGCGTTTAACGTGTTTACGGAACTAACTAATGCGTGTCTTTAAGGTTTATGGGAACAACTATGTATTTGGCATCTAGACTCTCCATGCCATGAGAGTATACCATATTAGTAGTAGACCATATTCTAAACTCAAACTTTGCTGGCTAATGTTAAGTACAACTTTTAATCCCAGCAGCAGGAGACATGTCTGGGCACGCCATAGTGGCGGTGGTACGTTTCCTTTTTGAGGAGTGACTGGGGAGGCGTCCTCAGAAGATCCCGAACTGGCCATGGCCGGTAAGCAGTGATGATTGATTCTTACAGACATAGTCACGGGAGGTTCCTGTTTCAGATTCAAGTAAAAGAAACAAGCGGATGTAAAATTGTGCGCATCGCCCTGAGGGCACGGTGGAAGTCTGTCACGCTTGTGCGGAGCACTGCCGTGTCTTCGTGGATGCGATCGGCGGTTCTAGTGTAGGAAGCGGTCCGAAGCGAGAGAGAATGGTAAGCTCCTCCTTCTAAGAAGCACTAATGCGAGCAAAGGAGATGACCGCAACCGTGAAGAAGCGGACTTCCTCACCCTCTTTTGGAGTCACAGGGGGGATTCCACCACCGTAAGCGCAGGCTTGCGGATAACGAGCAATGGGCAGCTCGACGTCCGGCCGACCAGTAAGAGCTAAGCCCGAATTGATAGCGCCTAGTGGCTTCACGTGTTCTTCAAAGACCTGTCAGCAAAACTGAAGGGTAGAGCCGATGCCTGCTAGGACTGCAGGGACGTTTGAAAGTGTGGCCGTGATCCTAGAGCGCAAAAGGCAACTGAAAGACACAGGTGGGTTTTAGTCAGTAAAAGTCAAAAACGCCCGCCCTCCTAGAGCGTAAGGAAACATTTAACGATTTCCCACCTCAAAAAAAAGGTGGCATGTTTTACTGAATGACTGAATGTTCAGCTACTCCTAAGAATCATTGCCATTCACTGAAGACTGTTCCAGTGCATACGCTCGCACCTTGACCTGGCAGAACATTAGAACAATGGTGTTTTGATAGCGGTTCCGCTACTTGAACAAACACTCATCAAAGGTGAGGCTCAGGCGTCATTACCCCGGTTTGGTTGTTCCGTCTGACCTGCGCCGAGGTGGTTCCGTGAAAGTGGTCCTACCCTTTACACAATGGTTTATATTGGTCACACTTTCACGAAAACTAACATTTACACTAACTTCTGAAAAAATAAACCCAAGGACACAAATGAATAACTAATTTTAGAATGGGAATAATGCAATAACATACCTTACTCGTAAATATAAAATTTATTTGAAGTTATATATTTAGTAGTCAATTTAAAGATATCACAGATCAAAGTGCAGAGTTTCGTAAAACGACCATTTCATAGGAAAATACCCAAAATACTGAACTTTAAATCGATAGCCAGCTGAAGAAACAAGAAAGTTTTATTCTAAAAGATATAAGTATATAAAAATAAATGGTTTAAACGTGACTGGACCAATTTGGATGATCTATTGAAGTCTCAGAAAGGTTTTAAAAAAGAGAGAACATTGGAAAAAATACTCGGAAAACATTAGAAACTCATTTTCTTTTATTACAATTCAACTCTTCCGAGCTGTCAATATTACGCTCAGCTGTCAATTACAATAGCTTCAGAGAGAACAACGTCTGTCGGCTCAGCTCGTGGACACGATCAACATTTCTTCTGGAACTTTACAAACATTTTATTCTAACTACAAACGATCTAACAGTTGATCGATGGCAGATTTGAACAACAGTTTAAAGACTCTGATCTTGATGTCCGTCACAAAAGTTCCGACTCGTTATCGTTTTGTAACTAAATTAAAGTTACTTGCTTTCAAGTTGAACTTGAGTTTACTCCATGTCAATACAACGACAAGTTAATATTGTCTCAAGGTGTCCTAAGTTAACATTTTTTTCTATGATTAAAGAGCTTAAGAGTCTATCTTTACTTTTCATTCTATACAATTGTATCGCGCTGCCAGCTGCCTCTTTATACATCTGTTAAAAAAAAACTGGGCAAGTGCGAGTTGGACTCGCGCACTGAGGGTTCCGTACAAACTTAAAAGGTAAATTGCAGTTTACGATTTATGACGTATTAAAAAAAAAAAACTACTTACTAGACCTCGTTCAAACCAATTTTCGGTGGAAGTTTATAAGGTAATGTACATCATATATTTTTTTTAGTTTTATCATTCTCTTATTTTAGAAGTTACGGAGGGGGGGGGGGCACATTTTACCACTTTGGAAGTGTCTATCGCGCAAACTATTCAGTATATAAAAAAATGATATTAGAAACCTCAATATCATTTTTGAAGACCTATCCATAGATACCCCATAGGTTTGATGAAAAAAAAAAATTTGAGTTTCAGTTCTAAGTATGAACCCCCAAAATGTATTGTTTTTTTTTTGTTTTGTTTTCAATTTTTTGGCAAAATCTTAATACGGTTCACAGAATACATCTACTTACCAAGTTTCGACAGTATAGCTCTTATAGTTTCGGAAAAAAAGTGGCTGTGACATACGGACGGACAGACAGACACATGACGAATCTATAAGGGTTCCGTTTTTTGCCATTTGGCTACAGAACCCTAAAAAGCCCTATGTCCAACACACTTCTGACTGATTGATCGTGATGTAACAAGAGTAGCATCTTGCTTGTTTCAGTAAACTGAGGTTTTTCAGTTGCCTTTGAATATAATTTCAGGAAAGCTGTTAATAACATTACTTGATTTCATTCAGTTTATAAAAATCGTAACCATGGTGAGGGGCAAATAGGTATCAGTGTTATATTTACATGCGTGGCTTTGTTTATAGCAATATTTTGTAATACAGACCGCTGGACTACGAAGGTCAAATAAATACAACATTTAAGGGTAACTAAAATTGATGTTTTCGGATTTAAAACTTGTCAACTGTAATAGGCAGACGGTCTCCTGAAGGGCGAACAAAATTAGTTCACTTACCAAATAGTTATTCTCAGTAATTGGTACTCGAGTGTCGGCTCGTAACAACGAAACCCTACCGATGACCTGCCTGTTGGTACAGTACAAAGTGTTATTAAAACTTCAAAGGTTTCACTTCTTTGCTGAAATTAAATTTGGTTTTCAATCTGTTAAGTGAATACAGTGAATTTAATTAAAAATAACAAGTTTGGCGATACAGGAAACCTTGGGTGCTTTTCCTAGTTATATCATACATATTTAGAAACTAGTTTGTTAGAATACAGTCTACTAGTCAGATTACAAAGGGTAGTCGGGTTTGTGGCTTCTGGCTTCCCGTTGTCCATCGGAGGTACTATGATAGTATTGATGTATCGATTCAGCTCGCTACTTGTCTACGCTTAGGTGATCCTTTTTTTTATCTTGTGGATATCGTCACAAAAGTCCTCCGTCCGGGGCGGGCCAGGTATTGAGCTGCGGACCCCGCACCCTGTGGCCGTATACGACCGCAGTACCTTCAGAGAGGCGCACACGGAAAACAGTGTGCCACCGTCTCGAGTCTTTCAGGTAACTGCAGTCTCTTACCTGCAGTTCCATCATCCCGTGGTGGCCAGAGATCGTTCTGCACTCAGCGGCGCCCGGTGCGACTATTGCGGATTGATATGGGAGCTTTCGATTTTGGCCTGTCGCTGCATTAGGCTATGCATTCTTCAACCTTGAGCTGCGCCATCTGCCTCGATGGGGCAATACCGGAACAACCGGACGCCAGCTCCCAGCCTACGGTATAAATACTTTTCGAAGCATCTTCTACGGTCCGGACTAAGCGTTTCGCTTCGACGTTTATACCGCGTACATCGAAGGACTGGAACAATTTGCCTGCTGCGGTCTTCCCGTCCAACTATAATTTAGGTGTCTCTAAGGCTAGAGTGAATATGCTCTTAATAAACTAGTGCGCCTCACCATCAATGATTGCATCTCTGCTTACCATCAGGTGGGATGCCGATACCAGTGCGATGTAATTCGTCGAGGTCTTGTCAATACTTTACAATGAAAAAAGACCACATAGTGTGACGTTGGTGCCGTGGAACGTGGGTAGTCCTCTGGTGTGGCACGCGACTAGTATGGAACGCAACAATGTGGACTACTGCGACATCTGAATGTAGGTACCTATATCAGTTTCACTTCATCACAACCATGGTTAATATTAAGTGTACAGTATTTAAAACAAACTGCCTAAGTAGAGTTTTCAGTAGAGTAGCCTACCGGAAGGCGCCTCTTCCCCACTGAGCACACTGGGCACTTGCACAGGGCCCCGTGATGGTTTGGGGCCCCCTAATCCCTACTCGATAACCGAAAGATACTCTACTCTCGTCTGAAAATCAGGCTTACCAATTGCAGCATGTAAATTGCAAAGCATGAAGTGTGAAGTTTGAAATAAATTCTTCTTCTATTCGAGGCCACTGACAGGGCCGTAGAGGTTGCCAAATACTGGTCCGATAAAGTTTAGTTAGAGTACCTATATCGACACAGAAAAAGAAGAAGAAGATTAACTTCTCAATTTTTTAAGTTTTAATTGTGTGAACACTTGAACAGTTTGTCGCTAATGTCGATAGGATGTGATATGGTCGAAAACTCAGATTTTGAAGATCTGATTACCGATTTTGCTCAACTCAAAACTAGAAAGATGGGTACCTCTTCAATCGGCATAGATACCTACTTACAGAAGGACTAATCGTGGATGCTGGTTACTTAGTATGTGGATTACATAGTATCTATGCATCATAATATCTAATGAATTGTAAAGAAATAAAAATAAAGCTCAAACCTAACAAAATCATAGTCTTAGGGGCTCCATTATCCTAACGTGCCCAGAGCCGCTAGTAGTTGAAAGACGGCCCTGTAGGTAGGTACGAGAATATAATATATAAATATGTCCTATAAAGGTAAAGTTTGTATGTACTTCGCATCTAGTTTAACCTCGAGACGAGAAAATTAAGTTAGGTGTCGGAGGATATTTTTTAGTTTTAAATATTTTTTCGCAAAAGTATTTAACACAATTACTTGGCTGCGTCCTCGTGGAGCGTGCAGGTCATAAAGTAAGTTTTAAAGTAAGTTTAGTTCTTTATTAGACACTTGTTATAAAGAGCATTTTTTTAAGGTCTAATGACTTCTGACGTGTCAGACATTTACTGACTAAAACCTCACCTATGTTCCTTCAGTTGCCTTTTGTGTAACAGGAGCACGAGTTTCCCTTGCAGAAGTCAACCCATGGACCCAGTATGCTTCGTCCCTGATAGGCCTCCACAGTTTTGCTGACATCTCTTTGAAGCGCGCGTGGAACACGACGACTTGGGGTCAGTCCGGACGGCTACCGGATGGCCGGACGATGAGCTCACGAAGACGTCCGTTCCGTGTGGTGCTCCTGTTCAAAACATGAGCCACACTTTAGAATGCCCCAAGTCCCCATACACCTGCACTTTGGAGGATTTGATGAGTGCCACCGATGCTGCTATTAATGTAGCCGCCTATTGGGCCCAAACAGTTTGACGAGTTTACCATCGAATCGAAAAGAAGAAGATCGTGCGGCCGCCTCCTATTCCTCCTCACTTCCGACCATGGCCTAAGCCAGGGCCTGGCGCGAGAGGTTGCTGCCGCCGATCGCCCCCACGAAGACACAGCAGTGCTCCGCCTAAGCAAGGCACGCCTCCACCGTACGCTCTACCACTCCTTAAAGAGGGCACTGTAATTAGTTGATTGTGGCGTGCCCATGTTATAAAGAACTCCGGAATACACCAGCGCTACTGGACTGTATAAATAAAGCTGCACGTGGTACATGATGACATAACCTTTTAGGAGATCTTCTCAAGAATATTGTATTTGAATAGTAAGTGATTCCACACATCATCTAATAGATTAAGTACCGAATAATTAGATATTTACAAGTAGGTACCAACAATCAGCATTAATTTTAGTAGTTGTGTGTGTAGGTACGCACAGAGAATAAATATTATAGAACTGGTTTCCTGCGCCCACTGCCTGAAACATACTCGCTGATGTTTTGAACGTATACTCACGAACAAGGAAATTCTATAATACTAACATTAAGCATGTGGGTACATACCTATTTTGAAGATGAATACCTACTTCAAGATGACAATTATAACTGAAAGAGAATCGAGTCTATCGCCTAGGGCCGATGAGAATGAGACCCATCGTTGCATGCGACGAGAGGGTAGCTCGCCATCCAGCCGTCCGATAACCGTCCGGATCGAGCCCGAGCCGTTGACGGCGCTTTGTGTTTCACGTGCGTCTCAAAGAGTTTTTTAGCAAAAGCGTACCGTGTCCAGCAGGGCCGAAGCCTACAAGGGCCATGTGTAGACTTCTGAAATGTAACTCTGTGGTTCTCAAACGCAAAGGGTAACTGTAGGAAAAGGTTTAAGTCAGTAAAAGTCTGACACGCCCTGCCGCTCCGCCCCAGTGCGGGAGAAGTTGACATTACCTACTATACATTTATTGACAATCACACATTACTGCCACATCTGAACACGTTTAGCTCATTCTATCTACATTCGTTAGGTACCTGCGCAGGGTAAATGAAAGCCACAGTAAACCTGTTCAGTGATTCACAATGGCGGTGACGGTACACCGGAATTGTTTATGGTGTTCACACATCTTGATAAAACATTTACAGTTAGGTGAAAACTGTAGTTGGGAGCACTTGTGGAACGACGGATGCTGGCTAAATAATATTCTTGATAGCAAATCTACAAGCCCGTGATAAGACCTTGTCATACTGTATGGATCAGAATGTTGGGCTGTGAAAAAGACGGATAAAAAAGATTGCATATCGAAGATGAGAATGTTGAGATATATGTGTGGTGTGGCGACTTGGCGAGAATAGATAAAGTGTGAAATGAGTATATATATTAAAGGAAGTTTGAAAGGAGCGCCAGTGACTGAAAAGTTTAAAGAGAATCGTTTGTCTTGATATGGTCATGTAAAGATGAGGGAGGAAATGAAACGCATGTTACTAAAACAGTTATGAGTACCTATAATACATGTGGATGAATGGAGAGGGAGAGGAAGGCCAAAGAAATTATAGATCGATTGTGTGATGAGAGATATGAAAGAAAAGGGAATTTGTGATCGCATGACGTGTGACAGGGCAGAATGGAATAAAAAAACCGGGCAAATGCGAGACGGACTCGCGCACTGACAAACAAAATGACCTATGAAAACAGTTCAATTCCCGAATTGAGTTATGAGATTTTTCCAAATGGCAATGTTTTTATTTTGTGACGTTACAACAAATTTACAGTTTTCAGACTTTTTCCTGCACATGTGCTACGAGACCTTCTTCATGCAAAATTTCAAGATTCTAGGTCAACGGGAAGTATCCTATACATTTTGATTCCCTTGAGAGTGTCAAAATATACGTTTTTTGCGACATAAACGAAAAAAAGCGGAACCCTAATAGGATCACTTTGTTGTCCGTCTGTCTGCCAAGATTCGGAAAAATCTTCGTCAGTCAATTCGGGAATTGAACGGTTTTCATATGTAAGTTTGTACGGGGCCCACAGTGTACGAGTCCGACTCGCACTTGCCCGGGTTTTTCCTTAAAGTACAGAACCCTAAAAACGTGTTGCGCCGACTCCAAATAATACGGGACAAGGGCAGGATGATGATGTCGATATCAAATCTGGTGAAGGATTGTAGTAAGCTAGCATGTTGATGAAAGCGTTGTATTGACAAGCATGTTCAAGAAGGCTTGACAGTAAGCACAGCAGGTACTACACGGTGACAGTTTGTGCGTTTATTTGGTAGCGGTATGGTTTCCTCTCACTGAAACATGTTGAGACCTTATAAACACGCAAAGTTAAAGTTTTATAGGTAATAAATTTTCACAAAAATAAAATGAACTGCCGTGTTTTTTTGCAACGCAAAGAATTAGGACCCAATATTTTGCCCTAAAATATGCAAGGGCGTAGTAGACTTATAAATCTATATTGGTCGCAGATCTATTATTATAAATACAGCATTAGAGTTAAAACAGCGTTGAAAGGTAACGTTAACTGCCGGAAGAGGAAACTTTATTAATAACCTATCATTCGACAGATCGTAAATTGCGATGTAAACAAGATCAAATACATCGGACCGGCTAATTTTACAACCGACATATAACATAGAGAAAGCAGGGATTTGATGGTCGCAAGCGATACGGCTTGAATTTAATCTGGACAGGAACTTTAAGGTATAGTTTTATGATCGACATCGTAGTAAACAGAAAAATTACAGTCATAACAGACAGATAAAAAAAAACAACAACAATTTACATCTTGAACTCATTAATGTCCTAAGTCCCGTAGATAAGGCGGAGTACGTCCACCAGCAGTCCTCTATCGCGAAAGACCTTTAAGAAACATAAGGCACACTGAAAATCTAAATAAAACAACAGTATTTTCATTTGTGGAAAAGCCCACGAAGCTTGACTCTGCCGTAATCCGCTGAGCGCGGTTTGAACTTCAAGTAACTTACTTATCCTGCACTTTGTCCACAACCAGCCGACGCAACCGCGACTGTGACGAGCACAAAGCTATAGTATCCGTAAGAGCTGAGCTTTTGACGTCTGAGGGAATATTGCATTTTATATTCAATTTGTGCCATAACCTGACTGACTGGGTACTCAATAAAACAAGAGGTAACACAGTCGATATTGGAAAGCCCAATGTAAGCTATAGTCTACATCTCTCTACCTCTACATAGTACATACCTATACTTACTTCCGTTCTAGGTACACGAAATCAAAAGCTGACGAAATATGTGTACAGACGTACCTACACATATTTTCTTTTGGTAATTCTGCATTAACACAAAATTCTGATGTTTTAAAAAATTTAATTCCTACAATATCAAATACAGGAAGCTTGTAATTTAGAGTGATAAAATCTGGATTCACGTGTCTGTGTCACGTATTTTTCGGCGCGCGTACCAGGCGCCCAGAGACTGAAAGATAAATCGCGCACAATTAAGAATGATCACGTCGCCAGTTGTGTGGATGAGGTGAGCTGTTGGGATTAGTGTTCACTGTCCGACGGTTATTAGGCCGCTACTAGCGATTGAACATCGGGTGATATTGCTGAATGTCAACTTTGATGTTGAAGACATTGCTGCGTCTACTATTTCTTTTTCTGTGCGTCTGGACAGACCGTTGAATTTAAAGATAACTTGCCAAAAATCTAAGTTTCAAAACACCAAAAATCTTAGATCTTGGGCTGGATGGGCCTCAGTCAATAAAAACATTATATTGATTAAGCAGTAACGCCACTTTGTAGTAGATTATACAAACAGATTACAACTTGTTAGATCACAAAAAAATCAGAAAATTTGGGAATCAATCGCCACAATTTTAGACAACATAATGTTGTGTTGCCTTGCTGCGCAACATTCGTGACTAGTGTAAACGCTTCACAGTGGTTCACTAGGACATCGCGGAGCAGCAAACAACAGCGGCCGACAGGAAGAGCTTTCATCGCGCCCATTCGCAGTGCGCGCGCGCACCGCGGACGTGGAACTAGAACACAACGGTTATTCTGATGTTTGGCCGGCTAATGTGCTCGTTGGTGAGAGTGGTGCGATTGGGTGATAATGGCTAATGCGCAGTTCCTTGATGACTTGTTGTGGACTTTGATTTTTTATTTTTGGGAACAGTAATAAAAAATGAGCATGAGTCGACGAAATCGATAAGAAGAAACCTATTGAATCGTAAAACTCACAAAGATGTTCAATCAGTTATTTTACTGTACAGCTACATAATGTGAAGAAAAACTAAGTAATGTTCTAAAAGTTCAAACATAAATACGAATCTACATAATGTATTTTTCTTTTACACTGAATGTTATTTTTACAAGAAAGGGAACAGAAAGTTTAACATTGTTCCAATATCTAAAGCCGAAAATAAATTACCATTATCTCAAACTATAACCCAAGTTTTTATCTTAGCGAAGCAATTCGAACATTTACCGAAGTAACTAATATTTATGGCGGTGGTCGGCAAGAGTCAAAGAAAGCGTTAGTTTGTTTATCACGCCATCCATCAATCTCGGCTCAGGCGGCTATCTCAGCTATCTCCGAGTTATCCACGTTCTCCGCGCGTCGGATCACTGCGCGGATAACAGTAATCACCGGAGTGGTGCCGCTCTAACCTAGTTCGGACAAAGTATGAAACTCAGGGTTCACAAGGATTGTCCACATCTAGAGATAACTTTTCTATGTGGCACAATAAATTTGTCGCGATGTCTCTTTATTGAAGGTTGATTAATAGGTTTATAAAGAAATAAGGACTTTTTGCTTATTTATTGGATAAAAAGGAAATTTTTACTTTTTAATGGTCTATATACTAAAACCATCTTCGCCTTTCTAATGAAACCGGCTGGAGTACCTAAGTACATCGGTTGGATGGTTTCAAAGTATATACCAGACCTAGGCAGAATTGTTCTTAATGTTTTATTTATAAATTAAGTGAGGAATACTATAACAAAGTTATTCCCTGCTGGAGTTTGTTTCCTGATAGCTACAACCTAGGGGTCTTTTTAAGTCGAGAGTGAAAAGGTTACTCTTAGGCAAGCTTGCTCCATGGTCGCTGTCGACCACGTCACCGCTTACCGTCAGGTGAGACAGTGCTTAACCGCGAGCTTAATAAAAAAAAACATTGTTCTTTATTTCCTCAATAATGTTTATGTTTGCAAAAATAAACCCTTTTTATGCAAAATCTCAATATGCCGCTGTATTAGAAAATTCGTCTCCTAAAATTTATTTATTTATTAAATAAATTAATCAGTAATTGAATGGCTTGTATTTTAATTTTATTTGAAAAGTGCTAAACAAAACAATTCCACTAAATAAAAAACGCACTACTTCTTAACACCATTGCAACCCGGCGCCCCACATTAAAAGCTAAGCGATAATAAATCAGCGCTACGTTTATGTGCGTCGGCTTACATCTCACTTGGTCGCTGCGTAAACAAATTAACTCCATCTGTCCGTCAGCGCGGGATGAAAGCGTACGGCGGGCGGCGCGCGGCGGGCGGCGGGCCGGACTCCGCACAATTCTGACGGATCTCCTGCGGCTAATAAACCTATATTTGCTACCTTTCTTGTGGTTTTGTGTCTTTCGTTTTATTTCAGTTTAAAATTACGGAGCTTTTTAACTCCCAGCTTTATGACTTTGAAAGAAGTTTTGTTTGATGAATATATTTTATTATGTAGTGGAGGGTTTCCTTGTACAAACCTATTAACGATACTGAAATAGTCAAAGCTCTGTATCTCTCTGCCAAACACGGTGTTAGTGTATTCAATAAGTACCTGGTTTAGACTGAACAGTTTACTGGAAATAGACAAACGGTATTCTATCTAAATGCATCGTGACTTATATGCTTAGCCTCAAGTAAAGCCCACACACAGCCGGCGCACGGCTGAGAGCTATCCATGTACGACTCAGTACATAGCGTGTGCGGGGTTCGCAGGACTGCAGCCAATAGTCGGTAGTATGTGTCGCACCTCGTATCCTCTCGATTGATATTGACTTACCGCCACGGGAATTTACGAAATAGAAATTCAATATTCTGTCGTTGGTCTCGTATAGTAATTGGGACACCAGGGTTGGTGCTTAAAGATACCGAAGCTAGACTCTGCGTTACCGGGTACCTACTAGCTGTCCAGAGTGCGCCCGGCGTTTGGAATCGTATTAAGATATTTTTAACGCTACTCGGGAAGGCTTCTCTCATTCACCCTTACTAAACTTTCGAGTACATTTGTGTGAATGATTTTATTTGGAAATATCTACTAAAGTTTCCATTAACATAAATAATATTAAAGAGACTTGTCAACACGATCTTTTTTATTTTCTTCGCACAAAAGGGTTTTCCCTGTTACAAAGACACCTTGAATATATAAAAATAAGTCGTCTGATTGGAAAATAAAATCTTATTTGTCCTGAGACTCTCTAGGGGCTCACTTACAAATAAAGTATTATGTAAATGTATTTCCTTCTAAAAGAAAAAAGGATAATACAGTCAGAACAGGCTACGAACTAAAAATAATACTGATGACTATCGAATTTATTCGCATTTTAACGTCCGGTTGTGTCAAAGCAAATATGTTCCGATGGAGGCAATATCCTGAACTATAACGCGACTGGATAACAGAAACAGAAGGTCCATCAATTACGTGAAAGTAGGGGCTTTGTATTTTGTAAGAAACATGCGTTTTCATTGTCATTCTATCCGCCTGGGTCGGTATTACCGGATTCAGTATAACCGGATTCAGCTGAGTACTAATATTTTTTAATAACTGCCTATCTGAGCTCCACAACCCAGTAACTATGTAACACGATACCCCTTGGCAACATGGCTGTCAGATCGTCTGACTTCCGATAACCGTAACGCCTGATCTACAAATGACAGCCGGGACCAACGGCTTTATGATCCTTTCCGGAGCACGGAGGAGTCTCGGTTTGTAATGGAGTGGCATCCATCCAAAGAGTAGCCTCAGCCAGCGAGTGTTAGCCACGAGCCTCCTTAACCATGCAGAGTTAATTGCTGAAACCAAACATTAAAAGTGTCGTATTTGACTATAACTATATATACATACTACTATACTATAGATATACTATAACTATATATACTATAACTGACAAAGCTGTATGAAAAAACTTTTTATGAAGTTGTTTATATTTTTTGCTTTTTAGTGGTTGTACCACTAAACTAAAATTAAATAGTAAGCTATCCTGGTAAATTACACTATAGGAATGACAAAATATCCATAATTACTCAATCTGAACATTGCTTTGAGATTGATTTTTTTTATCTGGTTAAAAAGTACCGTTTAATGTTTAAGGTTGCGAAGGCTGCGCAATTTTCTTACAACTGCTCGCCCAATCCTTCTTTCTCCCAATCCTTGATTATGCCGATGTCAGTTATTTAGATCTAACAGAAGTGCAGCTAGATAAGCGTGAGCGACTCCAAAACTTTTGTATTAGGTTCATATTTGATTTACGCAAATATGACCATGTTTCTGAATTCCGTATTAAGCTCAAGTGGCTGCCGATCCGCCGTCGCCGGAATACCCATATCTTATCGTTGCTTTACAGTGTCCTGTTTATTCCTACAACCCCCTCTTACCTCAAAGAACGTTTTAAGTTCCTTCAAGACACACATTCTAGACACTTGAGAGCAACGGAGAATTTGAAACTTTTAATGCCCTTACATTCCACCAAGTTCAGTGACAAATCGTTCACAGTCCAAGCAGTTCGATTTTGGAATAGTAAAAAAGTCGTTTAATAAAAATATATATATACTTTGACATTTAATGACATTATGACGTTTACTATTTTTATCTACTTACTATGTTAATGCAGAGCAGTGGTGGCCGAGTGGTAACGGCCCCGACTTACGAGTTGTAGGTCGCGGGTTCAAACCCAGCCAGGCGCATCACTTTGTGTAATTTATTTCATCACCACTGCTCTCAAAACGGTGAAGGAAAACATCGTGAGGAAACCGGCATGTCCTAGAACCAAAAATTCAAAGACATGTGACATCCACCAACCCGCACTGGGCCCGCGTGGTGGATTACGGCCCATTCCCTCTCCTAGAGAGGAGGCCTGAGTCCCAACAGTGGGAACATTAAAAGGCCGACTATGCTATACTATGTTAATGACATTTGTATCTAATTTGAATTGTATATTCGTTTTTTTTTCTCTAATTATAACTTTGTTCTCTTAAAATTGTACTTCTACCTACTTACCTTTATGAAATTACTGTGCCCGACAGGGTCCATGTGCACTTGTTTAACTATTTTTAAGATCTTATGTAATATTAATATGTGATATAGCAATAAATAATTGAATTGAATTGGAACGCGTTGCCGATGCCAATAGGCAAGCCCAGTCACTAGCTTCTTTCAAAAATCTACTTAAAGGTAATTTCCTTCACTGTAATTAATTCAGCTTCTAACCAAATTCAGTTCTTTCATCACTTACCCACCTATTTGTATTATTCTTTTTTTTCTCTATTTCTTTCTTTGAAATAGTGTAACATATGTATATATATATAATATTAATGAGTTTGTTTTTTGTCTTATAGATATAATAGCCATATAATATAGTTTTATATCTATGTAAAGTCTAATATATATTTTTAATGCATTTAACACTTCAATAATTTGCAGTACACCAAAGATTACCCCCTTTTTAAGTTATTTTCTTACAGACCATCCTAAGGTTGTCTGGTAGATATCGCTGTTAGCGATAAGACCGCCCTTGTACCCATGGATTGGGTTAGTTTAAAAGTTTTGTTACTATTTTGGTGTACAATAAAGTTTTATTCTATTCTATCGATCCTGGATTATATCGGTTCCGTGAATATGTCATAATTGGAAATTTCCCTCTGGGATCAATAGCCCATACCAAATTATTTATCAAACCACACTCTGAAGTTGAAATCCCAAGATGTTCAACTTCTTAAAGTCTTGAAGAGGCAATCCCCGGAGAGAATTTTCCTTTTGTTCCCTCTGAAGTGAACCTTTTGATGGTCCTTTATGCGGCAGCTCTATGAAGTTGAAGTATTTAATATCCGTTGCCGACGCGACGCGGCCGCATTGCCAACCATCACGCCACCGATGCCCACGGGCCTGGCCTAGGAATGCCACTTAATTGCACATTACTGAGTGCACTTCTTTTAAGATATTAATTGCAAAAGCTCTTCAATTAAAAATATATAAAAATAAACAATAATTTTCTCAAGTTGTAGACTCGCTGTACGTGAACAGGTTTTCCAACTCAGCGAAGTACTATTTATTTAACAATTTATGTTCATACAAATAATAAAAAATAAGAAGAAGGTCGCAGAAAAATTGGTAGAATCTGAGCATGACAAAAAAAAGCACTAGGTAGGAATATATTACCCCTATTTCCAAGAACGCTGTGAAAAATAGAATAGTTAAATCAACGGAAGTTTATTTAGTTACTGTTACATCAATCTCACTGTTTTTTTTTGTGCTCATCATTTAATGAAATCAAAGAATCTTGTATATTTTCCAATCCATCAATACTTTTTGAACGTAATCATCTCGCGGAAATTGTGAATCTTACGTAAACAAGAAAATCAGGCGGATATACCTAAAAAGTGTGTTAGATTTTCCTAAGTCTGCACTATTTGTTCCTGCCGCTAGATAATTGCTATTTATAATGCATCGTTAAAATCGATATGGTATTTAAACAAACGAGTAAAGAGGTTGCCCATATTGGCGCAAGGACGGTTCACTCACGATTGTAAACTGCTCAGTAAAATTAATATAGAAGGAATAGTAGATAGAAAAAAATAAAAGCGACTTAAAAAATACTAAGAATAATAATATTGAATAATATATGTATGTTATTATATAAATTAACAGAAAACAAAACAAAAAATTTACTATCGCATTAGGTTACCGTGTTGTAAGTAGTTGTAAGTAGGAAAAATAAATATATATATATTTTATTTTTTATTTTATGACGTTGCTTAATACATATTTATTAATTAGTATAAGTTGCAAAAAGTCGGTGTTTCTGACATTGTTCATTCGTTGCTTTCAAACTTCATAACATGAAATGTTGCATTTTTAACCGACTTCAAAAAAAAGGAGGAGGTTATCAATTCAGATCTTTTTTATGTTTGTTACCTCAGAACTCCGACGTTTATGGACCGATTTGCATTTTTTCCCCCCTTAAATGGTATGCTTCCAGATTGGTTTAATTTTTTTCAAAATACAGTTCTGATGATGGGATCCATGAGGGATCGAGGAAACTCCTCAAATATTATAGGCAACCATATAGTGATTTTGGTAGTTTCATCGAGAACTTAAGCATTTACAGTCAAAAAGTAACATTTGATGAAGTGGAAGTGATGAAAAAGACCAGAAATGGCCAATGGAACTTCACACTCACATAGATATATCACAATGAAGATAGATAAGCTACTAGTTATGTTGAAAATGGTATCATCGAAGTGACATGATGATAATGATGGAGCCGAAAGATAGGTTATACCGAAGATTTATAATTAATCAATGTTTCCTAGCCGTGTTTGGGCTTATTAGAATGGTCATGAGATGCACATTGGCTATAAGGTACTATCGAAATGATCAGATGATGGTGCCGGAAGGTGAACGGTAGACACGGAGACTTCATAATAAAACAATGTATTCTAGCAGTGTTTGGGTTAATTGGAATTGTCATGAGAAATAGGCACTCTGGTTATTAAGTGTATCGTAACTAAAAAGTGTGAAATAAAAAACATTTAACAAAAAAAGAACCGATGTAAAAAAACATTAAAAGGATCAAAGTAATTTTGATTTCGCAAGTCGATGTTAAATAAGAAACAAATAATACCGAAAAACACCGACTTCGGAATTAAAGTTATTTTGATCCTTTTAGTGTTTTTATTTTAGTGAAATCGATTATTTGTTTTTTCAAAAAGCTTTTTAATTGGAATATTTTCTGATAACAGTCATGAAATTCGAATATAGTTTTTGAAATGAGGGTATATCAGTGTGAACTTTACACATCTGTGGTAGGTACCCTTTTAGAGCGTATTGGCATGATGTTTTGTTATGAAATGCTGTTCAATAAACAGACATGCGATTGAAGCGCTCCCGGAAGATGTGCTATCATTCATTAAAGTATTCCATTGTCTACTCCACCAAATTTTAATGGTGACAAAGATATCGCTGAACACGATACAAAGAAAAAAGATTCAGACGACTTGAGAACCGGGATTTAACTAGGATTCGATTGGAATGCGATTAAGATTCAACTCATACTGGACTCTCACTAGGCTTACGGTAGGTTGATATTTTTAGGACGGAGGTCGAAATATAAAGAAAATTAATTTGAATTTTAATGTAATGTAAATAATTATGTATTACGTGTAAATTGTGATTTTTAGTGTACACTAATATTATAAAAATGTAGAATGTGTTTTTTTTTGTTTTTAGGAGGTACATAATCTCTGAAAGTACTGGACCGATTACTAAATTTTTTTTACCGATACAAAGCTACTTTATTCCTGAGTGCTATATTTTACGCACGCGGGCGAAGCCACGGGCAAAAGGTAGTGTTTAATATGGGAACCATTTTCTGATAAATAAATAATAATTATTGTAACAAACCTTCTGCACCTGTCCATACAGGGACTTGCACGAGTGAAGGAGACCAGTTTTTGTTCACACGCCTGTGCAAGAAGTGAAAACCTTAGCGACGTGCGACATGCAGTGCGGTGCGGCGCAGGACGTCGCGTCGCCGCGCTGCTGAACACTTGATGTACTCCGCTGGTTTGACTGGTTTGAGGTTTCATTGTCATAACTTAGCAGATTGCGCATTACTCCGAGGCTAGTTGATGGCGGATATATTTTATCATGAGCAGGTTTACGCCAGTAAATAAAGTGTTAGTGAAAACAACCCTCTTGGTCTGAATTACCTACTAAAATACCTACTTATTTAAAATGCTATGTCAAAGTCACACTACAGCTGTATACAGCACTACAGCTCTCTATCATAATTCCTTAGTTTCGTTTAATATTCAATACCATTTGACCATCAATATATAATACATAACGAGGTGCTTGACTGGACTACAAACGTCACCAGCAGTTCCTCCGGGAGTTTGCGACTGTTCAGCATTGTTAGTACTAGGGAATCCAATCCGGCATCAAAGTCGCCATATATTGGTATCGCGCGTGTTTTTTTTTGGTATTGGTATATATTGAATATATTGTTACGCTTGAAACTTGAACACGCCATATCTTCGATGAAATCAAGAGTAGCATCAAATAATCAAAACACATTGCTATGCGAAACTTCTAGAATGGAAGTACGTACCCAGGCCTGGCAAGTTCTTGAAAAGTTGCCATAAAGTACCTACCACTATTATTATTAAATAAGGTTTAGCAAGTAGTTGATAAGTGAATTCGTTCCTTCCGCTTTTAAAAATAGAGTCGAACTTCGCGTGAAAGGAGAGAGGTACATGTTTGCAATAAAAATTATTTATGGCCCCGCGATGCGACTTTATTGTTCTGGAATGGCCTTGAAATGTCGGTATCTAGAATTTTCCTGGCCATCGCATATAAATACGAGCTCCCGACCGGAAGTGAGTCACTTTGTTTGTGACTGCGAAACAAGAGCGATACCTAAGTGTGTGAAGTGACCTAACAACCTGAGCGATACTAAAACGGAACTCTAGTGTTTATTGTGATTTGGATTAATGTTGATTGGACAAATTTGTTATTGTTTGCAGTGAATAAAGTTCTCTGCTAGTAAACCGGCATTTTATTACTCACGTTCGTAACGTCACGTTTGTATGTATTTTAGTTCGAAGCCCACAAAATTCAAATTTTCTTACGTCTGGATGCTAAGTACAGGTCATAGTGCCCCTCTGACCTGCAAAATGCAATAATCTTAAGACAATTTGAATTTCACTGAGGTATTTAATTCAGGAACAAAAAAAAAATTAACGTTTCATCTTTCCGATTTATGAAGATAAAGAACTTTAACTGACATTGATTACATTCCTTTCCATTTCCGATTTAGTACACGTACAAAATAAAAATTCAAAATTTATTTTGCTGCAAGATTTGCAAAGAAGAATTATTTTCCATATTAGGTTTTACAAATTCTACAGAGTGGTCACGAGTTCCATGGCAAGTTGATAAATCACTTGTTAATGAGGCCTTACTGGGTCTAACTATTAGGTAATCAGAACGGAGAGGATCCCGCGCGAGTAATGCCGCATTTCGGATCTCGTAAAAAAGGTGCGGGATCCCGCACCTGTGACCGCGACTGTGACTGTGACTGCGACCGCGCACCGGAAGACGCAGCGTTGGAAGGCCTCCCATAAGGTGGACCGACGACCTGGTGAGGGTCGCGGGAGTGCGGTGGATGCTTGAAGCACAGGATCGGTCATTGTGGCGACGCTTGGGGGAGGCCTATGTCCAACAGTGGACGTCTTTTGGCTGAAATGATGATGATGATGATGATCCCGCATGCTGGCGGCATTGGATTCCCTAGTTAGTACCTAGTGGAGCGTCACACCCGGGCGGATGGCTGTGATCGTAAAGCGCAAGGGACACTCTCGTGCATATCATTTTGCCAGCGATGGAATACGTTAGATATCTCTTTGATTTCATAGTGCCCTAGTAACTGATTGGATATCCATATGCAAGAATGTTTTCACTAGTTTTAGCATTATTTGTGTACTAAGGCTTCACGGATCTCTTACAATGTTATAGCTAAAACATCTCGGATGAAATTCTTGACCAGTGTTCACTTGTGTCAGTGCCGAGAACTTTCAGTCACTCACAAGTTACGGTCGGATGTTTAGACATTATAAAGACAGTGTATGTACCTACAGATGACTATGTAAGTTTGTATCAAATATTCACGTAAACATTGGATGTATTTCAGAATCACAAAATTCTCTCTGACTGCTGGTAATCTGTTTATGTTGAACATGAATGTTGTGTATTTTCCATTTGCTTCTTGTTTGTTATCTTAACATCAATATAAATAAACCTTATGTGCGTACACGGGTCGGTAATAAAATATGAAATAAACTATAAATCTGATATCATTAGTTTAATTTCGATATGCCAAATGTGGTGGGATTGACGCGAGCGGCGCGCTTGCCAAATCCATAAAAGCATTGGTTACACTGCCCCGGCGGGCGGCGTCCGGCGCTTCCTGCAATAGAGGCCACAGCATCCAGCACCGCAATCCAAGCCAAGCCATCTGGCTCATGTGGCGCTGAGCCGGGCTTGCGCGACTCCCGCGCATGACGCGAGACGCAAGACATACAGCCGAGGTGTTTAAATTCAAATTTTGTAAAAATAAAATATTGACAACAATCTCTCGATCGATCTTTCTATAAGAAGTCTGTAAAAGAAAGGCAGTCAAGTTGTCAAGCAGCAGATTACGGAAAACAAACCTTGATTGATCGATTGAAAATGCGATAACGGATTTTATGGAAAGCATATTTTAATTTATTCTCACACAAAATATCTTACACAATCTGCTTCTAATGTGTTCGAATATATTATAATTGATTTGTCAGAAGATTTCTAACTTCGGCGCATTGTGATTTCAACAGCTAACATTTATTTAACGCACTGTTGGAATTTATATTCGAACCACTGAACCAAATTAAGTATGCACATTGTAATTAATTATTTACTGCGTTCGCCGCTAGCTTGTGTCTGCGTCCGGATTCGCCCGGATTTCAGCGAATGCATCTCCTGCATTGTTTACGAGCCGTTGCTCGTCGCTGCACCGGTAATCCGTGCGGATCCGGCGGATCAGCGCGACGCCGCGCCGAGCGGATCAATGCGGACTGACGCGGATGTAACTGCGTACATTTCATTAGAGACGTAATTTATCGCAGGCTTATAATTTGAAAATCGTGAGAAAATTTCTGAATACGCGCAAGTTGTGTGTGGCTCTGTACGGGTCTGCTGTGGGATCTGTCTACCTTGTTATTGTTCAGTTAGTTACGACTTCAACAATAATAACTAGAACTGGTAAAACAGCATGCGCGTGTGTCACGTGTGAATATACCTAATGCTTATTATAATAATTTCGAAGGAAATTGTAGATATCGTTTATTACGCTAAATTTCGAAGTAGGTACCTATACATACATAATATATATAGGTATGCTGATAGATTCGAAGAAATGGAAGGGACAATGAATGTTCGGCGGACGATATTCTGCGAATAAATGCGACTCACAATACTAATGCAGGTGTTTTGAAATTAGACACGAGCGGTATGACTGCTAGCAGACTCGTAGTCTTTACTCAGAAAGTAAAATGTAATTGATATGGAGAACCTTTACTTAATGGTGTCTTCGAGAACCTACTTTATACCGAATAGCTGAACTGTAAGATTCTTGAAATAATAACAAGTGTAAGTAGCTAAGCAGGTACCTAGGTACTTATTACTTATGTCCTACTAAACTGTTTACAGTGTGTTTACACCTAGGTGATTGTGTCCCAGGAATCTATTATAAGCAAACTCATTCAACTCACATAAGAAGAATCATTCCTTCGATTTATTGAATGGTTTTATTGATTTATTTACAATAATAATTATAAATAAAATATAAATATTTACATTTATTTCGAGTAAGAAAAGACTAATTTTAGGTACTTGAATCATAAAAATAAAGGCAAATTAAATTAAGTATGTTACAAAATACACAAATAAAATACAATATTGAAATGATTAAAATTAAATTAAATTGCATTAGATAATAATTTTATAAAACGAATAGTGTAATAAAATGACAAAGAATATTTGTCATTTTATTACACTATTCGTTGTATCAACTAACAAACTCACTATAGACCACAATCTGTCAGTAGGTAAGGAGGTCCATCGTAAACCCATTCCCACAGAGATACTGATCTAAATCTACACAGTAGCGGAGCGGAGCGGCGCCCGTAGCCGGCTGATTGAAGACGCGACGCCTCGGCTTGAGGTACGAGGCGCCTCGTGCGGGCGCGGACGTGAACTTGAGAATTGAGAAGCAAGTCGCGAGGCACAAGGCCGAGGTCAATCGACATCGATCGCGACGATAACAATCTGCGTGTCGCATCACTATTGTTTCGTGTGCGCCTTCCTGATTTCTTATGGTGTTGTTTAACTGGAAGAACAACAGGAATCAGCGTTATTTATATTATGTGCGTCGGTCATTGTCTTTTAATAGAGGCGGCGAATCTGTAACATGGCAAAAGTAACAATTAGTAACTGTCTTAAATTAATGAGAAGATCTAGGTCAGGTTAAAGAAAATGATGCCAACTCAGGAGCAACGACAGAAATAAAGACAATTATTTTTATTAGATACTTAATTGAATTATTAAGAGGGAGTCAGTGATAGCGAGACGGATGATAGGACAGAATGGAAGAAAAAACTTGTTCGCCGACCCCAAACAACATGAGAAAAGGGCAGGAAAATGAATTTTATTAATTAAATGACCTAATATTTACTTATCTGGATATCTATCTCTTTATGGCTCCGAGTACCTCGTTCTTAAAGTCAGTGGCGTGAGTTATACGTTTATTTCTATTTGCGCCCACGTAACTTAAATAACCTTTCTCAATCTAGAATACTGCTCCATATAAATCTAGATAGCCTAGTTCAAACACTTGGTTACAAATACATTGGTTCAGTACAGCATATACAATCAATTACACGATGATTTGTTTGGCCAACACGCGTGTTACCGACGACGCCTCGTAACTAACAATTAGCTGCGGCTCGTAGGCCGGAAGAGACGACGTGCTCTATTAAACTTGTGTGCCTGGTGACCTGGCAGCGGGGACCAGCGCCGGTCGCGGTCACACGACGGGTGCACGCGTGTCAAGATCAAAGGTAACAGATCGGAACTTGTAAACGGTGAAAGTGTTGTGAGCGGCACCTTGCGGCAGAGTTGTCATTAGGATGGTCCTTAAATTCATTCCGTTGCTCAAATCAGTCGACAGCCACAAACTCAAAACTCAATACTTTATTCTATTCCATATTTATGTACCTAAGTAGATGGAATAACAAATAGTCAAAGATCAATATGGACCCTGTCGGGCTAAATTAGGAGAAAGGAAGATAGGGCTACGTAGCAATTCACGGAATTCTATATGATTGTAGATCGAATAGATGTGTACTTAAATTATTATTATGTGTGTATAAGAGTAGGTAAATTAAGTCAGGTATTTTTATTTATTTTTTATCGTCAATATTATTAAATTATGTTATTATGGATATTTATTATTTTATACGATTTTCTGTATTCCATATTATATTAATGTATTTCATAATCTTTGGTGAATACGAAAGAGAATAATTTTATTGTACAATCGATTTGTCATCTAAAAACTCCTTTACTGAGTAGTATGTATGACTCGGATTCCAGAAATTGTTTCTATTTATTAATAAATATATTTGTTTTTTTTACTTCTATAATATCATTTAGCAGTTTGTTATACATTTTAGCGGATATTACTTAAGGGATTAGTTATAGATATGTCATCAGTAACTTGAATACTTAGTTACAGTTATTTCTGTATTCAAATATTTGTTACCTGGATAGAAGACCTTCATACAAATTAATAACTAAGTGGGTATAGCTATTATGTTGTAAAAATAGCCACATGTGACTCACGAAATTGGTTTAAAATTGTCTTCAAATTACTAAAGTACGTCCGTCAATGATGTACAAGGTCTCGCTTCAAGTACCTCCGAACTAAAAAAGGACTTCTTTTTTAAAAACCAGGCAAGTGCGAGTCGGACTCGCTCGCGCACTTAGGGTTCCGTTCGTTTACCTTTGAAAACAGTTCTATTCTAGAATTGAGTTACGAACATTTTTCCGAATCGCAAAAAAAGTTTTTTTTGTGACGTTATCACAAATTTACAGTTTTCTGATTTTTTCCTAAATTTTTGCTATGAGACCTTGCTTCATACCAAATTTCAGGATTCTAGGCCGGGAAGGGGAACTAGAACGGGAAGTACCTTATAATTTTGATTCCCTTGAGAGTGTCGAAATGTACGTTTTTTGTTTTTTTCATAGCTTGAGGGACCGTAGACTTGAGTATATTATGGTTTTAATTTCAAATCGATACATCCACGCGTTCCCGAGTTACAGGGTCTTGACAGACAGACAGATAGGCAAAAACGTGATCCTATAAGGGTTCCGTTTTTTCCTTTTGAGGTACAGAACCCTAAAAAACTATAGTCTTATAAGGATCCCCAAAACAGTCAATATTTACGTGAATGACAATGAAAATATATTGACAATTGCTTCAATTATTTAAAGTAAACGATCAATTTTTGCATCAATTAGCGTCAATGCCGATTGACCGTTTCGAGGACCCTATAATGATAAAACTTTATTTTCAGAGCATAAACACCTACTTTACATATCTGAATGACGATCGGTGCTATAGCTTTTCACTAGCAGTCGGTACAAACATCTGTAAACGACCCCGGTGGTTACGACCCAATGGTGGGGGTGTGGTGGTGATGGTGTCGGGCTACAGCTTCTGTGAGTGTCCATTAGGAACTAGTTTTCAAATAAATAAATAAAATAGCTTTGACAAGAAAAGGTTTTTTCTGTCCCAAGTACATTCAATATTTGCAGTCCACTCACGGCTTTAGCTTTATTTAGTAGCTACCTTGAAACTAATTGAAGTGTGATGTCGGCAACGATACAGGAAGACGTAAACTGTAGTTGAGCTACAATAAATCTTAGTTTACGGTCAGTTTGTACATCGTGGTTACGGAGAGACGATTAACCAAATGGCGAAAAGATAAACAGACTATGAACTGTAATAGATGGGAAGCAGTCAGCGCTAGATTGGCAACAATGATAGTAACGAGCACCACTGCTTCAAAAGCAATATTATAACATTCATGTTAATAATTTAATTACTGTGCACATTTCAGTTCACTTTTTGTCATTAATTTAATAAATTCCTTACAAGAAGTCGTGACAGTATAAAACAAGATCTGAAACATTACTTGTATTATTCGGTTTAGAAATTACGAAAATATTTTTTTTTTTTAATATAATATACATTTACCGACTACGGTGGATTATTTATAAGATATGGCTCAATGAATGGTGTCCCATTAGTACCTCGTGCTAATAAGATTTCATTTGTATTACTTACGGGATTTACGCCTACAGCTAATGATTAATATTGTCAAACACGAAGAATGTTCAACGAATATACGATAAAATAGCAAAAATATCATTAATCAAGATGTCTTCTGCCCCTTCTTCCTAAGAAATAGATTATTTTAGTAGCAGACTAATATCCAGACAAATGATAGCGTGATGTCCTTCGAGACTCTGTTGCCGGACAGTTAATGTCACGGATTAATAACATTTTTATTTCGACGCTTAACAGGGGTGGATCTTATGAGTTCGGAAACAGTATTATGACCTTTACCCCTTCAGCGATAAAGACGGTTGTTGTTTGTAATTGTTGTATGAGAAAGTATCGGATTGTGGCAGTAATCAAGGATCATTAATCGCGTTTACGTCTGAGGGCGCGCGCGGCGGACGCGACGCAGTGCGCGCGCTCGCGGTCGTTCACTTCCGAAGCATCAGTTTTGTTAACTGAGAACTGGTTCAGCACTAAATGATATTAAATAATTTCTGAGATGTCGTAATGGCCCAGTGCTAAAGTCACCCCTGTCTTATGCATGAGGTTATGGGCTTGAAACCGAGCAAGTACCTACCAATGTGAATTTTTCTAAGTTTATTTAGGACATTACTGACGTTTTATGTGCCTCGGAAAGCTCATAAAGCCTTTGGTCCCGGTTGTCATATCTTTGACAGTCGTTACAGCTAGTCATATGCCAGAAAGTCTGACCATCAGTCTCTCCAAGCAGTATCGTGTTGCGCAGTAACTGAACTGGGTTGTGGAGGTCTGATAGGCAGTCGCTCCAAATAAAACACAGGTATTTAGCTGCTTCCGGATAAGTTGAAAGCCGAACCCAATATAGTTGGAGAACTAAGGAGATAATGAATCATTTCTAAGACATTGATAATTATTGAATTGTCTCTGATTTCTCGAATAAAGCAACAAATTAATGTGTACGAGATTCTCTGTTACGTCCCAAGACAACGTAGATGAATTTATTTTATACTGTAATCTGCGTACATTAACTTTGCGATGGTTGAACAAGACGAGCACAAAGACATGCCGCCGTCGACAAAGAGAGTTTCATTTTAACAAAATTCATAGGTAGGTCTTTTTTATTCCAACCAGTAAAGTTAAGAATTCGTCGAAATATGTTTTAGTAACGTCTGAAACATGTTGAATTGAAATAATACTTAGGTATTCGTTCCTAATAAGTGATTCAAATAAGAATATGCGTCGTGAATATGCCATGTTGTGACGTCATAGCTGTCAAATCGAATCAGGTGAGCAGAACAAAATATGTTTTTTAACCTATTGTATTGAACGCCTATGTATGCGGGACACAATGGCTTTTTAATTATGTCTGTAATTCCGGCATACGAAAGGTTAATTACCGAATCATGAACTGAGTAATGGCGAATGGAAGAAAATCTATGAAAACAAGAAAGAAAACCCTTTTTTAGGATTCCGTACCTCAAATGGAAAAGACGGAAACCTTATAGGATCACTTTGTTGTCCGTCTGTCTGTCTGTCAAGACCTTTTTTTTATGTCGGGACCGCGTGGAGGATCTTAATTGAACTTATGATCATCCGATACCATGATCACGTTATTGATCATAAGTTCAATTAAGACAGTAATTAAACATTTAAAATTATGTTTTTATTTTCAGGTCAGTCTTTAGTATGGTTACTTTCTTCGTTCCAGGACCCAGGGGTTCTCTTTCGCACAACTCATGACCCCAGTAGGTTTCGACCCTATTCGGCCCCTATGGTTTTGCTGACATCTCCTTGAGGCGCGCGTGGAATATTACGCGCCATCGATGACTCGGGTTCGATCCGGACGTGGAGCTACCCTTTGCTCGCCGTCTGCAAGTCCACGCTTACGGTGGCTGGAAATCGGGGTCATTATTTCGGCGGCTGGGGCATGAGAAAGTCCGTCCCCAAACGCGTGTGGCCACCTCCTCTTCGCTAGCATTCGCCTGCCATTCCTGCTCGCTCTGGACCATAGCCCGTACCAGGGCCCGGCGTGAGAGAATGTTGCCCCTAATCGCCCCCACGAGGACACGGCAGTGCCCTGCCCAAGCGGGGCACACCACCATCGTATGCTACACCCTGTCCTCCGAGTGGTCCACAAAATGGTGACACCTGAAAGTTTATTCCTCACGAAACCGTGCAGGAACTTCACGAACTTACAATGTTCGGTGAGGACCTGCGTCATGCGGAAAGTGAGGACGCCGATACTTCTTTCCAATCAATCCTCAAAGATGGGACTTACCATGATAATTATGGCATACCCAGTACTGGGTTTCGTTAGTTGCTATCGCTATTCCACCTGAGATCCTGCTGGAACATTGTCCGCCATGCCGCGACTTGTCATGACTTGACTTGTTGTTGTTGTTGCAGGCTTTGCCTGCTTGAAAGTTGGTTTCTCCTTACAAACTTTGGACCCCCTTTTATCTCTTTAGGAGATGAATTTAGGCAAATTATCACGTAGAGTTCGCCTACGTCATAAATGAAGACTGTGCTAAATTTCACGCTCCGAATCCTAGTAGTTTCGGTTGTGCGCGGATATGTCAGTGAGTCAGTTTCTCTTTTTATATTAATAACTACAGCCTATATTATAACACTACACTGAGAACAAACGCGAAAAAAAACTCAGAGGTCTGTCTCTTTTAAAGTCCATACAGTAAACACACTACAAACAGACACTTTAATTTAATTTATATGCATAGATGTATACATAATTACAATTTTCTACTAGTTATTACAACCAACCGTAATAATACTAGGTGGATTTAAAAGTTCGCGGCCTAACACATAAATACTTAAACTATTTTAATGTAACTGACCTCATTCGATTAGTTTCTCTGGTTGTCAAATTGTAAAATTATATCGCAATAGCATTAACTGTATTTAAATTAAATTGAATTTTGTGAGCCTTTATGCAGCGTTTTTAAAGAATGGAGAAAATTCAGCAACATGCGGTCATCATATACCTGTTTAAAAAAAAACTAACTCCAAAAGAGATTCACGAAGATATGTCAACAACATTGGGGAATCTGTTGCGTCGTATACGACTGTGAAAAAGTGGGTTGCTGAATTTAAACGCGGACGAGAGAGTATTGAAGATGACCCTCGCTTTGGCCGGCCTAAGACGTCTACGACTGAAGAAAACATCGGGAAAATCTGTGATCTGATATTGACAGATCGGAGATTGACCATCCTGAAGATTGCAGACACTATTGGCATCTCGTATGAACGAACACAAAACATCATAGTCAATGAACTTGAATTTTCTAAGGTTTCTGCGCGGTGGGTACCCAGGTTGCTTTCAGTCGAACAGAAACGAATACGCCTCACGATTTCTCGCGACTGATTGGAAATGTTTGAGGCTGATCCACAAGATTTTTTGGCCAGATTTGTAACAATGGATGATACTTGGGTACACCACTACACCCCAGAGTCAAAACAGCAATCCAAGCAGTGGAAAAAAACTGATGAAACGACTCCAAAAAAGCCAAAACAATTTTGTCAGCTGGCAAGGTGATGGCGCCAGTTTATTGGGATGCTATGGGTGTCATCATGGTGCACTACCTTGCAAAAGGTGAAACTATAAACTCGGCTTATTACTGCACCCTCTTACGTTGCTTGCGTGAAACAATCAAAGAGAAAAGGCCAGGATTACTCAGCAAGAAAGTGGTGTTCCATCAGGATAATGCACGCGTTCACACGTCTGTTGAATCTATGGCTCAAATTCGTGATTGTGGCTTTGAATTACTGCCCCATCCCGCCTATTCCCCTGATTTGGCACCTTCAGACTTTCATTTATTCCCAAATCTAAAAAACAACTTGGAGGTCAAAAATTTTCATCAAATGAGGAGGTCGAAGCTGCAGTGGGTGACTTTTTTGAAGGCCTTCAAGAAACTTTTTTTTTGACCGGCATACAGGCGTTGGAAACCAGATGGAAGAAGTGCATAGAGTTAAGTGGAGATTAGGTGGAAAAATAAGGTTTAAAGAATTTATTCTCATAAGAACAATTACAGTTCACTTAAAATGAGATACAAATAACAGCATAAAAGTATTGAAATATTCACAAAATAAAATTACTTTTGCTTATATTTTGTATTGTTTTCTTGCTGAGGCCGCGAACTTTTCAATCCACCCTTATATATATCAATATTAATACACCCTCGTATATAGCACTTTATAACGTAGAAGCACTTTGTTTTTCAAGTTTTGTGAATGTGAAGTACCATGGAGCATTTTTATTAGGTTACAACTTGTTTGACATTACGAGCATGGCAGTTGAGAGTTTGTCATGCTCACTCAAATGTCTCGCTAATGGTGGCACGTGTTATTGCACGCGTCATGCTCGTGAACGGGTGCCGTCAGTTGAGACTGGTCATCTCTTTGCTGCCAGTGACTTAATTTCAATTTCTATATTTTTAAATTAGTTTTTATTTTATGTATTATTACTTATCTACATAGTGCTCACATATTAGAAGCGACAAGAAATATGTAACCAAGATTTATGTAACTCATAATATGATTTAAAAGAGTGTCCATGGAGTTTCTTGCACGTTCTTCTCCATAGAGATCTACGCTTTGGAACGTGCGATTTAGCTTCACTTGTATTTTTTTTTTTGACTGACCGGCGTTCTGACAATTCAAAAGTGCCTGTAATTGGTCTATTTGAAATAAACGTTTCTGATTTCTGATATTTAAAATACCGTAATCACGATATTGCCTAGTGAATGCCGTGATTAAAATATCAGAAATGGGATCCCGGAATACCGGAATTGAAAGCCCTAATCATTACTAAGTATAAAATTAATTATTATAATAATATATTTAGATAAATATTACCTGCATTTGCTACGTCTACATAACTATATCATTACTAAGTAGTATAATTCAAGAGTCCGATTCCCGACATCCCCTCTTCGAACACAAAACAGCCCCAAGTAGGCTTAAGAGTCGGAAGAGCTTCCTGCGTAGCACACAGGCTATCGATGACCCGCCTCCCAAGGAAAGAATAAAGATTTGGGAAGAGCATCACCTACCACCATCTGACTTCTTGAAACCCCAAGAACATCTCCCGCCTGGGCGCGATTTGCAGTGGCCTATATGGAAAGCACTAAATCGGTTGCGAACCCAGGTAGGCCGCTGCAAACACAACTTGGCAAATTGGGGTTTTATAGACCCGTCGGATATTCAATGTGACTGCGGTGCTCCTGTTCAAAACATGAGCCACATACTAGAATGCCCCAAGTGCCCATACACCTGCACTCTGGAGGATTTGATGAGTGCTACCGATGCTGCTATTAATGTAGCCACCTATTGGGCCCAAACAGGTTGACGAGTTTACCATCGACTCGAAAAGAAGAAGAAGTATAAACATAATAGCATAATCCGCATTTTAATGTTCCCACTGCTGGGAATCAGGCCTCCTCTCTAGGAGAGGGAACAAGGTAAATTTTCGGATATATTGTTTTGATTATAAACTTGATCGAATAATTCCTGTATCTACTGATGTGCATTTACTGGCTCTACTTTGTTGAACCATAATAACTCACGTAGCTAGGCGGCGCAGGCGCAGCGGAGGTTTGCAACACTGTAGTAGTTCAATTATTTAGTATAATAATATTATTGTACACATGCTTGGGTCAGGAATAACTTCCATTTATTTACACTGTTCGAACTAAATCCATTCAATTCAAACTGTGCCAACTTTAGTATAAATAACTTCGGTACACAAAATTATTTCGTGGCTTAAACCAGTCGCCCTGAAACTGGCGAGTAAATAACTAACCTTTTTGTAAATAATTAGATTACGGAAAGTATTTTTGGCGGGAATGAATATGGCGACTTTATCTTCGTGACGTCTCTCACTCGTTCAATTATTTAATTGCTTCTGTATCACAAATGATAATAAATTTTAGAGAGTCAGTGTCTTAGATTTTGTTATATTTATCTTTGGCTACCCTTTTATAACTACTTCTCCCGCTCTAGGGTGAAGCGAGAAGGAAGGTCAGACTTTTACTGACTAAAACCTACCTATGTTCCTTCAGTTGCCCTTTGACTCCAGGGTTGCGGTAACTCTTTCGAACTACCCCACTGCCCTGGCAGGCATCAGCCCTAGCTGACGGCGTCAATTCTGCTGACTGAAAACTCTTTGAGGCGCGCAGGGAAAACAATGTGCTATCGACCGGGACTTAGATCTATTGAATGGCGAGTCCCCTATTCCTCGCCGTCCGTAAACCCACGCCTACGGGGGTAACGAGGGTGACTGCTTCCCATACTCTCCTCGGTTCATGTTTTGATACGGGGTGACCGTATCAAAACATGAACCGAGGACCAGTTTCGGATGCAAGAGGGTGCGAGCGAGTCGGACCTCCACCGTATTCTCTACTGTGTCCTTCTGGCAATCTGCACAATGATAACACCTGGGCTGTTTTTCTTCCCGCTGAATCCGGAACTGGAACCCTCCGAAAAAACACTGTTCGGTGAGGACCTGCACCCAGTAGGCATTGAGGACGCCGTGGTGCCTTTATAAACATTCCTCAAAGAGAAGACTTAATATCACCGCGATTGGGGCGTAACTAACGCTGGGTTGCGACAATCGCTGCTTCCTTGCCATTATGAGATCCCGCCGAAACTTTGTCCACCGCCGCCGTACCGCGGTTTGTCGTGGCTTCGAAATCTCACCCCGACGATTTTTATGGCAACCCTGAAGCTGCGGTTCTCTCTCGATCGTGGATCTTTGAGGGTCAGTGGTCTCAAATCAAGAGACCTTCAGATCACAAGTCACTACAACAATAAAGTTTATTTAATTGATATTATGGAGAGACAAATATTAATTACGAGAAGTGAGTCGTCTCCTTTGATCGCGTTTATTGACGAAGAGAGGACCCTTGCGGCCTAATCGAATTATATTGTTGTCCTGTTTGTAGTGTACATAAGTATCAACAAAGGGTTCGAAACAGCGAATAACTTTTAACGTTAGCGCCCGAAATGATCGTCGTAAACTTTTATATCAGCTTTTCTCGCTGTGTAAGTTTGTACACTACCTACTGTAAGCAGTGACGTGGTGTTATAACATGCTCTAGTTCTACGGTCTAAGTCTAAATTGCAGTGGCACTAGTTCTGGCCGCAACTGTAATTATTTAGTGCCATACCCGCAGCTCTACGCCGCAAGGGGCTCAACCACGAAACTAGTTTAATTTCATATGTTCATGTAAATAACACAAACCTGCTGCTGTGACCGCTTTACTGCAGTTGAATATGCTTAATGCGTTGTTTTGGCTGTTTCATTTATTATCAAATTCCGTCAAACGTTGGTAACAAGACCAGCAACAGGCATAACACTTCGTAACCCTCCTTTCAAGGGCGTCGTGACTGTATGGGGTAAATCTGTGCTTGCATATGAAATGCACGGAAAAGCCTTATATAAATATAATAAGCATAGACGGTAGTTAATCCTATAGTCATCCATTCGCACGTAGCCACAAGCCGTGTGCAGAGGGTAATGCACAATGAGATCCCACGGGAGTTAGCGCGCGCACGCTTAGTGCGTATTAACTTTTATTGTTTTTATTGTAATGCACTTAATATTCATACTCCTGCCGGGGTGCCAAGCCTTGTTTATGCTATTTGTTATTCATATAAGTACTAGCTGCCAGCGGCTTTACCCGCGTGATACTAAAAAACTTCCTCAACGTAACATACTCCCAGGATTAAAAGTGTATTCCAGGACATAAGCTATCCATGTGCCAAATTTCATCTAAATCCGTTCAGCCGTTCGAGCATGAAGAAGTAACAAACAGAGAGATATTAGTGTCATTACACTCACACATAAGAATCTCTTCTTTTAATGGCATACAGTGGCCAAGCAGGCTACCCGGATGAAAAATTGTAATCAACGCCTTTCAAAATGTAATACCAAGAATACCACAGGTTGCTTCCCATTCCAATGAGAAGGAAGGTATAAGGCTGTTCATGTCTCCGCTCCGCGGCAACATCTCGCATGTTGCTTCTCACTCCAACATTAAATTAATTTGGATATCGGGATATCTAAATAGGCATTATCTCTGTTTTTCTCATTTTCGGACGTCAAGACGAATTATTAACTATTTGTTCCATAACAAAGAGATCTGACACTGGACGGTGTCCTTTTGATTAGTTTCGTGTTCACCCCAATTTTTTCCCTTTTTAATTTATACCAATTCGTTGCCGTCGAAATCGTTTATGATAATAAATTCACTATTTGAGTTTCTGTACCAATTAATTATTTGTACATTAAATTGGAGTGTAAATAACATTGTAATGAAAATGGCACTTAGTTGCCAAATGTTAGTCTAACGCTTGTATTGTCCAGATATCTGTATCGAACGGTAGTTCGGACGAAGTCATTAATCATTCTCAAAACGGTTTCATTGTCGGAACTGAAATATCGATTCCTTCAGATAGCAAAATAATTATTCACGTATATAAAAATTATTTATAAAAACGAGGTGTGTGTACATAGGTATATAGAAAAGTAAATACAATTACCTACATTAACCAAGGAAATAATTTAATGTCCTAATTTTTATACAATAAAGTTTTCAGCTAGCCTATATTTACCTACTCATAAATACTCGTTATTGTAACCATCACTCAATTATTCTTCTTATCATCTAAATCCTGGCAATCAGTCCCAAAGTCATCCCAGTACACTTTCACCACCTTGGCGACCTTGCTGAGGAACCAAGCGATCATAGCGAGCACAGCGAGCACGTCCAGGTGGAACCGCTCCATGAAGCTGAGCTGCAGCGCGGGCGAGCGCAGGTGCGGCGCGCCGCGCGTTCTCGTCGCGTGCTCGATCCAATACAGTAACTCTTGTTTCATCGGAACTAGTGGATTTTGTAGCACGAGGGATGCTTCCTTTGCGTTGCTCCGATAGCTGTGAACACCAATGTTGTGATAATAACCAGGAAAATAATTTTGTAGTTTTTATTTGAAGGATCTGAGGCAATTAGGTAAATGTTAGAGTGTCACCGAACATAAATTATGCCAAACTAATTAGTACCAAGTCAGTCACTCACAATTTAGGCGCTGTGAAAAATGTTAGTAGGTAATTATTGATTAGTGATGATACAGGAGGCTCGTTCTTCATTACTACCGACAATCGTTTGTACCTACTACGCTTGTGTTTAGGTCTCTCAATTTTCACTTATTTTAAATTTAATTGTAAAAATAAAACTGGTGATACATCAGATGTAAACAACTATAGACCAATCTCCCTTGCCACAGTAGTTGCCAAAGTGCTGGACAGTCTGCTTGGTCAGCACCTGGATAAACACGTCTCGCTAAACGACGCGCAGTTCGGCTTCAGGCCCGGCCTTTCCACCGAGAGTGCTATCCTGTGCCTCAAGCGGACTGTTCAGTATTACACTAGTAGAAAGACTCCAGTGTATGCTTGCTACCTTGATTTATCGAAAGCTTTCGATCTTGTATCTTACGATATTCTATGGGGTAAATTAAGGGCTGAAACTAGTCTACCTGGAGAAATTATGCTATTATTTATGCATTGGTATAACAAGCAGAAGAATTGTGTGAAATGGGCAGGCTCGCTCTCGGGGGAGTACGGGTTGGAATGCGGGGTGAGGCAGGGGGGGCTGACCTCTCCTACGCTTTTCAACCTATATGTCAACCGACTGATCGAGGAGCTCAGCAGCACTGGCATCGGGTGTCATATAGATGGAATATGCATCAATAACATTAGCTACGCCGACGATATGGTGCTGTTGAGCCCGTCGATTGGTGCCTTACGGAGGCTCCTGAATATTTGTGAGTCCTATGCGGTGACTCATGGGCTCAATTACAACGTAAAAAAGGGTGAGATAATGATTTTCAAGCCAGACAATAAGCGATACACATTCGTGCCCAATTTCTCATTATGTGGTACAGCTCTAAAAAAAGTCGAGCAATTTAAGTATTTGGGCCACTGGGTCACCGAGGACCTTAAGGACAGAGTGGATATTGATAGGGAGCGCAGGGCGCTGTCTGTCCGATGCAACATGTTGGCCCGCAGGTTTTCACGGTGTACGGGGACTGTCAAAGTTGCGCTTTTTAAAGCGTACTGTCAGTCATTTTACACCTGTAGCCTGTGGGTTAACTATACGCAGCGGGCATACGGCGATCTGCGCGCTCAATACAATAACGCGTTCCGGGTGCTGATGGGACTGCCGCGCCACTGCAGCGCCTCCACGATGCTCGCGGCGGCCCACACAGACGGCTTCGCAGCCATCATGCGCAAACGGTGCGCTTCTATCATGCGCCGTACGCGCTACAGTCCCAACACCATCCTGCGCGCGCTGGATACGGCTGCATGCAGTCGTACAGTGATTTTCCACCATCATCGGGAGGTTCACCCGGACTGGCCACAATAATATTTTTATTTTATTTTTTTACTAACACTAGTTTGTAAGCTCGCATTGTACTAACAAATATGGATGTAGAATCTGAAATAAATAATTTATTATTATTATTATTAAAATCATTTAACCTACCTTTAGATAGGTAGGTACTACTGTTTAGGTACTTTGCGTGTCACATTTGGTCTATATACGCCTGCGCCACACATTTTTGTAGTGATCGATTGTCGATAGAAGAGAAGATAGTCGCAGCTACCTAGACGCAGACTGAGGATCAATCATTAATCAAGTTGGAGATTTAAGATAAAGGCTTCTTTACTTCATTCTCCAGTTTGAATCAAGATTCATTAATTATTTCAGCAAATCGATCGTCGGATTGGATTTGGTGCGTAAACGCTTAAATATGTGCTGTATATTTAATTTTTTGAAAAATATTTCAGCCGTAAAATGTTTCGAGTGACATCTAAATTGAGAATCAAGAAACTTTAACGTGTCAGTTTTATTTTCCGCCTGAGTAAATTTATTTTATTTCGTGAATAAAGCGGGAACGTATAAATCACGCCACTACATTACCGCACATCCTCTAAATGGCCCCCATAATCCCCGACAAGATAAATGGATCAGACAAAATATAAAATAACACTCACTGAAGAAGAGTCAATAATAAAGTAGCGAAGTAAACAGAAAAGTGTTGATTCAGTTATCAAACATGTCTCCAGGGAAACTAACTGACGGACTTGCCGCAAAATATACTGTAGACAATAATGTCTAAATTTTTAAACTTTAATTTCAGCTATTTGCACACACTTAACACACACAAATAAAAACATGCATTAACTTTGTTGTATAGCTCAAATAGTCACTCCAAGTCTATGCAAAATACTTGACAGCGTTATTGTAGGTACGCACCTGTAATTCCCAAGTATTTCTATGATAGCCTCCTTAACTCTGTAGCCAATCATGCTGGATATAGGCACCCTGATGCCCCTCCCCCTGCTGGCGGACAGGTCCACGGTGAGCAGCTGGTCTCTGTTCACCGGCATGCCGATGATAGGCACGCCGTAGTACATCGCCTCCATGTACGAGAGATAACCGCCGTGCGTGACCATCATCACGGTGTTTGGGTGTTCTGGTAATTAAAAGGAATAGTTTTAAACGTTGTTGTTGTTTTGAATGTGACAAGGACAAGCGTTAACGACCAAGCCCTCATTATTGTCTCCTGTCATTAGTGCCTCAGCCTCAGTTGTGGGTAGGATTGTTATAGTATCATTAGCTCAATACTTAAACAATGACAGAATACGATATGAAACATACCAACCTAACAACTTTGACAGGCCTGTTGGTCTAATGGTTAGTGGCCCTGACTGCTATGCCGGAGGTCGTGGGTTCAATTACCACCCAGGACAAATGTTTCTGTGATGCACGATCATTTGTTCTGTGTCTGGGTGTAATTTATCTATATTATGTATGTCATGTATTTAGAAATATATAAGTATGTTTATCAGTTGTCTAGTACTCATAGCAAAAGCTCTGCTTAGCTTGGGACTAGACGGTGTTGTGTGCAAGTTGTGGAATATATTTTAAAAAAAACATCACGCCTATGCTCTTCTTATGGTACGTTGTCATCGTTGTTCCCCTAAATCAGTATAGAATTAGGTTTATGAACGACTTCTACTGGGATGCCATGCGCCAGCTTGTTTTAACACAATTAGCTTATAATATTCGACCTGCGGTGCAGGACTGATGGGCCCGTTAAACGCCACGTGGGCCCAGTACAAGTTTGTAGCTGTCACATGTTTCATTTCGTTTTTTTTTTTTTTCAGAAACATATTTAATGTGCAGATAATGAAGTATTTTATTAGCTCGTTGGCCACAGAAACTCTTCCACTTACTCAGCACAGCTAACTGCGGCGCCTTCTCCACCAGATGGACATTCCCCGGCACATAGTCCAGCTTGCCTCGGTACTTCCAGATTACGGTCTGCTCCACCTGACGGAAGGCCCTCAGGAGTTCCTGCTTCATCTGTACTGGCAAGTCCTCGCTGGTGGTGCCGCCTAGGTTGAAGTAGATCACACCGTGCTTGGCGTTGTCCAAGAGGTATTGCAGGTTCTGGACCGAAGAATATTAAAAACATGAGATTCAACAAGGTTGTCAATGAGGTAAGACATATTTATCAATTGATTTCTTTCGAGCATTAATAATTGATTTATTAATAAAGTCAACATTGCATGCTTGTTGGTTACGTTATGGTTCTGACTGAGAGGTAAAAGAAATATAAAACTGTAAATATAGATTATTGTACCTTAGTTCATTAATTAATCATGTAGGTACGGTATTATTTCAAGAACTCATACTTATGTTTAAACATAATTATTTTTTCTATATTCGGACACCACGCAAAGGCAGCTTCTAATTACTTATACATTATTATGTAAATGAAGTAATTATGAATATTCATGATTTCCGTTCAGGTAGGCAAGTCTTACATAAACAATGGCTTAATGAAGCGAATAGGTTTATTCAAATTAACCGTTTCTTTGAATTCATAAGATCCTGGGATTTATTTAAATAATACGATAATTTTCTTGGTTAGTGTTTTTTATATAAAACAGATAGTGCTCTCTCAAAAGAAACGATAGCTACTCGTATTTAGTATTGCTCTTAGCATGAACTCATAAGAGCACATTATAACCCTTCACAGTAGCCACACTATAGCGTCAGAACGAAAAGTGTCGCACTCCACTTGTGCTGGAGAAACATTGTAGGTAACTGCCGTAAACTCCGTTGCCAAACTTACATGCACATTTAAACCATATAATCAGAAAAGAACAACGAAAGGGTAATTACCAACATAACTTCCACTTCCCTTTATAACCAGTAGGACATAGAGCAGAGCTCGGCCAATAGACACGAAAAGCAATAAGCTTGTTATGAACGAAACCACCAAAACTCTAACCTAGATATATCAATGTACCCACATGTGTGTCCATATCTCTGATAAACTTTTTACACATACAGTAAGCGTGATTCAGCTTGCTTCAGATGAAAATATTCTACAAAGCCCACTTTAAAGTTTATCTTTTACGAGAATATTTCAATTGACTCCGTCGGAAATAGAAGTTATATCGCGTCGGTTTAACCGTCAGTAATACAAGTTTATGATGGTGTTAGCGCACTCTGTTCAAATAGCTGAGTTTTGTAGCGAAATTAGGTCATGGGTTATCTGTTCCATTGAATTTATGTTATTTATTTAATTCAAGAAGCAGAACTACGCACGTCCATAGTCCAGGTAAGGGACGTCGCACACGGCGCGCGCAACACTGAGCCTCGTTACAGCTCGTTACACGCACGTCTACATGCTTTACAAATCAATTTACGCGCAGTACACATCATCGCGCCTGTAAGGATTTCATTCAGAATACATTATGGGGACATTTTTTATTGATAGGCTTTTGTCCGACCACTATCTCACTTGATGGTAACTGGTAAGTGATGATGTTATCGACGGTGGATCACGTTTGCCTAAAGAAACCTATTCACTTTTTACTTGGTATGCTAACACCATCAAATGTCTTGATGACATGTCATGACGTCACACGTCAAAAAGCTGTCAAATTATCCAACATGTCCCGCGTCACGTGAATGCATTGTAAAATGTTGGGGGCAAGTTGCGGGACCCTGGGCAACGTTCCAGTGTCACGTAGATTGTCTCCTAATGTATCTAAGGTTTTACTCTTACGTATCGGAGGATGCCATTTCAATCGACAACACTTCTTTATTGTTTTAGCCGTTAGGCATGCCACAATCGCGGTGGTACGTCCTCTTTTTGAGGAGTGCCTAAAGAGGTGCCACAGCGTTCTAACTTTTCGCTTGATTCCTGTTTAACATGGCGGAAGAAACGTCCGAGTGCGGATCGCCCGACACGGTAGGAGCCTACAGTGGAAGTCTACCCCACTTGAGCAGAGCACCGCTATGTCCACTTGGAGGTATAAAAAATATAATGTTGATACACGATTGTATCGCAACTTACAAAAAGTTGGATTGGATTGTACAGGAATGCCAAAAAGAGTTTTCAAATGTAGATGAGGAAAAAATGCTATAGATTAATGAGTAAGTACGTTATACTCCTACTCAATAAGTAGATACTTAGTAGGTAATTGTTGTAAGCGGCTACATAATATGGCTGCAGTTAGTCTACAGAGCTCTGGCGCGTGAACCCTTCCACTCAATTGACTTACACTTGTTGCTTCGGATAACAATCAGCAATCAGCTTACTGCTAACGTGCTGTTACTGAGTTACACGTACATACTTATTTATAGTTTTATATAGAGTAGGTAACAAGAAGTAAGACATCAACTACCACTCCAACTCCAACACTTCACTTCCAACTTACTACTTAGTGTTACTTGAATGAAAGACTTGCCCCAGAGGTCAAAGGTCAAGCAACCGTAGCAAATAAACCCAAATAAGTATAAACAGGTCCAAACGAACCTTTGGTAGTGTTGCATCAGATCCCTCCATATGATGTCCACCGACGTACTTGGCGTTGTGCGGCAATGGCAGACCCTGGCCCAGCAGTGGCTGCGAATTGACCAGCAGCATGGCACCATCGTACACCAGGTCCTCGTAGAGAGGAGGCGAGCGCCCGCGCCACTGTATCGCGAGCTGGTAGATCTCGTAATAGGCGGGGGACTCCACGTAGTGAGTTATGTAGCTGAGGAAAGATTATTATTAATGATTTAATCTAGTGTGTAATCTAGTGACTGCGATCCCACCTGATGGTAAGCAATGATGCAATCGTTGAAGGCATACTAGTTTATTAAGAGCCTATTTACCCTAGTCTAGAAGACACATAAATTATAAGCGTAGATACGGGAAAACCGCAGCAAGCAAATTGTTCCAGTCCCTCGATGTACGCGGTATAAACGACGAGGCGAAACGCTTAGTCCGGATTGTAGAGATGTAATAAATGACAATCGTTTATACTGTGTTACTTAGTAACTGGGTTGTGGAAGTCAGATAGGCAGCCACTTCAAAGATAATACTGATAGTCTCGCACTCGGTTTTATTTTAAGCAAATCCTACATGTTTGAAGAATACCAGCCCCCCTAGCAAGGTTACAACCGTTTCGTTTCGATTCTCTTTTCGTTGATCGCCTCGAGTCGGCCACGCCTCCTATTCTTTTGTTCTGACCACATGACTGAGCGTTGAGATGACGTCAGAATAAAGGAATCGGAGGGGTGGCCTACTCGAGGCGATTGGCGAAAAGAGAATCGAGACGAGACGGTGGTAACTTGGCTAGGGGGGCAGGTGGATTCTGGCATAGATAACTACTATAGGGATGGGCTGCGGCAATATGCCGTGCTGTGTCAAGCGATTGATGACAAAATAATGGAACAGACTATCTACTACATAACAGATAGATAATAAACACAGATAACTTTATCGAAACGTGCCGTTAAGTGTCCCCATTCATCAATCGTCATATATCTATATTATACGTAAAAGGAGAAATTGACTAACTACGACAGCTGAAACTACAGGTCATAGGAATGTAAAACTTTGCACAATGTTTCCTTTTATAACGTAGGCAAGCACTAAGAGCGTGTTTTCCAAAATTGAGCCCCTAAGGGGATGAAACGGGGGTCCAAAGTTTGTATAGAGAAACTTATTTTATGGCTGAAGGCCTGCTTACTGGCAGAAGCTATAAGTTCCTAATAATTTTAATAAAAAGGTGGATGCTCCTTCAGCTGACGATCACTTAACGGTTTAATAAACAGACATTATTATAAACGACATTGCCATTCTTATTACTGCCGTCTGCATGTTTAATGGCAATTTAAAATAATTGAAACGTCATGTCTTCATGCACTTGTTAAGAATTACCCTTGGAAGTCAGTGTCCTGGTTGACAAGCGGAGCATACTTTTTCTTATTTTTCTGATCTGATATAATTACATACCATCAATTTCTTGTCACCACACAATTGAGAAGTAAAAGGGATAATATTAGCTGTTTATTGTTCCATCGCGGAGCAAACTGCTCTTGACAAGTAGACAGAGAATGAATGCACATTTATCACTAATTCACCACAATACAAATACAGGAAAAAAAGTTGGTAACTTAAAAATGCTAAAATCTAAAGGATTTGAGAAGAAATATATAACTAAGTATATCACTTGAGTAGTTTTTTTTTCTTTTTTAACTTCTACCGCTTTGGGTGGAGCGAGAGGGAGTGTCAGACTTTTGACTGATTAAAACCACTGGTGTTCCGTGTTCCGGTGTTGTTTTGCTCTGGTGTGAGTTACTGCGGCCCTGGGACGCAAAGGGCAACTCTTCAGTTGTCCTTTGCGTTCCGTTGCCGCAGTAACTCTTTCGTACGATCCAGCAGAACCGGCTGACATCGACCCTAGTGCTCCTAATAAAAGCTGACAGCAAACTTAACCTTGTGGTTTAAACACGAGGCAATTCTCACTCCACAGTTCATCAACTGCAATATCTAAATAGTATTTTCCTGTAGTATTTTTCAAACGGAATGCAATTTAACTTTTGTCTGTCTTGGGATTTAAATGCATGACTATAAAAACATTGGTAATAGAGTTCACTTGCAGTAAATAGGTATAGACAATCTAAACCTACCCTTAAAGTTAGTGATAATGGGTGAACTCAATATAAGGCCGCAAGTGAAATTCCACGAACATTACATAAACGAATACGGCTTCTACAGTATAAATTGATTGAATCTCGTAGGAAAATACACATCCTCTGACTAAAAGCAGTGTATGACCAGTGGAACCACTGTCTTATAAACACATAAGTGATCCGTTGATGCCTTGGTCAACTCTTTAAAATACGAAAGATTCACCCTGTATGAAATTACAACACCACAAATTCACAATGACAGATCCAAAGTATATACCCACTATACCCAGGCGGACAGATACGCCTGTCTCCCTATCCGGTACACCCGGTCCACCACGCTGGGTGGCAGGGTCGGTAGTGCAGCAGCCATAGGGTCCACGAAGAATGTGGGGCTGCTGGCCTCGTGCACTAGCTGCAAGCTCATCCAGGATGCGTCTATGGGGCTGTACCACACCAAGGGACAGTCGAACACCGATGCTAGCCTGGAAACATGGTACCGGTTTAACAATGAGGCATTGTGGATTAGCAAACATGTAGCACACCGATTAATTCATGTCTTTTACAATAATAGTATTGTATTAGGTGAACAAAAGCATATTTGATGCTTCATGCACTGATTCATTCACGAAACGCTACGGTAGAGCCTTCAAGACTTCGGTTCATTATATTCAGTATTCGCGTTATGTTCGCTATATCGCATCTGCGCTGATCTATTGTCCCGGTCTCGACGAAGATTAAGATTTGGATTGAAAGCCTGATCGACAATATTATGACAAATCTTTTTATTTAGCCGCATTGTTCGTATAATCTCAGACGGGGATGATTGGAATTCGTTCCTCGATTGTCCCATTCTGTTATGTGCGCTTGGTTTATTTATTCTCTGATTGGAAAAGATATTGTTCTTATATTATTGCAATTTATTTACAGTAAAAATGTGAAGAATTTTTAATAATCTATTCCAATGCTTTATTTTCTTTGCTATGATTTCTTAACAGGACGGCAGATGTCTGGTCGATTTTGTGTTATTACTTGCTGTTAGAGACTAAGTATGCCTGTCTGCATAATATCAATTTGGTAATTTAATCATATTACTCATGTTCGCAAAGTTGTTCAATTTGAGTCTTCAAGTTGATGGAAGGAGTTCACGGAGCTTTCTCGTGATCAGCTGAGCGTATTCCAATGTCTACTTACGGCGCCAGCAGTCCACTGTAGTACCATTCCGCCACAACGACATCGAACTCCTCGGTAATATCCTTCATCAGCGCCTGTACATCGGGATGACGTACCGCCCGCTCGGCAGTCCTCGTGCCCTCCAGCAGGAACTCGTGTGAAGGGAGGCGGGATGAGCTCAGCTCGGGCACTCGAGGAATACTCCTGGATTCTGGACGAAAATACAAATCATTGGTAGCAAGCAGAATCGGTTTTATTGGTAGTTCAGGAAATATAAATAGTATGTACTATCTCTAATGTACAATATTGATCTTCTTTGTTTATTTTATTTAATAAAAATTACCAACCTGTGTCATAATTAGCAGCTGAGCTGATATCAATCACACGGAGACGATCAGCAGCCTTCACTCGCGTAAATGTCGTAACGTATGTCACCTGAAAAAATTATGAATGTTGAAGAAAATACCATCGACGAAATTTTCCTTCAAAAAAGCCTTTTAGTTAGAATACCTTAGATATTGATATAGGTATAGCTATACCAGGCACGTTTTACCAAGGCAGTTAACACCAATCTAATTCTAGTGCAGTGGTGGTCACATAGCTGTTCAGTAGAGGAAAGTAACTAAAAGTTGGGCTAGTGCCTTAATATGGGCTAGCAACAATTCTCAAATACAAATAATTGAAGGAAGCAACAAACGACTAACTTTTGTCGCATTCAGTCACCCCAACATTGCAATCACTCTATCTTGTCAGTTTGCCGCAAGGTGCCGTGAGGATAAAACGTTGTCACTTTGCCGCTGCTAAAAAGTTTCGTAAGGTATGTAAAAAGTTAATCAAAATTAGGGCTAATGATAATATATATTTTTTTTTTTTAACTATAAACTTTTTTCAGTAACACAAGAGGAGATCTTTGGATTCAATGCTTGATGTGTGGACTCTATGCACAGAATGACTATGCAGGGCCAGAATTTGACGCATGGATTTGTGATTTTTGCAAGTAAAATAATTAATTTCTTATAATTACCAAAGTTATTTTATCTCTTACTAGATAAGCCTTTTTTATTGTTATTTACATAAAAGATACTTATGTTCATATTGATAGCCCATTTTGTCATTTTGATTAATGCTCAATTTTCATAGTTTATTATGAAGAATATTAAACTGTTACTGTGTTATTTAAAAATATATGACTGATTATTGTCACATTAATAAAAAGTTGATTTTTAATAGTTTTTTTTTTTTTATTTTTGATCCAAAATCAAAATGGTAGCCCATATTTAGTTACTCTCCTCTAAAATTAGGTAAACCAAATCGAGTGAGGGTGGCAGCCGCCTCAAAATAATGACTAGGTAATAAGCAAAAGTAATGATGAGTTGGTATATAATAAACTGAAGTAAAGATTTGGTGTCCTTACTTAAGCCACAGATAAGCTAGAAATAATTAGTACATCATTCTTAAAGAGCAAAATTCTCTGCGGTCAATAAAAAATTAGAAGGAATAAAAACTTAGTGAGATGCTTCATTAGTCCTAATAATTGAATGTCTGCCTGCCCCGGCCTCGTGCAGCCTTCGGCTGGCTTACGAGCAATTAGGAGAGATCAAACAGTAGCCAACCGCAAAGGATATAAAAGAAAACTGGGAAAGCGCGTGTCGGAATTGCGCACTGAGGGTTCTGTACAAACTTGCAAATAGTTCAATTTCCGAAGCGAGTCTCGAAGATTTTTCCGAATGGCAAAAAAAATAATAATTACAGATTATAGATTTATTCTTGGGCTATGAGACCGTGCTTCATGTCTTTCAGGATTCTGGCGAGTGTCAAAATATTCATCCAAACGGGGCATCAACGCAATTTAAAGATAAGGCCATTCTTTATCTTTTGATTGCATTGACTTAGAAGTTTGATTTTTTTACTGCGGCTTGGGGTAGCAGATCTGAATATTTGATATTAATTTCAACATCATACCTGAGAAAAAGAGACGGACAGTTGGAAAGACAAACCGACGGACAACATAGTGGTTGTATAAGGGTTCCGTTTTTGCCGACTTAGGTACGGAACCTTATAAACCAGAGAAGGTCGAGGTTACTGAATGTATCTTGTAGTGCCAGTCTGTTACGATAAGCTACATCGTCTACGTTATTTGATTGGACAAGTCTCTGTTAGATGCATAGCGTCGATCAAAATAATTTGTAATGGCTTGAAAATATTTGGTACCACGGCATGAATTATCAATGCATTTTACTTTTTTTTATCGGACAACACATAGTAGAAATAAGCATACCAAAAATCTCCATGATAAGAACTGTCGTTGGTACTCTACATGGATCGGACCGTTGAAGCATGAAGAAAAACATGTAAATAAAAGATTTAAAAAAGTATTAATGAGTATGGATAAAAAGGCTTAGGAAAAGATAGAGAAATAATCTGTACTTTAATAGATAAAGCTATCTGCTCAGCTGTGCTCAGATGTACAGGTAAAAATGTCAATGGGGTTGGTTCGAATATCGATTTCACACTTTAAAATAAAGTTGTGTGTGCTCCATCGTTGGCTACATCATCGCTTCCCTTCAGGTGAGATAGTGGTCAAACGCGAGCCTAAACAAAATTAAAAAAATATATATTTGATATTTTTAATGTGGCAAATGCTAAAAGATCTCATCTCAAACATTTCGACACACTTGCGCCATCCCATCTTTCTAGCTCGTCGCGCTGTGCTGGTGCTGCCGCTGCGGCGGCGGAGAACCTCAAGCGGCGAAAATATAACAGCCTCGTCGGCAATTATATTTTTGAACCGTTTGGGGTTGAGACTGTTGGGCCGTGGGGCCCGAGTGCTCATGCGCTTTTTAAAAAAATATCCAAACGGCTTGTTGACACTTTACATGACCCAAGGGCTGGCTTTTACCTCGGTCAGAGATTAAGCATTGCACACTTCCAGTCGACAGCGATGCGGAGGAATTTTTGACACCATATTTTAGATAGGAGTTATTGTGTATATATTATGTAATTTTAATTAGTTAAGTGTTTTTATTTTTCTTGTTCTATTTATGTTCAAAATAAACTGCTTTAAATATAAAAAAGATTGTTATTGCTTTTTTACTTTATTGTTAGTTTATATACTTCACAAATTTATCTTGCTTTAGAATCTTATCATCTGTAGGATTACAAAGTTGTTTTAAGCAGATTGAATATCTACGAAATGGGACTGAAGTTGCAGGGTGTTATAAATTTTTCTTGATATACATAGGTTCAACACTAATAGTGTCCTACATTTTTAGATTGTGCGACTTTTAGAAGTACCGCAGAATTTTGACGATCCATGAGCAGGTGAGTGAAGATTTAGGGACTTTGGCTTACCGTTATTTATTAGCCTTTCGATAAATAAAAAATCAGGCTTCTAAGTTTACCCATAATGAAGTTACAGAATGTCGAAAAAGCCCTGAATGGCTTCGAAAAATTGATACTACGGCTTTGCCGTTCTGCTCAACTTGGCGGTGGCACTACCTTACTCCCACGTGGATTGTATGAGGAATAATATATACAAGAAACGCGGAATAAACGTGGGAAGATGATGAAGATAAATCACATAGCAGGAAGGGTTTTAAAACGCTGTAAAGCTATGTTGTCAATGTACAGGACATTGAAATCGATTCATACATTATGTCCTCCATTAAGTAAGGTGGTCACGAGGTGATCTCCGAGCAGGGTGTGACTGCGGCTAGCGACGGGGAATACCACCAGCGCCCTCTTGCACGCACATAGTTGCACTGACACACACAACAACAGCAAATAGTTACTCCACTGCATCTCTAACACAACTGTCACGTCCTTTTTGAACAATCAGTACTTAATTAAAACGCGATTAGGTTTTTACGTAAAGAGAACATTTTAAAACATTGTATTTGATTAAACGCTATTTATATATTTGTAAAATATTTTTTTTCCTATAAATATTTTCTTGTATAGTTTCAGTGCTACACTGTCTGATAACCGATAAGCACTGTCCGCATATTGTTGGCTGGCTCGGGTTATCTAATCAAGATAGTTTGACTGTTTTTTTTAATGCATTAAAAACAACACTGCTTTGTGTTGGTTTTAATGCATTTGGTAACGCTATTATAAGTATATTGGTATTTTGATTAATGTAGTTAAAATTCGAATCATCTCGTAATCTGGAAATTTGTACATAGAAAATTTTTCTCAATTCCACACAAAGGCAGGTGAACAAAAAAAAACATTGAGAAGATTCCAATATTGTTTTACAGATTATACCGCTATATATTAAGAAGAATCAAACAGTTACAGGTTAAAAAAATCGAAACTAGAATTTAGAAATTTAAAGTAAAAAGAACTTCCTGTTTACATTTTTGTTCTAAGACTTTCATTTTATTTTTTTGTGAAACCTTTCAGTGTACTCATGTGACAGACACGATATCTGCGTAGCCTTCGCCAGGTAATCAGTGGCACGAGTATTATAACTGTGGCATGTCACTAGTTATCAGCGCTGACAAGTGAGATGACTGATCAGTCGAGGGAATTCCTAGCGCTTATCACCAGCTGATAGCTAATAGCGCTTCGAAAGTATTCAAACCAATAAATCTTGTTTGAGGATAACGATATTTGTTAGTTATTCAATTTAACAGTTTAGGCGTGTAATGTATTATATTACTAGTAGCTTCTGCCAGCAGCTTCAACCATGTGATATTAGGTTTCTCCATACAAACTTTGGTCCTCCATTTCATGCACTTAGGAGGTGAATTTTGGAAAATCCTCTCTTAGCCACATCTATAGGTACGTATCTAACTTCACGTTCTTAGGCTCTGTAACTTCGGCTGTGCGTTGATATGTCAATCAGTTTTTCCTTTTATATATATTTCATAGATGATATACTTTATTGAACACCTAAACTTAACACAGGACAAACATTTATTAATATTATAAAAGTATTTTCCCAGTTCTTCAGGAACCGCCATTATATCCTACTATTTATTATTTTTATTGATATTACTACTACTTACGAATGTCGGACTAAATAAACAGGATATAATATTGGAGCCCATACGAAATAATTATCACAACATCCGCAAAAAGCTTTGAATGTAAAACTTTTTAGACGGAAAAGTGGCTCAAGGTGAACATTCTTCTTAATATGACTTCCTTTGAAAGGTGTTCTACTTGATCTGTATTTATACGGAACCACTTGTGTCTTCCTGTTATAATATGTTATAATAAAAAGTAAAAAAAACTAAAACCCGACTACGACAAAAAAAAAACGATGTAGAAAAAGTATGAAACAAGATTTTCAGGATGCTGAAATAAACAAGATTACTGGAGCAACAAGAACAGAAAGAAAAGAAAAGCCGTAGTCACACGTTATTAAAGTGTTTTGTACCTTTAACGTGTGACTGCGGACGATTAAGCCGGTTCTAACGATGCCTCATTTGTCCAGATCCGATAAGTAGTTTAGGAGCTATGAGGGAACGGACGAACATACACACATACATAGCCTGTCAAATCATAGCCTCCGTAGTCGGGTAAAAGGATCATTCATGAAATAATCAAACAATAAAGAGCGGGCGGTATTTGTGCCAGAAGGAACTTAATAACTGCCATTACTAAGTAATTCTGAAATCATTGACCATATGAGGATATTGTGAGCTGATGATTACAAAATGGTGCTATTAATAAGCCCCAATAATGTGGAATATTTTCATCGTCATTTTTTAATAATGGCTAACAAATGATTGCTCGTGATTATAAATTAAACGTCACGGTATTTAGTTTCATTAATCAAGAAGGCATCTTAATGAGGGTTGAATCCCTGAGGGATAAAATAAAAAATATTTGGAATACAAATGCGCATTAATTAAGTTTGCTCCCCGTCCCAGCTACGAATTTTGATTCAAAGCTCCCGAAAATATTCTCGTCCGTCGAGTACATAGTTGTATATAAACGGATTGTCGAAGTTTTATGTCGCGCTGCGTTTTCGACTGTAGCAGCTGCACACAAGCAGCTGCTACAGTCGAAAATGCAGCTAATGTTTTTTGAAAAATAATCTCAACGGATATCCTGCACTCATTTGCTACATTTTACGTGAACGCCCTGTAAAAATAAAATAGGATCGTATAGTATATATCTATTATATCAGACCGATCGGATATATTCGTCAAGATGATTTTTCTTTTACCATAAAACCATTACAGTTAATTTACAAGGAGCGTAATATTCCGACTCTCATAATTAATGAGTGCAATAACACTTCATCATCATTATGGGTATGCAAGGTCTTATGTTCTGCGGTCATACAAGATCCTGAGGCCTGGCATGTGGGTCAGGGTCCGGAATCTGCCTGGGATGTGTCAGGGTCGCAGAGCATCTTCAGGGAGGAGGCATCCTCCGTCGTCTCGCCTCGTTAAACACGGAAATGAAATCAAAGATAATTTAAACATATGCTTGCAGAAATGATAGGGGAAATAATTTCGTGGTTTTTAAAGGAACGCTTTTATGAGGAATGTGTGTTCAGTTTTATAGGTTCCATCAAACATCATATGCGGTTATATATTCCTGAAATTGTAATATGTAGTGAAGCTATTACGATTCCACGAATTAACTTTATTGCTCTCGATAAAACCGTGTCTATTAACTTTATAGTTTATTGGAAATAAACTGGAAATGATCACAAAAATAAACGTTAAGTGTAAATGTTCAATGAATTGTCTTCAACGAACGGAAATGAAATTCGCAACGCTATTAGCAGAGCGCCGCGTGAAGCTTCGGTAATCACAGCGACTATGCGAGCCCCGCTACACCAAACAAATGCCTGTAGCTTTGTGTCACACTCCGAATAATACAATTACAATAAGCAGCTAGTTCGGCAGAGGCAGTGACAGCATCAACATCAAGAACGACTGTGTCACAGTTGAGGTCCTGCCACGCTCTGCCTGCCTCGCGGCCGGGACCGACTTTGATAACCAATACCGTTACTTTCGTTGTCGCTTTTCAAATTAAGATCTTTAGGCACAGCTTCGTGTTGCGACTTCTTTTTTACTGCATTTGATTGTGTTCCTTATTTAATTGTTTATTATTTATAAAGTGCAAGTACAGGTACTGGCAAGAATCTTATCGTCTATGTCTGTAGGTATTGAGACTTTCACGAGACTGAAGTATTTTCACGTATCCAACTGAAAACACTGTTTGAACCTTTAATAAAAATATAACTGATTGCTTTTGCCCTTTCCCTCAATAAAATTGAATAAATAAGAAAAGCTCTAAGAACACAGAAAGTTTTCTTTAACATCTTAACAAAAATTATATTTCCTTAACTTTCAGAGGAATACCTAATAACAGTTCTATTCTAGATTGTAATCTCAACATACTGGTGAAATGGCAGACGAATAATAATAAAACCGGTCAAGTGCGAGTTGGACCGGCGCACTGAGGGTCCGTACAAACTTTCCTATGAAAACAGTTTAATTCCGCAATTGAGTTACGAAGATTTTTCTGAATCGCAAAAATCGTTTTATTTTTTTGGGACATAGGTACCACCTATCTCAGGAGTCAGGGCTTCAATTGAATATGTATCAGTTTCTTTATGTCAATAAAAACATTATTATTATTTTATTTTATTTTTGGGACGTTAATACTACAAATTTATAGTTTTCAGATTTTTTTCTGTACTTATGCGACTTTACTGACTTATGAGACCTTACTTCATGCCCCGGATTCTAGGTCAAAGAGATTTCCTTGCGAGTGTCAAAATATACGTTTTTGCGACATAAACGGCTGCATCTTTTTTTTTCGTTGACTCAGAAGTTTGTTTTTTTCACAGCTTCAAGCCCGTCCCTTGAGTCCCTTGAGTATATGGTTTTAATTCCAACTCTATACCTCCACGCGTTCCCAAGGTAAAGGGTCTTGACAGACAGACAACAAAGCGATCCTATATGGGATTCATTTTTTTCCTTTTGAGGTACGGGACCCTAACAAAGAAAACAAAACAACAAAAAAATCACGTTTGTTGTATGGGAACTATTATTACTATAATTACTACTTCTGAGCGCATGATTCCAGGGAACCATTATCACGTACCGTAGTACGGCACGGTCTGCAAATATCTAGTTTACACTTAAACATTTATTTTATTTTGTTTTTAATATTTGTTGCTATAGCGGCAACAGAAATACATCATCTGAGAAAATGTCACATATCTAGCTATCATGGGTCATGAGATACAGTCTGGTGACAGACAGACGGACAGAGGAGTCTTAAGTAATAGGGTCCCGTGTTTACTCTTTGGATACAGAACTCTAAAATCCATCAGAGTAGAGATGGTAATTAAGTAATAGCCAATCAATTACAAAGGCTCTCATTACCCGTTACTGTACCGAGGCGTCAACAAAAAACGGTCGGTCACTGCCAGCGACCGGTGACGAGTGACGAGGGCGACGGTTCACGCTTGACGGCGCCGGCGCATCCTAAATAAGAGCACTAGGTCACTACAGCCGCACTGAGCCATTCAGACCGACACTTGTTACCTAAACACGGCCTTAATAGCGGACTTCTGAGCGCACGAGTCGAGGGAACAATTAACAAATATTTGCACGGTCTGCAAATATCTAGTTTCAGCTGAAGTTTGTACAGATCGACTTGCTTTTGAACGTAGCAGTTACAGTGAAGATATGCGTATTATTTTTAGACTATAAACCCAATACAGTATTGATTATATTTATTAGCTTTTTTTCAAAATACGATTTATCATTTTGTGACCCTGTAGTCTGGATAGTAATGCTAGGACTGCCGGTAGGATTAGCCGGATACCGGTGGGCTACTATTTTTTATATTTTATTTAATTAAAGTTTTTTTTTAATTTATTTTGTACAAGTAAATAGGTAGACCGATATGGTATACTTACTATTGGAGATTCAAAATATTATTTCACACAGGTCTTCATGAACAATGAAAATAAAAACTAAATAAGATTTGCTTATCGGAATGTTAAAATTAAACAGCAAAATACTGTCAGAAAATCTGGTTATTTACTGATTTAGATACCGCGAGGCTGGTCTATTTTATTTGGTTACGAAATGTATTATTGTTTTTTTAAGTTGTTTTCTTGTTATTAATTATGTATACTTTAAGACATTACGGTATTTTGCTATAGGGACGGGCTGCAGGTATAGAGTCTATTTTTATTCTGCATAAAAGAGATATCAGAGCCATATTAATCTTCGTAAGCATGGATCTCTTAGGGAACTATTTATGAATATAAAAATCATAACGGCGCCTAGTAGGGAATGCAAAACCGGCAAAAATTAAAACACGGTTTTTTTCGAGTTTCCTAAAACATACCCGGTTAACCGGGTAACCGGTTTGAGAATAAGATTTTTTTTATTGTTTGTGTAAATGATATTTTAAAACTGATTGTGAAATTGCATACGACTGGCCTGTTATTCTAGTGGTCAGTGGCCCTGACTGCTATGCTGGAGGTCGTGGGTTTGATTCCCACCCAGGACAAATGTTTGTGTGATGAGCACGATCATTTGTTCTGTGTCTGGGTGTAATTTATCTATAATATGTATGTATTTAGAAATATATAAGTATGTTTATCAGTTGTCCAGTACCCATAACACAAGCTCTGCTTAGTTTGGGACTAGACGGCGCTGTGTGATAGTTGTGGAATATTATTATATATTATAAGAAAGAAATTCAGGCCGCCTACATTTTGCGTCTCTTTAATAATTAAATAGAAACTTATCTATTTAAAAGAAATATCAAATGTTAAATGCTAAATATATTTAGGTAAAAAGTATATTAGCATTTAGTGTTTAAACCTAATAGGTACAATATAAATCAACACTATCAATAAGTTCAACTAAGCGTAATTTAGTAATTATAAATATCACGCATGAATATAAATGACTATAAAATATAACAGTCAACATAATAACAACACTTTAAATCTGTAATCAAATTAACCATAATTATTCATTATGAACTCCAACTAGGGAATGCCAAACTGGTCACTATTAAAATCCGGTTTTTTACTCGGTTTTCGGAGATACCGATTTATTAAAAAAATAATTTATGTGAACTCATTTTCAATTCTCATTCTCAAATTCATTCAACTTGCATATTTTTAATAATAATAACATACATAAATATCTCTAAATACATACATATTATAGATAAATTACACCATACACGGAACAAATGAATTATAATGAATTATTTAGAAACTTATCTATTCAAAATAAATGGTATACTAGTGTTGGAACTCTGCTTTCGCTTCTGCAGAAGTTCCGCAAGCTTTTTCACTTCCGTTTCCACTTCTGCTTCCGCAAAATTTATAACCGAACTCTAAACGGAAGAATACAGCGAGGAACGCGGGGGAGGGGGGTGCGTGGACGACTGTATACATCTGAAGAGGCGCGTTTACACAAATGTGTCTTAACGAGTTTCTTTATTATTATATGTTTTTGGATCATTCTGCGCATCACCACGCCTCGTAACGTGATTACGACGTAATAAATGAGACAAATTCCCTCCAATTCAGCTGAATGTCCACAAAGCAGGGGCAGGTTGTGCGGATTGCGCGGTGGAAACTGTGGTACATGAGGTGGAAGTCTGGCGCGCTGACGGGGAGGACCGCCGGCGCCGTATCCTCGTGGAGGCAATCTGCAGTATTCTCACAGGAACTTATTAAATACAAACAATGAATTCAATCGTATGTAATTTAAACAAATGACATGATTACCTATATCGCTGTATGCCTCTAACATGTCTGGTTAGATGTCACGCATACAATAGTCACTTTAGGTACAAATAAATTAAAATCATTGCAAAAGTAATGTCTGTTATGTAATAAAATACTGTTTATTTTAAGTTCTCTGTTATTTTTCACGGTACGGTTCCGAAACAGTTTCTTAAGACTAAAAGCGTTCAAGCGCGAACCTCATCATCATCATCATCATCATCATTTCAGCCGAAAGACGTCCACTGTTGGACCTAGGCCTCCCCCAAGCGTCGCCACAATGACCGATCCTGTGCTTCTCGCATCCACCGCACTCCCGCGACCCTCACCAGGTCGTCGGTCCACCTTGTAGGAGGCCTTCCAACGCTGCGTCTTCCGGTGCGCGGTCGCCACTCTAGAACCTTTCGGCCCCATCGGCCATCCGTTCTACGAGCAATGTGCCCTGCCCACTGCCACTTAAGTTTGGCGATTCTTCGGGCTATGTCGGCGACCTTGGTTCTCCTGCGGATATCTTCATTCTTTATGCGATCACGCAAGGAAACTCCGAGCATAGCCCTTTCCATTGCTCTTTGGGTGACTGTAAGCCTTCTGATGAGGCCCATTGTAAGCGACCATGTTTCAGAGCCATATGTCATCACTGGCAACACACACTGGTCATAGACTTTCGTCTTGAGACACTGTGGTATGTTGGACGAGAAGATACCGCGCAGCTTTCCGAACGCTGCCCAGCCGAGTCGGATTCGACGATTGACCTCTTTCTCAAAGTTAGACCTACCCAACTGGATTGTCTGTCCCAGGTAAACGTAATCGTCTACAACTTCGAGTGCAGAGTCTTGGATCTTGATCGGAGTGGGTGATACATGGTTATTTACCATGACTTTGGTTTTATCCATGTTCATTTTAAGACCCACTCTTTTGGAAGCTCTACTAAGGTCATCGAGCATTGTACTGAGCTCCTCCGTAGTTTCAGCCATGACTTCTATATCATCGGCAAACCGAAGGTGAGTGATGTACTCGCCATTGACATTAATGCCTAGTCCACTCCAGTCCAGAACCTTGAAGACATCCTCCATTGCAGCGCGAACCTATCAAAAATAAAATAAAATAAAATAACAATGTCGTCTTGTGTGTCGGCTACACAACTCTGATTTTAATTTTGTCATGCGTTTTTATTTCATATCCATCCGTCCTGGCAAGTATCTATATCCGCATTTGGTCCAACACACCATAATTGTAACTGCATTTGGTCATCTCACCATAATTGGTATTTATCTGTATGCCTATACTTGACGTTCAGATTAAAGCTCACTGAACAGACCACAAACTCTTCCGCATTCACAAATCTGTCTATAAGCAGTTTCTACTCGACTGGAATTAACATCAGACTTTATGGTATGCAACCACAAACAGCCCACAACATTACAATAAGGACACGGGTGGTTTGTCGCACGACACGCACGTCATCGCAGCGGTGACCGATTAATGTCCGTCCGAATATAGCCGAGCGTGCCCGATCCTGCCCGAACGGCGCGAATACGCGGGTATTTGCGGAACACTGATTTATAGCGCAATGTGCTCATACAGGCCGAACATGACAGATTGTGGTTTAATTACCGGACTATTGACATTACTAGAAGTAAGGGTCCATGTGTTCTTTTATGTGTCATTAATTACACAACAACTGGGCCAGACTGTCCAAAGATTGATGGATCTTTTATAAAGTTTAGTCTCAATTTTCAGATGCCAACAAGTCCCAACAATATGAAGGTTTGTCTTCATATTGTTGAGAAAATCTATATACCTATATGAAAGAAACTGACTGCCTGACTTCAACCCTTAAGGGGGTGAATAGGAGTAATTTTGTTTGTGAATAGGAACATAATACATACTTACACGGAATTAAATTTTGCATATCTGATTCGGTGTACAAATATACCATAAAATAAGCTCAAATACCTAGTAACCTAAGGAAATAATAAAGGTTGTCATTATTTGTTTTCAGAACTATCTAACCCCAACAGAAGAATTTAGGGGGTTATAAAGATTGTATGGAGGATTCTTTTTTCTTGGATTAATAAACACGAAACTTGGCACGAATTCAAAACTACCCTCAAAAATCGAGTTTTCATTAATTTCTCGCGAACGAAGTTGCGGTCAAAGCACTAGTAAAGAATAAGAGTGTCCTTTGCACAAGTATTGCACTTTTCATGTATACAACACCTACACAAGAATCCTACAACGTATTACGAAACTACGTTCATTCATCGGACCTATGATAATGCCATAACAATCACAAATGTAAGTCAGTGTATTGTCGGCAACTGCAGCGGTCGCCACCCCGTCACACCACCGTCACGTCACCACGCTGACGTATTTTATTCATACACTCCGATTACGGGGAATTACACAATTTCAGGCAAAGATAGGTAGAGTTACATTTAATATTCAATGTTGAGCGCTTTAAAATGAACCTTTTCGAATACAGAATGAAGTCAGTCCCAGACTTAAATAGAATTCAATTTAAAACGTCTAAATAAGGAGCTGAGGTTTTTGTGCCTGTGTTAAAGTTTCACCTGCATCGAAACAAAAGTAATTAAAAACCCACGCTTTTGAATACGTACCTAGCATCGTGCACCGAACTAAATCAATTTCACGGTACGTATTTGTTTTATGTCCAGAGTGCAAATGGGAAAACTTCGCACCTTCATCAATCGCAATGGATGCCCATGCATTGCGCGCTCGCTAAATAAACCTAGCCACGTGAAAAATTAGAGCCATCAATGTAAGTCGGAATATTTGAATGGAATTTATCTTCTATACGAATACGGGTTTTAGGGTTCCCTTCCCGACGTTAGAGTCAGTCAGCGGCTACATTGTGGCTATGGCTGGGAACTGTCAGAAACATCTATATACGAAACTTCCCATAGACATAATGGCGTTTATCAAATGACTGAAAGTTCAGAAATGTTGGTTAAGACGCAATGATTTAGCAGATTTTTCTGTTATTAGAAGAAGACGTCTAAGATGTAGCCACGGAGGCACGGAACCTTTTTAGTACTAGTTACTTATTTATTTGTAGGAAATTTTACGAGCATTTTGATGGCGGAGGTGAAGTGCAGAGGTTTTATGGCAGACATAGAAGTAAAACGTTCAACAGCTGACAGCTAATTGCTCCGACAGTCTAGGTGAGCCCCGCGGCTGTCCGGCTTTGAGGGAAACGTCTGGTGTTTACATAATTATAGTCATGCATGTCATGGACGTGTACTCTCAAATATAATTTGTTCTGAGTTGAGTAGCTTTGTGTAAAAGTGCTGCAGTAGTGACGCCACTACGCAAGAAGTTTAACTGTTTTGTTGGCGCTCAATTATGCTAAACAGATCTACATCTGTATAGCGCAATTGATCCTTACTCGGTAACATTTTTTCCGTTAAGTTAATAAAGTTATCATTACTATTGATTTATATATGTCTTTTTTCGAGTTGGTAGGTATGTTTATAAATATTTATCCAAGAGTATTTAAGTAAAACATATGTTTTCTACTTCTTCAACTAAACACTTCGAAAAAATAATAATACAAATTAACAGTCGCTTTAATTAATTGCTATACGTAAAACCTAAGTGGAGCGGTAAGGCGAAACTAAATAATTAGAAAGTGAGACAGAAGTGTTGTCGCGGCAGCTAAGTACACACAGCACACATGTGACACGTGTGAGTGAGCCTAGAGCCAACATTTGTATTGACATCTTAATCAAAGCTTGGGGTTCCTTGCGGGGGCGTTTAGCAAGGATTGGTCCTAATGTTGCACCCCGAGGGGGTCGTTTGCCTGACTCGTTGTGTGTGAATGTTTGCCGGTACTTAGGGTTTTGTACCCTGTGCCGGGTTTTGTTTAAGTGGTCGCAACAGCTTGTAGGTAGAATTAATGTACTGTTACGGTCTACGTATTAAGTTTCTTCCGCCAGATATTCAATAGTAGGTAAATGTTTAGTATTGGTGATTTTTTAAAAGACTATTAAGTTAAAAAAGCAACGTTGTTTCCTCTATTTCTCTTCTGATTTGTCGGTTGCATTGAAAATGATTTATAGCATTTAGATGAGTTACAGACTCGGAACAATAAACAAACTAATACTTCTCTAATTGGCAATAAGCGCAAGATATACGACATAGCGTTCATTCCCAATCGGTGCAGACACACGGAAGCTCATCAAATCTCTTCATTAGCGGATTATTTCCAACAAAGCAACAAAGCTATACGCGTGAATACTAACAAAGTCGTAGCGCTGCATCATAATCAAAACCGAATCAACGTGAAGACAAATATCCAGAAGTCCCACTGCAATGACACAAGAAAATAAGTATTTATTTTATTTTATCATTTGTTTAAATCACTCGGTCATCGAATTGTAAATCACATCTTATGTACGCCGCGCACCGTCACATGTACATCACACTGTTTGTGGAACAGTTGATCTTTTTTAATGTCGACAAAGTATAAATAAATAAAATACTTTTACTATATTTGAACCAGCTGATTGAATACGTCTTAAGTATAATAAGTCATTCAGCGGGACATACAGCCAGTCCATCTAGCCAACAAGTCCAGAATACTTCTACTATTATAATTGACTGCGGTGATAAATTTTGGTATTTACCGTGGATACTTTCTGCCTGGACTTATTAGTCTTATTATTTATTTATTTGGACACCAGTCTCGAAAAACGTTTCATTGAGTTGCCAAAATAAAAATTTAAGGGTCGAAATACAGAGTAGAGACGATAGAGTAGAGTAGCTACTTCCCATTCGCTCCCAACTGTATAACACAAATTATTGTAAGAAAGTTATTGAAGTTCGTCTCAAAAGCTTTTAACGACTTGAAAGTACAGATTATCTGATAGAAACAAACAACCAGACTAAATCTTCGGTATATTTACCTATTTAGTGACGCATATGAGTTCGCCAGCTGTGGCTTCTGGCGATAGTCCAGGAGTTCAACAGGTGATTCAATAACTCTAGTAGTCCCCAGAGGTACATTATCAGCAGTCACATTCACACTTGATGATAAAGTATCAACTCTGAGAGTAGCTACTGCAACAGGTGGTGGTATTGAAACGGAGTAGTTCTCTGTAGTTACTTTGCTCAAACCAATGCCGTGATAATGAATATGATGAACTTGTAGCCCGACGGTTGTAAAGTAAATATTGTTGAAAAAACAACTATCATTTCTGCATTTTTGACACTTGAAAGACGTTTTTCCATGTCTTAGAATAGTAATATTTAGTAAGTTTCTGAAACTATCGGAAAATCGCAAAACTGCTTTGCACCCGTCGAGCCGTTTCAAGTGAATTCTGGTGAATAGATAAAAAAAACTATTTTACCTATTCACCAGATTAGTTATCTATGTATATAAATTATTGCTGTGATATGTGATGACAGCACAAAAAAAAATGAATGTGTACAATATACATCTGAACACACGCATGCGATCACAATAAGTACTCACCTCCTTGCCTACACGGTTAACAATATTATTAGGTGCATATTTGACCCACTGAAATATAATAATATTTAATTTGAAATTGTGTATGCTCCTTTTTTTGAGCTGGGGTATTATCAAAGAACATCTCCCGATCTAGAGTGGAATGAGAGTGCGTGTCAGACTTTTACTGACTACCCACGTGTAAATCAGTTACCCTTGCATTCCAGTACCACAGTAACTTGTTTCAACAATTCCTGTGACCCTAGTGGGCATCGACCCTCCTGTGCTCCGACATTTTTGCTGACTGCTCATTGATTCGTGCGTGGAACACTGCGCCGTTCACGACTCGGGCTCAGTCCTTACCGGGTGTCCAGATGGCAAGCTACCCATTGCAAAGTTCCTCAAAACCGTGTTCTTCAGACCTCGTTCTCAAGCCATCTCCAGAACTTACTACTCTACTTACTATTTTAAAACAAAACGCATTAAGATGAATAAGATAGATATCTAACCGCGAGATGTTCCGTCGTAACTGCGTATTTCTTAAGAATGTAGATATTAAAGCTCTGCGATTGTCGTGTTTTCCTGGTAATACAAAATTACATTTTCGTGGTAGCAGATTGACCAATGTTCGTTATTCCGTGGAATGGGAAGCGGTGCACCGGCGCAGTTTGGCCAACGAGCGGTTTCAGCCCGCAGCTTTCAGTAATTTAGATAACTACTTCTGTCCTATGTTACTTGGGGTCGGGGTAAACCATTTTTAATTGACTTCAAAAAGAAAGAGGTTCTACTCGTATGTTTGCTGAATGTATTTTTTTTATGTATGTTGACCAATCTCTCGGTCAATTGTGGACCGATTTTAAAAAATATTTTTTTGATTAAAAGATTATGCTTCCAAGTTGGTTTCATATGAATATTGTTATGATCTGATTATGAACTACGAAGATATGGAACAGAACTCCTCACAAGATCCCAGCAGAACTGTCGTAACAAGTAAAATTGCTTTGTTTATACGTGTAGTCGATGACTGACTGAAAGAAAAGGTGGACCCCGACATATCGAACTGATCTGATGATGAAGGCGGAAGATAAGCACCGGATCTCTGTAAAAAAATAATGTATTCTAATCATGTTTGGGATTATTAGAATTGTCATGAGATGCACTCGGGCTACAGGGAATTTAAGTTTGGGTGAGGTGTACTGTTTAGTGGTGTTACCATAACTAAAAAGTGTAAAATAAAAAAACTTTTTACAAAAAATACAGTCGACATCCATATAAAAAAAAAAACACTTAAAAGTGCAAAACTACTTTAATTTCAGAAGTCGGTGTTAAATAACAAAAAGACAAAAAAAAATAGAATCACTGACTTCCGAAATTAAAGTTATTTTGCACTTTTTATTGTTTTTTAGGGTTCCGTACCTCAAAAGGAAAAAGTGTCCGTTAACAAAGTGATCATATAAGGATAGAATCACTTTGTTGTCTGTCTATCTGACTGTCTCTCAAGACCCTTTATCTAGGGAACGCGTGGAGGTATCGATTTGAAATTAAAACCATTTATTCAGATCTGCGGTCCCTTAAATTTCTGAAAAAATCAAACTTCTAAGTTAACGATAAAACGTATATTTCGATACTCTCAAGGAAGTAAAAATTCATAGGGTACTTCCCGTTGACCCAGAATCCTGAAATTTGGTATGAAGCAAGGTCATATAGAACAGATATAGGAATAGACAATTTTTTCGTTCCTTCACAAAAAAAAATTGCGATTAGGAAAACTATGCTCTCTAATTCCATTCGAGAATTGAATTATTTACATAGATAAGTTTGTACGGAACCCTCAGTGCACGAGTCTGACTCGCACTTTTATTTTTTTATATCAATATAAAAAAATAAAAGTGCGAGTCAACAAAACAACAACAACAACACAACACTGCCTTCTAAGTCAGTTGAATTTTTGTACATTCAGTTCTTACATTCAGTTCTGTCACTGTCACATTATCACTGACGCTATTTTCATTCATATTACAACCTCACACAATCCGTTAATTTTTTCTTCGGCCTCCTACTCTCTCTCCAAACTTCCACATGTATTTCAACTTTCAGTCTCTGGTGCCACTTTTAAACTTCCACTCATTTCTCGCTTTACCCATCCTCCTCACTTACTCCACGCGTCCTTCTCAACAATTTCATCTTCGCTACATGCAGTCGTTTTTCATCCGTATTTTTTACAGCCCAACATTCTGATCCATAACACTGAAGGTATAAATAAAGTCCCGTGTGACTCTACTGTTCGTACTTAGTATTACAATATAACGACCATCACGTAACGGAACAGAACAAATAAACATAAAGGCATAGTACTTATGTTTTAGCACGTTACAGTACATTTCCAGCTTCTGAGAATTACAATCAGAACTATTTCATTTAGCAAAGAGTCCACGTGAAACAATACAAGCTGTACAGACGACTGTTTGTAATGTATGTACATTACAAACAATTATGATCAATAGAAACTATATTAAACTATATAGGTACGAGTACTACCCTCCTAACATTCAAACTATATCTTCTTCATGAAACTAACATGAAAATCTGGTGCATATTTTCTTCCTGAAACCCAAGGGAACACAACTTTAGTTAAACACAAAACGCTTTGTTTAACACGTCTCAATAAATCCGCTTTATGTTCACTAATAAACAAAGTTTGTTAAGAAGTAAATACGACAATTAAACGGTTTGTAACGGTTTATAATGTTACCACTGCTAGGACTCAGGCCTGGAGAGGGATTGGGGCATCTCGTGTCTTCGATTTTTTGGTAATAAATTACAGATAGTGCACCTGGCCGGGTTTGAAAATGGCTCAAAGTGGAAGTAAGTTTAACATTATATCACTCATGTATTCCCCGATTAGGCAGAGTATGTTATTACTAATTATTATCATTTCTCAAATTATTACCAATGTCGTCAACTGTAAATGCAAATAAAGGTACAGCTGATCTGTATTATTATATTCCTGAAGAGTTACTGACGACGGGCGACCGTTCTGAAGAGATAGATAGAAAATGAGTTATACGAAATGTTTCTGTCATGAAGGTACATAAGTAGTAATTAATAGTAATAGATAGTTAATATGGCAACCTAGTAAGTGGTATGAGGTGCTCATCTAGACATTAATTGAAATCTCCAAGACGTTAATAGCAAATTAACGTAGCTAAGCTAATCGTCACTCAATACTTGGGCATTAATATTAACGACCAGATTAATATGTGGCTTTCGTGTGCTCATTATCCGCTAAGAGGCTGGAAATGTTAACGCCTACAAAGTACGCGGGCCCAGCCGCCCTACGGTCTTAGGAGATAACGACTGTAGCTACTGTGGTTGTTGTTACAAACTGCGAAGAATAGAACGGAAGAATACTAACTACTCTTTCTTTACAGTGGCTTTTAGATACAGTAAAACAAATACAGAAGTCCTAAACAATCCTAAAAAAAAATGTTTTCCGAAGCACTTGCATGTCTTACCCTGATTGCCACTATCCCAATTAAATTGTGGTGGAGCTTCATATTATTCAAAAGCCATACATATATTAAAATGTTACATATTAACCAAGTAATCTAATATATTGTACGCTAATCTACACCGGCTGCGCGCGCGCATCTCCGCTCCTCGTGAGAACAAGTAGCGTCAACAAGCTCTCAGAGTAAGTAACACAGCACAGATGTATCTCTGCGTGTTACACAGTGTACCAGACACTTGAGCCATGCAGGCCAGCGGGATGCAAGTTGTGTAATAGGAACGATGCAGAAAGATAACTTGGATCAGAAAACATGCCCGCAAAACCTCTGCTTTAAAATAATATAAATTAGCGTTAGAGAAGCAATCCAGATCCTACGATCGTTAGATATTTAAATAATGACTGACCGCTAAATTGAGATTCAAAAGTTAATCAAATCAAAAAATTTGATTGGAATTAGTAAGGTAAGACGTCAGATTGTTCGATTTTATCATCTTGTTAATTTCTTCAGCCATGGAGATGTTAAGATGAAAATATTTTTAGTTAGAGTTTTGAAAACTGATGGTAGCAGTTCTAACCTTAAGAATGTCTAAATGGTAAATCAAATTAAGTCTTAGTCCTGTCTGGGTGTCCTAACTTAAAGGTCATTGTGGAGTAGTCATTCATACTCGTAATATAAACTATAACTTTTACAATATAACACTAAAAAAGCTTTCAGACGCATTTAAAACATCCGAAAAAAATTACTGTTTTCGTCAAAAATTTAAAAAAGAGGGTTAAAATATTAAAAGTGGCCTGCTTATACCTTTCCCTTTGGGATCAACTTCTAGTTGACCCAGACGCAGAAGTAGGTCTGCCTGTCCACAATAAATGTTGTGATGGCACCTTTTCTATTCCCTGTGGTCCTGACCACAATACGACAGCACTTTCATCAAGTAACTCAAGTAGTACTAGAGTGTCACATAGTCCTTGTTACAAAAAGCATTCATAATTAGTAAATGTGATAACGTTTTACTAGTAGGGGACCACTAAAATTAGAACTTGCTAAAGTCATCGCGTACATATTTAATTATTATCCAGTACTTATATCTAAGCCTATCTCCTGCCAACTAGCTTGGCTTATTGAGTTCACACAATAATACGAAAACATTAGACAAAGAGTAATTTTATGAATTCTATAATAAATATGCTTTGACCGGTTGACCTTTATAGATTCAACATTTTGAGAGAGAGGACGAGAAACATTGTTACAAAGTATTAGGAGTAATCAAACTGTTGAAATAAACATACCCCGTAGGAAACAAGCTGTTTGCTTTGAATTAATTGATGAAGACAAATTGTTTGCGCAGAACTTTTTACCTCCGACATTTATAACAGCCCTTTCATGTCTATAAATTATACCTTCAACATCTTTACTTTTTATCATCTGTGGCATGTCGATAATGTTCAATGTACTTATGTACTGTACTCATGTTTAAGTAAATAAACGATGATCTTATCTTATCCTATTATTTCATTAAAATTATAAATTAGGCACCTAAGTAGAAATACATACTTAATTTATACTTTGAATTCAAACTTTGATTGATTTCGTTTCATGTCGGTGTAATACTTTGGAAGCCATTAGAAGTTGTTATTTGTTTTGATACACAAGGCAGGCATCACAAAATATTTTTGGACTTTTATCTGATGAGATTATCAAAAATGCCAAATTTCCATTCAAAGCTTAACTAGAAATGAAAACGAATAGTGTAATGGAGCTTTTATATTTCAATTATACAATTCAATTGAATTTAATATACTTTATTATAGGTATTTTACATAGGACTTATAAAACGTTAGTAGTTATTGCACGGTTCCAATTGGTTATTTTTTATAAAGAAGAACCGTTAAGAAAGCTCACGGTTTTATATTTAAAAAATATAGGTTTTTACAATGTTATAATTACCGACACTGATTTGCTGAAAGCTTGTGGCGATTATGACCATTAACTGCTCTTAAATACGATTGCATTCTAAGGTATACGTGGCGGTGTTTTGAGATGGTTCACTTGCCACGATTCCAATAGAACTGAGAGGGTGGTGATAAAAGGTCAAGTTAAGAATTTAGAATTCAGCTGCCGAATTATTAGATTTATTGCCTAACTGAAAATGACTGGCTCAAGGTGGTCGCCATGTTGACAGCCGACGACGGCTCATTCCAAAAAGTTTTATATAGATATGAACGACAGGTATTACAAGTGGATTAGAATGAACAACAATCAATGAGTCTAGTGTTCTCTCTCACATTCGCATCATAAAAATGAGCTGTCCGTCCTACCTACAAATGATGTTTTTTTTTTTATTTATATAAACCAGTGTTTGATGATCTAACATTAATAAATTTGAGTGGATATCATGTCCATAAAAGACACAAGTGAAATTGGTCAAAGCGAGTAAATAATCGTTCATCACAAAAAACAAAAAACTAGGCAAGTGCGAGTCGGATTCGCGCCCTGAAGGTTTAATTCCGAAATGGAGTCTCGAAGATTTTTCCGAATCGCTATTTTTTTTTTATGACATACAACAAATTTATTGTTTTCAGATTTATTCCTATACCTGTGCTATAAGACCTTACTTTATGCCAAATTTCAGGATTCTGGGTCAACCGGAAGTACCCTATGAATTTTGATTTCTTCGAGAGTGTCGAAATATACGTTTTTTGCGACATAAACGGCCGTATCTTTTTTTTAATAAGTTTGAGTTTTGATTTTTTCACAGCTTCAAGGGACCGCAGACAAGATTAAATTTCAACTTGATACCTTCACGCGCTCCTGATATCTGGGTCTTGACAGACAGACAGACGGACAACAAAGTGATCCTATAAGAGTACCGTTTTTTTCTTTTGAGGTACGGAACCCTAAAAATAAAGCGAAGTAGGAGCGTTTAACAGACCATGCAGTTAATGAGCTACCAGGGAAGCTACATGTGCAGGAGGACTCATTGCAAAACAAGCTTGTCTTCCACATAGTCTTTTATCTTTTATTCTTTTAAAAACGTGTCCTTCGTTTGATGTGGGTTTGAATTAATTAAAAAGTAAAATTATACTTATTACGTTTACTTAAGTTTAGTTTAGTTTACAACATACGGTGTAACCTCTTAATATTAACCGATTAAGGTGATTTTTGGTGTAAGAACACTGTGCATTAGTGGTATCAAGAATTCGAGCAAACTAAAAAACCGAAAATTTTTAAATAATTAAAAACCCTAATACAACATATAATTCATTCCAGATATCACTGAACAATGTTCTATGTATGCATAAACTAATAAATTATCATAATTAGGAATAAAAATAATTGCCGCTAATAGTTCATCAACATGACACGCGAGGCTTGCGGCGGCGCTTGAGTTCCGCGCATATCAACGAGACAGAAACAAGGGCGTGCGCAGCATCTCAACGCGCTTTCTTACAACAACTCCATACGTAAACAATCACCGACGTACTTTGACTGGTTACTAACAAACTTGATTGATAGCTTGTGTACAGAGGAAGCGATGTATGTCAAAGTTACATAGCGCCGTCACATTACCCAACAGCCACTCGCGTTGCTTACTCAAACAGTCGGCATTATTCCTTCTCACGTGACGATCCGGTTCCACATCCGTCTTTAAGTCGAACAACCTTCATATAGTTTCATCACTGTCGAATAACATTAATTGCGCAAGTAAATGGAAAGAAAGCGGAGGCGGATAGGAAATAATGATAGAAGGAAGCATCACCTACTTCTTCTTAGCGTGTCGATGGCAAAAGTATTTTTAAATTCTTTGCCTGTTCACCTACTTGAAGCCGACGTAAATTAATCTAGAGTGCCTAAAATTTCTCAAAACCCAATACCTAAGTATGTTGTTTACTGATATGTATCCGTTCTAAAGTCGCAGCGACTTTCACAGTTTGAAGAGTACCATACGATATTATGTTGATATTAGAGCTTTAGTCTGTACTCGTGGAGTTGTTACTTACAAAACAGCTTAGTGGAACTGTGCACCGAGCTGAATAAGTCTAAGTTCTAACATTACCTACGCTTAGCATTTTCATACCTAAAAATAATATATAGTATGTCTGGCAAAATCTATTAAGAAACTATGAAACCATAAAGGAATGCGGTCGTAACAAATTGTAGGAACCCCATGTAATAGGATAGGCAATGCTAACCGCGCACACATCTCAACTGGCTACTGAGAAATCCTTGATAGAAAAACCAAATTAACACTTTTCGGAAATTACACAGTAAACAGTGCTTCGTGTTATTTCAGTCCAGTACTGTAGATATTTCCTCCATCGACTACAGTTTTCCACGTATATAAACAACAGCCGTATTAACAGTCAAATTTTGATTGACTTCTACTAATACAAAGCTACGGGTTTTTTTTTTGTTTTCTTCGTAACGTGAAGACGTCTTTCATTCTGACACATCGTGTTTCTCCGAAGATCACAAATATCCTTCACTTTGTAGAGGTAAAAGTACATTACCCATATCCATAAGTCGAGCACTGCTCTAAAACAGAACTATAACTGGGATCTGACTAAGAGGAAACCCCGATTGTGCAAAGTACAAACTGTGACGTCAAAGGAATAATCGATCAGAACACGATGGATACTGAAAGTTATCATAAAAAAGTGACGCGTGAAACAGTTTGTGTAATAAATCAACTGCTAACTGATTTATTGATATTGCTTTGAGCATGCAAATATGGCTATTTGCGTATTTCTATATTATCAATATTGATCAATGTGATGGAGAGTAATGGATATTATAATTTACGTGAATCTTAAAAATAAGATTTTTTTTCTTAAGCAAATGTTTAAACAAAGAAAACAGCTTCGAAAATGGTAATCTAAATATAACGTACGTACGGTCAACAATCAATTTGGATCCGGCGAATCTTTTATTAAATTTAAGGTGTTTATTTAACTCAGCCATTTACAAATATAGCCTCATAGGACTGCGAGAGCACTACAGCATTAATAAGCAAGCTGCAGATGCGTCTCTTCAATATCTTATGAACGAGGAAGTGTGTAAACATGCCAACTTTCCATCCTCCGATTCACTTTATATCTTGCATAAATATCATACAGTGACCAGGAAGTCAGCGAAGTAGTCGTCTCAATACCAGCTATAAGATATTCAGTATAAAGAGCTAATTATCGGCCGGAAGCTGCCGATCGATGCTATCAAGCACCGTTAGCCTTTAAACTGAGGGTAGGCAGAGTACTCGGGATAATTAGCTTGGAGCTGATGCAGGAGATAACGTGTTCTCGTACAGGTTAGCACTTAAGTATGTACAACTTGCAATTAATTTACTCTTGCCCAAGGCTTCGATTTGCGATAGCTATATCTTGACTTATCATCGATGGAAAAAAGCTTGCCACTTCTCTTTAATAACAGATTATGTGACTAGGGGATAAAGTCGTATCTTCAAGTCGCGAGCAGCATGTTGAATTCCAAACGAAACGAAGGTTGCTAAGTTTTAATCCCGAACGCTAGTGAGGGATTTGTATAATTAACTCCCAAGCATGGCGTGGGAGTTAATATAGAAACCTGAATGAGGTGAGGAATTCATGCCACCCAAGACAAAGACAGCTTTATCCTCGTGTTGGATACTCTACTTTTTACACCATCTGTGAGACAATTATAAGAAAATATACTGAAACAAATTATTTATTAGAGAAATATACATATTTATTATTCACAAGGTAATGTTAATTATCACTGACATGTTTTGAGATTTGGAACAAACGAAGTTCACTATCCTAAGATTGAAATATTTTTTAGCATTTACAGTCAAAAATTAACATTTGATAAAGTGGAACTCATGAAGAAGACCAGAAATGGTCAACGGAATTTCATACTCACATAGATATCACAATGAAGATAGCAAAGCGACTATGACAATACAGATAAATGAATGGTTGTGAATAGTTACGTTGAAAATGGTATCATCGAAGTGATCTGATGATGATGATGATGGAGCCGGAAGGTAGACACTGGAACTCCGTAATTAATCAATGTAGCTTAGCCGTGTTTGGACTTATTAGAATTGTCATGAGATGCACTTTGGCTATAAAGTACTATCGAACTGATCTGATGATGGAGCCGGAGGGTGGAAGGTAGTCACAGGAACTTCATAATAAAACAATATAACCTAGCAGTGTTTGGGTTAATTGGAATTGTCATGAGAAATAGGCACCCTGAATTTAAGTGTATCGCAACTAAAAAGTGTGAAATAAAAACTTTTTACAAAAAAAATAACCGACTTCACTAAAAAAAAACACTAAAAGGATCAAAATAAGTTTCTTTTTTTTTGTAAAAAGTTTTTTCTATAACGCTCCCGCTCTTTCATTACTTTTTTTAGAGACTCGTCAGTAACCACATTTTATTCTTTTTTTGTTAGTGAACAGTTTAATTTTTGAATTAACTTGTTTGATACACATACTTTTTTTATTCACTTAATTGTTTTTTTTTTTCAAAATAACGGTTTTAACGTTAAAAATTTAAACCTCATTATTCCCTAGGGACCGCCCATACTACATTAAATCCCAAGGGACAGATTGACTTGCTTTAGGTGATGGTTGTATGACATATAAAAGGGCATTATCGGGTGTTGCTGTTTCGCTAAAAACTTGTATCAAATGGAAGAAAGAGCTCAGAACGATACTTTTATCATCGTGGAACATCCACAAGCTGTTAAAACCTCGCCATGAGCAAGGCAGGCTCGACTTCCATGGCACCTATTAAGATAGCGGAAGGTCGCGGCCGAGCCTGTCTCTACGTCGGCTGGAGATGTACACCACTAAAGATGAGCTTTGATCACTTCCAGAAAGGTGGCTGATGCTGTAGTACCTATTTACACGCTTTGTACACGGGAAAATGAAATACATATCTATTTCAGTCATAAAACGCTAACATTAACTTAATGTGTATAGTCTCTTGGACATCTGGTCGGAGTTAGATGCACACATACTCGTACTGCCGCCTGCGCCCGCATAGAGGCCCGACCGACGATATAAAACCATTTTCTTTCCGAAAAAATTGATAGATATATGCCATGTACATTCTGAAGAAAATTTAACCACCAATTTTTTTTTGCGTCAACATATTTCTAAAGACGAATGCCGTTTGAAAGGAGTAGGGAAAACCAGTGAAAACATCATGTTTTTTAAAAAAAATTCTTTGGCAAAAGTATTAGTCATACGAAAAATATCATGTGTTGCTAATAAAATTTAAGAATTAAAAAAAATGTATGTTTTTCAAATCTATGAACCCAGCCGCTAGCAAGGAGTAGGCTTCAGAAAGTTACTGTTTTATGGCACTAATTGGGAGCAAGGGTTTTAAACTTTTTTCAAGAGAGCTGAAAACATTACCTACTTTACATCGCATTCATGGACAGTCCTGATGTTCTATATTGTTGATGTCTGTATCAGCATCTAGCACAGATTATGACAATACTAAACACGTGTATATGTCATTATTTATGAAGTACAAAAGCTTTTAGCACTGAAGTACCTTTTAATAATGTTTCCTTCTGGCTGTCGTATAGGATATCATTCTTTTTTATAAGTCTATCACAACAAGTCTTACGCTCAGGTCTAGACGCGGCCCCAGACGGCAGCGCTGTATTATAAACTAATATATAAAACAAAATGCCTGCAGTACTAACATTATGTAGTCACCACACAGGGGCCACACAATCTAATTACGCTCTGCCGGTGAGGTTCTAACAAGAGAGGGCACTACATAAATAACGTCAGCTGCAGGATGGGGCACACTGGACCTGAAATGTTTGTCACGTCAAAGTTCAACGGTGCCCAAGTATACCTGTACCTAATATGTCGCAGCCAACTTGCTTAATAATTCACCATTCAGCTAGACTAATAACTTAAATCGATAATGTTTAATTACTTGCCTAGAACAGATATTTGAGAAAGGCTGTGGCAAGTCGTTATTTTTATCCGACTGCAAAAAATGAGGAGATTCTTAATTCATCAGTTTTTTATGCATGTTCCTCGATTAGTCGAATACGCCTGAACTCAGTTGAGTTTTTTTTTTTGTTTGAAAGTTTAGACAAATTTGCTTTCGACTTATGTGCGGTTAGGGTCAATTGACTAAAATTCGTCGTGAGTTATACAAAACAGCAGTACTGCATACAACGGTCTATGATGAACAATCGATGATACTGGATCATCTTTACATCTACTTTGTATTCCTTAGAAATTACAAACTCGATCAGTGTAACTAAGTGAGTATGTCATCTATTACGTTCCCAGATCATACAAAAAGTTTTACACACTTATTTTTCTATACTGTTAATACCCGTAAAGTTTTACGCGACCCAATTTGTGTTCTGGAGTCCGATTGATGTCATACGGCCTTTGTCATAGTGACAAACTAAAGTTGTAAGTATAAAGTAAATAAGAGGATGTGAAATACTAACAGAAACACTTGTACGTCATGTTAACATTATAGGCTGTGCAAAAACAGATGTAAATCCAAACCAGTCTCATATAAGAAGTGTCCGTTGCAATCAATCGCCATTAATTGCTTGAGGACCGGTCGGTGCAGGCTCTGGTGGCGTCCGATGGAGTTTGTTCCCACAGCGTAACGGTGCCAGCCCATTTGCGTTCACACTCGGAATATGTGACGATGTCCTCTTTATAGGGTTCCGTAAGAGACCGATTCCCTCTCCTAGTGAGAAGGCCTGAGTCCCAGCTGTGGGCATATTACAAGGCTAATTATGTTATGCAAGAGACCGAGACGAGAAGAACTTGTAATCTTTACAACTTACACTTGATTAGACCATTTTAGAGAATCATACGTTGAACTGTAATGTATTGTATTGTTTATTAGTAGTAGAAAGTAATTTAAAAGTATTTTACAATGTGGGTAACACAATCTAATCCGATTTTAAGAGCCGGAATAATTAGTTAAATAAACATCTCTTGGCGATTATACTCTAAAATAATGAACAAAGTACCCACTAATTGATATCACATAATGGCATTAAACAACAACACACAACTTAATATAGTTAAATCAACCCTACAAACAAATTACAATAATTTCAGAGCGTAAACAATTATCACCCGCTGCGCCGCCATATTGAAACAATTAAAAGAGGACAATATACGAAGGTGTAACAGTTTATAATGTAAGGCGCGTGTTCTTCACAATATGAGGCTTTTATGTCTCCGTAAAACGTAGGATGGAGGGATTTAATGTCGCATTACGTTCTTCATTATATCTCGACTTTATGGTCAGATAATCTTAGAATAACGTCTCAAGAACATTATACTTTATGGTTTAGTAATTTGGTGAGCCGCCTTTTGATATCATCTATTAATCCTTAAACATACCAGAGCTCCAGTAATTTGAACAATAAACTTTACATTCGTCTTTCCCTACTGTATATAAACTAATTCAATACGGAACCTCACCATAACAAATCAATCGTCCTTGATCGTATTTTTTCCTGATCGTAGGATATTGTAAGAGTGCGTGTTTTTTGCGTGACTATCGCTTGTCGCTAGTGGCGGCTGATTAACTAGTTTTTTTGCTCGATTACCTGAAGGTCCGGGGTTCAATCCCCCGGTTGGGAATGCTGCTCTTCGTTAGAAATAATGACTTGACGATACGAGTCTTAATGTAACGGTTTTTACTCGAGCCTACTAGAAGTAACAAGTAGAAACAGCGACTACACGTCTGGTTTTACTCGTATGTAATTTGTATTTCATTGTTTTGTAGGTATGCGAGGGCTAAAGATCAATGCTGTCGGGAAGTTGACCTGCGCCTACAGAGTCACTGGCCGGTTACCTGGCAGTTGTGTTCAGCAACACATTAGTCTTGGCAGAAGTTAACTAATTCCGCTTCTCCGTTTAACAGGGAAGTGAATGATACTGATAGATTTGGTGGAGTTAAAAAGCCAAGACAAAAACCATTTATCTATCTCAATTTCAGCCGCCATAGTAGTAGTAGTGCTTGATTTGCAATTAAACTATTGACTACGGAATAATTCGCTTAAAATAATTATAATATATTTCAAAACAAATTAAAAATTTAAAACTGAACTGTTTCAAACTGAATACATATTGATCAAATAAAGGATATAAAATTTAAAAAAAAGGTATTAAAATGTATTCGCAATTTAAATAAATAAAATCGGATGGAAATCAACCAGCAATCTGTATCTAAACCGTTTCTGCGAAGGGTGGCTACTAAAGCGAAGCCAATCATGTCGTAATCAGCAGATACGTAAATTCTAAGGAAAATTACATTTAATTTTTTCACTTTAATGTTTTTTTTTTGTTATTTGAAAAAAAAATGAGGTGTCCTATCCTACGTATAAATAATCATAGCAGAGATTGCAAGAAAGCTTCAAGTAAAACTTTAAAGTCAAATAACCCGAATCAAGTTACGGTCCATTTCATTAAGTGCTGTCTAGCCGACCACTTACCAGACGTAGCTCTGTCACTACCCAGGCGGAGTTGCGGGTGAGCGCTAGTGTTGCACGAATTGGTTTAATGTCTAGTTCACATTAGCTTGTACTACTACAGTTGGCGACAGGCTAACACGCTGATACGCTGGCACGCTGAGGTGGTACTCAAGCGAAGTACTAAGTAAGCATTATGTCGAAAGCATAAGACTGCACAAGCATAAACAATTCAAATATAAAACTGCGCTAACATACTTCTGCACTGATGTACAACGGACTGCACAATATACAATTGTATAAAAGCCTTCCAAGACATAAGACTCTGCAAGCAGAGTCGCGGTCTACTGATAGTGTTACAAAAAGTTTGCGGACGATGGCTCTGTTGTTTGCCAAGTTGTGATTTAAGGGGCTTCACTTCATTACCTTGACGACATGGAGGGCACGGAGGGAGGCTCCTCCTCCGCGTAGTTTTAATCAGCAGATACTTTATTGTAGGAACAAACAAAAAAATAAAATAAGTGCAGTCCGCTTCGTCTTTTGCTCTTGGTTTGATTATCGTCTGGTGGTGACCGCCGCGCGTCGCAACCATTTTATCTTTAACACTAAGTTATAATCATTGCGATTCATTAAAAAACTTCATCAAGATACCTTAATTCCTTGCTCATATAGTGAGTAACAAAGGAAATTTATCGTTCATACAGAAAACTCACAGTATCACTAGTTCTTACTGAACTTCAACCTGATCCGCCTGCATTCCAAGACCTCACTTCACGGGCCGACTGTATACATTGTGCTAGCTATTAACGTTGCCCACAAATCCTCTGTAATCACCCTAACGACCCGCAAACAACCCAACATGGCGCCGGATGAACGACCAGCTTTTTTGACAAGCGCCCAGTAATAGCCGGATGAGAAAGTAACACGAAATTAAACAGCACTGCCATCGCAGTATATCTGTTATACCGTGAGAACAAGTGAACAGTCGTGAAGGTTATCTGCTCATCTCGTGAATATTCATTAACATTCCAGCACATCTTTACCGAGTTACTGTAACTGGATACTTTACACAACATCGGTCTGTACATTCATTGCTTTGAATCGAGGAAAAGATACTAAACAAAAACAAATGTTATCGACACTATAGCTTCTCGTGGCAGTATATACAGGGTGGCCCGTTTATAGTGACATCCGGACATGACATGACATCCGGGGATGTGATCTCTTGGGTGGAGCGAGAGGGCGTGTCAGACTTTTACTGACAAAAAAACCCACTCCTGTTCCTTCTTTGCCTTGGTCCCAGGGCCCTGGGTTTCACTTTCACATTACCCAGTAGGCTTCGACCCTACTGGGCCCCTTCGGTTTGCTGACATCTCCTTGAGGCGCGCGTGGAACAATTCGTGCCGTCGACGACTTGGGATCAGTCCGGACGGTCCGCCGTCTGCAAACCCGCGCCTGAGGTGGCCGGAAATCCGGATCGGGATCCCGGTGGCTGGGGCGTGAGGGCCGCTCCGCTCCTTTGCTAGCTTAACTGCTTCGCAGAAAGAAGCGACCACTCCTCCTCGCTTCGGACCATGGCCTGTACCAAGTCCCAGCGTGAGAGATCGTTGCCGCCAATCGATTTTTTTTTTAGTTGGAGGTTATTGTAAGTAATTATTTAGAAAAAACATTATATCTGCAAAAATCTATGGTTCAGAAGTTATGTCTTATTTGTTTTTTCATAACTTTTGCAACGCAACAAATATTCTGAATGAATGGTGCACCTAATGAATACTAATACACACCATGTGTATGTGTGTGTGCATGTGTAGTCGCTCGCCAGTGACTTGCCTGCACTTCTACCTCTACAAACGAGCCACTACAAACGGGCCGCCATGGATAACGACGATTAGAATTACCTTAATTACTATTATAATTGTTGCCCTAACACTAGATAGATACTATTGGAACTACCGAGTGAGAAATAAGGACGAGTATCGGTTTACCAAAATATTCTAAATATAAACTAATCGATGTCTCTTACTACTAGAGTCTGCTGTTCTCCAAATGAGCTAGTTCTCTTGAAAAATGGTCGTGTTATTGTTTGCTCCATTTTCCCGAAGCTATTGTTTATTCATGGGACCGCGCCGCCGGCCCCGGATGTAATTCGGCGACGAAGGCCAGGGTTCGGTCCCGTGCCGCGCATTCCGGCCGCTCGCCGGTTCCGCACAATTTGTCAGAGAGCTCCTTAGTATTCAGTTCCAATCTGCCGTACCCTCTGGATCACCTATTTAAACACAATTTGCTGTATTATACAGTAGATGGCACGAATACATTGTATGCTCTGCTCTTGGTGCTAAGTAAATAAATACATTGCTGTATGATCAGCCTGATTTCCTTATAGCATCAAATAAATGTCCAGAGAATGTCGGCTACTTGTTGCGATCACTTCAGTAGAACAGGTCCAGCCGCCCCGCGCCGCCCGCGCCGAGCTGAGCGCTAGGAATTTGCGTCCATTTTCGCACCGCAGGACATTAATAACCGCCGCTCTCACGCGCACTGCGACAATATCACAGATTTAAGATAGCACACAATGTTACAATGTAGTAGCTTGTTCAAGGTCCAATGCTAAGAAAGTTTCCCTGCTCCAGCTTTCTCATTTACATACAAGGAAAAACCACTTCAATTGAAGCATTTATCGAGCGGCTTACTACAAAATCTCTTCACAGATTTAAACAGATAGTTTCTATTAGAAATATGATCGTTAAATTGTCGCAGTCCCAACAAATGAGCCGCCGACATTAATTAAATAGCACATCGCTAGATTTATGAACGCTAATAACTTACGGAATGCGACAAATATTCCGACAACAAGTCTGAAATGAAATTCATAAAATGATTCGTAACGTCAAAACGTACAATTGAGCGGACAGCACCGTGACAGATGGCGCGACGCGACTAATGGCCGCCGCGCTACAAGTAGACGCCGCCGTCGCGGAGAAACGTGAGTGAATAGCCCTTCGATATATCAGTGGCAAGGTCTATGTGGGCGCACAACACCCATGGAACTCTATACAGTACTCTCTTATGGTGGGTGTACGTTTTGCAACACAAATAAGGATGAGTCACCGAAATTCGATATCATTGACCTCAATAGTGTTGCAAAACGGCAGCCGTATAAGAATAAACATGCGTCGTATAAGGATGTGCGCGGAATCCGTCGCGTCGCATCGCCGCGAGGACCGCGCGACCTTGCCGCTTGCACCATACTTGTTTGTTCTGCATCAACCATTTCACAAGTTTTAGAGGAAGTTTTCTGTGAGACATGACGGATTTCGTCGCCTTTCCCACGTCGCCGTCACTTTGGCACGGTGCGAAGGAATTTCCAAGCGTCAGTTGTGACACCTATGAATATTAATCAACTGTTTGTTACCGTAATCCTATTACATCGTAAGTTAATATTATGAAATGGAAATTTTTCAACAATATCTGTATATTAGAGTTTAAGTTATGATGGAGGAAACATATATTTTTGTGGCACACAAATAGAGTTATCGAAGCTACAAAAATATCCGGCGATTTGATCTTGAAATTCTAAATTGACTACGACACGCGACGCCCGCTGTAGAAGAAATCTGTACTAATATTATAAAACTGAAGAGTTTGTTTGTTAGAATTTAACAATTCTTTTAGTTTTGGAAAGCCCGTTTATCGAGGAAAGCTTTATAAGATCACACTATGACCCACGGGAGCGGAGCAGTACCTAACCAAAAATGCAGCATCTATCTTTCAGTCGGGAGTTGCTTTTCGCAGTTTTAAATAAATTAGGCAGGTACTTCATTAATGTCAAGGCTATATTTAGTGGCACATTAATAATGCATTTCGTAGAAAGTGTTTAGTAGCACTTCGCACTAGTAAACTATTGGAAATGACTCCTGTTGTATATCCTTGTGATTGTTACGAGGCAATAAATATCACAGCGAGTGCGTTAATGTGTCAAACACGACGCGTGTGTGCGTCTGTGTTGTCGGATAACGTGAGTGTCCGACATGGAAGCGACCGAGACGCGACGCGACGTCGCACTCCGGTGCCAACAACCGACGGATTACGCTGTCAATACGTGGCCCTTTATCAGAGTGTGCAGTCAAACAGATAATTTATTACATTTTGCACCTAATAAAATAAACTGAATGCTGCATCCGTCTTTGATAGAAATAAAAGCCGCCAAATGAATTTCTAAAAGAGCTTTATAAACATCCAAGCTATAGGCTGATACTTTCAATGTGATACAGACTCCGCCACTTAGAGCCATCGTAAAAAACCACTTCCTGCAGTTGGCTAGTTATTTAGCAGACGCTAATGATTTGTTATTTTGTCGGTCGCTGGAAAATACCCGACAATCTGACAAACAACTCCCGAGGAGATAAGTAACAGATACACCGCACATTTCTACACCTGCGGATTAGCGAACCATCACACTGTTAAACACAAGATTTCTCTTTAGTTTTCCAAGAACGTAAACATGTCAATTTAAAGAATATAACTGTGAAATCTCCATCGTCTTGCCAGAATTATCTGACTGTAATAAACTTGCAATTCAGGTAAACACGTCATAATATCTTCACTCATCTCCATGTCATGTCAATAGGTCTAATTATTTTCAATTCAAATACAGGTATGTAGGTACAAAATAAACCTATCCGGAAAATATTCGGTAAAGAAACTAAGCATCGTGTTCCTAAATAATATTTTCTTCAGCGATCTGAATATAAAGCGGTATGTAAATGTGTTTTACATGTCAATGATACCGGCGACGTATTCCTCATCTGGGACACATCTCCGTGTTCCTGAAATACTACAGCGACAGAAATATTATCAAAACACGTGTATCTGTAGCCAAAGTAGCAATAACCGATGAAACACTAGTTTGTAAATTATATAATAACCAATAATATTCGGATATTGAATATTATATTGTAGGAAGAAGACGGGAATGAGCAGATTATAAATCTGATGGCAGAACTATTACATGAAGCTCCTAAAAAGAGATGAGGAAGAAAAATCTCGGCCGCAAGCAGAGAATTAGCATCATAGTCGCATCCCGTTGCCCTGTTTCAATCAGTCTAACAAAGTTATGAAGATCACAGGCATGCACTCAACACGGTCTACGATCAGTTTTCGCAAAAAGCCCCGTTTTCAAACTGAATTTCTCTCACAAGGTAAGGAAAACATCGTTGTCTTTGATCTGTTCAGATTAATGGTAGATAAAATTAATTCTCTCAAAAATAATGTTCAAAGAGCTGCTAAAAGTGTATTTTGAAGTAAACCATTTCAGCCGCTACAAGTACGTCGTAACTCATGCTGATCTTCACAACTGGCGCAGTGGCCTGGAGTCAGTCTCAAGAACACACTCGCCAACTGTGTCAAATGTATTTATAATATATTTCATGAAACAGTGATGTAGTGTGGGATCAGCGGTAAAGGGGTCAATACCCAATAAATACTCCAGCCGTACACACGGAGATGTTCACAATCGCACATCTCTCTGCTCGCGCGCCGGGCGGGTCGTGGGGGACGGCGCCATCCCGTGACGCATGCCCACAAGTGCCACCGCACACTACATAACTAAACTTGTGCTGTTATTTTTCAATATAATTATTCAGAACGGAAATACTGACCATAAATCAAATATCGATTGGAATTGAATCATTCACACGTTGCTCCACTACATTTTTAGTTTTCGATTTGTCTGTACAAATATCTATTAGAATTGAATTATTCACACGTTGCTCCACTACATATTAACTTTTCGACTTGTCTGTACAAACAACATTGACGACTAATTTTGTTATTTCCGTTCCAATTGTATGTAAACAGTCATTTATTTATAGTTACTTCACCAATATAAATATCAACAAGCGGTGAAATCGTATAATTAGCCGCGCTAAACTCATTCCTCACATGTTGTCTGGCGCCGGACGTTTGACACGATAATTAACTAACGTTTTGACGGATATTGTCTAAAAGAACAAAACTGTCCACTGATGAACGATGTGAAAGTTTATAATTATTGTTCAAATACGCGGTAAGTTTACGCCACACGTTCTCAACGTCTTGTGACTTCTTTTTATTAAAAAAGTCTTTACAAGTATTTGTAAAGAACATAAGAGTCATCTCACCGCACAAAGGCGCAGGCACAAAACCGCGGAAGTCGCGGCTCTTGTGCTGGTCTGAATGGCCCTCAGTCCCTCAGGTGCAGAGGTGATGCTGCGCACCGGACGTGAGGTCGCCGACCTCGCGGGGTGTGCTCACCGGCACACACCGGTGCACTGATGCAATAGGCGAGTTCAGCGATCAAAGATACCGTGCGTTTGATCGCGGAGATGAATGCAATGGCACACAGTCTGTGCAGTGATCGCGAGATCCGAATGGCCGCTATTAACGCCATGATTTATCAAAGATGACTAATATTGACTCACAAAAGTAGTGCCCAGCTACTGGTACTAAATATGCCTCAGGTGTCTAAACGAATCGGAATTTTTCCGTACCTAAGCCCCGAACAGCATCATGACATCATTCTGTCATCATGATCATTAACCAACTGTCAATATTACCATCCAAGTAGCCTTACTAGCCTACGAAAATGTTAGCTCAGTATTAACAAACCCTACTATCTCTTCCTGCTACATCCAAGTTATAATATTGTATTATTCCAGACTGTATGGCGTTGATCAATGGACGACCAGACGCTAATTAATGAGATTCACACCTGGCCGGCTGGAGGCACACATGCACGGCGTGAATACGATCGGACAAAGTCCCGGAAACAGTGACGATCTGAGGAGAGCGCGCGCGCCGGCTGCATCGGGTTGCAGCGCATAGGTAATGCGCTTGCGATATCCGCTGTCTTCACCCGCCTCCCCGCCCCCTCCCCGCTTTGCCTTGCCGCCGAGCGGTCAGCGCCCTGACCGGACTCACATGGTTTTGATACTTGAGGAGTAAGGTGATATGCAAACATACAACCTTGTAAGGCCAGTATCAAATTAAAGAGGTCAAACGCTGAGGAGCATGTCTGTGGTTCCTTTGTGATTGGTCAACGGCCTTTCTACGTAACTATTAAATTCAATCAACCTTTTAGTGAATTGTTCATCTTTGTAATAAAAACTTCAAAACACTTCACCAGGATCTCTTAATTGGCACCCTCTCGCTTTCCAAATGAAGCGGTCACTCAACGGAGGTCAGCGGAACCATCAAACCAAAAACTCATTGTTTAAAAGCGATGCCAATAAAACGATATCACTTTTCTTTGGCTTACTTTCCGAGTGACGTCACGGCAGTTTATGGTCTATTGTTCGTCGACCTATTGAGTCCCCGACAGGTAGCGATAACAGAACTGTCCGGCGGACACAATGGCTGTGATTAAATGACTATTACGAGGTAATAACATAACATGACACGATACTGAATAATAATTGATATAAACATCGATTATTGGTCCCTACTAAATGGATGTTATAGAAAATAGGTCTCCCCGCTGAGTGAAATTGCCATAACAAATGCAAATTGACCGGCAAATGAATGATCACTGTTACGAGTATGATCGTATTTCTTCCTTCTTCACACTGAGCTGAGTCTTCACGCTGTGTCTGGCCGTATCCTTGTTACGTTTCGCTATGTACTCTTTCTAGTTCTCACCATTGGTAGTGCCCTTTTAGGTATTCCTAGACCTGCTACCACAGCCATTGCCTAGAATACCAGAAGAGTAGAATTAGTCAAGTCAGTCAGTTTTGTGGTCATGAACATTCCTGTGGACGGTTGATGGCCTGCGGCCGCGCAGACCTGCGTGCACTTCCGTGTTCAACTGCAAGATGCAGAACTATCGATAATAATGCGTACATCGCGCGTAGTGACACGCATCACAGACTCGGATGCTTCAGTACCTGCACGTGCAATGCATATGCATTATGTAGATTTTGGTATGATCTTGTAATTTGCAAGGAATTATTAGTTCCGCATGAAGTAAAGAATAACCGACACCACAAAATACCTACCGTTACCAATCAATCCGATAAAATTGAATACGAAGGCAAATGTAGTCCATCAAGGGAGTTCTTTGTTTCCACATCTTCAAGAAAATCAAACCATTTATCAGTAGCAGCTCACATGTTGGCCAGCTCATCGATAGCTGCGAAACTGCGAAGTATTGTGCCGATTCACACATCTGACTCATTAGACCGCCCAGTACTTGTGCTGAGACAAAGAAACGAACAAATTACTTAATAGTCGGCCTCCAAGTGACCTCACAGCTATAATCTAGTATTAAAATTATTAGTTGCTAGTCAGTCCTGCTCAGTATCTGACCTGAATATGTCAAACTCGCATGTAATGTCAATATAGGATTGCAGACAACTATTAGTTCAGCCATGCGAACAAGGTCTCCCGTAAATATTTATTTCTTGAATAAGGCCATCGCCTTAAAAACACCATAGCTAACAATCCTTCCGTAACTACTCCGGACTAATTAAACAACCGATCAGCGTGGTCGAGCGCACTCCTCTTTTAGACATTGACTTGCAAGCTAATTAATGTAAGTATTTTCCAGTTCAAATAAAGTTATTGCAATACAAGGCCTTTGAACATCAACATCGCAACAGCTTCAAACGATTGAGCTAAATAAAGATAAAAAAGTTATTCTGAAATACAATTTATTTCAGAATAACTTTATTATTATTATTATTTTGTGGGTTCGGGAGAACTCTGAGGTACAGGAACCTTTGGAAGGTGTACGAGGGGCCGAAGCCAACTCACAGCGGCCTTTTAGACAATTTTCATGGAACGTGATACCAACCGACGGATATCCCTGTACGCGCTATGCTACAGCACCCAAGGCCAAGCCTCGGAAAGAGGCTTAAGTTGATTGGTTGCCAAGATCTATGTTAAGACTACCTGAACAATGTTATTAATATACGATTAAAAATGCAAGGGGTGACTTGCACATTCAATAAGTAGGCCTTCAAAAACGGTCGCTAGCACAAAGTGACGTAGCAACAAGAGGGCAACATATCCTGAGGTGCTTGAGGAGTGGAGAGGCATACCACGGCTAACAGGACAATCCCGGAAGTACGGTCAAGATTTATACCGAGCACGTTTGCTCTTGGGAATCTCCACTTAAGCCAGCCAATAAAGGCAAGACAGAGGTGGGAGATCTGTTCCTCGTCAGTGTTCACTACGGCCGGCCAATAAAGGCAAGCCAGAGATGAAAAACAAGATTTCTCCCGGGAGATCAGGTCCGTGGGGTCGCTAATGCCCATCAGTTCGCCACAAAACTGAACTGCGGATTGTATCTCTCTTAGTCTGGCGCCTCACCCTAGGGCTGTTACGGCAAAGGAAACTGTACCGGTAGGCCTTGGGTTTATTGGAGCGCGTGCCCCACCACGACGTCAACGTAGATGTACGGCGATGGGGTTCTTATTATTACTATTTAGATATCGATTATACCTAAATAGTAATAATACATATACATGTAAATAACTATAACAATGTTTATTTTGTTTATAATAAACTGTAGCAATATATAACTTTATTTAAAGATATTTTCATGGATAAAAACCTAGTGGTTGATGAGGGGTTGGCAAGTAACAAGGATTCCGAACATATATAATTACATCTTTATTGATATCTCTGGAGTTGTTAACAATATACGATGGCGGAAATCGTTTTGTCACCCGCTCATAGCTCGCGCTCTTTCCTCATCGCTCGTCGCTCATCGCGGTCTAAAGGGTACGCGGAAGAGGCCGCGCAGAGTCAATATTGTGGATCTATCTGATTTATAGTCCGGCTAGACGGAAGCCTGTCGCGGCTGTCCGCATGAGGGGGACACAGGCCACGTGAAATCGATGAAACATTGCCAGACAGCCAATTTTTAATATATATTACTTTTATACTGTAAGTCGAAGAGTCTTTCTGTGTCTGCGATAGTGACAGAAGGTAACAACTTCAGAAGATGAACCTTACATTTGGGACACTCCAATCAGTCCGTCGTTACGATTGTGGTGAGGGACGGTACCAATGTTTCCAATTCAATGAAGCGACATAATTTCTCGGAACATTGTCTTGTTTATAAAACAGTCACAGAGTGCGATCCGCGTTTAATTTACATTATCATCACAAACGTACGTGACTTGTTTCGGTTTGAAGTTTCGAACACGTTCAACAATATTATCATAACATGTCGAATTAGAATCTACCGTATCACACATCTTGGCCGATATGCACACTTATCATATTCTTGTTATTTATCGAGGCATGTGTCCTAGTTTCTGCCGTACCTACAATGTGCTAGGCTGGTGGCTGGCCGCTAGCGATCGTTCATAATCGCTGAGTCATGGGACATAAACGCCGGTCGACTCGCAAATCGGCCCAGGCTTATCCAAACGAGGGTACAATGATGAATATACATGTTTTATGAACCGCGCGACTTAGCAGTCACCGATTTATAAGATTTATGTATGCCAAAACAGTTCTCTACACATATGATTTATTTTGCTATATTAGGCGTATACAAAGCATATTGGCGCGATATGTATACTTTGTATACTTTGTCACGGTGGTAATTAATTTCCATTTATGAGTCCGTGACAAAATTTTTCCTTCTATCATTTAATCTGTGGTGATAAAGTCTTGATTTATGTTCGTTTAAAAGCAATAAAGAAACAATAAAGTCGCAAAAACAAACTCATCGAATCACCAAAAAAAAGTATAAATATTTAAATTGCCTTTCTTCTGGAAACAAGTACGTAAGTGAAGCGCTTTTATTTCATTTCTAACGGAATAAGTTATCACAAAGTCTTGTTTAATATTGTTTTTCGTAATTCATAAGAAAAACGATGGAGCTATCAGTAATTGGAAAAGGCGCGCGAGGACTAACTCGCGCAGATAGAGCTCTTATTTCCACAATAGGATGGACACGGCGACACAACTCGCGGGCACTGCCCTCCATGACCATCACTTGTAAAATAAACATATTTCGTGTACAAAGACATAGAAAGGTTTACGACTTGCTCAATATTCCCATTTTTATGTCCGCCTTAACTTTTTTACCGTTTTCATCTCCATTATTTACAAACTACTTTGTACACAGCCCAATCTGCGCGAACACTCATGAATACCCGCTATAAATGAATAAAAACATTATATCTGGCGCCAAAATGTAATTGCTTAGAAAATATGGTTTGGATTTCATAACTGCCTAACAAACTTCTAAGGACATGAACGTTCAAGGGTTTATCAAAAGCTAGATGTTTTGTTTCGAGCTTCATTACAGACACTACTTAAGAATTTATTTAGGAAATTGTCTTTTCATTTCCTCGGCACAATTATCTACTAATTAGCACCAAGACACAACATTCGCTTATACATTTAGGTACTAATTGGGTATCTCATTTCTAAACGAAGAGACGGTTTCTCTGAAAAACCAATAAAGTAATTCTCAAAGTAAAATAAATCATTACCCATTTAATTGGCTAAAACCCACCGACATTCATCAGTGTGATAGTCCCAATTCTTTACGCATGGCTCTTGTATCGTCTAGACCAATCCATTTGATCTATGTTATTAAAGACTTACGAGCATTTATTTACTCTGATTGCCACTGAGTAGATCTTAATGTATTTAACCATTAGGTATCAATCTGTCACAAACTAAAAATCATAATCTTGATCACATCGTTGTTGCTATCCCCGGCACATCTCTGCTAAGATTACAGTCACGGAGCTGCGTGCGCGCAGACACGCACCAGTAATGACCACTAGTAGTCGTACCACGACTAATGACCCTTTGTACTAGCTCTACTCGCCCGGTATGGAACACTGGACTCATCGCACTCCGCACTCGAGGCGAGTGCTGGAGTCATTGACATGAAGGCTGACTGTGGATGGTGAGGCGTCAATAGTATTACATCGTCATGTGTGGTAATGACGTGACGTGCTAATGGCGTGATTACTCGTCATTATAAGATGGGAAATCACTGTTTAGGTACCTTTAAACTCTTAACCCTTTTCTTAAAAGAGTACGATTTTGTGGAAAAATCGTGAGGCTGTAAAGTGCTACCTCTTGAAAGCTACCTACTCTTATTTACCTTTTTTGCAAAAGCTCCAGTATTTCAAAAGAATTGATGGTCGAATTTAGAAGATAATACTATACAGTATACAGGTGCCAGTCATAACATTCCCCGTGTCTGAAGTTTTTGGGTCGGCCTTAAGCTGAAGAGATGCGGAATAATATTCGCATAAAGAATGCCCTCCGCCTGCTCGAGGAGCTCACTGAAAACTTTGGCTTTAAGAAGTATTGTTTCATTCATTGTTTTCCTTATGAATATATGTATTAGCGCATGATGAACAAAACGAAAATTCAGTTTCTTGCTTAGGTTTTTTTTCCTGCGTAAAGCGATCAACTAAATCACAATTTCTATCAATTGGTCGTCCCTTTTTGTTCATTTTCCGGATTTCCTGTAAGCTCCCCCGTCCTGTACAAGAACCCTTATTCCAGCCTTACATATTCTATACAAACTACCACAACAACACGGGACAGTTGTGTTCCGCATCGATCTGCTATTCCAGGCAGCCGTTAATCCACCATGACAATGTTGGGCCTGTCTAGGAAATCATCATAAACATAATAAGGAACCTGCGCGCGGCGTGTAGTATGCTAAGCGTGTGCGGGCGTGCCGGCAGCCGGCCGCGGCTCCTGGGAGCGAGGCGTCGAACGTACCTACTCTCGTAGCTATGCATACTCAAACGTAGGGATGTCCGTCAAGTGTCAAGCGTTCAGTTTTCTGCGAGAATGAGCAGAATGTAAAGTGATCGCGACATAAATTTATTGATAGGGATAAAATAAATTGTTTTCCTTAATAGTTTGTTGCGGGATACGACTTCTGTCCGTACTATGTATCAAAACAGTTTTGTCGTTTAATGTGTTAAAAGCAAAACTCGCGGAGAGTCATGATGAAGGACTTTTGGTTGGTTGACTAAAACCACACCTGTGTTCCTTCAGTCCCTTTGCGTTTTAGCACCCATGGCCCCAGAAGGCTTCAGCCCTGCTGGGCCTCTTCGGTTTTGCTGATGTCTCTTTGAGGCGCGCGTGGAACACTATACGACTCGGGCTCAGCCAGAACGGTTACCGGACGGCTGGATGGCGAGCTACCCATTGCTCGTCGTCCGCAAGCCCGCGCCTACGGTGGTTGGTAGGCGAAGTCGAAGTTTCGATCTCGATGTCAAGTAATGCTCTTCTAGTTTTTAAAGTTCAGTAAACACTGAAAACTAAGTAAAATAATAATAATAATGGAATGTGGACTCTGTGCGCAGTTGGACCAAGGGCCTGATACAGGAGGCAGTACTCCTTGATTTTTATATTTTTGAATGGTTTTTTTATATGTTTTTTTTTTAAATATTTAAAAATGTAAACGTTATGTATAAAAAAGAAATAAATGAGATAATAATAAATTTTATTCAAATAAATTTACTAAAATATTATTAAAGGTTCAATTAATCGTGGTTCGGAATTGCAATGTATGGTAACAGACCGTTCAATCTAGGTTAATTTAAACCTGTGTTTCAGGATGATGTCCTGTCCATTGCAGTCCATTTTCATTGCGACAGTAAAATTTTAATTTAGAGTAAAACTAAGTAAGTTAGAGTAAAACTATCATAAAAAATATATTCTGTTAATAACTAGGTACAAGAATAATCTTATGGTATATTTATTATATTATAGCTCATAACTGTACGACAGACGCTGACGCTACATGTTCGTGCCCTACTATAGCTAAAACCGATCATATGAAATATTTAGGAATCACGATTGACACAAATCTGAATTTCCGTAAACATATTGATTTGCTATGTACTCGAGTTCGTAAATTAATATATATCTTTAAAAATTTACGCCACATTGCCGACTTTAAATTAATTAAACAGGTATATTTGGCTTTGTGCCAATCTGTTCTTACCAACTGCATAACTGCGGGGGGTGGTGCTGCAAAGACAATTCTGCTGCCTCTAGAACGCACTCAAAGAGCAATTCTAAAGGTAGGAAAGGCACCTTTAGGCCTTTTAGATTCCCTACACATCAGCTTTACATTGCATGTGAGGTACTAACAGTACGCCAATTATTTATACTGCACATCGTATTACATCAGCATGTTGAAGTCGCGTACAAGCCAGTACCTTCGGACAAGAGAAGGAAAGATTTGGTTTTCATAAAACCTCGTACTAGACATGCTTTTGTAAGCCGTTTCTTTGTCTATTTAGGACCCGTTTTATATAATAAGCTCAATATGATACTTAATATTTATAGTGTTAGTTACAAACATTGTAGTCTTAAGTTATACAAATATTTGGACAAACTTGACTACATGGACACAGAAAAACTTCTTGAAATACTTCAATAATTTTTTAGATATTAAATTTGTAATTTTTGTTTTATTAGCATAGTATTCTTTAATAATTAATTAAATGTAGACCAAAATATACTGATCGCTTAGTCTAGTGATGGCCTGAAACACAGGTTTTTGTTAGCCTAGCTCAGGCAAGTCGCTACAAGTTGTAATGACAGTACTAATACACCGTAATGGGTCAATATAAACATGTGTAAATTAAACTAGTTTTTATATAATTAGGTAATTAAGCCAATCTTTTTAGAAATTAGTACTACTAAGTATTCTTAAATTTGTTTTATGTATTTCTTTGTAAAAGTGCTTAAATAAAATTATTATTATTATATTATTATTATGTTAGGCATTCCTAAAACTATGGCTATGAATGTTACAAAAATTAACAAAAAATACCTTTTAAACGTAAGAACGAAAACGATTGTACTACTTTAACTGTAGGCCACCACACAATAATATTGCACATACATGTCCCCCTGCCACTGCTCTATAACATCTATGGATAAGATTCAATTTTAGGGATGCTGAGTGTTGTATTAAGATTCTATGACAAAAGCAAGGTCCTTTGTCACTCAACTCCCCTACAGTCAAATATATTGGTACAATACTCAATCGAGTTTTAGTCAAAGGCCCCTCAGTGTTAGTTGGTCGGTGGCAGCGCAGCCCCCGCACCATGAAGCTGCACATGTTTGCCACTGTGTCCACAGGGGAGCTGTCCCGTGCTGTAGACACCCTCACGCTGCCCGGTCTGTTGTGACCTCACGGATCAGCGACTCATTGACTATTCAATAGCATTCAATCAAGTATCTTATATGCATGACTGGGCAAACTGAAAGGACATACAGAAGGTTGAGGACGTGATTTAAATAGCCTTTAATATCGTTATACACTTAACAGTGAAAACTAAGCACTGTCGTGAAGACTAGTTATAGAAAAGTCAAGTTAGTCACTCAAATGATTACTAATTATAGTCAGCCTATTTTTGGGAAATCACCTAATGACTTATTGCGCTCTTGGGCGGTGCGGGAAGGCGTGTCTGACTTTTACTGACTAAAACCAGTGGGTCCAGAAGTGCCTGGGGTTCATTTTCACTTAACCCATGGTCACGGTAGGCTTCGACCCTGCTAGGCCCCTACGATTTGCTGACATCTCCTTGAGGTGCGCGTGGAACACGCACCGTCGGCGACTTGGGCTCAGTCCGGATGGTTACCGGACGACCGGACAGCGTGCTACTCATTGCTTGCCCTGCGCATACGCCTGCGGTGGTTGGAAATCGGGGTCTGAAAAACGGTGGCTGGGGCCTGAGAGCCGTTCCCTCGCGTTCGTCCACCTCCTTTGCTAAAATTAAAAGGAGGCGACCGCCTGCCATTCCTCCTAGCTCTCCGGACCATGGCCTGCATCAGGGCCCAACGCGAGAGGTCGTTACCACAGATCGCCCCCACAATCATAGTCAGCCTTATAATGTTCCCACTGCTGGGACTCAGGCCTTTTCATTAAAAGTGAGAATGAGCCATAATTCATCAAGCGGGTAGGGTTGCCAACACTTTTTAGAAAAAATAAAACAATTTTTATTTAAAAAAGGATCAATGACGAAAACAGTCTTAAAAAAAGAGTACCCTGTATTGTTTCTACTTCTTGGGAAAGAAATATTTCGTTGTTTTAAAAATAATAATTGTACCATGCTTTTCTTTTTATCGCTAATTTGCAATTATTGAAAAGACGAAAATTTCTTCATTGATTTTCTCGGAACAGCACGGTTTCATTCGAAGCAGAGCGTTTGAAAAAAAAATTCGCCTTCACAAAATTGTACCTAACTACTTAAATAACTCTACATTAGAGAACGGTTGGCAACGTTACACGCGGGCCCACTGCGGGTTGGTGGATGTCGCGTGTCTTTAATTTTGTTTGTGCTAGGACGGACAGTTTCCACACGTTGTTTTTTCTTCACCGTTTAGATAGCAGTGGTGATAAAATAAATAACATAAACTATTGTGCCCGCCTGGGTTTAAACCCATCACCCTTAACTCGGGCCACCACTGCTTTTAGGCACATACGTAGTTCACCTTCTGCACCTGTCTTCTGTGAGGTATAAAATGCGTGTTTATCTATGTGTGCGTCCGTCATTACAATCTCGTGGACGGCGGCGCCAGCCGCTATCACTAACCGTCCTCATCGGTGACTGCATAATGCTGTTTCCCTGGTACTCCTAATAGAGATGCAGCCGCGAGATACTTTGTCTATAGAATAAAATAGGAATTTTTCGTAACACGCAACAGTTAATATTACATGCGTCGCCCACGACACAGCAACTCACTGTGTCGTGGGCGGCATTATGTAGACTAGACAGACTAAATTGTCTCCATCGCGATTAAGAAGCAGTATTGTGTAAACAGAACCGAAAGAGGTCGATAGCCAGTTTTCAATTATAATATGTTTTACGATGTAACGTAATAAAACTTTCCAAGTAAACCTTGTAGATATAGAGCCCACAAATCTGTTTGCCCGCCTATCTCTCAGTTTACAGAGGTGACACATTATGTAAATACCAATAACATTAATACGCGCGATACATTTCAATAAACTAAACAAACCATTGCGAAATTCAAGGAGTTGTGACATCCATTAACTTGCACTGTGCAGGCACAGTAGGCAATGATCAGACCCTAATACACCAGGGTGTATTAGGGTCTGATCATTTTTACAGAAAGAACTAGCACGTGACTTAGCAGTGGGAACGTTACTTATTATACGTTATTATGCTAATCATTTGACTGAAATTCGAAACTTTTACAAATGCCGATTGATTACCTATTTGTATGTGTAGTAGTAGAAGTGATCGGTTATTCATGAGCGCGTAGAGTGGCGCTAATCGGTACATCTCCAGCGTTAGTATGCACTAGTGCGTGTCTGCGTGACAGTGCACGGCTTTGTCCGGACATGTGATGCACAACTTTATGCTTTAAGCGCTGCGTAATGAGAGGAATCTGTTATTCATATCAGTCGCTTGAAGTGCATTCAGACATAAAATCACATAAAACATAACAAACGACGCTCTTCCATATTAAATGCAGTGGGAATGGAGATGGGACCCCACTTTAGATAACACGGCGTCAGGCAGTGCGTAAGCGCTCAGCTGGCTGGTGGACGAGACCGCGGCAGTTGACTCGGCCACTTTAATTAACTATGTTATTCGTTTATTAGATTCGATGTAATAAACCTTTCCAATGGAAAGTGTTTTATGAACTAATGCCACCGAACTAATTTACTTTTTGGGGCTCGAGCTTTAAGTGCTTACTGGGTTCGTTTTTCAAAGCTTTTTAAACATAGAACATTTTTAATGTTTCGATTTAATGAATCGAGCGAATATAATTTCGCTTGCAATCGAAACAATTTCTCTTTCGCATCATTCATGGCCTCAGTAGCCCCTACGGCTTTGCTAACATCTCCTTGAAGTGCGCGTGAAACACTACGCGCTTCGACAACTTGGACTCGGTCTGGACGGTTACCGGACGGTCGGATGGCGAGCTACCCATTGCTCGCCGTCCGCAAGCCAGCGCCTACGGTAAAAGAAACCAGGTGTGAGGTAAACAAGGATATAGGTGTGTAGGATTGTATATGGGTAGCTATAGCACACGAGTGCCACGAGTTGAATACATAGAGAGATCAGAGTGCTTGCAGAGGAAAATATTCAATTTGTTGCTTGTTGATGTTTTCTCTGCATAACACACATAGTGATAGAAATACATTTTACTAGTTCTTTATTGCACACGACAACATAGAAATATAATTTATGTATGTACAAAGAAATTTGCATTTACTAACAGGAAATGCAAATTTCTACTACTTACAGATAAATATTTTCAAACGTAAACGTTTGAAAATGTTTGTAAATATGTATCTGTTTATTATTATTTTATTAAATAAGTTTTAACAAAAAATATACTGCAACATTAAAATAATAAATAATAATCGCTCTGGAACGTGATCGCTCACAATGGGCCTCATCAATGGCTTTCGACGACGGACTGCTAAAAAGGACTCTAACTTTTCGCGCACGTGTATTTTTAAGTAACACTGGCATCTGGAAAAACTCAGCAGGTAAATAAAGTATTTCAGGTTATGTAGCACTCGGCCAATTTAAAACGAAAATATCCTGGTGTTGTGTCGCGGAACCTCGCACCGCGGTCACTTGTATGCTGCCTCGTGTATAAACAGCTTATGTTGGTGTAGTTTATATGTTTATGAAGCGTGACGGGTGACAGGACAGAATGGAACTAAAAAACTTGTTGCGACGACCCTAAATTACAAGGAACAAGGGCAGGCAGATGATGATGATGATGATAGCTTAGAAATATTTTAATGCACATTTTGTAGTTCTTGCCTACTGCTATAGTATTAATTTTGCACTATTTCTGAAAAAATGAAAGTAGAGAATTAGAGTGAATGCGATCTTAGCTTGTTGTTGAGGGTGGATCCCTCAACTTTCTTTTGGGTCGCTTCCGTTCAAAACAATAACAATGCTGGCACGTACTGGCGAGCCAGTGACCATCTCGTAGTACTGATAAAGTATTCACAGCTGAACCTCCCCCCGCTCGCTGGGACAGGCCACAGGGGGTGACCGAAATATAACGATCGATAGCTCGGCTACTAGGCTTTTTAAGTATTCAAGTATTAATGCGATTTATAGTTTAACTCAATAAAGTCGCTTCATTGAATATGTACGCTCCGAGTAACTTAAATACGAGTTATATGGGCTGATTTTTAGCAGGAATAAAAATGTCAGTTTGAGAGTTTTTGTATAGTAAATATCACAAACCGCCATATTTATTTATTTAGATAATTGTTATTTGACCATTGAAAAAAACTTAGAATTGCCTTAAATCATAAGAGTGTTTGGACTCTAAACACCATTTTTTACGTTCGAAATCATCAAGAGAGAAGCTACGTGGAGCAAGAAGGGTAGGGTGTCAGACTTTTACTGACTAAGACCTACATTGTTCCTTCAGTTGCCCATTGCGAGGGCCAGGGTAACTCTTTCGAACAATCCGCAGCTCTGACCGGCATCGGCCTCAACTGGCTCCGTCAATTCTTCAGACACCTCTTTGAGGCGAGCGTGGAGCACACGCGCTTTCGATCCGGGCTTGGGCCTTACCAGACGGCGAGCTAAAGACAAAACATCTCATCGCATTGGAAAGGTTCCAGCCGGTTGCAGAGCAAGAGTGTACGAGCTAACTTAGCTTACGCTCAAGTTATTTTTTATTTGCGAGCACACTGCAAACTTTGTAACAATTATGAATAGCTGCCTTTAACGATGTGAACTAAGCTGAACTACAGCAAACTTAGCCATCGGTCGACAAGAACTTTAAACAGTCTTCATGATACTAAACAGTGTAACAAAAGTTCTAAACAGCGACGAACTGCGGCAAACGTAACACTACGCTAGTTGTCGTGATCTGGTCTCGTGAGCACAGCGCCGCGCCGCGGTCGAGGCACTGCCGCCAGAGGTCGCATTCCTGAAGAGATTAACGCAGGTAATAAGATGAGATCAATAGTTTGATAAATCTTACGTTATCAGAATCTGATTCTCTTAACTGTTTACTTCGATTTTTGTAAAGATTATCTACTTTTCAAATCAATCGGTATTGTATTCAGTAATATTGGTTGAAACTTGTCACAATAATGAAGGCAAGTTATGGAAGAGGTCAAAGAGATGAAAAATGAGCATGTTATCTAGACTGTATTCAAATTGAACATTTTAATCGAGAATACACCAGAATCATATTTTGTAAGTTCATCTTCGTAAAAAATTTAACTTTTTAAAAAAGTAGTAAGAAAAAAAAACTAACTAGTTTTTTTTTTGTTTTTATGCTTTACATACATCGTCGTATCCTACGAATAGGGGCGTAACTGCATAATAGCAACTTTTCAGGAGACACTTTTATGTGTTTAATTAAATTAAATATTATCAAATATGTATTAGTGATTTCATATAATGCGTATTGATATCTTAAGATTCGGCTAGGATTATTTTCAATAAATTATCTTTATATTTTAAACGCATTTTGTCCCTTATATCCTTATTCTCTGTTGTGTTAATCAATTTTCTATATTGGGTACATAGAAAAATACCATAATGGTGATTGTGGCCGTGTTCTACGGAATGGCTATATTGCCAGACGAAGCCCTAATTACGTTTAAGTCTTTCTTCTATGTTTCAAATTATGATTTTGTCTTTTATTCTTCCGCAGATAAAAGGCATGATGTCACTTATTGCTCAAGTCCAGCACTACTTCGCATTATGTAATTAAAATGACTTAATTAAGGGCCGACTCGTTGATGTTATAATATTTGAACTTATTCAATACTACAATTTAACTTAAAAAAATTGGTTGCCTGTAAAGTCGGTATACGGGCGAAAGTTTTACGTGACAACGACTTTGAGTGGTAAAATAATTTTAATGTGAATATTCATTCGTATAGTAGGACGCGTGCCTTTCACTTTTTATGTCTGTCTCTCTCGCTCTTAGGCGGGCTAACCATGCCCGAGTGGAAGGGACGCGTGCCTCTCACTCGCTCTCATTGTGAGCGCATAACGTGAGCGGAGCGTAACGCAGTTTCTTGAAGTGTCACCCGGCAAACCAATTTATAAGACGTTGTCACGTCAAAACTTAGAATTGCCTTAAATCATAAGAGTGTTTGGACTCTAAACACCATTTTTTACGTTCGAAATCATCAAGAGAGAAGCTACGTGGAGCAAGAAGGGTAGGGTGTCAGACTTTTACTGACTAAGACCTACATTGTTCCTTCAGTTGCCCATTGCGAGGGCCAGGGTAACTCTCTCGAACAATCCGCAGCTCTGACCGGCATCGGCCTCAACTGACTCCGTCAATTCTTCTGACACCTCTTTGAGGCGGTTTTGAACCTACTGGGCTCCTACAGTGTTGCTGTCTTATCTTTGAGGTGCGTATGGCACACTACGGACAGCTGGACGGCCTCTGCTCGTCGTCTGCAAATCCACGCCTACGGTGGCTGGAAGTCGGGATCGAGATTGTACCTGTAGGATACTAATGTAAAAGTTTTGTTACGATTTTGGTGTACAACATGCTTAGTCTATTCTAACAATAAATAGTCTAATCGTTATTCATAAGTAGAACAAACATAAGTAGAACAATCTTTAATACCTCGCAGGATATCGGAAGCTTCCGAAGTAAAGCCAGCTGTTCTGTAACTCGATAGCACGGACGTCGACTTCCTTCGTATCACTTACACTTGTATCCAGTGGGTGGAGGCAGCCGGCACGATACAGTACTAACATTGCGAAAAGCTCGCACCAAATGAGAAATTGTAAACGATACAAAATACGGCAAAGGTAGGCTCCCTGTGTGCCCTCGCAGCCTGGTCACGGTCACGTCAGTTGAACGTAGAAACCTGCCAGATAAAACTGAACTACTTACTTTCAGTACAAAACTTGAGAAAGATAATTAATATTCATAAGCTTTCGTTGAGAAATATTAGGATAGAAATTTGATGAATTGTCGTTAACGAGCCGACGATCAAGTCTATTACAACTTATAAAAAAAATAAAGTTAATTTTTACGAGTTCACGTTCAATCAAGTAATTTGTCATTCTGTTGGTTTAAGTTTTAAAATGCCATCTTTAACAAAAACAAGTTTCGCTAATTGCTTTCATCGGTCCATCGATTTCATTGTTCGAGTCTAAAGCCTTGTGGTTTTTCAATTTTCACGTAACTGTGTCAAATAAATGCTATTATATCGTTGTAACTCGTGCCTTCTTCTAACGATCTTATACTTTGTTACTTATAAATACACGTGCGCGAAAATCAGAAGTATGAGAAGGACAAACTTCTCATACTTCTGATTTTGTTTATTCTTTCTTTCATATATACCTAATACATATTTCTGTAATCTGTGGAATGCGTTTTCTCTCGATATTAGGACGACCACCAGTTAGTATACGTGGGACACTCAGAAAGTTTTGAGAAACTAAAAAACTAACTTCTATGGATAAAATATTTTTATTAAATCTTTTCAAAAAACTCTCCACCAGCCTCTATACAAAGTTACATGCGTCTGAATCAATTTTTGAAAAAAAAAATTCCTTTCCGCCGCAGACAGCTCTTCCACAGCCTTCTCGAACGCTGCTAGCGCGTCTTCTGGCGATGAGAACTGTATCCCTTTCAGCAGATTTTTTTATTTTAGGGAATAAAAAGAAGTCACAAGGTGCCAGATCAGGACTGTAAGGAGGGTGCCCCAAGACTCTGACCGGTGTGATGTCCAGGAAGTCCCTTGTTTTAAGCGCTAAGTGCGCGGGCGCGTTGTCATGGTGAAGCAGTACCCCGCAGAGTCCGGTGTTCGGTCGTCTATTGCTCATTGCAAACAAAACTTCTGGCAGGCATTTTGTGGTTGACCATTCGGTGTTGATAGTGCTATAATCTCGTAATGGAATTTCTTGAAAACAAGCCGCTTGAGGGCAGCCCCAGTCTAATCCAGTTTGGGTGCCAGACTACGGAAGTGCTTCTCAAAATTCCATCGGCTCTCGAGGACGAGTCCCAGGTACTTCATCATTGACTTGACTTCGATGTGAACTCCTCCTAACTTTATTTGGGAACCCGATGGTGGCGCGTTCCGAGGGCCGTGAAAGCAGATGGCCTCGGACTTGTGCAGTGCCACCTCGAGTTCCAACTGCTGGATCCTCTCCATGACTGTCACAATCCCACGTGTCGCTAGTTGGACTGCCGCCTGGTACGACTGCGCCAGAACCAGCGTGTCGTCTTTCAAAGAGCTTACCCACCTCGTCGAACAGCACAATGGACTAGTAAGTGGATGGTGAGTCCGCACGGCGCCCCGGCTTCACGATGAGGACCAGCTTCTCCGTCTTCCAGTGAAGTGGGAACTGGCCCCTCTTCATGCAAGCGCTGAAGATCACTCTTAGTCGAGGCCCGAGTTCCATGACCAAGACCTAGACTTTTCCAGGCAAGCCGTCGGGTCCTAGGGCGGTAGTCATGGCATTCAGCCTTCGTACCACCACTCTCATCTCTTCCTCGGTCACCTCTGGAGTATTGTCGTCGTCGTCGCCGTCGTGGTCCACGTTAGACACAGTAGGTGGCGGAGCCATGGGTGGGAGACAGTGTTCCCCTCGCGCGGAGTACAGAGCGCTCACCACACCCTTCACAAGCTGGGGCCAAAGACTCTGCGTCAGCGGAGGAGCCCAGGGGCGGAGCTTGTCCGCATCACCCTCGAGGGACGAGGTACTGGCGGCGGGCGACGAAAATCCTCGGGACCTTGCCCTTGATGTTGGCGGGGGGTCGCAGGACCTACTCCCAGCCCTGTTCTTCGTTCTTCGCCCTCCTTGGTTGACTGGTAGAGAATGCCTAAGAAATTAAGTCAGCCTTTGTACCTTTGTGTTGCATGAAGTTTTAATAATATAAACAACTATAGAAACTGTCAGCTGTGAGAGGCGCCTCGTGGACGGCGCGCGCCTTCCCCAGGGTAACGCCGCCACATCGTTTTAAAACTTTAATTTACAAAAATACTGTGAAAATGTCTCCTTTGAAGTCTAATATAATCGCAGTTTAATTTTTCATGTCTTTATTACAACGCGTCATAAACTGCATGAAAACTGATCAGTTTTATAATATTCGTCACTTTGTTCGCGAGTCGCACAGGACGCATTAAATATGTTATGTCAGTCGACAATAACAGAGATTTTGATAGGAAATCATCAAACAACTTCTCCAACTCTGGGTGGACGGTGTCGGACATTTACTGACTAAAATAACTTCTGCTGGTGTATTAAAAATAATAATAATATGTTTATTTACTAAACAGTACAATACATAATGAAACAAACAGTAGGTTAAGAAGTTATACAGTTCTTTAGGTACGTATGTTGTAAATCTGTACTAAAAAACATTCTAGAACCCTGCCTCTCAAACTAGGTTATAACCTGTGTTGTGAGAAGCAGATGTACCCATGGATATTATGTGCGCACAACTTAGGTTCGGTTAGGTTAGGTTAGGTTAAAATAAAATAAAAATTTATAACCGTACTATAACTCCAAATTTATATAAACTCCATACTTTTGAGGTATGTTGTCATAATAAAAAAAAACTTTATTCAACTAGACGCTTCGATATTTTTCATCTTTTTTCGGTATTTTTGAGGACAGTTTAGGCAATAGAATAGAATAGAATTAATTTTATTTCGGACACAAAAAGATGCCCTTTGTCAAATATTTTTGTAGAATCGTACAGGGTTCGATGAGTGGCATTCAAAAATGTATGGCAGTACTATGTTAAGAGTATATTTATGGTCTAAAGCACTTAGGTTAGGTTAGGTTAAAATATAATGTTTTATAAAACCTAAACCCCATACTTTTGAGATTTGTCACCATAATAATAAAAAACTCTATTCGACTAGGCGCTTCATATGACCCCTGTTTCAAATCTGTTGGTGGTTGGGGACACTTACGCAGTGCCCTTTCAGTTATATTCATAATACCCACTTAAAATGTCTTACATGAACAATGGTCCCGCCTACCCTGCGGCTCTGATTGTAAAAAGCGTGTGCGTGGCGTTTTATGCACCCACTTTTCCTGGGCTATATTGGGATTTTGAGTACTGCAAGTATTGATAACGTATTTTTCTTTGATAACTGAGTACCCAAGCTGTACCTTCTTAAGGATATCTGAGTTAAATGGAGGGCAGTCCTGTGTGTGCCGACTTAGAGCCAGTTCCACGAAATTACTTCCCTGAGTGTGTCATAACTTAAGTACATAAAAGATAAAATCCTGAGTTTATTTCAGAAGTTAAACTTGTCACAATCCCCGGATGAGCTATTTTTAAGGAAACTTCATAATATTCATATTATATTTTTTTACTTTTCAGCTGTTCTGTGTGTGCGATTGTAGCGGTAATCGGTATCGGTCCATTAGAGATACGAAAATTGATATGCTTATGAAAACATGGGTTAATTTTAATTCTAGTTTCACGAATGCTGTGTTTTACGAAAATATTATGTTAACATTCAGCAGTGCGAATCTGTGAAGTAAACAAAGTGAGACTGTTGCTAATTGAAACATAAATTTCAAACAAAATCTAGTGAACAAGATAAAACCAACGGGATATCAATGAACAAAGTTATCTCGCCTGTCATGGTTCTGCTTTGTTAACATCGCCACCGTCGGGCGCTTCCTTTAGGATCAGTTTTTTTACGATTGCTTGTAGACTGGCGCGCTCTACACCAGCCACATCTGTTCATTTGGTAAAACGATTTTTCTCAGTTATTTGTCATCTTAATAAAAAACAGTTGCTCTACGCTAGAAATTACTCCTGTATCGTAGGTGCGTTCATAAACATGTAAACTCACAAGACACCCAGACCCATTTTTCCAATTCCAGAAAACATTTAACAACAATTATAATCATAAACTGACTTCTCCGTGGTCACTGACTATCATAATATGGCGTATTATATTTTTCTGCAGAAGCTTTGTGTACCTCTAGGTAACGGGTGTTTCACGTGAGGGCACAACCGTTTTAGAGTTTTGAGCACGTTGAACATCCTGTGCTCGGCAGCTCGACTGTGTCGCAGTTGCAGGCTTGCAGCGCTGCGCGACAATCGCAGAAATCATCGTGTTGTTGCCGAAGCGAACCGACGCGATGCGACGCGCCGTTACACAGACTAGCGGGACCAGGACCGCTCGTGCACCACTTGTGCCGGAACAAAACTGTCACTGCTATAAAGAATCTAACCATCGCCGAGCTTTTCAATAACCTGGGCCTACAAAATTCAAGATATCCAGCAATGGAACTTTATTATATCAATAACGGAGGACTTGAGTATCTTGACTAAGTAATTGCGCTTAACACAGACATGATACTGGTCCATACTTATTACAAGTACCATTAAGGTTCTCCACAAGTACGGCATCGATAACGGTGTCGATCGATTTGAGTGCTGTAATTATAGGAACGAGCACAAACGTACGAATAAAAGTGAGCTGAATGTTGTGTGTATGTGTTACAACAGTAATGATACGTTACACTCGAGGTCCGGCGTGCCCCGGCATTTGTATTACTTACCTAGCATTCTAAACTTTACGTAGAGAGTGAGACTCGTAATTATTCCGAAATATAATGTGTAACATTACCGCCGCGGTACCGCCCCGCGCCATTTCGAGGAAAGTACTGCAGTCATATTTATTCTGTCACAATCCATCAGTATTTTGTTTGGCCGCTTCTCTCCATGGACCCTCAGTAACATGCTTTTTATTCGACGGAGTTCTGAGGTAACATCATAAGAAAAATAAAAGTTATAATCATAAGAAAGTCGGTTAAAAATAGAGTTTAACAGTAAGTACTCTGTAATATTATTTTATGCTGAACTTGACAAAAGTAATTTTACTGCCGATAGAATCTATTTCTGAGATTAATAAGTATCGTTTTTTCATAAATTCTGTTTCGTTGTACGCATGACACCGTGCTTAAATATTATCCCATCAGACTGAAAACGTAGACTTTATACTACCGCCTGAACAGTTGTGTCCCGCAGTGTACTTGTATTAAGTACTGCTTTGCCAAGTTACCTACAAATGTGAGTGTATTAGGGCTGTATAACTGTTATCTACAACTACTATCAGTAGCATCTACATAAGATAATGTACCTGTAAACAATAGCTGTACAAAGCAGTGCATTTTGCGCACTGAATGAATAAATGAATGATATTTATTTTGCAAATAGGTTTTAAAAAAACACTTTTACACGTCAATTTTATTTTTTGTCAGTTTAAACGTGGTGTTAGTTAAGGCCGGTGTTTCCTAACTGACTACCCTGAGAAGAAACACCAAAACAAACTCAGGGGTCAAAGTCTCTTTTAAAGTCCATACATTAAACATAACTGTAATGGTCAAATCTCAAATTTAATTTTTTATTTTACTATTTATGTACACACAAAAAACACAAAAAAAAACAATATAAAATAGATAATAGTACATATCGTCGCCCTCCCCGCTAACCGTCGTATCTCACAAACTGGCGTATCTGCACTGACATTACCTACGTGTTCATAACGTTGTTTCGAATAAGTTCTCTCTAATCGTCGTATCGATGCCGTTTACCGTTTAGGAGATAATCACGTATTTTGTTTTGCGTAAGTGCAAAAGGAGGGTAAAAATATTCTCTCTACCTGTCGTATGAACATACTACAGTTAGTAAGATTTTTTTTTTTCGTCACGATTACAAATGACTGAAGTATGTACATATGGCACTTAGTTAGAATTTTTTCTACGATGTTTACACATTTTATTTTAAATTTACGTCGTTTAGATCAAAGCTTTTTTTACAAATATGAAGCTTATTTCCATAGCATTAAGTGAAGTCACACTGTGATACGCACGGGGTGTACGGGTGGGTGTATAGCGACTGACCCCAAACTATTCAGTCGAAAAATTCTTTGTAGAGTGACACTGAAGCATCAACAAGAGAAGACTTTGTTTAGATCAGAAAGAAATAAATGTAAAATAGCATCACAGCAGAACCCAACCACAATACAATGTGCTGCATTTGACCTCCAACAAGTCATAAGCTTGCCTATTAGCAATGAAAATGCTGTTTTTTATAAACGTCGTCTTTTAACTTACAATTTCACAATTTATGATATGTATTCTGGAGCCTGTTCGTGTTGTACATGGCATGAAGGAGCAAGCAAAAGAGGGTCGTCAGAAATTTCGACTTCATTGTATGACTTTCTCAAGAAGAGTGACGCAAAAGGCATCAATATTGTCTACCTGTTTGCTGATGGATTCAGTGGGCAGAACCATAATTCCATCGTGGCATCGACCTTACTGTATTAGCCTCTTCGGACGCCTTTCCACTGAGTCCAAAGCTGCTAGATGGCATTTTGCAGCACCAGCCCGTATGTGACTGCAATACTCCACACACGATCGGACCTGTGCTTTGTATAAACATTAGAAGCTGTTCCAGTGTGAAGTAACGTCGGACCTTTGCAAGAACGCCTAGTTTTCTAGCAGTTACCTTGGCTTTAGACTCAATGTACCGCTCAAAATTGAGGTCTGAAGAGATTTCGACTCCCAAGAGCTGAAGGCGGTCGGTGCACTCCAGGGATACATTCCGAAAAACAGGAGCCATGGTGAACGGGCTCCTTTTGGCGGGGAACAGACACGCTTGTGTTTTGGCGGCATTGAATTCTACCAGATTGGTTTGTCCCCACTTGGAGAGTGCCTGAATAGAGACATTCGTACGCTCTACCATAGCCTCTCGTTCGGACCAGATTAGTTCCTTACTAGCCCGAGCACCTGGAAGGTATCTCTCTACAACTGTGCTATCATCTGCATACCCATAGATACCGGGTATCAGCAGATCGTTAATATGAAGCAGGAAAAGAGTTGCAGATAGAACTGACCCCTGAGGAACTCCAGCATTAGTGGTCATGGGCTCTGATGAGCATCCATCGACTACAACTCGGAGAGACCGTTCACTCAGGAAGTCTTTTACCCAGTTAATCACAGCAGGGGAAAAGCCGTACGCTGGAAGCTTACTCAAAAGGCAGGCGTGCCATACCCTGTCGAAGGCCTTCGAGACGTCTAAGGAGACAGCAATTGCTTCTCTATTCTTTTCGAGGGCCTCGCCCCACATGTGAGTAGTATACACTAGTAGGTCCCCAGTAGACCGATTGTGGCGAAATCCGTACTGTCGGTCACTGAGGAGATTGTTACCTTCCAGGTATGCCTTGAGGCGCCAGTTCAATACACGCTACATAATCTTGCAGAGTATGGAGTCTATTGAAATCGGCCTATAGTTGGCAAGATCGGCACGACTGCCCTTTTTGGGCACGGATTGCACGTTGGCAAACTTTCAGGACTTGGGCACTATACCAGTCCTAAATGAGAGGCGATATAAGCGTATGGAGAGGCAACAGGAGACAACTCGGGTGCACATGCCTTGAGAACTATTGCTGGTATACCATCTGGTCCACTCGCTTTATTCACGTCTAGACGACACAGTGCTCTCAAAACTTCTCTGTTCCTTATGCAAACCTCGGGCATCAAACTGTTGCAGTGAGGTAGAGTCGGTGGAGTAGCACTGCTAGTATCAAGACGAGAATTATGGGCGAAGAGAGATGCAAAGAGTATGTCATAAACAATGCCACAAATATTCAAGAAATCACTTTACGTTGCTCCGTGCCATGTCATGGACAAAGCGAAGGAGACTCTGTACACAGCACCATCGGCCGCTGAAAACAAGTGGGGACATTTTTGTACTTAGCCAATTACCTCCAATTTTTAGATTGGCACGTAAACCGTACGTAGTGAATGTTCTCACATACACTGATTTCCTAGACTTCAAAAATTTTCACCCGACTTATGGATGCTTTCTATCCGTAAAGACGATGAGGGCCGCTACTTGAACTAGACAGAAATGATGGAATTTTCTGTCAAGAAAACTGAACCACAAACGATTTTTTAAGAATAGCCACGGTAAAGAGATTTCACGTTATCTTTCTCTTAGGAGACAGGTCTCTGTGTTCTTAAGAGAGATTATAGGACTTCTTAATCCGACACCGCCCAAAATTTCGATGGAAAATAAAATGACGCTGTCACTAACAACAGGAGACACCCCAGTCATTAACTTAATGAGCCAGTGGCATTTTATTCATCACTTTCTCACTAATTACCCATGTCATGATAATTTTTTACTATTTTTCAATTTACTAGTTGGTTGTGTATTTTAAAATTTAGCTCTTACGTTAATATTAAGAGGTTGTTTACCTATAACATAAATATTAACCTGATTTCTAGTTCCTATGTTCAGTAAATAAGAATGTTAACTGAAGCTTTAATCCTAGGTAAAGCAAGTCCAATTAAAGATTAATATTTTTGCAAAGAGTGATTGTGATATTAAATTACTTAACTACATATTATAAGACCATTAGGACTTAGAATTAGCATGATAAGATACACAAGTAGGTATAGACTTTAAATATTAAATAAATACACTTTATATGAAATAAGGTTGAGTTTAAATTCATTTCATTAGGTACTAGTTTAAACATAGAGTACACAGCTAAATTGCCAAAAATGTAATAAAAGAATATTTTTAAAGTCCTTAAAAGTAACTTGTAACTTTTTAAGCTTACGAAAGAACTTTACTATTGCTTTTAATAAATTTATATGATATTAATAAACTTTTATTTATATTTTATACCAAATAACCACGTCATAACAGACACAAGTTATGAAACAAAGTTCTCACAGAGAGACGTATCTGCTTCAAATTAATATAAATAAATAAATAGATACCTAAGGGCTTTAGGGCCACTACTAGCTTAAAGAATAAGCCAAGAGCAATATAAAAAAAGTATTAATTCATTGATAAAGCCACAACTAACGCAACTACAGGAACATGATTGTAACGCCCGACCGAAAAACGGTTGCCCTGGAAAATTATCAATTTGCTAGTTAGGACAGTTAGCCGGGAGGGTGACGATATGTGAACTATATTCTTTATTCTGATGAACGCATCGGTAAATTACCGAGAAGCAACTAACGAGCCACTCCCGGCAGGAACATTTTCTCATTTAAGACTGAGAAATTATTTTAATGTTGTGTGTCTCTTTACTAAGTATAATTTAAGAACTATATACACTCGTACATAACATACAGATGTATTGCATCCGATGATTGACAGACACTACATTGAACACGGTATTATCTCTACTTTAATTAAGTATTAATTACGACCATCCATTACGGACATACCTATTATAATAGTAGTTCGAAGCGGATATGACCGTGTTACGGAGGTGCCACGTAAATACGAAAGTAATTTTCGTATTTCGTGGCAATCCCTCGTTAAGTCGTTAACGACATGACGTCGTAAGTGGAACTAGAAAAAGATATTAATGAAGCGATAAGTTTTTAACACGAAATCTTTTTATTTATTGTTTGATAAATACAACAGCGTTCGGTGACAAAGAACAGTCACAACACGACTGTCAACTAGACTAGAACTGAGCTGGTTGGAAGTGCTGGCTGAACACTAAGTTGGTATCAGGTCTGCAGCGCTTCCGCCTGTCCCGTACACTGCCGAACTTTACCGAGCACCCTCGACTAGCGGGAACTTCGTCCTGCCAACAACGTGTCTCTATACTAACTGTACGTCCTTTACAATGTGGAAACTAGTGATCCCCTATTGTCTGCACATAGATTTAGCGCTTTGATCCTAAATAAAGTATAAGAAAAGTTCGAGGCATCAAAGCGTAAGAGTGAGGTCCGTCGGTGCGTGACATCAAACGATATTAGTACTGTATCTACTTACTTTTGATGACCACAAAGTAAATATGTAAACACATTGTTATCTAACAAATTCACTAAATACCTGTAGGTGCCCGCAGAGTGTACGATCAAATCCCTACAAAGATCGGTCTACACATTATTCATTTTCAAAGGAAAAACTTGCCAAAGGTTTCATACCCACAATGGCATTAAAGCACTTCCGCTACTAGGAAATACGCACCGATCGGAGGCGATCAGAACTGTTCGGAAGCAAGCAGCGACTCTAGAAAAAACACAACACTAATAAAATTAATAGTGTGTGTCAATGTTAAAAATAATCCTTGTTCAAAAACGAACTCTGTAACTTTTCTTACACGAAGTGTTTTACCATGCAGGTGCTTAATTAAAGTAGTCATACTTGCACTACTAGTTAGTGCTGGAGGCACTGGTTGTCAGAATCAGTTTCGGCGTGATCACACTAGGGTTCCTTTAGCCCTAGGGTACATCTTGGCCTAAGTTTGTTGACCCCCTACTGGTCAACAAACTTAGGCCAAGATGTACCCAACCGCAAACGGAACACTGTGTTTCTATTGACTAATTCGTTAGTCTTGGGCCAAAGATAACCTCAGGGGGCCAAAGTAGCCCGACTTTACGGTAGATACCTTGGGTACTTGTGAAAGAACGCAGATCTGTACTTGCAGTAAACCCACAGATACACACACACAAGAAGACTTTACTTTCCGCTCTGAAATTATTTCCGACCCCGGTCGTAGTTTTATTCTAACACAAAAGGGCTGCTCACTCTGAGTGCAAACTATTTGTGACAAGAAAAAGTTCTCGGAAGGATTTCTTATAGATCTCATTTTAAATTGAGTTTCCCAGCGTCGATTCGAGTTAAAGCGATTCCTAATGCACTTCCTAGAGCCGCCCCAGTTTCCTTGTAAGAAGAAACGAATAAAAGGTTTAGACCTGCTTTTAGGGTTCCGTACTTCCCGTTGACCTAGAATCCTGAAATTTAGCCTTAAGCAAGGTCTCACAGCACAAGTACCTACAGGAAAAAATCTGAAAATTGTAGGAAATACCACTCATAATAATTATATAATAACCTGTTAGTGCATGAGTACCGATCACTCTCCTGGCCTTTGACTTCCACTTGGAGGCGTCTGCTGTTCTTCATCCCGGTTTCTGATGGCCACTTGGAGGGCCCTGCAGTTCTCCATCTCGGCCTCTGATGGCCGCTTGAAGGGCTCTGCTATTCTCCATCTCAGCCACTGACGGCCGCGTGGAGGGCCCTACTATTCTGTAATAAGCACCACATCAGGTACGAAAGAGTTTGTTCGAAGGAGTTCCGAGGCCTTCGCAAAGTGCAATTGAAGGAACACTGTGCGTTTTAGTCCGAAAATCTAACACTCCCTCTCGCTCCATCAAGAGCGAGAGAAGTCATTTTCCAAGTTAAAAAAAATGACAACTTATACCCATTTATTACAGTAATGGTATCGGCGGCCTTTGTATTCAGCAAATATTTCAATAGTTATGTTTAATGTTTAACTAAATGATTAGTTGGCACAAGTCGCCGCAGGTTATCTCCGTTTAGACTCGAAGCGTGAATACATTATGTAAATGTGGAACTTATACGAAACGATAAGATTTGTGTAGTCGTTGTGTTCTGGATCAGGAAATAAGGAGAGAAACTGGAAACTGGAAGCATTGTCACGACGATAGCGCTGCGCGAAGTAGGGGAAGGGAAAAATTGGGCTTCTTGATAGATTTCATTATAAGATGTTTTATTATAGCGTCCTCTGTACTGTTCACGAATATACCAATTAAGAGATTACAATTTAAATAAATATATTTTTGTGTCTGCTAAACCCTTCCCAAGTTTTCCAAAAAACCCTTCATAAAAGCTGCGAGACTATATAAAGCAAGATAAAGCGAACAATTATCTAAGTGCCATCCGGTATATTAATTAACGTCCTAATAATGCATCGCTGTACAAGCCGGCCTGCCTGCCTACGAGTAACTGCCGTCTAATGTACGAAGTTAGAGTAAACTCTCATTATAATTGTATCAATCTAACGACCTGGGACTTCTAAATTATTAACCGTTCGTGGTTAATAGGCGTCAGCTCAGAAGTCATGACACTCACTGAAATATTGAAGCTTTCATCGCTTCGTAACACTCAAGACTTTAGCAATAAATATCGATGTGAACTTATTTTTACTCACAATTTACAATGAAGAGGGAAATCCAGATCTTGAAACCACGGCGGAGCATATAGTTAGAGGTGTGCCCCGCTTGGGCAGAGCACCGCCGTGTCCTCGTGGGGGCGATCTGCGGCAGCGATCTCTCGTGCCAGGCCTTTGTACAGGCCATGGTCCGAAGCGAGAAGGAGTGGCAGGCGGTCGCCTCCTTCTACGAAGCAATAATGCTAGCAAAGAAGCAGACCGCACGTGCACGCGCGAGGGTGCGGCCCTCACGCCCCAGTCGCCGGGATCCCGATCCCGATTTCCAGCCCTACCGCGGGCTTGCGGACGGCGAGCAATGGGCAGCTAGCCGTCCGACCGTCTGGTAACCGTCCGGACCGAGTCGTCGACGGCGCGTATTGTTCCACGCGCGCCTCAAGGAGATGTCAAGAAACCATAAGGGCCCAACAAGGTCGAAACCTCTTGGGCCACGGGTAGTGTGAAAGTGAACCACCCAAGAGCGCTAGTTATCATTGGAGGATTTTCTCACCTAAAAAAAAAAATCTCGAAACCACATACTATGGGACAAATGTATCGTCCCTACATTTTCTGCAACACCAATACACTGTATATTACCATAACATATATATTTTTATTAAATATTTTTGGCAAAACGTTAGATAGTATTTCAATAGTTTTACTACTCCAAAAATAAACGATTTATTCTTAGTTTGTCCTGAATTTTTGTCCCTTATTCCAAAAAAATTTTAGTCGGTTCCCTATCACTATTGAAGTTATTACTATTACTCTATTCGTCCCAAATTACTATTACTTTAAATGTACAGTCAACAAAGAAAATTATGTGTAACTATTTGAAATTTTTGTAACCATAATTCAATAATAAAACAATTATAAACATTTACATATAAATCTTTATTGTCCAGTACCTAATAAAAAAGCCAGAAATTTTTATCATTACTACAGTTTAAATATGCAAAACAAGCATATCTACAATAAATAATACATAAGACTTTAATCAAATTCAGCTAACCACTTAAACACTTTATATAATAATTTCTCAAAGTGCAATTTAAAAAAAAACCGTTTTTTTCTCTACTAGAAAAACTATTTTCAAATATTTTAAAATGTCTTTAAAAAATAGTTTTTCTCAAGAGATCATAAATTCTTGTGCCTTGCCTTTCACTTCAGTTAAAAAAAAACAACGTTAATAAAACATCATGTGTGAAAAATATAAAAACATCTGTGTCGCCCAGGTCTAAAAATAATTTCTAATACCTTGAAGGTTTCAAATGTTTGCTTATTAAAGTGTATTGACAACTGTACTATCCTATGTACTATCCCAAAGTCAAAGTATTTATTTTAACGACACCATTTACTTTAGAATTATTGATGAGGGTGGCTGTCGGTTAGTTTGAAAAGCAATTGTTTAATATCTACCTCAGCGAATAATCCAGCAAGTCCCCTTTCTAGTTACGATTAGGCATCAATTATTGACAGCTGAGTAGCTAACTGTGTCAAGCAATATGTAAAACATGACTGATAAACAGACACTATCAATAGACTGCGGCAATCTATGAATAACAACCAAGAACATGCCTGAGGTATTGTGTCCGCCTTTCTACTAGTGCTAAGTGCACAAAGACTTAATAAATAAATATTGTAGCAAAACTTAGTCGAAACATTCAACCAATAAAAAGGATTTGCGTAGGACAGTCAAATCGCGTCCGTCGCACGCTCCATCCTCGCGACAGACGCGACGTGACACGTGTGGGCGCCATCTTCCTCGCCTCCTACACTACTTTAGCAAGCGAGGCGCTACACCGGACACTCGTCTACGCTCGTTCAGGCTCCACCCGCGCGGCGATAATCTTTTTATCTTCAACTCTAAATCCAGACCACCCCAGAATATTGGCTCGTGTTTTGAATTTGAAGGTGATAAATAGTTGACACTAATAAGAAACGTAAATAAAGTGCACTTTTGTAATGTGGGTTGCGCGAGGTGTGGACACTCCACGCAACCATTACGACTTGCCTGTGTGACTTGAGGACCATTCCTGAGGCTATACTAGTTGCATTAGTGCAGTTGACTAGTAGCGGACAGATTGAATTAACTGTTGATGGTTACACAGTTCTTGAATTTTTACAATTTCAGATAAAGCAGTAAAATTACTTATTCCAGAATTGTAACGTTTTCAATTCTCTAACACACTGAGCCTCACCAGACAAGAGGCTTCTAGCTCTGACAGAACGCAACACAGCGAGAGATAGAAATAATAAAAAAGTTAATAAAGTAAACAAGTATGAGGATCAAGCACCGTGTTATTTCTCGCGTTGTTTTTCATCGAAGCTCTTGCAAAAATACAAAATATCTGAGGAACTTTTCCAATACCGGATGAGATAAGAATCCGAAGATATCCCGGTGGAAACGAACCTGCGTCCCAGCGACACCGGCGCGGCGCGCGGCGTGTACTTACACTGTGTTAATATCTAATTTGGAGCAGGCGCACACGGCACACGGGCGGACGGGCCAGTGGGCCACACGGCACATGAGCCGAGCCGAGGTTCTTGTAATTATAACACGAGATGTGCATTTACCTTTAATATGTTATACTCTACTACAACAATTCAATAGTAAAGTGGTGAAGTAATAAATATCTCAATTTTGTTGAATCATTTGATTGGAACATAACCAAATAGGTGAACTTGCAGTTCATTGACCGTCGATAGAGAGAGTCCAAGGCGAAGTAAGAGAAGAGAGAAGAAAAACCATAACATTCAATGTATTTTGGCAATAGTTTTAGTTCATAATTACCAAATTTTTAGAGTTCCTTAACCCAAATCAGGAAAAATGGAACCCTTATAGGATCACTTTGTTGTCCATCTGTCCGTCAGTCAAGACCCTTTTTCTCCGGAACGCGTATATGTAGATATTCATAAGCGCGTATATTCATAAGCTGAAATTATTTATTTATAATTTTTTATGTCTACAGACGCTATTCGGTTGAAAACTTATAATTCTAAAGAGGAAAGTTCTTTGATACGTCTCCTAAGTAAACACAATGTTGTACGAATAGCTCTACAGGCGTCGTAGCCAAAAAGACCCTTCAGGACTTTGATCTCGTGGATATAACACTGTCCAAATGTTAACACAATCCCGAGGCTTCAAAACTGCTTGACGCGTCACGGAATACTAAGCTGACAAAGAAAGCGTATTTATTTGTTAACTTAAGTAAAGAAATATCCCGTGCGGAGAGCGGTGCTCTGCCCAGGCGGGGCACACATCTACCGTATGCTCCACCATCTCCTCTGGGAGGTCCACACAATGGTGACACACAGGCGTTTCTTCCGCACGAATCCGGTGAAGGAACCTCCCGAATTTACCATGTCCAGTGAGGACCTGAGCCGTGCGGAAGGTAAGGACGCCATGTTATCAGCCACTCCTCAAAGAGGGGACTTTCCGCCATAATTGTGGCGTGGCCAATGTGCCAAACAAAAATATTTAAAATACATAATTACATATTGTATAAAATTAGAAAATAAATTGAAAGCCAAACATGAAAAATACTCGTACGTCCTTTTTTCTCAAGGAACCCTCTCGAAATACATTAAAGTAACCGTTATCCTTCAGGAAACTTACGATTGCTAGAAATAATAAGGCATAGTTGTGTTGGAACGCTGGAAAAAGGTCGGGGAAGCTGGAGAAAGCTCAAGGACGATCCGAAAGCCGCTTATTAACGTCATGCAAAGATGCGGGCTTTTCTAAAAGTGCAAATTATTTTGAAGGCAGGAAGCGCACAACGAATATTCTCTAGAATACTATATAATGTAGATAAATATAATATTTAGTACCGATAGTTCTTTTTTAAACATGTTTTTTTTTTAATATTTTATTACTACTTAATTTTATAAAATATTTAAAAAATAATAAATAAAATTATGTTTATGAAGTTTTATTTATTATTTTCGAGTAAGTGTAGGTATTTGGAAAATCTTGTATGACACGCGTGGGCTATTGTCATACTTAGTACTTTTCGGTTTCAAAACGACGACGTAGCCTTCGGCTCGGACGTGTATTTCTCTTTGCATTCAAATATACTACAACTACCCTATAAAGATTTCAAGAACACTATGGCCTGTTTAATAATGCTTTTTTTATGTTATCCTAATCTTTACCTACAGCACTCCTGGCCAAAAGCCTCCTCCATACGTTCCATCTTCGCGATCGGGATCAGGCGCGCGACTACTTCTTCCAGTTCTTATTATGGCATTATAATGGCACAATTTAGTATTGTCGATGTTAAAAAAATAAGATAAAAATTAACCTATCAATAAATAAAATATTTACAATAATAAATCACTAATAAAGTAAAGGTGTGAATAATATTAAAAAAAAAAAAAACATTAAGTACAAAAACAATGTCTAAAATGTAGGTAGAGCCGTTAATAGACGTTTACACATTTTACACAATAATGCAGTTAATGATCTGCACAGGGACACCACATGTGCAGAAGTAGTCATTGCCAAACAAGCATGTGTACAACGTAGTCTTTAACCTTGTAAATGCTCTTTCTTGGTAAGGACACATTTGATTTGGGCACTTACTTACCCTCGCTGTTTTCTGTAACCAGCTATGGCAGCTTGTTATAAAAGCGTATGAGGAATAACTTGCTTATCTTAGCTAATCTCCCTTGGGGTAGACTTAGGACCTTCGGACTTAGATAAAATGGTTTGATTTTATAACAAAAGCAGATTCAAAGACAAATAAAATATTTTTCATAAAATTCTCAATATTTGAGCTGCTGTGATGTGTCCGTACAACATTATATAACATTTATGATCTTAACATAAACAAGTGCGTGGGTTCGAGGCTCGGGACGCGGTTTATTGTGTCATAAACTAACACAAACTGTCGTGATTGTGCACTTTATGGCATGCCACTAAGGATGGCAACGTCACACTAAGATATAACGTAGGTAGCTTCCCCCGACGGTGATTAAACTTGCTTACTTATTGGCGTCGAACGTACCGGCCAGATTCGGCCGCCCACACACTCACACTCACACACTATTACTCTAACACTTTATTAATAACAATTCTGAAAACGAACACCGACTCAGAAACAGCCTTAACAATTAATGTGGAGCTTAGTCACAGATAAACGCAACGACTCTATTTCAAAAATACAATTAATAGAGCAGGTAAATCAGTTAACCTACGATATCTGTCGGAGTCAGCCCTGGCTGCGCGGGTAATCCAGGTGTTATCACTGTCTCACAGCGCTTGTTGTACGCGCGACTGTCCGCTTGTCTGTCGCGCGTCGCGCTATCGCTACACCAACACCGGTGTCGACACGTGCCAGCTTACCACCCAGGAGACAATCAACATGGTTTAGACCACCATAAAATAAAAGTTATGAAACGTGCATAGAACAACACTAGACAAAAGTGACGAAATCCGTATCCATAAACTACTTGTTTTATAACTTCGCTTTCATAAAACAGAATATGTCGCACCTCGCTGCAAGCAGTTAACATAGACGATGATGATGAAGTCCTTAGTTGCAACAACTCAGTCAGATTGAATCGTAAAATGGTAAATGAAACATCACGCGGGAGCAGAGAACGAATATACCTTAACGACCGGTATAACAACATTCAGAAACATCTGAACTGATACCGAAGTTATTAGTTTTCATGTACAGTTCTGATAATGCTTACAATTACGATCAGGGGATGCAATGTAAGGGATTCATTTTCAGTGCAAAATGTTATAGCGTAACGCATCTTTGCACTGTTGCTAGAGTCCAGTTATAAAGATCGCATGGTATCTACATAATGCGAGGCTTGCGAGCAATATTTTGTGAGCCCACCATCTGGCGCGCGTTGCACTCGTACACAAACAGTTGTTAATATCAGTTTACATGTTCAACACGTGTTAAACCCCTTTTTAACTCGCTCCGACGAAATCACGGTTCGTTATGAAGCTACTCGTAATAGTATAATTGTTCCGGGCAGCGTGTTATTGTTTACATTGTCTTGCGCGACCCTGCACCCGAGGCTCTGGCGGCGCTCCACACGATGTTTGGAGCACCGACTATCAACATAACCCCGCTTTGAACATGAGCAGCACATGACTTATGCGCTTTATGAACGTTTCACGAGCGGACTGTCAAGGTGTATAGATAATATTCTGACTAATATTGATGAGACAATTATTAAAAGTATAGACGTAGACCATAACGATTTATCTGATGGGCATGCGGGTCTCTTTTGTACGTTATCATTGGAAAAAGTAGCATATAGGAAGGAGCAAAGTTTTATGTACATCGAAAGAAGATTATACAATGAAGGAAACAGGTCTTGCTTTAGACAAAAATTGCTGCAAGAAAACTGGCGCGAAAGCACATTTATTGACAAACTCAGTGAACTACATTGTAACACATTTAATAAAAAAAAAATCAAAATAAATAGAAAAAACAGCAACAAATCTAAATGGTTAACGACAGGAATAAGAGTCGCTAGTAAAATGAAACGGTTTCTAAATTTTGTTGAGAAAGAAAATTGTGACGATTCAATAATAAAATATCGTAGTAATTATTTTAGGATATATAAAAAAGTAGTGCGATATGCGAAACGGTTAGTAGTTAGTACGGAAATAAATGTAGCTCGGAATTCTGGAAAAGTTATTTGGAAAATTATAAATAGTAAGAGGAAACCAAACAAACACGAAAATGACAACTTGATTCTGAAGGACAATAATAAAATAGTGCACCATCCCTCAGAAGTGGCTAATATACTGTTGAAAAAGTTCTGCGATAAGTCGAATTTAATCATGCCTGACATTAATAAAGCAAAAGAGTCTTTAAAAAATCATGGAACTAGAGTAGAGGAGGACATGGTCTTTGAACCTGTTACACCGATAGAAGTTTTTAAAATTGTTAAGAGTATGGAGAGTAAAAAGTCTTTTGGTCACGATGAAATTCCTATGACTGTTATAAAGGAAAACATTGATTTATTAGCTCGCCCTTTGGCCGATTTCATAAACGAAAATATAAATCAAGGAGTTTTTCCTGATGAATTAAAATTAGCTAAAATACTACCTATACATAAGAAAGGCTCTAAAACGGATCCAGGGAATTATAGGCCTATCTCTCTTTTGCCGGTATGTTCTAAAATATTTGAAAGAATTATGAAAATAAGGCTTGTTCGTCATTTAAATAAACATAAAATTATAAATGAACGTCAATTCGGATATCAAAATAATGTAGGTACTATAGATGCTATTGATATGTTAATTGATGATATAGTATGTAAGTTGAATGTTAAACTAAAGGTAGCAGGTCTTTTCCTTGACTTGAGTTCTGCGTTCGATACAGTCGATCATTGTATTCTTCTGGATAAGTTAGAATTCTATGGCATTAGAGGAAATGTGCTGAGTCTGTTTCGATCTTACTTATGTAATAGAACACAATATGTCGAAATTAAGACAATTCCAGAAGATGGGCATGAACAGATATACAAATCGGAAACAGTTGTTATAAATAAAGGTGTACCACAAGGATCTGTTCTAGGCCCTGTTTTCTTTATAATATTTATAAACGATCTCATTTCTTACATGAAAAATATCTCAGATGACACTAAACTCGTAGTTTTTGCTGACGACACTAGTGCTATTATAGCTAGCGACAATATAAAAAACTTAGAAAGGAAAATTAATTTTGTTTTATGTGCTCTTGAGAAATGGTTCACTATGAACGATCTAAAACTCAATGTAAAAAAGACGCAATGTTTACTATTTAAATCGACCGTAAAAAACAACGTTACCGTCAACGTACATTTCTTAGGAAATAAATTAGATATTGTTGACAATGTAAAATTTTTGGGCGTACAAATAGATGCAGTTTTAAATTGGAAGAAGGAATTGGAAGTGGTCACTAACACTATGAGTAGTGCATGCTATGCTCTCAGGAGTCTTAGGGATGAATTAACCATTGCACACCTCAGAATGGTATATTTTGCCCTTATAGAATCTAGGCTTAGGTATAGCATTAAGTTCTGGGGCAATAGCTACCAATACAACATTAATGCTGCTTTCGTTATGCAAAAAAGAGCCATGAGAGCTATGCTTCGCATTGATCAAACGGAATCTTGTAGAGATCACTTCAAAAAACTGCACATTCTCACAGTGCCATGCCTCTATATTCTGGTCCTGCTTAGTCATTTTGTAAAAAATCTTCATAAATTTGAGACAAAAGAACAGAGACATATCAGAATAAAAACGCGAAGAAAGGATCTACCTAATCTCATACAGCCTAAGCTTAATGTCGTTAAACATGCCTCAAGAGTGCAGTCAGTAAATATATACAATAAACTGCCTGTAGAATTTAAAAACGGTATGAATTCAAACGAGTTCAAGAGAAAATTAAAGTCATTGTTGTTGGAGAAATGTTATTACAGCATAGAAGAGTTTCTCAAAGATTGTGCCAATAATAATAGTTAAACTAATTCTGTAAGTTATTATATTTTTATTGACTTCCAACTACGCGTACTTAAATTCGAAATTTTGTCATTACATTTGATTACTAGAATTTTATTGACATTATATTATTTATTATTTTACTTTTTACATTTTTTTTTTGACATTATTTACATTTTTATTGACATTACTCACACAATTGACATTATTTTTTTTTTTTTTGACATTTAGCTTTTTTATTATTGTATTTAAACTATGTTATTAATGTGATGAAAAATAATGTGGAATGTTATTTTATTTTTACCTGGCAAGTTATTGTACCAGCATGTCTATGTAAATTGTTTTTTTTTTTTTCTTTAATTATTAGCCTGTTTTTTTTTTTGAATGTTTTATTATATTGTTAAATTTTCAACCATTCGACACAAATGTAAATTTGTTGATGAAATGAATAAATAAAAGGCCGACCTACATCATAAAATATCAGAATTTCATGAATATGAATTTTGGAACAGCTCGGTGCGTTCACATCAAGTTTCTAATTCTTTCAAAGTCTTCACTGCATCATGCTTTAAATATAGTTTTTATACCGAAGGTAATTTTCAACCACAGTCAGAAATAAACGAGAAGCAAACAGCATCCATCTTCACATCAGTCGTGAACTGGCCGACTGATAATGTGTGTTAGTGAATGTGTTTATTGACGTACTGTTTAGTGTACGCTCAGTCGTAACTAATTATTCTCGAGCGCTCCGCAACAGTGGTGCATTCATGAGCAGTTTGTTTACAAGTGAGGTTACGGACCTACGAGTACGTATTCTTACTCGGAATACATTTGTGACATGGACGTTCACTTGATCCAATCCAGCCTGCGGACGCGTCGCGCAAGCCTTTACAACATATCTCTGTTCTCAGTTGAATGCGCTTGTAGTGGCAGCATTTCGAGTTTATTTTATTTTCTACTAACTCCCGAGCAGCGAGTACCAGGCGAGGCGGCCAGAGTTTGTAAAGAGATCGTATTTCTGTTTACATTTCGTTGTGATTTCTCCGCATCCTTCTTCAATTTACCTTTTGAAGTATCACTACTATAAAGGAAAATGGTCTGTTTTGCTAAATTCGCAGATTTCATTGTAACCGCAACGTGGGATATTAAAAACTGCGGATAACTGCTCGCCAACGATGCTACTATGCTGTGCTCTGGACTAGACGAGTTCTTTGTATGAACACATAAAATTACAGTGCACATGTGCGCTTGAGGTCTTCTTGAGGTCAAACAGAGAAACACTTCTAATTAACTGTAAAAAGTATTTACAAGATTGTAACAAATTCGCTCTCGTGTTCTGTAATTTGAAGTTTTTGAAGAAAATCACTGAAACCTAGCGATATTCGCCTGAACTTTTGATTAATTTTAGAATAACTTTCCTATTTTTGTTATACATATTTTACCTGAAAACAATTTTGTGATACACGAGCTCTGGGCGTTCTTATTTTGCTTTTTCAGTAAATATCGTAGTCCCACACAGAATTATCGAGTGATCTTCCCACAACTATTCAACGAGTCGTACAGGGAGACAGGCCGCCCGACTCCATGACGTCACAGATCACTAGGCACTAGTCTGCCAACGCCGGCCGGCCATAGTATTCAAACGCCATAACCTTTAAACCCATTAAACGACGCAATACAAAAAAACGAGAAAGTCTACTACAATACACCTCTCTTAAGGAAGATAATGAGTGACGATTGGAGTAGACACTGATGTGCACTATCAATGCAAACTGCCATCAATTTGAATGATTGTCTTTTTACAATATTTCGATATTATAATATTAATAGTTGACAGGATAGTGTAACTAGTCAACATAATATCAAAAATATCAAATAAGTAAGTATGTACTAACTTAAACATAAACTTGGATCAAACTGTTAAAAAAGAAGTCTATGAATCTGCTGAGTCCACAGTGTACACACATGCACTTAATAAAAGAGAAACTAAATAACAATAACCCAATTAACAAATGACATGATAAATAATATGAATAAAACAAGGAATGCCATTAAAAAAGAGATAGAGCTGTTAATAGATGTTAACACGATAATGCAGTTAATGAAGCCACATGTGCAAACGTAGCAATTGCCAAGCAAGCTCCTCTTCAACGCAGGGCAATCTTGTGATGAACTTTTTTGATAAGTACACATTTGATGTGGGTTTTGAATTTTCGTTAAGTCTCTTAACCGACTTTGGCGACTTGCTTAACTAATCTCCATTTGGCTATTATAATTATATGTTTACAGCGCGTATATAAAGTATGAAAATAGTTTCTAATTTTGAATAGTCTTCTGTTTTTTGCGAACATACAAAATACTTTCTAAGATAGCGTTAATAAATAAAGTTATAGCGAGTCATAATATCGATTTCTTTAAATATATTTGTACGAGACCCATTTTATAAATTACCCGGATTGCCCTCTTTTGCAATATGAAATTCGTCTACGTCAGCTGCAGTTTTATTATTTATGATGATATTCAAATTCAATGCATCCATCATTAAAACCAACAAAAAAAATTAAAAACCGAAACCGAACCGGTATTTTATTTTTATTTAATTAAATTAAAATTATAAGGAAACCAACCAAATCCTCCAAATTATAATATAAAAATCATGATGCTGTACTTAGAACACAACGCAAGGAGCTTACTGACTAAGTTCTATTTTGAATATATGAAGTAGGTTGATGGCCTCGAGACTTCGTGACCATGACCCATTAGCCTTCTGATCTGCCTGCGTTCTGGTAACACGGATGCAACGGTAACGGATCTGTCAATACCGTTCCGAGCTCCACTTCTTTGCCTCAACTCGTGAGTAAACCTCCGACGAGGTTGGGTAACAGCGCCTTTCTGTTTCGTCACGTTGGCTAACAGTTCAAAGTATTAATCGTAAATACGCGCGAAGCAGAAGATGAATGAATCGCAGAATTAGCAGCGCAAACTGGTAATTGATGAAGTGGTCGTAGACAAATATGTCAAATAATAACTTTAAAATATCATAAGATTTTATACGGGAATAATCCTTAATAGAGACATTAATCTTAATGTCAATGGTTACGCAATTCAAAACACTTGTAAAGTGTTTTTTTTTTATTTCATTGAACATTGTCAAGATCATTAACACACGCTCGAGTCAATTATAATGTCGTTTCAGCTAGCTGCAGCACACGTCAAGGCTGACGGTTTTGAGTGGCTCGAGCCCACCTCTCTGGGTGGTCTGTTTGTTTATCACCTCACACCATTTAATTTCACAGTTAATGTTATAACTAACCACTGCAGCACGTGCACTGTTATCTGTGGCCATGACAGACCTCAAGCTAACTCTACTAAATTAAACAAGCAATGCACGTCTTCACCAATGCTCTATTCTTCGAATCTTAGCAAACGCTACTAGCAAACGAACATGCAAACTTACAAAATAATACTCAAAACTTAAAACAATCGGAACAAGAAGTAATGCTAGTAAACACCACACTAGTGGATCGTAAACACTGACACTACCGACAACGAGCTGATAACATCGTCTAAATATACAACAGAAAGGACTTCCAAGTGACGGCTGCTGATAAGCCGCTCCTACGGCGACAATGAGTGTACTTAGCGCCGGAGATACTTCTCTGGCGAACATTGTGAAGTGCCGCCCTGCACTGTTAGCGATGCTGATATATTGTAAGTACTTACAATATTATCATATTAACAAAGCCGGGGCAGGCTGGCGTAAATGATGTGCAGCGAGTGTGTCAACATTCCAAACGAGAAGGCTACGGAGATCAAGTGTGACCGTCGGGAACAACGGACTTGCAGTTCCTTCCATAGGGCTACCATCCAGAGGCAAACACATTGTACTAAGCTGCTGATCTTCAAGGATCAAGTATTATGTGGCATGATTGAGTAAGATATCATTGTTTTGCAGTATCTTTGTTTGTGTGATGAGATTTTGCGTTACTATCTGCAAATTATTTGAAAGCAACGGTTAAGGCCCTAGCTCCCGAGCAGCACCATAAAACAGTGACATTCTAAAGACTACTCCTCGGTAACGGCTAGGTTAATACGTTTGAAAAAAAAAATGGTTTTTATAGATTCATGTACAGATTAGATATATATGATATTCATTAGATTTTTTCGTATGACTAATAATACTTTTACAGAAGAAAAATTTTAACAACATGATATTTTTTCGCTTGTTTTCCCACTTCGATCTTTAGATATGTTTACACAAAAAAATAGCTGGTTCAATATTCTTCAGAATGTACATAGCTTAAGTGAATCAATTAATATTTCGTGAAGAAAATGGTTTTAAAGTTCAGCAGGGCTCTATGCGAGCGCAAGCGGCGGAACGAGTAGGTATGTGTGTGTGCATTTAACTCCCACCAGATGTTAAAGGGACTATACGCCTTAATAGTAGGTACGTAGCGGTTGACACGCTGGCACGTCACCGCGCACCACTGACACAGAGCGTGGGTGACGGGTCACCGGGTGACGAGCTCATGGGAAGCGACGAGTGCTTCCCAGTTGCCCTTCACAACACGCCGCCATTGTCTGCCAAGTGCGTGCGGTGAGCAGTGTTCAAGCCCGTCTGAACGCAGCCTAGCATTTATCTGTTTACTGCTTTATTAATATCGGTAATGACATGAGTATCGGATAGAATACAAAGTAATAAATAACATATGCCCGCGTCTTTCCATTCATTTGGTCACTAACCGCACAAACAGTAAGTAATTGATCTCCGAATGTTATTTGTTATACTCAAAGGGCCAAAAATAATGTAAACACGGCTGGTGTGGTCGCTGTGAGTTACTGTTCTGTATCGCGACAATAAAATAGCTTGAACCCATAACGAACCTAAACTTAATCTCCCAAGCTAGCATGTTATTACAGACTAGGCCTGTACAGACCACACAGCATGAAAACATACGACTCTTGCAATCTTGCTCAGTTGTTCATGTCATTAGTATTTCCATAATTTGTGGCAAAATTAAGCAGAACTGTGCCAAAAGTCCGACTGTCTGCCAGATGTCTGGAGCGCATATTGACGCATCTCGCGGACTGACAGACAGATCGAGGTGATGTCGAGCTTGTATCTGATTTCACTGAAAATACGATAAAATTTGCACAATTTCTTACTACTTTATGACTTGGCTTGACAAACATACAAATTCTATACCAGTTGCAGTCGATTATCAGGTCGTCGTATCAAGCATTCAGGCCTGCGCACAAACATGTTATCTCCAGCTATATTAAGAACAGCAACTTGTTGATAAACGACTCCTTTTATAACAGCGAGTAGCCGCGAGAGGCGCGCGGCGCCGCGGCGGTCAGCGGTCAGCGGTCAGCTGAGCTTATTATTATACAACACAAGAACAATGCAAATTGCGAGTCACGACCGCTGCACCGCGCAGTTACTGAACAATCATCGCTAATGACAACTGTGACACAACGCTACAACCCTGAATGCAAGTTCATTTGCCAAACAAAATTATCATTATCGTAAATATCAGCCTGTTAAAAATTTCACCAGGGTCATCCAGATACGACCATTAAATTCAATACAAAATACACTAGACTAGCGAAAACTAACAATATATAAAAGTTTATCGTGACCAGGATTTGTTCAAGAATGGCGATTTATGCTAATCTCTGAGCCGTCTCGCCCATTCAATCGCTGCGGCGATTCAAGTCGATTGAAATAACCTGCCAGTCGAGTTCCCGCCTCGTTCCGTAATGCTCACTTAGTATGCAGGGCCGTGCCCGGGCCCCTGGGCCCAGGGCTCATAGGGCGTCTTATGTAACCGGCTCACATACATTATACTCCGCGGCATTTCCAAATTACAATATGTGCTAATGGATGCCACATTCCTGATATGCGACAGCTTGTCATAGATTATGTTTCTGTGACTTGTGATGTAATATCACGAATCGTGCGAGACCAGAGGACCATGAGTATGTTTGGGTAAACATAATTGTATATCAAATTTTTTGTAAATCTTTATATAACTTGGCTAGGCTGGGCAACACTTTTTGCCTCCATTTGTATCAAAAAGGATCAACGTATGCGAACGACAGAACAATCGATTAGATGATGGTATTTCTAAAGCGCGCTCACTGCAACATTCCAGCGCCCGAGTCTCCGATTAGAAGGACCATTAACTGCTAACGATGTTTACAAATGGATTGCCGTACTTTATGACAGTCGCGATCAACGCACGGACAGTCTCACAGGACGGTCGCTCCATGTTATAATATAAGAGAGACTCTCTCCTATTTTAGATAAACTTCCGACCGCGTGTGTCGTCGAATAGTTCAGTAAGTGGCGAGAGTGACGCGACGGTTTTGTCCAGCATAGTTTGTATTTGGGATGTAGAAATTCAACAAGCGTGTAATTACAGTGGCGTGTACTTTCCCAGCCAGTGTACTTTCACATAAAATGTACATTCGAGTCGGCGGCACTCAGTGACATTTTGTGCCCAAATAGCATGAAGGTAATTTACCTAAATGTAGCAGGAACACGACTGGTAACATGGATGGCAAGGTCCCCGGCGCTGTGGAACATGTAGGCGGCGCGGCATAGCGACTGCCGTCCCATGATGGTGTAAACGGTACTTCTGTATTATATAATACTGGCAGGCTGCCTGTGCACTCTGAGCATGTGGGATGAGTGGGATGCGGCTCGCGGCGCACTTTCACCTGCATACCGCGCGCGCTCGCGCAGTCGCCGCCGACAAACCTCCACTTAAATACCAAAGATAAGTGGTTTGTTTACCGACTTTTACGAAAAGCTGCCGCCATTAGCGAGCGATCTCGCTGCGTGACATGAATCATCAAAATAAAGGCATTACCGCCGCGCCGCAGCCGTCGCCGCCTGCCGTCTGGCACAGCGACCTCGCGACGTGTCTCAACACGTAGGTGTACTCGTATTTTCCGCACCATCTGCCATCCCGATTTGGAAAACAAACTAATAGGTGTTGATATGTGTCGTCTTGAAAATGTATTATATGGTAGACGTGAGTAGTGTTAGTGACAGAGTCTGACAGGGATTCATAGTCGTCTATACCTGCATATAACAAAAACGCTCACTATTATCATTTTTGCTACAGAATCTAAGTGAAAGTGGCACTCAAAGCTGACTGTGTACCTAGTATGTCCGCGCGGCCCTAGGGCTTATAAGAGTAGGCGCTAAGTGTGCCGTGGGCCGCGGATGTCTGCGGCGAAAGCGGCCGCTGAAGTAAACAGAGAAAGTCCCCTTCTCCGCATAGTTAACAAGCTCACACTAACTTAGTACTCGCAGGTACCGGCGAGTAATTATTGTGACACATTTGAGCTCCGTCACAAACGAATTCACGACACGGTCGATAAAATGGTGACACACTTACAAAATATTGCACAAAAGAAAGAAATGTGGGAAATGAAAAATGATCGGTTTGTTTCACGCTATTGTTCTCAAATACGAAATTTAATTTTGCATTTCAGCGTGAATACAGTGAACCTACCAAGTGAGTACTGTTGATAAACGCAAGTGGTTCCGTGTATGAGGGCAAGTTCGTCACGCTATACGTGCTGGTACAATATAATGGCTGGTAGTCGCCGACAGTGACCACCACTGGTTTTTTTTGTTCAATGGGATGTCGCGGCCGCGTGTGAGTGAACTTGAACTACTGTTTAATACAATAGTAAAACCATTATGAGGAGGATCAATTGTAAAGCAACAATCAATATCAATGGTATCTATGGTAAACCATATGAAATACAGTTATTGAATCAAAGAAGATTATATATTTCTAATTAGCCTGTTTAGTAGGGTTGTAACGGAACTTCGCCTTCACTTCCGTTACTGCGGAAGTTCCGATCGTATCTTCGCATCCGCCTCCGCCCCCACAAAATTTATGAGGAGTTTTATTTACGCCATATATATAGAACAATACCGCGCGAGCAGCGACGCTTGAAGACGACTCAGTCATCCGACCGCGAGAGGCGTGTGAAATGGTCAAGAATCAGCGTGTGCGTGGTGGGGACGCGGTCGGGGTGGGAGCGGACGTATGTCAATTTGACATTACAGGAATCAACCTTTTTTTTTAGGTGGGAAAATCATCTTATGACAAATCTCGCTCTTGGGCGGAGCGAGAGATAGTGTCAGACTTTTACTGACTAAAAAACCCACTCCTGTTCCTTCTTTGCCTTCGTCCCAGGGCCTCGGGTTTCGCTTTCACAATACCCATGGCCCCAGTAGGCTTCGACCCTGCTGGGCCCCTACGATTTGCTGACATCTCCCTGAGGCGCGCGTGGAACAATACGCGCCGTCGACGACTTAGGCTCGGTCCGGATGGTTACCGGACGATCGGAAGGCGAGCCGCCCATTGCTCGCCGTCCGCAAGCCCGTTGTCTCACGCGATCGGCCGCCTCCTTTGCTAGCATTACTGCTTCGCAGAAGAAGGCGGCCGCCTGCCACTCCTCCTCGCTCCGAACCATGGCCTGTACCAAGGCCCGGCGCGAGAGATCGCCGCCGCCGATCGCCCCCACGAGGACACGGCGTTGCTCTGCCCAAGCGGGGCACACCTCCACCGTGTGCTCCACCGTGTCCTCCGGGCGTTCCACACAGTGGCGACACCCGGGCGTGTCTTCCGCACGAATCCGGTGCAGGAACTTTCCGAACTTACCATGTTCGGTGAGAACCTGCGTCATGCGGATGGTGAGGACGCCGTGAGGTCTTTCCAACCACGCCTCAAAGAGGGGACTTACCACCATAATTGTGGCGTGCCCAGCACTGGGTCACGACAGCCGTTGTCGCCATTTCTCCATGAGAACCCGCCGGAACTCCGTCCGCCATGCTGCGACTTGTCGCGGCAGCGGAGTTTCGCCCCGGCGTTGCATCTCCATGCGCAGATCGTGCATGAGAGCAAGGCCTGTTGCTTTCAGATCCCATGGTGGCTGGCAGGCAAGGAGGCTCGCCGCTTCGCGGGATATCGTCCGATATCCTCGCACCATCCGTATGGCCATGACCCTCTGGCACGCGTTCAGCCGGGCCGCCGGTTGCTTCCGCAACGCCGGCGCCCATACCAATGCGCCATAAAGGGCCATGGACCGAACGATTCCCGCGTAGCGCCTCCGGCAGGAGGCGTCTGGACCCCCTAGGTTACAGGAATCAAACTGACAAATTCCTTGGATACGTAGGATAAAGTTAATTAATTGATACTTTAATAAATTCCGAAATATCTATTCAATACCTTGACAACATATCGCACCTTTGGTGCAACAAAGTGACAAAAGCTCTTTTTTAAATTTTACAGGAGAAGACTTTCAAACATTTCGCATTTATTTCCTATTTCTGGATTACTATTTATAGTAGGTTTGAAATCTTTATAAAATTAGTTTGTTTTGTTTGCTATAGTTTTATGTAAAATCTTATATTGAATTACCAAAAAATCCTAATAAAAGACATAACAGCATTTTGCTGAGCGCTGGCCGTTTTGCGCGGATGTGTCGCATAACTTCACTCTTTTGTATAGGCATGGTTCAGAGACAATTTGGCATACTTAGCTCGATTTAGCAGGTTTGGCTATTTGTGACTTTGTTGCACCGAAGGTGCGATATGTATATCTCATAAAATAGATGTAATACGAAAGTTCCAAAAATTGTTTCGTATTCAGAAACTCACAATTTAGTAAAAAAAAATATCATTGACTATGGGTACGTATATAAAAAAATAGTTTCTTTGTAAACTAGTGTAATGTTTATTTAAATATACTATGATTGCACGTATTTAAAATAAAGGTTTTTGACTACTATAAACCATAAATTACTATTTTTTTCCCCATCAATTTTCACCTCCGCCTCCGATAACCTCCACATCCGCTGAGGCGAAACTCGTCGCCTCCGCACCCACCTCCGCCTCCGCACCCGCCTCCGCCTCCGCACCCGCCTCCGCCTCCGCTAAGATGGCCTCCGTTACAGCCCTACTTTTTAGTACATTTATGTTAATAGTTAAATATAATGTATCGATTTCTTACAAGTAATATTGTACAAAGTGTTGAATAACCATATTTGTATCAGTTCGTAGAAGGCGCCGGCTGCACAACAGTCGCGCCGCCGCTGCCGGTCACCGTACTATGCCGCACGCCTATAACAATAAACAACTTAATTTAATTTCCCGACAATCATAACTGCTTATTGATTGCCAACAGTCCAGCACTCGCGTGACCTACAATACAGTTATTATTACTACTATTAACTTTCTTATTCTAATAAAACACGTTTCAATAAAGTCTTGTTCGCAATTTTTGACAAGGCTACCTGGCGTAACGAATACGCTCAATAAAACTGATCACATAAGAGTCGAACCCAGTACATGGGAAAACCACTCCTCTCACGCGTGTTAAAATAGCAATACACTGGCAGCGTGTTGCAGGCGCGGAGCATACGCGATGTTGACGCGGTGCAGGCGCGGCACAGCACGACGGCAGCGGCGTGGAGTAACTTGTTGTGCGCGACCTTGCGCCCCGCGCCCCGCGCTTTTTGTCCCGTGACGTCACGGTTCAAGGACGCGCCGTGAGCGTGACGTCACCCCCCGCCTCGTTAGCATGACACGCACATCGGGAGACGGCACAGAAGTACAACTACTAGGTGGACACTCACTTTAACCGATAATATTAATGAAGATAAAAGTAGAAAGTTATCAAAGCCTTTACATAGATTGTTTATGCTTTATTGTTATCATTGCCTCGATATTTCAATGCATGTGACGTTTCTGGACCGATCTGTTCGTGACCCGTTCTTTGACCTTCTGTAGCTTTCTTTTCGCGGCCAAAGTCGGGATACCGGCTGCCAAGTTCTAAAACTTGAAGGACGACAAGAGACTAGATAAACAAGACGTCAATTATGTGGTTTACGATGCGCCTACAAGCGCCATCCTCATGTGGAGGTACGGTGAGCCGGACGCACGCCATGCGAGAGGTTGAGACGATTGGCACTTGAACCGTGACTGAATACTTCACAGGTCAGGAACGATGTCAAGTAAAAAAAGAATGCCACACTCTATGGCTAACGGTTTCCCTCAAACAACAACCTGTTCGCGATCCTTTTCATTTTCATTCATGAATCAACAGGAAATGAATCCTCGTTTTTACGGTTTTTCGGACAAAGTTCATCCAATTCATTCCGAGAAACTCTGATGAAGTAGGTACCTAATGCGATTTGGTAGTAGTCGGCCAATTGTCCCTGCGGCACCCATCATCACCCCAGGCCCCCATCATCACCCCAGGCACCCATCATCACCCCAGGCATAAGGCGCTGAAGCGACTGTCGAGTACGGGCCCCAGATGCTTGCGGTCGATTCCTCCGCCAGTCATTCATCACGCTCTACTGATCATACGGCACACGGATACATGGCCCGCCTACATTTGGCCAACATTTACGAAGAGAATGACACATCTTATAAAAATGAGACCTCTTTTGTTATTTGTTTGTAAATAAACCTTGCTAGAATCTGACATGAATGAGTGGTTATAAATCTAAACATAAGTTCTAGTACATTATTGATTATTCAAATTCTTTGCATATAAATGTAAATGTTTGTATTTGCATGAGTTTACGACGGAGACGCGACGTTGCTTCCGCGATTTACTGAGAAAATTCTGCATTCATGCATTCATGGCTGCCGTTACCAACGTCTCGTAGGTTAGGTTCATATCAATACATGCATTCTCATTGATCTGCAATAAAACATGCAAAATACTCGTTACAACAAGGACACCCACATTCAGACAAACGCACAATACAGTTCGCAACATCACGTGATCGCCTCGCTAGAGCCAGCTGGAGCTCTACCGGCCGTATCCTTGACCTCGCCACTCGGCATGGGATCGAAGCGGCTCTGCACGCAGCGCGAATTTTTGATAAACAGATTCGGTCTATGCGCACAGTGGACACTCACCACTTCAACTTGGTCAGAAAATAGTAGCAAGCTGGACTAACTAGGTACCTGAGCACGCAGGCTTATAGAACGAGTAGCTTGAGAGCTACTCATTGTATGACCGCTGATCGCTGACCTACATTAAGTCTAGAATATCTAATAACTGGCCAGTGCTCATATAGTTGTCTGTTAAGAGTTAGACTAGTGTCGGCTGTAGCGCGGATTACCTCACGGCAACAGTGGGTCAGTGAACTTGGCGTCCTCTCGCGGAGGCGACCTTGGGCGCGCATTCCGAACATTTCATTCAAATGAGTAACATAACTAGTCCAGCGAGCCTTATTTTTATAAGTAAACACATCCGGTATACAACAATAGATAAGAAAATGAGCGCAACACTTAACAATCGACATTCACTTCGCTTCGCAAAATTTGTTAAGACATTAAATTATTTCTCGATTAGCTCCTCGTCATGCTTATTTAATAATTATGGATGCAAAAAGAAAGTTTATAATTTCGCAACCATTTCGTCTAAATATTGTGCAATCGATGTAAGTTGGGACACTGCGAATTACTACGAAATGTCTGCAAAACGAGCACTATTACGCATTCGATATCTGATTAAATGTGTACAAGCTATAACCACAATTTACTTGCTGGTAAAATTTTCTAACCTCACGATATGTTTGCATAACACCGCTAGGCATTACTGTCGACCACAACATCTTGTTTACTTCCACAAGCCCCACTCGGAGACGCTACCGCGAATGTTTTAATTACTGCGACAAACAAATAGCTCCCGTCTCCTTGAGTGAAGTCCCTAATGTAATTGGCGGTGTGTGAAGGCTGCGGCTACCTTCGAATGGCTATGAATTGTCTGAAACTTGCAGTAATAGGTAAGTGTACGAACCAACTTTGCTAAAAAAATAAAGAATGACATCAAAAAAGGACATTAACCTAGTAATGACTGAGCGTGACGGCAAGGACAACGTTTCCTCATGGGGTCAGCACCTCCTCGTTCGGAGCCACCGGAGGACAGACTCAAGCGGAGCATGAGATAGAGTTCTCTTTGTGTCATGTGAAGCCGATTATTTTCAGAGCCTTAATAACGGTTGCCGGTTTACTTAGCTTTGAGTCTACAGTGTAACTACATGATGCCAACCTGGCTAGGTAAAGTATTTCTCTGAAATGCTGCCATTATGCCAACAAGAATCAGGCGTGCGTGACGGTTGCTTATTATGATGTAAGTAGGTAAGCTTGGAGGTTCTAACGGATACAGAAGAAAACATCCCCTGTGAATAAAGTCGAAGGTAATTCAATACTACCTACACTACATGGCGAGTACGTACGAGGACACTCGTAGCGCTGCCGTGACCTTGGCAAGATTTACAGGCTGCGTTGAAACTGGGGATAGGATACGTGTCCCTCGGTGACGTTGCTGTAAAGCTTTACGTAATATATATATACTATAGTTCACACACACAGTGTTATATTATATCACACTCTGTGTGCTGTGTGTGTGTCTGTGTGCTCTGTGTCGCTTACTGGAATGTTTATCACAGTTACATTACTAAGAAATTTTGTATTTGCACACTCTTTTAAATTATCAGTCAGTAAATTGCAATTAAATGAGGTCGGTAAGTCCGTATCGAATGAAAATAAAGAGTTAGGAGGCGCAACTGACTGATGCTACTACTTCAATAACTTCGTCTAAGGCGGCAGGTCTACATGTACCGTCACAGCTGTTACTTATGCATGAATGGGATCAATGAGCAGCACGGAACATGAGCCATAGTCATCAGAGAAGCTACAACGCCCCGACAAACAGCTCGTCAAACACCTCGGTCACTGGAAAAATACTGCAATTAGCAATAATCAAAACACGCGACTCAGATGTAACATTCCATGCAATCATTAAAACACTTAACCATAACATTATACCGCACTGACATCTTCGTGGCGGCGCCAACAACGCTATAACATTTTTATTTACACAGTTTATACAACACGGATGTATTACGGAAAAGTCCACTCGTGAATGTACGCCATCATAAAATATTGCCAAGTTATTTTGTTAAAGACCGCTGGCGTCATGTGGCGACCCTCCTCGAGTCTATGAAAACATTCACCTGGACCTTCAGCTCCATTCTGCGGTTTCATAATAACATTCTCGGGACAAAGGATTTTAATAAAATGGCGACATAGTTCCAAACGCTCTCAGTGTCAGCAAGTTATACGCCAAGGAATTCGTGGTGAGCTGTAAACGTGACTGCGGTGACCTAAACTGCAATAGTTTAAATAGTTTTTAATTTATAGCCTAAATTAAATTTACCCGGCCTGCTACCTGAACTAGTCTCGAATACTCTAAATTATATTGCCTCCTTGGTCTAGTGATCGTAATTGCTACCGCTGAGCTTGAGATTCTGAGTTCCATTTCCGGTTTGGGTAAAACGTGGATTTTTTGATCTGAAACTTCTCAGTAGCACCTTGAAGTCTGGATATGTACCTGACTGTAGCATTACTGTCAAGATGTAAGTGTCGATACTACAGGTACGGGTACCTAGGCTGCGTATCAAGGAGCCTGCGACAACCTGAATTATTTGAATTCTGCTCTCGGTATATAGGGTGACTGGTAATTAATTAGTGTACGATACTTAAACACGTGATTGTGCTCATGATAACAAACAATTTTTATTATGAGAGCAAGGCCGAAATCGCGAAAAAATATCAGCTGTTCAGTACATTAGGCATACATAAATGTACTGAACAGCTGATTTTTTTTCGCGATTTCAGGTTTGTTTCCATAGTAAAAGTTGTTTGTTATCATGAGCACAATCACGTGTTTAAATATCGTACAGTAATTGCCAGTCACCCTATATACGAACTAGTACACGCGACAGACTAGTAGCTGACTCCACGATATCTAGCTTTTATTCCTTAATAATGTGTATGTTAGTAAGAAGTTCTTTCGTCTAGCTATAGTAGTGCAACAGGTTCATTGAAGTTGTCGCAGTAATTGAGCAGTAGCGATTGGCCGCTGCGTTGCGTGTCGCGAGTTCGATTCCCGCACGGCACAAATATTTGTATAACATGCAGATGTTCCGGGTCTGGGTGTCTTATGTAGGTACACGTTTGTGAACACGACCATCATACGAGAGTAATTCCTAATATGGCAGCGTATTTTTTAATAAATAATTCAGAACGCTTCCGGCTAGTTCCGAACAGTTCCGAAACAGCTGATCGACTTGTGCGCGCACGTTCGCCCGCTAATCATTCGCCGGCAGCGCAGCTCTAGTACGTGCCCCACTAATAAGTAACCTGCCCAGTTACTAAATATTCATGACTTCATTTGGATGAATTCTATTTCGAACCAAGTTACGCGCCATTGACTAGTGAACGGTTTAGTTTGTCACTGGAAATTCTTTTGCGAGTGATTCACTAATAAAATGATGATTGTGACATTTGTGTTGTGCAATTTATTAAAAGGCGGTTATGACATGATTCCATTAGCGTGCAATATTAGACCTCGCATACATATATTATTAAGAAAATAATTTTAGCTCGTATTATAATTAATTAAACTACTCTCCGACGCGGTTTCATTCGCGTCTTTAGACACTGCTCCGGCCCATGGGTCGCAGTGTGATGTCATATAGCCTTCCTCAATAAATGGGCTATCCAATACTAAAAAAGGGTTTTTTTTATTGGAACCAGTAGTAACATCAAGAACTACTACTATACTTAACAGTATAGATTTAGTTCACATGTTTGCAGATAACAAACTGAGTATTTGTATAATTACTATTTACACTCACAACTTGAATGTAAACTTGAGCTATGTCCATCACGTGTGAACTAACAATTGCAATTTAAGCTAATGTGAGCTAATGACACAAGTGAGGTCAACGCACTCTACTATATCTAATTGTATATTATATAACAACTAATGACCACAAACAAATTAACATAATAACATCGTTATTTTAATGTTTTACTCATGATTTATATCTTCCGCTGATCGTTAGTTAGGTTTCACTGATCGCACTTTCGAAAGGTAAGTACTACGCCGAGGTACCTATTCTATTAGAAATGTTATTGCTTCACTGCAGAACTCAATAAGATATCGTTAACCTCATTGCTAAATGTATTATCTCAGTTGTTGCCAACCAGCAGGTAATGTGTTATGTATCTGTATGTGTGATATGGCTGACAGTCGCTACCCCTACGCCACGCTACACTACGCTCCAGCTACGCTATACTCACATTGCCGCTACGACACTATGCCGTTACAGCTAAAATGTTGCTACGCCGGGATTACGCCGTCGCTACGCCGTTGCTACGCCGTTGCTACGAAGTTGCTGCGGCGTTGCTATGGGTGACTACGCTATCGCCACACTACCGTTACGACAGCGCTAAGATCCGTACCACCGTAGTACAATACGTACGCTGTTGCCACGCTACTAGTAAGACCAGTCGATATCACCAGCCGCGTGTGGGCACTACCCGCTGGTCATTCACAAATCTGTTCACATTTACATATGTTTGTTTATTTCGCTGAACTATTTACACTATATATCTCAATGTTTGCACAACAGCTCTAAACTAATTCACTTCGCATAAACTTCTTGCCACGGGCAGTCTCAACATTTCAACTTACACTACTTCAGATAAATCTCGGTCATTATTCAATCTTGTAAACAACTAGATGAATTTTCTACACTATAAATACTAACTAAAAGTTTCTCTCGATTTATCAGCAAAATACCTCCGGGACCGGTCAGGCTGAGCGGTCGTAGTCGATCTAGAAATGAATCTGTCTAAAACCATGGTAATGACGAATAGCACCAAAAAACAGTAGATGACGTACCTCTTAAATACACAGACAAATATATATACCTTGGCAAGAAAGTTGGTATTGGCCGCATCAGTAACGAGCTTAGAGGTAGAAAGCAGGATTCAACTAGGAATATGTAAGTATTGGAGTTTAAAAGAAAAATTAAAGTACAATGCCAATTAACATTAAAACGAAACTCCTGAACACTTGTCTTCTGCAATGCTTAATATATGCATGCCAATCATGGAAATTTAATAACACAGTTTAAAACAAGATACGTGTCAAAGAGGATTAGAACGCAGCAAGCTAAATATAAAGAAAATCCAAAAGATAAGACACACAAAAATTAGAAAATACACGAAATCAGTGGATGGGCTAGCAGGGCTAGTCTAGGCTAGTGTGGAAGCCCTAACACAACACACTACACTAAAGCGGAAATGGGCCGGCGGGCAAGTTGCGTGTCTACAAGATCACAGGTGGACGAAAATGAAAAACGAGGTAACGGCATGGCTGGGCCCCCAAGGAAAACGCAAGAAAGGGAGACCCTATGCCAGATGGGAAGACGACATCAAAAGGATTGCCGGAATGAACTGGATGTCTAGAGGAGGACATCTTGGGAGGAGGCCTTCACCTGTAGAGGGGTCCTTGCAGATACATAGTATTTTTAGAGTTTAAGATAAATCTTACTCTTAGGAATAAAATTAGAATGCAGACACACTAACATACAGATAGATGTATAAAAGTAGTAAAAACCTACTTCTTCTTCTTAAACTAGGTAGTTTAAGATTTATTAATTGTAGGATAAATCAAAAGACTAGTTCATTATACAGTGGGTTTTAATGTTTCCAATATCAATAACAAGTTTTAAAGAACAAATAACATTTCATAAGCAATACGTTACACATTTATTAATAATTATAGTTAATATTCTAATAGTTTTACTCACAATTATTAACATAGAAGCAACATATTATCAAACATCAAATACCCTCAATTTATTATTTAACTTACTTGCAAATCACGGGTTGTTAACTCCACAAACGTCGGACAGAAACTGAGCGCGCAATAATGGCGACATGCCCTTTTGTAGGTATGGGGAGGGGATGTTGCCATCATTGCGATCTCGGCCGTTACAAACATTTTCTTTAAATTCAAATTGTTTTAGTATTGTTTTGCAGCTACTATGTATTATTTAATGGTAACTAATACCCATATTATTAATCGATAACCAATGTACGACTTAATATAACATAAAAGAGGTATAGAATAATACAGGCTTACAGTCGGCCATCCGAGAAAATAGTACGTCCCCGTACTCAGCTGCAAAGCAATGTACAAAAACAATACAATACAAAAACAATGCAATACAAAAACAATAAATGCATCAATATAATACAATAATGTAATCAGTATACCTTACAATTATTTCATTTAATCTTAGTATACTTAATTTTTAGACCCCATTGGTCTTCATCAGATAATGGTGCCTATTAGTCTGATCAATTAATAAATCCTATTGGTAATAATTAAATAATAGACCCATTAGTGTTAATCAAATTACAGACCCTATTTATTGGTTAACACCAAATTAAATTTGATTCACATTTATTTTATATTTGGTTTGATTAACATCAAATTACAGACTATTTATTGGTGTTAATCAATATTAGTGCACATTAGTTTTAAAGAATGTTGATAAAAAAAATACCAAATTACACAATTTTTACGGACATGACGAGAATATTCGACTGTGTTGATCATGAAGACTTATTAGCAAGTTAAATATTATAGGCAATGGAAGAAAAGTACTTAATGTCGCAGAATATACACAGAAATAACTAAAATATGTTAAAAAACCAGGTGCGTTGGGTCTGAGGAAAAAAATATTAGATTTGGCGTACCACAGGGCAGTGTGCTGGGACCTTTATTATTTCTGCTTTATATCAATGACCTGCCCCGCTACATTGACTATCCCATGGTCGTATTTGCTGACGACAGCACTGCCTTGATTAAATGTAATGACATAAAAACATACGAACAGGACATAAATAATACTTTAGTTGACATAATACACTGGCTTGACCAAAACAATTTAATTATTAATGTACCGAAGACTACTATTAGGCAAATTTAATCAACGCAAGTTACCACAGTCACTAAATTTACATTATAGTGAAGAAAAAGAAGACCAAGTACTGGTCGCAAAATTTCTAAATGATAATAATTTATTTTATTGACACTGACATTATTATCATTATTTTTTGACATATTATTTCGTGATTACTAATGCGAACAAGTTTTATAATTATTTTGACACATTATTTGAATTTGACATATTGCACATTTTATTAAATACATTAATTTATGTTCAAAATGTAATTATATTGTAATCAGATGTTATGTGTCCATTGAATTCAAATTAAATAAATTGGTTTTGCATGCCTAGTTTAAGGTAGTTAGTAATTTATTATTTATTATTTATTTAATCAATTACAACATTACAGGTTAAATAACTAAACAAAATGTTTTAAGTTATAAACGACATGTACTTTCATCAATTCCTCTCACAGTACTTCTGACATACCAATAAAATTATCTTCCAATCAGCCGTAAACAGATCGTTTGTTGGATAAGAATCCAAGAGATCATTTAGTGAAGCCAAAGTGCGAGGTATAGGAGACTGCGCACGGGCAACAGTGCGACATTGAGGCACAGCAAACATTCTGTGCTTTTTGCCGCGACAGTAATTGTCCGGGACAAAGAAACGCGCTAGCACAGTAAGCAGATCAGGCGCGCCAATAGTGCCACGGAGCGTCTTGCAGGCTATGGTGAGCTGATCTTGCGCTCGTCTTACCTCTAGTGAGTTTTATCCGAGGCAACCCAATAGAAATTTTGTCAGATAGAGGTATGGGTAATAGCCGTGCTTCCGCTTGTACAGGAACCTAAGGAACACTTTTTGCACTTTTTCCAGTAAAAGTGCGTAAGAACTTTGGTGCGGGTTCCACACGCAAGAGCTGGATTCTAACTTACTGCGCGTAATGGATCCTTGTACATTTTTTTTTTTAACTTTTCTATCATTTACCTACTAACTGAACAAATAAAAATTATTATTACAGTGTTAATCGAACAATAGACTATCGGTCTACCATACATATAATCCTGAACTGCAAAAATGTATGAATCAATCGATTACAATTTTAAATATTATTCCTCAGAGTCTTTACCGTGGTCTTTTGAAACAAACACATGGCTTTAATTTATCTACTGCAATAATACTAGAGTATTTTTTTGTTTCCCTTTCTCGTAAGAGGCGTGTCCTCTACTTGATAACGTTCATGGTCTAGAACATGAGTAATTTTATAAGGGCCTTGATATTTAGGGATTACCACTACTTTTTCCACTACCACCAGTAGATGGTATTTGGCTATCCACTCTTACTAAATCCCCGATATTGTAACTAGTAGTTTGGCAACGTGATTTATCAAAAGTGGCCTTTTGGGCCGCTTGTGTGGTATCAATATGAGAAGAAACCTCGAGTCGAATTTCTTCGAGGCTTTTGGCACATTCGTTTACTTTGTGTAACCCACAGAAATATAAAAAACAGGAGAAGTGGCAAGGGGGCGTGTGCATGCCCGCGCGACTTGCACAAAACGGCTTATTCGGGCAAATGGCCGTCAGTCATAAACTTGCGAGATTCGCGATATGTGATCGTAAACAAAATTTTAAATGACTGGCCTGTTGGTGTAGTGGTTAGTGACCTGACTGCTACTACACCGGAGGTCGTGGGTTCGATTCCCACCCAGGACAAATATTTGTGTGATGAGCACGATCATTTGTTCTGTGTCTGGGTGTAATTTATCCATACATGTATGTATTTAGAAATATAAAGTATGTTTATCAGTTGTCTAGTATCCACAACACAAGCTCTGCTTAGCTTGGGACTAGACGGCTTTGTGAGATAGTTGTGGAATATTACTATTATTATAAAATGCCGTGTTGTTCAGTGGTTTCGTGCAAGAACCGAAGCAATAAGAGAAGCCTGGGTCATCAAGGAATCTCTTACCATATGTAAGTACAAGTTTAATACTATACTTATCTTTAAATCAGTAAAACAACAAATCTTATAATCCTTGTTGCTACTGCGTTATTTTTGTTTTCAAATATCAAGGCGGCTGAATTGCTCTGGCAGTAAATACATTGCTCTTTAACCACTACCTAATTTGAATACTCAATAATCTGAACAAGCAATGTAAAAATAACATAATGATACTTTATCAGTGCGGTGTATTTCATAATACGGCCGCTGTTAGTTGCGGCGAGTTAATGATGTGCCTGTATGATCTACTAATGTAGACTATCGACCATAATACCGATTGGTTGGATATCCGAAGTGAAATAATGTAAATATTTTTATTTATTTTGATTATTTTCACTTCCTTCTTAAAGTCTTGAAAGTTTTGAAAGCGCTACAATAACGGGCATGATTCAGAATTTAATATCGACTTTTGCTTTAAATAACATAACATGTTCTAGCTCTTTATTTGTTCTCTTTATTTAACATTAACAAAAGCCTTGCATGGTGGGGTTTAGCAAACTTAGGTAAAATGATAATTAAAATGTTATTTATGTTTTTAGTTTCCCGAAAGACGCAATTTTAATAAAGCAATGGGTTGATGCCACTGGAAGGCCACCTAATTGGTTCCCTAAAAAAAATATAGTACCATATGCTCAATTCACTTTCAACCAGAAATACTTTAGCCTCTTAAAAAAAACGCAGTCCTTTTGAATGAGAAATCCCTAAATTAAGACCAGACCTTATTTTTGTAGAAGTGAGTGTGAAGCCATTTCATGGTTTTCAATTCATAATATAAGTTATTAAACATTTCAGGATTTTAGAGAACCAGGACACGGTATTTGATATTGACGTTTTAATATGCCGTATATAATAGCCTAATGCAGGTAAATGGTTAGAGGTTGAGTTTTATGAAACAAATTTTATTATTCTATTATTAATGTATTATTTTCTGGATCTATTGATTTTGTTTTTGGGACCCAAAAGAAATGGCACAACAAAACATGGAAAAATCGATAACTTCTCTATTTAGTCAATCAATCGATGTAAAATAAATTGCTTTTGCATAGCACATCGACGTTTAATGTGTGCGTAAGCTGTATGGGGCATGGAAAATACACGCTGTTTTTAATGACATAAGGTTTATAATTGTCTGTGTAGTATGGACTGATTTATGAATTGCGGATGTGTGCGCGACTGCGTAACTATTGCTGCATGTGTAGTAGTGTTGGCGGTGGTAGGGAAACTGGAGATATCATGTGATGATATCTATGGTGTAACCACATTCCTATCGTTTGCTCTTTTCTTGCAGGATCAATTTCGGGTATGGTATTATTAAATTAACCTACGTTTTCATGACTCGTTTTCATGAAACAAGAGAATTTAGTGCTTGCACTAATATATTAAAATCACCACTACTATTGTTAGGAGTAGTAGTGGAGGTGGTACCTGTAAATCCTTATGTGCATCGGGCTGCTGCGCATCGGTCTGCGCCTCGGGCTGCGCATCGGGCTGCGCATCGGGCTGCGCATCGGGCTGCGCATCGGGCTGCGCATCGGGCTGCGCATCGGGCTGCGCATCGGGCTGCGCATCGGGCTGCGCATCGGGCTGCGCATCGGGCTGCGCATCGGGCTGCGCATCGGGCTGCGCATCGGGCTGCGCATCGGGCTGCGCATCGGGCTGCGCATCGGGCTGCGCATCGGGCTGCGCATCGGGCTGCGCATCGGGCTGCGCATCGGGCTGCGCATCGGGCTGCGCATCGGGCTGCGCATCGGGCTGCGCATCGGGCTGCGCATCGGGCTGCGCATCGGGCTGCGCATCGGGCTGCGCATCGGGCTGCGCATCGGGCTGCGCATCGGGCTGCGCATCGGGCTGCGCATCGGGCTGCGCATCGGGCTGCGCATCGGGCTGCGCATTGGGCTTCGCATCGGGCTTCGCATCGGGCTTCGCATCGGGCTGCGCATCGGGCTGCTGCGCATCGGACTTCGCCTTGGGTAGTTCCTCGGGCTGCGCCTCGGGCTTCGCCTCGGGCTTTGCCTCGGGCTTTGCCTCGGGCTTCGCCTCGGGCTTCGCCTCGGGCTTAGCCCGAGGCGAAGCCCTTGCCTCGGGCTGCGCCTCGGGCTTTGCCTCGGGCTGCGCCTCGGGCTTTGCCTCGGGCTTCGCCTCGGGCTGCGCCTCGGGCTTCGCCTCGGGCTGCGCCTCGGGCTTCGCCTCGGGCTTTGCCTCGGGCTGCGCCTCGGGCTTCGCCTCGGGCTTCACCTCGGGCTTCGCCTCGGGCTTCGCCTCGGGCTGCGCCTCGGGCTGCAGCGCCTGGTGCGGAGTCCCCTGGTGCGGAGTCCTCTGGTGCGGAGTCCCCTGGTGCGGAGTCCCCTGGTGCGGAGTCCTCTGGTGCGGAGTCCCCTGATGCGGAGTCCCCTGATGCGGAGTCCTCTGGTGCGGAGTCCTCTGGTGCGGAGTCCTCTGGTGCGGAGTCCTCTGGTGCGGAGTCCTCTGGTGCGGAGTCCTCTGGTGCGGAGTCCTCTGGTGCGGAGTCCTCTGGTGCGGAGTCCTCTGGTGCGGAGTCCTCTGGTGCGGAGTCCCCTGGTGCGGAGTCCTCTGGTGCGGAGTCCCCTGGTGCGGAGTCCCCTGGTGTGGAGTCCCCTGGTGCGGAGTCCCCTGGTGCGGAGTCCCCTGGTGCGGAGTCCCCTGGTGCGGAGTCCCCTGGTGCAGAGTCCCCTGGTGCGGAGTCCCCTGGGGCTGCGACTCCTTGGGCTGCGGTCCATCGGGCTGTGTGAGCGGCGGCTGCTTGGCACTCGTTGCTTATCCATAATTTTCGACCGGAAAAAAAATAACACAAAAAAAAACATATTAGAATGGGCTTCTAATCCCACTTCTGAATTGTAGGATAAATCAAAAGACTAGTTCATTATACAGTGGGTTTTAATGTTTCCAATATCAATAACAAGTTTTAAAGAACAAATAACATTTCATAAGCAATACGTTACACATTTATTAATAATTATAGTTAATATTCTAATAGTTTTACTCACAATTATTAACATAGAAGCAACATATTATCAAACATCAAATACCCTCAATTTATTATTTAACTTACTTGCAAATCACGGGTTGTTAACTCCACAAACGTCGGACAGAAACTGAGCGCGCAATAATGGCGACATGCCCTTTTGTAGGTATGGGGAGGGGATGTTGCCATCATTGCGATCTCGGCCGTTACAAACATTTTCTTTAAATTCAAATTGTTTTAGTATTGTTTTGCAGCTACTATGTATTATTTAATGGTAACTAATACCCATATTATTAATCGATAACCAATGTACGACTTAATATAACATAAAAGAGGTATAGAATAATACAGGCTTACATAATGTAGGTTAATTTAGTTTGCAAGAAATATATAGCTTTTTATTTTAATTTTATTTATTTATAAGGGCAGCTATACAAAGCAACCGCATCGATAAATGCCTCCGCGACCGGTCTGGCTGAGCGCTCGAAGTCCGCGGCTGCAGCTACGAGTCCCAGCCGCAGGCACCCGCGGCAGAGATAAGGAACGGCCTCGCATTCCGCGATAGTCACCACTACGTGTACATCGAGTAGTACAGACGCGGCCTCTAGGTAGGTACCTACACTCCGCGCTCAGTTTCCTCCAATAAATCTAGCAGATAATGCCACGAGATCACTATCTACACACTATACGATGCTGTTTGAATACCTAGCATAGCAGCTTGCTTAAATATTAGCCGCGGCCTTATCGTACGGATTATGCCCTGAAACATTATGATAACTAATATACTTAATTATCGTGAAGTCAAACATGGAGTTTCCCAATATTTTTATTTTAAACATAATATTTAATCATCAATCAAAAATAGATATTATAAAATAAAATTCATCTTAGCCATTACTGAAGCAGGCAATAGTGACGCGTAAAGCCCTTGCTAAAGAGATTTTACATTCATCACGTCGACAGCGAGCGGATGACGGATGAATATCTATCGTCATAATATCAACCAATGGGATTAAAAAGATAAATAGTTTTCGCTAAATCCATTAACGCTCAATAAGTCATCTTGTAGAAGTATATTGGTCGGCGTTTTGGTACAGATGGTGTTATAAGAAGGAGGCTTCAGGCGTCGCTCGACGCGCTGACAGCCGGGATTAATACGCGTCGCGAAGAGATTGATTGCCGAAGGTGTCCAGGCGCAGATGAATTAATAGTCTCTATGTCAATTTTATACATTCACAATCAAATTATCCTGTAGCCGAATGTCTCAACCTACGTTCATTTTTTTTTTCCAAAATAAGTTTCGTTACCAGGTTAAAAATAGGGTATCTTTCCTGCCTCACTACCTTCTAGGTGACTATATACGGAGGTAGTAGCTCCGACCTGCATTCCTACCCCCTCTGCCACACGCTGCTGTCGGCAGATTGCAAAACTTTGTGTAATAAAACCTGGCAGTTTAATTAATCAACGAAAGGTCATGTCAAACTTTCACTAAAGAATTGCGGACATTTTTGTAGGTACATCAGACTGAATTACTGGGACCCTCGTCTAAAAGCTTTTGGTATTTTGGGAAGCTCTTACCTAGTGATGTAACAAGTTAGAAACGGTCAACTTGATTTTATTCCACGATTTCTGAGCTAACCGCTTACCTATGAGCCCGGAATGTCCAGGGCCACGCGTCGACGCATAAAATCACATCATAAATTAACTGAGTTCTATCCATAGACGTCGCCGTATCGACGATACCCTGATATTATGAACTTGACGGCTACGCAACGTAACAATGACGACGATTTTAGAACGGCTTGCAAAAGCTTCACTCAATTTCATTTTCGTTTTCGTAAAATCGGAGAACCCCTTAAAACGAGGAAATGCTTTGATTGTGAAGTCTCAACCAATCTGCACTCAGTACTTCAGTTGGAATATCTTGAAGGCACTTAGCATAGCGTTAAAACGCACGGCGTTATGCTGACGAGGGGCGAGCGGCGCGCGCTCGGTACTAGCGAGCTAATGGCGCCTCATGGCTGATCCCCAATACTGCACGTCGATATCCTCCCAGGGCTGGTACTAGCCGGAATGCGGGGCATACTGGGATGTCAACCGCTTCGAGGCTAAATACCTTGCTTTGTCTGTGACTGTAAAGCTATATGCACCCACATATGTTTTTGAACGCTTTTGGCTTTAGTTTATTGTAGTTAATTTAGATGACTAACAATTAACAATTAAAATTTCTCAAAAAGTTGGTAATGATATTGGTTGGTTAGAAACGGTTGGCATCCTTGCGAGTAGGCGCGGTGCGCGGTTGACTGAGTGCCACATTGAGAGGCGACGCCATTAGCCGGGTTATTGAATCGAGAGCGCCACCACACCACGGTTCACAGAAGACTTGCTTCAGATACCTGACTAACTTCACAGTTTATTTAGATTTCAAATAATCTGGGACTAGAATTTACAAAGAGATAAATAAATAAATAATAAAAGGAAAATTATCTTTTTATGTGTAATTCTTCTGTATGTTTGTTTGTCACCTAACTACTCCTAAACGGCTTGACTGATTTGAATGAAGTTTTGTATGTATATTTGAGTGTGTCCCTAGATGGTTTGAAGATACAATTGAACCCGATAGGTGGCACCGCAGCCTTCGGATAGGATAAAATCTATCAGGACCGCTAGTAGTAGAATAAAAAAATAGAAAATCAATGTATTCCTAAGGTGACGCCTGAATTGGTCCATGCGCACAAGTCAAGATACATCTAGATCTTTATTTATTGGATAAGAAATGTTTTATTAGACGTCAGCAAGACATCGAAAGATTCAATTATTAGTCTCAATGAGCAATTAGAAGGACTGGCACGGACTGCGGGAACTTTGGATAAAGTTAGCGTGGCAACTGAAGGACACAGGTTATTGTCAGTAAAAGTCTAACACGCTTTTTCAATCTCTTCTTCCGCTCTAGTATGAACGTAGAACGTAGATGTAGAACGAGAGAAGTCATTTGATGATTTCTCAGCTCAAAAAAAAAGGAGGAGTGGCTCTTCTGCACTCCCTGCGTGGCGATGTCATCGTCAGTGTGCCTTCATCTGCAACGGGACTGTTCTATTGACTGCGCTAATAACTGCGAGCAGTCTCAGAGCGCGGGGCCGGACCGCGCGCCGGCTCGGACGAGGCGCGGGTAAGTGTATTATTGCACCATTCACCGCGACGTGACACTGTCAGTGCACTGCATTGTTTGTGCACCCACCGCTCAGCAGGTGAGCAGAATGAAAGCTTTGCCAGTCCTCATTAACCCAAGCTACAATGATGAATTACCCATTTGAAAACTTATGTTTACGATGTAACCCAAACACGCTCACACATCTTTGGATAACATGATTAATAACGTATCGAACATCAGCAAGCTTATTTGGGAGTTGAGGAGATTCTAACTTGGTTGTATCATGAAGGATCACATATTCAATTTGATCTGATGGAAGTCTCTGTGGCACCTCTACAATATTAATGGAATATGTTATGTGGCCGTCGGCGTTGTATCTCTGCGAGGCAGCGAGTGGCGGCGCGACGTGTCGGAGGCGCAGCGTGTCGGCAGCACGTGTTGTCTGCAGATTAAACTAATCTCCCGCGGCACCCGCCGCCACCGCCACCGTGTCACCACGCTGCCACTACTTAGGTAGTACAGAAGGCCCACACCATGCGACCAACCAAAATAGACGTCACACACTTACTGCAAGGGCACTTGCTATCGCTACCCTATATGTAACTAGGTGGTGAGCATTATGTGTCTGTATTTTCACCTTTTGCTCGTCGTGTAAGTCGACCTTCTGATTCTATATTGTATGCTACCACCGTGCTGCGACAGCACCGCGCCGTCCGCGACATGCACATCGCTTTTGATACGACTTGATATACTCCGCTTTCGACTCGCAATCAATTTATTTCACTATATTATTGATGACGGTGCCTCATTGATTTTTTAAAGTTCTAAGCTCATGAATACAACACTTTCTGCACTTACCTTTAATTCTAAGCAAGTGTCACCCTCTGGCCGGTCATCATCATCATGTTAGTAGCAAGATCATTATACCTACTAGGATGCTGGTTCTGAAAGTAACTCTCGCGGTTACGTAAGAAGGCAAAGAATGAGTTCGGCCGGTTTGCAGAGAAAGGCCAGCGCTCGGTAATGCTGCACATAAGTCTCGGTGCGTTTGATCGAGGACTGCTATTACGTTACTTTCACTGCGCTGCTCGCTATCTACATCTGCAATAAAAGTGCTGTAAATCAGCGGTGTCATAACGTAAACGAGTTGTTCGCAGTTTATCGATATCATCTGACGGAGAGCCGCTGTACATTGTTTAGAAAGTTCAGAAAGCTCCGCTTGATTACGTATCAATAAATCTAATTCTGACATATTTGGATTCGTTTCATATATTTTAGGTTTATTAATAGTATCTATCGGCAGTTAAAATCGAAAGTTCGTGACTGTCGTAGAATTTCTCATTAATTTAAAATGAATGGATACACTAGCAGAGTAACCAGAACGCTCAGAATGGCACATTTCCACTCCGGGGTCGTTGCGCTTTGCAGGAACAAACGCGCCAAATATTAAATGGACTAGAATGATTTAAGACTCGACCCTCAACTACCCGCGCTCCTCCCCTCCCCAGCCTCCACCTCCCCCCTCTGTCGTCCTGCGACTTACACACGTATCGAATTATATTACGGTAGGGGATGTTTATAAGGGTCCCTCGATATGCAGCGCAGTTGCGACAACCCTTAGCTTATTAATTATTTTTCACACAAGAGCTTGCAAACTTGCCGCGACGGGGCGCAGGGCCCCGGGCGCGTCGACAGGCCCCGTGGGAGCTCCGCGTCTACACTATATTGTATAGGGGATTTAATTTATTGTACGCGTCGTGCGAGCTACTACTGCATACAATACACAAAATCATTCAAACAGATTTATGCGTAATAAAGTATTTTATGTTTTAGTGAGTACAAGATACAAACACAATGGGAAACATTGATAGGGAGCAAAACTACGAGCTGTTCTAGGATTTGAAGTAAATACAGAGAAACGCATGCTGTACGTAACTACGTAAGCAAGCATTGGCTAGGTGACATAGTTATAATAAATAAACCTTCATAATAAAGTATTTAAAAGTCGTCCTGCTTCACAAGGTCGCCTCTGTCTGTCTGTTCATCCGCTAACTCCTTCTAAACCTGGGCTCGCAACGATTTTTTTACTAAAAAGCCGGCTTTTCACTATGGGATACAATATAAATAACATCTTGAGCTATTATATCCTGTGATTGCTATTTACACTGTAAAATATATATTTGGAACAGTTCAGCTTCGGTCACCACTGTGTCTTCAAGTTCTTCATCGAAACCGTTGAATTCTGAAATGGATAATATGGAGATTGTTTTGCTTGATTCCTACAATCAGACGACTACGATGCTGTATTCGATATACTTACATGTATCATTATTAAGAAATAAATATAAAAAAATTTGATTCTGGATATCGAATCATACTAGACTAAGAGAAGATTATGATGAATTTCCTAACACTTTCTATAAAATATTGCATAATTTAATGTTTAGGTCAGGATTGCGTATCTCAAATACCTTTACATATATATACATATATACCTATGGTCAACATAAAAACAAGAATTATCCTAGTGTGGGGGCCAGAGATATATTGTTTATTTTACGAGTAGTTTATAAGTCAACTGATGTACCTAATTTTGTGTATCTTGTAACGTTTTAAACAAATAAAGATTATTATTATTATTAAAATTCAAAAGACGTGATCAGTTGACACGTCTGCATCCGAAAGTCACCATTCAAACTGAGGGCTAGGCAAGGGGAGACGCTGTGTCCGGGGATATGAGGTAAAATTTTAACCTTCAAATGACCTCTAAATATCACTCAGTCAGGCGAAAAAATATTTATAGTTTGGGATGTAATATACATTATAGCACAGTGTGAAAGGTCTCGTACAAAATGTGACACGACTTGACGAGCGATCAAATAATATATTTTAAGATGCAGAAAATATTTATTATACTAGCTTTAAAGTAGGTTTCTCCATACAAACTTTCAACGCCCGTTTTACCCCCTTAGAGGTGTTGTTTCGTAAAATTGTAGCGGATGCATACGCCCTATAAGGCACCTACCTGCCTGGAGGTGTTATAGTTTCAGAGATTTCGTAATTAATCATTGAGTGGTATTTTGCTTATAAATATATAAGACTTATAATGGCTTAAGAAAGAGCGATAAACGTGGAAGGTTTGTGTTCTGATATGTTGTGGACTAACTAATCAAATAACATTATGAATAAAACGGAATTTCTTTATTTATCAAAGTATCACATTGTCTAGCGGCATTATGTGTACATGTTATTTTATTTGTAAATTATATGTTAGTCTCTTTTTTTATTTCTTCAATGAGTATGGTTAATTATGTTATTAGGTTATTATTGTTTTATTAAATGTATTTTTAGTTTGTAAGTTTCTATTTATTTTTATTTTACAATTCATGTACACACTTATATAATAAAACAAAAGAAAACGGAAACAGAAGAATAGGTACATAGGTGATGCTTATTTCTACGGAAATCTCTTCCAATAAACGTGCTAAAGGAAAATTGGAAAAAGGAGATGTAGACACCGTGTGAAAAAGGAAAGGAGAAAAAAAGAAAAGTACAAATAAAACAATTATCAATAAAATAGATAATATAAAAACATACTATCATAAATGTATACATACACATAGTAGAATAAATATCGCAATAATACATAATGAATAAAAAGTACATACCTATAAGCAACTATGACGAAATAGAAAGATAGTGTTCTTTCACTCCTTTTTGAAAACTGCAAGCAATGCTGCTGCTGTTTCTATTGTACAACGCTTTAGATATCCTCTGTTACGTTGTACAAGTGCTTGAAATTAAATAATTAAATAAATTACCTATGATTATCGCCATGTGATTTTAGGGTAATCTGATAATGCCCAGGCGGGGGCGGAGAGAAGAACAAATGCGTGACACGCGCTCACCAAGCAGTCGTTGTATTTGCAAAGATGCTGTAAATCTGACAAGTGCAGCTGTTAAGAAACTATGCAAATCCAAGTTAAAGTCAAACCTGTTATAACAAATGATGATATACTTACATTTATTTTGTGTTAGTCCTCAATTGCTTAAGTTTTCCTCTAAATTTTGTGCCTTATAATTAACATGTTTATGGTACAGTTCATTTTAAGTTTAAAGATTATACTTTTGTGAGTCATAGCATCTATAAAAAGAAAAGATTTTTTTTTTGTGATTTTAGTTTAATTTTTTTGTTATCTATAGAATTTTCAAAGTTTAATTTCATTTTATTGTAACCAAAGTTAACACAACAATTTAACTTTTATGTCTACAAGTTTAACTGGGATTTAGACTAGAATCAGTGGTACAACCTTTATTAAGAACGTAGGATTTAGAACGTCTTCCAAATAAATGACCACACATACATGTTTATGATATATTTATATCATAATTTAAACTATTATAAATTTAAATTATTATATCTTGATCATGTTTTGCTTGATTAGGTATATTAATATGGTTAAGTCCAGTTAATTTAAGTTTTATTATATATACCAACTGTCTATCTCGTGTAAAGTCGGGCAGGTCGCTTATTGATCAAGGATTTATCTAGATATGGATTATTGCTCATAGACAAATAGGTACTACACTTTTTTTTTAACCTTTCGTACGCCGTAATTAGAGACACAATTAAAAAGCGATTGTGTCTCGCGTGGATCCGTGCACCGGGCATTTAATGAGTTAAATAATAATAAAGTTCTTACTGTGTCTGTTCCATCCAATAAACCGATCAATTGATTAATCCTAATAGCTTGTGGCACAGGTCCGCACTGTGTTCGACCGCCAGCCGGCGCTCCGGCGCAGCTCGCCAGCACGCCCCGGTTCCGTCCATCAATTAGCCAGCTCTTCAATCACGCCGCGTAGCTGGCCGCCACTACACTTCAGACTCCACTCTATTTATTTTCCCTACAGGCTGCAATGTATAAGTGTAGATCCGATACAAAGACAAATTGTAGGAATCGTTCAACCGTTTTTAACACGTTCTGTTCTTTTGTAACTTTTCTTTGCAGACTAAATAATACATTAATCTTAATTTTTCGTTGAGCTTTTTTATGATTATTTACTATTTGATTTTACTAAAAATTGATTGGAAATAAAATTGTAAAATTAATATTGTTGTACGTACGATACTACTTTCCTCCTTGTTGTTCTCCTCATCGCTGCCACTGTGGCGAAGTTGTCAACAGCCTCGGACAACACGAATGCAGCCGAAGTGCGATTCGCATAGCGCAGTAATACATAAAAGCGAATATCAACGACATCATCCGACGCGCTCTGGTCACCGTCGGTGTTCCGGCCATATTGGAACCCCATGGCCTGGCACGCGACGATCCGGACGGTATGTCTTTATTTACATGGAAGATGGGTATAGGCCTTTAGTGTGGAACGCTTCTTGTGTCAATTCTCTTGTACTATCTCATGTTTCTAGCTCGTCGTGTTGTGCTGGTGTTGCCGCTGCGGCTGCGGAGAACCACAAGCGACGGAAATATAATTAACCTTGTTGGTAGTTATATTTTCGACTCATAAATTGTTCAAAGTCCTTTCCAAGCGCCTTGTTGACACTTCACGTGACCCAAGGACTTTGGCTTTTGTCTTGGGCAGAGAATAAGCATTGCCATACAGCGTGGCAATGCCGCCAGTCTTTTGGGTACACTACCAGTCGCGAGCATTGCGGAGGAGTTTTTTGACGCCATACTTTAAATTCATTTTACTTAGTTCCTAAGCGTTTTTTTTATATAATGTATACGTAGGTATATATGTTACCTTTAGAATACGGAATACGTTAATAAGCGCATTAACTAGGTAATCTGATAATTACCGGGTACAGTCCGTTAAAGTGAGAAACTTCTATTAAAGTCGCAGATATCACCACTTTACTTTTGGGTGGTTATAAAAAAGTGGTTTTCTAAAATAAATATAATGTCATCAAACTTTAGATGATTATTAGAAATTTAAATTTAATAATTACAATGAATTCGCACGTTTTAGTAAACCAAAGAACCTGTTTTATAACTTTACCGTATGCTTGGCCGTTATTCTACAGATTATCTAGATAATATAAATTTATAGTGCTAGTTAAAAAAAAACAGATTACATAGATTCAATTACCCTAATAACATTAATAGATTCGTGTAGCGCATCGACACCGCCGCGCGCCGCTATGATCAGTGGTGCGGGTGCGACCCCGAGAGAAAATATTAATATATCGAGAACCCGGCCGTGCGAATAAAAGCTAATTTAATAATAAGCACTCAAATGAGTTTGTACCCGTCGTCATCGCATTCCGGTCCGAAGGGAGCGAACCATACTAATTATTGTTTGTCAGGGGACACACCAAGCCGGCGATCGACCCCGGTGACATCTCGCGCCCGGCCCTGATTCAGGCTATAGTCTGTAATGAAAGGGAACGTCGACGCAACGCAAAGAGAAATCAGCAAAACCGTAGGGACCAGGCAGGGCCGATGCCCGCTAGAGGGATTTTTGAAAAAAATACCGTAGCCCTGGAACGCAAACGGCAACCGAAGATCACATGTAGATGAGTCAGTAGAAGTCTGACACTCCCTCTGTTCTCTCCACCCTAGAGAAAGAAAGAAAAATATTTTATTTGGCACACATACATACACACAGTGTAGAAACACTGAGCAGTATAGAACACTGAACATAGAGCAGAAGTCATTTGACCATATCCTACCTCAAAAAGGTATATATATATATAGGACCTTTATCAACTCCTTAATAAACTAACCATGTAATAACTTATAGTGTGCGAAGTAAACAAGAAGTGTTTTCTTTGTCACAATTTATATTCAGTATCTATAAATACTTAGTTATACTACTCTAAAATTATTTCTACTGCAACGGTCATTTTGAGTAGAAATCAACGGTCCCTCACTTCTTCTATTGCAGCGTCCTAACTCGTGATAGGCACTTATGTGCAGTAATTGGGTGAGAGCGAGCCTGCGAGTTGGCGGCGGCGCGGTGACAACGTCAAACGAAGTTGCCGACACAGCTTCAGCTACCGAGCTTAGAACATAAAGGAAAAGGCAGTAAACCTACTCAGAGCTCACACATAGTAAACAAAATACTGTAGCCGTTCTCGAGAATAATGATAATATTGAATAGTGTAAACCACGATGGTGTAAACAGAGCACGAGGAGAAGGCTACAGTAGGTATACAGGACAAGCGATAGGGTTCGTGATAGAGAGTGGGGGAGTAGCGTAAGTATAATACTTGCGATTAGGTAGTCCCGAAAGCATCAGGCATCGTCAGCGGCAAAATCATGACAAGTAATCTTGAACATGCTAGTGTAACGTAGTAGGACTTCTTCTCCTTCTTCTACAGTGTAAGGCTAGTCAAGTTAGGGTTCGCGAGACTTTCTCGTACGATTTCAAGTGAAAAGTTAGCCTGTGGCAGCGTGGGCGTGTCCGGTGCGGTGTGGTGCGGTGCGGTGCGGTGCGGTGCGGTGCGGTGCGGTGCGGTGCGGGATATGGTGGTGTATCGCTGCACAGACTTACATACAAATACAAGCGAGTACTCACATTATGTCCACTATCATTTTTATTACCTTAATAATTGTTCTCTCTTAATATCACTGCCACTGGCCTCAGAACTATACATAGAAGTTGAATGTTATGTTGTACGGCCATAAATGTGAATCGATTGTTGCTTTACCACTTAAATGCTTTAGTTTTGGCCTGCGAGTCAGCAAGTGAGACGAAAAATGATTTTACTGTCTATGATCTGAAGCTGGCAGTTTTCGGCCAAGTTTTGACCCAAGTTAGGAGGCAAAGAAAAACAAATCTATATTTTTGTATCAAATTTATTTCAAACACTGCCTGGATCTTTCGAAGTCAGTGACCGCGCTAGTACTATTAAGATTTGCTCTGTAGCCGCACTTAAACGAAACTTCACCAGTAGCTGGCGTGGTTAAAGTTTTGTTAACTTGTTGTACAAGTCATAACAATATCTATACATAACGTACAAAACTGGCGAAACATAACCCGCAGACATCTAATGAAACAAACTTTATTATGGCTATATGAAATACAACGTGACGCTGGCGGCTAGTGAATGGCGCCCAACGTGGGACCGTTGTGGAGCCCAACGTGGGACAGTGTGATGGATAACCGCGCCAGCTACTACTCGTAATGTTAACATTTGCCGTATGTCTGCACTTGGCACGCCACTAAATCAACTAATATATTGCTCCATCATCTCAGCCTCTCCTACCTTGGTAAATAAGGCGGATAGACGAATGAAAACAGTAATGTAGAAATTCAGTATCTAAAATAAACTAAACAGTTCTAGTTTACACTGTATGTTCCTGTTGTAAATTGTATGCACATGATTAATGTAAATATCCTGTAACTCTGTGGTGCAACTTTAAGGACGTGTGTGTAACAGAATGTTGGTACAGGAGTGTTCTCTCACGCACTGTGTGCAGGAGTGTCGGCACGGGCGCAAGTGGGCGACACATAAAATAAGAAGTCGCTGAAATCTGTTCATAACTTGCCATAGAAGGTAGGTACGCCTCTGGTGGAGGTCGCAACCTGTGTCGGAGCTTCCGCTGAGGATCTATAAGTAACCTTATTATTAATGAGGTGCAACTTTGAACCGTTATGGGTCGAAACTGGGTCATGGGGTTCAAGTGCAGGTTTCCTTTCTCAAGAATTTTTCTCACCGACCGATCGACACTTTACTTGACCAGAGGGTTGACTTGTTCTTTGTCCAAAAACGTAGCATTGCTGTTCAACGAGACATGAGCACGTTTCCGTTTACATATGACAGCGATGTGGAGGAAGACTCCGATGCCTGAGTGTGTTTTGTTTCTTAAACTCAAAACTCAAAATTATTTATTTCACATAGGCCATACAAACTGAACTTACAAAACGTCAGAAGCTAGCGCACGCTTCCAATTGGTCGTTTCCTACGGAGAAGAACCGGCAAGAAACTCCATGGATACTATTTAAAAAAAAAAAAATTGTTTCTACATTATTAATAGATATGAGAGGAAAATGCAGACCTGTCAGCTTTGTACCCAAAAGCACAATAAAAATTGTAATCCATGAATCCGCGGAGTCTACGGTGTTCTCACATTCACATTACAATAAAGAAGCTACTTATACAAAAATAAAAATAAGTCTATCAATAAATGAAAGATGTATACAATAATAAATAACTAGTGAAATTAAGGTGGCCGTGGTTTAAATAATATAAAAAACATTGAAAAAACAATGTCACAGGAGAGGAAAAAAGTATCAGTATAAATAATGAAGTTAAAACAATGATGGAGCAGTTAATTTCTGTACGTATATACCTACCCGCAGGTACGTGGTCAGGTTTAGTATACACCTACCCGCAGGTACGTGGTTAGGTTTAGTATACACCTACCCGCAGGTACGTGGTCAGGTTTAGTATACACCTACCCGCAGGTACGTGGTTAGGTTTAGTATACACCTACCCGCAGGTACGTGGTCAGGTTTAGTATACACCTACCCGCAGGTACGTGGTTAGGTTTAGTATACACCTACCCGCAGGTACGTGGTTAGGTTTAGTATACACCTACCCGCAGGTACGTGGTTAGGTTTAGTATACACCTACCCGCAGGTACGTGGTTAGGTTTAGTATACACCTACCCGCAGGTACGTGGTTAGGTTTAGTATACACCTACCCGCAGGTACGTGGTTAGGTTTAGTATACACCTACCCGCAGGTACGTGGTTAGGTTTAGTATACACCTACCCGCAGGTACGTGGTCAGGTTTAGTATACACCTACCCGCAGGTACGTGGTTAGGTTTAGTATACACCTACCCGCAGGTACGTGGTTAGGTTTAGTATACACCTACCCGCAGGTACGTGGTTAGGTTTAGTATACACCTACCCGCAGGTACGTGGTCAGGTTTATTATACAGCTTCTGTTAGCGGCTTCGCTCGTGAGAAACTAAGAAACAATCTCCCAGGTTATTCTTCCAGGACATGATCTACCCAAGTCAGTTAGAGAGTTTCGTCGATATCTGTTCAGCCATTTGAGTGTGAACACCATGATTAGACTTATAATTATTCGTAATTTATATTCAAGTAGCTTCAAACCATTTTAACAAACTATCAACATGCGACGTGGATGCGAAGCAACCCAAAAGATCTAATGTGTATTTCTAATTAACTCTTAAATACAAATATAGCACTAGCATGTAGCACTGAATCTCCTGAACACGAATAGCAAGACTAGTTTGCAAATAAAATAAATCTATCTGCTACTAATAACTCAGGCCATATTTATATAATTAAAGCCGCCCGGCATACCTCGTAACTTCTCTCCAGCGCAGACATTGGTCGGTACGAGCTAGACATGTTAACACTAGCCAGACGTACTGCAGAACTAGACTTGTTCAGGGATACTGAAACTTGATGCCACCGGTCGGTACTTATCTGGAAACTTTTATGTAACTTTCAGGTAAAACTGTTCTGAAAAAAAAAAAACATTTAAAGCTGCAACATCTACCTAGCATGAACATCGACTATTGTTAAATCACAGTACACAGTCCTTCATGGTTCTTTTTGAACTACTGTAACGCATGTTGTACCTAGCTTTAGCGCCTTGTACATTATACAGAATGATAAAATGATAAAGTCCCAGCCAGCCAGTTAGTACTTTTCAACAACGTGGTCTCTGCCAGTTTGATTGCTCTCCAATTAAAGTTGGAGCACCACTGCTCCACCCAGATAAGTAGCAGACGTTGTCTCGTTAGAGTCCGGCCCGGTGCAGCCCGGTACTGCCTGGTGCACACCGGTGCAGCTCGGTGCAACCCGATGCAGCCCGGTGCGGCCCGGTACGGCTCGGTGCAGTCACGACTCGCTGCACCACCCGCTCAGCACACTGAGCAAGTAGCCAAACATTCTGCGAAACCATAACATGTCCATCGTCGGCACGAGCCGCCCCGCCCAGCCACCCAGCCACCCAGCCACTCAGCCATCAACAAACAATCTTATCTTCTAATAATTATAACCACAAATTATTTCGTTACCTACGACTCTCTGTTTAGGACAGCCGCGAGGAGAATTTGAATTATTGTACATTGCACATAGCGCAAGATGTAAACACCTACTTATTTAGGTAACAGAGAATATCCACAAAAACAACGACTTCAGAAGGAACACAAAAATACGAGTATTACTGGTCCTTTTATTACTGAAGAAAGCTGCACCGTAGTCACCAATGTTAGCAAAATTTGTGATAATACTAGCGACCAAGTTCATTATATGAATAATTATGATACTTGTATGATTCTCGTATGAGAGAAGATAATTTCAGTGTTTCGGTCTTGACGGCCATCAGCAATCCGGTAACGATAAATGACAAATGGTAAATTATATTTATTTTGCAAATAGGTTTAAAAAAAAACACATCATTTTTTTTTTCGTCGTTTTAAACTAGATGTGGCCGGTGTTTCCTAGCTGACTACCCTGAGAAGAAACTCCGAAATCAGGGGTAAACAACATCGCAAACAATGTAACAGCAAACAAACATCTGTAACAGCATCTCAAACGTAGCAGGAAACAAAAAGAAATTGAAACAACGGTACTGATTAATTTTTAGGGTTGCACTTTGTTGTCCGTTTGTCTATCTGTCTAACTATCAAGACCCTTTATCTCTAGCGTAGAGGTATCGAGTTGAAATTAAAACCATATACTCAAATCTGCGGTCCCTTAAAGCTGTGAAAAAATCCAACTTCTGAGTTAACGAAAAAAAAAGATACGGCCGTTTATGTCGCCAAAAACGTGTATTTCGACACTCTCAAGGAAATCAAAATTCATAGTGTACCTACTTCCCGTTGACCCAGAATCCTGAAATTTGGTATGAAGCAAGGTCTCATAGCACAAGTATAGGAAAAAATCTGCAAACTGTGAATTTGTAGTAGTCACATAAAAAAATTGCGATTCGGAAAATGAATTGTTTTCATAGGTAAGTTTGTACGGAACCCTCAGTTTGCGAGTCCGACTCGCACTTGCCCAGTTTTTTATATTGTGAGTTGCAGCTTCCAGTATTCTTAAGATTATTGTATCTCGCGAGTGATGAATAAAATGTGGGCGATGCCCAGCCCCATCAATACTCGCGTGAACTTTATAGCCGCCTCTTCAATAACACCCGGTGTGTTATTGAAGAGGCGGCTATAAAGTAGCGCGGGCGGCTCCGCCAGTACCTATGTGAGCGCGGTTAGCGTTCCGTCTGACGCTCTGACTGTAAACATTACCCGTGCTCGACAGATTTACTACCGCGAGCCGACTCTTCGTAAATCACACAAGAAACAACTCAATACGCGAAGAATCAGAAATTAGTGTACACAATCTGTTACTTGAGTTTATTGTCTCTAGCTTTCCACGAATTCTTCATTAAACAATGTTTAACGACGTATTAATCAACGCTGTGTATTTGTTTGCGCGCACAATTATCGTAAACCGACATCGGATCAAACCGAAATGGCTCGCTTCGGTACGGGACGACCGCGGCACGGGCGCGAGACGGGCGCAGTACGGGACTGTATACGGGCACTCGTCTTTACACCGGCCGTAAAAGCTTTACGACGCCGCGAGCCGTCGCCTCACAACCGTGTCACTCTTGCTCACCGGTTAATTATTAATCAAGTCAACTGCTCATCCCACCGGTCGAAATAAAGTCCTAAGGTCCAGACTTCATTGAAAATTTTAATTCCTGCCTGCAGTACCTTTTTTTTTTTTTTTTTTTTTTTTTTGTTTTCGGGGGGAAACCTTCGAAAGGCTTCCGGACTTTGGGGATAAGTCCGGGGAGTGTGGGATTTTGCCTGCAGTACCTACAGTTGATAATGTTTTCCGGCAAGCTTTGTCGCGATGTAATTGAATCTGTGTGAGGTGAGCGGCCGACCTTTAAGGACCGGTCCGCGCGAGGCCGCCGATTCGCAATGAGTTATATATACAAGTTCGAATTTTCTATTTTCTTACGCTTTATACTCTACCTACTACGAATGCTTGCGGTCGGATGATGATTCACGTTGTAGGAAGCTTTCAGCCACCTAGTAACCTCATCGCAAAGAATGCCCATCAAAACTAAGTGATACGACAATATTCCAACAATGCGCCTAGCGACTGGTGGCCGTAGTGACCGAGAGCCGCTCGCGGCACGAGGCTGCTCGTCGCCGCTTATACATTAAACAGTCGTCCATTGTCCTGCGCCAAACTGCCACGCTGCTACTGCATTCACTGCATTGTCCTGTTTCCGCATTTAACTTCAAAAATAGCCGCATTGCGAAAAATGAGGTGACCACGCATGAAGCGAACAGGAAACATTGTATTGTAAGGAGTTTTGTACCAATAACTCCTTACAATACAATGGCAGTCCCAAAATATATTTTATTTATTTATTTATTTTATTATATAATGTAGTAAAGACGATTCAATTTGTTCACGAAAAGAAAGGCTCGAATATTGCTGACATTCAGCTTGGCACCATCACGCTGAAGTCGGAGAATCTGTCTAGCCCAATAACATAAGGATCGATTTTCATTCTTTATTTACCTACCGAGAAGTGTTATTTATATTATTTATACTTAATTTCCTTATATGCATAATTTAGCGGCTATAAGTACTCCAGCTGCCAATTAACCTTAATAATAAAACAGGAAACATAGCTAAGGCTGATAAAAATACTCTCTAATAATGGATTACATAATTATACTTGCTAAGTAGATGATTAAACGTTGACGTGAATTACGAAGTCATTCAAGATATCATACATACATTACCACAAAGATTTAAAAGTAGAAGAAAGTGTTTCGGCTCTCGGTTGAGGTAGAGAGGCTTTCACGGTCCCTCGCTACGAGCAAGTGCGTATTTGACATTATTTTCTTTAATCGTAGGTATATACCTACGATTTCGTGTTTTTGAGCATATGCTCAAAAATGTTTTCTGTTTTACGAAAGCTAAAGCAATTAGGTAGTTAAAATGTCATTTTCTGGCCGATGTTTAAGTGAAGAAATAACCATAAACTCTGGTGCATGGAGAACCTTATCTGTATGTTTGAAACACTCTCGCTACATTCCGAGTTTGTACCTGGGAGCCATATAGGAACATTATAATATGAATAACGTTACTACTAACTAATAAATATACCGAATTCCTGTCGTGGTAGACGGGCATGGTGTCTGTAGCGTGGGTCCTGTACGTTGCCGGCGCACGTCCTCGCGCTCGCGACGGCCACTGTATGCACAATGCGCTAGTCAAGCGGCTGGGGGAGAGGAGGCGGGGAGGGGGAAGGGGGAGCTGTGGCTCGCACAATAGCCAGGAACAAAAGGTTCAGTACACACAAGCGCTAGCTGCAGCTCTACGATGCCCCTGCAATCTGCGGCTGTTCCCTATCTTGCTATCTTGTGAGCCTTCTGTACGTGTGTTGTATACTGTGTGTGCGCTGGTGGTGGTCGTCAGTCCACCTGGCCCGCACCGCCGCTAGTGTTGTATACTGTGTGTGCGCTGGTGGTGGTCGTCAGTCCACCTGGCCCGCACCGCCGCTAGTGTTGTATACTGCGTGTGCGCTGGTGGTGGTCGTCAGTCCATCTGGCCCGCACCGCCGCTAGTGTTGTATACTGTGTGTGCGCTGGTGGTGGTCGTCAGTCCACCTGGCCCGCACCGCCGCTAGTGTTGTATACTGTGTGTGCGCTGGTGGTGGTCGTCAGTCCACCTGGCCCGCACCGCCGCTAGTGTTGTATACTGTGTGTGCGCTGGTGGTGGTCGTCAGTCCACCTGGCCCGCACCGCCGCTAGTGTTGTATACTGCGTGTGCGCTGGTGGTGGTCGTCAGTCCACCTGGCCCGCACCGCCGCTAGTGTTGTATACTGTGTGTGCGCTGGTGGTGGTCGTCAGTCCACCTGGCCCGCACCGCCGCTAGTGTTGTATACTGCGTGTGCGCTGGTGGTGGTCGACAGTCCACCTGGCCCGCACCGCCGCTATTTATTTTCCACAATAACTTACGGTTTAGTGTTCCACTCAATGCTGTCACAATACTTGCAAATAATAAATCTTCATATTTTATCGCGATTTGGAAATATATGTAGATACGTTTTGCAAACAGTTGTTTACTTCACATTGAATTAAGGTATGTAGAGTTTATACCTGTTTACAAACAGTACATTATCATTAAATCGAATTTGACTGGCCTGTTGGTCTAGTGGTTAGTGGCCCTGACTGCTATGCTGGAGGTCGTGGGTTCGATTCCCACCCAGGACAAATATTTGTGTGATGAGCACAACCATTTGTTCTGTGTCTGGGTGTAATTTATCTATAATATGTATGTATTTAGAAATATATAAGTATGTTTATCAGTTGTCTAGAACTCATAACACAAGCTCTGCTTAGCTTGAGACTAGACGGCGTTGTGTGATGGTTGTGGAATATTATTATTATTATTATTAAATAACTGTCTACAAAATAGCAAGGCGAGTAGATCCCCCAGCCACGCTCAGGCTACCGCCGTGCCCAGCCGCTCGCCGACTCGGGCTCACGTCACACTCATGGCATTCAATGGCGTACCACGTCATGAAACATTCATTGTGTGTAACGTTATACGACAGAGACGTAATCACATCGCCTCCATGGAATTATGAGCAGCCAACAATGTTCAGGGTGAAAACGAACTTTATGGATCTAAATCAGACCGCAGTCATATCTTTCGAATCTGGTGGTTGACATAATTTTCATCTTTCGAGGTCTCTACTCTTTACTCACTCTACTATAGTTCATGTTTTTGCTGATCCTCCCGCTCTGGGTGAAGCTAAAGGGAGTGTCAGACTTTTACTGGCTAAAACCCACAGTGTTCCTTCAGTTGCCGTGTGCGTCCAGTCCAGCGCTACGGTACTAGAGTTCCTGAGAAATATCGTAACCTATATCATCCAAATTAAATGTTTACTTATTTTCATTCATCTTCTCACAAAACCGACACACATCTATCCATCTCCCAGAAAACAAGACATACTCCGGTGTTTGAGTCAGAAGAGGAGCGGCGCGTTAGCTGGTGGCACTGTCTGCGATAGGCTCAGCTAACAATCGGTGTGTTCGCGGCCTACGGTGTTGTTCAGGTACAACGACACAGGCGGGTTGTCGGCGGAATAGTATGGTATTTAAATTATTTGTGGTTTAATAAGGATAACAGTAAAACGGCACAAAGCCTTAACCGCACAGATGTAATCAAGTGATCTTGATTATGTTGTGTAATGTAATGTGAGGGCGTGGCGCGCGGGGTACTCGCCTTGGAATAAGGCTCGCTTACAGCGCACTAGCGACGAGGCGGACGCCTTCCTCACAGCCACGCCACTGACGACACTAAAGGCATCCCTAGACAATATTGTCATCGAGAGATTATGAACCTTTAAAATCGTTTCAAGAGATTAAGTAAAGCTGTGCCAGACTGGAAGTGATGGCGACGCTTCAATAACACAACTATTTCATCTCATAAATATAGAAAATGATTCAGGATAGTACGTGTATCATACTTAATCGAAAAATAGGAACGTAAGTATAATTTGGAATAATACAAACTAACACACAAATGAATAAACAATAACGTTTCTCAACTATGAGAAACGTTATTTAATTCCAACTGGACAATACAAGATAACATTCTGAAAGCTAGTTTCAGTCTGTCAATTGGCAATTGGCGGACAATGCAAGAATCAGTGCGAGCGGCCGCGCTAACTAGCTCTGATTGAGTGGCCCACGTGAGCAGCACTTGTCATCTCAACGCACTTACTGCAATCTAAATAATATTATTTAGCAAAGGCAGCATCGTGTCCTGACGTGTGCGCGCGCCCCTAACAGAGAACGCTTTCATTGATATTACTCCAAAGGATCACTGCACATTTCTGTTACTACTCGTATTGTAGGCTGTCCTGCTGCTGCCCAGCAAGATGTTCAGATAGACACTCGCTGAGATCACCACGTAAGAAGGTATACATTTGATATATTGACATAACATACATCATTTGAATGTAAGCCAGAGCCATTTATTATTGTTAAGTTTATTCATTTTTATATAAACTGCACGAGACACGTCAGACACGTGCTAGATATAAACAGAAATAGAATCGTTGGAAGTAAACCGAGCCGCGGTATTAGTTCGCCAGTCATTTATCATCACCGCTATCGTAACTAATTATAAAATTTAGATCGAAATAGTAATCACGAAGGTAGAACATTTGTAATAAGAACATTTTTACTGTAATTCACAAAATACAATTGGAGTTACATATTTTGCTGAGTCAAATGGGAAGAGAAGGGTATTGCCGTCGGCGAGGAGGTAACGTTACGCTGATGATATTGTCCTTTTCAATCCCACAGGCACAGAACTTGAGCAAATGCCACATGCCTGGCGAGACGCTGAGGGCCTGTAAAACACAGGATTTCGCGGCAGACCACAAAGGATATGGCGGGACAACCTGGATTCCTGGATTAAAAGAAAGAGCGCAATCGTTGGGAGGAATGGAGGAAGGCCTTTTCCCAGCCGTGTGACATTAGTAGCAAAGGCTCTCGTTGGGCAGTTGGATCAATGGCTTGATCTAGAAAGCAGTACCTACGCCTGGACTATTTTTCGGAGATTCTTCTCTCAGGAGCCCTGACCACCGGTAGCTTGGTCAAAGATTCAAAAGCATTTATTTCAAATAAACCATTTCAAGGCACTTTTGATATGTCAAGAAGTCAGTCAGTCAGAAAAAATGATGCTAATTGCACATTCCAAAGCTTAGAAACTCCAAGAAACTCCATGGACACTCTTTTCGATCATGTTTTGCAATTACAAATATCTCTGTTAAATGTTTCTTATCGCTATCATGTGAAAACAATGTCAATAAAGTAAAAATAAAAACTAAACATAGATATTAAAATAGCAACTGGCAGCTAAGAGATGACCAGTCTCAACTGACAGCGCTCGTTCACGGACATGAAACGAATATTAGCACCACTCAGCTCTACCATTTTGAAGGGAATCGAATGATTCAACACACGCGCCAAGTCCAACAGTAACCAAAAACCATAAAATAGCTCCATGGTACTCACATTTACAAACTTTGAAAAAAATGCTTTTACATTATACAATACTAACTACAATAATAATTAAGTACAATAATATTTTAGAATCTTTATTTGTTATCTTTATTAGCAACACTCATTTATTCCACGCCACTTTAATCGCCAAAGATTTGAAAATTGTTCACTTTGTAAATTCTTAAACCGATTTTATATTAGGTACTATATGATAGTCATCTTCAAAACATCACCTCAACTCCGTGTAGGCGCAGTGCGAATGCTCGATGGTGCAATAAATAACCCCTCCCCCCTCCACCGCTGCTCCTGACATACCCGACTGCAATAATAAATAGATGCGATTGTTTGAACATCATCAAAGTGCATTCTCTGTGCGTTATATGACCCATAAGGCTACCTCACCGACAACATGCAACACGGACGGACCATGTTAAGCTTAACTAAGATCGTCGTCAACATGCTTCTATAGTAGGTACGTGTTGTCACGATGACGCCGAAGTCGTGATGCTTTATGACATTCCGTCAGTAGTATAAACGACGGGAACCGCGGCCGTTACCAGCTCGTTCTATACTGTCAGTAAACTGCGCGTCGTGACAACGCTGATCGCCACTTCATCACGATACTGCTCCGCGTCCAGACGGTCGCGATTAACGAGGGAATTATCTTGAGATATAAATTTCTGTTATTTGTGGATGTTTACTTGCGCGGGCGCGGTCATTAATCATAATTATTGTGTAGCGGAGTGCGGCGGACGAGGAATAAATAGAGTGTTTGTGAGGGAATGCGCCCGCGACGAGGAAGTAACTAGACGGAGCGCGCCGCACTGACCGACGAGCGGCAACCACGCGGACCAGTGCAGTTAATGAACACGGAGAGGCTGCAGTTAGGGACACCGGCCATTACTAGATGTAGATACGGTTCAGGAGCAATAAACCTGATTTATACAATATTCAGACATTCATCATTGAGTACGGCTGTTGTGTATTTTGAGAAACAGTTTAAATGCTATACAACTCTGCAAATAATAACATTCCTGATCCATTGGACAGTTCGTGAGGACTTCGCTCAATCCCACAATAATTCAGACTGACAGCCTGAGACGAGAAAGAATGTACGATCACAGAATATACAGTTCCGACGTATACTGATCCAGTTGGCTTCGCCAATGGACTCGGAGGAACTGATTCTATATTTATCTGTTTATTTTAAACCGCGTTTTTCACGAGTTAGCGGTAAAGAACTTGTCGTCAAAGGTCGCGGGATCTAAAATAGATGCGTCTGTAAATATATAATTCTTCAAAGTGTAAGTCAAGGACGCGGCGCGGGTGGCTGCTAGCCGTGAGTCTGGCCACGACTGCACTGGGATACTTCTCATTTAATATAACAAGCGTTATTGGTTTTGACGAGGAAGGGTAGTTAAAGTTCGCGACATGAGGATGATGGGTATCTACTGTCAGCACTTCAACACGCCCCGTCTCCGCAGCGGTACCATGATTTTGGCATCACATGGCAAGTTCATACTGCATAATTATATTAATTATGATATTATGAATGAAACCAGAAGTGAATGAAATCAGCAGTTGGGAGCATTCGCGAACACCACATGTGTTCACGAAAGCTCCCAACTGCTTACCATCAGGTATCACGGAGAACAGCGCCGGCTGAACTGCGCAAAATTTCAGCGAGTTTGCGTCGTGTTTACTAGTAAAAACTTGCTTACCACTCGTAACACATGTATCTACTACGTAGGTAGCATCAGGGACCAGCTCCGCAATTTCCACTTAAAAAAAAATCTTAGTTTCTTGTCTGGTCTTCTCCATAGGGTTCACCCAATTTTGGAACAGTGCACTAGTTTTTGAAGTTTTATAAGTGCCCATGTAGGCAATGTTATGTAATAATAATATTTAGAATTGAATTGCTTGTTGATAAATGATGAATACACGGACAGTGGCAATTTTGACTTGTTGAAGACTCATTCATTTCACTTAAAGAGTGCTCTTTAGCAAAGAAAGCTCTTTTTAGGACTCGTTCAAGCGCCACACCGATGTGTTGCTGTTTGCTGGATGTGTGACAGTAGTGCTAGTGGCTGGTCGCGCCGGTAAACATGATACACAAATAGCCGCCGGCGATAAATAACGCGCCGCATGCCGCGCGCCTGTCGCGGTGTCGCGCTGCTGTATGAAACGCTTCTAATACCTCGTGCCACGCGCACACGGCCCATGGGCGCTAGACTGAACGGCGTTTTTATTCATCCTTTTCATTCATTTTCATAAAACTTCTACGTAGCAGTTTAATAATTAAATTTTAAATCATTTGAAGAAAGAAAATTCACAACGTTAACAATACGTTGTGAATTTTGCTTTCTTCATCATCCAGAGGAATCAGAACTCTACACATAGTACACTTAAGCATTGTAGTCTAAATAAGGGTCGTGTGTCACACTACACGCTATGATGTGATGAGACCATGCTATGCAGGTAGTATCACACTACGCCGCTTCGTAGACCTTTATTCATCCGACACAGAAGTATCTCATTTTTGTTCCTTAGACAGGTTTAGTTAGGACATAAGTATTGTGTACAGAGGTACTATCAGACTCGTCAGACTCGCTCGTAGCCATTACTGTTATAATGAAGAGCGGCGGGTAACCCGACACGGCACGCCGCCTGACGGCTACCTGTCCCGTGACGTCCCGCAGTGTGCCCAATATATCAGCGTCGATACTCTCCATGAATATAAATAATGATTTATTAAAATTTATTTTGATTATGATACAGATACAGCAAGTATACAGAGATATACAAAAAAAAAAAACCGGCAAGTGCGAGTCCGGCTCGCGCACTGAGTGTTCCGTACAAACTTACCTATGAAAACAGTTCCATTCCCGAATTGAGTTACAAAGATTTTTCCGAATCGCAAAAGAAGTTTTTTTTTGAGACGTAACTACAAATTTACAATTTTCAGATTTTTTTTTCTATACTTTTGCTTTGAGACCTTGCCTCATGCCAAATTTTAGGATTCTAGGTCAACGGGAAAGTACCCTATGAATTTTAATTCCCTTGATAGTGTCGAAATACACGTTTTGCGGCATAAATATTATGGCGTATCTATTTTTTTTTTAACTCAGAAGTTTGATCTTCACTCCTTCAAGGGACCGCAGACCAAATTAAACCAAACCAAATCCTGAGTATATGATTTTAATTTCCACTCGATACCTCCACGCGTTCCTGAGATAAAGGGTCTCGACAGACAGACGGACAACAAAGTGATCCGATAAGGGTTCCGATTTTTTCTTTTGAGGTATGGAACCCTAAAATGTAACATATGAACTGAATAGTTAACAAGCTCACGAAACACAGAAAGCTTCACGATAATTTGGGAATAAAAAACTCACAGATAGCAGACGGAAATGGCTCCGTGACGTAGACCTGGAGGGAGGAAAATGGTTGAATATTTAAGCTCCGTAATGGGTCGTGCGTGACGCTGTTCTTTTTAGCCAACTTCAAAAAAATTCGGTTGTATTATATATTGTGATCTTCTTCTTTAATTTTTATTTTTTACTATTGTTACCTCAGAATTCCGTCGTTTATGGACCGATTTGCAAATAATCCCCATAGAGGATACGCTTCTAGATTGGTCCCATTTTTTTCAACCATATTTTAAATCCAGTTTTGATAATGGGATCCATGAGGAATCGATGGAACTTCTCAAATATTATAGGCTATATATAGTAATTTTAGTATTTTCATCGAGAACTTAAGCATTTAAGTCAAAAAGTAACATTTTAAGAACTGGAACTGATGAAGAAGACCAGAAATGGCCAAAGGAACTTTATACTCACATAGATATCACAATGAAGATAGTCAAGCGACTATGACAATACAAATAAATAAATGGTTCTGAATACTTGTCTTGAAAATGATATCATCGAAGTGATCTGATGATGATGATGATAAAGCCGAAAGATAGGCACCAGAACTCCGTAATTAACTATGTTTCCTAGCCGTGTTTGGGCTTATTAAAATTGTCATGATAGGCAGTTTGGCTATAAGATACCATCGAACTGATCTGATGATGGAGCCGGAAGGTGGAAACGGGAATTTTCTTAATGAAACAAAGTATCCTAGCCGTGTTTGGGTTAATTGGAAATGTCATGAGAAATAAGTGCTCTGGCTACAAGTGGATAGCAACTACAAAGTGTGAAATAAAAACCTTTTTACAAAAAAAATAACCGACTTCACTAAAAAAAACTGGGCAAGTGCGAGTCGAACTCGCGCACTAAGAGTTCCGTACAAACTTATGTAAATAGTTAAATTCCCGAGTCTCGAAGATTTTTCCGAATCGGTTTTTTTTTTGTGACGTATGAAGAAATTTAATGTTTTCAGATTTATTCCTATATCTGTGCTATAAGACCTTGCTTTATACCAAATTTCAGGATTCTCGGTAAACGGGAAGTACCCTATTTTTGATTCCCTTGAGAGTGTCGAAATATACGTTTTTTTGCGACATAAACGACCGTATCTTTACTTTTACGTACCGTATCTTTATTTAATTTCAACTCGATACCTCCACGCGTTCCCGAGATGAAAGGTCTTGACATTCCTTTTGAGGTACGGAACCCCAAAAAACACTAAAATTATCAAAATAACTTTAATTTCGGAAGGTCGGTGTTTCTCGGTATTGTTTGATTCTCATTTAACACCGACATCCTTTTTTTAGTGAAGACGGTTAATTTATACAAAGGTTTTTTTTTGGTAATAAATTGGACAGACTTAATAGTCACATGTCGCTAGTGTACCTACTTGCAATCCGAAAATTTTAACTAGATGAAAAATAATGAGAGTAGTCCACTTACTCACGGTAAGCTAGCACACCTTCAGCACGTCGCGCGTCGTCGGCAGAGGCTCACTTGTTTATTTACCCCCTGTGCTCTGACTGCCGGCAGCTCCCTGGCTCCTCGGCTTCTCTTTAATATTGTTTGCCTCCAACAAGCAGCGGAAACTTTAGCTAAGCTTTGTAACTTACGCTCTTGTAACAAGCAATTCATCCGGTTTATTGGCACGGACACAAAGACTTTCAAACAAACTGACAAACTTTCAAGTCTTTCCGCAAATATTCGTACGTAAACTTATCTGTGTAAGGGTATGGGGGAGGGAGGACTACATACTAGGATTTTTACCCGAAATAGGACCGTGACCAGCGTTTGACTGCGCTCTGCAGATTTGCAGAAATCTAACTCCCAATTACTACCTACTTACTCGGTGACTGAAGAAAAATACCTAAATAGTTTTTGAGAACTTTTTGAGTATTAAAAAAGTACCTAGGTAATATTGCTTCAGAATTCAACTGGATGGATGATTCAATGGGGTGATATCGCCACTGGCTGGGTATGGTGTATCGCGTGGTAACGCTCAGCTGCGTGGTGTGAAAGAAAATAAAGAAAGAAAGAAAATATGTTTATTTGGCACACCATGATTCGTACGGTGTTGGTATTGAGTGCGGCGTCGTGCTGCAGCCTGCGTTTGTCTGCGAACCAAACTGTTGACATTATGCACTGTGCCACCGAGTGCCGCCTAGTGCCACCGAGTGCCATCTACTGCCACCAAGTGCCACCGAATGCTACCGAGTACCATCGAGTGCTGCCGAGTGCAGCCACCGAGTGCCTCCGAGTGCCGCCCACAAGCTTCCGATACCTAGACAATATAGATAAAGCTCTCGACGCAAACGAAACGATCGTAACTTTTTTTTTTTTTTTTTTTTTTTAAGGTGGGAAATCATCCAAATGACTTCTCGCGATCTGGGTGGAGCGCGAGGGCGTGTCAGACTTTTACTGACTAAAACCACACCTGTATCCTTCAATTACCCTTTGCGTACTAGGACTACGGGTTGCCCTTTCGGAAATTCTCCGCGGTCCTAGCTAGCGGGCATCGGCCCCACTGGGCCCCCACGGTTTGCTGACATCTCTTTGAGGAGCGCGAGGATCACTACGCGCTGTTAACGACTGGGCTCGGTGCGGTTAATTACCGAACAGCCGGACGGCGAGCTACCCAGTGCTCGACGTCCGCAAGCCCGCGTCTACCGTGGCTGGTAGTCGGGGTCGGAATTACGTCGGCTAGGGCGTGAGGACCTTCGTTCCCTCACGCGTGCAGCCTCCTCCTTCGCTAACATTACTGCTTCGCAGAAGGAGGCGACCGCCTGCCATTCCTCCTCGCTCCGGACCATAGCCTGAACCAAGGCCCGACGTGAAAGGTCGCTGCCGCCAATTGCCTCCACGAGGACACGGCGGTGCTCCGCCCAAGCGGGGCACACCTCCACCGTATGCTCCACCGTGTCCTCTGGGTGGTCCACACAATGATGACACCCGGGCGTTGCTTCCGCCTGAATCCGATGCAGGAACCTCCCGAACTTGCCATGTCCGGTGAGGACCTGCGTCATGCGGTAGGTGAGGATGCCGTGTTGCCGCTCCAGCCACTCCTCAAAGAGGTGACTAACCGCCATTATTGTAGCGTGCCCAGCACTGGGTTGCGACAGTCGCCGTCGCCATTCCACCATGAGATCCCGCCGGAACTCGGTCCGCCATGCCGCGACTTGGCGCGGCAGCGGAGTTTCGCCCCGGCGTTGCATCTTCACGCGCAAATCGTGCATGCGTGCAAGGACTGTTGCCTCCAAATCCAATGGTGGCAGGCCAGCAAGAAGGCTCGCCGCCTCGCGGGAAATCGTGCGGTATCCCCGTATCATCCGAATGGCCATGACCCTCTGGCAAGCGTTCAGTATGGCCGCCGGTCGCCTTTGCAGTGACGGCGCCCACACCGGCGCCCCGTAAAGGGCCATGGACCGAACAATTCCCGCGTAGAGCCTCCGGCAGGAGGCGTCTAACGATCGTAACTTGGGTAGGGGGGCAGACAGCGTGGCCAGCGTGCTTCGACGGCCTGCATGAACGCTGACGGTGCGGTGACGTTGGCACACTTCCTGATGCACTGTTATTACCAAGAGTAAGTACACATTGTGTGCTGTGAGAGCAATGTGTGCCAACCTAACCTATCAAATGATTAAACAATAGCTTGCTGTCTTCTAATACCAATCCTGACAACATTACTTATTTTAATGCGTGATACCCGCCCGTTGTGATGCCTCTTTCATATTACATGACTCTTATTATCCCACATTCAACAGACATTCAGATTGAGTTGTTTAAGTGTAATCCAGTAGTCAGAAGGACGCGTGAGTAGCGGCTCGCCTGACACTGCATTTGTTTGTTTGTTTGCGTGGCTTTCCCTCGCGGCCACTGTGTGCATAGCCACGTCCCACGCCACGCCACTGTGTGCCCTCCTAACAATGCATGCAAACACTAGACTAGCACTATTTGTACTACGGCTAGTTCAACACACGCTCCTTCTCATAGACCAAGCTTATGAATTGGCCCCGCCCACGATCCGCTACCGCTGCATAAACAGTCAGAATATGGTAATGGTACTCGTTATGGATGTGTGACGTCACCGACTGAAAAGTCTGAATGCGCCCAACTTTATATAGCTGTCGTTTGCTCTGCGGCTCGAGGCGCCGTCGCGCTCGTCGTCGCGGGGAACTCGCCATGCCTGTTGCAGTTTTATAATCTATATTTAAAAAACTATTATTCGTTATTAACTAATAATCTGTTCGATTTGAAAGCTAAGTTAAAATCACATTTTGGTAAGCAACCGCGGTCTCTATCCTCGGCCAATCATTATCATTAGCCTCTCAGTACTGCTCACATGTCGTCTATCACTCGCTAGTGGAGCTAGTATCTCTATGCCATCCCTCCCTCATCCCGCCTCTCGCCTCCAACAAACACAGCAGCGTTATACACACAAATCAAATCAATAACAAGGGTAATATTAATAAACTAGAAAAAGTGATGTTTGTACTCGTAACTCACGTAAGTTAGTGCCGAGTAGTCGCGGCGGCGGCGTGTGCGGCGCGCGATAACTGTGGACGCACACCGCGCGCCCTCGGGAGCTGTATTCATTGTAACGCGTTGTGTACAAACATTGCAGTCAGGCGCGGCGCGGCGCGACTTATTATTTCATGCTAACAAACGGGGAAACTTCAAAAGTGTATCTAGCACGGAGCATCTACAAACTTGTAAACTTATGCCAGTTATAGTTTGAAAACTAAAAAGGAAGAACCTTGACCCCATGGGACAAAAACTATATGTTTAAAATACTGTACATCGGAGACGAGATAACAGACGTCCTTCCAATAGATACCTATGTCAATAATTAACCACAGCCAAGAAAATCGGTGTGAGTAATGTAGTTCTCATGTAATCTTCACAAAGCTGGTAACACGTAGGTGTCGCCAAATATTAGCTTGTGCTCAGATAATGGCAGATGTCGTCGTGGGAGGCTTAGAAATGAGCTAATAAATAACTTTGCGGTAGAGGAGAATATAACGTGCTCTGTTATACATAACACAATATTCATTACATGCTTGATTTCTTGTTGTTTACCTACTAATAACCACGACCACGATGTTTTCTGAGGAACCTTGTGAAGTATTTTCGAGAATTTTAAACCCAAAAGATAAATTTAGACCCCTAAAACATGTCAATACCATAAAATCCAATACTAGGTCATGTTCCTACTGTTTACTAATCACATACCTGCCACGTGAAGACAACGCCAAGTAAAATATAATGTCGATAGTGACATGCACCGCTAGATAAGTACGAACATTTAGTGGCAATGAAACTTCTGAAAGACCACTCTCTATATCAGTATCATAAATGTTTAAGCGAATAAAGTTTACTTAATCAATAAAGCTTTTGTTGGAAGATTAGGGAGATTGCTCTCCGCAAGGCGGGTGGCAGCGGCGGTTATTCACCTGCTTTCTAAAATTACTGTAATGGCATTATCCGAGTGAGACCCTATTGTGGCTAACACCGATGACATTGTGCGGCAGCCGCTGGTAATCTGCCTCGTCAGCAGAGCGGCGAATGCATCCAGCGCACGGGCACATGAGTAGATATTCCGTTTATCTACTCATGTGGCACGGGTGCCACACGACGACCCGTGCCGGATTTAATCCGAAAAACTTTTTATTTCACAGGTGTCTACATGGGCACTTATAAAATGTCAGCATAAGCTCGTGCACGGTTCCAAATGGTCGTTTCCTATAGAAACTCCATGGTTTCTCTTTCTTGCGCCGGAATTAACTCCACCAGGAAAATAACTAGTCCGAGCCAAAAGCTAATTAAAACTAAAAGTGCACAAAAAGTTAACGTCTCTGATGTACGACGCTTTCGTGAAACTACGTGGACGTATAGTCACATCAGATCTCATTGAAACCAGAGCGGTCACACCACATCCCATTGCAACCAGCGATTGCATTACAATAAGCTTACTACTCAAGTTCTACAAGTGAATAGAAACTGCTCATTCAAAAGTAGCAGGTAGTTATAGTAAGAACTGTGCCGTTTACTTTTCCTAGTAAATCGGGGAAAGTAGCGATATACCTACTTAATACGATCACGTGATATTAAACATTGATGGCAGACGTCGTGATACTACAAATACGGTATAAATTATATAAAAACACGTATATTTGAGTGTCAAGCAGGGCCGAGAGACGCGAGCTCAAGTACGCCGCACTGGGTGAGTGACCTGCCTCAACACGACACTCGCAGATAGCGTGATGAACGGCGCGACCCGCGACCTGCGACCCGCCCCGTGACGCCACGCGCCGCTTTTAGCCACACTGACGGGACCCATTGTGCCTGCCCAAGTACTGCATCAACTGCGCTCATTACTTGACATACTCGTCCATTTCACTCACTACATGTTCATAAACCTAAGAAGATTAATTTATTTAGCAAATCTTGCTTGTTCCATTCCTTTGTGTAGTTCCGTAAGTAATACATTCGATTGGAACCCGAATTTAAATTTCAGGTTCTATCCGTATCCAAATCTACTTTGGGCCCGCGCGGCGGATTACAGCCCACTCTCTCTCCTAGAGACAAGGCCTGAGTCCTACCTGAGAACGTTAAAAAACCCGATTATGCTGATACTATTCGAATGTTCCCGCATACGAACGAAGTTCAGATCGAATGCGAAGCCCTCCAACAAGAAGCAGGTAGGTACTATGGCTATATGGCTACTGCGGACCGATATTTTCTGCATTCGGATCGGACGCGCTATGGAACCGCTCTTAGATTGTTTGAGCACTGGATTCGATCGAAATCTTCTGTCGGACCAAATCCCTGTAATCTATCACACAAATAAGATTACAGGACCTTTGTATCGTGATTTCTTGGATTCCTAGATTCTGAGCGATCACGGTGTGCAAATGCTCTAAATGATTTGATTACAGCAGGTCTGCCCCAGAAGAAAAACAAATAACTCCGACGGACACGTAAACGTACTGCATCAACATACAGGTATACCTGTATGTATACCTGTATGTTGATGTAGTACGTAATAAGCATACCTACAGAGAATATTATTTGAGTTACCGGTTGAAAAGAGGCGGTTAGATCATATCTCACCTTCCTTACATGGACGATCTGAAACTTTTTGCCCCCAACAATTTGCAACTGGTGGAGCTACTGAAGGTAACTGAAACCTTCAGTAGTGCCATCAGGATGGAATTTGGTGGACAAATGTGCAGTCATACATGTAAAGAGAGGTGAGATTATGGAATCCGTGGGAATTCAACTCTCGGATTTCATACTCCTTAGATCCCTCTGCTCAACCGAAACTTACAAGTATTTGGGTATGTCGGAATCGTTAGGCATCAATACTGATGACGTGGAACAATTTTTGAAAGAGCGCTTCTTTGGCCGCCTGAATAAAGTACTGAACAGTCTTTTATCAGGCGAAAACAAGGTGTGCGCTTTCAACGGTTGGGTCATGCCGATATTGATGGTTATGTAAGTATGATTTCGGCGTACTCAAATGGACTCAGACAGAACTTGACGCCCTGGATAGGAGGGTCCGCACACTACTTACCGCAAATCGGATCACCCACGGTCATCGGTGATGAGACTGTATATCCCGCGAAAGTGCGGGGGTCGTGGCTTCTTAAATGCTAAGACCCTGCACAACCGCGAAGTATGCAGTTTCAGAGAATACTTCCTAAAAACAGACGTGAGTATGCACCGAGATGTGCAGCGGTGGATAAGGGCCTCACTCCGCTCTCCTTGGCCAACGAGAACTGGCGCAAACCTATAGTACTGGATACTAATGACCGCAGGAAATTATGGCAGAGCAAGGAGCTTCACGGACGCTTTTACTGGGACTTACATGGGCCCGATGTAGACCTGTTAGCATCCGTATCTTGGCTGCGTTTCGGTGACCTCTTCGGGGAAACCGAAGGTTTTGTCTTTGAGATAATAGACGAAGTTATGATGCCGAAAAACTACCGGAAATACATTGTGAAGGACGGTACGGTTGACATCTGTCGGGCATGCCACGGGCCCAGGGAATCAATCCGACACATTATTTCTGGGTGTTCTCATCTAGCTAACGGAGACTATTTGCATAGACATAACCTACGAGGTTTTATAACCTGCCAGGATTATCCACCAACAACTTGCTCTTAAATACAATCTTGTGGAATCAGAAGTACCGTAGTACAGGTATGTGCCCGACCCAGTTCTCGACAATAGCAAACTAAGTATCTTGACTTAGCTCGCGAGGTTGTCGACATGTAGGAATGGGATACAGCAATTATTGTGCCGATGGTCGTAACGGCCAATGTCTTAATAGCTAAGAGCCTCGAACAACATCTAAGGAGACTCTCGTTAGGCAGCTGGATCAAGGGCCTGATCCAGAAAGCAGTATTCCTGGACACGGCGCGCATCGTTAGGAGATTCCTCTCTCAGGAGCCCTGACCGCCGGCAGCTTGGACTCTGTTCTCGATGCCAATGGGCTACTATTTTTTATAATTTTTTTTTTTTTAATGTTTAAGGAAATATTTAAAAATATAATAAGTATGTATATAAAATAAATAAATGGAATAATTATTTATTCGCTCCAAAATTACAATCTTCAATCAATCATTATATCTACATATAAACATAAAATTCGCTGGTTGGTTGTACACACAACAGTAGCACACAGTAAATGATCTACTAACTCCCAAACTAAGTCAAGCTTGTATTTTGGGAGCTAATGGTTCTTCGGAAGAAGGTCTTACATTTACACAACCTTGTAGGTTGGGGCGATAAACTTCAAATTTTTAATAATAATAATACAAATATAAAATAAAACTTAATTTAGAACAATGAACCTAGTAGATAATTACATAATTAAGAGACACGCGATTTATCCTGAGGTGTCATCAGAATTTACTGATCATTCATTGAATCTCAAAGAAATTCTCCAAATATTAGGTTGTAAGAGGTTTCTATGAAAATAACTACCAAAACCTGCTCAGCCAGTCTATTACTTAGCCATCAAATAGTAGCACGACCGCAACTAGGACAGTCACCAGTGCTCAGGAACAAATGGTCGTTGTTTGTACGTAAACAAAGCGCAGATAAGCAGACGGACATTACCGAACCATGCCAACAGTCTGCTGATAACTAATTATTGAATGCGTTTTAACCGAACTCGACAACACAGGCGTCTTTCTTTGGGTATAGACAATAGATCCCTGTTGTGATGAGTAATGAAGTTGGTATGTGTTGGGGATACCAAGTTAGCCAACCTTCGCGTGCCTCACAACCACATAATTAACGCACAGTAATCGGACAAATAGTGATACTGTACAACTGGTTAGTTATAATACTTCACAAATTTTATAATGATGTGTGATATAGACGCCGTATTTACGGACAAATATTGTCAAATTAGATTTCCTACTTCCAAGATTGTGCCCTCGCGCGACACGGAAGGAAGTGACCCTCGTTCGTCACACACACGTCAACGTAAAGAACCTGCAACATTCTCACAAACTAATATTATTGCATTGCAGCCTGTTAGAAGCGTAATGCGCTAATGTTGCGCTTACCACGTGTCGCACAGAGGATCATGCAGTGATAGTCTAACGTACGACCGGAGACTGGAGCTCATCGCTTGCAGGTAATTAATTAAGATGGACGCAGTAAGTAACGCGACGTGCTCCAAATGGACTTCGATTCGCCCCCAGAGAAATAATGGGCGGGGGAGGGGAGATTGATACTCTTCTATAGGTGTGGTGTGTAGCTTAATCTCCGGAAGACTTCGTTCAACCTACTCATCATCTGATCCCCGTCCTTTAGCAAAATATCGTCAAGAAATTAAAGAGTTTCATCTAACCCTGATAGATGCGATTCCATAGTTCGCTGCAAAACACCTGGCGTAGGTACTAGCCAGGCCAAACACTAAGCGAGTAAACTATACAAACTTTTATGTACGCCGCTATTTTTAAAAAAAAAAGCCGGCACGACGTTGCCTACTGGCCTAAGTAGCCGAAAGCTGTGCACCCACTGCCGTCGTTGCCGTGTTGAGTGTGCTCGGCGCTAGCTACAGGCGTCACTGCTGCCTACCTGCGACGCTGTGCGGGCATGCTGCTTCTGCGCGCTGTGCCTTACTTAGCTGCCGTGTCCATCTTCATCACATGAAGCGGTGTACCCACGTCCGCTTGCCGTGTCGTTTCTTGTGCCCCCTTGCAAATTCCGCGTACAGCTTCAGCAATTTTCAAGGCTCGACTCAGAGTCAGCTCCGACATCGCCTTGGTAAACAGTTTATCCCTGTCCGATCCCGGTGCCATGCCTAGCGTAAACCGGTCGCGTAGCTGTTCTAGACGAACAGCTTTTGAACCAAGAACCGCAGTGAAACCCCGTACTCGTGCCAGCCACTCTGGCAAGGGCCAGATGGTCACCCTTCGCCGACATATTACGTGTCACTGTGCAATTTAAATCTTTGCGCGAACGTGCACTTTTTCAGTTGGAAATGTCTTAAGAACTTATTTTAACATAACTTTTTTTTTTCGGTAAGAAAATCATCTCATGACATCCCCCGCTCTTGGGTGGTGAGATAGTGTCAGACTTCTACTGACTAAAAACCCACTCCTGTTCCTTCGTTGCCTTTCGTGCCAGGGCCGAGTCTTCCTTTCAGAATCAGACCCTTGGCCCCAGTAGGCTTCAACCCTGCTAGGCTCCTACGGTTTGCTGACATCTTGAGGCGCGCGTGGAACATTACGCGCTGTCGACGACTTGGGCTCGGTCCGGACGGTTACCGGACGGTCGGACGGCGAGCTACCCATTGCTCGCCGTCCGCAAGCCCGCGCTTATGGTGGCCGGAAATCGGAATCGGAATACCGGCGACGGTTGGGGCATGAGGATCGTCGCCTCACGCGATTGGCCGCCTCCTTTGCTAGCATTACCGCTTCGCAGAAGGAGGCGACCGCCTGCCACTCCTCCTCGCTCCGGACCATGCCCTGTACCAAGGCCTGGCGCGAGAGATCCGAGACGTGTTGCCTTTCCAGCCACTCCTCAAAGAGGCAACTTACCGCCATAATTACGGCATGTCCAGCACTGGGTTGCGATAGTTGCTAACGCTATTCCGCCATGAAATCCCACCGGAGCTCTTTCCGCCATATTTTAACATAACTTAAGGTAAAGTTAGGTCACAAATCAATTTGTAGCTTAATTCCGAACAGTTATTGAGCAGAATAGTTCGACGTTCAGCACCAGCTTTATCCACATCTACCCCGATTTCATTAGAAAGAAACCACTGTTCCATTCCAGATTTTCTTTGTACTATGGCCATTCTTGATGCTAATGGCCAGTGACAGAGTTTAACTGTTGATGTGTCGGCCGCAACCGTAGTTCCATACTGTTGCCATTTACGATATAATTATGTACGCCGACGCGTAACTTGTACTTTGAGATTGTCGCAAATTGTTATATACGAAATAAGGTTCAAGCTCGTATACTCCACTGTGGCAGCAGCGGCAGCGGTTGACTTAGACTAAGTTAATGGACTACCTACATAATAGTTACATTTTAAAACTTTGCCCCTGGAAGTAGGTCATATTCTGGTAAAGTACTAACTTCATCCCATGGCGGTCAATTCGGTGGCTTCGCTAATGTCATCGCTGTCAGTGGCGATGTGTACAGCATACAGCTGAGCCGCTTCTACGTTGTGTATAGTACGATCGAATAGGCACGTGATCGTTCAAGTTACACAATCTCGCTACGCTCCAGAACATTTTAATAAGTAGTAAATAACAGTGCACACCGGTCGAATGAAATGCTGTAAGTGGTAAGTGAAGCAAGCGGCTGCCGGCCGCAGAGGATGTGGCCGCTCGACTACACCACGCCGCGCGGCTCACCTCTCAGGGCTCACATGAGCTGTCGAACACCACAAAAAGGCACAAAAAGTCCGCAAATGAAACCTTACAGATTCCAGCAGATGAAGGCGGCTAACGAACTAGAAACATTACGTACGAAGTTGGTAGAATCATCACAGCGTTGATTTGTTGGATTTGTTTCTCATGACAATTTTGATAATTTATATGTATTTATGTAGGTAATATATTTATATTAAAAAAAAAAAAATTGTTTGTTTGCCTTTAAGTTGCACCTACCATGTTATATTTTTGCACAGACCTAAGGCCGACCGGTAGAAAATGCCTAAGGCAGCCTTTGTACAGTGTTTACTAGTGCATAAAGATTTAATTAATAAATAAAGCTGGCTCCGCTATTACGTAAATGAATACAGTAGGAGGTAGGCCGCACTGCTGGAGCTCTACTGAAGCTCTGTACCTACTATGTCATCCCAGCTCAGAATCCCACCTACGACGTGTGGTCGACAGTACGTAGCGCCTCTGTATTAAATCATACATCAACACACAGTACAAAGAATGTTTCAACTCTTCTGTACGTTTCTATGAAGCATGTGCACTTTATATTCAGTGCACAGGTGCTCTCACATAAGAATTCAATTCAATTTCGTTCGTTCCCGTAGTGCCGAACGTGTGAGTTATGTTGCGGTATGTTGTGCTACGCGTGCAATGCGCTACGATTACTGGCACATTAATTACAGCCCAGACGAGCATCCTTTGTTCCAGCGGAGAGCAGATAATTACATAGCTCAGTGATACGAGCTGCGAGCACATATTACCTGAAAATTTACGACAACTATCATCTTCCGATCAGGCGGACGGACCGATGCATATATTATACTTTATTCTGCCAGCGACTTTGCTCGTGCGAAGATAAATTTCTTCATACAAACTTTGGCCCCGTTTATTCCCCGTGTGGGGTGAATTTGGGAAAATCCACTTTTAGTGCTCGCCTACCTCATAAAAGAAAGCCTAGTGCAAAATTTAACACTCCTAAGCTAGTCCCAGTACTTTCGGCTGTATGTTGACAAGCCAGTCCGTTTCACCTTTTATATATGTATACATATATAAGATAAGTTACTGTAAAAAGTAATCTGTGTGTACATCGACATGCTCATTTATTGTAAAATAACATTTTTAGTGGGGACAGTTCGACGCCACCGCCACCATACGGGTCGTTGAAGTTCCTGCACCGGATTCGTGCGGAAGCGACGCCCGGGTGTCGCCACTGTGTGGACCGCCCGGAGGACACGGTGGAGCATACGGTGGAGGTGTGCCCCGCTTGGGCAGAGCAACGCCGTGTGCTCGTGGGGGTAATTGGCGGCGGCGATCTCTCGCGCCGGGCCTTGGTACAGGCCATGGTCCGAGGCGAGGAGGAGTGGCAGGCGGTCGCCTCCTTCTGCGAAGCAGTAATGCTTGCAAAGGAGGCGGCCGATCGCGTGAGGCAGCGGTCCTCACGCCCCAACCGCCGCCGGTATTCCGATCCCGATTTCCGGCCACCGTAGGCGCGGGCTTGCGGACGGCGAGTAATGGGTGGCTTGCCGTCCGACCGTCCGGTAACCGTCCGGACCAAGCCCAAGTCGTCAACGGCGCGTGCTGTTCCACGCGCGCCTCAAGGAGATGTCAGCAACTGTAGGGGCCCAGCAGGGTCGAAGCCTACTGGGGCCAAGGGTCTGATTCTGAAAGGAAGACTCGGCCCTGGTACGAAAGGCAACGAAGGAACAGGAGTGGGTTTTTAGTCAGTAAAAGTCTGACACTATCTCCCGCCCCGCCCAAGAGCGGGGGATGTCATAAGATGATTTTCCCACCGAAAAAAAAAAAAAAAAAAAAAAAACCATACGGGTCGTTATGTATCTGTCGTGGCCAGATCTTACAATTTATCGCTTCATGATGAGACCGGCTATATCATAAAATGAAAAAAAAAGAATAGAAAGAAAATTGCGTAAATGGTGGCATTTCATGATATAGAATCTCGTCCGCTGGCCATATCATGATGTAGGCAAGCCAAATCAATGAACACTCTGCGATTATCGATATGAACGGCTAAACGTATGATTATTTCATGATATGGCTGATCATATCGTAAAATAGTTACATACGGTGGATCTTCTATTAATTCATAAATTACCTTTCATATTTCATAGACTGTGGTGCTATTTTAACTGTAACATTATACTGAAAATATTATTCTGAGTGGTTATACAGACACATAAAAAATATAAAAATGTACTTGTAACAATAACTTTTATTTGCATCATATATCATGAATACTATGTAATTGTAATTTACTTACCACGGGTATGCTTCGATAGCGGTACCTATTTCAGGCGTTAAAAAGTTAGAACAGTCGTATTCATGCTTTAATCTAAAACCAAGTAGACTTTGGTTTCCTAGAATACTCTCCTGTACCATCTCCACCCTGCAGAACCCCATGGTTATGGAGATATCCATGTTTAAAGTTTGAGGTAAGGTTAAGTTAGAACACTAATTTCCATCGATTTATGGGGCGGTTTAGGGCCTAAATCATAATGGCTTTTAACATTAGAAGGGTTCGGGGGGAGTCGTTGATGGTCACAGTTCTAACGTAACCTACCCCAAATGATTCACTAACATTAGAGGGAGTTCCTTGTTACAACGATAGAAACGTTTTTGGCCTTCATCACTGTCCCGCGTATAGTTTTTTGACCAAGTCTTTTCATTACTTACAAACTCCTCTGCTTCTTGCACATTATACCTAGCAGCGTTTGATCATTACCCAACTTTTATTACGACGATTCTTCTTCACCGGTACTGATGAACCAGCTCCCTCCTTTTCCTCCTCCGACTCAGAACGGTACACGGGTACCTCATCCATATTTCGTAACAATACTAAGTTTCCCTAATAGATAGTAAGTTGGTAGTTTCCTTAGTAGATTTATTAGTTCGTTGAAATGATAATATTAAACCATTAGCAACAAAAACTATTTAATTTTGTAATATAAACAGACAAAACACGCAAGGATCGGTCGTTCCAAGCGCACTGCGCTCGGATCTTTCGAACTCGCACCCGAAAACAGCTGAACGCGACCCGAACCTGATCGCGCGGGCCGCACACTTGAGGTATTTTCCTCATTATTGAGAGTTAAAAAAATAAATTTGATAACCAACAATAGAAATAAAAACAGTTCATGCAAGTTGTAAAAATATGATTATTTTGACCAAACCTCTGTTGTCGGCAACTTAGTAATTTTGTCGGAGGTTCAGTATTCGAAAGTTTAGTTTTGTTATTCGAAAATCAATTTTTTAGGAGATAATGTAATTTGAACATGCTCTTATCTGTTGTTAAATTGGATAATTTTTTTCGTTTATGTTTTGGATTTTTTGACGGTAATTCATTATAACGCTGGTTAATTAGAATAATAGTCGGCCACAATTTGTTTTTCGGAACCATTATTATTTCCCTCAATAATGTCAATAAATTATTACCGAATAACATTGTCAAAAATATTACAATTTACATTAATAATGTCAATAAATTAGTAATAACAATGTCAAAAAGAGAAAAAAAAGAGGCAAGAGGCTGGAGGGCTGTTTCATTGGATCACGCCCGGTCTGTGAGTGCAGAAGACACTTTCCGCATCCTGGTGACCTTGACATTGACCTTCGTCGATGCCTTGGATGGTTTTTAACCGCAGTGAACATGACGGCAGAATGGAGAGAAAACACATTCGCTCGAGACGTGCGGTGGCTGACGGCGTCACTCCCCCGTGATGACGGCACATGATGGACGTCGCCGCCCGCGCCGCCGTCGCGTGCCGTCAATTAGTGGCTCGTTACAGTTTATTGAGTGTCCCTCATTATCCCCACAGCATTATTTTATAATGATGTCCGCAGAACATGTGCCACTTAGCGTGGGCGACACACATCATATAAAATATTTTTATAAAGTCAATCTCTAAAGTGAGCTCTAAAGATACAACGTTATTAATGTGAGTAGTGTAAACATGAAGTTTTTCTGTATCCGTGCTTCGCAGAAACTGAAACGTTACGTTATGAAATATTGTCGCTACGTGGACGTCGCTCACGGCAAATGTGAACATATTCTTACTGCATTCTTTTTAATATTTATAAGCAAACATAGCGTACCTACCTATGTAAAATAATCGAATGAATTCGGTGTCGCCTTCCTAGACACCGACAATTTAATTCGTGCAAATATCTGTCGATATACCTACATAGTTTTGGAATACACTACTTAAATAAGAAAAACTTTATTCCCACAGTCACAACTACGAATTTAATAAAAATACCGATTTTCATAATTTCGAATGGTTCAAAATTCTCAAGTTATCATTCATCCTATATAAATAATTGCAAAATGTCATAACATAATATTAACATTCTCAAAATGCCGAGCCTTAATAGATCGAAATTCGATTTACCAGCAAGTCGAACTATTTTAGTCCGACTTGCTGGTAAATCGAAACAAAAAATACGAATATTATACTTAAGTAAGTATTATATATAATATTATATTATTATACCTACTTTATTATTTATTTTACATTTGTTGTATTCTTTTTCTATTGGTTACCAATAATAGAGGGGATCTAACCGACTGGATCCAATAACATAAAGTATATTTGTATGTAGATATAAAGATAGTAGATGGTACCACCAATCTGACGCAGGAATAATATGAATACACAAATATTAATAACAATTAACAAAGAAAAGGATTCTTAATTACATTAAATGCTACTTATTAGATTTTGAATATATGTAATTCAAAATTCAGTTCAGTTCAGTTACGCATATGTCTTGTCGGGTCATACAATGTAAGTTTGACAGGACCACAGATATGTCAAACAGTTATGATCCAAATGGTTCAGTCCACAGATATGTATAATACATATCCACCACTACCTGACTGAACCATTTGGAACTAAGTTCGGTCAAAATCATGTTATTTTTAATTTTTGAATGACGTTCGCGCTTGCCGGAAATAAATAAATAATGCTCAAATTTAAAGTGCCGTCCTCTAGCGGACAAAAAGTCATGTTAACACCAAAATTGTTTAAATAAAATAAAAAAAAAAAAACCGACTACGGCAAAAAAAAACGACGCTGAAAAAGTATGAAACAAGGTTTTCAGGATGCTGAAATAAACAAGGTACCTAACTGAAAAAACAAGAATCATCACCCTGATGTGAAAGCCTGTCAAAATCATAACCCTCCTTTGGCTTTGCCGTAGTTGGGTAAAAAGAAAATTTTAATAAAATTATGAACGTTATGTTGATTTTTTTTAACTTCTAAATATTTATTTTGCAAATTGTAAACACTCTCTTACATAAAAACCTTAAATATGAACTAAACTATTTATACTAAAACCTAACAATTTATTTTATTTTGAACATAGGATATAACAAGAAAAATAAAAACACAACTAATTAAAATTACATAATACATACACAATAACTCCTACCTAAAATATGGCCTCAAAAATTCCTCCGCATCGCTGTCGACTGGAAGTGTGCCCAAAAAACTGGCAGCATTGCCACGTTGTATGGCAATGCTTAATCTCTGACCGAAGTAAAAGCCAGCCCTTTGGTCACGCGAAGTGTCAACTAGCCGTTTGGATAATTCTTTAAAAAGCGCATGAGCACTCGGACCCCAAGCCCAAGAGTCTCAACCTCAGACGGCTCAAAAATACAACTACTGACGAGGTTGTTATATTTTTGCCGCTTGAGGTTCTCCGCAGCCGCAGTGGCAGCACCAGCACAGCGCGACGAGCTAGAAAGATGGGATGGCGCAAGAGAATCGACACAAGTAGCGTCCCATACTAAAGGCCTACCCATCTTCAATGGAAATAAAGACATAGCGTCCGGTCTCTTACCATCGTCGCGTGCCAGGCCATGAGGTTCCAAAACAGCCGGAACGCCGACGGTGACAAGGGCTCGTCGAATGATGTCATTAATATTTGCGTGCCGCGCAATACGTCCCGCGCTTCGACTGTATGACAGGCCGTGGTGACCGAGGCTGTTGACAACTTCGCCACAGTGGCAGCGATGAGGCGAACAGCAAGGAAGGCCTAGGCGTAAGGAAACAGCTAGGCGGAAATTTGTATCGTCGAACAAGGTGCCATATTCGACGATGGTAGTGCGTGAAGCCAGAGGCCCGACTCTCACTCTCCCACAGCCAGTAGGCACGCACGCTCTGCAGTAGTAGCAGATGTCAAGATTAAGTTTTCCTGAACTACTTTGCAGAGCGGCTCATCCCACCGTCTCTGGGACTCTTCCCGTGGAGTTGTCGGGCGGATTTGTATTCGGGCAAGCGAGTCTCCAGGCATCCATAGCCTCGGTGAAGCACCGCACATCAAAAGGAATCAGTGTTGAAGTTAGGATATTCCTGATTAATTTATCAGTGCCGTGGACCGAAGATATGAATGCCGTCAAACTAATACTGGTAATCTAGCGGACGCCGAGGCGTCCCATACGGATGGGAAGAGTAACTTGAGCCCAAGCTCAAAGGTCACATTTAAAATTAATGTAAGCGTAGGCGATAATTTGGTCCATTTTTTCTAAAAGTGGAGGGTGCTTCTATAAGTGGGAAGAACGAAGGAAATTGTATATTAATTTAGGGAGAAATGAAGATTTAATTGTTTTAGGTTAGGTCTGGTTTTTTGGGGTAAATGCGTCTGCTGTTTCGGGGTTATTGCGTCTGCATGACGCATTTGCCCCAAAACCAGAGATCTTAAACCTTTTTATTTTATTTTCTTGTAGTCAATTTTATTTTGTGACTAAGTGTTTTAACAGCTTTGTTTGAATTGAATTTGCCTTTCTTAATTTTTTAATTTTTTTATGAGAGGTTTAGGATTTTTTTTTATTATAGTGTAGTTATCAATTTGTCTTGCAGGTAATTTAGATCACAATGGTTATATTGAGATATATTGAAATCGACAAATATTTGGACAGAAATGACTTTCAATATTATATAGAGTAGATACTAACCTGACCATGGCATAAAACACATTTTACCTGGTCACATGAATGTTTCGGATGCGGACAGTCCCATGCGACACCAATTGGACATCGTCATTTGATTTTGATTATGAATACTCAAATTGCAATGGCATTATTAGAAAGTTCATTCTTTTGGTGTCCATCTTGTACTATTTATACTTTGTACATGCACTACACTGAGGATGAATGCGAATATTGCCATGAAATAGATTTTCACTGCAATATTGTTTTTTCTTTTAATAATTTGTAAGTTATGACGAAACGACGAAATAAGTTGTTTAAGTATGTGGAACAGGAAATTCTGTGTGCTCCTCGAAGAGCAAAACTTACCCGTAATTTTGATCTGATTTTACTGTGATATTAGAATATGAAAGATTTGATCTTGTGAATATCAATTATAATAGCCATACATATTAATATAATGATACATAGATGAACCGGCTTAAAAATACAAATAGTTTAGTCTATAAGAGTATGTAAGGACTGATTTTGATCTGAGACATAATTTGAAATTATTTTTAAAGTACATAAGATTTGATTTCGTTTAAAATTCAATTACTTAATTACCTATTTATATATAATAGTTGATTGAATTCTAGATTCTTATAATTATACCTGTTAACCTTTCTGAGTCTTGAAAAAATAGGGTATCATAGATGAACGAAGTAGAGGCCTATGGCATACCTAGATTGTTTGTTTTGATCTACCAATAAAAATACTACACATTTATTACACATTGTTTAGGTAGAATAATTTTCTGTAAAAAATAGTTCGCTCCTAATTTAACTCCTAAATTGAAAGAGCTCTGACTGCAAATACCTAATGTAACTCGATTTTGGTTCAAAAATCTACATGTTGCTTTTATTTAGCACCCAGGTTTTTTTTATAAGAGTTTATTCTAATTTTACCTTCCAAAATAAAATGTTTTGAACGTCTGGATTTGATAGCGGGTAAATGCGTCTAAGAAAAAATAGTTACATTTTCCCAGATTTTATAACATCGCTTCTGATGTAATAATTATTTAATATTTTCTTAATTTACTGAAAGATTTGTGTGTAAAACTTTAGTTGAAGTAAAACATATCTATTCCAGCCTTCAAACATCACAGGTTTAAAACTTATTTAATGAAGACACGTTTGCCCCAATACGGGAAAATGCGTCTAAAATAAACTCTTTTTAAAAAAAGTATATTTACTCGTATTTATTGTAACTAATGAAAGAAACGATTCATTAAGGTTGCACACAGATAATTTCTTTATACATTTGCGTTAAAGATTTTTCCAAGAAATTTAAAGTTAGTGTAATATAAATTTTTTAAAGAGACTGAGGTTTGTATATGACGCAATTGCCCCGGTTGACCTTATAGTAATTTCTAAGATGGATGTCTATAACATTGCCAAAGAAAACTAAAGATTTGAGGTATTTCTTTTTAGTTTCTGCCAGCAAGGTCCCTATTAACAGAATTAAATGCATTTTTGATGTCAACCTTAAGGATAGCCTCTCTTTTGCCAGAATTTAGGTAGGTCGACAACGCGTGAACGGCAGCCTCACAGCCCCCTTTTGAGCCGTAACCAAGCTGTAGGGGCTGAATTTTTTCCAATATTACCTCACCAAAAAATTTGCAAAAAATTGGCTGCCATACGACGGTACGTAGTTCCCACGGCAATGGGACGAATACCGCCATCCCTCTTGCGCTGGGCACATAAATCGAACGGAACCGTCATCGACTTCTTGTACGGGGCTACCGTACAAGAAGTCGATGACGATTCCGTTCACATTGCCAGAGAGCATAAGGTTAATCAGAGCCGTAATCTCCTTCAAGAGCATCTCACCAGCCTTCCCGGCGCCTGAACAAATAAGGTCCTTTAGGTGCTGAGGACTGAGACCGTCGAGGCCGCCAGCAGAGTCGCTCCGGAAAGAACAAACGGCTGTGATCACTTCTTGACCTGTAATGGTGAGGGTGTGAATGTCCGGATCAGGGGGGTCGGGAAAAGAAAGGCCATCCGCTGGGGCAGGGTGTTTTCTCTCCAGATCTGCGAGAGTATCTGGAGAACACGGAGCCACCACATCAATACTAAAAAGAATCCTGGCTGCTCTGCTAATGTCACCTTCCCCTAACTTCGTTTCAACCAAATGGGATAAACCATTTGAAGAGGTAAACCTCTAGATCGGTAATTTTGAATCTAAATCACAGGCCAAAAGATTACAGTTTTCTTTAATTTGTGCAGTTAAGGTCTTTTTTGTAGTCAACTTACAGGGTCCGAAGTGAGTGCATTTTGGAGTTTGTGTATCTTACCAATATGCACACTCAGACTCCGCTTACCTTTAAAAAATCGTGCCTGGGTGCACAGAGGGCACCTCTCCAGGATGTTTAGAGGTTGACTGGCACTATTTTTCACCACTTCACTGTTGCTACTAAGCATTACACTGAACGGGTTTACGATTATGCACTAATTTTTTTTAAAATTATATAACTAAATAATAAATAGAAAAACACTGACTAAAAAATTTGTTCTAATTACACCAAAATGAAAATACGTGTCAATCAAGAAGCGGCGCAGTCGCATTGGTGGCCTGGGGAGCCGCGACACCGATGATGACATCTCGGTGGCGGCGCCCTGACAACCGTTGCCGGGTGACGACTGGCGTCACGTCCTCAGCGACACCTTCAGGCTTCACGTCAGTGAAGTGGCGCTGTGCCGTACGGCCGACGTGTGACCAAAAGGGTGGCTTTTACCTCGGTCAGAGATACATTCCCAACATTTAACTAAGAAATAGACATTTTCAACCTTCGAGCCATATTTCTAAGTCAGTCTCGTCTGCAGTACGCGTGCAAATTTGTTCGTACGTCAGCCGTGTAAACACTGGCGCTGTATAATTTATGAGGGATTTTAGATTTAAATTTTGTAAAAAAATTATTATTTTGGTGTTCAATGATGTTTATTCCTTTTATATATGACATAATGTAACAATGTGCATAAATATAATATAAAAACACAAAGTACACTGAGGCTTCAAAGTACTTTAACTAATAAGACTGGTAGAGAAAGAATAAGAAAATTTATTTCAAATATGGAGTGGTCGAAGAAGGAAGAAAGAGTCGCGGTTATCGCGTAGCACCAACAGAGATTTTCAATATACTACAAAAAAAAACATAACACTTGATATATATGACTTTACAAACTATTAAACGATACAGTAAAGATTCAAGCTTCGTAGATCGTAAGAGAAGCGGCCGACCTCGGCCTGTCACAGATGGATACCAGTGGTCATCAAAACAGAGAAGGCGCGAATCCAACGAAATCCTAAACGTAAATAAAAAATCTTAGCTCCTCTGATCGAGTTAAACAGAACCACGGTCAAAAGTGTGTTAAATGAAGACCTACTACGAGCTACGTAAAAAGACAGAGCATTTTTTTATGAGTGTTTGAAAATATTAGGTTGGATAGATCCCGCGCTTTGTTACAGAGGTAGTTTTCAAAAAGTTTGAAAATTTTGTTTTAAACTCTAAACTACTAAAAAGTGTATCATTCTTTATTCTTCCTGCCCTTATTCCGTATTACTTGGGGTCGGCGCAACACATTTTCTTCTTCCATTCTGTCCTATCACCCGTCACACTATCACTAATTCTCTTTTCTTTCACTCACACAATCCATCCATCTTTTCTTTGGCCTTTCACTCCCTCTCCATCCATCTACATGTATACTCAGAACTTTTTTATTAAAATGCGTTTCATTTCTCCTCTTCACATAACCATACCATGACAAACAATCGCCTTTCAACTTTTCAGTCACTGGCGCCACATTCAAACTTCCTCTAATATACTCATTTCTAACTTTATAAAGGATAAAGTGACACTCGTCACACCACACATCCATCTCAACATTCTCATCTCCGCTACATGCAATCTTTTTTCATCCATCTTTGTCACTTCCCAACATTCTGATCCATACAGTATGACAAGTCTTATCATAATGGACTTGTAAATTTTACTAATAAAAGTCGTGATTTTTAATTATATAAATATATTAGGCATATATTATAAAATTCGGACTTTTAAAAATCGGAATATTGAAATTCGGAATAAAATTTTTCGGAGTATTTTGGTAATTTCAAAGTATTGATGACGAGACACCTCCTAACTAATCTAAAACCAGTCTACGCATATTATGCTAAAGAACTCTACGATGTCTTTCCTAGGACTTTCAGTCTCGATATATTTTCAAGTACCGGGACTAAAAAATTGAGACTTGGCCCAATCTCGAGATTCTTGGGAAAAAACGAGATTGGTTAAAAAGAAAAAGATTTATATTTAAATGTTAGTCAATGAGGCAATCAATACAAGATTATAGTGAAGAACTTTATTACAACAGTATTTGAATCTTGTTTTGTTTTATTCTTCCGGGTTACAATCGAGTAAAATAACAGTGACGAGGAGTTATTTTTGCTTTTTAAAAGGGAGTACGTATAAATCATAAAGCTTCTAATGATATTTCAGAACGGTAAGATCTGTTATTTGTTACAAAATTAACCTGCGTCAGAAAAATCTTTTTCAAATTCTGGAAAACGTTCAACATAGTAGAATTTTGCTATGGGGACGGGCTGCAGATATAGAGCCTATTTTTATTCTGCAGAAAAGAGCTATCAGAGCCGTATATAATCTTCGCAGACGCAATTCTCTTAGGGAACTATTTAAGGAAATAAACATCCTGATGGTCCCTTGTCAATACATTTATGAAAACATTACGTATGTTTGGAAAAATATTCATCTTTTTACTAAGATAAGTGACAGGCACAATTTTTATACTAGGAATAGGAACAAATTAGATCAACCTCGGTTCAGATTGGCTAAAGTACATAGTTCTTTTCTTTTATGGGGTACTGTGTAAAATTTTATAATAAAATACCAGTTGAGATTCTACAACTAAATGAGTCCAAATTTAAAGCATGCATTAAACGCACACTATATAAACAAGCGTATTATAAACTGGAAGATTATATCCTTGATAAAAACGCTTGGCTAAATGCCGGTCCTGTTCCGCAGCCACAGCCACTTATACCTTCAAATTAGCTTTTATATATTTAAATATTGGAAGAGATACTATTCCCCTTTTTGTAATGTTGTTTTCGAAATGTTTTTAATTTAATTTAATTGTTTATTTCAATAGAGCTTAAGATAATTTATTACCTTTTGTATTTGAAAACAATAGCATTGTGTAATGTAGGTAGAAGCACTTTGTTTTTCAAGTTTTGTGAATGTGAAGTACCATGGAGCATTTTAATTAGGTTACAACTTGTTTGACATTACGAGCATGGCAGTTGAGAGTTTGTCATGCTCACTCAAATGTCTCGTTGATGGTGGCACGTGTTATTGGCTCATTCAGTTCCCTTCAAAATGGTTGAGCTGAGTGGGGCTGATGCACGCGTCATGCTCGTGAATGGGTGCCGTCAGTTGAGACTGGTCATCTCTTAGCTGCCAGTGACTTAATTCAATTTCTATTTTTTTTTAATTTGTTTTTTTTTATTTTAATTATTATTACATATCTACATTGTGCTCACATATTAGAAGCGATAAGAAATATGTAACCAAGATTTATGTAACTCATAATATGATTTAAAAGAGTGTCCATGTAGTTTCTTGCATGTTCTTCTCCATATAGATCTACGCTTTGGAACATGCAATTTAGCTTCACTTGTTTTTTTGTTGACTGACCGAAATTTTGACAATTCAAAAGTGCCTGTAATTGGTCTCTTTGAAATAAACATTTCTGCTTTCTGATTTCTGATTTGTAAGTCATACATTGAGTTAAACGCAGAGGTTTTATTATCTTTTGTTATTTTATTTATTTATTTGGGAAAACAAACAATTACACAAAGTTTCTTAATAATAAAATCCTAAGTATCTAAAGTTAATAGTGTATGTGTAACTCACAACCTTATCCACATGTTACCTATTTTCTTTTTATACAAGAACTAACTAGGCATGCGAGTGAATTTAAATTACATACGAGTATTACAATTTATTTAGATTACAGTTATAAGTAAATTATTATCCCAATGATCATTTCATATACATATAAATTACATTTTCAAATATATATTTTAAATGCTTTTTATAATTATGATTTTGCTAATATACATATATTAACAAAATCATCATCATCGTCATCATTTCAGCCGAAAGATATCCACTGCTGGACATAGGCCTCTCCCAAGTGTCGCCACAATGAACGGTCCTGTGTGTCTCACATTCATCGGACTCCCGCAACCGTTGCCAAGTCATCGGTCCACGTTGTAGGAGGCCTTCCAACGCTACGTCTTTCGGTACGTAGTCGCCATTCCAGAACCTTTCGGCCCCAACGGCCCTGCCCATTGCCACTTTAGTTTGGCGATTTTTCGTGCTATGTCGGTAACCTTGGTTCTCCTGCGGATATCCTCATTCCTGATTCGATCACGCAAAGAAACTCCGAGCATAGCCCTTTCCGTTGCCCTTTGGGTGACTTAAAGTCTTCTAATGAGGCCCATTGTAAGCGACCACGTTTCGGAGCCATATGTCATCACTGGCAACACGCACTGGTCATAGTCTTTCGTCTTGAGACACTGTGGTATACTGGACGAGAAGATACCGCGCAGCTTCCCGAACGCTGCCCAGCCGAGTCTGATTAGACGATTGATCTCTTTCTCGAAGTTAGACCTTCCCAACTGGACCATCTGTCCCAGGTAAACGTCGTCGTCGTAGTCGTTTACAACTTCGAGTGTAGAGTCCCCGATCTTGATAGGAGTGGGTGCTACATGGCTGTTAACCATGACTTTGGTTTTGGCCATGTTCATTTTAAGTCCCACTCTTTCGGAAACTCTACTGAGGTCACCAAGCATTGTACTGAGCTCCTCCGTAGTCTCAGCCATGGCTACTATGTCGTCGGCAAACCGAAGGTAAGTGATGTACTCGCCATTGACATTAATGCCTAGCCCTCTCCATTCCAGAACCTTGAAGACATCCTCCATTGCTGCCATGAACAGTTTCGGAGAAATAACGTCTCCCTGCCTCACGCCCCGCTGCAAGAGGATAGGTTTCTAGGTCTGGTCTTGTAGTCGGGCTGACATAGTGGCGTTTTTGTACAAACACTTCAGCACTTCGATATACCGATAGTCAATTTGGCACCGTTGGAGAGACTGCAGCGCAGCCCAAGTTTCAATCGAACCAAAGGCTTTCTCGTAGTCCACAAACGCTAAGCAGAGAGGCTGATTATACTCCTCAGTCTTCTGTATAACCTGCCGCAGCATATGTATGTGGTCCACGGTGCTGGAGCCTTTTCGAAATCCGGCTTGTTCGGGAGGCTGGAAGTCGTCGAACCTGCGCGCAAGACGATTCGTGATGACTCTGGAAAACAGCTTATAGACATGGCTCAGAAGCGAGATGGGCCTGTAATTCTTAAGCAGGGCATTATCGCCCTTCTTAAAGAAGAGTACCACCACGCCCCTGCTCCACGCCTGTGACGTTTTTCCCTCGAGTATGACGGAATCAAATAGCTTCTGAAGGGCCTTAAGGACCGGTTTTCCACCCGCCTTCAGGAGTTCGGCCGTAATTCCGTCCTCACCCGACGCCTTGTTGATTTTCAGCTGCTTCAGAGCCATCCCAATCTCGTACAGGCTGACGTCCGGGATATCTTCGGTATAGTGTCAAGTCAATCTAGCTCTTGAGTCGTTTACTAGATTTGCAGCGGGTTTAGCGATAGACGCGTATAACTGTCCATAGAAAGCCTCGATCTCTCCCAGAAGCTCCGATTTGGCGAATATGACTCTGCCATCGTCGGTCTTCAGTTTCGTGAGCTGGCTTTGCCTAATAGACAACTCTCGTGCAAATACTTTAGAATCTTTATTCCGCTTAATCACATCCTTAATCCTTGCGGTATTAAAGCGGCGAAGGTCGCGTTTCAGGGACTTCGAGATTTGTCTATTGAGCTGCCGGTATATGCACGCATCGTCTGAAAACTGCAGAATCATCTCACGCCTCTTCTTCATTAGCTCGAGGGTCGGATCAGAGAGTCTCTTGTTCTTATTTGTACGGTGAGTCTTGAAAAACTTAGACCCGACCGTATGGACAGTTTCCACGAACCCATCGTTATATTCGTCCACGGAGCTTCCTAGGCACTCGAAACGATTGTGGCGTTCGAGCCGAAAGCTCTCGGAGTTTTGGATCTGGATCTGTACTGGACGGAGCGCAGACTTCATCAGTCGAGACCTTTCAAGCTTAATATTAATATTCAATGTGCCTCTTACCACGCGGTGATCACTTCCAGTTTTCACCGCGTTGATCACAGAGACATCATTGAATATTTGCTTTTTCGTCGACAGGATAAAGTCAACCCCCGGTCCCCGGTGATTCCGACGTCCGAATCCAAATTGCCCCACTCGCAGCTCGTCACCGTCTCGTTTGCCCAGTTTCGTGTTAAAGTCCCCCATGACCACGGTGAAGTGAGTCTTATAACCATGCATGGCTCTGGATACAGCCTCATACATGGTCTCTACTTCGTCGTCGGGGTGTGTTGAGGTCGGGGCGTAAACCTGTATGACATTCAGCGAATATCTTAATGATATTCTGAATATAAGGTACGCCACCCTGGTCGACACACTCTCGATCTTCTCCACATTGTTCACAAAATCATATAAAAAACATTTAAAAATATAAAAAGTAGTGGTCCACCGGTGTCGGGAACAGGGTCCAAGCTACCGGTGGTTAGGGCTCCAGAGACAGGAACCTCCTGACAATGCGAACCGTATCGAGGAGTATCAGGCCCTTGATCCAACCGCGCAACGACAACTTCGACAGATGGTCATCGAAGCTTTTGCCTATAAGGCCATTGGCGGTCACGACAATCGACACAATGATCGCCGATTATTTTTTTATCTTCTGTTATTATTATTGTGTCATATTAAAGTTTTAGTTAACGGATAAGCTTATATTCCAGAATAGGTTATTTCTATTCAAGCGTGCTCCGTCGTCGACCACACCATTGCTTACCATTAATGAGATAGTGGTCAAACGCGAACCTAACACTAATAAAAAAAATACCCGTGAGCAACGCCATTGTCCCGTCATGTTTTGAAGTATTTTTATTTGTTGTATTATTGTATGTATATTGAAAAGCCATCTGATAGCATCAGATGGCTTTTCAATCAGTGATTTATTGAATTTTTCGTGTTATACTTTTACAGATAACGTAATTTCGATATTATTGAGAGTTTGAAAGGACCCAACTTCCTCTCAAAAAAATTGAGTAGGACTTTGGAAATATAGCAAAATATTTGCCTTAATGAGCCTATTTTTAACCGACTTCAAAAAAAAAAGGAGGAGGTTATCAATTCGGTTGTATTTTTTTTGTCATTATTTTTTTTATGTTTATTACCGCAGAACTCCGTCGTTTATGGACCGATTTGCAAATTAATTTTTTTCCTCTTAAAGTATGTTTCCAGATTAGTCCCGTTTTTTTCAGAATCCAGTTCTCATGATGGGATCCATGAGGAATCAAGGGAACTCCTCAAATATTATTTTGGTATTTTCATTGAGAACTCAAGCATTTACAGTCAAAAAGTAACATTTGATGAAGTGGAACTGATGAAGAAGACCAGAAATGGTCAACGGAACTTCATATCCACATAGATATCACAAATATCACAATGAATACAAATAAATGAATGGTTCTGAATAGTTACGTTCAAAATGGTATCATCAAAGTGATCTGATGACGATGATGGAGCTGGAAAGTAGACACAGGAACTTTATAATAAAACAATGTAATCTAGCGGTGTTTGGGTTAATTAGAATTGCCATGAGAAATAGGCATTCTGTTTATAAGTGTATCGCAACTAAAAAGTGTGAAATAAGAAACATTTTACAAAAAAAAAAAACGGACTTCACTAAAAAAAAACATTAAAAGGATCAAAATAATTTTAATTTCGGAAGTAGGTGTCAAATATGAAACAAACAATACCGAGAAACACAAATATCACAATGAATACAAATAAATGAATGGTTCTGAATAGTTACGTTCAAAATGGTATCATCAAAGTGATCTGATGACGATGATGGAGCTGGAAAGTAGACACAGGAACTTTATAATAAAACAATGTAATCTAGCGGTGTTTGGGTTAATTAGAATTGCCATGAGAAATAGGCATTCTGTTTATAAGTGTATCGCAACTAAAAAGTGTGAAATAAGAAACATTTTACAAAAAAAAAAACGGACTTCACTAAAAAAAAACATTAAAAGGATCAAAATAATTTTAATTTCGGAAGTAGGTGTCAAATATGAAACAAACAATACCGAGAAACATAGACTTCCGAAATTAAAGTTTTTTGATCCTTTTAGTGTTTTTTTTTTTTTGTTAAGTCTGTTGTTTTTGTTTTGTAAAAAGTTTTTTATCAGTCCTTAGTCTTTAGGCCCTAGTATTTACGCATACTATGAAGAATCTATTCGATGCCTCTAGACATCCTATGACGATCCTATTTTGACGATGCTTCTAAGCAGTCACTTCATATTATATCGCCAAAACCTCAAAACTAATTCTGGTAAGCAACCGTGTCGCGGCGCACAGGGCGCAGGCGGTTCAGTGCGCGGCGACCTCGGGGCTGCGCGGCGACTACGGAACCTGTTTGTGCGCCAGGTGCTGTTTCACGACCCTGTACTGTATTTATGTTTATAGCTAAACATTCCCCTTTACAATTCAACTGATGACTTCTCTGCGCTAGCTTTTCTCATATATTTTAAACATAAAACCAACCAATATAGATGAAAACAAGAGATTATAAATATTTGTGCGTATTGTTATGATAAACATCTGCCCTCGGAAGTACCAGCACAATCGAGAACGCAGACAGTGTCGAGTATAGCCAATACTTGACACTGTCTGTGTTAAAACTTCTGAAATTGATATTTTTGTGGAGAAGTGAACGACTTCCATATAAATTTATTCAGGAGGAGCGAGGTACGCGGGTGGCCGGCTCGGCAGCGCACGCGGCGCGGGGCGCACGGAGATCTCAAGACAGTTTCATTATCGTAATGGAGGTTTCTCGCTAATCAGGACTAGGCGCTGTTAATTTAATTACAAGATTAATTTCTTTAATACCGCTCGGTTCATTACGTCTCGCTGGTTGCTGCTATTAGTCTGTAGATTACAATGTTTTCACAATGTTAGATTACAATGTTTTCACAATGTTTATTTAATTAAGACGTCTTTACTTCTTTTACACTTTTTTTAGTGCTTACAACAAAGTGGAAATTAAAGTTATTTTGATCCTTTTCGTGTTTTTTTTAGTGAAGTCGGTTATTTATTATTTTGTCAAAAGTTATTTATTTCACACTTTTTAGTTGCGATACACATATTACCAGACTGCCTATGTCTCATGACAATTAACCTAAACACTGCTAGGTCACATTGTTTTATTATGAAGTTCCAGTATCTGCCCTCCACCGCCCGGCTCCATCATCAAATTAGTTCGATAGTACCTTATAGCCAAAGTGCATCGCATGATAATTCTAATAACCAAACACGGCTAGGATACATTGATTAATTACGGAGTTCCTGTGCCTACCTTCTGGCTCCATCATCAGGTCATTTTGATAGTACCTTATAGCCAAAGTGCATCTTATGACAACAAATTTTAAAAAGCCCAAACACGGCTGGGATAGTTTGATTAATTACGGAGTACCTGTGCCTACCTTCTGGCTCCATCATCGGGTCATTTTAATAGTACCTTATAGCCAAACTGCATCTTATGACAATAAATTCTAAAAAGCCTAAACACGGCTGGGATAGATTGATTAATTACGGAGTTCCTGTGCTTACCTTCCAGCTCCATCATCAGATCAGTTCGATAGTACCTTACAGCCAATGTGCATATCATGACAATTCTAATAAGCTCAAACACGGCTAGGTTACATTGATTAATTACGGAGTTCCTGTGCCTACCTTCCGGCTCCATCATCATCATCAGTTCACTTCGATTATACTTACAATTTTCAACATAACTATTCAGAACCATTTATGTATTTGTATTGTCATAGTCGCTTAACTATCTTCCTGTATATCTATGTGAGTGTAAAGTTCCATTGGCCATGTCTGGTTTTCTTCATCACATGTTACTTTTTGACTGTAAATGCTTAAGTTCTTGATGAAAATACCAAAATCACCATATAGTTGCCTATCATATTTGAGGAGTTCCCTCGATTCCTCATGTAGGTAGCTCGTTCTGATAGGCAGTTTGTGTATGTGATGTGCCGATACCTACGTAGGTAGCTCGTTCTGATGGGCACTTCGTAAAATAAAAATAGGAATGTGGGGAAAACTTTCATGATCCATACATTTGGATTTTCATTCAAACATTGCAGAGTTTCACTTTAGTTTGGGGCCTCGTGCCGAGTGATGGTCGAGTGACACAACGATGAGACGCGATTCTAATTGATTACAATGAAGTAAAACGTCGCAATTATAGTTTCTGAGAAGGCAACTATAAGGATATCTGTTCACTGTATCTAGTGGAGCTAGTTGTAGGTAGGCGCGGGCGCAGCGCACGGCGCGACGCCCGCGGTGCGCTTTGATCTCGCGCGTATGACGTATATATCACGTATGTAATTTGGCACGCATGTCGCTCTAATTCCACCCATACACAGCCATACAAATCACACAAACGCGCCACATACGTATCTGAGACCAAGCATACCTCTAGAACCTCTGGATCGCGCTGTGGACCTCTACCGAGGAACTGACCACCGTTACACAGGCATATTATTTCTTTCTCGAGTCCCTTTTAAATTTTTTCAATACCCGTGGCCGTAAGTTAATAGCATAGCTTCAACTATTAAATTGTGTAAAATTAGGCGCCAGGCATATGTCTGTCAAGTATAGAGTGTAGTAGACCTAGTTAGCAGGAAAGTCTGCGATGTGCGCTGATAGCTATAGACCTCGTACAGATCGGTGTGTCCACTGTGTACGTATTTAGTTTACGTCGTACGTGTAGAGTCGTTCACCCGCGGCTTATTATTGGCTGCGTTGCCGACTCGCCGCTCGCCACTAAGTAGATACATCGTATCATCGGAGACGCCGCAGACCGCCACGCACTCGTCACCTCGCACGGCACTCACACTGGCACATGTCAATAGTTTGGAACTGAAACTCGAGGGACTGACAGCACCTGCGCACAGACTGACGTCTGTGCGTAGTGATGCACCTCCGTGCTCGAGTTCTGGCAGGCTGGTGACCATCAATATATCCTGCGGCATTTATTGTTCCTTTTTGTTTAATTCCTTCATATTCATCCATAATGTTTAATTTAACGTTGTATATTAATGTTCGACATGAACACAAAGATCGTGCGGAAGCGGCACATATGTGCGGCCGCAGCATGCTCACGTGTCGCGGCGACTGCCACCCGACACCGAGCCGTGCGCATCGTGAGCGCGACATGTGCGCGTGCGCAACAGCCAGATGCAGTGCAAGTAGCGAAATACGCATTAAAAAAGAGAACAAGCTGTCATCTCTTCAGTCTAGATCTACACAAAGATGTAAGAGAAGAAATATTCAAGCGAAGTCATTTCTACTCGTAAAAGTGTGATTAAACACTTTCTTGTATGCAGTTAGCTGGGTTTCACCCGTTATCATAATTATAATTAGACCTTATTAACTTATCAACGTTTGGTTGTTCCTCATCGCAGTCCGCGGCGACGCGACGCAGCGGCGCGGCGCGGCGCCGACGGCACCCTTCATGTGACACCTCCGGCCATTAACAGAGGGCATGCGTCCCGTACGTAAGTGTCTAACCGTTTATCACCCTCACGCACTCGTGTATGCTGCAGCTAATTCAGTTTGTCACCCTCACGCACTCGTTTATGCTGCGGCTAATTCCGTTTATCACCCTCACGCACTCGTGTATGCTGCAGCTAATTCAGTTGGTCACCCTCACGCACTCGTTTATGCTGCGGCTAATTCCGTTTATCACCCTCACGCACTCGTGTATGCTGCAGCTAATTCAGTTTGTCACCCTCACGCACTCGTTTATGCTGCGGCTAATTCCGTTTATCACCCTCACGCACTCGTTTATGCTGCGGCTAATTCAGTTTGTCACCCTCACGCACTCGTTTATGCTGCGGCTAATGTTTATAAAGCCGATACTTTTCTATAAATTTATGTTATTTACAAGACGTTTGTGTCCCTTCTTTGATGAAGACATATTCAAGACGTAACCATTTGTCACAGAATATAAATGGCTGACTGGCTCGTTCTTCGCCTAAAGAATTAGCATTGCCATTCAACGTTGCAATGCTGCCAGCCTTCTGGGCACATTTCCGGATGACAGCTATGTTGAGGAGCACTTCGACGCCTGCCTGATTGTATTTTGTGTTTTTGTACTAAATGTACATTGTACATACTACACTATACATCTGACTCCCACAGAGGACACCTGGAACTACTATCACAAATTTTTCATGACACCAAGACCACACCACAGTATTACCTACTTGAACAACTCGGATAAGCTTTGTGTACTTCAACGCGCGCGCTCCTGGATAATGTATTCCAGCACTGTATAACTTAATAGGCTTCGCCAGTTATTTGAATGAACAAAAACGATATTGGCCACTTCGGCCGGACTTGCAAATGTATACCTTGATAAGAAAATGTGTACCTTCACTGTGAGTATTGTACATGTAAGGCCATCTGCCTGCACTGTACCATACAAAATTTTCTGCTCATGGCTGTACGAAGTAAGTGAGACCAGTGCATGTCAAGTGACCATTTGCTGATGTTGTCTATGTTCGCCGTCAAAAATAGAGCAAAGTTACACTTTGTAGTAAGTGCACTAAGTATTTTACTTGATAGTGACGCAGCTTCGTAACGGAAAAGAAATCGGAATGATTTTGTGTGGACGCGACCGCGACCGACGGTGCGGTGCGAGGTGCTGCGGGAGTCAAGCGGTTCGTGAATCGTGACCGTTACCGGCGCACGCGCAGCCCCGCGCGCCAATTCGACCAGTACTGTCAGACCAGCCACTGGAATGATACTGTTCGACTTTTGATCTGCTTATACCTTATGCTTATTGCGGACGACGACCAATGGGTAACTCGCCGTCCAGCCGTCCGTTAACCGGCCGGACTGAGCCCGAGTTGTCGACGGCGTGTAGTGTTCCATACGCGCTTCAAAGATATGGCAGCAAACCGTAGGAGCCCAGCTGCGCTGAAGACTACTAGGACCAAAGGTTGACTTCCGAAAAGGAAACCCGGGGTTTTGGAACGCAAGGCAAAGAAGAAATATAGGTGTTGTTTTAGTCAGCAAAAGCCCGGCACGCCCTCGCGCCCCGCCCTAAAGCGCAAGAAGTCATTGGACGATTTCATAACCTAAAAAAAAAACATTGTCGATGGAATGTCATTTATGCATATTATGAACTATTGAACACTGTGCTAATGCATTTACGCTCCCCCGCCCCTCCTCTTTCTATAACCTCCTTCCCTCGCCCGCCACCCCACGCCTCAGCTCGCCCCGTCCTGACGTTGACTGTTACATCACACGTCACGTCACGTCACCTGTCATGACTCCTTGTCATCCTCGCACAGGGAATCGTACTCCAGCCGGGTGATATCATCAGTTCTCGCTTTGACGCTAGTTGGCATATTTATCGAAACTAGTTGAAAATGAATCGGAAAATAAATAAAAAAATAATGAATGAAATATGAATGGTTTTTCAAAAAACCTACCAATCCACAAGTTTTAGACAAACGAGTATACTATCAGTATCACAGTCAAATTTAAAACCATTTCGAGTTTGGCTGTGATTGCTCGTTTTTACTGATCAAAAGTGTGACATTGTAGTACCTAATTGAATACATTTTAGGTAAGTCTGATCCTTTTACGACCTTTTAGGGTCAGTCCTAGGGTGAAAGTTATTGACCAACTTCAAATTACGTTGGTCGGTGTTCCTATAATAGGTCTCTTTGTCTTTTCGCTATTTAACACCGACTTCCGAAAGTTATTTTGCACTTTGTAGTGTTTTCTTTACATTGATGTCGGTTGTATTTTGTTTTATAAAAAGTTTTTCTATTTTACACTTTTGTGGTACCCCACAGCCAAACTTAAATAGTGTGTAAGTTCTATAGTAAGGTACCTATCCCCCATTGAATTTTATCACTAATAACACTTATAGCCAGAGTACCTACATTGCATAACAATTCCAATAAGCCAAGTCACGGCAATGATACATTGTTTTATACGGAGTTTCCGTGCCTACCTTCCATCATCAGATCAGTTCGATGGCACCTTATAGCCAGAGTTTATCTCATAACAATTCTAATAAACCCAAACACGGCTCGGATACATCAACAGAGCTCTCGTGCCTGCCTTCCACCTTTCGGCTCCATCATCAGATCAGTTCGATAGTAGATACCTAAGGTGGTTCCTAAGGTTGTCTGGTAGATATCGCTGTCAGCGATAAGACCGCCCTTGTGCCCATAGATTTAAGTTACCCAGTGTAAGAGTTATGTTACTGTTTTGGTGTACAATATAGTTTATTCTATTCTACACCTAATAACCAGAGTGCATCTTATGACTATTTTAATAATCCCAAATACGGCTACAATATGATAAAATAATAATATTTATATTTATCCAAAGTTAAAATTTGGTAAAATAGTTACATAAAATATTAGGAATAATCACAAAGGTATTACTATGTTATCTTACACTATGGTTTTGTAGGACAATAAAATTCATAGCAATATTTAACATTCTAAGTTTTTAAATAGTAAAAAAATACTTTAATTATTTATAACATTATCTATCTAGTTTACTTATACACTAAAAGTCACACACATGATTTTGCGTCAGCAAAATTAATAATTGGGTTAAGTTCGAGGTATACGTTGATTTATTACAGAGTACTCAGTTTGATATATCCCCCTGCTTCAGTCAGTCATCGACTATACGTATAAATAAAGCAATTTCATTTGCTACGATAGTCCTGCTGGGTTACTATGAGGAGTTCCGTTCCACATCTTCGAAGTTTATCATCAGATCTTAACAATACTGGTATGGGACCTGTTGGGTTTCGTACCTATCATAATTCCTATTGTAGGGTAGAAATGTAAGTAACTTCCCAGTGCTACATCACCCTTTCATATGACCATCCCTTTCCGACATGCACGCCTGGCTAGCGTTTTTCTTTGTCGCCGCCGTTTGGAACAATGTGGAAGGAAATGTACTTTACTGCTTCTTGAGAAACGATACTAGAACGTTGTGTCACACTGTTTTTATTACTTTTTCGATTGCATTTTTAAATATTTTTTAAACCTAATCATAAAAAAATCTAAAGATATAAAAAATAGTATCCCACCGGTATCGGGAACAGGGTCCAAGCTACAGGTCAGGGCTCCAGAGAAAGGAACCTCCTAGTCCAAACAATACGAGCCGTGTCCAGAAGTACCGCTTTCTGAATCAAGCCCTTGATCCAGCCGCCTAACGTGAGGCTCTTACAACACCTTAAGAGCTCGAGGCTCTTGGCTATTAAGCCATTGCACGACACGTTCAATGATCCCCGAGTCCACATCCTACATGTCGACAACCTCGCGAGCCAAGTCAATATACTTAATTTGTTTATCTTTCACGAGGTCACGTCATGTGGAACGGAAATGTCAACAATTATTGCACGCCTCTCGCACCACCACTATATCAAGCTTATTGGCTACACTATTGTACTGGAATCGGCCCATCATCACTGACAGGACTATTCCTGTCAGTGATGATGGGCTGATCCCAGTACAAAGTGATATGACCATTATCAAGAACTGGGTCGAGCTCTCATACATCACAAGAGAGTATTTCAAAGCAAGTTGCTGTTGGATAATCCTGGCTATTAGGTTGTGCATATGCAAGTACTCTCCGTTAGCTAGACGAGAACAACCAGAGATAATGTGACGAATTGATTCTCCCGGACGGTGACATGCCCGACAGATGTCAACCGTGCCTTCCTTCACAATAAATCTCCGGTATTTATTCGTCATGATAACTTCGTCCATAATTGCACAGACAAAACCTTCGATTTCCCCAAAGAGGTCACCTAAACGCAGCCAGGCTACGGACGCCAATTAGTCTACATCGAGCCCGTGTAGGGCCCGGACAAAGCGTCCGTGAAGTTCCTTGCTCTGCCATACTTCCCTGCGATCGTTAGTGTCAAGCACTACCGGTTTGCGCCAGTTCCCGTTAGCCAGGGAGAGCGGGGTGAATCCCTTGTCCACTGCCACTACATCTCGATGCATACCCACGTCGGCAGCTAGGAAATATTTCCTGAGACTGCATACCTCGCGGTTATGTAGGGTCTTAGCATTTAAAAAACCTCGATCCCCAGACTTCCGTGGGATATACAGTCTCAATTCTTCTTTAATCAAACCGCCACATATTAAACTGTTACTGTCCACTGCAATAGTTCCATCCCAGCACTAGCTATTATAAATAAGGCTCTTTCCACAGCTAAGGCAGCGAGCTCGTCTACTCGGCTCGAGGAATGTGCTGCTAGAATGTTTGTGTCGCACTGCTCTGAGAACTAGCAACTGGTTCAGTGTGTGACCCGTGCACGAGCGGCCGCCGACGCAAGTAGAGCGAGACGCTCACCTCCACACTCACGCGCACGTCGCGTCGTAGCTACAAAGACCCATAGACAGACACTGTCACATATTTCGTGTGACATATTTCGTAGCAGTTGGGGCGATTTTCGTATACCGACTATTACTTTACTACTGACATTTGGCTTTCGGTACTTAGGGGGAATCCATTATCTACGAGGGGGTGGGGTCTAGCTATATTATAGCTACCTAAATTGATATTATAAATAATATTTAGGTTTTTTTAGGGTTCCGTACCTCAAAAGGAAAAAACGGAACCCTTATCACGGTCATTTTGTTGTCCGTCTATCTGTCTGTCAATACCCTTTATCTCGAAAACGCGTAGAGGTATCGAGTTGAAATTAAAATCATATATAGGTACGCTGTGAAAAATTCAAACATCTGAATTAACGAAAAAAAAATCGATATGGCCGTTTTCGCAAAAAACGTCTATTTTAACACTCTCAAGGGAATCAAAATTCATAGGGTAGGGGAAAGAGGGGCATAACGGATAGTGACTATTTGATTACTTTGCGTATAGTTGTCTCGTTCTAACTAGTCGAGAAATATTCGCGAACGCTTACTTAATGAGTTTACAAAAGGCTGCAAAGAAATCAGAATATGTTACCATCATATTTTGATTTCTTTTTAATCATCATCATCATCATTTTAGCCGAAAGCCACAATGAACGGTCCTGCGCGTCTCGCATCCATCGGACTCCCGCAACCGTAACCAAGTCATCGGTCCACCTTGTAGGAGGCCTTCCAACGCTACGTCTTCCGGTACGTGGTCGCCATTCCAGAACCTTTCGGCCCCAACGGCCATCCGTTCTGCGAGCAATGTGCCCTGCCCATTACCACTTGAGTTTGGCGATTCTTCGTGCTAAGTCGGTAAACTTGGTTCTCCTGCGGATATCCTCATTCCTGATTCGATCACGCAAGGAAACTCCGAGCATAGCCTTTTCCATTGCCCTTAGGGTGGCTTTAAGTCTTCTGATGAGGCCCATTGTAAGCGACCACGTTTCGGAGCCATATGTCATCACTGGCAACACGCACTGGTCATAGACTTTCGTCTTGAGACACTGTGGTATATTGGACGAGAAGATACCGCGCAGCCTCCTGAACGCTGCCCAGCCGAATCGGATTCGACGATTGATCTCTTTCTCGAAGTTAGACCTTCCCAACTGGACCGTCTGTCCCAGGTAAACGTAGTCGTCTACAACTTCGAGTGTAGAGTCCCCGAGCTTGATAGGAGTGGGTGCTACATGGCTGTTTATCATGACTTTGGTTTTCAATGTCAATTCCTTTTAATGTCATTATTAAATTTAGCGGTGTATATGCAGTTATTTTTTAAGTAATACTTATTTAGCCCTCTAAAACTATATTTATTGTTGCAGTACGTGCAACAATAACCTGTTAGTTCTTACAATTTCAAACATGGTACTTGTGGGGTACAAGCAGACAGGGTGATTTCGACTTTTGGATTTCACCCCGATCAAAAAGCAGGTCAGACTCCGACCAGCAAAGCAAAGCAAAACAAAAAAAAACAAAAAAAGTAAAAAAAACTAAAAAGCATTGCACAGCTGCAATGGTCGGAGTCTGACTTGCTTTTAGCCATACTTTTTGTAATGAAAGGAAGAATGGTATATCTTTTAGCACCACACACATAGAATGTTCCCAAATATTGCTTAGAAGATCGCGTAAAGAAGATAATATAGTAGAAGTGTTTTGAAAGAGCCCCTCTACCTAAAATGAGCATTTAATAATGTTGAACATAATTAAAACAATGGAATCTCGAATATTTGGCATTCAGCCATTCATATTTATACAAAATGTCTATACGGTTTGACTCATAGGTATAGGGTGAAATCGGATTTAAAGTTTTTGTTTTTTTTTTCTGGTTCTTAATTATTCTCCTTTTTTGTTTAAACGACTTCCAAAAAAGGAGGAGGTTATCAATTCGGTTGTATTTTTTTTTGTTTTATGTTTGTTACTTCAGAACTCCGTCGTTTATGGACCGATAAGCAAAATTTTTTTTTCTCTTTAAGAATATGATTGGTCCCTTCCAGATGGGTCCGTTTTTTTTTTCAAAATTCAGTTCTGGTGATAGGATCTATGAGGAATCGAGGAAACTTCTCAAATATTATAGTCATCTAGTTATTTTGGTGTCTTCATCGAGGACTTAAGCATTTACAGTCAAAAAGTATTATTTGATGAAGTGGAATTGGTGAAGAAGACCAGAAATAGCCACCGAAACTTCATACTCACATAGATATCACAATGAAGTTAGTTAAGTGACTATGATGATACAAATAAATGAATGGTTCTGAATAGTTATATGTAGTGAAAATTGTATCATTGAAGTAATCTGATGATGATGATGGAGCCGGAAGATAAGCACCGGAACTCCATAATTAATCAATGTATCCTAGCCATGTTTGGGCTTATTAGAATTGTTATGAGATGCACTTTGGCTATAAGATACCCTCGAACTGATCTGATGATGGAGCCTCAAGGTGGAAGGTGGACACGGGAACTTCATAATAAAACAATGTATCTTAGCAGTGTTTGGGTTAATTGGAATTGTCATGAGAAATAGGTACTCTGGTTATAAGTGTATCGGAACTAAAAAGTGAATGTGAAATCTTTTTACAAAAAAAAAACGACTTAATTAAAAAAAAAACACTAAAACGATCAAAATAACTTAAATTTCGGAAGTCGGTGTCAAGAAAAAAACAATACTGAGAAACACCGACTTTTTTTAACGAAGTCGGTTATTTTTCTTTTTAAAAAGATTTTTTTCTAATACGTGTTTCGGTATGCCCCAAGAAAGTATTTTAGGGCCAAGTCTAGTCATTTTAGGGCCAAGTCAGTCATAGACAGACAAAAGATTATTTTGACGTGATAACGTCTTATAAATTGGTTTGCCGGGTGACACTTCAAGAAACTGCGTTACGCTCCGCTCACGTTATGCGCTCACAATGAGAGCGAGTGAGAGGCACGCGTCCCTTCCACTCGGGCATGGTTAGCCCGCCTAAGAGCGAGAGAGACAGACTACTATACGAATGAATATTCACATTAAAATTATTTTACCACTCAAAGTCGTTGTCACGTAAAACTTTCGCCCGTATACCGACTTTACAGGCAACCAATTTTTTAATTTATATATAAGACTTTTGTAATCTCAAGCAAAATCACGGCCTAATAAAACTTACGCTGTCAACTCTCTACATGAAGTACACAAGTTTGCGCAAGACGACTTCGATATTGTAAATAAATGGCTTCAGCACAACTCACTAACCCTAAATGCAAATAAAACAAATTATATAAAGTGTTCGATGTGCAAACAATCTTCTAATAACTCCTCAACTTTATCTGCCCATTGTTGTACAACCCCTGCAGAATGCTCGTATATGTGTCCCAATATTAATAAAAGTAATAAAATAAAATACTTAGGTGTTATAATACATAAGACGCTTACCTTCAAATAGCATATGGAAGTTTTAATTAGTAGAATTCGTAAGCTGATATTTGTATTTAAAATTGACTTACTGCATTACCTCATGGGGTGGAGCGGGTAAAACTTTACTACTACCAATTGAAATGGCCCAAAAAGCGATTCTCAATGTGCCTACTTGCCAGCCTTTTCTTTTTTCCCACTAACCTGTTCTATAAAACTTATGAAGTAGGTAGGTACTAACAGTCCGACAGTTATTCATATTCAGCGCTGTGCTTAAACAACACAGCCCTCCATTACAGCACTGAGCTTACTAAAAAGAGACGGAAAGATATAGTTTGTCCCGCGAAAAGTACAAAATATGCTTTCACAGCCAAATTTTTGTTTTTCTAGGACTTCTACTTTATATCAGACTGAATGCGAAAGCAAGCACGTATTTCTTAAATTACGAAAACTATAAGAAAACTCTGAAGGAAGCTCTACAAAAATTGTCCTATGAAGACATAGAGAAGTTACTAGTTGTATTAAAATAAATATTCCTTGCACTATTTATTTAGATTAGTTAGCTATGTTAGTATAGTAAGATTTTTTTAATACTGTTTACACTTTTTTGATAACCTATTAGATGACTACTTTACCTTTTTTATGTACAAAATTACTGTGATTGTTTATTCATAATGTTATACCTTTTCTCGCTTGAAACACCTAGATGACCTAGTTCAGGCATAGAACACGTTGAGAACTTGTTATAGATTTAAGAAAAACTGTATTCACTGAATTATTGTTTTTTTTTTTAAAGAACTCTCTACCAGCCTATATACAAAGTTTCATGCGTCTGAACCAATTTTCGAAGATTTTTTTCCTGTGCGCTGCAGACACCTTTTCCACAGCCTTCTCGAACGCTGCTAGCGCGTCTTTCGGCGATGAAACCTGTATCCTTTTCAGCTGATTTTTTTATTTTAGGGAATAAAATGAAGTCACACGGTGCCTGATCAAGACTGTACGGACGGTGTCCCAAGACTCTAACCGGTGTGGTGTCCAGGAAGTCCCTCGTTTTGAGTGCTGAGTGCGTGGGCGCGTTGTCATGGTGAAGCAATACCTAGCGGAGCGCGGTGTTAAGTCGCTTGTTACTCATTGCAGACAAAACTTCCGGCAGGCATTTAGTGGTATACCATTCGGCGTTGATGCTGCTTTGGTCTCGTAATGGAATTGAAATCAGATACCCCGTCAAATTTAAATCATATCACAGCACCACTCCACACGGGCCTGCTTCTGAGCTCCGGTGAGGTTGTGCACCCAGCGGCAAACTATCCTCCTCACGCGATGGTGCTCGTGTACAATCTTGTGAACACTTCCCGAACCAATCTGCAGTGTATGCTGCTCTTCGTATGTAATTAGCCCGTTTTCTTGAATTAAAGTTTTTATTGCCAGCACATTTTGTTCCGTGACAGCCGTCGTAGGACGACCACTCCTTTGTTCATCCCCCAAAGTACAGATCGGCCGTTATATCTCGGCGGCCCTGAACTTCGCGCACAAGGCTGCGCACGAACGTTTTTTAGGAACAAAATGGCAGCATGAGGCGACGTGCGCGGGGCGGAGGTTTAGGCTAGAGATTGACTCTATGTAAACACAATCGACCCTTTATTCAATCAAATATCGTAATCGATTATTATCGATATGGAATTTATTAATTTTTGTTTCTTTGAGATATTGAACGGTGACAAACATAGTGAATGTTGTCTTTAGTAAACGAGATTTCGACTTTAATGAAAAAAAAAAACGAATAAAATTTTATTTTCTTGGTTGAAAGAAATGATTTAGTTAAATATCAGTTATTTATAAACGACTACTACAATATCGACTGTTTGAGAATATTTTAAACCTCCTTATAAAATTTAATCAAATATATTTTTATAATTGGATTTCAATCGATTTGAAAAATAATCGATTAAACAACACCCCCAGATACGCATATTGGACATCCCTTTTGGTTTATTCTGTAAAACTTCGTACATATTCGGTAATGCTCGGGACACGGTATTGTGTCTCAGTCACACGTTAGCATTGGTGTCGTGTTCGTGTCGCTATCTCTATCTTGAGTACGGGCGGTTACAAAAGTTTTCGTTGATCGTTGTTAGTTGTTATTATTTTCTTGTTAAGTTTTTTGTTTAGTGTTAAGTTTTTTGTTTGTGTTTATTCGATAATATTATTGATGAAATGACGGAACAATTCGTCATTAATACAGGATCAGACTCAGAAAATGAATCTGAAAGTGAGAGCGACGACAATTATGATGACGATGACGAACCTTTACCGAGTACCTCACAAATTACGCAAGGGGCAGATGACTTTATGCTAGGGATTTCCCCCCTCAGCAAAAGTGATTAAATAATAAAAAGTTTATCAAAATGTAAATAATATTGTGTGTGATTGTGACAAAAATTTGCTACTGTCGAACGGTGAGTGAATTTTTAATTCATTAGGTACATTATTTTTTTAGCTTTCTGTCTCATAGCGTTTTGATATTTATTTTATTTGTACTTGGTCTCTGTATCAGGAAATTTATATTCGAATGTCGGTTTAAAAAAAAATGAATTCCAATAACACTTTTTTTACGAGTGTACATGCGCGAAAGTTCGCAGAGCCTATGTTCAGAACCGTCAAGTTACGTTGACCGTATTGTAAAGCGACTGCGCTTGGTCTCGCTATACCAGCGGTAGATAGTTGCTTTTGAAGGTCCTTTAACCATAAAAGCAATTTTAAATCGATCAAATGATTCATCATGTTTTAGGCCACATTTTAAATCGTAGAAAACCGTCGCACGAAAATGTTCTCGATGCAGATCCATTTTTAAATGACACACGATAATTTGATTTGGCTCTCGAAAAAATATGGAGGGAAATTCAAAATTCGAACAATTATATTTTTACTTATAAATAACCAAAGTTTTCAAAATAATTACAAGTGGCCAGTGCCATAAACGTAAATAGTACATTATGATACAAGTGTGTAATGTTTTATTTACCTACCTAGAGGAAGACTACGGTATTTTGATTATACTGCCTAGTCTTAGGTTTATGTTTCTTGCGTGAAAAGTTTTTACGATAATGGCTTTCGTAGTGACAATAGAATACGGATGTAACATTTTCTAATGATTTTGTAGTATTTAATTTATTTAATTAATACAGCCACTGAACTTCACTGGAATAAAAAAAATCACGCCAAAAACCGCACGCATAAAAAAAAACAAATTTTATTTGAATGTACGATTTATTTACTAAATGCTATATACTGAGGCCAGGAAGCTCATTAGTGAGATAGGGCATAAGCTCCGTGTTAAAACGGGTGACTCCCGCTCCGGCTCGTTCTTGGTGCAAAGTTTAGCCATTGCTATCCAGCGTGGCAATGCAGCAAGCGTTTTGGGCACCTTTGTGCCGGGAATAGTTAGGGGCGGGTTATTTGACTAGCTTGACATGTTTTAACTGTAATTATTATTATTGTAGTATATTTTGACGATATGAAATAAAGTTTAATTGTTTATAAACTAAATGCTATATTATTAAATAAATCGTTTGTACAAGTTAAATTTGTCCATTTTAACTTGTAAATCGGATGAAATAAGTAAGACACTAATTTATATACTATTGAACGCAAATTTTTTTCGTAAAACTTTCTGAGTGGCCTGGTATACTTAAACATTAATAATATTGATTATCTCAATAAATATTATATTGGTTTATTTATTGTGCCTTTATCTTAAACCAGCTTTTGCCCGCGGCTTCGCCCGCGTTAAATTCGGGGTAACCCGGTTCCCCTTTCGTGATTTAGAACACAGAAGAGAACTCACACACAGACATACACACACACACACTTTCACATTTATAATATTAGTATGGATTCGTTTGTATCATAGAACCTGTACTAATTTTGCGGAGTCTCACACAAATTTCCATCCCCTATTTTAGGGGCTGGGGAAAGATTTCCAAAAAAATTATAAGGCAGGAATTTTTCGTTGGTAACAAAGATTCTGTATATTTAGCTTCCTACCTTGAAAATTGCGAAAAGTTCCATATAAAATTTCACCCCCTCTTTTAAGAGTTGGGGGCAGATTCCCAAAAAAAAATGATGCACAATATTTTTGTTAGTCACGAATAGTCCACATACCAATTTTTAGCTTTCTACCTTGAAAATTGCGGAATGCTCCATACAAACTTCCACCCCCCGTTTTAGGGGAGTGGGGGGGTTAGAAAAAGACAAAAAGTAGGCTATGTCACTCTCCACCACTTCAACTATCTCCACTTAAAAATCACGTCAATTCGTCGCTCCGTTTTGCCGTAAAAGACGGACAAACAAACACTTTCACATTTATAATATAAGTATGGATATCCGGTATCCCCCCACCTTCCCATGCTTCCCGTTGACCTTGAATCCTGAAATTACGAAAAAATCTGAAAACTGTAAAGTATATCGAAAATAATAACTTTTTTTGCGCTTCGGAAAAATCTGCGTAACTCAATTCGGAAAATGAACTGTTTTTATAGGTAAGTTTGTACGTAACCGCGCGCGAGCCTGACTCGCACTTGCCCGGTTTTTTTAAACACTATACGCAACTATCCTTTTGCATTTTGAATAATCTCACGTAAGATTAAGGAGAAGCGGGAAGAGCTTGGAACCGAATCTCAGCTCAAGGGGGTGGCCATAAATCGATAAATCACCTCACGTAATTTACGGACGCCCCTTAATTAGTACCTAAACCTATACTGTACATACATTATGAATAACATAGGTGCACATAAAGTAGAGCCAAGACATTTTAAATCCGCGGACAGTAAAGACACTAATAATTTTAGGCCGGTGTCTGTGTTGCCAGTTTTTAGCAAAATATTTGAAAAGGTGATGTTAAATCAAATGCTTAATCATTTTAACACAAATAACATCTTACACGATAAACAGTATGTATGTATGTTTTATTTAATTTTTTGATTTACATAAATATTTATACATTAAGGGCTTAATCTAGAGGTAAAGGTACAAAATTGTATTCTACCTGAACTAGGTATAAAACCTGTATCTCAGGTAACTTATTAAAGTGCTTATATGTTAATAAATATAACTAAAATTCATTAAACTTAAAGTAAATAACTTATGAACAATATTATTTCAAATTTATGACGAATACTGTGCTTAGTCAACAAATCTTCATCATCGTAAGACATTATTGTGTCACAACATTACATTATATTTTTTTGCAAAGTAACGATTTTGTAAACTAGTTTTTATTAGCACAATCAGTAAAATTGTTAAAATAAAATTGGTACTAGGTATATAATTTATTAGTAACATTATGCAATAAAACTCGAATGGGTAACAGAAATCAAAAACGACGTCGCTATTTACATGTCCTCATTATAATCAGTAGAATTTATGAGTCTTGTCTCAGCAATTTTCCTAGCCGGGCAGTCTGGATCGCCTGTCTTGTGATTACATGGTTTATTAAAACGCATGCACGTTGCACACTGTGACTGATCAGCTGTTTTATCGCACAGCATCCACTGGTGGCCTTGTTCACCACAAAGAGCACATGTATAGACAGCTTCGCGACAAGTCTTCGCAGCATGCCCGTACTGTTGACATTTAAAGCACCTGGTCACAAGTGTGAAGTCCCTCACTGGGCAGGATGTCCAATTAATAAATACTCGGCTTTGGTTTATAAGCGCCTTTCTTATGCTAGCCGTTACTTCTAGAACATAATTGCATGTGGGTCCCTCTTTATTACCCGACTTGTGAATTAATTTTATAGAGGCCAAAAAAGAGTCACGGGGTAAATTGGGCAGCTTGTCAGCCAGGTTCTGCTCATAAATGCAATCGTACACTTCCTGGTCACTTAGCTCAGTCGGTACTCCTATTACTACAATTCTCGGTCTTCTCTTATAGGGCTCTTCCACTTTCAGACCGGAACCACTTAGTTGAGATGATTTCCTAAGTTTCTCTGTATCGTCTTTTGTCTCCGTGCTAATGATAACACCTCCGTTTTTTGTTTTGCGCAATCCTCTGACGTGTAATTTCATTTGTTCAGGACGTATTATTTTTTGGACAAGCGATTTCGTATCGTCACTCGATTTATTCTTATCAGTTGGATAAATTGCAATAGAGCTAAGGTTATTGGGACGTAAATAATTATTTTTATTAGTTTTGACTATGTCAGCGAATGAAATTTTATCTGCCATCGTTGGTTTGGTCCAATTTTCTTGAATGCTTGTTTGAATGGTGTGCTGGAAATTTTCAAGGCAGTTTGTCAGGTCGCATTTTTCTTTTATCTCTCGAACAGAGTTTCCCACTTCCTTAGCCTTTAACTTCAAGTCCTGGTAAAAAACTGCCATCTGCGAAACGCCATGTCCTATCTTGCGCGACAGGGAACTGATCTTCAGCTTTTGATCGGAATTTAACTTTCCTTCTTGAGCTATGGAACAGACTTCGTTCAGGTATTTTTCACCAAAGGACATTGTACAACTAAAGCTGGTGTCTCCTTACTAAAACACATTTTTAATGCGTGGGAAGAGGCACAGGATGCTATAGGTATCTTCTGTGACCTGTCTAAGGCGTTTGATTGCGTGGTTCATGAAACATTACTCTTGAAACTTGAGCATTACGGACTAGGCAAAACAGCTTTAAGCTTATTAAAATCTTATTTGATTGACAGACAGCAACAAGTTCAAATAAACGGTGTCAATTCGTCGGGATTAAATGTGAAAATGGGGAACCCCAAGGTTCAATTTTAGGTCCTTTTTTATTTTTAGTTTATATTAATGATTTACCCTATTTGTTGGAAAATAAACTTAATATTGTGTTGTTTGCTGACGACACTTCTTTGATTTTTAAGATAAATAGAAGGACTAATAATCTTGACGACGAAAATTACGGCCTACTGCAGGTCCAAAATTGGTTCACTGCTAATAATCTAGTTTTAAACGGGAAAAAAACCAAATGCATAAGATTTTCCTTACCGAATGTCAAAAGTAGTGATTGTGACGTAGTATTAAACGATGAAAAGCTAGAATTTGTCGATAAAACGGTTTTCCTGGGGATTACGCTTGACTCAAGGCTACAATGGGGTCCTCATTTAATATCTCTTGCAGGACGGCTTAGCTCAGCTGCATATGCTGTTAGAAAAATCCGCCAATTTACGGATGTTGATACCGCTAGACTAGTCTATTTTAGTTATTTTCATAGTATTATGTCATACGGTATCTTACTATGGGGGCAGACATTGACTCAATTTTTATACTACAGAAAAGAGCTATCAGAGCTATTTACAATCTTCGCCGGTGCGATTCTCTAAGGGAACTGTTTAAGGATATTAACATCATGACGGTGCCTTGTCAATATATTTATGAAAACATCATGTACGTTAGAAAAAATCTTCATCTTTTTAGCAAAAGAGGCGATAGACATAATTATGTTACAAGAAATAGGGACCAATTAGTTCAACCAGGTTTTAGACTGGCTAAAGTGGCCTCTTCTTTCATGGGGTACTGTTTGAAATGTTATAATAAAATACCTCCATAAATATTAGAACTCAATTAAACGAAATTTAAATCTTGTATTAAACGCACACTATGCAAGCAAGCATAAGTTGGAGGATTATATTCAAGATAAAAATGCTTGGGTCAATGCTGGTCCAGCTCCTCTACCACCGAGGTATACAAATTGATTAGTTTGGAAATTATTATTATTATTTTTTAATGCTTTATTTTGGGAATTGTAAAATATTATAAGTATTGTATAATGTAGAAGCATTTATTTTCAAAGTTTGTAAATGTGAGTACCATGGAGCTATTTTATGGTTTTTTATGTTACTATTGGACTTGTTTGACATAAATGAGCACGGCAGTTGAAAGTTTGTCATGCTCACTTAAATGTCTCACTGATGATGGCGCATGTGTTGGATCATTCGGTTCCCTTCAAAATGGTTGAGCCGACTGGTGCTAATATTAGCGTCATGTTCGTGAACGGGCGCTGTCAGTTGAGACTGGTCTCTCTCTTCTCTGCCAGTTGCTATTTTAATATCTATATTTAGTTTCTATTTTTACTGTATTTACATTGTTCTTACATGATAACGACAAGAAACATGTAAAAGAGATATTTGTAATTACAAAACATGATTGAAAAGAGTGTCCATGGAGTTTCTTTCACATTCTTCTCCATAGAGATCTACGCTTTGGAATGTGCAATTAGCATCATTTTTTTTTTCTGACTAACTGACTTCTTGACATTTCAAAAGTGCCTGTAAATGGTTTATTTGAATAAATGCTTTTGAATCTTTGAATCTTTGATTTATAGATGCATGTCTTTTGTAAACATACCAACTATATATATTATACTCGCATTATAAGTCAGTAACAGAAACAAACGTAGATACTAAATTCCGGCATAGATCTTGAGCACTGACTTTTACTTGCGCAGAAGTAAAATATCTCTTTGGTGGTATGAAGTGAGACGCGGGGACGGGGAGCGTCAGTGATTGACTCGCTGCGCATCGCGTCACAGACGTGACTCGTGAGTTGTGATTAGTTCCCTGCGCTTGCTGCACTTACCTAACGACGACGAGTACACTTCGGTGCCATTAAATTGACTCATGATTTTTAATCCACCGATTTTATTTTTATTAGAGGAGGGATGAAACTCATGTTACTAAAAGAGTTATGAGTTTACATGTGGATGGATGGAGAGGGAGAGGGAGACCAAAGAAAAGATGGATTGTGTGAAGAGTGATATGAAAGAAAAGGAATTTAGTGATAGTATGACGAGTGACAGGGCAGAATGGAAGAAAAAAACGTGTTGCGCCGACCCCAAATAACACGGAACAAGGGCAGGAAGATGATGATGATGATTATGTCACCATAAAGTTTAAAAAATATATATATTTGATTGTCATTAAATAGGTACTTTTTTATTTTAATATTATAGTAATGACGAGATCTTTATAATTACTCATTACATTAATAATTACTCGTATCATACAACATGGAAACGAGACAATAGAAGAGGTCGATTGCGCAAAATTCTTGGGGATAATAATTGACAAAAACTGTAACTGGAAATCTCATATTGATTACTTATGTAAGAAGATAGATAGATTTGTATTCGTTTTATATAGACTAACACGTGTGGCTAGTGTTAATGCAGCACTATGTGCATACCATGGCTATGTGGCATCAATCTTGCGCTATGGCATTATAATATGGGGTAATTCTGTTGACTTTGAAAAAGTGTTTCGTACTCAGAAAAAATGCGTACGCTCAATTTGCGGAGCGCACCCACTGGACAGTTGTGTTCCGCTTTTCAAAAAACATAAAATACTGCCACTTCCAGCACGTCATCGTACATCAAAACAGACATGAATTTGATTTGTTCAATGATATTGTATCCAGACCCAGCCGTAAAGTGCATTTGCTTAATGTCCCTAGGCGTAGAATTAAATTGTTATCTTATAATGTATACTGCATGTCTATTACTATTTATAACAAATTACCTGATGGTTTCAAAACCCTTAACCTCAAAACATTTAAATAGTTATTTGTGCAACAAGAGAGCAAAGTTGTTTTTTGCTGCGAGTACTAATTTGGAGTCCCGAGCAATCCTGAGCGAGGGGAGGGATTCAAAGGCACGAGATGCAAAAAGTTTTGCTCTTGTGTTACACACATAATTTTTCACTTCAGCAGCGAGAACACATATTACTTGGGAAATAAAATAATTAACAGTAATAGATTTAATAATGATTTCAATTAAAATAAATACTATCTCTGTCGCTGGTTTTGCTCATATTTTTCAATTATTTTCTTAATCTTATTTGCCACTATTTTATTTCCGTTGTTTTTTTAAAGCACGTTCTAAAACAGTCAATGTTGCAACTAGAAATAATTATTTAAAGGTTAAATGCAGTTTTTATCTGCTTCTATAAGTACTCAGGTACTCTTATTTTTGTTCAAATACAATAATAAATTTAAAATTCGATATTTTATCTAAAAAAGAAAACAATTTTATATTTTACATATATTTTCTATTTATTACGCATTTCTGAACGTGTTTTTCTTTGTGGTGGACTTTCAAAATCGGAATGAACTTCGAAATGACGTGTTTCTCACTCGCTTTTTTATAGGGGCGAGAAAGAGACAGAGCACAGTGCAGTTCGAATGTTTCGAATTGTATGGCTAAAAAAATAATAATTAAAAAGTTAATTTGTCTGTTTTCAAGCAGCAAAACCTACTTGTTTGAGCTGCTGTGTAAAAATAAGTTATTTAACTTTCTTCTAAGCAAATGTTATTACTAGACTGAAGATTTTATGACTGAAAAATTTACCTAAATATTTGACATTACCTATTAATCTATGAATAATACTTTATCTCCTTGACATTATTAAAATTTTGACTTATATGATTAATATCTCTTATAATATATAATAACTATTGCTCAATTAATTTCAATCATTTGTAATTCTAATGATAAATAATAATAATGTATTGACCCATAATCTTACAAACTATATTTGTACGCCGGAAACGGTAGAATATTATGATCATAAAATATAAGCACACAACAACTTTGTACAATATTCTGACAAATAAATACATTATATTCTATTCTATCGCCAAGTGGTGCGGGCGGAGTCGCCTGGAGCCGATAGGGGCAAGTGATGTAATACTAGTTTTTGCTAATGATGAATTTTTCACATATTTCCCGTATTTTCTCGTTAATCTGGTATTATTATGACCTATATCTTTCCCCGCTTCTACACCTCCGTTTACCTCTAGGTATTCCAATTGTTATTATGATGGATAAAAAATGGTTTAGCCGAGAACGCTTATCAGGCACACAGAGAAAGTTCCTTTCAAAAGTAGGTAAAATGTTAGGAATTTCTTCGTAGGCGTGTTATAAATCTTTGAAATTTTGGTCTTTGCTACAATAAGCATACCATCCGGTAGAAATTCTCTAAAAGATAATGAAAACCGTATGAAAATCTGTTGCATGGTTAAAAAGTAAAAGGACAAACGAACACAAAGTCGCTGTGTTCGTCTGTCCGCTTTAAACTATTTATGTTTTTGTTTTTTTCATTACAAGAACAATAAAAACACTTAATTAATGAAAATTACATAATATATACACAATAACTCCTATCTAAAATATGGCGTCAAAAAATTCCTCCGCATCGCTGTCGACTGGAAGTGCGCCCAAAAGACTGGCGGCATTGTATGTTGTATGGCAATGCTTAATCTCTGAATCTCTGTTTTTTTAACTTTTACCTTCAATCAGAATTAAGAAGATAGCAGGTAAAATAAAAAATTAAAATAGGTGTACATTTTTTTGCCACAAGTGCAGGATGCGCAAAGCGATCCTCACTCTTTCGCCGAGCGCTCAAGATCTATGCCGACACCTGCACATCATACGTTTGGAAAGAGACTGGTTTCATTCATTACAAATTCCCTGAAGCCCACACTACGATCCCGGATGTCCTGCGGTCCTTGGGCACGCCACAATTATGGTGGTAAGTCCCCTCTTTGAGTTGTGGTTGAAAAGACCTCACGGCGTCCTCATCTTCCGCACGACGCAGGTTCTCACCGAACACGGTAAGTTCGGGAAGTTCCTGCACCGGATTCGTGCGGAAGCGACGCCTGAGTATCGCCACTGTGTGGACCACCCGAAGGACACGGTGGAGCACATGGTGGAGGTGTGCACCGCTTGGGCAGAGCAACGCAGTGTCCTCGTGGGGGCAATCGACGGCGGCGATCTCTCGCGCCGGGCCTTGGTACAGGCCATGGTCCGGAGCGGGGAAGAGTGGCAGGCGGTCGCCTCCTTCTGCGAAGCTGTAATGTTAGCAAAGGAGGCGGCCGATCGCGTGGGGCAACGGCAACGGTCCTCACGCCCCAGCCGCCGCCGGGATTCCGATCCCGATATCCGGCTACCGTAGGCGCGGGCTTGCGAACGGCGAGCAATGGATAGCCCGCCGTTCGACCGTCCGGTAACCGTCCGGACCGAGCCCAAGTCGTCGACGGCGCGCAGTGTTCCACGCGCGCCTCAAGAAGGTGTCAGCAACCGTAGGGGCCTAGCAGGGTCGAAGCCAACTGGCTATCTCTCGCTCCGCCCTAGAGCGGGGGATGTCATTGAATGATTACGCCAACGAAAAAAAAAACTATCGCAATAGGTTCCCTACTAGCCGGGGGTTGTCCTTGGGTGCACTAGCATAACACGTACATGGATAATCGCCGGATGGGTACCACGGAACTAGGAAAAGTGTCTTTGCGCCTTTCAAAGATCCAAAAACCCAGCGTCCTGAGATAAATAAATCATAATCGTTTATTGCAGGCAAAATCCCTATATAAAATCCAAATTGTAAAACACATTTCAATCATGGAGGCCATAATCATCTAAAAATATGACCTACTTTAACTTCTTCTTCTTTTTAGCGTATCGATGGCAAAACTAGTTAAATTCCTTGCCTGGTATTCGGCCACGGCAATGTCGTGGAAAACTAAATATAATTACTCATCTTTGTTATCCATATCTACAGACTTGGAAAGATAAAATCGCGTTTGTGACCAACCGGAAATTGTCGTTGAGTGCACTAGCATAGCGCGTACAGGGATAATCGTCGGTTGGTATCACGTTCCATTAAGTGTCTAAAGGTCCTGTTTGAGTTGATTAACTCTGGTTTCCAACCAAACTGCTTACTACGTAATGCTTATGTTGACACGATGACAGTGTAGTTCTATTAAGTTCGTGTTAGAGTTGCCATCACACTATAACCTAAGCAAACCTTGCGCGCGGAGCGCAAGCCCAGCGCGGCAGTGTCGCTCTCAGCACCACACCTACACTGACCTCGATCGCTAATTTGTTTTTAATTACACAGATAATACTTAAGTTCTAATACGAGCACACATACAACGTTCGTGTGATGCCGTCAATCGAGACACTACGACGAAACATTCCTGTGACATATGAGTTGAGAGGTCAAACCTATCTATCTGCACACAATACACTCAGTGTCCGCGTAACAAGGAGCGGTGTCGGCCACTCGGGCGCAGCATTGTGCGCTAATCAATCGTCTCTCACACGGCTACGGGCCCCGGCTCCACTTTTGTACAACGTTGACCCCCTACAGTCAACACTCCAGCAGAAACTACTAACTAATCCCTTATGCCTATCTGCAGTGGTGGATTAACCAGTTAGCATGAGAAGCGGAGACCCCACATGTTATGAGATCCCACACTTGAATGCAAAACAAATCTAGTCAAAGCATATTATGTATTCAGATTTTCTGTGTTATTTCACAAAGACTTCTTAATTCTGTATTTTATATCAAAAGAAAACCTAAGATGTCCTAAGCCTAAGGGATGCCATAATTTTCGAGATCACTTCGCTTTTTTAGAATTTAACCTTCGTATTTTAGTATCGTTTAGAGGAAGCAATTTTGTTGAAGTATATGAGTGTTATGGTAAATTACGAAAATAACGTTTTTGCTATATCATTTCATTTGGCAAAAAATATTTTATTTTATCTATCTTTATAAAAAAGGTCTACACATGGGCCCCTTCTTCAAATTTGCTACATTCCCCGTGCTGGCTTAATTCGCCATTGCCTATCTATAGACAATTTCAGGCAAAAGGCGGCCGTGCGCGTGAATCCGTGTCATCGCGCGTCCTAGTGCTAAAACTTAGATGTTACGAGTATCTTTTCGGTTCACTAATGTTTCACCAAAACTCCATTCACAAACTATTTATTTCACAAACGATTCGTTCTGCAAATGTTTCATTTTACAAACTCTTACTTGACAAACTTTTTTTGGCAAATGTTTCTCTTGATAAATGGTTCGGATGATATTTTATCATTTATACACTTTTGATTTATTATTTTCATTCTTTTGGAAAAAATACGTTTAGACTAAATCATTTTATATGATCACGACGGTATTGTGAAACAAATATGAACATAGGGGTTTCCTTGCAAATTTAGCATGGAAGCAGGCATGCAACATGGAGCAGACATGCAACATTGAGCTGGCATGCAACATGCAGTAGGCATGCAGCATGCAAGCAGGCATGCAATATGCAGCAGACATGCAGCATGCAAGCAAGCATGCAGCAAGCAAGCAGGCATGCAGCATGGAAGTAGGCATGCAGCATGCTGCGCTGCGGCATTTGAGCGGCCCCACGCGAGTTAATCGTCACAGATAGTTTGATAGATTTAACGGTTGCTTCTCAGCTCGCGGGCCACCCTACATCTACGCGCCTACGCGGGCTTGAATTACACTCTAGGGATAGAGCAGACAAGACTGTGTGAATTCGGTTTTGCAGCGATTCGTTTCTGTCACTAAATTTGTAGCACAATATATTGACTATTTTTTATTTTTTTTATCCTATTCTCCCTCCCCTATGTTGAAAAGGACAGGTCGGTGGAGTCCCGCTTCGTGGGACTTCTACTTCTGGGTGGCTTAAAAAAAAAGTGTGGGGCCGAGTCAGGGTGCCCCAAGTCCCGAGTTCGCTTCGCTCGCTTTTGCATCTTAAGATCTCTTCATCTTTGTGCCTTTATACTAAGTGGATGAGTGTCTTTTACTTTTCCTTTTTTTTTACTTTTTGTTAAGAAAGGTTAACCAAAATTGTTTACCCATATACATTTCAAACTAAATGATTGGGGTAACATTAACAAGTATAACAATTAATTACAGGTTAACACCACATGCACAAAAAAAACGGCTTCACATGTCATATTTATAATATATTATTTGAAATTAGAAGTTATTATGGGTACAATAACTTCCAACTTCAAACAAGTAACTATACTTACAAAAAAAAAAATTAAAAATAATAATTAGAAAAAAACATTGGCATAAAAATTACTGATTAAATTATGCAATTATGATTGGTTAATTAAACTATGAATAAAATTAAAATCATTATAAATAGATAAGTAAATTAAATTAAAAGAATAAACTGAATACATTGAGAATAATTGAAAACATAATAAAATTAAATCATTGGATTATTTACAAAAGCTCGTATGAATTTATTTATAATATCGTGGTGTACATCTACTATGTCACTGCGGCCATTAATGATTTTGCACAATCTACGCATCGAAGAATTCATTTTTCGAGGTGGCGGACACTGGGGTGATCCTATTCCTAGGATATCTTGAGGGCGCATGGAATCTGATAAGCTTTAATAAACTGGGGCAGTCGATCTTATTGCGCAACAGTTTATAAAGAAGTGTCGAGTGTCGGGAAAAATAGCGGCAGAGTTGACAAACAATGAATGGCATAAGACCAAAAAAAAACACTCAGTACGCGGGACACTCAGAAAGATTTGAGAAACTAAAAACTAACTTCTATGGATAAAATGTTTTTCTTAAATCTGTTCAAAGAACTCGCCACCAGCCTCTATACAAAGTTTCATGCGTCTGAACCAATATTCGAAACTTTTTTTCCAGTCAGCCGCAGACACCTCTTCCACGGCCTTCTCGAACGCTGCTAGCGCGTCTTCCGGCGATGAAAACTATATCCCTTTCAGCAGATGTTTTATTTTAGGGAATAAAAAGAAGTCACACTGTGCCAGATCAGGACTATAAGGATGGTGCCCCAAGACTGACCGGCGTGGTGTGCATTGCAGGAAGTCCCTCGTTTTGAACGCTGAATGCGCGAGCGCGTTGTCATGGTGAAGCAGTACCCCTCGGAGCCCGGTGTTCGGTCGCTTGTTACTCATTGCAGAAAAAACTTTAATTTATCTGATGATTTGTTTGTAAAGTAAATTATTTGGAAAACTTGTTGTAAAATGATGAAATGATGAAACATGTTTTTGCCAATCGTTGGTTGTCAAGTGAAAATTTGTAAATCAATTTTTAGTGAACCGACAGGATACCATCATTGTATATATACATGGGCACATATCCTAGAACGGGAGTTAAAGTGACATTCAAGGCGGCAATCGTCAGTGGCTTTTCGGAATAGTCCACAGATATTTCACGTACAGAAAATATAATCGAGCGGCGTTCAATCACACGATCTCGACGCACAGTGAATGGGACACAGAACGCTGCGCACGGAACGTTAAGCTAACAGACGGATCACTGATTTTGAAATTGACTTTTAACTATTTCAATGCGTGTATCATGTATCGTTTTTCGGTCAAATAAGAAGATTAAATAAATAGGTATAGCTTGAGAGCTGTAGTTGAAAAACGTTATGAATACCTGCGTCATGGGAGGGCGTCATCTCAAGATAAGTATAGTAAAATTAACTTCAGCTCGTTATCAGTTAAGTGAACGTAGACTATGGACTGCGAGCCATATCAGCAGCGGGTGAAGGAAAACAGCCCGGCGCGGGACGTAAGGCCGCCAGCCCGGCGTGGGACGTGAGGCCGCCAGCCCCGCGCCGGAATGCAGCGCCACGGCGAGCGATAACAAGCAGGAGCTATGTCTGAGGACGACACCACGACGTGGCAGTGCTCGCCGTGTCTCCGTGACATCATCGCCAGCAAGCGCACGCCGCGCGCCTGCCCGTCGAATGCTAAGTTCAAGTCAGGGATTCAAAGACACGAGATGCAAAACGTTTTGCTGTCGTGTTACACACATAATTTTTCACTTCAGCAGCGAGAACACATATTACTTGGGAAGTAAAATAATTAACAGTAATAGATTTAATAATGATTTCAATTAAAATAAATACTATCTCTGTCGCTGGTTTTGCTCATATTTTACAATTATTTTAACGTTCTTAATCTTGTTTGTCACTATTTTATTTCCGCTGTTTTTTTTAAAGCACGTTCTAAAACAGTCAATGTTGAAACTAGAAATAATTATTTAAAGGTTAAATGCCAGTTTTATTTGCTGCTATAAGTACCTACTCAGGTACTCTTATTTTTGTTCAAATACAATAATAAATTTAAAATTCAATCATTTATTTATTAAAAAAATATCAATTTTATATTTTACAAATATTTTCTATTTATTACGCATTTCCGAACGTGTTTTTCTTTGTGGTGGAATTTCAAAATCGGAATGAACTTCGAAATGGCATGTTTCTCACTCGCTTTTTTATAAGGGCGAGAAAGACACAGAGTACAGTGCAGTTCGAATGTATCGAATTGACTGGCTAAAAAAATAATAATTAAAAAGTTACTTTGTCTCACGCAGTGAGCAAAATCGAGTTTTGCTCACTGTTTTCAAACAGCAAAACCTAATTGTTTGAGCTGCTGTGGTGAAAAACTACTTTTCGGCTGTCGTTATCAAATTTTCGAGAATGAAGCTAAAGACCCAATTTGATAATTAAATCTAAATATGTAAACTGTTTCCTAATAGTTATAGCAATTCTTCGAACCGAATTATAATTTCCAACGCGCGATACCTTAAACCGTAGGTAATATTTCTAAGTAGGTGCCTGCAAGAGTCCAGGTAGACCTTATACTGCCAGAAGGAGTTAAGCATATGAAGTCGCGGAGTTCTGGTCAGTGGGCGCGCCGGAATGATTTCGATTGAATTCGTCAATTATGAAACACAAACTATGTGACGTTGTGTCGAGGGCCGTTCGGCGCTCTTTTGCTGATGACGTCACTGCGGCGCTAAATACTGACAGTCGGACGGCGCCGGCGCAGCGTCCAAGTACTACTCCCTCACTTGACAACAACCTGTGAACTGATTCCAGTTCTCCATAAAGTTGACCATGCACTGCTTCTTAGGATCTTTCCAAAGAGGTTTGCTATGTTAGCTGCGCGGTTCATCTGTTTGCCAGACTCGCTTCCGTGCACACCTTTATCTATTCGTAACACTGGCGCAAAGAGCAACCCTACATGTGTTATCTCTGAACATAGTAAATAAAACATTTTGTGATCGGTTACATGAACAATTATTATCTACCATTACTATCGTTATATAAATTGTTTATTATTTTGTTTTATTTGTGGTAAATACCTATTCTATAAACTATAAATACTATTATACTAAACCTAACATGTACATATAATACAAAAACACCTATTACACTCAGGCGTCGAAGTACTCCTCCACATCGCTGTCATCCGGAAATGTGCCCAGAAGGCTGGCAGCATCGCCACGTTGAATGGCAATGCCAATTCTTTGGGCGAAAACTAGCCAGCCTTCTGGTCACGCAGTGTCGATCAGTCGGCGTGAAATTTCCTTGAAAAGGAGACACGCACTCGGACCCCATGACTCAAGCGTTTCGACCCCAAACGGCTCAAAACTGTAATTACCATTGTGGTTACAGTATTTGCGCCGTTTGAGGGTCTCAGCAGCCGCAGCGGCAGCGCCGGCACAGACCTCCGAACTAAGAACATGGGATGGCGCAAGGGTGTCGACACAGGTTGCGTCCCACACCAGAGGCCTACCCACCTTCCACGGCACCAACGTCATACCATCTGGTCCCTTCCCATCGTCACGTACCAAGCCGCTAGGTTCTAATACCTACGGCATTGTTTATTTATTTAATCTTCATGCAATAAAAAAGTACAAAGGCGGACTAATGCCATAGCATTCTCTACCACTTAACCATGAGTGGTGGAGACAATATAACACAGAAGCGTAGCGTGGACTAATTTAGACGTGGGCGAAGATGCATCAACGAGGCCTTTTTCTTTCATAAATTCGAAAACGAGACGACGACGAAACGAGCGACTGAAGCAATCCAGTGTTCGATCACATCGTCGCTTACTATTATCACAGAATAAGAAATAGTACAAGTACAGAAATTGCACTCCGTGATAGCAAACATATGAATTTAAACCTACTAACAACAGCGCTAATGTTCATAATAATACATTGCACGTCACGGACACGACCTTGATTTTATTAGCCTACCAGATCCAGTGGCGCTCATAACGAATCAAAATGCACCGTAAGTCCGCGCTACGAGAGTCTCTTTTATTATGCCCGTTATGCGCCTTTGAACAAGCCGCTCTCTTGTTATAGGGTTAGGACTTGTGTTTTTGAAAAATGTGAAATAGGTACTTATTTTTTATTACATAAAATATGATCAGATTTTCTGAACGTTTGTGGTAGTACCTAATTGATTTCTACCTATTTACTTATATCCATACTTTAAAACATATTTTTTTAAAAGTCATCTCAGTGTCAAGAGATTGTTTACATTTAGTTAGGCATCTAAACAAATGAAATAGGTGATTAAAATGAAGTGTATATAACTATGTTGGTTTTGTATATCGTTAGCTTTGCGTTCATATGTAATTTTTAAAAGGTAGGTCGTTTATGACGTTATTTTTCATAATAATTAACATTTTGTAAGATATCATTCCAGTATATGTTGACCTTGCATTAGTAAGTTAGCCACTAGTACTGGGAGGTCTACTTATATTAATTGGTCTTTAAGGTCATTGACTCGTTTAAGTGAAACATGTAGCAAATACTTGAAATAAAAACTCGATAGAATATTCAATAAAGAATTCGAAAATAATTTTTGTAAGCGCGAGTCAAGCGGCAAATCGAACACGCGTGTGACACTACCGAATTTAGCCTCGCAAGTGAGGCCGCGGGCGAAGGTACATTTCTATACGTATAGTTAGGGGTGCGCCAGGCCTGCTATTATGTAAAATAGTGGTCTAACACGAGCCTATCAATTATAAAAAATCCCTCGTTCTTAAAGAGCCCTCGCTTGTGCGAGAGCGTTGTTTGAGTGCGAAGCCGTGGGCGAGGGCTGACTTCGCCTACACTTATGACAGGTGCATGAAAACTTCAGTAAATAAAAAATGAATAAAATGATCTAAATATAGCACATGGTCAAAGGACCTTGGTGGAATTTTGCAGTAGAAACCCGAATGTGTGTTTGTTAATAAATAAATAGAAGCTTCTTAGGTTCGGTATCCATTACCCTGTTCGGTATCCATCATGAGCGATTACAGCCGTGTCGTTAGCTTTAGGTGTAGGTACTCTTATGTTACTTACCTGAAGCTTCGTATGGACAAGGCACCTACATGTTTTTATTATAAAACATTCATAATAACATGCAAGTCGCATCAAATTTCAAAATGTTAAAGATGGTGGTGCCTAACCTTTAGAAACATAATTTTCTAATGGTAGTATCCGCACGTAAAATTCAATAGTTAGTTTAGAAGAACTGAGCGCACACGCATGCTCACAAACTGAGAACTATTTATGGATTATCCATTCATTTCCATGGTCAGGTAATATTTGTACGATCCATTAAGTACCTACCTATAATTACACACAGTCGTACATAACTGAGCTGATTATCGGCGATTGTTTTATGTTCCGGGTACGAGGCGAGACGTCCGTACACTTCTGCTAAACTCTCTCAAAACAATGAAGCTAGGAATGTTGAGTACGTAGTTAGGTGCTGGTGTAGACATGCTGCTGAGAGGCGCGTCACGCGGCGGCGGCGGCGGTGCATTGTGTTGCGTTCTCGGTAGCGAGCCGCACCCGCCCGTGCGCTCGCGTAGCGCCCAGAGCGAGTGCTTCGAAGAAAGCGGAGCCACTTCGTCCCTCGCCCCGTGTATTTCCTACGCTTGTCCGCTCCATTGTACACTTTCGATTTACCATTATAAAATTTACACGTGGAAAACATGCATAATGTAAGAGTAGTCCCCACCTGCGCGCGTGTGCCGCACGTCAACTGGAAACGCAACACTTAATACAAGAACACTGGTAAATGCTCGCACATTACATGGCAGTTGCGAAAACCCCCACTTCTTCACAACAATAGTGCATAGCCTAACCATTATTTTTATCTCAACATCAAAGACGCTCACGCCTACTTATATATATATATATACACTTAGTATACATATACAAAAAAGATCGGCCGAATATTACTAGTATTTAGCGACAGCTTGCATTCGTCGTGATATGCTCTCTATGCAAGTTCTGGCGTTTGAGGTTATTGTTATGATACCAAATTTTAATCAGAGCTGCAGTCAACTGGTGCTTAATAATAATAATAAAACATTTACTTGCTTGGCGGCTGGCGCTGATCACTTGCTAAGCGATGACCTCCCACATGTCTTCAACAGGGTTCAAGTCTGGTGAATTACTTGACTAGGGTAAAAAAATAATATTTTTTCAGCCAGTTATGCAGTAACAAACCTGGCATTCTACCTTGCCATTATCCTCGTGGCTACTGTAGCCGGCAGGGTGGACGGCCTAATGGTGTCTCACTAGATTGCGGCACACAGACCGTCTTTCAGGTATGTGAAGAAGAGAAGAAGGCTTATTGTATTTTTTTTTATTCTGCAAATAGTTTTATAAAACACTTTTACACGTAATTTTTTTTTTGTCATATTAAACTAGATGGGGCCAGTGTTTCCTAGCTGACTACCCTAAGAAGAAACACCGAAACAAACTCAGGGATCAAAGTCTCTTTTAAAGTCCATACAGTAAATATGTAATGGTCAAATCACATGAGAACCATGCACATTTGTCTGAGATGGTCCTTCGAAGAAAGAACCACACAGATTTGAGTGGACCTGTCCAGTCAGTGCAAGCATTTGTCAGTATTCGCAAAGCTCAACTCAGGACTACTAAGGAGCTCAACGACTTGACGAACAATACCAAAGAAAGGATATTTGGGTAGGCGGCAGAAAATACTCAAATTGCCAGACATACGTTACAATTACTGAAAAGGAAAAAAAAGCAATCAACATAGTCCTCACGTTCACAATAATAAAAGGAAATATATAGTTTACAAAAGGTAATACTTAGTAAAGTAAATATTTACTTATGTCAAAATTTAATTGAAAAATAATATCAAATTGCAAAATAAAGATAATCTACAATGTCAGATTGTAAAAAAAAAACAATAAAAAGCACAATTGAAAATAAAAAAAAAGAAAGAGAAGGGAAAAAAAATAAGACAACAGTTGTAGTGCGTACTGGAGCAGATCAATCCCAAGCCTTTTCGTCCTCAACATAGTCCTATATGTATAGTGTAAAAAACCTTTTGGCAAAGTTTACGCTTTACAAATGATTTGTATTTATTATGGCTTAGTTGTTGATAATAATAATTAATAATAATAATAATAACATTTATTTATTTCTCTTCCACAAAGAATATGATTATGGAGCTATTTATAGAAGTATATACATTGGCATCTAAATGAGCCCCCTATTTTTTTGAGCCTAGTTGCAGAAACCACAAATTTGTGTTTGTTCCTAATATTAAAATTATGAACATCACTGTATTTTTAAACATGTTTATATTTTTATGTGCATACAAAATATTCTCGTAAATATACTGTGAAGGTACAGTCATTACATTATATATTTTTATATCTTTAAATTTATCTCTGAGGGAGTATCTGGAACTTAATTTATAAATCGAACGATATATTGTACTGCATTGTGTTGTATTGTACTATATGTCTTTTTGTTTTTCTTTAGTAAGTATCAATTTAATGTAATGAAAATATGGATCTCTGGTCTCACATTAAAATTTATTATTATTTCCTTTATTCATTATAAACACATAAATTACATTTTTAAATATTTTTTAAACACAACTTATAAAAAAAATAATATTTAAAAATATAAAAAATAGTATCCCACCGGTATCGGGAACAGGGTTTAAGCTACCGGTGGTCAGTGCTCCAGATAAAGGAACCCCCTAACAATACGAGCCTTGTCCAACAGTACCGCCCTTTGGATCAAGCACTCGATCCAGCCGCCTAACGCGAGTCTCCTAAGGTGTTGGTCGAGGCTCTTGGCTATTAAGCCTGACATGACTATCAGTACAATGATCGCTGAGTCAACATCCCACACGTCGACAAACGTTATCTTTCTCGGCTTTCACGAGGTTCTCGGATATTTCAACAATCACTGCACGCCTCTCGCTTCGGTCCACCACCACTATATCAGGCTTATTGGCTACAATAGTCCTGTCAGTGATGATGAACCGATCCCAGTACAGCGTGATATGACCATAATTAAGAACTGGGTCGGGCTCATACCGATTCCACAAGAGAGTATTTCAAAGCAAGTTGCTGATGGATAATCTTGGCTACAAGGTTGTGTCTATGCAAGTACTCTCCGTTAGCTGGACGAGAACAATCAGAGATAATGTGACGAATTGATTCTCCCGGACGGTGACATGCACGACAGATGTCAACCATGCCGTCCTTCACAATAAATCTCCGACAGTTATTCGTCATGATAACTTCGTCCATAATTGCACAGACAAAACCTTCGGTTTCCCTAAAGAGGTCACCGAAACGCAGCCAGGCTACGAACGCCAATACCAATTATAGCCTGGCTGCTACATCGGGCCCGTGAAAGGCTCGGAAAAAGTGTCCGTGAAGTTCCCTGCTCTGCCATACTTCCCTGCGATCGTTAGTGTCAAGCATTACCGGTTTGCGCCAATTCTCGTTAGCTGTCACTACATCTCGATGCATACTCACATCGCTGCAGCTAGGAAATATTCCCTGAGACTGCATACCTCGCGGTTGTGTAGGGTCTTAGTTTTTATAAAACCTCGACCCCCACACTTCCGCGGGATATACAGTCTCATCACCGACGATCATGGGTGATGCATTCGGTATGCAGTCAGCAGTGTACGGACCCTTCTATCCAGGGCGTCAAGTTCCGTTTGAGGCCATTTGAGTACGCCGAAAGAGTACATCAATACCGGCATGACCCAACCGTTCAAGGCGCGCACCTTATTTCCGCCTGAAAGAAGGCTATTGAATACCTTCTTCAGGTGTCCAAAGAAACGTTCCTGTTATTCAATAACACATTATTATCAATCCGTTTATAATTCTTTAAATTATTATTTTCATATATTTATTTATCTCAGAACCTAGGCCCATAATGCGTTTTTGAAAGGCGTACGAGAAGCCGGATGACTTGCACATTCAATAAATAGGCCCCTAAAAGCGGCTAGCGACCGAAGTGACGTAGAAATAAGAGTGCAACATATCCTGAGGAGCTTGAGGAGTGGAGAGGTGTACCATAACTATTGCAAAAATCCCGGAAGTACGGTCAAGATCCATACCAGCACCTTACTGGAATATTCATCCTTCTCCCTAGCAAGTTTTTATTATTACATTATAGTTGTATAAATCTAAGAGTTCTAAAATTCATGAATAAGTAACGCAGTATTAGTCATTTTCTTATCTCTATTATGTACAAGTAACCACCATGTTACACCTAACAGGCTAACACATTGCGAGAAACATTACAATGAGTACATCAACTTGACGCAGCATGACAATGTCAGTGCGATGCCAGCGAGCCGCTCGCCGCGAACGAAAGATATAAACGCGCGCCGCGCCGCGGTGCACCACAGCGCAGCAGTAAAACTACTGAATACTTTCAACATTTATTTTTGTTCAACAGCCAATCTAACAGGGCAAGATTTTACCAAAGCTATTAGGAGCTTCCATCGTTCGATTCAGTACACGGATCGTACAATATGTACGCCGTAATCATAATAAACACGTATACATTACACATCAGGCACAGTTTCGGTCCGTCATCAGCGTCAATCATACGACAACACCGATCGTAATCGTTACGGGAATACAAAATAATACTGAAGAATAAATATTCACTATGACTAAGTACGTCCAAGTACATTAAAGCTCGAGCCTCAGGGGCAAAGTGTCCACGTCACTACAGTCAGTCCGGCAGGCGCCAGTGTCCTCAGCACACCGTCTCCATGGGGATACGCGCGGGCGTGGCGGGCGCGGGCGCGGCCGGCGCCGGGGTGGTGTGCGTGAGCGACTCGCCGCACGACGGCAGGTGCGTGGACGAGTGCGTGTTGCGCGTGCCGCCGCCGCTGCCCGCGCCGCCGCCTGCTGCGCCCCGCGCGCAGCACGCAGCCGCCGCGCGCTTCAGCGCCGCCCACGCGTGCGGCTGGCAGCCCACCACGAGGAAAATGAACACGCCCTGCAGGGCGTTCAGCAGGTCTGTAGCGTACCACACGTAGTCCGGCCCGCCCGCCGCCCACGACACCACGTCCGCGCCCCAAGTTACGCCCATCACCACCACTAGTTTGGCGCACACGCGTCCCAGAGCCGCCCTGCAACAATCGGCACACTCAGACACCTTTCTTCAGAGCTGATTTTGCCATCAATGTGCCAGCGACGTATCGTGATCGTAACTTACCGTTCAGACGTGGACTTGACTTCATCGCGACGCCAGAGCCCACACGTGAGTTGACGCGTGGTGGAGATGAAGAGCGCCAGGTTAACGAGCAGCAGCACGCCCACCGGCCCGAAGAAGTAAACAAGGATCTCCATGTCGCCGTAGAACCAGCAGCGCTGCACGGCGAAGCGCGGGCGCAGGAAGGGCGCGGCCGCGGCTTCGGGCAGCGCGTCCAGAGCCGCGGCCGCGCCCGCCAACAGCAGCGGGCCCCCCCACGCGTACACCATGTACACGCGCAGCCGCCACAGCTCCTGGCCGCGCTCCAGCGACGTCGGCCGGAAGTCCCTGCACACACACACCACATCTAACACGGCTGCAGCCAGGGACTTACTGCAGACTAGTGAATATTTTAAACAGTAGTGGGTTTTATTCTATGTATTACCTAAATTGCATCGGTAGCTAGTATCTGTATTTAAAGTATTTATCATGTTAAAACATATTCAGATTGATAAATCCATATTTACGTAAAATTGTTTATTTTTTATTATTCACATGTAGTTTCAGTTTCTTTGGTTACTGCTCCTTTTGGTCGCAGCATGATGTTATGTATATAAATAATAATGAAGGCTATATATTTATAGCCGGTGGTAAACGACAACGTGATGTGGTCGGCGATGGAGTACGCTTACTTACAAGTCACTTATTCACTCTTGACATGAAGATTGGTTGTAGCGTCATCTGTGTCGTAGCAATTTTGCACTGCATCCGATAAAATTGGAATCCGAGAAATATCGGTCCCAAGTAGTCGTAATACATTGGTTCGTAAGGTGCAGGTGCGGGGTGACCAAAAGAAACCGCCCGCGCCGAACCAGGCACTGAAGAGACATATATGAAAGGGTTTTTGGCGTCGCCGTCGTCTGTATGTGTTTTGTATTCAATATGTTTGCTGCATATCTAATAGAAGCCGGCTCTTAGTTACTTGAAGAACCACATACCGCGCGCTCGTGAACATTGATTTGAAAAGTGGAACTACTAGGAAATTCAATGTCTGCAAAAGATAACAATCTACCTTTGCGTATGGACAACTGGAGTCACTTACTGTAAAAACTTTGTTGTTTCTAATTCAAATAAATTATCAGACTTTGACTATGTTCTTACACGAAAATTAAAAACAAAATATGCGGCAGCAGTGCCGGGTTAACTATCTGCAGCCGTGCCGGGTTAACTATCTGCAGCCGTGCAGGAGACAGCAAGCGCTAAGGGCTCCGTGCTTTCAAAATAGTAGGCTTCCGTATCCAGCTTAGTTGTAGCGCTCACTTCGCTCTTGGCTCCAAAGATATAACCTATACGTTAAAAATGAACCGGTTCATCTTGGTTTTCCCAAAAATACTTTCTCTTTATCTCTCCAGATGAAAACAGCTACTGGAACCGTGCACTAGCTTATAATTTAGTATTGTATAAAGGAAGTCACATGGTTCAAATATATCATGGTTCATTTATATGGTTGGTCTGCAGTTGATTTAAAAAAAAAAACTTTTTCAAAGAATTTGCTCTAGGCTGACTTAATCCAACAGTACTAATAAAGTATTGAATTTTCGTCTACTCCATTGACGAAAGTTCAATTTGTACAAAATATTTGCTCAAATACAGCTACAATTTGACATAATTCAGGGAACATAAAACCAGGGAGGGAGGATTAAAACATCGTATCGCAGTACCAAAAGGTGTACTTGGGCGGAGCACCGCCGTCCTTGTGGAGGCGATTAGCAGCGCCCACCTCTAGCGCCGGACTCTAATTCAGACCATGGTCCGGAGCAAGAGGGAATGGAATACGGTCGCCTCCTTCTGTGAAGCAGTAATGCTAGCGGATGGACACAGCCGCATGCTAGCGAGGGAACAGACATCCTCACGCTCTAGCCGCCACGACAGGAGACACCCTGGGCAAGTCGCAGGACGACTACTGGCCACCACAGGTGTGGACTTGCGGACGACGAGCAATGGGTAGCTCGCCGCCCGGCACTTTGGTAAGGACTGAACTCTAGTCGTCGACGGCGGTAGTGTTCCACGCGCGACTCAAAGAGATGTATGCAAAACCGTACGGGTCCAGTACGGCCGATGCCCGCAAGGGCCATGCGGAATCTCTGAAAAGAAAACCCGTCCTAGAATGCAAAGAACAACTGAAGGAATATAGGTAAGTATTAGTGACTTGGTCACTTGCGACTTGCGCTGAGCTGTAGTCGCACTGACCTCTGCCAACCCTTCGTGCGGTAAAGAGTGATGTTATGTCATGTACTGTATGTATGTAATCGATACCCGTCCAGCCGCACGTCAGTGGTAACTGCACTAGGTACCTACTACAGTATCACCCGTTCTTCCATTCAATCCCTAAATCCCTATCATTTTGACCAAAATAACTAGTTTTTTTTTTATTTCTGTTATCGTATCAGGTAAGACTAGATGAACGGGTAAAAATTCGTCAAAGCGAAATTTTACCTTATTGTTACCACCAAAGTGCGGTCAACTGTACCGTTCATTTACGAAATAAAAAAACGTAATGCCAATTGGCATGTCGCTAAGTTTAAAACATTCATTATAGTTCGTGGGTCCGATCTGCAAGCGAGGCTTCAGGAAGTTGGTACTGACCGCACTGAATTCAATGAGATTTTCTTGAGTTTTGTTTCCTTGAATTAAGATCGTTTTCTATGATAGGTATACAACTAATATTTACGTACCGGAAAGTCCACCAGATGTTGAAACACATCGTGTTAAGCCAGAAGAACGCCGACAGGAACAGGAAATGCATACACACCGCTGCAGCACATGAAACAAACGAGCACGTCAGCACACGAACTGCACCGCCTGCACGACTCCTCGATATCATAGTAACACTAGCAGTGCTCACCCAGCGCGCGGCAGAGGCCGGGCGGCACCACGTCGCCTGCCAGCTGCGTGGCCGCCAGCAGCACATCGCCCAGCATCAGCGCCGCCACGTAGTGCGTTTGGCAGCGCCAGTGCAGTGCGTGGTGCGCCGCCGGCAGGGCGAAACCCGCCGCCAGTGTGGCCGCCAGGAACGCCGCACCCACCGCCAGCCCCGCACCGTACAGCAGGTGGCGCGATGCCTGCGCCCCGCGCGCGCGCGCCTCCGCCTCGCACGCCAGCACGCGCGTGCGCCCGGTGCCCAACACGGCCTCCGCGCACCACGCGCCGCCTGCCAGCCGCTCACCGCCGCCGCCCGCCGCGCTAAGCACCAGCGCGCCGCGCTGCTCTAACCGCGCACCCGCCAACCTGCCCGCCACGGCGTAGCGCGACTCCTTGGGGCACGCCGGCCAGCCCATCACCACCTTGCTGTACCCCACCGCACTCCTGTTAATCAGCGCGTACAGCTCGTCAAGCGCATCCTGCGCGCGTTCACTGGCCTCATCCCGCGCGCGTTCACTTGCCTCGTCCCGCGCGCGTTCGTTCGCTTCTTTCTGATTCACGCAATGCTTGCCGTCGAAGGCCTGTCCCTCCGCGCAGCACTTGGCGGGCTGCCACAGCACGGCGTCGGCGCAGACGAGCGCGGCTTGCACATCGGTGCAGTAGCGGTCGGGTGGCAGGTGCGAGCCGGGTGCAGCGCGCACCATCATCAACCCGTCCACGCCACGCAGAGCGTACGGCGCCGCGTGCTCCGGTAGTAGGCGCAGCAATTCACAGTCAGGTATGCCTGTTTTATTTGTCCAATGTTTGGGCTCTTCGTAAATGATTTTTTTATACTGGATCGAGTAAATCCGCGTAGCCCGTGTGACGTTTCCAACAATGGGCACGCAGGCCGCGGCGGCGGCAGCCGGGGTGAGTTCGGTGGCGCGCAGTGCGTCCTCGTTGAGCGCGTGGTGCGGCGGACAGCAGTGCTGCAAGGTCACCGGACTCATCGCCGCCAAAGAAGCTGACCACAGCACACTCCATGCTGCCAGGAAACCGAAGAAGGATGACATCTCGTAACGAGTTTACCGGTCGCACCGACGACAAGACAGCCGCTGGGCCTGCATCGCAGCCTTCTCACTTATTCGTAATTATGAGAATAAAGATACCATCACTATGAAACTTTACAGAGTAGGCACAAATTTACAAATATTTCCAAAAAACAAAACAATGCGATCCCGAACGCGATAACAAACACGTGTAAATAGAGCCAGACCGTAACGAACGCAAGCTTCCGCGTGGAGAGCTGGCGCGGTACTGGCGGTGGCGGCCGCTCGGCGCTCAGCTGACACCGGCGGCGGCGGGGCGCGCGCCCCCCCTGCCGCGCGCCGCTCTTGCACCGTGCAGTGTGCACACTACCACTAGCTGGACTGTACTGCACGCGCCCACTGCACGGCTGCGCGCGCCACACCCTGGTCCGACTACCAAGGAGGGTTACGTTTTTCGCGCGTGTCTTGAATACAGTATACCATATGATATTTTCTTTTGGGACATTGCAATATTGGTATCAAACTAAAGGGCTAATCATGAGGATTTTAAAATGGTGTATCATGACCATAAATAAATAAAGTAAGAAGTATTTTATTTATTATCTGGTACCGCCAATCTGTGTATAATCCGGTATTCTATAAATTGTATAGAATACTGGATAGTATAACCTAAGCAATGTAAAGAATACCTAAAACGTGTAGGTAATGTATGAAATATTATTTATTTTATACTTTACCTAGGTTTTCTATACAATACCGAATGCGCAGCCGGTAATGTGTGTAATCTCGTCTTTTACAAACATAACCGGCTGTGCATGAGCAGAGACGGAGGTGAAGTAATCTTTTATGGAAAACTAAGGGACTCTTCATGAGCCTAATGTAGATTTTGCAGCGTCCGTGGCCTGGCTACGTTTCAGCAACCTCTTCGGGAAACTGAAGGTTTTATCTGTACAATTATGGAAGAAGTCATCTTAAAGAATAACTACCGGAGATATATTCATATTATAATGAAGGATGGGACGGTGGACGTGTGTCGGGCATGCCATCGACCTGGTGAGGCCATTAAACACATTATCTCTGGCTGTTCTCGTCTGGCTAATGACGAGTATTTGCACAGACACAATCAGGGACCAGCAACTTGCTGCACACAAACATTGTAGAATCAGAGGTACCGTATTACAAGTATGTGCCCGACCCAGTTCTCGAAAATGACCATGTTACATTGTGCTAAGATCGGTCTATCATCACTGACAGGACTATTGTCGCCAATAAGCCGGATATAGTGGTAATAGACCGATTAGCGTGCCGCAAAATGATAATCGATGTCACCATCCCATGACGAGAACCTCGTGAAAGCTGAGAAAGAAAAGCAAATCAAATATTTCGATTTAGCACACGAAGTTGTCGACATGTGGAATGCGGAATAGGCTGTCATTGTGCCGATTGTCGTTACCGCCAACGGCCTAATGGCCAAAAGTCTCGATGACCGTCTGTCGAGGCTGTCGTTGCGCGGTTGGCTCAAGGGTCTGATACAGAAGGCAGTAAGAAAGAAAAAAAATTGAGTTTTTGGCATTACAAAAAAAAACGAAAACACCTTAAAATTTAACAAATAGTACATTGAGTAATGCCAAAAGGGCCTCAGCTCAGCATAATGCCAAATGGTAACACAAGGTAACCACCTGACGCTGATTGTCAGCGGCAGCCCTTGGGTGCCGTAGCTTGAAAATAGGAAATATTAATTAAAAATCTAAAAGGTTCTCTAACTAAAAGAAAATTTTGCAATTCTTATTTTAAAAACAGTCCAAAAAGATCTCAGTTTTATTACTTGTTTTAAATGGACACGTATACATTTAAAACAAGTAATAAAACTGAGATATCATTTAAAAATATTAGAAACAGTTAAGAGTTTAAACAATTAATAACATAGGTAAAACTTAAAAATAAAATAAAACAACAAATATCATAAAATTGATAAAAATTAAAACATGTGTATAAATTGATAACAAGGCTTATATCAAAATGTGTGAAATAGATAACAATGCTAAATTTGATAAAATAATCATCATCATCATTTCAGCTGAAAGACGTCCAATGTTGGACATAGGCCTCCCCCAAATGTCGCCACAATGATTGGTCCTGTGCGTCTCGCATTCATCGGATAAAATAATAAAATATTGTGTTTCAAATTTATATGTGATTTAAGTTATTTTGATCCTTTGGTGTTTTTTTTTTAGTTAAGTCGGTTATTATTTTTTTGTAAAAAGTTTTTTATTTCACACTTTTAGTTGCGATACACTTATAAACAGAGTGCCTATTTCTCATGACAACTCCAATTAACCCAAACACTGCTAGGTTACGTTGTTTTATTATAAAGTTCCTGTGTCTACCTTCCACTTTCCGGCTCCATCATCAGATCAGTTCGATAGTACCTTATAGCCAAAGTGCATCTTATGGCAATAATTTCTAATAAGCCCAAACACGGCTGGGATAGATTGATTAATTACAGGTTTCCTGTGCCTACCTTTTGGCTCCATCATCAGATCAGTTCGATAGTACATTACAGCCAATGTGCATCTCATTACAATTTTAATAAGTCCAAACACGGCTAGGTTACATTGATTAATTACGGAGTTCCAGTGCCTACCTTCCGGCTCCATCATCATCATCAGATCACTTCGATGAAACCATTTTCAACGTAACTATTCAGAACCATTCATTTATTTATATTGTAATAGTCGCTTAACTATCTTCATTGTGATATCTATGTGAATATGAAGTTCCGTTGACCATTTATTTTCTTCTTCATCAGTTCCACTTCATCAAATGTTACTTTTTGACTGTAAATGCGTTCTCGATGAAAATACTAAAATCACTATATGGTTGCCTATAATATTTGATTATTTGAGGAGTTGCTTCAATTCCTCATGGATCCCATCATCAGGACTAGATTTTGAAAAAAATGGGACCAGTCTGTAAGCACATCCTATAAAGCGAAAAAAAATTTGCAAATCGGTCCATAAAAGACGGAGTTCTGGAATAAAAAAATGTAACCGAATTGGTAACCTCCTCCTTTTTTTTGAAGTCATTTACAAAATAACCACGAAGGATAAGGTGGGATCTCCACTCCTGCCTTAAACTTTTAACCTAACCCGCCCGTGTTTAACACACATTGATTATAAGCTATATACATTAATACTAGCTTTTGCCCGCGGCTCCGCTCGCGTTAAATTCGGGGTAACACGGTTCCCCTTTCCTGATTTAGAACACAGAAGAGAACTCGGAACAGTTTTTTTTTTATTAATAATAATAGCAGGTGTTTCCGGGTCCCTCAAAGTAGCTTGACGTTCTGCCTGTTCTTGCCTTCTCAGTTCAGCATCTTCAAGAGTTTCTTGGGACCGAGCTAATCTCTTCGCTTGAGAAGACACTCTTGAAAGGTTCGACTTGACTTAAAATTTTTATATTTATTTTGTTTTAATTAAATTATTTTATTATTCGTTTGTATCATAGAACCTGTACTAATATTTTGCGGAGAGTCTCACACCCATCCCTTATTTTAGTGTCTGGGGGAAGATTTCCCAAAAAAAAATTGAAACACTAAAGACGTTAAATTACCAGTGTTACTTTTTATTTTGCGTCATGTAACATGCGTCCGTTTGGTGACTGTCCCAATTTGCAAGTCGACAAAACATTTTTTGTATAATTTTTATTTATTGGTTTTACAAAATAACTGTTTAAATATTGTTTTGGCTAGTTACAATATTGAACACTAAAAAATCTATTAAAAAAACTAACAACTTTAACAAAGAAATATAATAAAAAAATCGATTGTCGTAGCGTCACTTGTCACAAAACCGAAGTTGAAACTTTAAATAAAGAATAATAAGACTGTATACCCGGAAGTGCGGGGGTCGAGGCTTTTTAAATGCTAAGACCCTGCATAATTGCGAAGTATGCAGTCTCAGGGAATATTTCCTAGCCGCCGACGTGGTGGGTATGCATCGTGATGTAGTGGCAGTGGACAAGGGACTCACCCCGCTCTCCTTGGCTAACGAGAGCTGGCGCAAACCTGTAGTGCTTGACACTAACGATCGCAGGGAAGTATGGCAGAGTAAGGGACTCCTCGGACGCTTTTATCTCTTATATCTACATCGGGCCCATGAAGGGCCCGTCATGGGCCCGATGTAGATCAACTAGCGTCCGTAGCCTGGCTGCGTTTCGGTGACCTCTATGGGGAAACCGAAGGTTTTGTCTGTGCAATTATGGACGAAATTATCATGACGAATAACTACCGGAGATGTATTGTGAAGGACGGCACGGTTGACATCTGTCGGGCATGTCACCGATCGGGTGAATCAATCCGCCACATTATCTCTGGTTGTTCTCGTCTAGCTAACGGAGAAAATTTGCATAGACACAACCTTGTTGCCAGGATTATCCATCAGCAACTTACTCTGAAGTATTTTCTTGTGGAATCGAAGGTGCCATACTACAGGTATGTGCCCGACCCAGTTCTCGATAATGGCGATATCACGCTGTACTGGGATCGATCCATCATCACTGACAGGAATATTGTAGCCAATAAGCCTGATATAGTGGTGATGGACCGACGAGAGAGGCGTGCAATGATTGTTGACATATCCGTTCCGCATGACGAGAACCTCATGAAAGCCGAGAAAGATAAACAAATCAAGTATATTGATTTGGCTCGCGAAGTTGTCGACATGTGGGATGTAGATCATTGTAGCGATAGTCGTGTCAACCAATGGCTTAATAGCCAAGAGCCTCGATCAACACCTTAGGAGGCTCGCGTTAGGCGGCTGGATCAAGGGCTTGATCCAGAAAGCAGTACTCCTGGACACGGCTCATATTGTTAGGAGGATCCTTTCTCTGGAGCCCTGACCGCCGGTAGCTTGGACTCTTTTCCCGATACCGGTGGGACACTATTTTTTATATTTTTAAATGTTTTTTTTTTTATTGAAATATTTAAACATATAATTTATATGTTTAAACTAATGAATAAACGAAAATAATAATAATTTATTATTAAGACAACATTTGGTCCACAATATCTGTTAGTAATTCTTATATCTACGTTAGTTCAACATCAAATATAAATAATAATGTACGAAAACAATAAAATAAAATAGACTAATAAAATGTTAAATAAAAAAAAATAGATTTCAATTCAAGGTTATTACTTTTTTGTTGAATGGATTATAATACTCAGTAGCAATCTAAAATGAAAATTGAGTCAAACAGGTCGATTTTATGTCTTCACCAAACTGACTACTATTCCACTATAATGTATTATTTATTTTCCGTTTTTAATAGGGAAAACATGCTATCAATTTAAACCTCCCCCCTCGTTCTTGCCTTTATTGGCTGACTTGAGTGAAAATTCGTAAGAGAAAACGTGCTTGGCAGAAGGATGTATAATCCAGTAAGGTGCTGGTGGGGATCTTAACCGTCCTTCCGGGATTGTCCTGATAGCCGTGGTATACCTTTCCACTCTTCAAGCACCTCAGGGTATGTTGCCCCCTTGTTGCCACGTTACTTCGTGCTAGCGACCGTTTTTGGGGGCCCATTTATTGAGTGTGCAAGTCACCCCCTGACTTTTATCGATGGATATTAATAGCATTGCTCAAGCAGGGGACATAGTCTTAAAATAGTTACAGGTTACCAATCCACTTAAAACTACAAAACCATAGCCATTCCATATGTCGCAATAGTTTTTTACCAACCGGGGGGTTGTCCTTGGGTGCACTAGCGCAGCGCGTACAGGGATAATCATTGGTTGGTATAAAGGGCCTCTGCGAGTTGACTTCAGCCCCTCGTACGCCTTCCAAAGGTCCAGGACCTCAAGGTTCTGACATATAATAACTCATAATAAAATTCAGATATATAATCATCATTTGCGCAATCCAAATATGAATCTAATGCAAAAGTTTGTAAGTATCTCAAGCTTATCCAACTGCAAATGATCAAGGATTTTTTTTTTACTTATTTTATTTCTAATACTGCTGCAGCACAATAGTCATAATATTATATTTATAAATACAGATACAATTTAGTGAACAAATGGCCAATAGAACTGAAACTAGGTAAACTTGTACTATATATCGGAATCCGTGATTCCTCCAGTTACCTAGATGTGTGTCCATCGACGTGACGTATATAAGGGGTGGGGGGGGGGGGAGTTAAGGGGGTTAAAACCCCTTATCAGTAGTAGTATCATTTTTTTTCTTTGTTTCATTATAATTTTCTCACTACTGTAATAAAGGACGTCCTTAGATACACGTGCCAAAATGTCATTTTCACTTGTTAAGATCTCTTTGGCCTTATTTCACAAAGTAGATAGGTTAGGTATGTAATGTATATATATATATATATAATATATATATATATAATATATATATATATAATATATAATATATGTATTTCAGCATGTGCGTCAAATGGCTCAAGAACCATTATTTCAGCCGATAAACTTCGACTGTTGTGTATAATAGGTTTCCCCCAAGTGGCACCACAACGACCAGTCTTGTGCGTCTTACATCCATTGGATTCTCGCGATCCTCACCTGGTGGGAGGCCTTCCAATTCTGCGTCTTCTGGTACGCGGTCGCCACTCCAGAACCCTTCGGCCCATCTGATCTGCAAGCAATGTGCCTTACCCACTTCCTACCACTTAAGTTTGACGATTCTTCGGGCTATGTCGTTAACCTTGGTTCTCCTGCGGATATCCTCATTACTGATACGACTGAACACGCAACGAACGAAACGAAAACTCCCCTCTCCATTGCCCTTTGGGTGGCTTACAGCCTTTCAATGAGTCCCATTGTGAGCGACGGCGTTTCAGAGCCGTATGTTATCACTGGCATCACGCACTGGTCATAGATTTTTCGTCTTGAGACACTGTGGACAACAAAATACCGTGCCGCTCTTCGAACGCTGTCCAGCCAATCGGATCGTAATAGAAGTGGGTACTATGTGGGTATTTATTTTTTGTCCCTGTTAATTTTAAAACCTAATCAGCATCGAGGTCATCGAGCATTGTACTAAGGTCCTCCATTGTCTAAGCCATGCACACTACAATATTGTCGGCAAATACGTCTATCATGAGTCCTCAAGAGTGATGTATTTTCCATTAACGTTAATATGTATATCATTAAAGACATCCTTCAATGCGTCTGTAAACAGTTTCGGAGAAATGACACCACTCAGCCCCATACCTACCTTGCTACACAAGGATAGGTTTCGAGGTCTCGTCCTGAATTACTGACATGGTGGCACCTGAACTCCGTAATTAATCAACGTATCCTAACCGTGTTTGGGCTTATTAGAATTGTCATGAGATGCACTTCGGCTTTTAAGGTGCCATCGAAATAATCTGATGATGGAGCTAAAAGACGGATGTTAGGTACGGGAACTCTGTAATAAAACAATAGATCCTAGCCGTATTTGGACTTATTGATTTGATTTGATTTTTAAAGGTCTATATTAACATAAGGTATAACAAAAAGTAAACAAAAGAGCTTATTCTAAAAAGTCAACTAACACATAATAGAAATGTTAAGTAGGCTACATCGCCTCTTTTAACATACACATTAAAGTATTATATATCGTTTATTGTTATTTAAATATTATAATTTATTGAACAAGAAACTGATTGTGTTGTGTAAGGTTTGCAGACCCACATTTTTAAATTTATGTTCCCCAGCTCCCCGTTTTGTTAAGTAATTTGTATATATTTATATAATTAAAGTTCTTAATTTGGACTTATTAAAACTGTCATGAGATGCACTCTGGATTATAAGGTAGATACCATCAATCTGATCTGATGATGGGGCCGACAGGTAGACACCGGAACTCCATAATTAATCAATCTAACCTAACCGTGTTTAGGCTGATCAGAATGGTCATGAGTAGCACTTCAGCTGTAAAGCATCGCCGAACTGATCTGATGATGGAGCCAGAAGGAACGACAATTGATCTCTTTCTCGAAGTTAGACCTACCCAACTGGACCGTCTGTCCCAGTTAAACGTAGTCGTCCACAACTTCGAGTGTAGAGTCCCCGATCTTGATAGGAGTGGGTGCTCATGGCTGTTTACCATAACTTTGGTTTGTCCATGTTCATTTTAAGTCCCTCTCTTTCGGAACCTCTACTGAGGTCACCACGCGGTAGCCGATTCGGTATACTGTCGAGTCAATCTAGCTCTTGGGTCGTTTGCTAGATTTGCAGTGGGTTCGGAGATTGACGTGTACAACTGTCCATTAAAATGCCTCGACGTCTACAACTCTCCCAGAAGCTCCGATTTGGCGGATATGACTCTGCCTTCGTCGGTCTTTAGTTTCGTGACCTGGCTTTGCCCATTAGACAGATCTCGTGCAAATACTTTAGAGCCCTTATTCCGCTCAATCGCATCCTTAATCCTTGCGGTATTAAAGCGGCGAAGTTCGCGTTTCAGAGACTTCGAGATCTGTCTATTGAGCTGCCGGTATATGCACGCAACGTCTGAAGACTGCAGAATCTTCTCACGCCTTTTCTTCATTAGCTCGAGAGTCGGATCAGAGAACCTCTTGTTCTTATTTGTACGGTGAGAAAAACTTTGACCCTTTGACAGTTTCCACGAAGTATTGTATTGTAATGACGTTTTATTTTTGAATTAAGTATCGTGCCTCGTTACAATTTACACACCTTCTGAATACTCTGACATGATTTTAATTTATGAAGACTGCGTCAGAAACGCTGTATCGGAACACCGTCCGCATGGTCCGACCAATGGGCGCATTATTGTTCAAGCTGTCCAGAGGATGCGGGAAAATCGACCTTTAATTGTCGCAATTGGGTAGTGCGTGTAAGAGTGACACTAGACGATAGAATATGAAATAACTTTGAACGCAACCCTACGTCTAGTCTGCGTACATAGGGCAGTTGGACATGAATCAATATCGACAACAAGTGAAGGAATAGTGATTAAAAATCTGTGATTTGGTGTAATTGTTTTTATTGAGCATTCATAATAGTGGCGCCAAAAGAATACGTCACTACATGACACGGCGCTGTTGTTACAAGTTAGTGTGCGGATACTTATAAATGATGTTCTATTTTGTTGACGATTTTATGATTTTATGCTATTTAGTTTGTTTAAAAAAAAACATTTTTTAGAATTCGATTTTAGTTTTTTTTGGTAGTTTAATAATATTTCTATAGACTAGTACTACGAGTGTTTTAATTTAATGTCGTGTCGTCAGATAATTATGTACCTGCCTCATCGTCTTAAATTTACACGTCAGCGGTGTCCAATGACATCAAAAGGGAGTTCCTAAAATTTCCCCGCGTTGACTTAATCCGATACAGAACAAGGGACAAATATTAGCACTATCAATGTACTTATATGCTGATCGTAAATAATGTTAATAAGATATAGGTACTCCTTTATAATATAAAGTCTGTTAGTAACATGAAGAATCCAACGAAACTGGTGGCGCCACATAACGGATTTTTGATGTACGAGAGCGATGCCCGGCGGGCGCCGAAGTTGCCGCGCGGACTGCGGTGCGCTCCCTAAGATTATATAGTGCGCTCTCCGCAATGGGTCGCCGGCAGGCGGCCGCCAGGGGGCGGCGTGCGGTCCCACCCTCTAAAGTTGTCAAAAAATAAAAGGCCCGTTTTACATTTGTATTTTGACTACCAGTGACTTGTCCGGTATATTGTAGCTACTACTATAATAGAATAGCTAAAATAGCTACTACTTCACCGATCAGTTTCGTTCCAAGTTATATTTTAGGCAGTGACGGATTAACCCTAAATCAAATTAAGCAATTGCCTAGGGCATTACGTCTGGGGGGGCACCAGAAGAAGAACAAAAAATCCGTCCTTAGGGCATCACGTCTCACTCTCATGTCACCAAAAACCACACCAAAAAAAGTTTCTAGGACTAACGGGTTTTAAATTGACATAGAGTCCGACCTAGAGTCATAATCCCGCTCCCGCTTGCCCACTCGCTGCCCGCTAGTGCATTCGGTGATTCAAATGCACCGGAATTGCGATCAGCCAATCACAAACCACCCCTACCCCGCGGCCCCCCCGCAAATCTGATTTAATCAAATGTTTTGTTTTTTTAATTAATTGTGCCGGCCGGCTTTTATGCATACGTAATAATAGAGGTTAAAGTACGAAATTGCCGTTTTGTTGTAATAGGTACCTCGAATTGACATAAAACCTTCATGGTTTGAGATTTTTGAGTGCAATTTTTTTTCACATAGTAGGTACCTATGAAGTTCTTCTTTAAAAAAAAAAAAACATTTTACAAAAAATAAAATAACCGACTACACGAATAAAAAAAACACTAAAAGAATCAAAATAACTTTATATTTTATTTCTCACTTTTTAGTTCCGATACACTTATAACCAGATTGCCTATTCTCATGACAATTCCAATTAACTCAAACACTGCTAGGATACATTGTTTTATTATGAAGTTCCTGTGTCTACCTTTTACCCGGCTTCATCATCAGATCAGTTCGATAGTACCTTATAGCCAAAGTGCATCTCATGGCAATTCTAATAAGCCCAAATACAGCTAGGATATATTGATTAATTACGGAGTTCTTGTGCCTACCTTCCGGCTCCATCATCAGATCAGTTCGATAGTACCTTATAGCCAAAGTGCATCTCATGACAATTCCAATAAGCCCAAACACGGCGAGATTACATTGATTAATTACGGGGTCCCAGTGCCTACCTTCCGGCTCCATCATCATCATGCTCCATGAAAATGGTATCCATCATTAGTTCACTTTGATGGATACCATTTTCAACATAACTATTCAGAACCATTTATTTGACGCTTAACGATCTACTTGTGATATCTATGTGAGTATGAAGTTCCGTTGGCCATTTCTGGTCTTCATCAGTTTCACTTCATCAAATGTTACTTTTTGACTGTAAATGCTTAAGTCCTCGATGAAAATACCAAAATATGGTTGCCTAATTCAGCTTAGACAAGAAAGATGGATACTTCGAAAATCGAGTGATTTTTGAATACGAGTTCCGACGCGGAACTAACGCGGCAGAAACAGCTCGCAATATCAATGTTGCGTTTGGAGAGGGGACTGCTAATGAATGCACACTGTGATTTTGGTTTAAACGCTTTCGTGATGGATTTTATTTCAAGAACGAACCACGTGGAAGACCGCCCACACAGGTGAATAACAATGAATTGAAAGAGATGGTGGATCCCATCCGAGTCAAACTACCCAGGAATGGTTTAACGTTGCCTTACCAACAATAAAAAAATATGGAAAATGGGTGCCTCATGATTTGACCGCCGCAATAGTGTTCTAAAGCAAAGCTTACCAATAAAAAGGTAATGGTAACTGTTTGGTGGTCTCAGCATGGTGTTATTCACTATAGCTTTCTTCGATCTAGTCAAGCAATAACGGAAGATGTCTACTGTGCTGAACTCCGAACAATTATAGCAAAACTAGCAGTGAAACAGCCCCGACTCATGAATCAATCTTCACCATTATTGCTCCATGATAACACGAGACCTCATACAGCACGAGAAACCATTTTAACTCTACAGGAACTGCAATTAGAAACCATTTGTCACCCTCCGTATTCGCCAGACCTTCCTCCAAAGGACTACCATTTTTTTCGTGATTTGGACAATTTTCTACTTGATAAAAAGTTTTCTCTTAGGAGACAGTACAAATTGCTTTCAGACAATTTGTCGAATCTAGATCTCCAGAGTTCTATCTCAAAGGCATAAATGACCTTCCTATTAGATGGCAGCAATGTAGACATAATAATGGTAATTATTTTGATTAAATAAATGTGATAAATGAAAAAAAATACGAATTTCAATTTTTCAATACAAATCGGCAATTTCATACTTTAACCCCTAATAAATAAATTATGCTTTGATTTTTATTGTTGTTGCACCTACTCCACTTCTAAGGTACGTTACATCTCATCACCTTATTTTACAAAAAACTAATGTTTTAGGCGGTAAAGGTTTAAAGACCTATTCTAGTTGACATACGTATAAGGGGGGCCCACAGGCGTAGATTGCTTAGGGCATCAAGTATTCTTAATCCGTCACTGATTTTAGGGTATTTCTCAAATGTCAAAACGGACCTTTTATTTATTAACGAGTTTACGGCCCACAGAGCACCTACAATACTCAGGGCACACAAGCCACTATTCATTGCCTCGTTGAAGTCGGCTTGTGAGTGGAACCGAATGCAGCAACTGAATACCAGTAGGTATTGAAGCGACTTTGGCAAGCCATTATGATTGGATAGGATAGAATTTTTTCTTCATGCTTCCCTTTACTTATCTAATCTGTGTTTAAAGAAGTTTATTCTCATAAAAGACTACAGTCACTTGCACACATGAGAAACATGGTACAAACGTTGCGTATTATTAGTGTTTTCGTCGTTCATAAAGACATATTTTTTGTATGAGTAGGTACTTCTACAATGCATTAAGTAGTAATTGGCTGCTAGTGGATTATGATTAATATTTTTCGACTACCTGTCGGGCTACGTTGTACTTTGAATCAGGGACTGCATACCGAAAAAATTCGGTTATATGGGTAACGGTATGACGTCATACCTTTTTATTTCAATACCTCAAAATAACGGTACCGTTATTTTTCACTACCGAAAAATTACGATATTTAAATTTTTCTATACCGAAAAATAACGGTACCGTTATTTTTTACGCTACCAAAACCTCTAACATTAAGGTATCCGTTGAAACCCTCACTCCCTCTACCGAATTAATTCCGGTACCGAAATTATTTTCAAGGGCTAGGTCGAGTAAAGGTTAAATAAAGGTATAGCGGTACCTAAAAAAATAGCGCGATCGTTATTTTATACCGGTAGCGTAACCGCAAATCTTAACCGGTTTCGGTGTACCTTTAAAATAAAGCGGTACCGGTTTTTAATACCGGTAGCGTAACCTTATACCATAACCGAAAACGCTTTGAATACATTATAGGAGCTTACATTTTTAATGGTCAATGGTAGTTTGTTATAAATATCTGCGCCTGCGTAAACATGGTTTTGCCGAGCTTGTCTTGGGTAGAACTAAAAAACTCGCTCGGTGTGAACTTCGCTGTGTTAGTTGTCTCAACCGAACGAAGGATAAGTTAGTATGGAGAGATTTATTTAATATTTTTCGGACAAGCATGCAAGTTTGATAAATGTATAATTGTTTTATGTTCATTAGTTTGGTTTCTTTATATATTTTATGAGTCGGTGTTTAAAATTGATTATGGAAGAGTATTTTTACTATTTTATTTTGGATAATTTTAAGCTCAGCTAGACCGGATTTAGAGGCATTACCCCAGATTTCAATTAGGTACAGCAGGTGTGGTTTCACCAGGGAGTTATATATGGAATAGCGGACCCGACGCGGCATGCACCGGACGATGCGTCGAAGTGATCCGATAAGTGATGACAATTTTGTTCTTATGTGTTCGATCTGTGCCTTCCAGGTCTAGGCGCTATCCATTCGCAAGCCAAGATACTTTTCGCAGCTTTTCTTTTGCAGGGGTACATTATTGATTTGCAGTGGTTGATGTGGTGGGATATTTTTATTTTTAGCTTTAAAAATGACATAACAGGTTTTGGAAACATTAATTGTCAAGAGATTATATCGGAACCAGGAAAAGAACTTGTTGAGATCTTCCTGGGCTTGTGTAATTAAGTCTTGTATAGATGAGCCAAAGTAAAAAAGACATGTATCGTCTGCGTATAGAGCTACATGACCATGTAGGTCTAATTCATGTATATTACTGATATAAATTGCGAAAAGTAATGGGGCTAATAATGACCCTTGTGATACACCACATTGGATTGGTAACAGTTGACTTTGAGCATTTCCTAATTTAACTACTTGGTATCTGTTTGATTTGATTAACTTCGCCAGAAAACCAAAACCAGGCCAAAAAGAAGCCAGGAAGCAACAATATAGCTATAAAAGAAAACAGAAGAAATGCATTTGATTTGATGAGACCTAGATCGAACTCATCATCTAATATTCCAAATCAATCTAAGTAGCAACTAAATATATCCTTACACCAAAAAAGATATTATAATAAAATATTTATCGCAACGCTAAACGTCAGAACGCTCATGACAGATTACAGACTAGAAGAATTGGAAGAAGCCATAAGGCCTCATTTACGGAGACGCGGGGCGTCGCGCGTTGCGTTGAGCGGCGCGGCCCGCACTGAATTCAAATATATGGCGTTGTATGAGTGCGTTTATGGAGAAGCGATTTTAGACGCGTTTATTTGAATTAAGGGCGTTTTTTGCGGCCGAGCCCGCGGAGGGCACCGACGCGTCCCACGCGGCGTTTATCGCGGCGGCGCACGCAGCGGCAATTCTCGATGAAGCTATGTCCGAGGCGGAATCTTCTGTCAGTCTTATTTAGAAATCGCGCAACACAGACGTAGTCACCGTCGCAATGGAGTATGATATGATCGACTTTTTTTTAGTCATTCATGCTGCAAGTTGCGACACGTGCGCTCCCATCTCTCGCCAACATAAAACTAGTCGATTTGATCGAGGCGAGCGTGCGCCGCTGCGTGCTTCGCTACACGCTAGAGGATTCGCCGCGGGCGCCGCGGCGGGCACCGCCACGCTTCCCGTCTCGCTTCTCTATGAACATGGTCGTATATTGCTATAAGTTTGTGCGTAAACACGATGATGCGTGCCGCTTCACGCGCTGCCCCACCGTAAACAGAAAAAACGTCCGACGCGCCGCGAGACGCCACGCCACACGCGACGCGAAACGCCCCGCGTCTCCGTAAATGAGGCCTAAGACCTGTAAAATGGGATATCATTGGCATTTGTGAGGTAAGAAGAAAAGGAGAAGAGATAAGAGAATACAAAGAATATATTTTTTATTTCTATGGAGAAACACAAGGTTTATATGGCATGGGATTCCTAGTAAAACAACATCTGAAAGACAAAATAATCAGCTTTCAAGGAATATCAGACAGAATAGCAGTGCTTAATATACAGCTACCATAATCCAAACAACCAACGTCGATAATACAAGTACATGCGCCCACTGAACAAGATACAAAATTAGCTAAAGACAAATTCTATAAAGACCTAACAGAGTTGGTACAAAAGAAGAACAAAAATATAACCCTAATGGGAGACTTTAATGCGAAGATGGGCAGCAAATCGAATAAAGACGAATTTGTCTTAGGCAATTACAGTACTGGTGACAGAAACGACAACGGACGCAGACTTGTAGATTTCGCTTTCGAAAATAATCTTAAAATAATGAACAGTTTGGACAAATGGACATGGATGTCCCCAAATGGCAGAGATAAAAATGAAATTGATTTCATACTCACAAGAAAAAAACAAATATTTAATGACGTCGACGTAGTGAATAAGATAAACTTCAACACCGATCATAGAATGGTGAGAGGAGTTATACAATACCGGAATGAAAAATCAAGAAAACATATTATCTATGCAACTAAAAATACAAAAATAACAACGCCCATACCTCAAAATGTCTTAAACGAGTTAGGTAACACATTAGAACAAATTAAAGGAACCAGAACACTGCAAGAAAAGTATAATCTTTTGGAAAAAGAATTGATAAATTTAAACAAATTGAGATCTAAAAAAGAGAAAAAAAATAAGTAAGGAGAAGAAACGCTAAATCTGATGGAAGAGAGAAAAAAAATGGTAGAAAACCGAAAAGACAACAAACAAATCATCTCAATCATTAGCAAAAAAATACAAACATCAATAAGAAAACACAGGAAAGCAGAAAGACTGGAAGTACTAAGAGAACAAATAGAGAAAACAGGTGTAATCAAAAAAGGTCTAAAACAACTAAGAGAATACACACAATGGATACCTAATATGAAAACGAAAAATAGAAATAAAAACGAGAAACTAACGATAAAGAGACCATCAATAGCGAAAGTGGCGACAGAATTTTATAAAAAATTATACACAAAGACGGACGAATCAATACAAACAGAGACAAGAAAAGTGGTCTATGAAGAGGAACCTAGTATATTAGAAGTAGAAGTCATAAAAGCTATAAAAACACAAAAAAGTGGGAAATCACCTGGAGACGACAAAATCTCAAATGAAATACTAAAAGAATCTCTAACTGCGATATCCAAATTTGTGACGAACCTATTTAATGAAATTATGACTACAGAACAAATACCTATTCAATGGACCAAATCCACTATTGTCTTACTACATAAAAAAGGAGACAAAAACGAAATAAATAACTACAGACCAATATGTCTAATGTCCAATCTATACAAAGTTTTTTCAAAAATAATACTTGGGCGAATAACGAAACACCTAGAAGAAAACCAACCTAGAGAACAAGCTGGATTTCGCGCCGACTATTCTACCATTGACCACATTCACGTCGTGAAGCAGATCATAGAAAAAATAAATGAATATGGTCAACTTTATTATATGGCATTCGTCGATTACAACAAGGCTTTCGATTCTCTAAGTCATAATTATATCTGGAAAACTCTAGAAAACCAGGGTGTAGAAAGAAAATATATACAAATCATAAAAGAAATATATAGAAATATCACAGCAACAGTCCAACTTGAACAGCAAGGCGAAGAATTCAGTGTTCAGAGAGGCGTCAGGCAAGGAGATCCACTTTCTCCAAAACTTTTTACTGCAGTGTTAGAAAATATATTCAGACAACTGGACTGGGAGAATTTTGGAGTTAACATTAACGGATCAAATTTGAATCACCTAAGGTTTGCTGGCGACATAGTGATATTCGCAGAGAGACCAGAGATACTACAAACTATGTTACAACAACTAGATTACGAAAGCAAGAAAGCAGGTCTATCTATGAACCCATTGAAGACTAAAATAATGACGAATGGACGAGAAAACATCGAAATAGGACAAGAAGTCATTGAATATGTAGATGATTATATATATATTTTTGGGCCAACTAATATCAACAAAAGATCAACACTCCAAAGAAATAAATAGAAGAATAAGCAACACTTGGAAGCGGTACTGGTCACTAAAAGAAATTGTTAAAAACGAAACGATACCAATGTCTATCAAGAAAAAATTATATAACATATGTATCCTCCCATCTCTTACCTACGGATGCCAAACTTGGCCAGCTACGAGTAAAACCTACAATAGCCTCTTAGTTTGTCAACGCAGCATAGAACGAAGCATGCTTAACATAACACTACGGGACCGGTGGACAACACTAAAAATAAGGGAAAGAACGAAGAAAGAATAAGGGGAAGGTAACAGATGTAATACAGAAAATAAGGAAACTCAAATGGAATTGGACTGGTCATATAATGAGGACGAACAGTGGAAAAAAATGGACGAAGGACGTAATGGAATGGTACCCTAGAAACGGAAAAAGACAGAAAGGACGTCAAACCAAAAGATGGGAGGATGATCTGCCGAAAGGATGGAGGAGGATAGTTCGTGACAGAGATAACTGGAAGGAAATGGGGGAGGCCTATGTCAAAAGACAACCTGACTAAAATGTTGCAAAAAAAAAAAAAGTATTTTCGAAAAGTAGGACTAGATTAAGAATTTTGATTTTATTTCAGTAGTATAAGTCAAACTGTAATATGGTCAGCGAATAAAGGCTTTTATTGTTATTATTATTATCTGTTTGATAGATATGATCGTAACGTTACCAGTGCTGAACCTTAGATATTGATGCTTTTCAGTTTTTTAATTAGTCATTTGTGACTGACTGTGTCAAAAGTTTTTTTTAAATCGATGAATACGCCGAAGACAATATTTTTTTTATCTATATTTGATTTTATTTTAATGACCAAATCTATAGTGGCTGCAAGGGTATTACTTCTAGGTCAAAAACCATACTGACGTCCAAAAAAGAAGTTGATGCTATTGAGGTATTTTTCTATACGTTTATGTAAGACTTTTTCTATGATTTTGGAAAGTACAGGGAGCACTGATATTGGTCTATAATTTCCAGGGTCAGTTTTAGAGCCTAATTTATAAAGTGGAGTTACTTTTTGGTTGCGCCTATATCGCTTGGTAATTGCCGCGTAAAAATTAGTTTTGTAATTAGCCGTATAGAATTAAATACCGCGTTTTGTTTGTGTGACAACTTGCAACACTTCCCATTTTGCATCCTTTTCCTGCACAACCTCGACAGAAAGGGAAGGACAGATACTCGCTTGGTATCGCTCACAACGCTAAGACGGCGTCCCGCGCATTTTGCAAGAAAAAATTGGTTATTGTTGAACTTATCCGCTAAAGACTCTAAACCCGCTAACGCTTTATGCTTGAGAACTGTGCAGTGTTCAGTGAGTGTTGTACCTTCTCGCCACTGGAGCAGGAGTCGCGAAAGCCAGAGAAAGCCGGCCGGCAGGCACGAGGAGTTCAAAAGGTTAGTGCAGTTCCCTCCCATTTTACGAGCTGTTTTTCTCTGCTTCCTAATCCTAAACGGCTCCAATAATATCCATCTACTGCAAGGTGTCAAGCACATATCTGAGAAACGCTAATCCGCAAAAATACAGTCCACTTCCAATATTAGTAGTATATGAGCATCCACTTTTGCTATTTTTAAGGTGTTAGGGAACTCGCCATTTAGTAGTAATTTGTTGATGCATGTGGTTAGGTTATTGACAATGTTAACGCGCATGCTTTTGGGGTAAGGATTACCAAATAAAAAACCCTTTAAAAAGCAATTACTAATTATTAAAATTAAATCCGTTAAGAAGTTACAAATTCTAGGACCTGTTACAGTAAGTGAAGGTTCTTAGTGTCGCTGATGGCTGTCTGGAGCAAGTGATCGAGGCTTCGGCCTCGCTCTCGCAGGCAGGCTCCCGGTTCCCAACTTCCCCGCGCGCCGCAATTGGCTCGCGCAGAGGTGGCGTGATGGTGACGCAACAATATGGCTGGCGCAAGTCCCGGCTGGGATCATGACGTGCAGCTGCCTGGCTGTGTTGCCAGGCGCCACAACAGACAATAAGATTTTTAATACTTTTGATAGTTTTGGTGCTGATACTATCTAGGCCAGCACTGGAATTGGAGTCAAGATTATTAATTATTTCGATTATTTCTTTGTTAATACATGGTTCAAGTGTGGATAATTCGGAGATGAACTGAGTTAGAGGAAGGGCTTGGGCAAGATTATCATCGAAATGCTTAGGAATATCATTGGCTAGGGTGGAGCCTATGGTGGAAAAGTATCGGTTGAATTCTTCACAAATCTCTCTTAGGTCATTCACTTGTTTGGATCTTACTATAAGCTTCGGGGGGATATCGCTTAGTTTGATTTTGTTGTTGGCCAGGTGATTGACTAAGTTCCACATCTTTTTTGGCTTTTTGATACATTTAATGAATTATTTATAGTAGTAGCTATCCTTAGTATATTTAATTAGTTGCGTTACGTTGTCCTTGATTGATTTGAATTCTTTTTTTATTATTTCATTTTCCGGTTGTTTTTTTAGTTCTGTCCATAAGTAGTTTCTTCGATTAATAGCATGAATAATGTCTTTGTTTATCCAATCTTTTTGGGGTAGATTTAGTATCTTAGTTTTGATAACTTTGCAATTGTTAATGTTGTCTTTCAGGGCATTTTATTTTATTTATTTATTAAATACTCCATGCACAAACGTACAGCGGCGGACTTAATGCCTTAGGCATTTTCTACCAGTCAACCTTAGAGACTTTCTACCTTAGACATTTTCTAGACCTATATTTTCAGTACCGATTTCATCAAAGTCCACGTTTTCAAGCGAGGCACACAATTTGATGTAGTCGCTGGCTTCGTATTTAGAATATGTTTTTGCAGGAGGTTTTGTTTTTTTTAGTTCAACATAAATCTGTTTGTGGTCCGACATAGAGGATTCGATGATTGCCATATGGAAAAAGTCGTTTTTTAAATTGGTGCTAACGTGATCGATAGTAGATTTCCGTGTGGCTGAGTCTCGTGTGTTCGTGTGTGTCGTGTCGTGTGTGTGTGTCGTGTTGAGTATTATGTGTCCGGCTTCGTTCATTAGCTGCTTGTATTGTTTAGTAGCTTTTTAGCCGATCGCGTCAGGCAACGGTCCTCACGCCCCAACCGCCGCCGGGATTCCGATCCCGATTTCCGGCCACCGTAGGCGCGGGCTTGCGGACGGCGAGCAATGGTTGGCTCACCGTCCGACCGTACGGTAACCATCTGGACCGAGCCCAAGTCGTCGACGGCGCGTGCTGTTCCACGCGCGCCCCAAGGTGATGTCAGTAATTGTAGGGGCCCGGCAGGGCCGAAGCCTACTGGGGCCAAGGGTCTGATTCTGAAAGGAAGACTCGGCCCTGGTACGAAAGGTAACGAAGGAACAGGAGTGGGTTTTTAGTCAGTAAAAGTCTGACACTATCTCCCGCCCCACCCAAGAGCGGGGGATGTCATAAGATGATTTTCCCACGGGAAAAAAAAGAAACTTTCCGTGAGTAAGATTATGTGTATTGTTGTAGGTATCTGATAATACATTGGAGTTCGTCAAATTTTTCTTTTTTTTCGAATACTTCGAGCATTTAAGTAGAAGAACGTTAGCCGAGATTTGCCTGTTTGAAGATGGGCATAGTCCTTTAGTATTTGATGAGTATTTGCGTTGGTCGGAGTTTCTATAGTGGTTTCTAGTTTGTGAGGTTTTTTGGAGTAGCTTTTATAATAATGGGCGTCCTGTTTACATATTTTATGGTAAGGTCGGTTTCGCCCTCGGTCTGTCGACGGGCTAGTTCCTCTTTCAAATGCTGTAGGTATTTTTCCTATAGGTATTACTTGGGATCGGTGCAACACGTAATCTTATTAAAACTAACTAAATAACAGTATACTAATATTTTGAAGACCAATTAATTTTTTCAGGTATTATAACGAAAGTAAAAACATAACAGTACAGTATAGACAATACAGATTTTTTTCCCGTTCGTTCCTATCTTTTACGGCTTTGAATTCATTTCAATATTCTACTGATAAATAAATTTTGAAAAAAAAAAAATCGTTTTTGATACGATTGTCGATATTGAATATTTTTTATTGATATATAATGTATCGGATCAAAATATTATAGACTGAAAATTTTGATAATATATTGAAACAAAAATATCGATATTTTTTCAACAAGACTACTCCGGACAGGCACTATCACCCGCGCCGCTGCCCGCACAAATCGCGCGCGTTCCTGCTCCCACGCCGCTACCCGCACCGCGCTGCCACTGTGGCCGAGCACTTAGAAAAACTGTCATCCAAATGCCTCAGTAACGCCATCTAGCTTTGAATAGCAAACACGCAAACGCGTGACCGTGAACCGCGTAAAATGGATAACGTAGAGCCTCAGTGTGTGCTTGGTAAGGTTAAACTTTTCAGCAATAGATGGCGTTATCACAAAGTCAACAAATGTTCTAGAAGAATTAGTGAAAATTATTGAATTCTAATTAATGACTGCGTAAATACCAAGAATATTTACGAAAATAAACCGAAGTTAGGACCAGTCATTTTACCATAGCAAGATTTGCAATAGCGTAATGCGCAGTTCGGCATAATTTCTCAGAAAATTATTTTCTTTTAGTACATAGAGCGGATACAAACACGACTTGACGTGTAGGGGTGTCATACTTGACTGAGTGACTTATGACCACTAGGTACAGGTATCGGCCTAGTCTGTGATCGGCACGGATCTTGAGCACTCGGCGAAAGAGTGGGGATTGCTTTGTGCTTTCTAATTATTCAAAAACTAGAAATTTATTTGCCAAGTGTTGGATACGGGACAAGTAAAACGACAGCTAGCCGGAAACGCACTGACGCTTTATTATTTAAAAAATACACTTGCACTCGATCGCGCGGGTGCGGGGTGCGGGGCACTGCGCGGTGTCGTCTGCGCAGGCAGTCCGTCAAGCCGTGCATCGCTAGTCTATGCATTATACCCAACATCTACCAACCCTATTTCGAAGATAGGTACAATAATAATAACAGTCTTAATTCTATTCCGAGATACAATATTAGGTAATATATTTAGTTACACATAAAAATCTTAATCTTATTAGTTACACATAAAAGTCTTAATTATCATTGCCCAATGCAAGACTTCGGTAGTCAACCCTTGGGAGCTGCCGCAAGGACATTTGGGAACGCCTGGGCGGCGAGGGCGGTGTCGCTGGTGGCGTCGTACTAGTAACCTGACTTCCCCCCCTCACATCAGTTTGAGGTGCGGGTTGGAGACTCGGTGATGTCGCTGGTAACATACTGTCGTCGTCATCGTCACCATCGTCTTCCACTTCATAGGCACCCCAGATATTCCATTTTGTTGTACATTGGCGTAGCCCTTATATAAAACAATTTGGTTTTTATGTCTTTTTAACACATTTCCTGTTATAGGATCGTTAATTAAATAAATAACTCTACCAATTTAGTCGATTATTGTGCCTCTGCACCATGTGAATTTGCCATTTAAACTAAACTTTTTGAACAGCACTTCATCGCCGTGTTTAAAACTTTGCATATTTTTGCCACCACTGTATTTACTCTGCGAACACTGCTTTGATTTTATTACGTTGTCCAGTGATGCGTTTGAGGATGACGACAATGGTTTGGACGACAACAGATCTAATCTTGATCTCAGCTTGTGTCCAAAAACTAATTGTGCCGGTGAGAAACCTGTGACAGAATGAATTGAGTTCCGGTAATCAAAAAGATATTTTAATAGTTTGACCCTTCTGTCTTTTTGGCTGTTACTCGATAAAATGCATGCTTTTATACCTCTTTTGGAGATCTTTACATAGCTTTCAGCCTGACCATTGCTCGCTGGATTATAGGGCGGTGACGTCACGTGCTCAACCCCGTTGACTGAGCAAAAGCGTTTAAAATCCAGTGACGTAAAAGCCGTACCGTTGTCACTAACAATTGTATATGGTAACCCAAACCGTGAAACAAACTCGTATAGTTTCTCTACTGCAGCTGATGAGGTCGTTGTACCGCACATATCGTAACCTAGAACGAGCTTCGGCTTTTGTTTTTACGATTCCCAGGTGGGAAGTGTGAAGTTCATTCAATATTTTATTTTTTTAAACTTCGGGTAAAACTATTTTATGCTTTATAATACATCCGTCTTCGTATGATAGCTGATTCCTACATGCGTGGAAAGGTTTTAATTTTACGTCCGTTAGGCTTCTGTGCTATCCCTTTTGGAGGAAATCAACCACCTTCGTCAAGATAACATCTCGTCTGGTTTCCTTACGCAGTTCGTCCCGCGTTACTGGCATGTGTCCGTCTATCACGAAGTGAACATATGAAGCGCGGTCAATGGGAGCAGCAGCGGCAGCCGCGTGTTGCGCGTTTTTCGCGCCTTCTCGGTCCGAGGTCATTGACCGCCTATCAATATCGGTCAAACTCGCGCGAGATAAATAATCCGCACTGTTATTCTCACTACGTACGTATTCTATTGTATAAATTATATGCACTGAGGAACAAAGCGTATCTTTGTAATCGGTTAGCCGAAACTTCAGGTATACCTTTGTGTGGTCCAAAAATCGAAATTAATGGTTTGTGGTCTGTGCGAAGGATAAACGGGTCAGACTTACCGTACAAATACTGATGAAATCGTCGAATTCCAAAAATAATGGCCGTAGCCTCTTTTTGAATTTGTGAATACCGCTTTTCGGCTGAATTTAGAGTGCAGGATGCAAACGAAATAGGACGCTCACATTCGTCTTTATCGATTTGCGATAATATCGCACCTATTAGGTAAAGCGTCCACTGTGAGGATTAACTTTGCAGTTGGGTTGAAATGTGTTAAGACTTGATCCAACGTTAAATATTTTTTTATTTCGACAAACGCTTTTTGATGTTCGTTGGACCAATGCCATTTAACATCTTTTCTTAAAAGGTCGTTTATGGGACTAAGGATTTCGGACGCCTTAGGCACGAAATTACGGTAGTAGTTTACTAACCCCAAAAATGATTGAAGTTTGCCTACATCCGTGGGTACCGGGGATTTCTCAATGGCTAAATTTAAAACTTTTTCTGAAGATTTTTTTAACCCGTCTTTATTTATTACGTAACCCAAATAACTGATTTCGTTCTTAAAGAATTCACACTTTTCTTTTTGCAAGGTTAGACCTGCATCTTGCAGCCTCTGTAACACTTGCATTATCCTTTGATTTGCAAATGTTATAAGTACATCATCTAATAGGCATAACACGCCATCTATACCAGACAGTAAGTTTTCCATGGCACGGTGAAAAATAGACGGCGCGCTGGTTAAGCCAAAAACCATGCGCGTATACTGAAATAACTCGCGATGAGTGTTAATGCATGTAATCTTTTGTGAATTTTCGTCTAAAACGAATTGGTTATAGGCCATGGACATGTATAACTTTGAAAACTGTTTTCCTCCGTTTAATTTTGAAAACAATTCATGAACCGTTGGCAGCGGGTATTGTTCTGCGACCAATTGTTTATTTATCGTAACCGAATAGTCTGCACAAAGCCTAACACTTCCATTGCGTTTTAACACTGGCACTATGGGTGAAGCATACTCTGAGTGATCAACTTGTTTAAGTATCCCTAGGTTTACTAGACGGACAATTTCGTCATCTACCTTGTCTAGCAATGCAAAGGCGATAGGACGTGCCATAAAAAAAAGTTGGTTTTGCGTTATCTTTTAAACGTAATTTGACCTCGAATTTATTAAACCTACCTAATTTATCCGAAAATACGTCTCTAAATTTATTTTGCAAGTCATCGATTGTTTTTGCTTCATCTATATATATAAAAGGAGAAACTGACTGACTGACATATCAACGCACAGCCGAAACTATTGGGACTAGGAGCGTGAAATTTCGCACAAGGCTTCCTTTTATAACGTAGGCGAGCACTAAGAGAGGACTTTCCAAAATTCACCCCCCAAGTGGAGGAAAGGGGGGTTCAAAGTTTGTATGGAGAAACCTATTTTCACGCGTGTGAAGCCGCGGGCAGAAGCTAGTTACTTATGAAATTACATGGTGTTAATTTTAATTTAAATATGGATAAAAAATCTCTACCGAGCAATGGCGGGCCTTCGTTGCGTACCACGTAAACATTCAGTATGTGTGTACTCTGCCTATATGTGACGGGTAGGCGAACTATACCGAGACACACGATATTACTACCAGTGTAGGTAAATAGTTTTTTCTTAGGCGGTGATAAGGGCAATCTGCCAAAACAACTGTTGTATAAACTATCGGATATCACTGTTACTGCTGATCTGCTATCAACCTCAAACTAATAGCGAACCGTTTATTGATACCATTTCTGTCATAGGTTCTTCCTGCCGTGAAGCGATGTTACAACAAAAAGCCTTACCATCGTCGTCCTCCTCACTCGCGTCACTGGTCACAACACATTTAACTTTACACATTCTACGTAAGTGACCTTTTGTGTTGCACTTCCGACTTGTAAAATTCGCGAATCGGCATTGAACAGATGTATGGTTCTTTCGGCCGCACACGGAACACTTCTCTTTTGCCAGGTCCTTTTCATGCGCTGTACTTTTACCCTGCACCTTAAACACTGAATGATCTTGCTGAACGGTCGTTGAAACGCCGGCCGCGGCACCAGCCCGCGCGCACCGGATGCTCTGCGCCAACTCCACTGCCTTCGCCAGAGTCAAGATATCTGTGTCCTCGTGAACAGTTGGTCCCTTTCGGGACCCGCCAACATGCCCATCACGTACCGATCTCGGAGGGCTTCCTCTACATTGGCGAACTTGCAATATTTCGTGAGACCACGCAGGCGTGCCGCCCACGGTGCATTCATAAATCGTTAAACTTTCATCTATAAGCGATAGATGGCGCTAGTAGTTACATAAACTTAGCTACATGAGCTCAATCAGGCAACCGAAAATCTTTTGATTCCGGTCCGTTAAAGTTACGTGGTTATAACTATCAGCTACACATACCATACATATACCATATTTATAAACGCAATTACATATATGTGTCATCGAACATAAATGTGTTTCTATTTTGTTTTTGGTAGATTATTATGTTTTTCTTATTCTATTTTATTATTGAATTATTATTTTCATTATTATTTTAAATTCAGTACCTATTATTTGAACTTTCAATGATTCACAATTGTTTGTTATTTTTGATCTAATTTGTATACCTGTATGTCTTGGGGGGCCTGGTGACCCGTAACACAGGTATTCTATACCTATTTCGGGCACCAGTCTCTCACAAATGTTTATGTTATTTAGATTTAGTTTTTGTGTTCACCATATTGCATTTGTGATAAGAAATAAATTTATTATTATTATTCCCTTTATTTCACTTATATAAACATATTAATTACATTTTTAAATATTCCAAAAATAAAAACATAAAACGTTCAAAAATATAAAAAACAGCATCCCACCGGTATCGGGAACAGGGTCCAAGCTACCGGCGGTCAGGGCTCCAGAGAAAGGAACCTCCTAACAATGCGAGCCGTGTCCAGGAGTACCGCTTTCTGAATCAAGCCCTTGATCCAGCCGCCTAACGCGAGCCTCATAAGGTGTTGGTCGAGGCTCTTGGCTATTAAGTCATTGCCCGACACGACTATCGGCACAATGATCGCAGAGTCCACATCCCACATGTCGACAACCTCGCGAGCCAAGTCAATATACTTGATTTGTTCATCTTTCTCGGTTTTCACGAGGTTCTCGTCATGCGGGACGGATATGTCAACATTCATTGCACGCCTCTCGCTTCGGTCCACCACCACTATATCAGGCTTATTGGCTACAATAGTCCTGTCAGTGATGATGGACCGATCCCAGTACAAAGTGATATGACCATTATCAAGAACTGGGTCGGGCTCATACCTGTAGTACGGCACTTCCGATTCCACAAGAGAGTATTTCAAAGCAAGTAGCTAATGGATAATCCTGGCTACAAGGTTGTGTCTATGCAAGTACTCTTCGTAGCTAGACGAGAACAACCAGAGATAATGTGACGAATTGATTCTCCCGGACGGTGACATACCCGACAGATGTCAACCGTGCCGTCCTTCACAATACATCTCCGGTAGTTATTCATCATGATAACTTCGTCCATAATTGCACAGACAAAACCTTCGGTTTCCCCAAAGAGGTCACCGGAACGAAGCCAGGCTATGGACGCCAATTGGTCTACATCGGGCCTGTGAAGGGCCCGGAAAAAGCGTCCGTGAAGTTCCTTGCTCTGCCATACTTCCCTGCGATCGATAGTGTCAAGCACTACCGGTTTGCGCCAGTTCTCATTAGCCAGGGCGAGCGGGGTAAGTCCCTTGTCCACTGCCACTACATCTCGATGCATAACCACGTCGGCAGCTAGGAAATATTCCCTGAGACTGCATACCTCGCGGTTGTGTAGGGTCTTAGCATTTAAAAAACCTCGACCCCCTCACTTCCGCGGGATATACAATCTCATCACCGACGATCGTGGGTGATGCATTCGGTATGCAGTCAGCAGTATGCGGACTCTCCTATCCAGGGCGTCAAGTTCCGTTTGAGTCCATTTGAGTACGCCGAAAGAGTACATCAATACCGGCATGACCCAACCGTTGAAGGCGCGCACCTTGTTTCCGCCTGAAAGAAGGCTATTGAATACCTTCTTCAGGCGTCCAAAGAAACGCTCCTTCAACGATTGCTTCATGTCAGTGATATTGATGCCTAGAGCTTCGGACATACCCAAATACTTATAGGTTTCGGTTGGAGCGAGGGATCTCAGGTTTATGGAATCCGTGAGTTGAGTGCCCACGGATTCCACAACCTCCCCTCGCTTTACATGCATGACCGCACATTTGTCCACACCAAACTCCATCCTGATGGCACTACTGAAGGTTTCAGTTACCTTCAGTAGCTCCATCAGTTGCAGATTGTTGGGGGCAAAAAGTTTCAAGTCATCCATTTAAAGTAGGTGAGATATTACCTGACCACCTCTCTTCAACCGATAGCCTAGACCTGAATTCTCCAGCAGTGTGCTTAGAGGATTCAAGGCTAGGCAAAACCAAAGTGGACTCAAACTATCTCCCTGGAATATACCTCGCTCGATCCTTACAGGTTCGTTATTCCTCTGGGTATGCCGACATCCTGGATAGCGGAGGACCGTACTCCATTGCCGCATACACGACATCAGGAAGGTGCGTAGTGTTGTATCAATTTTATACAATTCCAGCACCCTCATGAGCCATGTATGAGGAACAGAGTCATACGCCTTCTTATAATCTATCCAACATGTCGACAGATCCTTTCGGGAACGTCGAACCTGTTGGCTAATGTGCATATCAATGAGGAGCAACTCCTTAGTACCGCGGGACCCGTTCCTACATCCATTCTGAGAAGGTGACATGATAAATTTTTTGTCAATATGACTATTAATTTTGCTTCTCACTATGGATGTAAGAACTTTATAGACCGTCGGCAAACACGTGATCGGTCTATAATTTTTAGGCTCCGCAGTACTACCTGACTTATGGAGCAGGTGGGTTATTCCTGTTGTTAGGAACTGGGGTAGCGACCCTGACTCTAAGGCAGACTGGAACTGATAAGCCAAGCGAGCGTGCGATCTTGTAAACCACTTAATCCAGAAATTGTGCAGCCCATCCGGCCCTGGAGATTTCCAGTTTGGCAATGGACGGACTGCACGAGCTACATCTTGGGGGCTGATGTCAATTGCCCCCATTTGTCGTATTGGATCGCACGCACGCTCGACCCCTCGAGTCCAGTCACCCTCGGTGTGACTGACAGGCACCGACCAGATGCTGCGCCAGAATGAATTCATGGCGTCATCATCCGGGAGGCACGCATCAGTCACACCTTGGCCCGGTGTCTCCCAAGCCCTATAAACCCACCTTTCATTACTCCGGAATGTGCGATTCTGGGTGTATCGCTCCACCCGCCGCTTATACCTGCGGATACGGTTAGCCCATGCATGTACCTTCTGCTTCAGGAAGTCGATGCGCTCTGTGACACGGGACATATAGTCTCGGGGGCTGATGTCAGTCCCCGAAAACGCCCGCCTCACAAAGCGTATCACTCTTGGGCGAGTGTTGCCCTCCCCGAAGCAGATTAGTTTGCCGATGAGTGCTCTGGCCCCACCAATACGACGCTCGATCCTGCACTGCCAAGCCGGCACGGCTGGTTTCGGTCGTGTAGCTACGTCACAGTTTGGAAACTTGACGTGAGCTACACGACATGCCGCAACAACTGCGCAGTACATTATCGAGTGTCTATCAGTGAGATCTTTGCAGTCGTCAAAATAGTTTGACAACTGCAAATCCAGAGCAGCCACCAGCGCCTTATTCTTATTATGCATGGGCAAACGGGGTAAGCGCGGCCTAAGTTCAAGCGGCATGTTGCGAAACTCCCGAATTGCACACTCCAAAGCATTCCTCAATTCATTGTTGCACTGGGTACTTACATGTGTAACCATGTCAGTAATCTCTTCGTCAGCATGGTCGGAAAGATGGTAGGTTGGTGGTACAATCTCTGGTACCACAGACTGTGACGAAGGAGCAATAGCATGGTTACTCATTTCCGTTCGGAGGCGATCAAGTACGGTATCGTCCAACATATCAGTCGTTGGGCCGAAATGTTGACGGCTGGCTCAAGCACCTGAAACAAAGAGAGCATCCGAACACGGTACGCGGTCAGGTTGTTTTCTCCCTCTGTACCCCGATAGTATGCGCGCATGACGTTCGTATTGATGGATTGCGTCCATCGCATGCGCTGCACACTTCCGCCGGGAGCTGGGACCCTATCAGAGGCCGGTGGGCCTCGAGGTACTAAGCCATTCGGCGGCCGGCGTCCTCTCCGTCGACGCGCAGGTGGTGGTGACGTGGGCGGAGAAAAGTACTCGTCGCTGGAGCTCGACGCAACTGCCACGGCCGGTGTCATAGCACTCACGGTGGGGCTGGATTCCGGCGGTGGCGAGGCGAAGCTGAGCGACGAGGCCGGAGGTGGTAGGCGTGCACGGCGAGCTGCGGCTCTTGTCAACATTATTCCTGTCTTTTCGTCTTCAATTTTCCATATTTTCCATTGTTATTTTGTCACTATGGTTGTATTATTATTTCCTTTATTCGATGTAAATTACCATAAAAATTACATTTTTAAATATTTTTTTTAAACAAGTTCATACAAAAAAAAAACATTTATAAATATAAAAAATAGTACCCCACCGGTATCGGGAACAGGGTCCAAGCTACCGGCGGTCAGGGCTCCAGAGAAAGGAACCTCCTAACAATGCGAGCCGTGTCCAGGAGTACCGCTTTCTGAATCAAGCCCTTGATCCAGCAGCCTAACGCGAGCCTCCTAAGGTGTTGGTCGAGGCTCTTGGCTATTAAGTCATTGCCCGACACGACTATCGGCACAATGATCGCAGAGTCCACATCCCACATGTCGACAACCTCGCGAGCCAAGTCAATATACTTGATTTGTTTATCTTTCTCGGCTTTCACGAGGTTCTCGTCATGCGGGACGGATATGTCAACAATCATAGCACGCCTCTCGCTTCGGTCCACCACCACTATATCAGGCTTATTGGCTACAATAGTCCTGTCAGTGATGATGGACCGATCCCAGTACAAAGTAATATGACCATTATCAAGAACTGGATCGGGCCCGTACCTATAGTACGGCACTTCCGATTCCACAAGAGAGTATTTCAGAGCAAGTTGCTGATGGATAATCCTGGCTACAAGGTTGTGTCTATGCAAGTACTCTCCGTTAGCTAGACGAGAACAACCAGAGATAATGTGACGAATTGATTCTCCCGGACGGTGACATGCCCGACATTATGTCAACCGTGCCGTCCTTCACAATGCATTATTATTATTATAATGTTGTGAATGTGAGACGCCTACAACGAAGAGACAGAGAAGCAGCCAGTTGGACTGACAGTGAGACATGGAGAATAGGTTTTGAAGGGCCATCGCTACCAACATAAGTTTACGAAATGAGAGTACAGGTAGAACCTTACGTTTTTCCTGTTACCCAATGCTCCAGGTGTTGGAGGTATGGTCACTCAGCTAAAATGTGTCCTTCAACGAAAATAATATGTCCGAAATGCGGAGGTAAACACACTAACTGCGAAACAATCCATTTTAAGTGTGTGAATTGCACAAAGATTCACATGGCATTGGACAAAACTTGCCCAGTGTACATTAAAGAAAAGAAAATACGTACTATTATGAGTGAGTTTAATGTTTCATATAGAAAAGCATTGGATATGAATGTACCTCCCCCGGCAGACATCATTGGGCAGACACTTTCACCTTCCTTTGAGACAGTTCAACTCACGCAAGCATCTACCAAAAGTACACCTACGTCACCCGTATTACGGTCGAAGGCTACCTACGCACAAAAAAACTGCACGCCCTGTAAGTCACGATGCGAGTAAAGAAACGATGTCCATCCAAAGAGATACCCAAAACGGACAACAAACTAGAAATGTACCACAAATGGATAAAGCACACCGCCGTGTCCTCGTGAGGGCGATCGGCGGCAGCGATCTCTCGCGCCGGGCCTTGGTACAGGCCATGGTCCGGAGCGAGGAGGAGTGGCAGGCGGTCGCCTCCTTCTACGAAGCAGTAATGCTAGCAAAGGAGGCGGCCGATCGCGTGAGGCAACGGCAACGGTCCTCACGCCCCAACCGCCGCTGGGATTCCGATCCCGATTTCCGGCCACCGTAGGCGCGGGCTTGCGGACGGCGAGCAATGGGTGGCTCGCCGTCCGATCGTCCGGTAACCATCCGGACCGAGCCCGAGTCGTCGACGGCGCGTAGTGTTCCACGCGCGCCTCAAGGAGATGTCAGCAACCGTAGGGGCCCAACAGGGTCGAAGCCTACTGGGGCCATGGGTGATGCGAAAGTGACCCCCGGGGCCCTGGAAAAATAAAAATGGCAAAGAAGGAACAGGAAAGGGTTTTTAGTCAGTAAAAGTCTGACACTATCTCTCGCTCCGCCCAAGAGCGGGGGTTGTCATTAGATGATTTTCCCACCCGAAAAAAAAAAAAATGGATTAAGCACAGACAAAGAGATGTAGAAACGATAAAGAAAAATAAGAAGAAAAAACATAAGAAAACGTTCCGAACTAAAGCTTCCCATACCCAGGAGTGTTCTATGGACTTTCAGGAGGATACGAGCAGGGAACACGTAACTGATGAAGAGGAGGAGGGTAAAGGTGAAGATTCGGAGGAAGATAAATCATTTGGATGGCTGGTAGATAAAAACAAATACATTTTATTTATGAGAAATGATAATTTTAAGGTTAAAATTTAAATAATAACTATAGTGCAAATTAGCGTGGAGTGGGCAATATCCCGTTTCCTAAATAAGATATTTTTTCTTGTTTTAAAAAATATTTCCAAAATGAAGACTGTTAAAATAAACATTTTACAGTGGAACTCACAAAGTGTGTTACCCAAAATAAATTATTTGGAACAAATCCTGTTTTTAGAAATGTTTCATATTGCAGCGTTATGTGAAACTTGGTTAGATTCCGAAGGTTATTTTGGTGTAAAAGGTTATAATGTGTATCGCTGCGACAGGCCTGACTCATATGGAGGAGTCGCAATTCTAACTCATAAATTTATCAAGGCTCAACAGTTTCATACTACTATTTCAAATTCGTGTATTGAGATGGACCATGTCAAAATTTTTAATTGTACCTACTTCCATTCAAAACGTGATTTTAATTTATTGCCCACCTAATGTTCGTACCACACAGAATGACTGGGAATCGTTGTTTACCATTGCTAACTCAAAAACTGTAATTTTAGGTGATTATAATGGTCATCACTCAAGTTGGTCCACGAAGACAGATCAAAGAGGTACTCAAATTTTTGACTCCTTAATTGACCATAATTTTGTTACTTCTAATGATGGGAAGCCGACTCGTGTAAAGCTAGAAGTCGGCCCTTGATCTACCTATAGTTTCTTCAGACGTATCGTTAATGTTTGATTGGAATATAACTAATGAGTCCTTAGGCAGTGACCACATGATAATCAAACTAAAGACTGTGGATAACTGTGTACCACGCATTGTTAAAAAACGAAACTTTAAAAAAGCCACCTGGCTAAATTACCGAAATTATATTCAAGAAACACTGACTGAGTGTACATTGCCTGTTAATCCCCAAGAAGCGTATAATTTCCTTTTAAATATAACCAACACAGCGACTGATTCAAATATTCCTTATTTTAAATTTAATCAAAATCCCAGTAGTCAATTTAAACCAAAACCTCATTGGTCTCCAATGTTATCTAAAGCGGCGGCGGAAAGACGATTGGCTTTAACGCACTTTAGAAAAAATCCAACTCCAGATAACTTACAAAAATTACAAAATAAAACTCGAGAAGCTCAAAAACTTACGAGAAATGCTCGTAATGAGGGATTCCGTAAGTTTTGTTCGTCAGTGGATGAGGGCACTTCGGCGAGTGATATGTGGCGACGCATGCGCTGGTTGAAAGGATACCGGTTAGCTGGGTTCCAGGTGAATGAGACGTTGGCTGAACAAGTCCTTTTGAATTTAGCTCCTGATTTTTCATGCCCCGCAGTACCATCTTTTTGCTCCCAAAATCATTTATTGACAGTTGCTATAACGAGACAAGAGTTTGATAAATGTGTTAAATCTCAAGATACAGCACCGGGGTGCGATGATATTTCCTTTTCGATGATTAAAAATCTACCCAACATTGCTAAAACTATTTTGATAGAACTGTATAATTTATTTTTTTCTTTAAACTTCGTTCCTGAGCAATGGCGCCAAATCCGGATAGTGCTTATCCCGAAACCAGGTCGAGATTTGACTTCGGCTTCCAGAATAAGGCCTATTTCATTAATGTCATGTCTTTGTAAAATTTTTCATTCTATTATCAATAAAAGAATTGAGTGGTATTTAGAAAGAGGAGGATTTTTTTCTGAAGAAACTGTAGTTTTCAGAAAAGCGCTTTCATGTTTAGATAACTTACATTTACTAACCTCTAAAATACAAATTGGGTTCTCAAAAAAACATGTAACGGTCGGATGTTTCCTTGATATTGATAACGCATACAATAACGTTGACGTCACTACTCTGCTGTTAACATTGGACCAACTTGGTGTGGGAGCCCAATATTGTAGATATCTCTGGGAGTTTCTTAAATAAAGATATTTAACGATTCATGGAATAGAAAAACCCGTCACTAGAATTGTCAGAAAGGGCTTGGCTCAAGGTGACCCCTTGTCGCCACTGTTATTTAATATTGCGACGATTCATATTTGTAAATCAATACCTAGATCCGTATCTATCTCGCAATACGTCGATGATTACGTTCTTTACATGACTTCTCACAACCCTGAACAAGCAGTCACTAAGTTACAAGAAGCGTTGTCATACTTATCAATTGGATGTGATAGATTGGAGCTAGTTGACACGGTTCGATATCTTGGTGTGTGGTTGGACCGATCTCTGAGATGGGGAAAACATATCAATGAGGTTTGTCAAAGAATTCTCAAATTCATTAAAATTATTAAAGTGTTAGCCGGTTCAACTTCCGGCCGGTTAGCCGGTTCAACGGGGGTACTCCCCGTCCTCCTCCATCCAAAATATTTAAAGAAACTTTATATGTCTTTAGTTCGAAGCCGACTACGGAAGCTTTTTCTATGACAGCAGTGCCAAAACTCACTTAGGAAAAATTAAACAAAATACAAAATCAAGCCATGAGAATAGTGGGTAGTTTTATTAAAACTACACCCATTCACGTAATGGAGAGCGAGTTATGCCTGCAACCGCTATATCTACGTCGACGATTCTTAGCTAGTAAATTCTGGCTTAAAACGAAAGCCTTGCAAGCAAACACTGCAGGTATCAACTTACTTTCCGAGCTATCCGTATAATGTAATAATTCATACTGGCAAAACAAAAGAATCCCTCTGTTAATATTAGTTCATGACTCACTACACACTATTAAAATTCATCTCAGTAATAAATTAGATACTTATGTTTTCTCTGAATATATGGGTTAATATGGATAGCAATAATTTTATTAAACTCGATGCAAGTTTTATGACCAAACCAAAAAGGCAAAATAATCCTGTTAGCTGAAATCTATTTATTAATTACATTACTTCCGAATACTCAACTTATGTCAAAATATTTACAGACGGATCTAAGGACGGAGGCGGCGTGGGGGCTGGCTTTTTTCTGTCTGTGTCTGAAGGAAATTCCATGAAGTTTCGAATTAGTGACAGTGTGTGTATTATGGAAGCCGAACTAATTGCAATTGCACAAGCTCTGTCATATGTAGAATCAATACATCAACGTAATATTGTAATTTTCACAGACTCCAAAAGTTCACTCCAACCCTTGGCGATTTCGAGGAACACCGATAGCCTACACTATAGTGAAAACTGTTTTGATACTCGCAAACTAGTGGAAAACACATAGTTCTTCAATGGATTCCATCAGATATCGAAATAAGAGGCAACCACATTGTTGATTTATTAGCCAAGCAGGCCATATGTGATGGAATTCCTATTAACTTTTCTCCTTAATTCACTAACTTTATACCTCAAATTAAACGGGATTGTTATTCGCTGTGGAAGGAGTACTTTAATGAAAGGTCACAAGAAAAAGGAATTTGGTACAAAACGATCCAACCGAATCCCTTGAGCTCACCGTGGATAGATAATCAGCTGTTAAACAGATGTGACACCGTGATCGCGCTTAGACTTCGATCCGGACACATTCCGTGTAATAAGTTCTTATACCTAATGGCAAAATCATCTACGCCTAACTGTGATTTTTGTTTAGATTCGATTGATGATGTTCACCACATATTTACCGAGTGTATCCGGAACGAGGAATAAAGAAATAGATTAGATTGTAGAATTAACGAGGTAGGTTACTGTAACAGTATTCTAGCTGCACCACTTTCTGATGCAGCTAGAGTACTGTACGGACTAACTAAGTTAAGGTTAGGTTAAATATAGATTAATATATTGTGATTTTGTTGAACTAACCAGGGCGGTATAATCGCATGTGCGACAGAGCCCTTCATGTATGAATAAAAAAAATATATTAATACATCGTTAAACTTTCATCTATAAGCGATAGATGGCGCTAGTAGTTACATGAACTTAAGGCATTCGTTGTAGCCATTAAGTAATAATTTATGGTATTAAGAGTTTATGTAGGCCCACGGATGCCCCTCAAGTTGAAGGGTAAAATCTACAAGTCCGTGATAGGACCTGTCATACTGTATGGATCAGAATGTTGGGCTGTGAAAAAGACGGATGAAAAAAGATTGCACGTAGCGGAGATGAGAATGTTAAGATGGATGTGTGGTGTGACGAGAATAGATAAAGTGAGAAATAAGTATATTAGGGGAAGTTTGAAAGTGGCGCCAGTGACTGAAAAATTGAAAGGGAATCGTTTGTCTTGGTATGATCATGTGAAGAGGAGTGATGAAGCGCATGTTACTAAAAGAGTTATGAGTTTACATGTGGATGGATGGAGAGGGAGAGGGAGGGAGAAAAGATGGATGGATTATGTGAAGAGTGTTAAGAAAGAAAAGGAAGTTAGTGATAGCATGACGAATGACAGGGCAGAATGGAAGAAAAAAACATGTTGCGCCGACCCCAAATAACACGGGACAAGAGCAGGAAGATGATGATGAGAGTTTATGTAGGTATTTGTTTTGTATAAATATATCGTAATTGTTAAAATGAAATATTTACTTGCAGTTAATTATTGATTGATAAACCCTAATGTATATTAGTTAGTCAATTGATGTTACGTACTGTTTACTTTGCTCTGATTGGTCGGACCGAGTGTTTGTGAAAGTTTGTAGTGGGGAAACATTGAGCTTGTAACTGTCATTCTGCGGGGCTATTGCGTAACTCTGTAACAGAGTGATCATCACTTGAACTGTCAAACAGCTAGTTTCGTATTGCCTATTTTCAGTGACCATCTGCAGTGACGTCATTAGCCACTGGTGCCTTTGATAGCCACTGTAACACGTTTTGACAGATGTTATGGTATCGATACTTTTAAAAATTGCGACTGTGTAAGCTTTTGAAGCTGTATAATAGTCGATAAAATTTTAGAGTGGTCACAATAGGCACCGTAATTTTTTAACCACATTTCCACCGTAGTTTGTTAGTCACTTGTGTGATACGTAATACCAATTTTATGAAATTGTCAGTTGACAACTAAGTTTAGTGTGCAACGAATGCTAGTTGTCAACTGTTACCTATTGAAAAAGTTAGCTAATAGCCCCCCTGGACAGAATCAGTCTGCTTTGAGCTGTTGAACAGTGAACATGTCCTAAATATTCGTTAATAGTATAATAAATATGAAATTGTGTTGATCAAGTGAATAAAATATTTATATAACTGAAGCTTGAAGTTTATGATTAATCACAATAGTATAGGACACTGGTCTGTTAGCTCTGGAAAGACGATTGTTTGCCATCTTTCTTTTGTTCTTACATAAAATGGTCTAAGCAAGTGTTGACTCTAGCTGGGCATGCCCTGTTGTAGGCCGTGCGATGCCATACAAGTAGCATTTTCGTCATTGCATAACTGTTATTTGAGTCACATGGCAGCGTGTTGATATTTATGTCCCTAGGACTAGGTATATCCCGGTTACGAATCTTCTTTAAGTGAATTCAGATAGAGTTGCGGATTTTTGTAACTAGGAGGAGGACGATAAGAGCAAATTATACTATCCCCGGACCGCCGGACCGTGACTAATTGCAAACTATTACCCTCCACTATGCCTGGTTCAGAGGCAACTGCACTGATTTCTGTTCGAACACATGCTACTATACCGTCATTCTGGTTCAACTAACGTTAGATATTGAAAATAGTAATGTAATCGTAAACGTAATTGGAAAGATGATGATCGATGTACAATATGGTTATCGCCGTAAGATCGTTCGAAGTAAGCTTTCCTCATAATATTGCAGTAAAAAGACGACGAAAATCATTCGCAGTATCTACAATTTTTCGATGTAACGAAATATATCGCGTCGCAGTTTAGAGATGCCGTTGAAAGATTTTCGAAAAAACTTATTTGAGGATACGGTTTTCGCAATCATGTAGGTATTCCTCGTGACAGAGGTATACCTCTAGCTCTGGTCAGACGGACAGACGAGTGAGAGCAATAGGGCACCCTTTCAAATAATAGTTAATATAGTATAAGATTCAATTGATAAAAATAGTTTTGCCAAATAATAAGTGGTAAATACAGAAAAGGAGTTTCGTTGGTACCTATACTAATTAAAAACATTGTATCACAGGCACCAGACATATGATTTGGGACCGTAATCCTAAGAACCACCAGGTGCTTGTTTCCTATTGTCACAGCTGTCCTGGGCCTCGGGACCCAAGTCTTTGGAAGCAGACAGCCCACATAACACGTTCACTCTCTTATAATCTGTTATTTGGTAAAAATGCACGTGACATTCTTCTCTCGGCCTTGACAAGACATCGCGGCGTAAGTAGCGTTCACAAACTTTTTGTTTTTGTGTTGGAAACCATGATATAACTCCTCCCACTCTGGATGAAAGTGGGACTTTCAGAATATTACCGATTTAACCCACCCGTGTTCCTTCAATTGCAACGCAAAGGGTTGCGTTCCAGATCCCACAGCACTGGCAGGCACCGGCCCCGTCAATCAAGCTGTCATCTCCATGAGGCGCGCCACTCCCGACGCTTCTCGTGTGGCGGCCGTGGTATTGTGAAGATTACCGCCATTATATACCTTAGCCCCGACAGATACCTCAATTCTATATATGAAAATTATCGGGTATCCAAAAAAGTAATTAAAAGTAACTTAAAATTTTAGGCAAATATATTATTACATTTCTTTTTACAATATGTCCATAAATAACTGTTCACGACACTAATATTCTCGCACAAAACAAGTGGTCGCGAGCGTTCAAGTGCGGGAGCGCGCGCCCAGCTCGGAATAAAATGCGAAGTGTTGGTGTTATCATTTATTGGTTGCGTGTGGCGCGGCGCGACTAGGGCGGGCGACGCTCCGTGACGGCGTCGGCCGTGGCGTCGTAGCGCGGCGGGTTGGCCCACGGGTCGTAGCCCAGCACCGACAGCATGGGCGCCAGCTCCGCCATGTCGGCGCGCACGTCGGCCGGGATCTGCCCCACCCACTTGTCCAGCGCGTCCAGGTTCACGGGCCGCACCACCTGGTCCGACGAGCGCTCCACGCTGCGAACACCACACCACACTCAATCTTACTACAGATACATCAACAAAAACATGTAGACTAGCACTCAAAAATGTTTGCTCATCTGCATTTTGCTTTACATTACAAGCAATAAATATATTGCTTGTAATGTTTTATTTGGTTTTATTGTTTACATCCATAGAAATATAAAAAACAGGAGAAGTGGCAAGGGGGCGTGTGCATGTCCGCGCGACTTGCGCAAACGGCCGTCAGTTATAAACTTGTGAGATTCGCGATACGTGATCGTAAACAAATTTAAAATGCTGTGTTGTTCAGTGGTTTCATGCAAGAACTGAAGCGATAAGAGAAACCTGGGTCATCACGGAATCTCTTACCATATGTAAGTACAAGTTTAATACTATAATTATCTTTAAAATCAGTAAAAACAACAATAAAATTATAATATCCCTTGCTGCTACTACGTTATTTTTGTTTTCAAATATCAAGGCGACTGTATTACTCTTACAGTAAATACATTGCTGTTTAACCACCACCTAATTTTAACGCTCAGTAACTGAACAAGCAATGTAAAAATAACATAACGATACTTTTTAAGTGCGGTGTATTTCATAATACGGCCGCTATTAGTTGCGGCGAGTTAATGATGTGCCTGTATGTGTATGATCTACTAATGTAGACTATCGACCATAATATCGATTGGTTGGATATCCGAAGTGAAATAATGTAAATATTTTTATTTATTTTGATTATTACTCTACAGAAATTATTACTGTAAAGAAATACGCAAGCAACTGTCGTAAAGTACGCGCTCCTAGCCCGTAACGTTTGCCCTTAGTCATTTAGTTCCAAAAAATATTATCGGGTCTCAATACTCTTTCTTCTCCGTCACACACAAGCCTGGTGTAGTAAAAAACCACTAATAATTGTTTGTGAATATTCACAAAGTGTAATTAAAACAGTAATAAACATCGCAAAAACATTTTCAAAAGTGCCGTATCATAGTGCCTAACTCGGGATGGCACAGAATCCTCGCGCTTGTGTGAACGTTGTAAAGGCCTGCGCATGCGCATTATTCACCGCGCTGTCAATGCTGCCAACATTACGGCGTTGAAATAAGCGCTGCGTTCCAGGAACGAATATAGTGCGACCAGTATTCATTGGTGGTCAACGTGACTAGTGGCGCCACCCCAACCATAACATGATTTGAAGTGCAGTGCAGCTATACTCAGGGGTTCAGTGCAGCAACAACATTGTCTGAACTTTACTAGTGTAAGTTTTACGCTGCTATTAACTAATAACTACTAGCTTTGCTTGCGCTTGAGAATCTACAAATTACAAACTGGGTTTACATTTTCGTTTTTGATAATTACGGCACCAAACCGAAGTGTCTGTGCTGGATGCTTAAAAGAAATAAAACGTATGGAGTGTATGAATTGTTGCGAGTGCAAGTCAAGATACGATATTTCCTGCGTAAATATACCAAAAAGTACTACAAAAACACCTGGAAGTGTCCGGAATGTAGCTGCAAACAGCTAAAAGCCGACAACACTAATACGCCTGTGCGCCTGACTAACAGTGCTGCGAGCAGGGACTTAAAAACACATTCATAAAGGTTACAGAATAATAAGTGTTACATGTTGTATTGGTTACAGAATCAAATATGTAACACTTATAAATGTGTTTTCAATGTGTTAACCCAAAACACTTACAAAAGTGTAACCGTAACATATCTGTAACAGATATAAAAGTGTTAACAGTGTTAATAAGTGTAACAGGTAAATGCAGCGTTGCCAAATTTACAATGTACTTTTTTATGGTTAATAAAGCCGAATTCCAGTCGCAGTCTGTTGTATACGTGCAAAACAGTATTGAAAATATTCGTGACTTAAAAATCAAGTTTATTTGATCAGTTTTGACTGCAGTGGATCAATCAATCCTTTCTTTAAAAAGAAAACTCGTTCGGATCAAGATGACAATCATCCTAAAATCAACTGCTTACCACTTCGACAAGAAGTTGTGCGTCCTGATAGTCCCGATATCTTGATAGAGCCGGAAGTATATTCGGAGGATTATTCGCAATCAATCCTTTCTTATAAAAAAAAACCCGTCTGGATAAGGACGAAGACTATCCTAAATCTATCTAGATTTCCTAAATCTAGATATTTCGCACTTCAACAAGAAGTTGTGCGTCTTGACAGTCCCACATTATTTGAAGATGATACAGAAGAAATTGAAAACAAAACTAAATTATTCGGATTCGGAAACGAAAAGTTTGACTGCAAAGAAGTGGTGTGAAATGTTCGGAGTGTGCGTTGCATAGTGACGGTTTAGTTGAACCAATGGATCCAAGAAACAAGCATTTTTAACCGACTTCAAAAAGGAGGAGGTTATATGTTCGGTTGAATGTATGTTGTTTTTTTTTTTTATGTATGTTCACCGATTTCTCTGTCAATTGTGGACCGATTTTGAATTATTTTTTTTTTCGTCTGAAAGGTTATGCTTTCGAGTTGGTCTCATAGAAATATTGTTATGATCTAATCATGAACTTCGAAGATATGGAACAGAACTCGTCATAGGATCACAGCAGAACCGTCGTAACAAGTAAAAATGCTTTGTTTATAGGTGTAGTCGATTACTGACTGTAAGAGGGGGAATATATCGATCTGATCTGATGATGAACCCTGAAGTTAGGCACTGGAACTCTGTAATAAATTAATGTAATCTAACCGTGTTTGAGATTATTAGAATTGCCATGAGATGCACTCTGGCTATAAGGTATTTAAATTTGGCTGAGGGGTACTTTTTAGTGGTGGTACCGTAACTAAAAAGTGTAAAATAAAAAACTTAAAAAAAAAAATATAACCGACTTCAAAGTAAAAAAAACCACTGAAAAGTGCAAAATAACTTTAATTTCGGAAGTCGGTGTTAAATAACGAAGAGGCAAAACTATTATAGAAACACCGACTTCCGAAATTAAAGTTATTTTGCACTTTTCAGTGTTTTTTTTTACTTTGAAGTCGGTTATATTTTTTTTTGGAAAGGTTTTTTATAGTGAATTAATTGCATAGGAATTTCAACATGTAAAACCGTGCATGAGTACTTATGCTTACTCATACATATTATAGACTGTACACCAACTAAAATTTAAACATAAGTATATAAAATGCTCAAAGAGTAAAGCATAAAAGGATATCGTACATAGTTGTCGATTATTTTTTTTTTATAATTTGTCGCACTCATGGCAGTAACTGACGGGGTCAGCGTGGTCTGGTCCTAGTTCAGGGAGAGTCGTACCAGGCGGCGATCAAATTAGCGACACGTGGGGTTACGATAGTCTTTGATAGGATCCAGCAGTTGGGACTCGGGCACGCCGTAATTATGGCGATAAGTCCCTTCTTTGAGGAGTGGCTGGAAAGGCAACACGGCGTCATTACCTTCCGCATGACGCAGGTCCTCACCGGACACGGTAAGTTCGGGAAGTTCCTGCACCGGATTCGTGCGGAAGCGACGCCTGGGTGTCGGCACTGTGTGGACCGCCCGGAGGACACGGTGGAGCATACGGTGGAGGTGTGCCCCGCTTGGGCAGAGCAACGCCGTGTCCTCGTGGGGGTAATTGGCGGCGGCGATCTCTCGCGCCGGGCCTTGGTACAGGCCATGGTCCGAGGCGAGGAGGAGTGGCAGGCGGTCGCCTCCTTCTGCGAAGCAGTAATGCTTGCAAAGGAGGCGGCCGATCGCGTGAGGCAGCGGTCCTCACGCCCCAACCGCCGCCGGGATTCCGATCCCGATTTCCGGCCACCGTAGGCGCGGGCTTGCGGACGGCGAGCAATGGGTGGCTTGCCGTCCGACCGTCCGGACCAAGCCCAAGTCGTCAACGGCGCGTGCTGTTCCACGCGCGCCTCAAGGAGATGTCAGCAACTGTAGGGGCCCAGCAGGGTCGAAGCCTATTGGGGCCAAGGGTCTGATTCTGAAAGGAAGACTCGGCCCTGGTACGAAAGGCAACGAAGGAACAGGAGTGGGTTTTTAGTCAGTAAAAGTCTGACACTATCTCCCGCCCCGCCCAAGAGCGGGGATGTCATAAGATGATTTTCCCACCGAAAAAAAAAAAAAAAGCAGTTGGGACTCGAGGTGGCGCGGCACAAGTCCGAGGCCATGTGTTTTCACTGCCCTCGGAGCGCGCCGCCTTGGCGCTCCCAATTAACGGTAGGAGGAGTTCAAATCGGCGTCGGGTTGACGATGAAGTACCTGGGACTCGTCCTCGACAGCCGGTGGAATTTCGAGGAGCACTTCTGACGTCTGGCTCCCAGACTGAATCGGACTGGGGCTGCCCTCAAGCGGCTCCTGCCCAACCTCGGGAGTCCAGACGCCTCCTACCGGAGGCTCTGCGCAGGCATCGTCCGGTCCATGGCCCTTTATGGGGCGCCGGTGTGGGCGCCGTCACTGCGAAAGCGACCGGCGGCCCAGCTGAACGCGTGCCAGAGGGTCATGGCCATACGGATGGTTCGGGGATACCGCACGATTTCCCGCAAAGCGGTGAGCCTCCTTGCTGGCCAGCCACCATGAGATCTGGAGGCAACAGCTGCGCTGCGGCTGCGCCTGGAGATGCAATGTCGGGGCGGAACTCCGTTGCCGCGACTTGGCCGCGAAAAGTCGCGGCATGGCGGACAGAGCTCCGGCGGGGTCTCATGGCAAAATGGCGGCAGCGACTATCGCAACCCAGTGCTGGGCACGCCATAAGCATATTGCATTATGGCAGTAAGTTCCCTCTTTGAGGAATGGCTGGAAAGGCAACACGGCGTCCTTACCTTCCGTATGACGCAGGTCCTCGCCGGACATGGTAAGTTCGAGAGGTTCCTGCACCGGATTCGTGCGGAAGAAACGCCCGGGTGTCACCATTGTGTGGACCGCCCGGAGGACACAGTGGAGCACACGGTGTGCGCCGCTTGGACAGAGCAACGCCGTGTCCTCGTGGGAGCGATCGGCGGCGGTGATCTCTCGCGCTGGGCTTTGGTGCAGGCCATGGTCCGGAGCAAAGAGGAGTGGCAGGCGGTCGCCTCCTTCTGCGAAGCAGTAATGCTATCAAAGGAGGCGACCGATCGCGTGAGGCAACGGTCCTTACGCCCCAACCGCCGCCGGGATTCCGATCACGATTTCCGGCCATCGTAGGCGCGGGGTTGCGGACATTTTAGAGGTTAAAGTATGAAATTACCGTTTTTTAAATCGGGTTGCTTCGAAGTGGTATATCTTTGGATTGACTTGGAATTATAAGTTCAAATAAACTTTATATTAAAGGTACGTTATTCTTTTTTCAAAATTTGGTTTTTGTTGATTTCTTTGTTTTTACCATGAAAGCTAATAAAAAAACATTTTTTTCATATTAAGAGTTCCAACATATAACGTTATTTTGATCCATATAGTGTTTTTTTTTTTAGTGGTTGGTTATTTTTTTTTTTTGTAAAAAGTTTTTTTCTTTCACACTTTTTAGTTGCGATACACTTATATAGGGTGTTTGGTGCATCGTGTGCCAAATTGAAATGGTCGACTGGAGGGGTCATCTGCTATCCTTTCAGACCCCTAAACACTTCTTATGCCCTGTGGATCTTTTTTCATCGACTCTTTATTGTTTTATGAAAATAAGACCCAAATTTTTCATTCAAATACAAATTTTAAAAAATATGTGACATTAGATATCTAGTTTTTTTTTTAATTTACTCGCAAAGTTTTGGACTTAAATTAAAGCTTTAATTTATGTTACAGCTATTATGCACACAGCTATGTTACAGCTACTAGTTTACTGTACATGGCTTTAAAAAAAAATCTAAAGCGACCGGAATCTTCCAACTCCCTCAAAAATTCTCTAGTTTATCTTCTCGCTAGTGATGTGCCACATGCTATAAAAATCTTTTTTACCACAGCAGCTCAAACAAGTAGGTGTTGCTGCTTGAAAACAGTGAGCAAAACTCGATTTTGCTCACTGCGTGAGACAAAGTAACTTTCTAATTTTTTATTTTTTTTTGCCATACAATTCGAAACATTCGAACTGCTATACTCTGTCTCTTTCTCACCCTTATAAACAAGCGAGTGAGAAACATGTCATTTTGAAGTTCATTCCGATTTTGAAATTCCACCACAAAGAAAAACACGTTCGGAAATGCGTAATAAATAGAAAATATTTGTAAAATATAAAATTGTGTTTTTTTATACATAAATTATTGAATTTTAAATTTATTATTGTATTTGAACAAAAATAAGAGTACCTGAGTACTTATAGCAGCAGATAAAACTGGCATTTAACCTTTAAATAATTATTTCTAGTTTCAACATTGACTGTTTTAGAACGTGCTTTAAAAAAACAGCGGAAATAAAATAGTGGCAAATAAGATTAAGAATGTTAAAATAATTGTAAAATATGAACAAAACTAGCGACAGAGATAGTTTTTATTTTAATTGAAATCATTATTAAATCTATTACTGTAGAAAAATTATGTGTGTAACACGAGAGCAAACTTTTTGCATCTCGTGCCTTTGAATCCCTCCCCTCGCTCAGGATTCTACTTTTCAAAGAATCCTTCGCTTGCTCGGGGCTCAAAATTAGCACTCGCAGCAAAAAACAACTTTGCTCTCTTGTTGCACAAATAACTATTTATAACTTTGTGAATTCGCTAGAATTGTGAATCTAGTCACATAAGACTAATATTCAAAATTATGATTTATAAAAATATTTATGCCTAATTGATACCTGAATAACTTATTAAAAATGTTATCTCACTCTTATAAGGTAAAATCTGTCTCGTATCTCTCTTTTTGGGTTTTACTACAAATAAAAAAAAATTAAATTGCATTGAATCTACGACTTATATATTTTTTTAAAATTGGTATTTGAATGAAAAATTTGGGTCTTGCTTTCATAAAGCAATAAAGTCGATGAAAAAAAAATCCACAGGGCATGAGAAGTGTTTAAGGGTCTAAAAGGATAGTAGATGACCCCTCCAGTCGACCATTTCAATTTGGCACACGATGCAACAAACACCCTGTATATAACTAGAGTTCCTATTTCTCATGACAATTCCAATAAATGTAAAATATCTGTGAACGGTATTGGTTTTATTACGAGGCATACTTTCTGGTACTTAGTGTATTCTAAGCAAGAGATGGTGACTTGAGAAAAAGAAAATAATGGCGTGTGCCGATCGGAAGTCGGAATCGGAACTTAACAAAACAAATATAATTATGTTATGTTTAATGCGTTAGTGTGTGTGTACTGAAGATCTTCGTAGGCTTTAACAACGCGCGTCTATCACTCTTACGGCCGCCACGCGTTGTTGCCGTACTGTGCAATTACTTATACCAACCTAAAGCTATACTAAAACCGATTATTTCTGTTACACATATAAACACTTATTAACACATATAAATGGTTACAGTTTGATTCGGTAACATTATTGTATCTGTTACATTTAAAAGTGTTTTTTCTGTTAAAACATTTTAAAAAACAGTGTTAAAAACACTTATTACGGTTACAGTTTGAGTCCCTGGCTGCGAGTCTTCGTCACTCACCTGCTCGGAAACCAATACCGAGTCCTAAAACTGTTACCACCCAAAATACCCCACCTGACACGAATGTGACTCAAAGGAAGAAAAGTAGTCAGTCAAGGTCAGTCGAAGGTAAACAGGATCAATTGTTCAGCGAAAATACGCTAACTGAAAAGAATCTGTGAAGAATCGTCCTATACCAAATGTCTTTTGTAGTCTAGTAAATATTTAAAAACAAAAAATTACTTCACGACCAAATACTTTTGAGCAGTAGTTTACACACATGCCATGATTCAGTACTGAATATACATATATGAATATAATTGCTCTGAACTGCTGGCTACTGTTTTATTTAAACATCATTTTCCTCAACAAATGCTTTATTTAGCTTTATTTTTGCGGTACGTTTTCCGGAAGGACAATTATATTATTATTATGTTGATATTCCACACTGCAAGCAATGCTCACTCGAGCTATTTTTGGTGCAGTCAGTCAGTTCAGAAGATCCGTCGGCAATAACTTAGAGAGACCGTTCACTCAGGAAATCTTTTACCCAGCGACCCAGACCAGAAATGCCTTACACTGAAAGCTTACTTATAAGGCTAGTGTGCCATACCCTGTCGAAGGCCTTCGAGAAATCTAGGGTAAGAGCAATCGCTTTCCCATTCTTCTCGAGGGCCTCGTGCCACAAATGAGTGGCATGCACTAGATACCAGGTCCCAGTAGACCGATTACGGCGAAACCCATACTGTCGGTCACTGAAAAGATCTTCCAGGTATGCCATGAAACGCGAGTTCAATAAACGCCCCATAATCTTGCAGAGTATGGAGGTTATTGAAATCGGCTGATAGTTGGCAGGATTGGCACGACTGCCCTTCTTGGGCACGAGTTGCACGTTGGCAAACTTCCAGGATTTGGGCACTATACCAGGCAAAAATAAGAGGCGATACAAGAGCGTCAATACAGGAGACAGCTCGGGCGCACAAGCCCTGGAGAACCACTAGTTTGATTTACGTCTAGACGACACAGTGCTCTCAGAACTTCTTTGTTTCGTAAGCGAAGCTCGAGCATCGAGATATTGCAGTGAGGCAGAGTCGGTGGTTAGGTTACCTAGTGTCAAGACGAGAGAAGCATAGAGACCTGTTTTCTCTTTCGCCGTATGAGCAGAGGCAATGTGGGCCGACAGAAGTTCGCTTCGTCGGACTTGGCAAGGGATCAGAAATCAGAATGCTCTGCTACCGAACGCCTGTGGAGAGTATTGTGCCAATATGGATAATGCGGTCGAAGCGGGCCTTTTTTTGTACCTTTTTGTAGAACTGGGCAGCATGGTTGAAGGCTCTCTTATTTGCGCTCAGATCCGAAGTTTTGCAGTCACGAGCGTCAACCCAGTCGAGAAATGCCGAATGCTTACGCTCTTCAGCTTGAACGCGATCGGCGTTGAACCATGAGTGAGTTGAGGCACCGATGGGTACGTCACTATAAGGGATGAAATATTCCATAGCTTTACGTAGCACATCGGCTATAGCATCGGCATAGTTCGACGGATTTTCAGAAAAGAAGCAGACCTGCTAACAAGGATAAGACGCATAGAAGTGTCGCATCTCATCCCAATCTGCTGACTTGTAACGCCACATTCCCCGTTCACCATGTGAATCGCAATCAGGTGGGTCCAGAAGGACGATACATTAAGGGGAGAAAGTTCCAAGTAGTGATGAAACTATTATGATACATCTGTCCGGATCGGTGGTCAGCAGAAAGTCCAGACAATTAGCAGTATGACTAACTACATCAGGCACCCTTGTTGCTTGCTTCACCAACTGGGAGAGGCCCAACGATACTGTAAAGTTTCGCGCTTCATTCCCAGCGTGGTTGGTCCTCTGGTATAGAAAAAGCCAGTCTTCTCTCTTTTATCTTCAGAGCCTTATCGGCGGCCTCACTGAGATGGCCAAACAGTCGAGGCGCCTCCTGGTCACCGCTGTGCGATCGGTAGACACAGGTATAGAAAATTTTGTACACACTGTTGTCCACCAACAGTCATAAAAATGAGAAATTAGGGTTCTCAAGGTGACGGAGACCCTGGTAGCAGATGTCATTGCGGACGTACACACAGACCCCAGTACGCTGCAGGAAATGGTGCTCCAATAAGGAGTCGAGATACGCTTCATCTGATGGACACCTAATTTGGGTCTCCGTCAAGAAAATCACGTGGGGCTTGTCAGTCTCAAGATGGTGGTGGACCGCATCGAGGTTGGAATGCAGCTCTTGAATATTTGAAAGGTACACCTGGAAAAAGAGGACGTGTTTTCGCTGTTGACACTTTCTTCTCTTATTTTATTACCGGACATCATGCCGGAACACGACGGATCGCTTGGCGGCATGGCCTTGTCTGGAGGGTGGTAACTTTTAAACCGGCAGACTATGGCCTACCACCGCATTTACTACTCGTTTAGCACTACTCAGAGGATGCGTAAAGGATGGTCAAAACTCAAGTAAATCCTACGGGCGCAAGCAGTTTATTCCCTCAAAAGAATCAGAACGATTTCCCAAAGATAGACCAATTGATTACCGTGATGATCCTACAGTGCACACATGTACCGCGCTTTTACACTACCCGATTACTCGCTATGACTGGTGAGTTATCAGGCGAACAACATTCACATAAAAATAAGCTTGAGAGAAATAATAATAATAATATAGTGGCATTCTGCATGAAAAACTCGATTTCAAGTTTCTGAGATCGATTAACAACATCGATTTATTGTTTAATATCGATTTAAATATTCAATTTTCTTGACCAATAAAATCGATTAATAGATCTCAAATCGGTCCGGTCCGGTCTGTTGCGAGAACGGATTTGGTTCGGTGGGGTTGGTCCATCGTACCTAATTCGAGCGTGGGTTAATAGGTACTAAAACAATATGATGCTTTCATAGAAACTTTAACACACCCTAAACTGTCTTTTGAGGCTATTATTGAAAAACTAAGAATAACCTTTTTATTTATTTAAATAGGTAAAGACTTGTTTCAAGTTTTTTAACCGAAGGAATTAGATTCTCGTATACAACCTTTAACACCGCCTTAAGCGTTTTAATATAAAAACTTTTATTATTATGTCAGTCTGTTTCTACTTTTATATGTACATTAAAAATTTCGTTATTCATGATATGACCGCAGTGTCGTGTGTACATACTTGGAAAGCGCGACACCATTGGGCTGGTTGATGTAGCGCTCATGGTGCAGCACGGCGTCGTGCCACGGCAGCTGCAGGAAGGCCAGCACGCGCCGCATGGTGGCGTGCGGGCGCAGCACCAGCGCCTCATAGCGCACCACCAGGCACTTGTCGGGCCCCATGCTCTTGCACTGCTGGTACATCAGCTCCACGGCGTGGTTCCACTTGGTCAGGCACTGCCGGTAGCTCGTCAGATCGAAGCCCGTGATGGTCACCTGTGGAGAGGAACGACCGGTCACACCAGCTCACGCACACCTTCCAGGCGCTCAATCGAATCAATGATATACTAAAGTGAGAGAAAGTCAATGGAATTAAATGATCTAGTGTATTTTATGCTCAAATCATAATGATACCCATTTTTAACCGCCTTCAAAAAGGAGAAGTTTCTATGTTCGGCTGTACGTATTATTATGTATGTTCACTGGTTAATCGGTTTATTGTAGACCGATTCTGAAAAATATTTAAAATACTTATCTTGGTATAATGCTTATGTACGTGTGTTTGTCATGTAACTCCTCCTAAAAGGCTTTATGGGTTTAGATGAAGTGTGTATTATATATTCGAATTGGTTAGCTGGATGGTTTGAAAATACAGTTGAACCCGGTAGGTGGCGGTGCAATCGGGTTTTCAACATTTTTTTAATGAAAAGCCAGCTTTCAGGCAGGACAACGTCTACCGGAACCGGAACCACTAGTATTATTAATATTTTATGTTTGAAAAAGTGTACTCACAAATTGATCCCATACAATGAGAAATATTAACATGATCTGATAATGAACTTCGGAAAGATGGAACGGAATTCCTCGTACGATCACAGCAATACTGTCGTAACGTGCAGTCAATGACTGAAGGAAGAGGGGTAGGGGAAATGATCTAATGATAAAGACGGAAGGTAGGCACCAAAACTCCGTAATAAAACAATTTATCCTGCCCTGTTTGAGCTCATTACAATTGTCATGAAATGCTCTATGGCTGGAAGGTAACATTTAATCTAATTTTGAAGCTGAAAGGGAATTCGGTCAACTCTTTCGATCACATTACTGCTTGAAGGATGTGCCCAATTCCCATACGCTCTGGCTCTGGAGTTATAAGTATCTATAGAACTGACAAAAGACGTAGGTATATTGCAAAAAATCAATTGTAGAATTGCTTAATTAATACATTGCTTTGGCATTGGCAAATAAAATATAAGTAATTGGATTACTAAGAAGTTGTAACTTAACCTAACACGAAAAAAAGAAACATCCAAGACCCGGTCCAACCAAAAAATTATGCGCGAATTAAAAAAGTTTTATTGTTAACCTTCTTTATTTAATGTTGTGCCAAAAAAATGAAATGTCCTTTCTGTATAATGTAAAGAGATTTTAAAGACTTTTTTTTTTATAAATTCTTCTCAAGGAGATATTGTACCCCAATAACAGGACTATTGACGCAGACCTATTAACTCACTGTCTCACTCGCATCCACGTATGAGTATTGACGACTACTAACATAAAAAATAGATACGGCTGTTTATGTCGCAAAAAACGTGTATTTCGACACTCTCAAGGGAATCAGAATTCATGGGGTACTTCCCGTTGTACGTACCTAGAATCCTGTTTGGCATGCAGCAAGGTCTCATAGCACAAGTTTAGGAAAAAAAACTGAAAACTGTATATTTGTAGATGACGTCACAAAAAAAAAACTTTTTTTGTGATTTGAAAAATCTTCGTACCTAACTCATTCCGGGAATTGAACTGTTTTCATAGGTAAGCTTGTACGCAACTCTCAGTGCGCGAATCTGACTCGCTCTGTACGCTTTTTAAAAATTGACCCAAGTGTAACTAACATAGGTAAGTGCTTTAATTTGAATGTATTTTAGATTGTTTATTACAATTTATTTTTTGCATTTTGATGGTCTTAAGCCTATGAAAGTAAGAAAGAAAAATTGGAATTACATTTTCAAATGACTTTATAAACTAAACTTAAGGCTCCGTGCACAAAATCAACACATTTTGAACTTTTTTGATCATGGTTTGTGAGAAAAGCAAGAAGAATTTAAACCTTCTTTTATTAGATTATGAAAGTCAAGTTCTTATTCTCTCAGTTGGCTTGATTACTTTTTTAAAATAATGTGTGTATTAATAGAAATTACCCATATTCAAAACCCTTTTCTCGCAAAAGTAACGAGCGAGTGACGTTTGGCTACGTTTTACACCAAACTATAACTGATTTATAACATTAAAAAAAATATCAGTAACATCATTATATGGTCTACTGGCAGATGGGTTGAAAACATTATTGACTTTAATAGAAAATATAGCAGAAAAAAAATGTTGAAGAAACACAATTCTTGGAAAACATCTGGACAAATAAGTATTTTTTTCTATACCTTAGCAACACATTTAAGAAAATTTAAAAATTGCACAATAATCTTAAGAAATCCCTTTAATAGAATCTAAAATTTATTTTATAAATAAACAATATCTTCATTTCGTAAATTACAAGCAAATTGAACTATATTATCGACCGCGCAAACTCGATCGCGTCAGTAACGACCGGGCTCTCCCAGCGTGAGCACACGTTACTTTGCTTCGCAGCTGCTCGCGAATATTACATGAAAATATTCCCAAGATTGCACGCCGACTACCACTTTTTGATCCATTAAGTATTATAGTTTATTTTAAGTACTTTTTTTGTTTATGAAAATTATTAAAATTTCTTTCGACTTCAATATTAATTAGAGGTAACGGTTGTATGTTTGTTTGTAAAGGTTATCTGCGGAATTACTTTACTACTACCCAAATACAAAAATTATTTCACTAATGAAATCTACAATGTTTAATGGCAGCTATATTATCATGCAGTGATATACACTATGTACAGGATGTTGATATTTCTTATGATTACTTAAGGTCGAAATTCAAGGTCTACTTTTCGAAATCATTTTTTTTGTAGATAATGGGTCGAAAGAAAGAGACGCATTATCAATTATCATTATCAATGCGTCACTAAAAGAAAAAGGAAACGACATGTAGGGCTTTTTTTTATTGGGTGGGAAAATCATCCTATGACAAATCCCGCTCTTGGGCGGAGCGAGAGATAGTGTCAGACTTTTACTGACTAAAAACCCACTCCTGTTCCTTCTTTGCCTTCGTCCCAGGGCCTCGGGTTTCACTTTCACACTACCCGTGGCCCCCGTAGGCTTCGACCTTGCTGGGCCCCTACGATGTGTTGACATCTCCCTGAGGTGCGCGTGGAACAGTATGCGCCGTCAACGACTTGGCCTCGGTCCGGACGGTTACCGGACGGTCAGACGGTGAGCCACCCATTGCTCGCCGTCCGCAAGCCCGCGCCTACGGTGGCCGGAAATCGGCCGCCTCCTTTGCTAGCATTACTGCTTCACAGAAGGAGGTGACTGCCTGTCACTCCACCTTGCTCCGGAGTATGGCCTGTACCAAAGCCCGGCGCGAGAGATCGCCGCCATCGATCGCCCCCACGAGGACACGGCGTTGCTTTGCCCAAGCGGGGCACACCTCCACTGTGTGCTCCACCGTGTCCTCCGGGCGGTCCACACAGTGGCGACACCCGGGCATCGCTTCCGCACGAATCGGGTGCAGGAACTTTCCGAACTTAGCGTGTTCGGTGAGAAAAACGACATGTGGGGCTGATACGAGCGGGACAAATGTTGCTATTTTTTAGTAAATTGATAATGAAAATTTTGAAATGACTATGAATACTACAAATGTTGACAACATGTGTGAACTTGATCTAAACATGGTAATTATAACCTTTGTGTTACGCACAGGGTGTAAATTAATATCAAACCTACTTTTAGAAATTCATAACTTTTTTAGTTCTACATGGTAGTCAGCTGATCGCGACTGTTTATATAGGAAGTTTAAAGTAAAAATATTTACCATTTTTTCAATGATAAAAATAAAGGCTAAATAGCCGGCCAGCAACAGAAAAAAAAATTGGCGTGAAAGCGGCAATCGGCTCTGTATTTATTTTTTCGAGTTGTAGAGTTCTGTTGAATGTCTGCTATATGAGATTTGTATTAACGCGATAAGTTTTTTTTTTTATTATCTTTTATACATTTAGGGACTTTTGGTCACAGTAAGACCATGCCAGCCCCATCGTACGATAAGTTCATCAGAATCAGATATGGATTTAACGCCTGATCTTAAGAGAAGAGGCTAAAGCAGTAGTGGAAAACCTTTTACCGCCTAAATCAAAAGAAATATATCTAAAGTCATACGACAAATTTTGAGGACGACTCAGATTTTTATTTTGACTTTATTTATATTCGTAATGAAAAGCACAGTGTTTTACTTCGGGTTAAAGATCTCTTCGAACTATTGGCGTCCAAGCGTATTTTCGGGACTAAATAAGTTGATCTCACCCCTTGGGTAACAATGTATTATATGATTTATGGTGACATTGCACTATTAAAATATTTGCTAGTTATAATATAATTTTTGATAAAACAGACACATAGATGACGATTTGTGTTTCAGAAAAGGGTTATTTAATTTATTTAATAACCAACTTTTGCCTGCGGCTTCGTTAATTTCGATTTCCATTAAGATTTGAAAGACACGTGGCAGTATCTAGGGATCATAAGTACGTTATTGTTATTTTCCTCGGGACAGTACTTTTCTTCGGGAGGAAAGTTACCCTGTAACCGTTTTTGTTCACCAGACAACATATAATATGTATAATTTCAGGATAATCACTTCATTGATTTAGGCGTGAAAAGCTAACAAACAAAAATAAACTTATTTTCGCATTTATAATAATTAAAACTATAGAATCTTGAGAGTAGTTAATTTTATTTGTTTCAAATCTTAAAACTTGTCGAGTAATAGTTAAGATTAACTTGTAAATAATATTTATATATCTTTAATATATATTTTGTTAATAATAATAATAATAATAATAATATTTTATTTGCATAAAACATGGTATACAAGATGATAATACACTGGTAGGTCCTACATGTTTTGCTTCATGATTATAAGCGTGCAAATTTATATACTTGATAACAACATACAACCACTGTCACTGTCTGATTTTATGCTCTAGAAACTCCTTAACACTATAAAAGCTATTAGTAGATAACCATTTATATAATTTGCTTTTGAACAATCTTATATTTAACATTTTAAATTCCTCTGGTATCTTATTGAATATCCGGACACACATAAACATGCAGCTTTTGTTATATTTTGCAAGCCTAGGTAAAACATCTAACGCGAGCCTGTGGGGGTCCCGACGGCTTCGAGAATTAAGATCGATTGCTTTAGTGAACAACTCTTTGTGCCTCCACACAAACATACAGATTTCTAATATATATAGTGACGGCAATGGTAACAAATCAAGTTTTTTAAATATTGGCCTGCAGGATTCATCCGGTTGAAGCCCATAAATAGCCCTAATGCATTTTTTTTGTGCAATAAACGCTCTACTTTGATCGGTGCTATTACCCCACATAATTAAACCATAGCGCAGTACTGATTCAACATACGCATGATATGTTGTTATTGCTGTCTTAATGTTTGTTATGTTTCTGATCCGTTTCAGTGCATATACAAACTTGTTAATTCGTTTGGAAACGGTGTCAACATGTGCTTTCCAATTGATGTCTTGATCCAAGGTTACGCCTAGAAATTTAGTTTGAGTCACTTCGTGAATTCTATGTATATTCAATTTATTATTATATTTTGCATTTGATTTATTGAATTGTATATAAACGGACTTTTTAAGATTTATAGCTAAGTTATTTTGATTTAGCCATTCAATCAGTCTCTCAATTACATTATTAATTTCAGTCTCATGATCATTAATTGTATTGGTTTTTTTATCAGATGTCACAATAATAGAAATGTCATCAGCGAATAAAATAAATTTATGATAAGTTATATTAGTAATAGAATTAATGTATAATAAGAATAGAATAGGTCCTAATACGCTCCCTTGTGGGACGCCATATTTGTTATATTTAATGTCAGAATAATGCGATGTCATATCATTATTTTTATCAATTCTTGTAATGGCAACACGTTGTTGTCTATTACTTAGGTAAGAAGATATCCATTGAAGTGCAATGCCTCTGATTCCAATTGCCTCCAATTTTTGTAGTAATAAATCATGAGAGACTAGATCAAAGGCCTTAGAAAGGTCAAAGAACAGCCCAGTAGTATAATAGTTGTTGTTAATATTCGTTAATACTATTTTAATAAGATGGTAGATAGCTAACGTTGTTGATTTATTTTTTTGAAAACCAAACTGTTCCTTCCGTATGATATTAAATTTATTACAGAACTCAATTAGTCGTTTGTTCATGCACTTTTCGAATAATTTCGATATAATAGGTATTAAGGTAATTGGGCGGTAGTTATTAACGTCTGACTTTTCTCCAGTTTTATAAAGGGGCTTAATTATTGACATCTTCAGTGCTTCGGGAAAAGTGCCAGTTGAGAATGATAAATTAATTAAGTACGTTATTATTTCAATTAGTTCATTAGTGCATGCTTTAAGGATTTTTGTATTAATCTCGTCATAACCCTCGGAACTTGTGTTGTTCAATGACATAATCTCTGCTCTAACTTCATTTTCAGACACTGGGTTAAGGAACATCGAATGGGCCATTGAACACTCGTTACGTAGTTTTACATATTTACTCGAAGATTGTGTCATATTAATATAATGGTTATTGAAAGCTGTTGCTATAGCTACAGGATCTGAGAGTGTGGTATTGTCAATTTGAATATTTTCAATGCTGGGGATATCGGTACTGTCTATGATTTCATTTTTTATAACTCTCCATACCGCTTTGCATTTATTTTCACTGTTATTTATAAATTTTATGTTTGCGTTTTTCTTTGATGTGTAGACACATTTTTGTAAAATCTTTGAGTATTTAATGTATTCCGTTTTATTTTTTATATTTTTATTTTTATAATATTGATAACGCAAAGATCGTTTGGTTTTGCAACTTTGTTTTAGACCCTTGGTTATCCAGTTCTGTTTCTTTTTATTGTTGACATTCACTTTTATTTTAATTTTTGCGAAACATAAATTATGGAACAAGCATAATGTTTCGTGAAAACAATTGAATGCTTTATTTAAGTCGTTTAAGTAATTTGTCTCTTAATTATCTCACAGATAACTAAGAAACTGGGTAAGTGTGAGTCGGACTCGTGCCCTGAGGGTTCTTTACAAATTACAATTCCCGAACGGAGTCTTGAAGATTTTTCCGAATTGCAAAAATGTATTTTTTTAGTTATAAGGTGTTCGGTGGAAACACCGAACAGTGACGTTAGGTAACAACAAATTTATGGTTTTCAGGTTTATTCCTATACCTGTGCTATGAGACCTTGCTTTATGTCAAATTTCAAGATTCTGGGTCAACGGGAAGTACCTTGTGAATTTTAATTACTTTGGGAGTATCAAAATTTACGTTTTTTTTTGCGACATAAACGGCCGTTTCTGTTTTATTCGTTACCTTAGAAGTGACACTGCACGCCACATAATCTACTATTACATATTTTTGACGTATCGAAAGTGTTTTTTTTACAACCATTTATATAAATAAATATAATTTTATCATCTGTTTTAGATTTATCGTTCTGTTAAATGTCTAAATTTGTCAACATCCATCTAACACAAAATTAAATAATTTTGGTGTACAGTGTGATAAATATAAAGACACACGTCTCAGACGTTTATTTACAAACCTTACTTAATATAAAATTTTGTAATTTAGAATAATATCTTCTAAAGGATCAGAATTGTTTAAGCGGTCACGAAGCTCGATTTTTACGCGTGTGTGCGTGTAGTTGTATGAATGATGCACACAAACATATCATTGCAACGAATTTGCCTAAACTCTAGCGAGTGAATTTTATGCACGGCCTCTTAAAAAAGTAGTTCGAAATAGTTAAAAATAGCAGTCGGTGCCCGAGCCCCGCGCGCACCGCAGTACTTTACCTACAAACCGCGAAGGTCGAGCGCCGATCAGCTGATTGGCGCTCGACCATAAAATAAGTTTCAAGTCGAAAATAAGTCAAGAAGTAAATAAGTCTAGTAAGCGATAACTTTATTTTTTACTATTAATACATAACAAAATAAAAAAAGTGTTTATTAAAACATATTCAAGCTTATCATGACAAAATTTGCGCACTGGTTAAAAACTTTTCCTGTAAACAACTAGCGGAGGCATGTACAAAACTACCGTAACACCAGGAAAAACAAGTAAACAGGATCTGTACCATAACATACATAAGTAATAATTTACAAGCACACCATAACCGCTAAAATACATAGAATAGCGATTAGAAAAAGTCACCCGGTCGGTATCATAACACAGGTAATAAATAATATAGACCTTTTCAAATCGCTATTCTGGGTATTTTAGCGGCATATCTGGATATTTCTGGGTATCTGGGTATTTTGTTGTACTTCTTGCGCCTATTTTAATATTTGTTGGACCTGTACTTTTTAGTTATTTCACAAAAACATTTCCAGCTGGGGTAACGTTATCGCAGCCAGATTTTTTTAATGTGAATTCTAAAATAAATATTAGTTATAATAATTAGTTGTGTAAACGAGGTAAATATTGCCCCTTGTTTTGTATTTGGTCTTTCATCAGTTGTGAAGTTATTCGAGTTTTGCTACGGATCTCTGAAACGGTTTGGCGGATTCTTAATAAACATGACTTCTTAGAAATTGTGTGCTATTAGTGTGTGTGGGCTTAAATGAAAATATTTCGACAAACTTATCTAATAAATAAATATTTATTTAATTAAGATAATAATATAATTTCTAATGCAATGGAAAACAGTTGGAAAGTTTTCTGTAAACAGTAAGCCATGGTAATCCTATCGAAACACTCAAAAAGTTTTATATTATGAGAAAAAAAAGTTTTTGCCTCCTATCGGTAGTACCTACTACATATTAAAAAGTGTTCTTTACAAAAAAAATGTAACTCGTTAATCCCTCATTTCATCGATAGATAATCACGGCTTATTTCTACGCGATATCGTACAACAACAGCTCCTGAAATATAAACCTAGGACTTTTTTGTGTATTTTTAGAAGTTCCATAAATTAAAATCTGTTTTACAAAAAACTTGACGTCTACGATGCTTTTTCAGCGAGATATCAGCGACGATATGTTTTTCACCGTTTGGATGGCGCGGCCATGGGGTTTTAGTCTTACAGCTCCTGAAATATAAACCTAGGAGTTTTCGTTGTATTTTTACAAGTTTCGGTAAATTCAAACCTGTGTATTACAAAAAACTTCAGACCTCTGCGATGCTTTTTCAGCAAGATATCGACGATAATATGTCACCGTTTCGATGGCGCGGCCATGGAGTTTTTACTTTATAGCTCCTAAAATATAAACCTAGGAATTTTGCCTGTATTAAAAAAAAAAAATACAAATTACATCTGTAATTTACCTAAATTTCAGGTCTCTGCAACGCTTAGGGCCTGCGCACACGTGAGACAAGACTGTCTTAGACTGAATTGTCTACGAGTCCACGTCGCAGACTTGTCTACGACGCCACGTCGCAGATTTGTCTACGACGCCACGTCGCAGACTTGTCTACGACGTCTGCGATCAGTCTTTTTTGTCTACGTCACAGCACACACTATCAAGACCACCGAATAAGTAACAGTACAAAGTACAGAAAATTCACTCTTCGAAAGAAAACATGCGAATAGAAACCTACTAACAACGTTAATAATGTTCATAAAATATTGCACGGCACGGACGTGGTCTTGATTATATTTGTCTATCGGGCGTAGTAGGCGCTCGGGCATAATAAAAGAGACAAAGAGACTCCTGGTACGTGGAATTAAGGTGCATTTTAATTCGTTACGAGCGCTACTACCCGGTAGACAAGTTCGTCGGATATTTTTTTTTTCTGTTTTGTCGCGTGTTGAGGCTGGCCATGCTGTAGCGGTGATGCTGCGCTGTGCCCTCGTTTTTGAAGTCGGAAGCGACCTGAAGGAGACTGCGAAAAGGAAAAGGGAGACTACGAGTTCTCTCCCATCCCATACCAAGCGCACCGGGCGACAAGGGTGGTATTAACCCCCTCTTCCAACCCCCCTAAAATGTCCAGGATCAACGGATTAGTGGACATAGCCCCATCAATTCTGACCCGAGATGGCGGCAAATAGTGTTCCACGCGCGCCTTACTTAGACTTAAAGGGGAATCACTTCGCAATACGGGACGAGGTTCACTGTACCCGCTGACTCCGACACAAGTGTACGAGGGAGCACCGAGGTGGTTTTAAAATATTTTAAAAAAGGCCAAGCTGTAACACTAATATTCCTCCCAGGAGATGGCGTTATGCGTTACAGAGTCATAGGTTGCATTCGGCACCTAGCACGTGAATGAACTTGGAGCAGCAATTAGCGCCACGGCGAGATGTGACGTCACCGCCGTGTGCTAACAGTGCTAGGTCGGACGCGCCCCGACTACATAACTCGCCGAGAACGAAGCGCCTCCGCCATTGTATTTAAGTTCCTACTTACTGAAGCCAATTGTGAGAATTTATCAATTAAATTAAACAAGCGTTATGAGCGGCAAATCAAATCCTTTGATAAGCCTACTTGTTTTTTAAATTAAGTGTTAAGTTAGAAGACCACTTCACAGTCCGGTCCTCAAAATGAGAAAGAAATAAGTAATAGAGGTTAAAGTATTGCCGTTTTATTGTAATAAGTACTTCGAATTGACTTAGAACCTTCATGGTTTGAGATTTTTGAGTGAAACTTTTTTCACATGAAACCTAAGCAGTTCTTCTTTTAAAGAATGTTCAACATTCGATTACCGACTTTCAGTTGTTTTTTTTTTTATTCAGCTTAGACAAGAGAGATCCATCTCTCTTGTCTAAGCTTAGAAAATTAGAGTGATTTTTGAACACGAGTTTCGAGCCGCAAGCAACTGTATCCTAAAGCACAGAATAAGAAATTGCCTAAAGCAAAGCTTACCAATTAAGCTAAAGGTAACTGTTTGGTGGTCTCAGCATGGTGTTATTCACTATAGCTTTCTCCGATCTGGTCAAGCAATAACAACAGATGTCTACTGTGCCGAACTCCGAACAATGATAGCAAAACTAGGAGTGAAACAGCCCCGACTCATGAATCTATCGTCACCATTATTGCTCCATGATAACGCGAGGCCTCATACAGCACGAGAAACCGTTTTAACTCTACAGGAACTGCAATTAGAAACCATTCGTCACCCTCCGTATTAGCCAGGCTTTGCTCCAACGGACTACCATTTTTTTCGTGATTTGGACAATTTTCTACGTGATAAAAAGTTTTCTTCTCAGGAGGTAGTATAAAATACTTTCACACAGTTTGTCGAATCTAAATCACCAGAGTTCTAACGCAAAGACATAAATGACCTTCCTATTGGATGGCAGCAATGTATAGATAATAATGGTAATTATTTTGATTAAATAAATATTCTTCTTCCTTGTCGATATCACTTTTGACAGAGTGGTCGTGGTCATCACTTCAGGTGTTGGTGGCAAGCTTCACAACGCGCCGCCACTCCTCTCTGATGGTCGCCTTCCTCGTGCATTCGTGCAGTGATGATGAGCCACTTACTGCCGCTTTAATCTGGTCAGTCCACCTCATAGGCGACCTTCCTCGTGGCCTGGTACCCTCAACCTTTCCCTGAACTACGAGTCGCTCAATAGCCACTTCCCCTCTGCGGCATACGTGACCAAAAAAGGTGAAAATACGAGACTGTACCAAAGACGATAAACGCTGCTTGATGCCGAGTTCCCGAACTATAGACTCGTTGGTACGGAATTCAGTCCACGATACTCCGAGCACTCTCCTCTATCTATCTATCTCTAGGGCATCTATTTTCTTCTTCTCTATTTCCCGTAAGGTCCAAGTTTCTGCGGCGTACAAGAATATGGGGAATACAAGTGCCCGAACTAGCCGGATTTTTGTGGCTCTATATATGTATTAACTAAATAAATATTAAGTACGTTAAATTAAAAAAAAAAAATTTAATTGTTCAGTACAAATCGGCAATTTCATACTTTAACCCCTAATATTAATACTTGTATATATATGTACGCACTGTTGTCCGTTAGGTTAATTTTTTTTTTTTATTTGCTTTGCTGCGGCAATAACAGTTAATTGGTATATACTAACGTTATAACGGTTACACTAGTACATAAGGCACAGAAATACGACGCGATCACGATTTGGTCTGGTCGACAGCGGTTGATACAAAAAATCGTACTACATACTCATATGAGTAGAATACGATATTATTAACCCACTTCCAATAAAAGGAGGAGGTTATCAATTCGTATTTTTGTTTCGTATTCATTGTATTTTTTTTTTTATGTTTGTTACCTCAGAACTCACATAAAAAAACCTCAAAACGTCGTTTATGGACCCATTTGCGAAAAAAGAAAATCCCTTTAATGATATGTTTCTAGATTGGACCCCTTTTTTTCAAAATCTAGTTCTAATGATGGGATCCATGAGGAATCGAGGGAACTTCTCAAATACTATAGGAACTTCATATTCACATATTTATCACAATGAAGATAGTAAGCGATAATGACAATACAAATAAATGAATGGTTTTGAACAGTTTTGTTGAAAATGGTATCATTGAAGTGATCTGATGATGATGATGATGATGGAGCCGGAAGATAGGCACCGGAACTCCATAATTAATCAATGTATCCTAGCCGTGTTTGGGCTAATATAATTGTCATGAGATGCACTATGGCTATAAGGTACTATTTAACTGATCTGATGATGGAGCCGGAAGGTGGATACGGGAACTTTATAATAAAACAATGTATCCTAGCAGTGTTTGGGTTAATTGGAATTGCCATGAGAAATACTCTGGCTATAAATGTATGGCAACTAAAAAGTGTGAAATAACTTTTTACAAGAAAAAAAATAACCGACTTCACTAAAACAAACACTAAAACGATCAAAATAACTTTAATTTCGGAAGTCGGTGTTAAATAAAAAATAAACGATACCAAGAAACACCGACTTTAGTGTTTGTTTTACTAAAGTCGGTTATTTTTTTTTTTTTGTAAAAAGTTGTTAATTTTCCCCTGCAATGGGACGATATAGGCATGTCTCTGTGTTTTTCGATCACTCACGTGATGCCCCAGCTACTGAACAGATTTCAATGTTTGCTCTTAGTTAGCGCACGAGCTGCATCATTTGAACTAGGATCGCGAGGTCGTTCCTAAAGTATACTTCCTAAACGCAGGCGTAATTAATTGGTTGCAGTAGGTATGCCAAGATCTTGATTCATAGGCGATACGCGGAACATGTCTACGGCACTTTTACTTTCTTTTTACTGACTTCAAAATAAGGAGATCTGCTTTATTTTTTGTCTGTTACCTCAGAACTCGTGTCATTAATTTATAAACCGATTTGGATTTTTTTTCTTTAACAATTCTTCCAGATAGATCAAATTTTTAGGGTTCCGTACCTTAAAAGAAAAAAAACCGAACCCTATCACTTTGTTGGCGGTCTGTCTGTCAAAACCCTTTATCTAGGAACATGTGGAGGTATCGAGTTTAAATTAAAGGTCTGCGGTCCCCTGAAGCTGTGAAAAAATCAAACTTTTTAAAGATACGGCTGTTTATGTAACAAACGTATATTTCGACATTTTCAACACTCTCAAGGGAATCAAAATTCATAGGGTAATTAATTCCTAATGACCTAGAAACCTGAAATTTGTCTTAAATAAAACGAAAAATCCACTAGCCACAACCAAATTTTCGCAACTAAATGGGGGTTAAAACCCCCGGTTTTAAACCACTAAATTGGCAACACTGGCCGTAAGCCGCTAGACTGTTTTGTCTTGATGGTATGCGCCGTGTCGTAGACAAGTCTGTCTAAGACAGTCTTGTCTCAAGAGTGCGCAGGCTAAAGAATACAAGAGCAAGCTCAAAAATTTCAACACCCTCTCTAGAATGGGTTAGATTTTCGTTTTACTACTCATGCAAACAGAATCTTTTTGTCGACTTGTAAAATAAGTTTTTTGCGACATAAACGGACGTATTTTTTTTTTCGCTAACTCAGAAGTATTTTTTTCACAGCTTCAAGGAACTGCAGATTTGAGTATAATAATGGTTTTAATTTCAACTCGACACGTGTTCCCTAGATAAAGGGTCTTGACAGATAGACAGCCAACAAAGTGATACTATAAGGGTTCGGTTTTTTTATTTTCAGGTACGGAACCCTAAAAATTGGACAAATCTGGAAGTATTGTCAAGGGAAAAAAAAAACAAATCGGTACCCGGGCGTTTTTACCGCCTGAATCTGATGCAGGAACCTCCCAAACTTACCATGTCCGGTGAGGACCTACGTCATGCAGAAGATGAGGACGCCGTGACGCCTCTCCACTCAGCCACTCCTCAAAGAGGGAACTTACCACCTTGATTATGGCGTGCCCAATCTTACGTAAAAGCTCTTTGGCGAGTAGAGATAACATGAATTGAAAATAGTGTAAATAATAAAAAACTGGGCAAGTGCGAGTCGGACTCGCACCCTGAGACTTCCGTCTTGGGGTTCCCGGTTCACGAACCAGCTGGGTCGGATGGTGGAGGACTGGGCTCTGGAGACAGGCCTGGTCGTCCTAAACCGGGGTGTCCCCACGTGTGTGGGTATGCGGGGTGACTCAGTGGTGGACATCTCGTTCGCCAGCCCCGCTCTGTCGCCGCGTGTTGTCGACTGACGCGTCATGGAGGGGTGGAGACGTACTCAGACCACCGGTACATCCGGTTTGACGTCTCCGCTCAAACCTCGACCGCGCCGGTCCGACAGAACCCTAGTGATCCGCGATGGGCGCTGAGGCAGATGGACCGGGAGCTCCTCCTGGAAGCCGCGACGTACAGGTCTGGGTGCAAGCACCGGATAGGCCTGTCGACATCGACATCGAGGCAGTGGTTCCGGGAGGCCATGTCGCAAATCTGCGACGCGGCAATGCCCCGAGTCCATCCAGGACGTGCTCAGCGCCAGGTATACTGGTGGTCGCCGGAGATTGCGGCATTGCGCAACGCGTGCAACACCGCGCGACGCCGTTAAGCCAGATACAGCAGGCACCACATCCGTCCACCGGATGCGGAGACTAGAGAGGCGGAGCTGTACGAGGGATACAGAGCGGCAAAGCGCACCCTCCCAGCGGAGATAAGCGAACGCGACGGGACAAACTCAAGGCCCGCAACGTGTAGAAGGACTCTGAATGAAAACCTATGGGGACGCCCCTACAAGGTGGTATGGGACAAACTCCGCCCCTGGGCTCCCCCGCTGACGCAGAGTCTCCGGCCCCAGCTTGTGGAGGGTGTGGTGAGCACTCTGTTCCCTGCGCCAGGGGAAAACTCTCCCCCGCCCATGGCTCTGCCACCAGCGGTGGCGACGACGACGACAATGCTCCAGAGGTGACAGCAGGTAGAAATGAGAGTGGCGGTACGAAGGCTGAGTGCCAAAAATACCACATCAGGACCCGACGGCTTGCCTGGGAAGGCCTGGGTCCTGGCCATGGAGACTCTCGGGCCTCGACTAAGAGGGCTCTTCAGCGCATGCATGGAGGGGCCAGCTCCCACTTCGCTGGAAGACGGGAAGACTGGTCCTCATCGCGGAGCCGTGACGCCCTGCGGACTCTCCGTCCGCGTACCGGCCCATCGTGCTGCTTGACGAGGTGGGCAAGCTCTTTGAAACAGTAATTGCAGACCGCCTCGTCGCGCTCCTAACACGGGTGGGGCCGGATCTGACGGACGGCCAGTTCGGATTTCGCAGGAAGCGCTCTACGGTGGACGCCATCATGCGCGTGCGAGCTCTCACGACGGGGGATGCGGTGTCCCAGGGCAGGTGTGTCGTGGCGGTGTCTTTGGACATCGCTAACGCCTTCAACTCCCTGCCTTGGAGTAGCATTAGGAGGGCACTCCGGTATCACCGGACGCCCGACTACCTCTGTCGTGTGGTCGAGGCGTACCTGTCGGACAGGTACATTATCTACCCTGGTCACCAGGGAGAGTAGAAACGTCGAGAGATGTCGTGCGGTGTGCCGCAGGGATCGGTACTAGGGCCGCCCTTGTGGAACATCGGATACGACTACGTACTGCGCAGCGACCTCCCTGACGGGGTCAGCGTGGTCTGTTACGCAGACGACACGCTGGTCCTGGCGCGGGGAGATTCGTACCAGACGGCGGCCGAATTAGCGACACACGGGGTTGTGACAGTCGTGAGCAGGATCCAGGAGTTGAGACTCGAGGTGGCACTGCACAAGTCCGATGCTGTGCTTTCACGGCCCTCGGAACGCGCCATCACCAGGTTCTCAACTAACGGTAGGAGTTCACATCGGAGTCGGGTCGACGATGAAGTACCTGGGACTCGTTCTCGACAGCCGATGGGATTGGCAAATAAAAAAATGTGACGTAACTACAAATTTAGAGTTTTCAGATTTATTCCTATACTTGTGCTATAAGACCTTGCTTTAAGCCAAATCTGTCAGGGTCCTGACAGACAACCAGACGGACGGACAACAAAGTGATCCTCTAAGGGTTCTATTTTTTCCTTTTGAGGAACAGAACCCTAAAAAAGCACTAGTTCGTGTGTATTTTTTGTCAAGTGCGAATCGTGCACAAAAATGAGTTGATAAGTTTCATGTTTAAAGTTTCTTAACTGCCACTACTAAAACTTTTATTTTAATTTCCAAAAGAATCTTTGTGGGTCAATCCTATACGAATAATTTAATTTACATTCAGCCAGAAAAGTATCGGGAATGGATGATTTGTTTATGGTTCCAAATTAAATTTTTTGTTTCTTTTTGTTGTTGGTAGATTGGCACAACTGTTTTCCATTTTGGCGCGGAGTTTGAGTTGCATCTGTTATTTACATTAAATAAAGTGCTCTTTTTAATTAGGTATATCATATCTAGTGTGTATTGCGAATTTCATAATGGACAAAAACATCGAACAAAGAGTTTGTCTTAAATTTTGCATCGCCAATGGAATTTCGTGTTCGGAGTCACTGAAAATGTTACAATAGAAGGCTTACGGCGAATCAACTATTTCAAAAACACTTGCTTATGAGTGGCACAAAGCGTTCAAAAGCGGTCGAGATGTGATGGAAGATTTGCCTCGCTCTTGTAGGCCATCAACGTCTTCAACTGAAGTTAACATCGCAAAAGTGAAGGAAATAGTGACTGAAAATCCTCATTCAACTTGGAGAGTGATAGCCGCCAAACTTTCGGTATCTCACGAATCGATCCGTACCATTTTAACTAATCATTTGTGTATGAAACATGTTACCGCTCGGCTAATCCCAAAAGACCTGAATTTTCACCAAAAACTCAATAGCATGAGAGTCGCTGAGGACATGCTAGAACGAGTCAATTCCGACCCAACATTCATGAAACGCATTGTTACTGGTGACGAGACGTGGTTTTACGAGTTTGACATGCAAACTAGTCAACAAGCTTCGGAGTGGTGCCTTCCAACTCAACCGAAACCGAAAAAACCACGCCAAAGTCGATCAAAAGTCTGTCATGTTGACTGTTTTCTTTGATTATCGCGGTGATGTGCACTCGAAATTCTTGCCGGAAGGTCAAACGGTAAATAAAGAATATTATATGAGCGTTATGCGTCATTTAAGACAGCAAATTCGACGAAGAAGGCCAGATTAGTGGAAAGAAAATTCTTGGATTTTGCACCACGATAATGCGCCTTCGCATAAGGCTATCATTGTGAACGAATTTTTCAGACTAAACACTCAACAAATATCATCGAGCAACCACCCTATTTACCAGATATGGCTCAACATTTTGTATATTATTGATCTTTTTTCCCGATTCTTTCTAGAAAGTACCGGGCTTTCTTGACAGAGTAGTATACCTATTTACTTTAAATTGTATACCATTACGTTTTAGCATAGATATCCATGTTTTAGGCTAAGTTTTGTGGTGATTACGCTTTTGTCCCTTTACTAAGGATGAGATTACGTCGCATAGCTTCATGTTGATTGGTCACCGTTAGGCGTTGCAGTAGTCTAGTAGTGCTACATGTGGAGAGTATATTATATGACATACCTTACGGGTGATGATCGAGTGCACGGTAGCGCGGCCGTCGCGTACCATGAACAGGAACTTGGCGTTAGGGAAAAGCTCCAGCACGTAGGTACCCATCTTGAGCACGAGCGGATCCTTGTTGCAGAGCCGCGGGGCCGTGTCGCCGTGGCGCACGATCACCTCCAAGCAGAAAGCGGCGATGGCGTTGTCCAGCACTGCCTTGGACACGCCCGCCTGCTCCAGCCGCACGCTCTCCTTCTGCGAACGCATCCAGTGCTGACGCATCTGCAGAATGCGCGGCACCACGCGCGTTTCTTGGCCACAGCGCACGTCAGGATGCGCGTCTAGCATGGCGCGCATTAGTGTGGTGCCGGAGCGCGGCACGCCGCCGATGAAAATGAGTGGCAGCTCGCGACCCTCCACGGGCGCGTCCTGCTCGCGCCGCCGCTGTGCGCCTGCCGACCGGGCGCCGCCGCGCCACAGCCACACCAGCAACGCACCCGCCAGCAGCGCCGCCGCAACGCGCCAACGTGCGCCGCGCCCCATCACTGGCGCCTCCTAAGCCTGCACATCACACACGTACCGAGTACAAGGCATGGCCTCCCATCACACATACCTAGTCGGGTCATAAGTTCTGTCAAAACCTTATTATTTTTAATTTTCGAATACGTTCTATTTTCTACAGAACGTTCAGTGCTTGAAAAGAAATCAATTTTTATTTTTTATTTTTAAATACACATCAACAGAGATTTTCAATATTCTGCAAAAATTTTAAATAACTCTACTACGGTTTATTTATCGGACTATCATTAAATACACTGAAAATTCAAGCTCCGAAGACCTCAAGAGGAGCGGTCGACCTCGCAAAATCAGGGCACCAGCGGTCATCAAAGTAGTGAAGGCGCCAATCGAACAAAAAAAAATCCTAGCTCCCTAGATAGGGTTAGGGTCAAAAGAGTGCTAAAAGAAGACCTGGTATTACGAGCTTATCGTAAAGAGACCGGACATTTTTCGAACTAGTGTTTGAAAAAAATTAGGCTGGTTACCAACGCTTTGATACGACGCAAGAAAAAAAATTGTTTTAAAAAATTTGTTTTCATTTGGAGAAAAATGTCGAATGCTGCGATCGATAACTTCGAATAACGACATTTCCATGTGGAGAACGCGGCTCTGGCTCCATAGAAAAAAAAACCCAGCTCGCAGTAATCAAATAATAACTGGTTATGATCGTTGTCCAAACATACAAAAATTGCTAGTTTAATTTATCAGGACTCCATTTAAAAAAAAAATGTTTATTTAATTATTTTCATTACTTTATAAAAAAAAGGATTGATCGAAAGGGAGGATCTTCTAACCAAACAGGAGCTGTGTCTGGTCCAGGCAACTACCCGATAGTTGATTTGAGCTTTTGTGTATATTCCAATCACGCGCAGAACTCTGATACCGCGTTGCAGCGGCTTTGTATTTTTAACCAATTTCAAAAAAGAAGGAGGTTCTCAAGTCGATTTTATTTTTGACGTTTATTACCTCAGAACATTTTTACACATCCGTTATTTATGAACTAATTAGCAAAATTCTGTTTTTCACTTAAAAGGATATGCTTTCAGATTAATCCCATGAGGATTTGGGGGAACTCTTGAAATATTACAGGCATACATATAGATTTTGTAATTTTCATCGGGAACCCCATCATATACAGTCAGAAAGTATTATTTGATGAAGTGGAATTTATGAAGAAGACCTAATGAAGATAGTTAAGCAACTATGACAATACACATAAATAAATAAATGGTTTTGAATAGTTATATTGAAAATGGTATCATCGAAGTGATCTGACAATGATGATGGAGCCGGAAGATAAGCACCGGACCTCTGTAATTAATCAATGCATCCTAGCTGAGTTTGGGCTTATTAGCATTTTCATGAGCTGCACTTTGACTATAAGATAATATTGGACTGATCTGATTATGGAGCCGTAGGTGGAAGGTAGACGCATGAACTTCATAATAAAACAATGTAACCTAGCAGTGTTTAGGCTTATTGGAATTATCATGACATGTAATGTACATAGGTACTCTCAGTAGTAGGTAGTGGTTTTAATGATTATACTCTATAGGTATCACAACTATGGATTCTACTTTAACTTTAGACTATAGTTCTGGAGGTGACCACGTACCGAAAGACGCAGCATAGGAAAACCTCCCACAAGGTACCGATGACTTGGTGAGGGTCGCGGTAATTCGATGGATGCAAGACGCACAGGACCGGTCATTATGGCGACATTTGACTTGGGGGAGGCCTATGTCTAACATTGGACGTCTTTATGATAATGATGATCACAACTATATACTCATCCACGGGTAGTGTGAAAGCGAAGCCCGGGGCCCCGGGATGAAGGCAAAGAGGGAACAGGAGTGGGTTTTTAGTCAGTAAAAGTCTGACACTATCTCTCGCTCCACCCAAGAGCGAGATTTGTCATTAGATGATTTTCCCACCTTAAAAAAAAAAAAAAACTATGTACTCATTGAAGGTCAGATGCTGGTCTAGGACAACCAAGGCATTTAGCTTGTTTGTTTCAAGGGATTGGCTTGCCATACATGGTCAAATGAAGGAGAGGTGGGAGGGTTTTCTGCAGTCTTGAGGAGAAAAAAAGAAAAGAAAAAAAAAGAAAAGAAATCACGTTTATTTGGCACACAGGTACACACAATGAGATAACAATTATACAGAAACTAAGTACTAAGTGCCTGACTTTTAACCAAATTGAGAATAGACTCCATAGATCGGTTTAGTAAATGGCCGTGTCGTCACCGAGAAGAATCAACTGGGCTTTTTTACTTTTTTAAATATCGCTAGTGAACAGCGTGAAAACTAGGCAGAATAGCACGCAGCCCTGAGGTACTCCTGCTCGTATATGATGGGGAGATAAAAGCACTCCTTGTATGAGATAGCGGAAGGTACGATTCGACAAAAAGTGTCGCATGAGTATAAAATAATCTGGTACACCGAGTTAAGGTAGCTTATAATAGGGGTTAAAGTATGAAATTGCCGTTTTATTGTAATAGGTACTTCGTATTGACATCGAACCTTCATGATTAAGATTTTTGAGTCAAACTTTTTTCACATGGTACCTATGAAGTTCTTTTAAAAAATGTGGAAGTCGATGATCGAATGTTGATCATCGACTTCCAGTTGTTTTCTTAATCAGCTTAGACAAGAAAATGAATAGGTACTTAAAAAATCAAAGTGTTTTTTGAATACGAGTTCCGACGCGAAACTAACGCGGCAGAATAGCTCGCAATATCAATGTTGCGTTTGAAGAGGGGACTGCTAATTTTAGTTAAAACGCTACGTTAAAACTTTGATTTGAAGAATGAACCACCTGGAAGACCGCCACACAGGTGAATAACAATGAATTGAAAGAGATGGTGGAAGCCAATCCGTGCCAAACTACCCAGAAATTAGCGGCATGGTTTAACGTTACCTTACCAACAATATTGAGTCATTTGCATCAAATCAATAAAATAAAGAAAAATGAAAAATGGGTGCCTCATGATTTGACTGATCTGCAGAAAGAAACGCGTGTTGAAACTAGTGTTGCCTTGTTGATACAAAAATGAAGAAATATTGGATCGAATTGTGACATGTGATGAAAAATGGATTCTTTACGATAAACGTAAGCGAAAAATGCAATGGCTGACCCCAGGTCAAACGCCGCAACAGTGTCCTAAAGCAAATCTTACCAAACTTACCATTTTTTTTTTGTAAAGTCGGTTTATTTTTGTAAAAAGTGTTTTATATTACTTATTATTATTGATAATTTAAGACACATCTCGTATCCGCTAAAGATGGGTTTTTTTTTGAGCATTCTCTTTTCATTTACAATTTTTAAATAATTATTAAAAAGTGTACCACTAATTAGGTGCATTAAAACAAATTAAAAGTTTTTGACAGAAATTAAGACATGACATAATAATATTATGTACCACCTATACACCTGCCACTAGTGTGCAGACTAATATTTAACTGGGCGACTTCGGAACCTTTAGCTCTTTTTCAATGAAACCATTTTAGCGTAATTAATTTTGTTGTGTGAAGTGCGAGTTGTTCATAAAAATGATAGAGTAGGTAAAGTAACCTATCGTGGGCACCCAACCAAATTATTGGCACCTTAAACATTTTAACGTTAATTTAATTACCTCGCAGTAAATGTAAGCCCGTTTTCAAAAGTAATTGGTCGTTAACTCAATTAATTTTTTCTTATGTAGTAATAAACACAAAACCCCATTTTAAGTCCGTATTTTGTAACGGGCCACTATGGAACCATACACTGCGCACTTGGCCGGGTTTTTTTGTGATTTGCATGAAACTTGGCATATGAGTAGACCTGGATGCCGAAGACACGAGCGAAAGGTAGTCATAATTAACTTTGCATAATATGTACTTATTTTGTACTATGTAGACTGGTGTACCTACACTTTCCTCTAATACCTACGAGTATAAAATAATGATGTAATATGGGAACATTGTCAAAACAAATCATTTAAAAAAAGAAACAAAGAGTATCTTACTCATTAAAAAATTAACGCCAAATGCCCATTATCTCCATAGAAAACAATCGATTGAAACTATGCACTAGCTTCTGACATTTTATTAGTGCCCATGTAGGACTATGTGAAAATATAATATTTTGAATTGAACTAAATTAGTAGGTATACTATATATATATTATATAAATTATAGGTAGTTATGTAGGTACATTACATTCACGTCTGCTATACATTACACTAGTTTACAAGGTTTTTTACCCATAGATGAAACTAATGTGAATCGGTAGAGTAGTAAACCCTATGTTAGACAGAGGTTGTTGATGTGGCACAGAAGGGCCTTAGAACTACTGCCAGCTGGCTGAAAAATAATTTACTGACCCTCAACACAGGCAAAACTAAACTTGTAGCCTTAAATATAAGCAAAAAGTCTGCTCCTAAGCAAGCTCTATGCATCAAATTGCACACATGTGAGTCTGCCAAGCAACGATCTTTATCTCAATGCCTATGCCCGGCTATTGAACAAGTTTCTTGCATAAAATACTTAGGCGTAATCATTGATGAGCACCTCTCGTGGAAATCACACATCGATGCAGTTACGAAACGTGTAAGGAAGCTAACACATATATTTAAAAAAAATCGGTCTGTAGCAGAACCGCGACTTATTCGAGCTGTATATTTCTTTCTGTCAGTCTATTTTAGGTTATTGCATCATTGCATGGGGAGGTTCTAAAAAAACACATCTTCTCAAGCTCGAACGAGCTCAAAGAGCTATTTTAAAAGTAGCGCTTAAAAAACCCTGGCGTTATCATACAAGTAGGTAAAGGTACACTGTATTCAGAATGTGATCTCCTCAGCGTGAGACAGCTTTACATTACCTCGGTGCTTCTTCGCTTTCATAAACTTGCGAAGATCACAGCTCGAACCTCTTACAGAACTTTTAAATGGGATACACCAAGAGCTCGCTCAGGTTCAATTTTTTTTTTTTTATTTGGGTAATTTTTTTTTATTTTTATCTTTTAAATTCAAAGAATAATAATAGCAAAATTTACACAAAACCTGCATTTATTAATTAATTTGTAAATTTACGGAAGGGACTGGACTTCACGACACGGTATCCTAGTGTGGGGGCCAGAGATATATTGTTTATTTTAGTTTATAAGTCAACTAATGTACCTAATTTTGTGTATCTTGTACTAACTTTAACAAATAAAGATTATTATTATTATGTTAGATACTAAAGTGGAAAAAAATAGGACATCAAATTTTTTAAATATTTACTATATTTGTTGTTAACAATTTTTTACGTGTGACCTACAAATAAAAAATGACGCAGATTACTTCCTCTTTATACTGATTAGCATCAGTTTCTCCTTATATAGACCAGCAGTAATCACCCAACATATTTTTATCCCAAAAACATTGGTACCTCTTTAAATAAATCTTTAAATCTTGATGAAAATATTCACCATGTTCAACGCTTACACTTCCCAGGTTCTCAGGAAAAAATCCAGGTGCAATTGTAAATACTGAATTTTTAATGACTTATTCACCCCCATCTTATGGTAACTCTTCAACAAAACTCTTCTTCTTAATCTTCTGATTTATGGTTGCCCAAGATTTTTTTTAAATCTTTTAATATCTTTCTTATTTGGGGGCCCACAAAGATTCCTTCTTTGACTTTGGCATCAAAAAAGTTGGGAAAAATGGTTTTTAAGTGCTTAAAAGCAGGTGCATCTTTGTCAAGTAAAGTCCTTACTTGAAGTACTGGGCAATGACGGGTAAAGCATTCCTTTAGAATGCAATACAGGTTTTGTGACTGATGGAATATCAGGGTATTGTAAATACTTCTTGTTTTTGTTGTTAAAACCTGAAGTTTTGGTAAGACAAGAGTAACAGTCAGTAGCATCATTTGTTGGTTCCCTCCATAACATTGGGACCCCAAATTGCAAGTATTTGCTTTTTCCTGCAGACCAGATCAATAATATACTTCTACAATTTTCACATACCACTTGAGGAAACAAATTTTTATCAAGATTTGTCGCAGAGATTTGGAAATATTGGAAATAGGCTTGTTTTACGGCTTCATTAATATATTCTTCTTTAATATATTCTTCATTAAAATATCTCTTGTTTATATTACACTATAAAAAATTATAGTGTAATTTGACCACAAACATAGCAACACTTATTTGGATTTTATTTACACTGTCTTGAGGCAATTTTAAAACCAATCACAATGTTTAATTATACAACAAAAGCGAATATTAACTCAGCACCAGTAACAAGTTAGCAAAATAACTTAATGAGGGTGTATAAAAAAACAACTTGACGTGATAAAAACATAAGACATAAATTTTTGTAATAAGAGGGTAGGTAGAAACCACATTCAGTATTAATTGTCTTTGGGTAAAAGTTTTTTTTTTGTAAACTAGTGTACAAAAATAAATTCATTTGTGTTGTGTGAAGATTAAATAATATATCAAAAAGAAGACAAATGAGTTGGAGTCTTAGCATAATATTCTGTGTCTGCTCCACTAACTCAAGCAAGATTGAGGTAGTTAAGTCCTTAACTTTCTTTTCCTTTTTTAGTGTGATTAATCATCATATGAATTAACTTGCAAAGAGAGAGAGAGTATTAGACTTTTACCAACTAACACCCTCCCATGTTTGTTCCTGTGTGGTAGCCTTGTGGTGTCCAGGACTACAATGACTCTTTCAACCATTTTTGTAGCCCTGGAACTTGCTGTACCATTCAGGTAACAACTTTTTTGTATAAGTGCAATACATTTGCATTCGTGGAAGGAGATACTGCAATGAATGAGTCTCAGACTAGCCTGGATTCCCTTGCCAGCTAACCTGTCTGAAATCCATATAGCTTTTGTATTTTTGCCCCTATCTGGCTTGTTAAGGTCAAATAGAAAACTGAAGTAGGAATCAAGAAAATAAAATAGAATGACTGTAAAGTTTGACACCCAAGTATTATTGTTTTCTAAAGAAATCAGAACAAAAATTGTTGAAACAAGTTCCCTTGAACCCTATCTGTGACAGGTTGTATTGCCGCATGGAACATTTGGTATGGCCCTTCTGGGTGGCTTGTGCATATGAGTTTACATGTATATAACGCACCCACAATACAGTAGTAATTTCTAGTGTGGGGCATTTTACACATAAAGAGATGTGCATTAAATAATTTACAAGACATAAAAGTGAAAGTGTCAACTGGTTAGCAATTATGGTAATAAAAATACAGCCAGTAAGTGTTGTGATAGATGACCAGACAGAACAGAATGCGGTCTCAAGTATCACATGAGACATAAACCAATTACTACCGAGTCTGATTTATTTCATTCTTATCTGCAAAGCCAGCATTCAAGCAGCCATTCAAATATACAAACTGATAGGTCCTTTGTTGATCTCAGAGTGAAATATTCACATAACTATTGACATGTCATTGGTAAACAGTTATAAAATCAAATATTTATATAAAACAAAAAGAGGTAACATTCCAGGTAACAGTCACAGGGAGTTTTGTGCCTCAGGAAGTTAATTAGCTATAAATGACAAGGTTAACTTACGATTATTTTTAGCAGTTCCTGATATGATTTTTAAACTGACCCTGGAACAATTTATAAGTAACTTGGATTTTGCGTGAAACAGATAACCACCAAGATGAATTGTGACTTGAGCACCACATAGTGCACAACAGAGTCCCCGGTGCAGCTGTGCATGATAGCTATGAATGTACAATTTGATGGAACATGTTTTGTCAAGGAAAAACTACCATGATGATGCCAACCATAAAATGCTACACAATCGTAAAATGCCCTTATCAAAATGTGTTTATCGCATGTACAAGTACTAAACATTTTGAGAATTTACTGCTTATTCCAAACATAAGCAAGTTTCAATAATAGCTGATTATATTATGAGAAAGGTGGCAATTTGGGCCTTGCAGGAAGATCAACATTGTAATTCAAATAGGTGGAATCAGGCACACTAACAAAATGAATAGAGCTTTACTATAAACCTATTTATAACCAAAGAAATTTTAGAATAATCGAATGTTTATACTTACCAGTGTTGTTACTAGTAATTTGTTAGTGCCATTTTTACACTTACCTACATCAATAGGACTGTAATATAAAGGCAGGTTTATAAACTGCTTTCGTGCCAACTCATCTGTTAGTACAAAATAACAATAATTAAATTTCTAACTGACCGACGGCAAGCGCACTACGGCGATATGAAGAACTGTATAAATAATTTGTTGTACAAATTATTATTACAAGTTCCCTTTACGTAACACTATTAAAATTGTTTTGTAAGAACAGTTATGAAATTTAATGTCGTCAAAAAAAATATTTTAACTATTTATTAGTTATCAACATTATATGTTTTTCGTGTCCTAAATGAATGAGTTCATAGATCCGATTTCCGATTTCTGAACTTCGTCTCCTAGTGACGTTAAAATAACGTCAAATTATTATTTTTTTACATTTCAGTTAAGGCTATAGTACTTCGACCATAATGCCTACAATTAAAGTGGCCACAACCGTTGAACATTAGAAAAAAAAATCCACCAAACAATAAAATCGAATCAGTCAAATTGAAATTAAGTGCCATTTTTTGAAAAAGATACTTTTAAGCTTTTATGGCCCCTCTTGTCGTAGGCGCCGCATCTGCCAGTTTTCTTTCGTAAGAAGGGCTCGAAATAGCCATTCTGCCGAATTCACTGACGCTGACGGCGAGTTCAGTGGCTGAATTGTACAGTACAGTACAGATTGAATATTATTAAAATAAAACATAAGAACTCCATGGATATTATCATGCTATAGAGAATGATCAGCGTCAAAAAAGCTTTACAGGTTGCCAATTATACCGGTAAAAAAAAGTGCATGATTCCGAAATCCGGTTAAATACCCAAAGTACCCAATCGCAGGGTTTTACCCGGGTAAACACCCAAATGGTGGGTATTTAACTATTTACTTTTTACAATATAATAAAGGCAATTTCGCGACGGAAAAGTCATTGATATCATGGAATCATAGTAAGGCCCCAGATCTTACAGTATGTTATGGTACGAACAAAAGCAGGTCTACCAACCCAAATTGACAAATTTCCTCAACAATTTTTTTTTTTGCACAAAATTTTCAATTATGTTATGTGACTAATAATAAATGTCAAAATATATTTTTTCATCAATTTAATGTAGATGAGGCCGGTGGTTACCATGAGAAGAAATCCCAAAGTTTATTTTAAAGTCCATAAAGCAAACATGTAACAAATGGTCAAATCAAAGTGAGAACAACGCAAATTAGTGCCTGAGATGATCAGAGTCCAGTTAGTGCATTTGACAGTTTTCGTAAAGCTATTACAAAATACCGCTAGACTTTATTTCATATAGCAATAAAAGAAGAAATATATGAAACTGGCTGGAACTTATGATTTGGGTGTTAAAACTATCTAAGCGAACTAAAATTCAACTAAATCTTACTAAACAAAACGTTATTTAGTGTTTAGAAGAAAGCCAAAGAGTGTTTAATATTTTTACTCATGCTTTTAGGTAAATACCCTGTTTTTACCCAAATTGGATATTTACCGGGTGTATGCCCGGGTGATGTTTGGGTTTTAACGCACCACCCATTCCTGTCATAGTCCAGTCTTGTCCACACATAACACACTGACGCACTCGCAAGCGTGTATATGTCATCGTAGGATTGACAACAAACAAAGACATTAAATACATACTACCAAATATATATAACGTCTTTGTTTGTTGTCAATCCTACGATGATATTTCTCTTTTAAATCTCTTTGACAACAAAGCATACGGATTTTTGTAAAGCGTTCTACAACTGATTTTAAAAAGGCGTATTCTTATCTACCTGTATAAGTCCCTAGTGTGCTTTTAGTTGGAGTATGCCTTGTCCGTCTGGAGTCCATCCATATAAGAAGTACAATGAAATGATTGAGCGTGTTCAGTACCTACGTACAGGGGCGCCGACTCCGTGAGAAATAAACAGTGGGTGTCGAACACCCCTGAGAATAGACATCAAGAAACAGCTCCCCTAGCCAAGTTACAACCGTTTCGTTTCGATTCTCTTTTCGTTGATCCTCTCGAGTTGGCCACGTCTCCTATTCCTTTGTTCTGAGCACGTGACTGAGCGTTGAGATAACGTCAGAACAAAGGAATCGGAGACGTGGCCTACTCGAGGCGATCGACAAAGAGAATCGAAACGAAACGGTTGTAACTTGGCTGGCTAACTGATCTGCTAACTGATCTGCCCCCCTAGCAGATCAGTTATTGACTTTTAGGTTACGTATATATTATAATATGTCTTGATAATAAAAACTAAGTAGTTTCGTTTTTATATAATGGTTTCATTTTATATTTTTATCAAACATAATTAGTTATTAAGTACGCAGTATGTAAGTAGGACATTTATTTATTTGTCGGTCGATCAGTGTGCATTTCTCTTCACACACTTCGCCACTTTTTCCAAACATCAAATGAACACGAGCACCCATGAGGTTTTCTAAAAGCCGGCGCCCCTGCCTGCGTATCACGTATTATTTAAGATGTTATGGATTATTTACCATAAAAAAATTTGCTTCCCAAGTAGGTACCTACAAGCTGCTTACACTTGAAAATATACGACAATACTTATAGGCCGTGAACTTATATAATATTGCTTATAAGAAAGCTTATTTATTACGCTACTCGATCATGATTAAATATGAACTTTTCAGTCCTCCGTTTTCGGGTAAAGCTGAAAAATGTTTTAGTAAAAATAAAACGCATATTTGTTTGATTATTTGTTCCTACGCAATAGAATTATTTAAAATATAGCTAAAATTGCCGTATCTATTAAATACCTTTAGTTTTTATTATGATTTCTACTGCCGTTTTATGAAATAAAGATAAAACATAAGTATAATCATGATATAAGTGCAATATCTATACGTGCCGAAAGAAGATCAAATACGTAAATGTCAGATTGACATTTTGTCAACTTGACATGTGACGTTGAAATAAACACACACAGATACACTATACGTCATTGAGATAAATTGAATGAGATAAAAAAGTTTTTTTTTTTTTTTGGCAATTATAAAAAAGATAATTACACTCATATTCGAAGTTTTTTTTTTTTTTTTGGGGTATGGCGTTGCACTGTTCGTGCTTATTGCCACTGACAATATTTTATATTTTATAAAACAAAACGTAAGAATCGATTACTCGCGAAACAATAAAATGGAAAGGAAAATTTGGAAAAGGAAAGGAGATTAGTTGTTTTGGATTACTGAATTAAAATTATAGATTACAACAGTAGGTATGGAATATAATATATTTATTGGAAAATTAACGCGACCAGTTGGTCCAACAAGAAGACCAACTTGGTGCGTCTTTAATACATTAAGCTAAAAAATACATTATAAATAATATGTACATAAATATATATACATGAATTATGTATCAAACATTTACATTTTAACATTTAAATAGCTATATTATTATTTACAAGGAAAAGTGCTATGATTTTATAAATATTAAAATTAAAATTAAACAAGATACATGAGATAGAAGTGGGAAAAGGGACTCGGAGGGAAACAAGACTTTGGAAAAGTAAGGAGTGGTCATAAAGAGGGCAAGCAAAAATAAGGTGGTTCAGATCTCCCACCTCAGCACCACATTCACACACAGAGCTCTGCACTATGCCGAGCCTGGCAAGGTGAGCAGGAGTGCACACATGACCCAATCTCATACGTATGAATATCGATGAAATCTTTTTGCTTAGTTTGTACTTGCTAAACCAAGGTTTAACAGGAATGTATGGCTGAATAGATCGGTAAAACTTCCCTTTCAGTGATTGCTCCGACCAAAGCTGACTCCAGGATTCCTGTAGATAAACTTTGGGCAGAGCTGCCAGATCTTGGGAGTTATTTTTGTAAGGAAAAACATCTCCACACAAAACGGCATCATTAGCTAATTGGTCTGCTTTCTCATTACCTAAAATGCCACAATGAGAGGGAATCCATGCAAAATGCACTAAGTACCCCTTAAGAGAGCACTTATTGAGGAGTTCACGTGTTTCAAATATAATAAAAGGATTTTGACTATAGAAAGGAAATCTGGCCAAAGATTGTAAGGCACTCTTTGCATCAGTTAAAATAAGTGTTTTCCGCAAGCCCATAACAAGTATATATTCGACAGCTTTGAATAGCCCGTAACATTCTCCCGTAAATACAGATGATTCGGGCGGGAGCTTTATTTTTTGTACAATATTATATTGGGAGTGGTATACACCTACTCCCACACATGAGTCTCTTCCGTGCTTCGAAGCATCTGTAAACAGGAGCTGATAACCCTTCCAGTCTTTATCCATAGTGAATTTGAAGCTATCGTTAGGACATACGTCATCTCGGTAAATGTTGAGGTTATACTGAATATTTGGTGACATAACTAATGAACTGAAATTACAATGAAATATAGGAAGAAATTGAGATTGGTGGCAAGGCGCTTCAATTAAATTGTATTTTCTAAAGCTTTTAATTAAACACGGAGTAACTTTGTGTCTCCAGTAAGTGGACGAGGTTACTTCTTTAGAGAGAGTAGAAAGTTTATTTAGCAAAGGATGGTGTGTGAATTGCAAACAACGAGCCATGTACCTATCAGCCAAAAATTGACGTCGCAAATGAAGTGGAGGTTCTCCACATTCCACCTGAAGACAATTAATAGGACTGCTTTTCATTGCACCTGAAACTACTCTAAGTGCCTTAGATTGAACACTGTCCAGTTTCTTAAGGCCAGCAACATTAGCAGGTTCCAGCAAAAAGGTACCATAATCCAATACACTTCTAATTAATGTGTTGTAAAGTAATTTTAATGAAAATGGATGTGCTCCCCACCAGACACCAGAAAGACATCTAATAATGTTGATATTTCGTTCACATTTAGCAGCTATATAATCACAGTGTGGTAAACCAGTAAGACGAGTATCTAAAATTAAGCCTAAAAATTTTACTTGGTTTTTAACTATTATAGGAAAATTGTTATACTTCACTGTAACTACGGGAGGCTTACGCATTCTAGTAAATAAGACAATGTTGCTTTTATCAATCGACAGGTGTAGGCCGTTGGCGTCCAACCAAGTCTTCAGTAAGCATAAAGAAGAAGTTAAGGAAGAACAAATATTTGAAACAGAACTACCTGATACATAAAGAAGTAAATCATCTGCATATTGAAGGACTTGTACGGACCCATTAAGAGAAGATTCTAAATCATAAGTGTAAATATTATAGAGGAGTGGACTAAGTACAGAACCCTGAGGGAGACCTTTCCATACTAAACGGGTAAATTTATGCCCTTCAACATCTAGATTTAAAGATCTCTCCGAAAGCATGTTAATTATGAAATTAGACAGCATTGTTGGAATTTGTAATGATTTCAACTTTTGTTCCAGGACTGATACAAGGACATTATCATAGGCTGAGCTAATTATCCAAGAAGGCAGCAATTACAGAGTTATTGGAAGAAAAGGCTAGGCGAATATCAGTTATGAATACACTAAGGTTGTCAATAGTACTTTTACCTTTTCTAAACCCAAACTGTGATTTACCAAGCAAGTTTTTGCTTTCCAAGTACCACTCCAAACGATTTTTAATAAGGTGTTCGACAATCTTAGCTAAAACCGTTGACAGTGCAATTGGTCGATAAGAAGTAGCATTAGAAACAGGTTTATTCGGTTTTAGAACAGGAATAATTATTTGAGACTTCCAACTTGATGGGATGTTGCCAGATATTAAGGCTGTATTGATAAGATTTAAATATATTAAAAGAACAGAGTCGGAAAGATTAGCTAAAAATGAATATGGTACACCATCTTCACCGGGAGCTGAATCCTTAACATGTGAAAGGACTCCTTTCAACTCACTTAGTGTGAAGAGAGAATTCAAGTCAGAATCAGAAATAGGAACATAAGGAAAATGCATCAAAGATCTCTGTTCAGGGACTGAAGAAGGAGCTAAATGATCCATGAACTCATTGGCTAACTCTAATGGCAGTTTTGAGGCTGTTGTGTCACTGAATGCTGACCTGAATCGTTTAATATTTCGCCATACTATGGAAACATTAACTGCTGGAGAGATAGATTCGCAAAATTTTTGCCAACCTTCGAATTTCTTTTTCTTAAGAAGTGTACGGGTTGCACGAGCAGCTTCTAGGTATAGCTCATAATTGAGCTGAGTCATATTATGACAGTAATCTTTTTGTGCCTTTTTTCTTTTTTTAACAGCCTGAGTGCAATCAGCATCCCACCAAGGTGGTGAGGGAATTTTGCCTGTAGCACCATTTTTTATAGGGAAAGTATTATTTGCTACCTCTATTAAAATCCTTGTAAATTGATCAGCCAATAACTGAGGATCATGTTGTAAGGAATCAGATAAAGAAAGAATTCTCTCTTCTACACCATTTTTATATTTATCCCAGTCTGCATTTTGAAGTCTGTACTTTAATCGTGGTGTGGGACTGCAAACCTCTGGCTTTTTATGTGGGAAAGAAATTATTAATGGGAAATGATCACTGCCATAAGATAAAGGTAGAGGAGACCAGGATAATGTTGATGCTAGCTCAGGTGTACATATCGAGAGATCAGGAGCACTTATTCCTTCAGCTGGATCTGTTAGGCGTGTTGGGAGACATGTGTTTAAAATACACAAATTATTAGAGTCTAGGATTTCTAATAGTTTTTCTCCATAGTAGTTGGTATTAGAACTTCCCCAAGATTGGTGTTGGGTATTAAAATCGCCCATTACCAAAAATGGTTTAGGTAAGACTGATAAAAGATTATTAATTTCAGAAAGGATAGTCACAGTCGGGCGAGAATAATATATACATACTAAACAGATTTTATTTACTACGGCAGCAACGGCAGATATATCGTCACTGAGACTGGGAAGAGGGAAAGATTGAAAGGACAAGTTATTTTTTACAAGTATGGCGACGCCGCCATACCCGTCGCTTCTGTCTGTTCTTAAACATGCATAGCCAGGAACTCTAAATGAGAACCCTGGTTTAAGCCATGTCTCACAGAGAGCGACTGCAAAGGGATCATATTTATTCAATATATAGCACAAATCAGATTTTTTATTCACTATGCTGCGACTGTTCCACTGAACAATCTTGGATAGACTTGGATCCATTATGATTAAAATTAGAAATGTTAGACAGCGTATCAATTACAGTGGCAACGATGGACGGTTCAATAATATTATTTTTAGATAAAGTATTGATTAACATAATAATTATATTTAAAATTTGACTTTCATTATTTGTTTTATTTTGCAATGCAACACCATTACCTGTCATCGAAACTTCATTATTAATAAGTTTTTGGTGAGCTGCCCGGTCATACCCCTTAGTTGTTTTTGGGGGGTCCCTAGGTTTTGAGAAAACAGTTTTTTTGTGTGATGTGTTAGGTGAATGGGGTGAAGAGCGTAAAGTAGGTTTATTATTGGTAAGTGAAGGAGCTGAAGTTACCACGTCTGCATATAGTTTTGACACTGGGGGATGTAGCTGCGACGCTTCGGCATACGATACGCAACTATGGGCCATATAGTGCTTGATTGCTTTCTGTCTCTCAAACTCGGGACACTTTTTATTGATGGCGTAATGAACGCCACCGCAATGACAGCATTTACCATTTTCGTCTTGAATGCTACAAGTGTCAGCAGAATGTTTCTCCCCACACTTGAAGCACAGAGGGTTCGACCTACATTGTACCTTTGTATGGCCGAAACGACAACAATTGAAGCATTGTATTGTTGGGAATGTATACAATTCTACTGGCATAGAATTATAGCAACAAAACACACGTTTCGGTAAAATTTGCCCGTCAAAGGTCAACACGACTGTTTGAGATGGTTTCCAAACAGGGGTCGGTTCGTGAACTTTATAATTAAGACGCCTAACTTTGATAACTTTCCCGCATCCAGTAGGGACAGAAACATTTTCAATGATTTCATCAGGAGACCATTCGGTAGGGACGCCTTTAATAATTCCCATACGACACACGTTAATTGATGGAACAAATGCCTTCAATTTTTCCTTGGCCAAACAAGGGTCATTTATAAATGAGTTTGCATCTTGGTAATGTGAGAAGCTGAGAGAAATTCTGTTGCGACCAATGCGTTTTATTGAACCATTAATAATACTATTAAACCTTCGTTTTTTTAAAAAGTGACCTAAAGTGATTGGGTGTAATGTTTGACCTGGATTCGTCGTATCAAATATTTTTTGAATATGTACCACATATGGAGACAAGTCTGTGGATTCGTACAAAGCCCTAGCAACCTGTGGCGCCTTCTGGGGGAGATCTGAATTTGAAGATATTCCAGTTTGGGGGCCATCCACAGAACGTGGAGTGGTTTCCAGATGATTTATAGCAGCTGTTGTTTGTAATGATTGGTTGTTTGATGATTTAGTTATTACCGAGTCATTTTCACAATGGCAGTGTGAATCTTTGTTGGTATCTGCTGTAGATTTACCATGTCTCCTTCTTTTGTTGCAATGTTTGCACATCTTGCGTGGAGCCCTAGCCCTTTTACGCTCCGATCTATTTATAGACGAGTCTGTGTCCATACTGGACTCGTTAATACTAACATTATACCCTACCGAGGGGACTGTGCCCCCCGGATCGGGTGGTTCTTTGTCCATTGGACAGAAAAAGGGAATAAAATAAAATAAAAACTTACCCTAAATACGAAGACAAATTACACAAATAATAAAATAACTATTCTAAGCAATATCTACTTAAATTTACACAACTAATCTCTACTTTAATTATTTTTTAACAAAACCGCCAAAAAAATCACGCCCGCCAAATTCGACGATTCCCGCGCTTTTTTGTCTGTCTATTCGAAGTTATACTGTCACATCCATAGATCGGAATTCTATATCTATGGTCACGTCATTTTTTTTTTTCTTGACCCTGGATACAAAATCCTTCAGTCGGAATAATAGAGATTATAAGAAGTCTAAATCTAGGAACACTTATAACTAACATAAAAATCTTATTACAAGTCTTATTCTTAATCTTATTACAAATCTTAATCAATAACAAAAAGCAGCTTTGAGACCATAACATCAATGTGCAAACAGTAAAAAGTCATCTACATGAAATCTTACCTAAACATTTATGTAATACTAATAATTCCTATTATCACATTTTTTTTATAGTATTTAGGATGAATTTATATACAGGTATGAAATAGACAGAGTTTGATAATAATTCTTGGACGCGGCGGGGAACACTTAACGATTTTTCTTCTGCCACATCACTAATTTTACTAACAAGTATCAGTCTTTGAATGGCAAACGCTTCACATTCAAATAAAACGTGTTTTAAATCGGCATTCACTTGTGAACAATGTATACATTTGTCATCCACGATGATCTTCATTCTATAAAGATGTGCTGGAACTAAGCAATGGCCAGAACGCCAACGGTTTATGCAAGTTATAAATTTTCGATTTATGTATTTTAATCCATTATATCACGGTTTTGGTTTTGTCGGTAAGACTGTCACGTCAATTATCACAGAGTGAATGATGATGAAGATGATTTATGGGGATACAAGTTTATATCTTTTCCACTTACCTTTAAAAAAAAAAACGAAGGACTGAAAAATGTTATTCAAAGCTCAAAAAAATCAAGATAACTACGCTCTTTCAGCCTGTATAAGTCGAGAGTGCTGTTTAATTTTTTGATTATTTTTAGCCCTAGCTCCATACATTCTTTGAACGTCTCCTTTAGCAGAATCCGAGCGGACACAAACCGTACCAAAGCGTTCATACAATACCTACCTCGCAAACCACGCATCCGTGCGGTAGCCGCCTCTCGACTAGAAAATGAATTAAATTAATTATGAAGCTAGAGTCTGTGCGGAAAGTGAATAATTCTAAGATACAATGATTCTGCTGTATATAAATATCGTTTTTATTATATTGAAAACACTTCGGTGTGACTGTAACATCTTGATATTTTGAAACTATGTTAGACTAACTTCTGCCAGCGGCTCTGCTCTCTAATAAAAATTAGCTCAACAAGTTTGAACTTGCTCACGTGATGAAACTTTGCAAAAATAAGCTTTGCTACTAGCTGATGCCCTCGGCTTCGTCCGCGAGAAGTTCGTAAAACTAACAGATGTACCTAACTAATAATAATTATGATTCAAACGGAAATAATTTAATTGATTTATTTTATTTTCACATAAAACGTTTAAAGACCAACGGTTCAGTATATAAGTTATGTATGTGTGGTCGTAGCATTTGGGTTCTGACTTTCTGCCTACTGCAAAGAAAAAGCAGTGCTGGATTAAGCCAGTGCGGAGCCTGTAGCAAATTCGACCAAGGGGCCCTGCGGAGACCTTTTTTTGTATAAATAGCTAAAATAAAATATTTTTCACCACAGCAGCTCAAACAAGTAGGTTTTGCTGCTTAAAAACAGTGAGTAAAACTCGATTTTGCTCACTGCGTGAGACAAAGTAACTTTTTATTTTTTATTTTTTAGCCATACAATTCGAAACATTCGAACTGCACTGTACTCTGACTCTTTCTCGCCCTTATAAAAAAGCGAGTGAGAAACATGCCATTTCAAAGTTCATTCCGATTTTGAAATTCCACCACAAAGAAAAACACGTTTGAAAATGCGGAATAAATAGAAAATATTTGTAAAATATAAAATTGTTTTTTTTTTATAAATAAATTATTGTATTTTAAATTTATTATTGTATTTGAACAAAAATAAGAGTACCTGAGTACTTATATCAGCAGATAAAACTGGCATTTAACCTATAAATAATTATTTCAAGTTTCAACATTGACTGTTTTAGAACGTGCTTTAAAAAAAACAGCGGAAATAAAATAGTGGCAAATAATATTAAGAACGTTAAAATAATTGTAATTGTAAAATATGAGCAAAACTAGCGACAGAGATATAGTATTTATTTTAATTGAAATCATTATTAAATCTATTACTGTTGATTATTTTATTTCCAAGTAATATGTGTTCTCGCTGCTGAAGTGAAAATTATGTGTGTAACACGAGAGCAAAACTTTTTGCATCTCGTGCCTTTGAATCCCTCCCCTCGCTCAGGATTCTAATTTAGAATCACTCGCTAACGCTCGTGATTCAATCAAAGAATCCTTCGCTTGCTCGGGACTCAAAATTAGCACTCGTAGCAAAAAACAACTTTACGTTCGACTTTTGATAGGCTTATTGAGAAAATGTCGATACATCGATATTTTCATCACTACCGACATCCCTAGCCTTTTACGAATGGCTGGGCTGGGTTACCATATAAAAACTAATGTTAATTTAAATTCCATGCAACAAATAAAAAGTTGAATTTTGTTCCCTTTTGTAATATTAGTAGCATAACACGTAAGCAAATCCACGGGTAGAAACTAGTCAAATATATTTCTGTATACCTAAATATAATGTGCAGTTTCAATCAAAGTTCTTCTTCTTGGTCGTTTCACTCGTGCCAGAGTGGTCGTGGTTATCACGAAGGTAGCTCTCCAGAAGCCGCTAAGTTACGCCGCACGACTTGCCGTTACTTTTCCTGCTGACGGTCATCTGAGCGCACTCGGCCGCCAAATCAAAGTTAGGTATAAAAAAATAATATGACTAAAAATTTATTTGAAAATAATAGTACATTATGATATAAGTGTGTAATGTTGGTTACCACTGAGTCAGTATTTAGCATTTATTTATTTATTTAAACTTCATGTACAGTAGACTCAGTAGTGGTACATAGGCGGCTGGCAGTCAACCTTTGGGTAATTATCGTATGGCATCAGTTTATTTTTAAAAGCTGGAGGAATTCATTTTTACAAAATAATTATTTCTGTTTATTAGTTTAGTACACTTGTTATTATCTTATTTATGAACGCAAACGTAATGTTAACATTCTTAGAGAAGTCCAAACTTTTTCTAAAGTCGATATCGATTTAATTACTAAATTGAAATTCAATCCAAGGTTATGTCAACTGTCTATAATATTGTTATTTACTTAATCTAAAATTGGCCACTATCAGATTTTTTTATTATTATTTAATTGAATTGAGTCATATATAAATTAAAAAAATATTTAGCATCATAAAATTTAAAATACCGTAAATTGAGCGAATATGGAGCCACCCTATTTTTGACAAACAAGATTGTTTACTTTTTTATGTGATTTTTAGTCTTGGATACTAAGTCCTTTAAGCTATGTCTTCGTATTAATTCGAAGTTAGTTCGAATATGGATGTAAATATTCTGAGGAATCCATTTTTGGTGTGCATCAGAATGGTGGGTGTAATTTCCAGATTTGCCTAAATTTATTACAGTTAGTTGGTACTTTCTGTGTACCTTTACGGACCTCTCTTGAAAATCTGTGTACTTACACCCGTACAATGATATTTTAAAAATTAGGTACACCCGTCATCCTGATGTCAGAACCGCGGGTGTACTGCTAACCAATATATGTAGCCAAGCGTACTGTTTTAGTACATTTGGTACCTCTTGTGTACCTGCAGATACAAGTATTAAATAAACGAAATGCTGTAAGGTTGCTGCGAAAAATAAAGAATAAAGATTTTTTATAGACGGCGTCAAAAAATGGTCGTTAGAGGGTAGGTGTAATATAGTAATGTTTACGTCTACCTGCATTAGAAAATAAATGGATTTTTAATGTGGGGGTTCTGGGTTCGATTACCGAAGTTTGTTATTTATCCTTTGATGTCGTTACTATTGTTAGTATTATAAAATAGTAAGAAAACATTATTTTTTTTATTTTTCGCAGCAACCGTACAGTATTACTAGTTTTCCCGTACTTCTAAAAAAATATTGAAGACCGTACTCAGTAATGTTCATTCAGGCAAATCAAACGATCCAAACGATATAATAATATGTTTTATCAAGTTACGTTTTACTAACTTTGATGATGATGGATAAAATGAACGAGAGCATCATTTCGGTCAAAAGCGAGATGGCTGATCTGAGGGCATCGCATGAACAAACTAGAAGTTTAATCATCTCCAATGTAGCAGACATTAGTGCACAAATTCAAGATATAAAATCCACATCGGCGAAAATTGACTCAGAACATGGTAACATGAAAAGTCAATTAAGCCAAATAGAAATAAAAATATCAAACAATGAAGACAAAATAAAAAGTCTTGAAACTGATTGTAAAAAAATGATATTAAGCCCGCAATCTACTGAAACAAATCAGCTATATGTAAATGAACAAATTATTCGCGAAATTCAAGATCGTAAGAAAAGGGAAAACGATATTATTATAGTTGGCATACCGGAGCAGAGCTCCTCTAGTACCCGGGAAAGAATACTCAAAGATGAATCAGGGGTTTTAAATATCACCTCAAAATTAAGCGAGAACATACCAAAGCCGAATAAAGTCTACCGTATCGGCAAGTATAATGCTAACAAAACACGTAGAATTAAAGTCTGCTATGATAAGCCAGAGTCTGTAATGCTACTACTTCGCAATAAAGAAAAAATACCTGATAGCATCAAAATCTTCTCAGACCAAACACCAGGCCAACAAAAATATTTTCTAGCTATAAGGGATGAACTGACACGTCGAACAGAATCTGGGGAAATAGATCTAACTATCAAATACATCAATGGTGTTCCAAGTATTATAAAACAAGAATCAAAAAACTCCAACCACCAGTAATAAATGATACCTTGGCTGACACTGTAACCCACGAAGTAGTAAACGATTACCAACAAATTAAAATTGGAAAATCACGCTTATCACTATTATACTTAAACATACGAAGTATACGGAAGAGAGGTAAATTAGACGAACTTAAATGTATTATTAAGTCTATATCAACAACAGTACACATTGTTTTACTACGGAAACCTGGATACAGAATGAAAACCAAATCACACAGCTACATATAGATAACTATACACACTACTATAACTATAGAACAGATAGTAGAGGTGGAGAAGTGTCAGCATACGTGCATAACGATCTAAAACATAACCTCATTAAATCAACATACCAAGATGGAAACAAGTACCTATGGGTACAAATTGAGAAACTCGCGCTGGATATTGGCGTTGTCTATAACCCTGGAAATACAAACCTTGAAAAATTTCTGGAGGTATATGACACGCAATTACAACAACGGAAAAGAGCAATAGTGTTTGAAGATTTTAATATTGACCTTCTGACAAAAAAAAAAAAAACTACTAAGAAAGTATAAACAGACAATAAATGAATCAGGATACAAAATATTAAACAAAATCCATAAAACCTACTGTACAAGAGACTCTCTAACAAAAAAATCTATCATGTCTGTACAAATTTAAAAGATGAACATTTCAACATGACTTATCAATTCGTCTATGTCAAATCATAAACAAATATACTTGCAAATAACTAAGATGAAACAAATTACGAAATAACAGATTACAAAAAACTATACACTTCAATGGAATCATGTGGAAAAGAAAATATCTCAAACTACTGTGAACTAGAATCAAGGATAAAACAATGCGTGAATGAAAATAAAGTGTCGAGAAAAAAGGTTCTGAACCTACCCCAAAAATACTGGATTAACAGCGATGTAATTACCGGAATTAGCCAAAGAAATTATCTATGGATACAGCACAAGAATGATCGAGGAAATGAATTATTAGAAAAAAATAAAAAGAAACAAAAGAAAAAATTGCTAAATTAATACAAAATACGAAAAATTCACACTACTACAAACTTTTTACAAATTGTGCTAAGAACCCCAAAAAATCATGGTCACATATAAATAATCTAGCCAAAAACAAAATATTGCTCCTTCAAAGCTTTTAGTTGATGATAACATAGTTACTAACATAATTGAAATTTGTGACGTTTTTAACAAATATTTTTCTACCATAGGGTCCATATTAGCAGACAAAATACCGAAAAAATATCATGACACCTCCGCACAATGTGCATTCAAGTTACAAAATAAAAATGAACAAGAACTTTCGACACTAGATCCTTGTAGTGTTGATGAAATTACTAAAATCATAAATGATCTTGACCCGAATTCATGTAGATACCACTACTTGAATTCGAGTCAAGATCATTTATGACAGAATAAGCACAAAAGTTATAAAAAGTGTTCAAAATTTAATCTCAAAAAGCTTGGCAATTTGTTTCAATAAACTTTTAACTGACGGGGAATTTCCAGACACTCTAAAGATAGTAAAAGTGACTCCGATCTATAAAGCGGGGCTTAAAACCGATCCCGGAAACTATCACCCAATCTCTGTACTACCAATAATGTCAAAAATCTTAGAGAAAATAATACATAGTCGTCTGTTAGACTACTTTGATTCTCAAAATTTTATATCGGAACGCCAATATGGTTTTAGAGCGAAAAACAATACCACTGCAGCTACTATTGATCTATTAACAAAAATCAGAGATAATATAGATAAGACAAATATTGTTTTAGATGTGTTTATTGATTTGAAAAAAGCTTTCGATACTGTAAGTCACAAACTGCTATTAGAAAAATTAGAAAACATTGGAATTAAAGGGAATGCGCTTAAAATTATCAAATCTTACCTAACAAATATATTCCAAATAGCCAAGATGGTGGTCAAAGTAGTGCTTTACCTATTACATACGGAGTCCCAAAAGGATCCATATTAGGACCATTATTATTTTTAATATATATTAATAATATAACAGAACTAGGGCTGCATGGTCATTTAACTCTATATGCAGATGACACATGCTTATTTTATTTCGGAACTAATGTTCATGACGCTATTTCACGAGCCCAAGAAGAAAATTATGTTTGAGTGGTTCCAACATAATTTGCTAACTGTAAAAATTTCAAAGACATGTTACATTATTTTTAGAGCCAAAATAAAGTAATCCCGCAGCATGAGCCGTTAACTATAGATAACATTCCTTTAGAACAAAAAACTTATGAAAAATACCTAGGCCTTAGAATCGAAAATTCCTTAACATGGAACAAACAATTTGATTATGTTAAGAATAAAATTTCCTCACTAATTGGATCACTCCGCAATATAAGCCAAGAAACCCAAGAAACTACGTTTCAATATTTACACTTCACTTGTTAAATCACATTTATTATATCTTATAGAAATCTGGGGTAGCGCCGATAAAACTAAGCTACAGGAACTGCAAAGAATGCAAAACAAGATTATAAAGACACGACTGTTTCGCTATCCATACTATACACCAACTTGCAAAATTTTTGAAGACACGAAGTTAATGAATATAAAACAACTTTACATGTTACATAACACTTGCTTTTTGATTAGAAAGATTATAGATGGATATACCACCATAACATTTACCAAAAAGTTTCAAATTTCTAAACGCAGTCTTCGTCGACCTAGCTTACTTGTCCTGCCAAGGACACGAACAAACTATGCTAAAAAGAATAATACCTATGAAGGAGCACAATTGTATAATAGTTTGCAATCTTATATAAAAAATGCACCCTCTTTTAGCGGTTTTAAATCTCAACTGTCAAATTACATTTTAGGAACTCCTCAGTAACTATGTTACTATCCTGCTAGTTGAGAATAGAATCATGATACTTGACCAATATATGTAATACTAAATATTTTTAAACTGCTTTGTATCGGTAACCTTAGAATAAGTTTATTACATTATCTTGCTTGTTGCTATTTTGTCTTTATGAGAATAAACTATTTAAACCTAAACCTAAACTTTATATGGTCCAAGCATGTTAGAAGAATGACCATTGTTCTTTGGCAAAAGGTAAGGTCTTATAGCACAATTAGTATTGGTAAAAACCTGAAAACTATAAATATGTGGTAATGTTACAAAAATTTTTTTTTCTTGCGATTGTGATTCGGAAAAATCTTCATAGCTCAATTTGAGAATTGAATTGTTTTCATAGGCAAGTCCGACTCGCACTTGCTCGCTTTTTATTTTATTTTAGTTACTGTATCTTTACTCAAGCCTGAAAAGAAATATTTTAAGTTAGTCGCATTATAAATTAAAAGCATAATATCTATTCTTTAAGAAAGAAGAAAGAAAACACGTTTATTTTTTTTTTGTTTTTGCTTGTTGTATCTGCAAGCAGCTATTAGCAGATGCGCTGTAGGTAATGGCAGTTCGAGTGAGCCCTCCAGTGAGGACATCTCCTCCTAATTAGCTATATTTATTTATACACCATTTATATAACATCCTTTTAAAAAATTAAAAAAAAAAATTTAAAAGGATGTTATAATACAGACCCATTACTTTTTTTCAGACCCATAAATAGTCCATAAATTGTTAGTGTGTTAATAACAGAAAGTGCTTAAATACTATATTAGTGTTATTAGTAACCTATAGCTAATTCCACCCAGTGTCTCTGGATGGGGCAATCCGGCCTGTCAGCAATCATTTTCAGGATGATCTTACGAGTGTTGCGCAAGCGTTGCAGCAAGCCGCTTTCTTACGCATGATGGCGTGAAAGCCATCCGTGTGAGCCGCGGCAAACATTCCCGACGCACTACAACGCCGCGGCAACCGCAACAGCATCCTGAAAGCGTTGTTATATTGTACGCGCAGGACTTTAGCCTCTTAGTGTAGCTTCTGGTTGTCAGATTAGCAGCCAATTGGTTAGGATGATTTTCCAACCTCCCCAGGTATGTCATTGCAGTTTTGAGGATTTCTTCCTTCACAGTGTTAATTTCAAGATAGTGATTTCTGTGTTTTTGATAAACCATGGGATTGCTCAGGTTTCTCAGTATCATGTTTTGCATTCGCTGTAGTATAACTATATTAGAGTCACTAGCGCTGCCCCAGAGTTGTACACCATACATCCAGACAGGTTTCAAGATGCTTTTGTAGATTAGCAATTTGTTGTCGACAGATAGTTTGCTATTTCGGCCCAGTATCCAGGATAGGTGGTTATACCGTAGTTTAAGCTCTTGTCTTTTTGTTTTGATGTGGTGCCGCCATGTTAAGCGTCGATCCAGGTGTAGACCAAGATATCGTACACTATCTTGGTGAGGAAGTGTGGTATTTTCCAATTGTACTGGAGAACAGTTTCCTTGGCGCAGTGTAAAGGTAACATGCACAGACTTTGAAGCGCTAGCCTTTATTCTCCATTTTCGAAGCCACTTGGTCACATCGCTCAGATTTTTTGCAGTTTCTGTGTTGCAATCACAGGGTTTTTGTCGCTTGCCAAAATAGCAGTATCGTCAGCAAATGTGGCTGTAGTGACATTTTGTTCTCCTGGCAGGTCAAACATGTATATGATGTACAGTACAGGTCCCAAGACTGACGCTTGCGGCGCACCGGCCTCTATTTGGTAAAAGTCAGATGTAGACTCAGCTTCCTTCACTTGGAAGAGTCTCTCAGAGAGATAAGACTCGAGCAACAAGTAGTAGCTGTGAGGCAGGTTACTCTTGATTTTACTAAGGAGGCCCTTGTGCCAGACCCTGTCGAAGGTCTGTTGGATATCAAGGAAGACTGCAGAGCAATACTCCTTCTCCTCCAAAGACTTTCTTATTTTGTTCACGACTCTGTGGACTTGTTCCACTGTTGAATGTTTCAGTCTAAAACCAAATTGATGTTCTGGTATGACATTGTTTTTCTCCAATATGGGTAACAGTCGGTGTAGCAACAGTTTTTCAAAAATCTTAGACAGAATCGGCAGTAGGCTTATGGGTCTGTAGGAAGTCACTTCTTTAGCTGGTTTTCCCAATTTATGGACCATTAAGATTTGTGAGACTTTCCAGAGTTTTGGAAAATATTGTACTCTTAGCATGCTATTGAAAACGTTTATTTGGAACACAGGTACACACTATGAGATAACAATTATAAAGAAACTTAAGTACTAAGTAACTTAAAAATATTAAATACTTAAACTTAAAAATACATCAACATTGTGTGTCTCACGGCTGCGCCAAATAGGTCCAGTTCAGCATAATGCCAGGCCACTACGTAGCAGTTGCCTGACGCTGGTTTTCAACTGAACCTTGATATGAGTCTACGGATGTTAATCAGTTGGATTAGTGTGAGGTAAATAAATATATGTATATTATTATATGTAGGTTAGTGTTAAAATTAGTGTGTAGTAAGTGATAAATAATAGATAGGTGTTTAGTGTTATATATATATGAAACAGGAAAAACCTATACTGAAAATAAAAAAGTAATCATCAAAATTATACGTAAATTCGATCCCACAGTCCTTGCGGCTAACAAAAAAAAAAACGATCCTAAGCGTTTCAACTCTCCGTAGTTCGTGTTACGTAAAAATTATCTCTATGCCTTGGGTAGCTGAGTGCAACAGACACAACTTGTCTAAACGCATTCAGCTAAATAGATATATATATATATATATATAAAAAGTAAATATCGGGTATTAGAGGAAAAAAAACATTACGATCAGATTATGAAGTTGTCAGTGAAACCAAAATAATGTAACAGTGAAACCAAGTGAGTGTAATTATGTGTATTTAAGGTAAATATCGCCAATTTATAGTAATAACCATTCAAATGATCGAGTGACCAATGTATGCACCTATATACTACTACTTATACTACTTTTTCTCAATTGCAGGTCATAATGACTTTGCCATGCCACAAAAAAGGACGATCACTGCAATTCGAGGAGGATGAAAGGCGAAGTCGTAGCCGATTGCAAGTACCGGCTGCAAATAGGCCCCTGCAGCGGGCGCAAAGAGACGAGGCAGCAATAAGGGATAAACGGTACCCTAGAAATCCTAACCACCCACATATTGTAGCTATGTATAAACTGTTTTTGTTTTATTATAGTGAAACATATTTATTAATTAAATTTATGACCGAAGAAAATTTATTTAAAACTGGCACGTTAAAATTAATGAAACGTTTAAATTGGTTAGGTTTAACTTTCGCTGCGCATCGATCAAAAGCTGCCGTAAACGTCTTCTAAAGGTATTGATAGTGTTTATTGCTCTAATAGACGGTGGCAGGTTATTCCAAATTTTGGATGCTGCGTAACGAAAACTGCCTCTAAATGTTGCTGTACTATGGGGCTGCGATGAGAGTTGCTGTAAACATTGCCTTCTTCCGCATTCACGTTTACTTGTGATCCAGCTCAGCTTGTTGTAGAGGCTATTTTAATTTAATCACACCGAATAGAAGGCATGCCAGGTGTAGCTTGCGTCTCGATTTCATTTTAAGGGTAAAGTGCTTGTTAAGGAATGGCGTTATATGGCTTTGGGGAGGAATCTTATAACGAAAACGAGCACACGCGTTTTGAACCCTTTGAATAAGCCGGTCTGTACGAGCTAGTAGGCGCGGGCCGTACACCGTGTCTGCATAATTCAATCTGGACAAAACCAGACTTTCCACAAGCTGCTCCCGAAGTGGTTCGGATAGGTAAGGCCTCATTTTATATAGAACTTTTAGGCGATAAAAACAGTTTCTTACCGAGTCGGCGACATGCTTTTCGAAACGAAGGTCTTTGACCATAATAAGACCAAGGTTCTTGCTTCATAGATTCTGTCTATCGGTTCGCCCATTAATTCGAATGAAAACGTAGCGGGTACTTTAGCTAACTGTTGCTTAGAGCCAAGTATCATAAATTTGGGTATAATTGGGTTTAGCGACAAGTACAGGACACGGTAAATCCACAAATTGCTTCCTATCACTGAGGTAGCTCCGGCACCATTCCACAGCACCAGAGTTAAACTTCGATAATAATAATTGTATATTAATTGCGTCAAATGCCCGGGAAAAATCAAGCAGGACCAGACACGTACACAGTCCCTTATTTTGGGCAGACAACACATTATTAGTAACATCCAGTAAAGCAGTAGAGGTACTTCGCTGCTTTCTGAAACCTGATTGCAAGTCTAGTAATATGTTATTCTGCTCCAAAAAAAGTGTTAGTTGGTCACACACGACCCTCTCCAGTACCTTAGACAGACATGGCAATATGCTAATAGGTCGGAGGTCTTTTAGATGAACCGGATTTGAATTTTTGGGTAACGGCTTAACACAGGCAATCTTCTTTGGGAAATTTAGAAGTCAATATTGAGCAGTTTATAATGGCCGTAATAGCATTTAGTGTGTGGGGTAGGGTCATGACGATCATGTCCAGGGTGATGTGATCATAACCCTCGGCATTACTTCTAAGGTTGGAGATAATGCGAGAGATGTTAGCCTGCTTCACTGGAACGATTGAAAAAGTTGCCTCACCATGTTTTTGATATCGTAATCAGTCAACAATGACTTGCTTGCCACCTTGCTACCAGGAACTGTCAAAAAGTTATTATTAATTAGATCAAAATCAGAAAAAATATACCTGCTATCGAAAACATTGACCGAAACAAAATAAACAAATTTTAATATTATCATGTATAAATGCATTTCATTTTAATTTATATATATTTGAAGATTTCAGGGACCGGAGTTTACCTATTTTAGGAAGTCGTCGTCATTAAAATAAAACTGTTACATACCGGACACAGCGTTTCAAAGTGTTGCAACATTCTGTGACTTTGTTTAGATCAATAATGGTATGATTTGCCACCTTTTCTCTTTGGCAAATCTATATTATACTAAATTTTATTTCCCTTGTGGACCTGTATAAAATTTTATCACTTTTCTACACGATTTCGAATAAAAATCACAATAAAATAACATGATAAACCAAAGAGATTAAAGAGATACAATAGAGCGGCTAACAGAAGAAAATGTCTTAGAAAAACTGTCATCCTATGCTTCGGTGACGCCATCTGGTTTTGAATAGCAAACACGCGAACTAAATTTGCGCGGTATCTTCTCATCCAATATACCACAGTGTCTCAAGACGAAAGTCTATGACCAGTGCGTGTTGCCAGTGATGACATATGGTTCCGAAACGTGGACGCTCACAATGGGCCTCATCAGAAGGCTCAAAGTCGAGGAACGAAAGGTTCTGAAGTGGCAACCACGTACCTATGTTCGGCACGTTGGAAGGCCTTCCACAAGGTGGACCGATGACCTGGTGAGAGTCACGAGAATCCGATGGATGCGAGACGTACAGGACCGGTCGTTATATTGACACTTGGGGAGCCCTATGTCCAATAGTGGAAGTCTTTCGGCTATGATGATCTAACTCAGGGCATCATCAGAGCCTAGAGATTAATAAGCCTGATGATTATAAATGCGAAAGTTTGTGAGGAACGATGTATGTTTGAATGGATGTTTGTTACTCATACACGCAAAAACTACTAGACGTATGAACTTAATAATAAATGTTATAGTAATATAGCTTATAAGCCTATTTTTGAAAAATTTTATCACGTGAGCAAGTTCACCACTTCTTGTTGAGCTACTTATTATTAGAGGGCAGAGCCGCTGGTAGAAGCTTGTCTAACATAGTTTCAAAATATGAAGATGTAACAGTCTCACTATAATGACCAAGGGTCGGAATTAGGTAGAGTTATTCATGTACTTGCATCGAAATGATGATATTATTATGGATCTTCCCGGAATTTCTAATAAAAAATCCCATGTGGTCAACAATATTACAAATTGATAATAGTAGAAACCTCAGAGATAGATAAGACAAATAAAACCGTAGACGAAGGATCTATAGACGGATAAAAAGCGTGTCGCTGAAAGGGACAAAATAAAATACTTCACTATATTTAGGGTTACCGTGTTAGGAAAAATTGACCACATAATTAGAATCATACTTTCACAATTGAGTCATACTTTCTTGCTTTTTTAAAATGTATCCCAAAGTGACATTACTCAAGTAACAAACTAGCTTGAAGACTGCCTGATGGTAAGCAGTTATCGCAGCTTATAGACGCCCGCCAGTGTCAAGAGCATCACTTACTTGTTCCAGCCATATATATATTTTTTTTCTATTTAAAAATTAACTATGCATTAAGATGCTCTTTCTATAGTTTGAATAATGTTATTACACGCTAACGATCATAGATGTGGAATATACTTCATAGGTTGGCAATGTCAACAATCAAACGAAACCAAAAACCCATCGGTTTATAGTACATTATGATATAAGTGTGTTTGGCGTTTAGCGCCGTGTAATTTTAGGGGACTTGCAATAAAAGTCGTAAATTGTTAAGCAAATTATGTATCTTTAACCGCCAAATATCTCACCTCCTGTGACGGATAGGCAGCCATTTAAGCTGAGAACGGAAGGAAGAAATGTGATCATGTTTACGAAGGCCAAATATGAAGCGAATGCAGTTGTTAAGAAGTCGATCCAATTTGTTTAGAATAGTTCTTGACAATCTTGACATGTTTTTTGTCTAAAATCTTCATCCGAAAAACATCCTAGCAACCCAAATGAGAAACCAATGCAAATAAAGTCGGAAAAATGTCTTCTCTCCTTGTATAAAAAGCAATGACTATACTGGACGTCAAATATTTCTTCTATTGTTTTTCATGTTTTTCTTACTTTTGCCGTGCATGTCTCAACCTCTTCTAATTTTAGTTGGTTTAGAACCCTTCTTTTGTTAATAAAATGTTATAAAAACTGCTATACAACTATTAATTTTCATCTAGCATTATTGCAATCAAATGTTCTTAATTTTACAAATAAGATTAACTACTGCAGACCAGTCTTTTGTTCAGTAAATTATAATTTATTCATTGATTTATTTGCAAACTTTGTAAGTAGACACAGCAAATTCTGTTCCACTGAGAAATGGAGTCTTGTTCTGTTTAAACTTTTATTGTGCAATCGTTTCTACTCATCCCCTAATTTTCAATGGCTAACACAGTTGGCTACATGTTATATCCGACGAATTCGATGATATTTCCATTGCATCATCATATGAGTGCCCGCCCGATCGATGTTCAGAGTTCATAGTCTATTCCAGCGAATACTTAAAAATAATTCATATTAATATTAGAAGTATTAAAAAGAACATCGAACAATTCATCACTATGCTGTCCATCACTAAAATTAATTTTGATGTTCTTGTGCTTACAGAGTGCTGGTTTAGGCTGTCTGGATCTACACTGATACAGGGCTATGACTGTCATGCTAGTGTCAATAATCACTCGCAGAACGACGGAGTCGTAGTATACACTAGAACTTCCCTTCAATGTACAGTGCACGAACCGGCGTTTTGTGGAGCTAACTGCCTTGTTGGCACTATAGGAGATACTGTCATCATCTGCTTATACCGCTCCCCCTCATACTTTATCCTGGACTTATTTTATGACAGCCTAACCGGTCTGGTTTGTACTATGAATCACTTCAATAATGTCGTTCTTATCGGAGATTTAAATGTTGACATCAAACGTGGTAACCATGACAGGAACTCTGATTAGTATCTCGCACTGACTGCCACTCTGGGGCTACTTCCAGCGCACCTTTGCCCTACCAGATCTGAGAACTGCTTAGATCATGTTCTATTGAAAACTAGAAATCCCGCAAGTGTTCTAGTAATTCAAACATTCATCACTGACCACCTACCAGACATTCTGGCTTTGAGGATCAAGGGTTTGAACAACGAAAATCGATGTTCTACGTTTTTGCGCTATGCTATACTACTCAAAAATAAAGAGCGAACTAGATAGTAGTGATTTTAGTCCGGTTCTGAAAGAAATGAACCCAGAGCTGGCGGTGGAATTATTTATAAAAATAGTTCAACAGACTATCGCTTCACATGCCCAGAGTACACGTATCCAAAATAAGATCCGTGTTATTAAACCTTGGATGACTCCGGGCTTGGTTAGATGTATAAGAAACCGTGACAGGATGCATTTCAGGTTAAAACGAGATCCTGATAATGCGGTTCTTCAAATTACGTACAGAAGATATCGTAATTACCTTAACTGTTTATTGAAAAAACTAAAAAGAGTCCACGATAAAAGCGAATTACAAAAGGCAAAGAATAACCCTAAAGCCACCTGGAAGGCAATAAAGACCATAACTAATACTACTTTTCAACCGCAATCCGCCACAGAACTTCTTCGCACAACTGGCAATCCCAAAGCTTCTGTAAACCGTGTCAATTGCTTCTTCACTAACATAGGTCATACACTAGCCTCTCAAGTCGTTCCTCTTTCAAGAGCTAACCTTGATATGAGAGTCTTCCATCAAGCACCACCATGTGAGTCTCTCGTCATATTCCCAGTTGATGAAACGCAAGTAGAAACGTTGATCGGTTGCCTGCGTTCTGACTGTGCTACTGGCTCTGACAACATACCTGCAAAAGTACTGATACAATCTAGGTCCGTCTTGGCATCTCCCATCACGCATATACTCAATCGTGCTATTGAATCTGGAATCTTTCCCAACTGCCTTAAAAAAGCTGTTGTTCATCCAATTTTCTAGAGTGGAGATAAAACCGATGTAATGAATTACCGTCCTATCTCCGTACTTAGCTCTCTCTCAAAAATCTTTGAAAGGGTTATTTATAACAACCTCGTTAAGTATCTGACTAACATAAAATTATTGCGGATAATCAATATCGATTTAGACGTGGAGTCTCAACGGAAGATGCTGTGGCTGATCTTACCAAAACTTCATCACTTAGACAAAGGTATGAAATGCTACGGTATCTTTCTCGACTTATCCAAAGCATTTGATACGGTTTCTGTTCCCACCCTTATAACAAAGATGGAAAATGTTGGGATTCGTGGCCTAGCGCTGGACATACTTAAGGACTATCTCTTGAACCGAACTCAGTGTGTTAAAATTGACTGCACAACAAGTGATGAACAATTTATTCGTTTTGGTGTTCCACAGGGTAGTGTCCTTAGGCCTTCACTTTTCCTGCTCTACATAAATGACTTGTATAAAGCAGACATTCCCAATTGTGACTTATTTAAGTATGCCGATGATACGGCGTTAGTGATTTATGACACTGACTGGGACAGGGCAAGGAAAAGAGCGAAACAATCGCTACGCTTTGTAATGGAGTGGCTCTCAGAGAACGTACCTTGAACGTAGCTAAAACTAAAGTCATTAGATTTACCCTTCCTAACACATTGATTTTACCACAGGAATCTGAAAAGATTAGGGCCCACATCTGCTCAGGTGACTCCTCTAATTGTAACTGTCCTTCTCTGTCCTTGGTTCCAGATATTAAATATCTAGGAGTCCATATTGATTGTAAACTAATCACACATTGAAACTCTTTCCACGCGGATCAGGAAACTTATTTATATTTTTAAAGAACTTAGGTACTCCGCGGATCCTGACACAACCAAGCTAGTATACCAAAGCCTTTGCCAGTTTATTGTTTTGTACTGTATACCGGTTTGGGGTGGAACGTACAAAACCTCATTGCTTAAAGTGGAGAGAGCGCAAAGGGCGATCTTAAAGGTCATGTACTTTAAGCGTAGAGACTTCTCGACTCAGCAACTATATTCAGAAGCCGAAGTCTTGACCGTGAGACAGCTCTTTGTGCTCCGTGCAGTGCTTCGGAAATACTCCATGTTGCACCTAGACACTGACAGGCTCAAAATACGAAAAGGTCTTCCCGTTTGCGACACGGTACAATGCCGTTCTAAGTTTGCCAGCCGACAGTATGTGGCAACTAGCTCTCGGCTCTATAATAAAATAAACAAGCTCATCTCCATTTATCCTTTACCTAAACACGATGTTAAAATTAAACTTACCAAATGGCTGCCGAAGTTAACGTACGACGAAACCGAAAATCTTATTACAGTCATCTCTTAAAGACTGATGTAATTTTTTTATTCAATTGTCTAATTATTTCTTCTAGATTGTGTATATAAAATTATTTATTAATTTAAGTTAATCTAATTTAATTATTTACTTAAACTAATCCAAATAATAATTTTTATAATCAATTTAAATGATTTATTGTATTGTATATATTATGATTTATAACTAACACCTACTTGCAATGTTGTCTGTTATAATTTGATTATTTCTGGAGGAACATTGGCTCCTAAAACACAGGCTTTTGGCTTAGTTTAGGAGGCAGCAGTTCACATTTTAGATAAGCTATTTTGTACAACTTATGTAATAAGTAACTGTGTACTAATTTATTTAAATTGTAGTACAAATAAACAATTATTACTATTATTATTTCCTTTATTCGATGTAAATTACCATATAAATTACATTTTTACATATTTTTTTTAAACAAGATCATACAAAAAAAAAACATTTAAAAATATAAAAAATAGTACCCCACCGGTATCGGGACCAGGGTCCAAGCTACCGGTGGTCAGGGCTCCAGAGAAAGGAACCTCCTAACGATGCGAGCCGTGTCCAGGAGTACCGCTTTCTGAATCAAGCCCTTGATCCAGTCGCCTAACGCGAGCCTCTTAAGGTGTTGGTTGAGGCTCTTGGGTATTAAACCATTGCCCGACACGACTATCGGTACAATGATCGCTGAGTCCACATCCCACATGTCGACAACCTCGCGAGCCAAGTCAATATACTTGATTTGTTTATCTTTCTCGGCTTTCACGAGGTTCTCGTCATGCGGGACGGATATGTCAACAATCATTGCACGCATCTCGCTTCGGTCCACCACCACTATATCAGGCTTATTGACTACAATAGTCCTGTCAAAAGACAATCCTGGTGTTTTTGTTCCTATATCAGTTTTACACCCTATAACGCAACACCGCACTATGATTTCTTAAACTATGGTTGAGCTGCTGATATCTAAAGATTTACAATAAGATATGACATGAACTTCTTAGTTCTTAACTAAAGCACATAAAAACTGTATTTTTTACGAAGAAGATCATTAACTACAAGTTAGATGTCAAACTTTGTTTAGCAAAATAGTGGGTTGACCTTGAAAAAAGTGGCTCGCATGGTGAAACAAAAAATCTCATGTTTATTTTTGTGTGACTGCAACAAAAGATATCAGCTGTTTCATAGGTTTCTCTTTCTACGAATAAAACAAAGATAATTAACATACAATTTTTTTAGTATTTTTCATTGAAAAAGATCTCCCTATGTTAACTGAGGTAAAGTTAAATGCACTTTCTCCTCCTCGTCATTAATGCAGGAAGATATTTTATCTGTCATAAAAAACCGAAAATCGGTTTATGTACATGTTTAACTTTACCTTATTCCGACCTCATGATAATGATGACGAATGACAGGGCAGAATGGAAGAAAATAAACATGTTGCGCCGACCCCAAATAACACGGGACAAGGGCAGGAAGATGATGATGATGATGATGATAATGATAATGATGTAATGATGTTGTCAACATAACAAATAGTAATACGATATTTATACAGACAGCAACGCCTACGACTATGGTCCATGCTTTGGCATGTGTGTGGAGCCGGCATTGTATAATGTGCATAACAGAATCAACAGAATGCGAAGTTGCAAGCGTCAAAGACAAGCATGAAAATAGAAATAAAATGTAAACTATACGAAGCGCATAAACGGACCTTAGTTACTCTGGCAACACTTGTGACAAAATTCACATACTGTACATTAATAATTAAAATATAACTTTTACGTAATTGTTTCACGAACAGTGAATAAAGAAATATGTTTATCATAATATGATGTTGTGTTAGTGCAGTTAAAATTAGTGATTACTTTATGCCTTATGTACAGGACGCGTTAGGTACGGATTGATTTATCCAATATGGCGGCTTCATTACGTTTTTCAAATGTTGTTTACTTGGGTGTTAGCGGCTGAATGTTTATTATTTCTATCGACTTGCAGATACAGTAATATAGTGTTAATTTTAGGAGATTATGTCGAGTGCATTTTGTGAATCGTCCAATGAAAAGGAACCTTACTTTTCAGAAAATTACACTCGTTATATGAAGTGTTTTCGGTGTTCGCAGTGGAGTTGAGTGCAGTTCTCAATTTCAATATATGTTCATTTGTGGAGACATTACGTCTGTAGCAAACTATACCGCCGCGATGTCACAATATGAGCGGCCGCGATGAGTCCGCCGCGCCACCCGCCCTCGGCATCGCCCTGCAACTCATGGTAAGAGCTCATAGTAATAGTTTCATCATTAAGAATTCGGTAACTTGAAGACAGCGATGCTCGCTATAGTCAGTTAAACAATACTTTGCATGTTAAAGTTTTATTGTATGTAACTGTTGTCACAGCTAAAAATTATAATTACAAAAGGACTGGTACTTGGTGATTAGTTTTTATATTAATCATCAACGCCAGCTTTAACAGTATTAATTGGGCAGTAAATATAATTTTGGCAGCATTTTTTAAGAATAACTAAAACCAAAACATAATGAGACATTCAATGTCATTTTAATAAATCAACACATTGCAGTGTTTGTTTATTTTATTCAATTTCATTTATCACCAAACAAATGGGCCAATCGCAGTTAATAATGTAAGTAAGTAAATAAGTTGTAAATAATTACTTGGCCTACTCAACAATTTGATACAGCTCGCGTTTAGGAAAACTTTTTAAAAGTGTTTTTTTGAGAATTAAATGAATCTTCATAGCATACTCAAGGTATTGTAGCTTTCTCGATTAATAAAACAATTTTACTATTTGGAACAAAAGGTAATAGTGTAAGGAATTTGTTACTAATGCATAATATTATTATAACTTTTAAGTCTGATAGTTATGTATGTAATGTTGTAGCCAGATCTTAGAAATTGATCACTTCATGATATGGCTGGGTAAAACTGGCCAGATCATTTTAAACATTAAAGTTTGATGATGTCAATCCTCATTTGGCTATATTATTGATGTAGGATAATAAAAAATTTGGCATTCTTTTTTTATACACTACTGCTTTTAGATCACAATTTACATGTCTTCTTTATGTTTTGATTTCAATATTTCTATTGCTAGATAAATAATAACCACAACATAACTGTATTTCCAAAATATTTAGAAATAAATGTGTAATAACGTCAATCACATACAAGCGGTCATAAAGGTAGTATCACAGGTTGGGTGTTTTTAAGAATAATCTTGTTTAGAAGTAGAAAATATTTTCTGGTCTGAGTTGAGAGCCCCGTTACAGAACCTAGAACATTTGGCTAAGAACCTATCTCTTTGTAAATATGTGTTTTTCCAAGTAAGCCTTTTAATTAAGTAAATGCAAAGGTGCATTCTGACTGAGGTAATTGTACACCATTGAGTTTTGTGCACATTTGTCATACCTGACCTGACTTCCCTGGTTTTTATATGCCAGTCCTTAAGCTAGTCTGATATCTCAACAAGAACTTTGCGGTATTCATAGGCCTCTATAAGGCTCTGCATCAGCATCATGATGCGCAGCTCATTGTTCTGGGGGACTTTAAACCTGCCACCAAGATTTTTCCCAAACCAAAGGACCAACCACACTGGGAGAGAAACTCAAAACTTTGTGGCATTACAAGTTAGCAGACTGGAATGAGATATGGCACTTCTTACCCTTGACAGTAGGTCTACTTTTCTTCTGAAAATCTGTTGGGCTGCGCGGATGCTATATCCAATGTGATATGTCAAACTATGGAGTATTTCATCCCTTATTCTGGATTATGGAGTCTGTATTGAACTCATGCTATATCTGGAGTAACAATCTCATCAGCGACCAACAGTACAGTTTCTCCACAATCAATCTATTGGGGACCTTCTAGTTTTTGCCATCCACTTGTAGGGTGAGGTCCGTGAAAAGAATGAGGAAGCAATTGCTGTCACATGTCTCAAAGGCCTTCGACAGGGTATGGCACACCAGCCTGTTGAGTAAGCTTCCAGCAAACAACATTCCCCTGATCTGATTAACTGGGTAAGACTTCCTGAGTGAACGGTCTGTTCTGTCTGCTGCAACTCTCTTTTTGCTGCATATCAACGATCTGCTGATGCTCGGTATCTATGGGTATGCTGATGATAGCACAGTTCTAGAATGATATCTGCAGAGTAAGGAGTTAATCCAGTTTGAAAGAGAGACTATGGTAGAGCATACAAATGTTTCTCTTTAGGCAGTCTCCTAGTGGCCAATTTGATGGGATTCAACGTCGGTAAAACACAAGTGTGTCTGTTCACCGCCAAAAGGAGCCCTTCAGCTTGGCTCCTGCTTTTCAGAATGTATCCCTATATTATTAAAACAGATATAGCGATACGAAAATAAATAATTCTAATACTAACATGTGACTCAGACATATTACTGTGTACCAAACATTGCCGAATAAGTATGAAGTGGTTACTTCATGCTTATTCGGCAAAAGGGATGTCCAATATGCGTATCTGAAGGTTTTGATTGTGTTGATTTTTATTCTAATCGATTGAAATTAAGTTATATATAAATATATATTTATGTTTAATTTTTATTGAAATATTATTAAACAGTCATTAATCAAGTTGTCGTAAATAGATTACTGATCTTTAACTAAATCGTACTGTCCATAGTCGGATCTAAGTACTTTAAGACTCATACAAATAAGAACAAGAGGCTCTCTGATCAAATTCTCGAGCTCATGAAGGAGAGGCGTGAGATGATTCTGCAGTCTTCAGACGATGTGTCGTGTATATCGGCAGCTCAATAAACGGATCTCGAAGTCCTTGAAAATCCGATCTCCGTCGCTTTAATACAGACGATTGAGCAAAATAAGGGCTCCAATGTATTAAGAGATCTGTCTATTGGGCAGAGCCAGCTCACGAAACTGAAGGCCAAAGATGGCAGAGTCTTATCCGCCGAATCAGAGCTTCTGGGAGAGATCGAGGCATTTTATGGACAGTTATACACGTCAATTTCCTAACCCACTGCAAATCTAGCAAACGACCCAATAGCTAGATTGACTCGACACTATACACTTGTACCATTTCTTATACTGTGACTATAACGAAGATATCCTGCCCTGCATTCAAATATAACCAGAGTAGAGTAGAGTCGCTACTCTAACCGTTCAAAGATGCTTCGAGTTGCAGGCATCTTGGCCAATAGATAAATACCTTACAGACAAACATATATAAAGTAAATTAAATACAATTTATTGTTAATAAATAAGACTCATGACTATGTTAGTAACACTTCACTGCACTTGTTCACTTTGTGCTGTTTTGTGGCAATTGTCGAAACGACAGGTTTCGGATTTGGTGCGCCAGGGGCGCTCGCGGTGTCGCTAGCAAAATTCTTTCGAATTGGATAACTCGAGTAGCTACCCTAGAGTTAACCCAACTAACTAACTCCAAGCAGGAGGGTAGGTTGGTGTAAGCGGCCATAAATGACACTTGCTTGACAGTGCTAGTGGAACTACTAACTACGTTCGCGTTCAAAAATGCGAGCGTGGAATATCTACCCTGATGACGTCATTAGGGTTCCGTAGGCAAATGGCAAAAAACGGAACCCTTATAAATTTGTCATGTCTGTCTGTCTGTCCGTCCGTATGTCACTGCCACTTTTTTCCGAAACTATAAGAACTATACTGTTGAAACTTGGTAAGTAGATGTATTCTGTGATCCGCATTAAAACTTTCACACATAAATAGAAAAAAAAACAAACAAAAAAATTTGTGGGTTCCCCATACTAAGAAATGAAACTCAAAAATTTTACGTGTGGGGTATCTGTGGATAGGTCTTTAAAAATGATATTGAGGTTTCCAAAATATTATATTTTCTAAACTGAATAGTTTGCGCGAGAGACACTTTCAAAGTGTCAAAATGTGTGTCCTCCCCCCTGTAACTTCTAAAATAAGAGAATGATGAAACTAAAAAAAAATATATGATGTACATTACCATGCAAACTTCCATCGAAACTTGATTTGAACGAGATCTAGTAAGTAGTTTTTTTTTTTAATGCGTCAATAATCATTAACCGCAATTTACCTTTCAAGTTTGTGCGGAACCCTCAGTGCGCGAGTCCGACTCGCACTTGCCCAGGTTTTTTTGAACGCTGGGCCGGATGTCAGCTTGTACGAGATTAGGATTTAAAGATTCAAAGCATTTTATTTCAAATACATCATTTACAGCCACTTTTGAAATGTCAATAAGTCATTGAGTCAAAAAAATTATGCAAAAAAGCATGCAAAAAAAATATAATTGCACATTCTAAAGCGTAGATTTCTATGGGGAGAAAAATGTGCAAGAAACTCCATGGATACTCTTTTCAATGATGTTATGTATTACGAATATCTCTGTTAACATATTTCTTGTCGCTGCTATTATGTGGATAGCTCTGAAGCAGCTTAATAACAAAACAATAAGGCGCTGGTAATGACGGAATTACGGCCGAACTCCTGATGGCGGGTGGGAAACCGATCCACAGTGTTATATGAAGACCATTTTTCGGACATAGCGTTTTTATATAAAAAAAACTGTTAGTTTAAGTTATTTCAATTCAATATTTCGTATCCCTATTGCAGTAGCATGTTTAGTTATCGAGAATTAATTTTTTAAGAATCGTTTTTTTTTCAACCGGGTAATTAGGTAAAAAATCATTTCTCTGAAACTAAATATGATACCCAATTGTGACCTAAGAAACATCGACGGCGTTTTTTATGCTGCATATTTTTAAGTAAAAATAAACCTCGGAACTTCGTTAGGTTCAGACTTATACGAGGTTTTTAGTTTTTAGTTTTTATTTTTTTTCTCGGTAATTCTGTCGTATTTGGAAAAGTTATTTATACTAAAGTTATGACCTTCATCTTCCCTACATACCACAAAAATAACACATCCTAATTGCGTGGAATCTAGAAATCACAATTTTTAACATTTTTATCAGTATTCTACGTCGTTAGGGTTGTCACGCGAACATATTATATTAGTTCTTATCCGAATCTGAAGTTTCTCTATTATATAAGGAGAAATTAACTGACTAACATACCAACACACAGCCGAAACTACAGGGCCTACAAACATGAAATTTTGCACACGGTTTCGTTTTTAACCGACTTTTCAAATCATTTATTGTGGATCATAGGTTCATAAGATTTGGTTTTAGTTACAGGTTCTGCTATGTCCCGCCAATGAGGCATACAATTTTTTTCATTATTAATTTGGTACATAGGTAATAAATAAAATAATTAAATCAAATTGATTCCATGACAATTTGATTTAATTATTTTATTTATTAAAATTAAATTAACAAAATATTTAGGTCAAATTATAAATTAGTCATTTTACAATATATTAGTTTATAAAACAAACAACATAGTGCTTCATAATGCTTTTGGTTTGTATAAATAAACCAACTGATTCAGTGTCTTGTCATTTAAAAATTCTTTTATCGAGTAATAACATTTTATCATCTTCCTGCCCTTGTCCCGTGTTATTTGGGGTCGGCGCAACATGTTTTTTTCTTCCATTCTGCTCTGTTATTCGTCATGCTATCACTAATTTCCTTTTCTTTCATCGATTAATAACATTGTAGTTTTTTTTTAAAGATGTTCATGTTTTGCTCATATTTCTGAATGAAGGTGGAAAACTATTGAAGATACGGAGAAGAAGAAGATAGAAGGAGGTTATATGTTCAGCTGGATGTATTTATAGAATAAAACTTTAACGATATAGTATCAAAAACTAGTATAGTTGTATGTTTACCAATCTCTCTATCAATTGTGGACCGATGTTGGAAAATTATTTTTTTTGTTTGAAATCCATGCTTCCGAATTGGTCCCATAGAAATATAGTTAAGATCTGATTATGAACTTCAAAGATAATGGAACGGAACAGGTAAAATTGCTTTGTTTATATGTGTAGTCGATAATTGAATGAAGGAAGAGTGGGATATATCGAATTGATCTTATGATGAAGCAGGAAGGTTGGAGCTCTGTAATAAATCAATGTAACCTAGCCATATTTAGAATTATTAGATTATCATGAGATGCACTCTACCTATAAGGTACCATCGAGCTAATCTGGTGATAGAAGGTAGGCACGAAAACTCAGCAATATAGCAATGTAACCTAGCCATGGCTTATTGGACCTGTCATACAAAATTTTATACAGATACCTTACTATAAAATTGCACACTATTTAAGTTAGGCTGAGGTAAAAATACTTTTAACTAAAAAAATACAGCCAACTTCAATGTAAAAAAGGTACTACAAAGTGCTTGACTTTAACCTCACCTGATGGTAAGCAGTGATGCAATTGTTGATGGAGAAACGCAGTAGTTTATTAAGAACTTAATTTTTTAGGTATTATCTATTTAAATTTGTAGCACCTACTTGCTACAAGTTAGTTAAAATATATGTTCAAGTTAAGCTGGGAATACCTCCGCGTGGTGAAGGCGGTAACAGTTTTACTGACTAAAACTCCCTAGTGTATATGTATGTACTTGACCTGCGTACTTCTAGTTCTGTATTTTTAAATACCTCCGGGATTATGTTGTTTTTATAGTCTTGTGCTTTATTCTGTTTGGTGGCAATGCAAAAGGCTATATGGTAGGAGTTTCCTCACATGATCGAATCAAGAATCCGAAATATCCGTAGGAGAACCAAAGTTATCCACACCAAACTAAACGGGCACTGGGCAGAACACATTTACATTTTGATGTCATTTTTGATTTTCAGAACTAACCAATGGAACAATTTAGGGGTTTTAAAGATCTTGTGGAGGAATCTTATTTTTAAGGTTAATAAACTTTAAACTTAGCACAAATTCTTATCAAAATAAAGATTGTCATTATTCGTTTTTCAAAATGACCCTCAAAATACAGTTTTAAAAGGTGTTAGTTTTTATGAAAACATTCGAGAACAAAATTGCTGGCAAAGTGATAGTTTCGGTTAGTAAAACTTTGTGTAAATCTGGATATAACAAAGTTAACAGGTAGGTTTAACAGTCGAAATTTTAATAACCAATACGTCCCATTAAATAAAAATTTGAGTCATCTAAATTCAGATTCGTAAGTGACAACCCTAGCAAAAACAGTTAATTTGGAATAACTTCTGGAAGATGAAGGACATAATTTCAGTATAAATAACTTTTCCAAATACGACGGAATTACCGAAAAATAAAATAAAAACTAAAAACCTCGTTTATGTCTGCAGCTAACGAAGTTCCGAGGTTTATTTTTACTCTAAATTATGCAGCTTAAAAAACGCCGTCGATGTTTTTTAGGTCACAATTGCGTATCATATTTCAGAGAATGATTTTTTTTCTAAATACCCGGTAGAAAAAAAGACGATTTTCAAAAAATTCAATCTCGAAAACTAAACATGCTAGTGCAATGGGAATACGAAATATTGCATTTAAATAACTTTAACTAACAGTTCTTTAAATAAAAAAGCAATGTCCGAAAAATGGTCTTCATAAGACACTGTGTGATCCTTAAGGCCCTTCAGAAGCCGTTTGATTCCGTCATACTCGAGGGAAAAACACTACAGGAATGGGGCAGAGGTGTGGTGGTATTCTTCTTAAAGAAGGGCGACAATGCCCTGCTATAGAATTACATACCCATCTCACTTCTGAGCCATGTCTTCAAGCTGTTTTCCAGAGTCCTCGCGCGCAGGTTCGGTGACTTCCAGCCTCCTAGACAAGCCGGATTCCGAAAAGGCTTCAGCAGCGTAGACCACATACATACATACGGTACGGCAGGTTATACAGTAGACCGTGGTCTATAATAATAATAACAATAATAATAATACCCCATCGCCGTATCTCTACGTTGACGTCGTGGTGGGGTTTGCGCGCTCCAATAAACCCTAGGTTTGTACCGATAAAGTTTGCTTTGCCGTAACATACCCAAGGTCAGGGACCTGACTAAGAGAGATACAATCCGCAGGGCAGTTTTGTGGCGAACTGAAGCATTGCGACCCCACGGACCCGATCTCCCGGGAGAAATCTTGTTCCTCATTTCCGGCTTGCCTTTGTTGGCGAGCCGTAGTGAACACTGACGAGGAACGGAGCTCCCACCTCTCTCTTGCCTTTATTGGCTTGAGTGGAGATTCGCAAGAGGAAATGTGCTCAGGAGAAGGATGTATAATCCAGTAAGATGCTGGTAAGGATCTTGACCGTACTCCCGGGATTGTCCTGATAGCCGTGGTATACCTCTCCGCTCCTCAAGCACCTCAGGATATGTTGCCTTTTTGTTGCTACGTCATTTCGTGCTAGCGACCGTTTTTGGGGGCCCATATATTGAGTGTGCAAGTTATCCCCTGTCTTTTTATCGATGGAAATTAATAACATTGTTCAGGCAGGGGCCATAGACTTAACATAGTCCCTATACAAAAACCATAGCCCTATATCTTAGTTTTTCCATATGTATGTATGTATAATCGCCGGTTGGTACCACGTTCCATTAAAAGCGTATAAGGGGCCTCTGCGAGTTGGTTTCGACTCCTCGTACGCCTTCCAAAGGTCCAGGACCCCAGGTTTCTGAGATTTAATAACTCATAATAATAATAAATGATAAAATAGAAAACTGGAAGAAAAAAGTACTCCATGGTAGACACCCTCATGATTTAGAAGAATCGCATAATAATATCACAGCATCTAATAAGTGGCTAAAAATAGGAAATCTGTTTCCAGAAACCAAAGGTTTCATAATAGCCATACAAGACCAAATTATTAACACAAAAAACTACAGGAAATATATTATTAAAGAATCTACCATAACAAATGACAAAAGTCGTAGGTGTCATATACAATCAGAAACCATACAACACATAACCGGAGCATGCACCACCCTTACACAAACGGACTACACTCACCGACACAATCAAGTTACTAACATCATCCATCAAAAGCTAGCAATCAAGCATAGTCTTATACAAAACTCCGGCACCCCTTACTACAAATATAAACCTAAAACTATCCTAAAGAATGACGCATACAAACTTTACTACGACCGCGCCATACTTACAGATAGGACCATCCACTGTAACAGATCAGACATAACACTCAAAAGTCAAAAGTCAAAAAATTTTTATTTCACATAGGCCTACATGGGCACTTATAAAACGTCAGAAGCTAGTGCACGGTTCCAAATTGGTCGTTTCCTATGGAGAAGAACCGGCAAGAAACTCCATGGTTACTCTTTAAAAAAAATGATTGTTTACAATATTTTCATATTACAGTATTAATAGACATTATGTAAGAACAGTGTAGACCAGTCGATATTGTACCCAAAAGCACAATAAAAATAATAATATTTAAAAAAAAAAAAAAAAGTGAGTCGTAATAGGAAGTAACCTAAGAATTCGCGAAGTCCACGGTGTTCTCACATTCACATTAAAAAAAAAGAAGCTATATAAAAAAAAAACAAGAACAATAAGTAATTACAATTATCAATAAATGACATGTCAACAAAAAGAAAATTACTAACGAATTTATGGTGGTTGGCGTCTACTAATATAAAAAATATTGCAAAAGCAATGTGTAGGAAGAAAAGAAAAAATGTATATATTACAACAAATGTGGAGCAGTTAATAGATAGATGTACACAATATTATGAGTTACCAGGGGGCCACATGTGCAGAAGCAGTCATTGCCAAACGAGCGTGTCTTCGACATAGTCTTTAACCTTGTAATACGCTTTTTTAGTTAGGACACGCTTAATATGGGTTTTGAACTTGCCCTCGCTAAGTTCAGTCACCGCCTTAGGTAGCTTGTTATAAAAGCGTATGCTGTTTACTAAAAATGACTTGCTGGTCTTAGCTAATCTCCATTTGGGTAATACAATTTCGTGTTTACTGCGCGTATTTATGTTATGAAAATCGCTTCTAATTTTGAAAAGTCCTAGGTTTTTACGAACGTACAAAATACTTTCCAAGATATAAAGAGAAGGCAGAGTAAGTATATCGATTTCTTTGAATTTATTTCTGAGGGACTCGCGAGGACCCATTTTATAAATAGCCCGGATTGCTCTCTTTTGCAATATGAAAATTGAGTCCACATCAAAGAAAGAAAGAAAAGAAAGAAAGAAAGAAAAATATTTATTTGGCACACATACACAGATACACACAATGCAGAAACAACATGTAAATACTTAAGATAAAAAAAAAAAAATATTTTCTTATTTTTTAAATAACTAAGACTGTGTGTCTCGCGCCTGCACCAAATAGGTCCAGTTCAGCAAAAATGCCAGACAACTTCATGGTAGTTGCCTGACGCTGGTTTTCAACTGAACCTTATTTAGAGTGTACGGAAAAAAAAGTAGTTTATTTATAATAGTTGTTTAGTATTAGGTTATTTACCTTACATACATATATACATGTTTAATAAGTGGTGGACATCAGCTGCAGATCCCCACAGTAAAATGCCATAAGACATAATACTGTGGAAATAAGCATAGTAAACTAACCTAGCGGTGGCTACATCTGTCAATTGCCTTATTTTTCGTACTGCATATGCGGCTGAGCTTAATCTACCTGAAAGAGTTCTAATATGAGCGCCCCACTGCAGTTTAGAATCGATAGTTATACCTAAAAACACAGTTTCCGTAGTAACATCAAGTTTGTTGCCGTCTAGAATTAGATTGACGCCAACTTGAGGGACATTTGGTAATGAAAATTTCATACATTTAGTTTTATTCGCATTTAATAAGAGATTATTAGCTGCGAACCATTTCGAAAGAACAGTCAGACTTTCATTGACTTGCAAGACATCCCTATCTTTTCTATCCACTTTAAAAATTCACTTCAGGATAACATTAGAAAAGTCACTTACCTTATAGACATTGCAGTTCCTAATACACACAACCTACAAAAAACCATATCCGAAAAAATCAGCAAATACGCTGAACTTAAAGACGAAATTACAAGATTGTGGAGACAAGAAAAAGTTTACGTTATACCTATAGTCCTCTCCGCGACAGGTGTAATCCACAACCATCTACTCAGTAGTCTAAAATTAATAGATTTAGACGAATTGGTTTACATACCTACAGAAAGCTGCCGTATTAAACACATGTAGAATAGTTAGAAAATTCATGCAGTTGGAAGATGAAAATACACCCCCATTATGAAAACGCGCACGCTGCATTTACTTGGTTTTGGCCCGTAAATGTAGTTGACACCAGCAATAAGCTGAGAAAAAGAGCACTCCCGATAATAATAATAATAATAATTATTGCAACTGGTGGAGTAGTGCCATGAGGATGGAATTGTTTTTTTTTTTTGTAATAGAATATAATTTGTTAAATTAAAATTTAAAGTTTTACTGTAACTTTAAATTTTATTGTCGCAATGAAACTGGATTGTAAAGTGATGGCCTGAAACACAGGTTTAAAGCGGTCCACTGTTAAACATTGCTATTCCGAACCACGATTAAATGCACCTTTAATAATATTTTAGTTTTAATATTTTTTTTAGGAACTGTAATTATATGAAACCTTATCACTGTTGGCTTAATGTATTTTTTTTTTTTTGTAAACGTTATTAAATAAAAATTTATTATTCCATTTATTAAACTTATGTACATATTCATTACATTTTTAAATATTTCTTAAAAAATAAAATAAAAAACATTTAAAAATATAAAAAATAGTAGCCCACCGGCATCGGGAGCAGGGTCCAAGCTACCGGTGGTCAGGGCTCCTGAGAGAGGAATCTCCTAACGATGCGCGCCGTGTCCAGGAGTACTGCTTTCTGAATCAGGCCCTTGATCCAGCTGCCTAACGAGAGCCTCCTTAGATGTTGTTCGAGGCTCTTGGCTATTAAGCCATTGGCCGTTACGACTATCGGCACAATGATTGCTCTATCCACTTCCCACATGTCGACAACCTCGCGAGCTAAGTCAAGATACTTAGTTTGCTTATCTTTCTCAGCTTTCACGAGGTTCTCGTCATGAGGGACCGCTATATCAACAATCATTGTGCGACGCTCTAGTCGATCTATCACCACTATATCAGGTTTATTGGCAACAATAGTCCTGTCAGTGATGATAGATCGATCCCAATATAATGTGATATTGCCATTGTCGAGAACTGGGTCGGGCACATACCTATAATACGGTACTTCTGATTCCACAAGATTGTATTTAAGAGCAAGTTGCTGGTGGATAATCCTGGCTACGAGGTTGTGTCTATGCAAATAGTCTCCGTTAGCTAGATAAGAACACCCAGAAATAATGTGTCGGATTGATTCCCCGGGCCGGTGGCATGCCCGACAGATGTCAACCGTACCGTCCTTCACAATGTATTTCCGGTAGTTGTTCGTCATCATAACTTCGTCTATAATCGCAAAGACAAAACCGTCGGTTTCTCCGAAGAGGTTACCGAAACGCAGCCAAGATACGGACGCTAACAGGTCTACATCGGGTCCATGTAAGGCCCGGTAAATGCGTCCGTGAAGCTCCTTGCTCTGCCATACTTCCCTGCGGTCATTTGTATCCAATGCTATAGGTTTGCGCCAGTTCTCGTTGGCCAAGGAGAGCGGAGTGAGGCCCTTGTCCACCGCCGCCACATCTCGGTGCATACTCACGTCGGTTTTTAGGAAATATTCCCTGAGACTGCATACCACGCGGTTGTACAGGGTCTTAGCATTTAAGAAGCCACGACCCCCGCACTTCCGCGGGATATACAGTCTCATCACCGATGACCGTGGGTGATGCATCCGATTTGCGGTAAGTAGTGTGCGGACCCTCCTGTCCAGGGCGTCAAGTTCTGTCTGAGTCCATTTGAGTATACCGAAAGAGTACATCTAAACCGGCATGACCCAACCATTGAAGGAGCGCACCTTGATCCCGCTCGATAAAAGACTATTCAGCAATTTATTCAGGCGGCCAAAGAGGCGCTCTTTCAACGCTTGTTTCATGTCCTCAGTATTGATGCCTAACGATTCCGACATACCCAAATACTTGTAAGTTTCGGTTGAACAGAGGAATCTAAGGTGTATGGAATCCGAGAGTTGAATTCCCACGGATTCCATAATCTCACCTCTCTTTACATGTATGACTGCACATTTGTCCACACCAAATTCCATCCTGATGGCACTACTGAAGGTATCAGTAACCTTCAGTAGCTCCACCAGTTGCAAGTTGAGGTGAGATATGGCCTGACCGCCTCTTTTCAACCGGTAATCTAAGCCAGAACCCTCCAGCAGTGTGCTGAGAGGGTTCAAGGCTAGGCAAAACCACAGTGGACTCAAACTGTCACCCTGGAATATGCCACGCTCAATCCTTATCGGTTCGCTGTTCTCCCGAATCGGTCGACATCCCGGATAGTGAAGGACTGTTCTCCACTGCCCCATACATGACATCAGGAAGGTGCGCAGAGTTGCATCAACTTCATACAGTTCTAGCACCCTCATGAGCCATGTATGAGGAACAGAGTCATAGGCCTTCTTATAATCTATCCAACATGTCGACAGATCCTTTCGGGAACGTCGAACCTGTTGACTAATGGTCATATCAATGAGGAGCAGCTCCTTAGTACCGCGGGACCCGTTCCTACATCCATTCTGAGAAGGTGACATGATAGAATTTGTCTCAATATGACTATTGATTTTAGCTCTCAGAATGGATGTAAGAACTTTATAGACCGTCGGCAAACACGTGATCGGTCTATAATTTTTGGGTTCCGCAGTACTACCTGATTTATGGAGCAGGTGGGTTATTCCTGTCGTTAGAAACTGGGGCAGCGACCCTGACTCTAAGGCAGACTGGAACTGAGATGCCAAGCGAGCGTGCGACCTTTGAAACCATTTAAGCCAGAAATTGTGCAGCCCGTCCGGCCCAGGAGATTTCCAGTTAGGCAGTGGACGGACTGCACGGGCTACATCTTGGGGGCTGATGGTAATTGCCCCCATTTCTGGTAAAAGTTCGCATGCGCGCTCGACCCCTCGAATCCAGTCACCCTCGGATGACTGACAGGCGCCGACCAAATGCTGCGCCAAAATGAACACATGGCGTCATCATCCGGCAGGCGCGTATCAGTCACACCTTGGTCCGGTCGCTCCCAATCCCTATAAACCCACCTTTCGTTGCTTTGGAATGTACGATTCTGAGTGTACCGCTCCACTCGCCGCTTGTACCGACGAATACGGTTTGCCCATGCGTAGATCTTCTGCTTCAGGAAGTCGATACGCTCTGTGACGCAGGGCAGATAATCTCTAGGACTAATATCAGTCCCCAAGAATGACCGCCTCACAAAGCGCATCACCCTAGGGCGAGTGTTGCCCTCCCTGAAGCAGATAAGCTTACCGATGAGTGCTCTAGCCTCACCGATACGGCGCTCTATCCTGCACTGCCAAGCTGGTACAGCTGGTCGTGTAGCTCTGTCACAATTATTATTATATTTATTATGTGTGGACAAATGTGCAGTCATACATGTAAAGAGAGGTGAGATTATGGAATCCGCGGGGATTCAACTGAGGTAGAGTTGGTGGAGTACCACTGCTAGTGTCAAGACGAGAGTTATGGTCGAAAAGAGATGCAAAGAGACCTGCTTTCTCTCTCGCCGTGTGAGCCAGTGTTCCATAAGCCTTAACCAGCAGAGGCAATGTGGGCCTTCAGAAGTTCGCTTCGACCGATTTGGCAAGCGACCAGAACGCTCTGCTACTGGACCGCTGTGCAGAGAGCTTTGTGCCAATATGGGTAATGTGGTCGAACCGAGTGTTCTTTAGTGCATTTTTGTACGACTTGGCAGCATGGTTGAAAGCTCTCTTCTTTGAGCTCAGATCCGGAGCTTTGCGGTCACGAGCGTCAACCCAGGCGAGAAACGCCGAATGCTTACGCTCTTCAGCTTAAACGCAATCGGCGTTCAACCAAGTTGAGCTGAGCCTCCGATGGGTACGTCTCTATAAGGGATGAAAAACTCCATAGCTTGACGTATCACATCGGATATAGCATCCGCACAGCTCGATGCACAGCAGATGTGCCGCATCTCATCCCAATCTGCTCACCTGTTACGACATATTCTCCGTTCACCGCGTGAGTCGCAATCAGGTGGGGAAAAGCACGAAACAGACTTCACCAGACAGTGACCTGAAGTTCCAAGTGGTGAGGAAACTGTTACAATACATCTGTCCGTATCGGTGGTCATCAAAAGGTCCAAACAATTAGCAGTATGATCAACTACATCAGGCACCCTAGTCGCTTGCTTAACCAGCTGGGAAAGGCCCATCGATACTGCAAAGTGTCGCGCTTCTCTCCCAGCGTGGTCGGTCTTCTGGTATGGGAAAACGAAAAGCCAGTCTTGGTGGCAGGCGTGAAAGTCCCCCAAAGCGACGAGCTGTGCATCAGGGTGCCGATGCAGAGCTTTATCTATCGGCGGCCTCACTGAGGCGGTCGAACAGCCGAGTCGCCTCCTGATCACCGCTGTGCGATCGGTAGACACAGGCATAAACAATTTTGTCCATACCAGTGTCCACCAACAACCATAGCGTAGAGAAATTTGGGTCTTCAAGGTGACGGAAACTGGCAGCAGATGTCATTACGGACGTACACACAGACCCCGGCACGCTGCAGGAAATGATGCTCCAGTGAGTATCCCGGGTAGTTGAGGTACGCCGTGTCAGCCGGACATCTAATTTGGGTCTCCGTCAAGAAAAGCGAGTGTGGCTTATCAGTCTCAAGATGGTGGTGGACCGCATCGAGATTGGAGTGCAGCCCTCTAATATTTGAGAGGTGCACTTGAAATGAGAGGACGTGCATCCCCTGTTGACACTTGCCTTTCTTTTTACCTTTCATTGTTTTGTGTGTGGAGTGAATAGGAGAGATGGAAGATAGCAGTTGAGCGAGGTGATGCGATGTTAAACCCAACAACAATGACTGGCCTGTTGGTCTAGTGGTTAGTGGCCCTGACTGCTATGCCGGAGATCGTGGGTTCAATTCCCAACCCAGGACAAATGTTTGTGTGAAGAGCACGATCATTTGTTCTGTGTGTGGGTGTAATTTATCTATAATATGTATGTATTTAGAAATATATAAGTATGTTTATCAGTTGTCTAGTACCCATAACACAAGCTCTGCTTAGCTTGGGACTAGACGGCGTTGTGATAGTTGTGTGTGTGTATGAAATATTAACACAACCAGAGTTGCTGTACCAATGGAGGGTTGGTCTAGAGACTGCAGGGACGCCCGAACCCCCTCAGGGATCGCCATCGGGTCCTCTCACCTGGTCGCCAACCGGCACGATGGTGCCACCCTGGGATTTTTCGCAGTTGGCGGGGCAGCCTTTCGTGTGTGGCTAGTACACTACTTGGGCCCCTAACTACCTACGGTCGGCCAGCGGAGCACCGTGCTTCGGATCCCGCTACCCTCCACGATCAAACGTCCGACGGAACACGGCGAATCGCTTGGCTTCATGACTTTGTCTGGTGGGTGGTAACTTTTAAGCCGGCAGCCGATGCTATGGTCTACCACCGCATAATTTAAGCATTTACAGTCAAAAAGTAACATTTGACGTATTTTTATTTTGCGGAATTGATACCATCAATCCCGGAGGCGTTCGGGATCGGAATTTCGATGCGGGATTGGATTCCTTAGTCACGATATTCTTATCTGTTTGAAGTTTTAAAACTAATAACGCATAAAATTACAGGGTGTGGAGCGCGTCGGCGCTACGGGCGGCGGCGGAGCGAGCGCGCTCAATGGAGGCACGCCGCCCGCGGGCGCGCCGCCCGAGCGCGACGAGCCACCGCGCAAGCGCGCCAAGCTGCCCGACGACGCCGCCGCGCTGCGTCGCCGCATCCTCGAGGGCGAGCTACAGCGCCTGAGGAGCCTGCGTGAGAGCTTCACGGAGCAGTTGAGCGAGCTGTACTTCCTGCAGGCAGGCGGCAATATGATGGACTACGCGGTGTGGCGTAAGCGGCCGCCGGCGCCGCAACTGGTGGCGTTCCTGGAAGCGCGCCGGCCGCCGCCGCTGGCCGCACCCGCGTCGCCGCCGCGCGCGCCCGCGCCCGCCGCGTCGCCGGCGGACGAGATGGTGGAGAAGGCCAAGCAGGAGGCCTACGTGGCGGGCCGCGTGGCCGAGCTGGCGCGCGCGGGGCTGTGGGCGGAGCGCCGCCTGCCGCGCGTGCTGGAGCCGCCGCGCACCAAGTCGCATTGGGACTACTTGCTGGAGGAGATGGCGTGGCTGGCGCAGGACTTCGCACACGAGCGCAAGTGGAAGAAGCAGGCCGCTAAAAAAGTACGTAAGCACTTGAGTTTATATGACAAAGGGATAAAACTGTACTATACAGGATAATTAAGAAGAACATTTATTTATTCAGGACTTCGAATTTGTGGGTTTTTGAGGAAGGGCGCCCCTTTCCCCCAACCTCCTCCTGAATCTAGGAAATGCATACTTTTGAAGATACTATGAAGAAAGTACCGGGAAAAGATAATACACAGAAATCAGAAACATTTATTTCAAATAGACCAATTACAGGCACTTTTAAATTGTCAAAATGTCGGTCAGTCAAAAAAAAAAATACAAGTGAAGCTAAATTGCACGTTCCAAAGCGTAATTCTCTATGGAGAAGAACGTGCAAGAAACTCCATGGACACTCTTTTAAATGTTATTCATCCAAATTTATTTTATCACCTTCAAAGTATGTAAGTCCTTCAGAAACGATACACTTGCGCCAACGAATAATCCAATCATCAAAACATTTTTTAAATGCTGTTTCCGGAATTGAGTTCAGTTCTCGCCGTGAATTCTACTTTATGTTTTCTACCGATTGAAAATGGGTGCCACGAAGTGGTAATTTAAGTTTAGGTAAAAGAAAGAAGTCGGCTGGAGCCATATCTGGTGAATATGGTGGTTGCTCGATGGTATTTGTTGAGTGTTTGGTCAAAAAGTCGTTCACAATGATAGCATTGTGCGCAGGCGCATTATCGTGGTGCAAAATCTAGGATTTTTTTTCTACAAATCTGGCCTTTTTCGTCGAGTTTGCTCTCTTAAATGCCGCATAACGCTCAAATAATATTCTTTATTTACTGTTTGACCTTTCGGCAAGAATTCCGAGTGCACAACACCGCGATAATCAAAGAAAACAGTCAACATGACTGGCTTTTGATTGACTTTGGCTTGGTTTTTTCGGTTTCGGTTCAGTTGAGCCTTCCAACTGAACCGCCACTCCGAACTCCGAAGCTTGTTGACTAGTTTGCATGTCAAACTCGTAATCCCACGTCTCTTCACCAGTAACAATGCGTTTCATGAATGTTGGGAGTAAATTCCGAATTTACTCGTTCTAGTTTGTCCTCAGCGACTCTCATGCGATTGAGTTTTTGGAGAAAATTCAGGTCTTTCCGCATCCGCGGAAGTGGCTTTCTAATAATTCGCATCCGCATCTGCGGATATCGAAATTTTGCCATCTGCAACCCGAATTCTTAGATTTGATGACCTTTAATTAGTTTTTTTTATGAAATGTTACTGCCCTTTTTGTATTGTTGTTTTCGAAATGTTTTTTTTTTTTTAATTTTGTTTGTTTATTTTAATGGAGCTTCTGATAATTTTTTACTTTATGTGTTTGGAAACAATAGGATTGTATAATGTAGAAGCACTTTTTTTAAGTTTTGTGAATGTGAAGTACCATGGAGCATTTCTTTTTTTTTATGACAATAGAGCCGATTGCGACTATTCTGCCAGTGTCACGTTGAGACGGCGACTCGGCGAGGATTACCGTCGAGCTTTTAACTTCGTGGTAGGTGTTAGTATGTGCTAGAAGGACAAACAGAAGTTGTTAGTAAAAAACACATAATCTTAATTACTAACTTATATTATACATTATATAAGTGAATTTAGCTTGTCCAATGCTAAATTAATAATATTTGAAAAAGTAAAATATATTTTACTACTTAATAAATAGTTTATTATAATTTTAGTGTTTAATTTATCAAGCTCTTATTATTTAGTTTTTTTTTTTTAAACCATGCAGAAAACTTTTTTTTCATCTAAATACATGAAAGTATACAATTGCTACAGTGGGAGGTTAGGTTAGGGTTATTTTTTTTTAAACCACCCAGAAAACTATATTTCAGTGCACAAATATTTGTAGACAATGGTAGAGCGCTCTCCGACAACAATTTTTTTTTTTTTCAATTTTAAATACATGAAAGTATACAATTGCTACTGTGGGGATATAGTCCAAGGGGTTAAGGGTGATTCTCCTCCCTAAAACCCCCAAATCTGCCCCAAAAATGCGTAAAATGTACGATTTTATGACCTCAAAATTTGAAACTTCAATATCTCCAAAAGTATGTGTTTCCTAGATTCGGGAGCGGGTTTGGGGGGGTGAGGACACCCCGCCCTCCCCCCTCACCCCAAAAAACCCAATATTTCGTTGTCCGGTATAATACAGTTTTACCCGTTCTTCTCCATAGAGATCTATGCTTTGGAACATGTAATTTAGCTTCACTTTTTTTTTTGACCGATCGACATTTTGTTGACTATAGGCTATTTGACAGTACGAAAAATAAGTTCATATTTATTGCCATCCGCATAAATTATGGGTTTTAAAAGCGATTTAATAGCAATATATCTAAAAAATAATTGACTATTTATAAAAAAAAAATCGAAATAAACTTTATTTTATTATACCTAGCGCCATGTTTTTGAAAACAATCGCTATTGGCTGAATCTATTTAAACGTCACAAGTCTGTAAATATGTCTGTCATTGACTGCTATTCTTTTGAGTGCGTATGATACAATTTTGACTCTGTGTTATTATTGATATTTTGCTGAATAATTTACGATTTCTTACATTACCTACGGTAATATTTGGATACCAAATATATAGGTAATACTATAGCATGGAGAGCAACTACGTTAAAATAGACAGCGGGAACCTTCCTAAAGTTGATGCTCTTATGGTCGATGATTTCTTTATGAATAACCCCGATTTTTATGCAGCCGAGCTTAGAAATATGAAGACAGCAATGTAAGTATCACGTGTTAACTTGCGAGCCAGTTGCAACCACTTTTTGCGCATTTTGACATTTTTGGAACACATACTTGAGATAGTTTTTCCGGCGTTTTTATCGACGTGTTTGTACACGCTGGCACTACACACCAATAAAATTCATTATTAGGGGAACTCAATGTTAAAATGAACACAAATAGCAAAATCAACTATTTCACTGCGATGTTTATTTACTGGCGTGTGACGTCTACGAATACAATTTGTCGCGTATGTCAAATATGGCGTTTTGGCGGCTTATTTGAATAATACAACTTTATATGCTATTTATTGTGTTAATATTTACAAGAATTGAAATAAAAACACTTTTTCTGGACTCTTTTAACAATACTAATCGATTCCAAAAAATCAGTCAAATAGCCTATTCAAAAGTGTCTGTAATTGATCTATTTGAAATAAACTTTCCTGATTTCTGAATTGATTCAATAGCAAGCACTTTTGTTTTGATACCGAGTAAGTATCGCAAAGTTGATTTGATGCTATTAGTATTTGGTATCGAAATAAAAGTATCCAGTTACTTACTCGTATTTACTAGAAATAGATCAGAATACCCCTAACTCTGACTGACAATACACTACGCTGAATACTGTTACAGTGTGCCCGGGCCGTCCAAAAATATTTTCAAGATAAAGCTCTAGCAGCGCAGAAGGCGGAAAAAGCTCAAGAATTACAGTTGAGAAAAATTGCCGCCTTTGCAGCTAAAGAAATACGAACATTTTGGTCCAACGTGGAAAAGGTAAGTTATCTTTCAATTGACTAGTATTTTTATCTAATTGCCATGTATGTATATTTGTATGCCTATTTCTTTGGCATGGCACTAATGAAATATCAGTGGTTTTTTTGTCTTAAGTGTCAAAGTAACAAAAACCAAAAAGAAAACAAGATAAATTGGCAAATTTTGTAATACTGCATCGACTACGTCGCTCGGATCAACTCACATACTTCCCAGGCACACCTTTCTCCTTAAGGGCCCACCACAGAACCTCACGAGGTACCCGGTCATATGCCTTTTCGAGGTCAACGAATACCAAGTTTTTATGCGCACCTCTGTATTACTCGCACAGCTGCCGTATAGCAAAAATGGCATCCGCTGTACCCCGACCAGGCATAAAACCTAATTGGTTCTGTGAAATTTCACTCTCTTCTCTTAGCCTCCTTTCAATAACTTTCTCCCAGGCTTTCATATTAGGTGACATTAGCTTTATTCCTCTATAATTATTGCGTTCAAGCACATCACCTTTGTTTTTAAACATGGGCACCAGGGAACTGTTGCACCACTCATCAGGTATGGCTTCTTCCCGCAACAACTTATTGAAGAACAAAGCTAACCACATCCATCCATCCACTCGCAGCAACTTCCACACTTCAACTGGTATTCCGTCTGGACCAATTGCCTTACCATTCTTCATTCCATTTACAGCTATTCTGACTTCATCCATACTAATCATTCTCACTAAACCCACATTCACTGGTTTGCTCTCTAAAATCCCATTCCAGTTGTTTTCCCATTCATCAGTCTTTCAAAATAGTCCTTCCACCTCTCTTTGATTTTATTATCTTCTGATAGAATCATTCCAGTTTCATCCCTTATACATCTTATCTGACAAACATCTCTCGCATTTCTCTCTCTTGCTCTAGTAAGCCGGTATAGATCTTTCTGGCCTGCCGGACTCTCTAGAGTGTCGTATAGTTTGTCCTGTGCTTATGCTTTCGCTCTTGCCACGGCTTTCTTGGCCTTTTTCTTTAAAGCATCATATTCACTTTTTTTCGCAGACTTTAAGCTAGTGTTTTCCGGATTTATACGCTGCCATTCTTTAAATTTCCTCTTTTTTTTTCAACACTGTATATCTATCGACCACCACCATGTATCCCTATCTATTGTACCCTTTCCTCTCGTCTCACCCTAAATATCTTTCGCTGCATGTCTAATACACTCGGCAATCTCATTCCAGCTTTCATTTATACTTCGATCATTCATGTCTCCCATTTCTATCATTTTGTCTACCACTCGCTCTCTCAATTTCTTCGCGCAGTCACTCTTCTCTAGCATATGCCATTTTATTTTAGGAGGACGACGCTCTTTGCTTTTTTTTGTTATGTGTCTTGACTACTGACACCATAACCAGGAGCCTGTGCTGTGAGACTAGGTCTTCTCCTGGCAGCACTTTGCGGTCTTTGACGTGCTTTAGCTAGTTACGCCTAACCAGGAAGTAATCTATTTGCGTCTTGTGGTTACCGCTTTTGTACGTGACCAGGTGTTCGTCTCCTATCTGAAACCAAGTATTGGCTACTGCCAGGTCAAATGCAGTAGCGGATTGCAGCAGCGTCTCCCCTTCACTATTCGGACTTCCAAAACCCCATCCCCCATGCAGTCTTTCATAAACACCACTCATTCTTCCCAAATGTCCATTAAAGTCACCACCAACAATCAATTCCTCATGTACAGGGATGACCATTAAAGCTCTATCAAAATCCTCCCAAAACTTCTCTTTCACTGTTTCATCGCATCCTACTTGTGGTGCATACATTCTTTGTACTTCCATCACGCTTTCTTTCAATTTGCTGTCGTAACACTATTCCTACACCATTTCTTTTACCATCACTTCCACAGTAATAAAACTTATATCCCTCACCAATTTCTCTCGCTTTTGTTCCTCTCCATTTAGTTTCTTGCAAGCACGCCACGTTTATTCGTCTTCTTTTTAATACATCCGCTAACTCTCTGGCCCTTCTAGTCATTGTCCCTACATTCCAACTTGCATACCTCAATCTCATTTTCCGAGCTAGCTTCTTACGTTGCCCCCGCCCGGGATGGTGCAACAACCCTAGTCCATTTCCCACAGGAGCCGGGTGCTGCCCCTGCGCGTCGCCTGTGGGGTACGCTCTAACCCTATCGCGCATTCCATTTATACTCAACATGTTGCAAGAGATATGGCTACTGTTTTACAGTCGGCCGCCTGCCTGACACTAACCCTTCTTAGGAATGCTGTTTCTGGTAGTTTACCCGCCACCACGCGGTGACCTGAGGTGCTTAACAGTCTCAGAAATTTTCCTTAGTCGCCTCTTACGACACCCACGGGAAGAAATGGGATGGTGCTATTCTTTACGTTGGCCAAAAACTCGTTGATCATATGCTTAGGTTAAACATTGTGTGATGAGTAAGTGATATAATTTGTTCTGTTTCTGGGTGTAATTTATCTATAATATGTATGTATTTAGAAATATAAACTTAAGTATGTTTATCAGTTTTCTAGTATATTTTTATTCATTAAAATGTATAATATGTATAAATTATATTTTAAAATATAAAAATTATATTATTACTATTAATTAGCATTTTTTTTTTATAAAAAAGGATCGTGTTTAGACACGGGCCATTAGGCTCTTACAGCCCGTATGATAATAAAAGTATTCCATTCTAAATAATAAAACTGAAAATGAATTCTGTTGCAGCTAGTCGAGTGGAAACGCGTCCGGAGAGTGGAGCGCGCGCGCAAGGAGGCGCTCGACGAGCAGCTCAGCTACATCGTGGACAAGACCGAGCGGTACTCGCGGCAGCTCGCCGCCAACCTGCACGCGCCGCCCGACGACGACGCCGAGTTCACGCCGCGCGGCTGCTCCGACGACGACGAGGAGACCATCGCCGCCGCCGAGCGCGACTCGCCGCGCCGCGCCGCCGACCACCGCGACGAGCTGGAGGCGCTGCGCCGCGACCTGCGCGCGCCGCTCGGCGACCTGCTGCCGCCCGGCTACCTGCCCGCGCACTCGCCGCCGCCCTCCGACTACGGGCCCGACGAGGACTCGGCCGACGACGAGCGCACCATCGCCGAGCAGGAGCGCGCCGAGCCGCCCGACCCGGCCGAGCTGGCCGCGCTGCGCTCCGACGCCGCCACCGGGCTGGACGAGCTGCGCCGCCGCTACGCGCGCGCGCCCAGCCCCGGCGACGCGGACTCCGACTCGTCGTCGTCGTCGGCCGCCAGCTCGTCCACGGCGGCGTCGTCGGCGCTGGAGGCGCTGGTGGAGGCGCCGGAGGCCGGCTCGGAGCAGCGCGTGGAGGCGGCGGCCGAGCTGGCGGCGTCGCTGCAGCCCACGGGCACCACGCTGTCGGAGACGGCCGTGGCCACGCCGGTGCCGCGCCTGCTGCGCCACGTGCTGCGCGAGTACCAGCACGTGGGGCTGCACTGGCTGGCCACCATGTACGCGCGCGGCCTCAACGGCATCCTGGCGGACGAGATGGGGCTGGGCAAGACGGTGCAGACCATCGCGCTGCTGGCGCACCTGGCGCTGGAGCGCGGCGACTGGGGCCCGCACCTGGTGGTGGCGCCCACGTCCGTCGTGCTCAACTGGGAAATGGAGTTCAAGAAGTGGTGCCCTGCCTTCAAGATTCTCACCTACTATGGCACTATCAAAGAGCGCAAAATGAAACGTGTCGGGTGGACTAAAGCTAACTCTTTTCATGTGTGTATAACCTCCTATAAACTCGTAGTGCAAGACCATCAAAGTTTCCGAAGAAAACGATGGAAATATTTAATCCTCGATGAGGCACAGAACATTAAAAACTTCAAATCTCAAAGGTGGCAGATGCTATTAAATTTTCAAACTGAAAGGTGAGTGATCTTTGTGTTGTTTTAAATAAGCATTACACGTCTGGCTGACGTTTCCAGTAGAAATTGCATGACAGTAACCGTTTTGTTCTGCATTAACTTACTACCTACAGCTGGGATTTCGATTTTAAAGAAAATTAGAAACTGTAGTTTTAGCATTGATATATTAGGGGTTTAGTATGAAATTGCCGATTTGTACTGAAAAATTGAATTTCATTTTTTTTTAATGTAATATTTATTTAATCAAAATAATTACCATTATTATCTTTACATTGCTGCTATCTAATAGGAAGGTTATTTATGCCTTTGCGATAGAACCCTGGTGATCTAGACTCGACAAACTGTGTGAAAGTATGTTGTGCTGCCTCCTGACAAGAAAACTTTTTATCACATAGAAAAGTGTCCAAGTCACGAAAAAAGTGGTAGTCGTAGTGACGAATGTTTTCCAATTGCAGTTCCTTTAAAGTTTAAACGGTTTCTCGTGCTGTATGAGGTCTCCCGTTATCATGGAGCAATAATGGTGAAGATCGATTCATGAATCGGGGCTGTTTCACTGCTAGTTTTGCCATCATTGTTCGGAGTTCGGCACAGTAGACATCTGCCGTTATTGCTTGACCAGATCGGAGAAAGCTATAGTGAAGTAACACCATGCTGAGACCACCAAACACTTACTATTACCTTTTTATTGGTAAGCTTTGCTTCAGGACAGTTGCGGCGTTTGACAGGGGTTCAGCCACTTCATTTTTCGCTTACGGTTATCGTAAAGAATCCACTTTTCATCACATGTCCAATATTCCTTCATTTCTGTATCGATTCAACAAGACAACACAAGTTTCAACACGCGTTCCTTTCTGCAGATTATTTTATTGATTTGACGCAAATGAGTCAATATTGTTGGTAAGGTAACGTAACGTTAAACCATGCCGCTAATTCCTGGGTAGTTTGGCTCGAATCGGCTTCCACCAACGCTTCTTTCAGTTCATTGTTATTCACCTGTGTGGGCGGTCTTCCACATGGTTCATTCTTCAAATCAAAGTTTCCATCACGAAACGGCGTTTAAACCAAAATCGCACGGTGCGTTCATTAGCAGTTCCCTCTCCAAACGCAACATTGATATTGCGAGCTGTTTCTGCCGCGTTAGTTCCGCGTCGGAACTCGTATTCAAAAATCACTCAAATTTTCGGAGTATCCATCTTTCTTGTGAACGCTGTAAGTCGATAATCGAATGTTACACATTTTTTAAAAGAAGAACTTCATAGGTACCATGTGAAAAAAGTTTCATTCAAAAATCTCAAAACATGAAGGTTCTATGTCAATTCGAAGTACCTATTACAATAAAACGGCAATTTCATACTTTAACCTCTATCATTAAAAGACGAAAGATACGTTACTCGCTAACATAGCAATCAGAAAACCTGGACTCTGTACTACATAGCTAAGAACCGGCGAAATCGCGTGAGCCGCCGAATGTTTACGATTATGCTATGACGTTAGTACTCGCGCATCGTGTCTCGTACGCATGTTTGTATTATCTATCTCGCTCTCACAAATATGGGGAAGCAAACATGAAATATTAGTGTAATTTTCAACAAAATAACATTTTTGGCTGTGCTCGCGAGTGGTAAGTAATCTCGTGTGTCTTATTTTTCTTCCTTGTATTATTAACTGTTTTTAGCCGCACAAGAAGTCATTTTGGTGCGTATTTATTACAAAAAAAAACCCAAATTATTGAGGTGTGTGATCAGTGATGTACTGTGCGCGACAGTGTGCCAACTACGGGCAATCACTTAGTTGAGTAGCACCAGGCACTATCACTAAGTCCCGCAGCTACCGCCTTTTAATAAATCATCGGGTTTTAAAAATGAACTGAAATTTAGTAGGATTGTTACAACAACACCATTATAAATGGAAACTAAAAAGTCCTCATCGAACGGACCATTGGAAAAAAAAATACTCGGCGTCAAAGGTCACAGAAACGGGTTTTTCGCGATTTTCAGCAAAATAGTAAGTTTTATTATAAAATTAGCCCAGACAAAAATTTTAGATTATCTATAAAAAATGTCTAAATACTTTTTCTTAAGTGCCACCGTTTTTAGGGTTCCGTACCTCAAAAGGAACAAAAACGAAACCCTTATAGGATTACTGGCCTGTCGGTCTAGTGGTTAGTGGCCCTGACTGCTATGCCGAAGGTCGTGGGTTCGATTCCCACTCAGGACATGTTTTTGTGATGAGAACGATCATTTGTTCTGGGTGTTATTTATATATACAACGTGTAACAAAAAGGGTATATACATCAAGAAGCGGTGAAGATTATAGGTGGTATAGAATCTCTATACAAAGTTTCAGCTCAAAATGAATTACTCAAAGAATTGATACCAAATTCTTGGTATCGTATGATTCTTGAATTCAAATCATAACAAACGTGTCACGACACTACGAGGGTCAATAACATTCCACGTCATTTGCTAATATTACGAAACATTTCTTCTGTAAATCTGATCGCCTAGTACCTGTCTACCTAATTTTGATGTTGCGTTTACACGTGGGCCCAGCCTCGGCCAATCGCCATTGTTTAAACGGGGTTTCCCCTTTTACACAATAGCTAGGGATAGAGATTGCCCGCGGCGCGCGCTTGCATGAGACGCTCTGTTCGCCTAGTACCTGTCTACCTAAAATTTTGTCTCAAAAAATTTTTATTTATTTTATTTATTTATTAAAACTTTATGCACTAGTAAGAAACACTGTACAAAGGCGGACTAAAAATTAACTAAAATAAAAAATGATAAATAAATAATAACAATCAATAATGGAAATATTTTTCCATAGTCCGAGCAAAGTAAATATTAAAATGAAAAATAATAATTCAACTTACATTTTTAAAGATGTGGTTCGATGTGATTGATGACAACTAAACAAAATCTGGCGAAGCTTCTACCTGATTGCAGTATCACTCGCAGAAGGTCACGCGAGGCAAAAAATCTGCAGGTATCAGCTCCTGGGTGCGACGGAAATGGTATGGGTGCTGACCGTCATTGTGCAACACTTGCCATACTGCATATGGTTTGAGGCATCCAGCGCTAATGCAGCTCGCCGAGTGCTAGTACGCGGGTTATTTTCAAAATGCTCCAGTACGGCTTCCTCAAATTCTGGATCGGTAGTGTTCGGGCGACCCCCTAAACCAGGAGCGTGGAAGGAACCGGTTTGGTGCAGACGAAGTACCATCCGATGGAAACACGCCACCGAAGGAAGCTGTCGACGCTCAGCTTCTGGCCTACCCTCGATAAATCGGCGACGATAAAGTTTGCGAGCAGCTCGCACATTACCGTCCTCTCTTCCGACACACAACATCATCTCATAATATTCACTATTACTTTACACCATCATACGATTGTCACAACCACAATAAATCACAAGCACCGAACCGGATATGCGACTGCAATGTACGATTATTGGTCGTCCACTAATGCAAAATTTTACTTTATTTATTTACCTAATTTCACTTTAGGCTAGCCTTTCGGCGCGCTCAAAGATGCCGCATGCCGCCAAAGGGAGTAGCCGAACGAACGATGGAAACATTGCCATCTCTCTCACATAATACACGCAGGTGGCGCGTGCGACAGGGATACAATAATTTATCGTATTCAATATCATACTGAAAGGAAATTAGGGATCTGTGATTGCGCAAGCCGCTGTTAAATTCAGCAATAACAATTCTCGTTTCTTATGGACTCCTAGTACTTTTGCATGTTTTTCATTTATTTTGAAAAGATAAATTAAGACTAAACTGGCTAAACTGTACCATACCGGCTGCTGAGTTATAAGCTTATAATATTTTTGTAGAAAAGGTTTATTTATGTCTAAGAAGTAATTACGCAGACGTGTGACGATGTGCGCAAGCGTTGATTAGAAAAAAAAAATGATATTATTTCGTAACATTTGACAGTATTTTGACAGGTTTCATTTACTTTGTACTTGTTGGTATTATCTATGACAAAGGTATTAGTTCATACTGTGTTGTAGGTACCTACTCGATTCTATGGAGATTACTTTGTCGACAATTGTTACGTTCAATCATTTGTTTGTTGCTATCCTATCTACGTAAAACAATAAAAAAGTAGGTATTTCTTATTGTCACGTAGATACCAGATAGATACCTAATTATTCCATATCCATACGAATACCCTTACCTACTTAGAGTCTCATCTAAAAGCGGCGTAGGTCGCACGCTTGCGTGTCTAATATTTTGAAAAATTGAATGAGCTGCCCGGCGCGTGCACTCGCTCTAGTTTTTGGCATGGCTTGTTATTCACAAACATTATCTTTAAAGAGTGTATCACTATCAATGTATGCATTTAAGTTGAACTAAATTGTATTAATTTCGACGTTATAAGAAAAAAAGGTTTTGATTTAAATCAACGATTTTTTTTTAATTCATTTGATTTTAATCGAGATTTAAAGTACTTATTAAAATCAATTGATTCAAATCATTTCAACTCTGCAAAAAAGTAACAACTTATTAAAGTCCTCTAATTAAATTAAATTCAAGAACGGAACCCACTGGGAGTTTATTTGTACTAGGAGACGCATAAGTTGCTTAGAAATTATATTTTGGGTTCAAATATTATGATATGAAATCCTTTTTCGTGGCGTCTTTCGCACGTCCATCAAGTAATTAATTTCTCGCAAACTAAGTACCTACCTATGGCGGGGGAAGTTCCTGCACCGGATTCGTGCGGAAGCGACGCCCGGGTGTCGCCACTGTTTGGACCGCACGGAGGACACGGTGGAGCACATGGTAGAGGTGTGCCCCGCTTAGGCAGGGCAACGCCGTGTCCTCGTGGGGGTGATCGGCGGCGGCGATCTCTCACGCCGGGCTTTGGTACAGGCCGTGGAGCGAGGAGGAGTGGCAGGCGGTCGCCTCCTTCTGCGAAGCAGTAATGCTAGCGGCGGCCGATCGCGTGAGGCAACGGTCCTCACGCCCCAACCACCGCCGGGATTCCGATCCCGATTTCCGTCCACCGTAGGCACGGGCTTGCGGACGGCGAGCAATGGGTGGCTCGCCGTCCGACCGTCCGATAATCGTCCGGACCGAGCCCAAGTCGTCGACGACGACGCCTCAAGGAGATGTCAGCAACTGTTGGGGCCCAGCAGGGTAGAAGCCTACTGGGGCCAAGGGTCTGATTATGAAAGGAAGACTCAGCCCTGGTACGAAAGACAACGAAGGAACGGGAGTGGGTTTTTAGTCAGTTAAAGACTAACACTATCTCCCGGCCCGCCCAAAAGCGGGGGATGTCATAAGATGACTTTCCCAGCGAAAAAAAAAAGTACCTACCTATGTATGACAACCGACATAAAAAGAATTAGGTACGTAAGTAAATTTGTAGGAATGTAGTTACTAAATTAGGTATTATTTAATGTGTTGTAGGTACCTACTCGATTCTATGGTAGATTACTTTGTCGATAATTGTTACGTTCACTCATTTGTTTGTTGCTATCCTATCTACGTAAAACAATAATTGAGTAGGTATTTCTTATTGTTTCACGTAGATACCAGATAGGTAGGTACGAGTACCTAATTATTCCATATCCATACGAATACCCTTACCTACTTAGAGTCTCCTCTAAAAGCGGCGCGCGCACTCGCTCTAGTTTTTGGCATGGCTTGTTGTTCACAAACATTATTTTAAAGAGTGTATCACTATCAATGTATGCGTTTTAAGTTAAACTAAATTGTGTTATAACAAAAAAGTCGATTTAAATCAACGATTTTTTTTATATCATTTGATTTTAATTGAGATTTAAATTACTTATTAAAATCCATGATTTAAATCATCTCAACTCTGCAAAAAAGTACCAACTTATTAAAGTCCTCTAATTAAATTAAATTCAAGAACGGAACCCACTGGGAGTTTATTTGTACTAGGAGAGACATAAGTTGCTTAGAAATGATATTTTGGGTTCAAATATTATGATACGAAATCCTTTTTCGTGGCGTCTTTCGCACGTTAATCAAGTAATTAATTTCTCGCAAACTAAGTGCCTACTATGTATGGCAACCGACATAAAAAGAATTAGGTACGTAAGAACATTTGTAGGAATGTAGTTACTAAATTAGGTAAGTATTATTTACTGTGTTGTAGGTACCTACTCAATTCTATGGTAGATTACTTTGTCGACAATTGTTACGTTCACTCATTTGTTTGCTATCCTATTTACGTAAAACAATAAAAAAGTAGGTATTTCTTATTGTTTCACGTAGATACCAGATAGATACCTAATTATTCCATAACCACACGAATACCCTTATCTACTTAGTCTCCTCAACTAAAAAAAAAAACATTTTTCTTCTCAAAACTATTTTCCTTTGAAAAATTTTGTTAAGAAAAATAAACATCCGGAACCCTTTATCCACTGTTTGAAAAAGTACCAGGAGTAAGAGGTTTGTTTTTATTCATGAACAGTTCACTGACACCGATCAGCTGACTTTTTGCTAGTGATGTATTGATTTCAGTTTGAAATGTTCGGTTTCTGGTATCATGTGTATTGAAATAATTCATAATTTCCTACCATGTAAACATAATGTTAGAAAACCCTTCCCGTATCGTTTGTTATCTTATCAAGAAGCCGTGCACTTGGTATGTATATACCCTTTTTGTTACACGTTGTATATTGTGTATATAAAAATATATAAGTATGTTTATCAGTTGTCTAGTACTCATAACACAAGCTCTGCTTAGCTTAAAACTGGACGGCGTTGTGCGATAGTTGTGGAATATTATTACTGTTGTCTGTCTGTCAAGACCCTTTATCTCGGGAACGCGTGGAGGTATCGAGTTGAAATTAATCCATATACTCAGGTTCCTTGAAGCTGTGAAAAAATCAAACTAAGTTAACGAAAAAAAAAACGATACGGCCGTTTATGTCTTAAAAAACGTATATTTCGACACTCTCAAGGGAATCAAACTTCATAGGGTACCCTCTGTCAATGCTGCTGACGTGAAACAATCGTTGAAGGAGCGCTTTTTTGGCCGCCTGAATAAATTGCCGAATAGTCTTTTATCAGGCGGGAAAAAGGTGCGCTCCTTCAATGGTTGGGTCATGCCGGTTTAGATGTACTCTTTCGGTATACTCAAATGGGACTCAGACGGAACTCGACGTCCTGGATAGGAGGGTGCGCTCACTACTTACCGCAAATCGGATGCATCACCCACAATTATCGGTGATAAGGCTGTATATCCCGTGGAAGTGCGGAGGTCAAGGTTTCTTAAATGCTAAGACCCTGCACAACCGTGAGATATGCATTCTCAGGGAACACTTCCTGAAAACAGGCGTGGGGATGCACCGAGATGTGGTTGCGGTGGACAAAGGCCTCACTCCGCTCTTCTTGGTAAACGAGAACTGGCGCAAATCTACAGTAATGGATACTAATGAACGCAGGGCAGTATGGCAGGGTAAGGAGTTTCACGGGCGGTTTTACCGGGCCTTACATGGGCCCGATGTAGATATTTTAGCGTCCGTATCCTTTCTGCGTGTATCCTGCCCGTCCTAACCTACGGTGCCTAGACATGGTCGCTCACCGATTCGCAAAAGTTTCGCCTTGGGGTTTGCCAATGAGCAATGGAGCGCAGCATTCTGGGTGTCAAGAGGACCGACAGAGTGAGGAACACCATGCTGCGTCAAAAGACGGGAATTATGGACGTCGGAAAAAAGGCTGCCAGGCTAAAATGGGATTGGGCGGGTCACATCACCCGCATGCACTCTGACCGTTGGGCAAGAGTCTCCACAAAGTGGGTACCGGAAGATGGACGACGCCGCCGAGGTCGACCTGGGAAGAGGTGGCGAAACGACCTAGATGCCGACCGTAAGGACTGGTTCGAGGTAGCTCAGGAAAGGAATACCTGGAAGAAGTTGGGGGAGGCCTTTGCCCAGCAGTGGGACAGTATAGGCTAATAAAAAAAAAACCTCTGCGCTTTGGTGATCTCTTTGGAGAAACCAAAGGTTTTGTCTTTGCAATTATGGACGAAGTTATGCTGACGAACAACTACCAGAAATACATTGTGAAGGACGGTACGGTTGACATTTGTCGGGCATGCCACCGGCCCGGAGAATCAATGAAGAGAAGTGGATAGAGCAATCATTGTGTCGATAGTCGTAACGGCCAATGTCTTAATAGCTAAGAGCCTTGAACAATATCTAAGGAGGCTCTCGTTAGGCAGCTGGATCAAGGGCCTGATCCAGAAAGCTGTACTCCTGGACTCGGCGCGCATTGTTAGGAGATTCCTCTCTCAGGAACCCTGACCACCGATAGCTTGGACCCTGTACCCGATGCTGGTGGGCTACTATTTTTATATTTTAAAATTTTTTTTAAGTTTTTTTTTTAAAGAAATATTTAAAATTTTAATAGTATGTACATAAAATAAATAAAAGAAATAATAATAATAAATTTTGCATTGTTCTCTCTTCAAAAAAGTTTCCTTATCTAAGTAATCTATTATATCTAAATGAGTAAGAAGCTCCTTTGCGAGAGACTGGAGTCCGTACTAGGGAGACCCTGTGTTACGGATCTCCAGGCACCCTAAAGAATACGAAAATATCATTTACATTAAAAACATGAAGGAAGAACAAACGAGTTGATAAGTGTTTCCATACGTGTAGGTTGTGCTTGTGAGCGTGTTAGTGTGTAGTGGTGTACTCGTTTGAGTACCAGATTCCTCATGGTTGATGTGAATAATTGAACACTTAAATAGGTTTAGGGCTAAGACAAGACTAGACTATGTATCTCAAATTATCAATAATAATAAGCACAAAGCATTCCAAATAAGAACAGGATCGATTGCCATGTTGTGACTTAAATGTCATACTATCAAATCGAAGAATTATTATGGTGAGCAAAACAAGAAAATTTTAATATTTAATTTATTTACGAACTGTGAATAAAAAAAGTTTAGTCAGAATCCAGTTCTTCAATTTTGCTCGTCTCTTGAGTTCTTCAATTTTGCCCAATTTCTTGCGATTTGATAGTATGAAATGACGTCACAACATGGCATTCGATCGTATTCTTATTTGGAACGCATTGTAATACAACAACCAGCTAGTATCATGATCCTTACTTGCAAACAGATAAAAATTGCCAGTTTTATTAATCAGGCGTCGATTTAAAAAATTGCTTAGTTATAATTATTTCATTTTAACCGACTTCAAAAAAGGAGGAGGTTCTCAATTCGGTTGTATTTTTTATATTTGTTTTTTTTTTATTTGTAATTTTTTTTTCTCTTAAAAGGATTTGCTTCTAATTTGGTCCTATCTTTTCAAAATCCAGTTCTGATGATGGAATCCATGAGGAATCGAGAGAACTCTTCAAATATTATAGTCTATATATAGTATTTTCATCGAGAACATTTACAGTAAAAAAAGTAACATTTTATGAAGTGGAACTGGTGAAGAAGGAAAGGAATGGACAATGGAACTTTGTACTCAAGTAGATATCACAATGAACATACGAGTAGTTAAGCATAACGTCGATTTTTTTTTGGTGGGAAAATATGACATCCCCTGCTCTTGGGCGGAGCGGGAGATTTACTGGCTAATACCCGCTGAGCTCCTGCAGTTGCACTTAATTCCATATTATAAGACTAATTCCCCCACAGCGTCTATCTGTCTGTATGAACGGATAAACTTAAAAACTCATAATCATTGCCATCATCATTACCAGCCTTTTAATGTTCCCACAGCTTTTTTTTTTTTTTTTTTTTCAGTGGGAAAATCATCTTATGATATCCCCCGCCCTTGGGCGGGGTGGGAGATAGTGTCAGACTTTTACTGACTAAAAACCCACTCCTGTTCCTTCGTTGCCTTTCGTACCAGGGCCGAGTCTTCTTCAGAATCAGACCCTTGAGCCCAGTAGGCTCCGATCCTGCTGGGCCCCTACAGTACCAGCGTCAGTAGGGAGTGAATTAAGACTCACTTTTAGCTTGATTTTATTTTGAGCGTGAGCGTCAACTACTTAAGCGCGCTCTAGCCGACGGCATACAAAAGACGTTCTCGGGTTGCCACGCTATACAATTATTATTATGAGAACACTGCGTGTCCCACTGCGGGGCAATGGCCTCCCTTCCGTTATTCCTCTCTTTTCTGTCCAGTCCAAATCGTCATGCCATCTCTTTGTGGGCCTACCGCACCGCCGGCTCGTGCTGTTCGGAGCCCAGTCAGTGGTTGCCTTCAACCAATTTTGTTGCGACATGCGGCAGATGTGACCTGTCCCTTTCCATTTTAGTTTGGCGGCTGAGCAGACATAGGTGTCTGCGATTTGTATTTGATTTTTTTTTTCAAATAAAATCGATTAAAAAATAAAAATTATATTAGAAGTATCAACTTTACATAGATTTAAATTCAGTAGGTATGATGAAAATTATTATTTTTTTGCTATTCCACAATGTTTGTTTGCAGAGTAATTTCTCAAAATTGTGTCCCCTTTGATGTGAGTCAGCCTTTAACTTTTCCACCCCATAGTTTAACGACAAAAAAATTCGCGTTCAGTGCTACACCGATCGGTGGACCGACCGTATGGATGTACATATCATCGTAAAAAAAATCGAACCTACTAGTTTAAAACTTTTGATCGACATTCTAAAGTAATGTAAAACACAAAATTGTGTTACCCAAATGGAGATTAGCTAAGACCAGCAAGTCATTTTTAGTAAACAGCATACGCTTTTATAACAAGCTGCTAAAGGCGGTGACTGAACTTAGCGAGGGAAAGTTCAAAAACCCATATAAAGCGTGTCCTAACTAAAAAAGCGTATTACAAGGTTAAAGACTATGTCGAAGACACGCTTGTATGGCAATGACTGCTTCTGCACATGTGGCCCCCTGGTAACTCATAATATTGTGTAAATGTATCTATTAAGTAACTGCTCCACATTTGTTGTAATGTGTGCTTCTTTTTTTCTTCTAACACATTGCTTTTGCAATATTTTTTATATTAATAAACGCCAACCACCATAAATTCGTTAGTAATTTATTTCATTTATTGATAATTGTAATAATTTATTTTTCTTGCTTTTTTTTATATAGCCTCTTTTTTATAATGTGAATGTGAGAACGCTGTAGACTCCGCGAATTCTTGGTTACTTCCTATTACGACACACTTTTTTTTTAATATCTTTATTTTTATTGTGCTTTTGGGTACAATATACACTGTTCTTACATACTGTCTATTAATACTGTGATATGAAAATATTGTAAACAACCACTTTTTTAAAAGAGTAAACATGGAGTTTCTTGCCGGTTTTTCTCCATAGGAAACGACCAATTTGGAACCGTGCACTAGCTTCTGATGTTTTATAAGTGCCCATGTAGGCCTATGTGAAATAAAAGCTTTTGAGTTTTGAATGTTCATCTTCGCGCAATAATGAACATAAAGTTGTAAATTATCCTTGAAGTGCTCTTTGAGCGACGATTGAGTGAGTGTACATGATATCTACGTCTTCTGTTCCTTATACGTTTACGAAGATATTAAGCAGCAATTAAACAATTTGTAAACGTCCATTTCGTGTACGTGTTTGTGACTGTACCAGTCCGGCCACTTTGGTTGGTCAAGAGAGCATTGAACGTTACAAACTGACGATCGGTTATGCGTATCCGCCAGGAACGATGGTACGCACCGACGGGCGGGCGAGCACTAAAACCGGCCTAACGAACCGCATCAGGCCGCCAAAAGACGCATAAATTGAAAGCGCCCTTATCCGGAAAACTTTTATTAAATTAATATATTTCAAAAACCAGTAATAGCCTGATGGGCATCGTCTAACCTAGACGCGAAATTAAAATTGTAACTTTTAATGGACATACCTACTTTTTGAACTAATGGACATACCTACTTTGTCTTCAAAATTAGCTGATTGATTTAAAATCACCGAATAACTACCGGAGATTTATTGTACAGTACGGTTGACATATATCGGGCTTGTCACCTTTCGGAAGAATTAATTCGTCACATTATACGTATCTCAGGTTGTACTCGTTTAGCTAACGGAGAGTATTTGCATAGGCAAAACTTTGTAGTCAGCTTTATCCATCAACAACTTACTCTGAAATACTCTCTTTTACAATCGACAGTGCCGCACTACAGATATGTTCCCTTTGCAGTTCTGGGTAATGCTCATATTACTTTGTACTCGTATAGACAAGACTTCATCGATGACAAGACTTGTAGCCTAGCCTGAAGTAGTGGTGAACCGATACGACAGTCGTGCAATGATAGTTGATATAACCGTTCCTCATGACGAGAACCACGTGAAAGCCGAAACAGATAAATAGCAAGTATCTCGACTAGGTCCGCGAGATTATCAACATGTGGGTCATCAAAACGGTGGCTCTTAGGAAAAAAGTATATAGACAATTTTATAGATAATTATCTGATCAAATTTTATGATAAAACTTACCGCCTTGCTGAAAATCGCGAAAAAAAAAAACAAGTTTTGTGACCTTTGACCCCAAGTAATTTTTTTTTCAGTTTGATCGATGAGGGGTAAAACCACTTATAGCCAGAGTACCTATATCTCATGACAATTTTAAACAGCCAATACACGGACAGGAAACATTGATTTATTACCGTGTTGCCCAGCCTACCTTCCGTTTTCCGGCTTCTTGAGATTATATCGTTTACCTGGCATAGATTGTAATAGTTAGGTGATGGGAGTGGAGTGGAGTAGTAGATGCGCTCGCTTACGTGTGTTGTGTGGCAGGCGTCTGCTGTTGACTGGCACGCCGCTGCAGAATAGTCTGCTGGAGCTGTGGTCCCTCATGCACTTCCTCATGCCCGACGTGTTCGCCTCGCACTCCGAGTTCCGCGAGTGGTTCAGCGAGGTGGCCGGCATCGCCGACGGCTCCAACCGCTACAACGAGGCGCTGGTGCGGCGCCTGCACGAGGTGCTGCGTCCATTCCTGCTGCGCCGCCTCAAGGCCGACGTGGAGCGCCAGATGCCGCGCAAGTACGAGCACGTGCTGCTGTGCCGCCTCTCCAAGCGCCAGCGCTTCCTCTACGACGACTTTATGTCGCGTGCCAAGTGAGTAGCGCACCTCCCTCCTTTACATGCGCTATTCTATTCGCCACCCTACCCCGCACCCTCACTTTGCGGCTATTTTGCAGGACCAAAGAGAGCCTGGCATCCGGCCACCTGCTTAGCGTCATCAACGTGCTCATGCAACTGCGTAAGGTGTGCAACCACCCCGATCTGTTCGAGCCGCGGCCCGTGTCCTCTCCGCTGCAGCTGGGCGGGCTGCGCGTGGTGGCGCCCGCGCTCGTGCTGGCCGTGGGGCTGGTGCAGCGCGCCTCGCTGGCGGCGCGCCTGGGCGGCGACCTCGCGTCGCTGGAGGCCAGCGGCTGCGGCGCCTTCGCCGCGCACCGCGCGCGCCACCTGGCGCCGCCGCGCCGCCTCGTGGAGGAGCTGGGCTCGGCGCCCGCGCTCGCCGCGCCGCCGCGCCCGCCGCCCGCCGGCCTGCGCCTGCACCTGCGCCTGGTGCCGCGCGCCGCGCCGCCCGACGCGGCGGCCGCGGGCGCGGCGCCCTCCGTGGCGCTGGCGCCGCGCGCGCGCCCCCCGCCGGCCGCGCCGCCGGCCGCCGCGCGCGCGGGCGCCGAGGCGCGGCTGGAGGCGCGGCGGCGCGCGTGCCTGCGGCGCCTGGCGGCCTGCAACGAGCGGCGCTGCTGGCGCCTGCCGCTGTACGGCGCGGACCTGCGCGCGGCGGTGTGGGCGGGGCCGCCGCCGGTGGCGCCGCGCGACCTGCAAGACGTGCTCGCCGACCTACGCCCGATTATCGATAGGTAACTACAATTCTTGAACTCGTTTCTACGAGTCGAACTTTACTTCGAAATAAAACTTAAATAATGGACAAAAAACAAAACAAGTAACACACATTTTATATATGTTCACCGATTTCTCCGACAATTGTGGACCGATTTTAAATATATATATTTTTTATCAAAAAGTCATGCTTCCAAGTTAGTCCCATAGAAATATTTTTATGATCTGATGATGAACTTCGAAGATATGGAACGAAACTCCTCATAGGATCACAGCAGAACTGTCTTAACTAGTAAAATTGCTTTGTTTTTAAGTGTTGTGGTACCACAACTAAAAAGTGTAAAATAAAACTTTTTACAAAAAATTTGTAACCAACTTCAATGTAAAAAAAAACTGGGCAAGTGCGAGTCGGATTCGCGTACTGAGGGTTCCGTACAAACTTGAAAGGTAAATTGCGGTTTACGAATGATGACGTATTAAAAAAAACTACTAGTTTTCTAGATCTCGTTCAAACCAAATTTCAGTGAAAATTTGCATGGTAATGTACAGTATATATTTTTTTGAATTTTATCATTCTCTTATTTTAGAAGTTACAGGGACGACGACACATATTTTACCACTTCGAAAGTGTCTCTCACGCAAACTATTCAGTTTAGAAAAAAATATATTAGAAACCTCAATATCATTTTTGAAGACCTATCCATAGATACCCCACACATAAAGGTTTGATGAAAAAAAAAAAATTAAGTTTCAGTTCTAAGTATGGGGGACCCCCAAAAATGGTTTTTTTTCTGTTTTTGTGTGAAAATCTTAATCACTATTAAAGAAACAGTTTTTTATATTGAAGTCGGTTATATTTTTTTGTTGCAAAAAGTTTTCCCAACTTAACGTCATGCTTTTGTAAAACATACACATATTCAGCCTTTTAATGTTCCCACTGCTGGGACTCAGACCTCCACTCTCTAGGAGAGGGAATGGGCCGTAATCCACCACGCGGGCCCAGTGCGGGTTGGTGGATGTCGTATGTCTTCAAATTTTTGGTTCTAGGACATGCCGGTTTCCTCACGATGTTTTCCTTCACCGTTTTGAGAGCAGTTTTTATTTTTGTTAATTCATTTATTGTGATTAATAATTGTGTTAATTAACTTTACAATTCAAATACGTATTTCCAAATAAAAAAATGCCTAAAAGTTGAATATTGTAGAACTAATTTAATTACATTAACTGATTTAATCCAGTAAAAAGAAAGAAAGAAAGAAAAGAAAGAAAAAGAATTTATTTGGTACAGCACAAGGCACAAACACAATATAGGGTAAACACGAAACAAAAAATTAAAAAAAAAAGAAGTAACAAAAAATGCATTTGTGTGCCTCACGGCTGCACCAAAATAGGTCCAGTTCAGCATGAATGTCAGACAACTAGTGCCTGACGCTGATTTTCAACTGAACCTGTGGTTCTGACGCAACAGACGTAAAACTGTTTTGGAGTGTAATATAAATGTATCGGTGATGCATACTTAAATAATATAAACTATTAAAATAGTGTTGTGTTAATTATAATAAATATGTGCAATGTATGTATGTATGTGTTGTGCAGTATTCACATATATTACCGTAATTTAATTTAATCGCCATTTCTTTTACTTGAGATACATTTATTTCAATAATATAAAGAAACGAAATAATATCTACATACAATTTAAGACTTTATTTTAATTAGTCTAGTTTTTCAAATAAATAATTTGTGGTTTTATGGGAGACTAGCTTCTGCCAGCGGCTTCGCTCGCGTGACATGGGTTTCTCCATACAAACTTTAGACCCCCGTTTCATCCCCTTGGGGGCTGAATTTTGAAAAATCTTTTCTTAGTGCTCGCCTACGTCATAAAAGGAACCCTTGTGCAAAATTCCAAACATCTAGTCCCAGTAGTTTTGGCTGTGCGTTGATATGTCAGTCAGTCAGTTTCTCCTTTTATATATATAGATTGGCAATGATGCACTCGTTGAGTCGAGTCGCTAGCTACCGGTGACACTAGCCCGAAGAATTGCTAAACTAAAGTGGCAGTGGGCAGGGCAAATTGTTCGTAAAACTGATGGTCGACCGCGCACCGGAAGGCGCAGCGTTGGAAGGCCTCTCACAAGGTGGACCGAAGACCTGGTGAGAGTCGCGGGAGTGCGGTGGATGCGAGACGCACAGGATCGGTCGTTGTGGAGACGCTTCGGGGAGGCTTATGTCCAGCAGTGGAAGTCTTTCGGCTGAAATGATGATGATGATGAACAATATTTACGACCAGACTAAGTATAGTTTATGTCACTCAGTAATGAAGTAGTACTTTGTATTAAAAATAAAAATATAAAAATAAATTAAATAGGTTTATGTTGCAAGCGTACAAACGTCCCCCCTATAGAATGTTGTCGCAGTGCGGGGGCCCCACAGTAGTAGTAGATGTATGCAATATGAGTGTGCAGGTTCTGCGTATGCTGGGAGGCGGCGCGCGCTGCGGCGCCGGCGCTGGCGCTGGGCGGCGGCGCGCCGGCGCGCGGCTGGCGGCGGCGCGCCGGCCTGCTGGAGCGCGCCGCGGCGCCGGCGGCGCGCCGCGCGCTGCAGCTGTTCCACGCGCCCGCGTCGCGCCACGCCGTCGCCTTCCCGCACCCCTCGCTGCTGCAGTACGATTGCGGTAACTATTTTTTTATTGTTTCTATCTTAAATAAATCATAATTTATCACGGTATGGTTATATTCATAACGAGTATGAGTTAGTTATATCAGCCGTTTGGCTCGATATTCAAGGATAAGGTCCAAGTATACGTGCACGGCAAAAGTCGAGCAGATTTGTTGATGTAATTTTTATTTTTTTACATGATTGCGGCAAAATCCTAAATGTAAAAAATAAACAAAATAGATATAAAAAATAAGCCGTGTCGTGTATTGCAGGCAAGCTGCAGACGCTGGACGGGTTGCTGCGGCGCCTGAAGGCGGGCGGGCACCGCGTGCTGATCTTCACGCAGATGACGCGTGTGCTGGACGTGCTGGAGGCCTTCCTGTCCATGCACGGGCACGCCTACCTGCGCCTGGACGGGGCCACGCGCGTGGACCGCCGGCAGCCGCTCGTGGACCGCTTCAACGCCGACCCGCGCGTGTTCGCCTTCATCCTGTCCACGCGCAGCGGCGGCGTGGGGCTCAACCTCACGGGCGCCGACTCCGTGGTGTTCTACGACTCCGACTGGAACCCCACCATGGACGCGCAGGCGCAGGACCGCTGCCACCGCATCGGCCAGACGCGCGACGTGCACGTGTACCGCCTCGTCACCGCCGCCACCGTCGAGGAGAACATTCTGCGCAAGGCGGAGCAGAAGCGCGCGCTCGGCCACCTCGCCATCGAGGACGGACATTTCACCACCTCCTACCTGCGCGGGGTCAGTGGCTAACTGGATTATTCTAATGTTGTTCATGTAGTCAATACACAATAAAATATCATCATTTTGTCGTGTTGTGTTTGAAAACATGTTAATGTTATTTTACAGGCAAACATTAAGGAGTTATTCGGGTCGGAGACGGAAAATAACTCGGGCGGTGCCGGGCCGGCGTCGCCCGCCGCCGGCGGAGAGCTGGAGTCCGCGCTCGCCGCCGCCGAGGACGAGGCCGACGCCGCCGCCGCCACCGCCGCGCGCGCCGAGGCGCAGGGGGACCTCGCCGAGTTCGACGAGACGCTGCCGCTCGACGACGAGCCCGCGCGGCCCAGCCGCGACCCCGACGACCTCGCCGCGCTCATGAGCCAGGTGAGTGCGCGGCGCCCGCGCCCGCCGCCCGCGCCCGCCCGCCGCCCGCTCACCGCCGCCTCTGTCCGCAGCTCACGCCCATCGAGAAGTACGCCATGCGCCTGGTGGAGAGCAGCGAGGCCGCCACGTCGGCCGAGCGCGCCGCCCTGGGCGAGATGCGGCGCCAGCTGCGCGAGTGGGAGGAGGCGCGCCGCCAGCTGCGCACGGACGAGCCGCGGCCGCGCACGCCGCCGCCGGAGCTCACGTACAGCCGCGCCGACGCGGGCGCCAAGGTGCGTGGGCGCCGCCGCCGCCAGCCGCCGGCGCCGCCGCCGCCGTCGCCGCCGCCGTCGCCGCCCGCGGCGCCGCCCGCGCGCACGCGCTCGCGCGGCACGGTGCACATCAACCTGTGGCGCCTGGACGCGGGCCGCGCGGGGGCGGCGGGGGCGGGGGCGGCGGGCGGGCCGCGGCGCCGGCCGCTGCGCAACGGGACGCTGGACGCGTGGCTCGCCAACGCGCCCGACCGCGACACCAAACATAACGATAATAAATAATTTTGACATACTGCTCGTGCGTTTTATATTTCTGACGTTCGAAGTTTCGGTGCCGCTCGATGTTCGTCCGTAAATGCTTGAACTGTCCCCGAGACGGCGGTGTTTCTTCGTGATCGGCGAAACTGCGGCACCGATCTGAACGTCAGGGATGTAACAACGTACAAGCATTTACGGGCGAACCGAGTCGGTGCCGTCCGAGAACTGACGCCTCCCGCCCGCCTCGACTCGGTCCTGCCCTCCATCCCTTCGACGACTGTTAGAGTAGCCGCATACGGCGACCCTGTTAGGACAAAACGCTGCGATCTGTAAAACATCAATTTGAGAATAACGGATTTAAAAGTTTAAATCAACTCGTTACCGTATTTAATCCAGTATAGATAACTATTTCATTGTTTTTTTTTTATCTAATCTGCCACATATTTACTCATTTTCATTTTAATATCATATAATCGTATTTTCTATAAATACTTCACAATATTACTAAAAAATAACATGTTTTTGTTTCAACAATATGTTAACAATCTTTGACTACTGCAATTTGCAGTAATAGGCTTCATCGTTGGTTAAGGTTAAGTAAGTAAGTTTAGTAGTACTACTTACTACCTTAACCGATAATAGACATTGTACAGATTAAGAGTCTACTAATCTATACAATGTCTATTATCTTGCGAAAAGCCAGTTCGGCTACCGCATGGGGCACGGTGGACGTCGTGATGCACGTGGGAACTCTCAAGACGCGGTATGTGATGTCCGGAGACCCTGCCCCGTGACACCAGATCCCCGTCTTGGCGGAGGCTTTAGACATCGTCAACGCCTTCAATATCCTGCCCTGGAGTTATGTTCGGGAGGCACTCGGATATCACCGGGTGCCGACCTACCTCCGTCGTGTGATCGAAGTCTATTTGGTGGTCAGGTTCGTTATCTACTCCAATCACCAGGGAGAGTGGAAACAGCGAGAGATGTCGTGCGGTGACCCGCAGGGATCGGTACTAAGGCCGCCCTTGTGAAACATCGGTTACGACTACGTTCTGCGCGGCGGTCTCGCCAGCGGAGTCAGCGTCATATGCAGGAGGAGTTGCACCAGGTGGCGGCCGAAATAGCGATACGTGGGGTTGCGACAGTCGCGGAGAGGATCCGGCAGGTGGCACTGCATCAGTCTGAGGCCATGTGCTTTCAAGACGTCGGAACGCGCCACCACAGGGTTCCCGAATAACGATAGGAAGGGTTCACATCGGCGTCGAGTCGACGACAAAGAACCTAGGATTCGACTTCGACAGCCGGTAGAATTTCTAGGAGCACTTCCGACGGCTAGATTCCGCCCCAAGATTTGGCAGGAGCCCTCAAGCGGGTCCTACCGAATCCAGGGGGTCCAAACGCCTCCTGCTGGAGGCTCTACACGGATTGTCCGATCCATGGCCCTTTACAGGGTGCCGATATGAATGCCGTCGCTATGCAAGCGACCAGTGGTTAAGCTGAACGCGTCTCAAAGGGTCGTGGCATCCAGATGGTACGGATACCGCACGGCCTCTCGCGGAGCGGTGAGCATCCTTACCGGTCTGCCATCGTGGTATTTTGGTAGTTAATAATCCTTGCACACATGCACGAGTCGCGTCTTTTTGAAGAATGGCTGGATAGGCGCTACGGAGTCCTCATATTCCGGATGACACAGGTTCCATCGTGTGGACCGCCCGGAGGACACTGTGGAGCATACGGTAGAGGCGTGCCCCGTTAGGGCAGAGCACCGCCGTGTCCTCATGGGGGCATTCGGCGACAGCGATCTCTCGTGCCGGGCTCTGGTACAGGCCATGGTCCGGAGCGAGGAGGAGTGGCAGGCGGTCCCCTCCTGCGAAGCAGTAATGCTAGCAAAGGAGGCGGCTGCATGTGCGGGGGAACGGCCCACACGCCCCAGTCGTCGCATCCCGATCCCGTTTTCTGACCACCGTAGGCGCGGGCTTGCGGACGGCGAGCAATGGGTAGCTCGCCATCCGACCTTCGGGTAACCGTCTCCGGATTGAGCCCGAGTAGTCGACGGCGCGTAGAGATGTCAGCTTACCGTAGAGATCCAGCAGGGTCGAGGCCTACTGAGGCCATGGGTTGTGCGAAAGAGAACCCCGGGGCCTTGGAAATAAAGCCTTCTTCCTGCAAAGGAGGAACAGGAGGGGTTTTAGTCAGTTAAAGTCTGACACGACCTCCAGCCCCGCCCAAGGGCGGGAGATGTCATTAGATGATTTCCTACCTAAACAAAAGAGACTGAATTAAATTTCTTCGCAATAACGTTGATCAGTGCCACAGTTTCTAGCATGTTCCAGTAGGGCAAATAAATAGTAATAATGTGATGTATCTTAAACAGCCTCCGCTTGCACTTTACAAATATTTCCAATTTTTACGCGAACGAAGTCGGAAGCTAGTACAAAGATACGCATGCCTCACCCGCGCGCCTCACTACCTTCCTACCTATCACGGCAAAATGCTGGAATCTAGAAAGCCGCGTTTAGCCAAAACATTTCATTCGAATTTCAGGTTGCAATGAAGTGTTAAATTGAGTTTTATTGTTAATAAATACGATTATTGAACTGTAAATCAAATTAGTACCAAGCTTACATCGCGTAGATTGTTTGACGATGTATTGCCATTCATCATCATCATCTTACCATTAAACGATGTTATTTCGGGTTGTAGCGTTTTGTCATCACAGGGTGGACGGGCCACACGCGACAGCTACTGACACACCATATGCTACTTTTTGTAAGCCATGCACGCAGTAGGAGACGAAATTGTAATTATTCTATATATAAATATTTAGTAAGTATATAATACAATAGAATCTCGCGATATTTGTGTGGCGGCATTTGTATTGGCATGTAGTGACAGGTGCGGGCCACAATACGCGAGCTGCGACGATTGTAGCGGTTAACAGCCACAGACGTCAGCCGTGTGCGGTGAGCTCATTTAAATGTATTCAAACTACAGGAAGTTGGTGGTGCGTTGACTCGGTAACACTAAGAAAGCCGCTATAACATTAACAAAAGCAATACATATCTATTTATTTAAACTTAATGGATAGTAGTAGGGGTGCTCGATAATACATCGATGTGTTTTTTCGATGTAATGCATCGACAGTGAGCATCTGCTAGAAACGGATATTGTTTCAACATCGAGCTCTCTTTCTAACGTTACAAAGCTGTAGTCAACCGCCTGATACTCCGTCACACAAACAAACGACTATTTGAATGATCTACAACAGGACTATGTGCTGCTGAATGGGTTGAACAAACCTCGGATGTTAGTTAGAAACGAGTCACTGATAGCCAAAGATCTGATCTGATGTATTGCGTAACCTTAACTAGCACGTAACTTATGATCTATGATAATTTAGCGTGAGAGATCGGTTATGAGCACAGCTGTCTGTGGAAGCTATTTGTGTACTATCGCTTTACAATATAATTCGTGCAAGGTGATGAAATAGTGTTGAACTGCAATAACCACATAGTTTTGATGAATGTACTCACACACTGACGGTTCCGTATAGTTCGATTCCACAATCGAGTCCCAAAAATTTTTCTTTATTTTGTGACAACTACAAATATTTATTTTCAAACTTGCACCACAGAATAAGTATTAAATAGTACAAGTACAGAAATATCACTCTGCGAATGCAAACATGCGAATCTACTAACAATGCTTCTAATGTTCATAATACATTGTACGCCATGGACGTGACCTTCATTATATTGGCCTACCCGGGCTAGTCGCGCTCGTAACGAATCAAAATGCACCTTAAGTCTACGTCAAGAGTTTCTTTTATTACGCCTGTTATGCACCTTTGAACAGGCCGCTTTTGTCATAGGGTTATGAGTGTGAAATAGGTACCTACGTTTTTATAACAAAAAAATCAGTATTTCTAAAACTATATGGTAGATAGGTACCAATTGATTTGTACCTATGTATTTATATTCATACTTTAAAATGTATTTTTAGAAAGTCATTTCACATAGGTATCTAAAAAAATGAACTAAAATTAAAATGAAGTGGATATAACTTTGTTGGTTTGCCAGGTCTGCTTGTACTATGAGATGTTGCCTCTTGCCAATTTTCAGGATTGTTGGTCAACTGGAAGTTTTTTTTATTTATTTTTTATTATTGATAGGCTCGCGTTTGACTACTATCTCAACTGATGGCAAGCGATGATGTGGCCGACGATGGAGCACGCTTGCCTAGAAGTAGCGATTGTCAAAATATGCGCGATAAGCGGAACACAAAGAGTTTACTTTAGATTGCGTTGACTTAGAAGTTGGATTTATTTCACAGCTGCAAGGGGTAGCAGGTCCTGAGTATTTGATATAAATTTCATCTTAACGTTAAGCTTGAAGTATCCACGCGTTCCTAAGAAAAAAACTGGGCAAGTGCGAGTCGGACTCGCGCACTGAGGGTTCCGTACAAACTTGAAAGGTTAATTGCGGTTTACGATTTATGACGTATTAAAAAAAACTACTTAATAGATCTCGTTCAAACCAATTTTCGGTGGAAGTTTGCATGGTAATGTACATCATATATTTCTTTTAGTTTTACCATTCTCTTATTTTAGAAGTTACAGGGGGGACATATATTTTACCACTTTGGAAGTCTCTTGCCCAAACTATTCAGTTTAGATATAAATGATATTAGAAACTTCGATATAATTTTTGAAGACCTATTCATAAAAGAAGACATATCATAGAAGAAGAAGACATATCCCACACGTATGGGTTCGATGAAAAAAAAAAAATTTGTTTTTCAGTTCTTAAGTATGGGAAACCCCCAAAATTCATTGTTATTTTTTTCTATTTTTGTGTGAAAATCTTAATGCGGTTCACAGAATACATCTACTTACTAATTCAACTGTATAGTTCTTATAGTTTCGGAAAAAAGTGGCTGTGACATACGGATGGACAGACAGACATGACGAATCCATAAGTTTTCCGATTTTTGCCATTTGGCTATGGAACCCTAAAAAGGATATTGACAGACGACTTCGACAGATCGACAACACAGTGATCTTATAAGGGTTTTGTTTCCGACAGAAAAACGGGTTACGTGGGAAATCATCTAATGACTTGCCACGCTTTAGGGTGGGAGCGAGACGGTTTGTTGGACTTTCACTGACTAAAACCACAACTGTGCCCTATGCGTTCTAGGAATTTCATAAATTCCCGTGGCCCTATCGGTTTTGCTGAAATCTCTTTGAGGCGTTGAACATTATGCGCCGTCGATGACTTGCGGACGTTGCAGACGGTTACCGAACGACTGGACAGCGAGCTACTCATTGTCCTTGGCATTTACCGTGGCTGGTAGTCAGGGTCCGTGTCGCGTTGGCTGGGCCGTGAGGATGTCAGTTCCCTCACGCGTGGGGCCGTCTCCTTCGCTAAGATTAGTGCTCTGTAGAAGGAGGCAACCGCCTCCCATTGCTCTCGCTCCGGCCTAAACGAGGGAGGTACAGAATCCTAAAAATTAGGTGTTACTATGATGCGGTTAGAAGTGAATACATTTTAATTACAATTCAGTTTTGATGTTAGTGCAATGCCGTTTGCGGTCGCACAATTCATATTTTAGGTAACTTGTGGTAAAGTAGCAGAATCCTTTCACACCTAACTGGTGAAAACTCATTTGTTGAATTTTTACCAACCGAACGCGACGTAATATGTTCTTTAAAGTTGTAATAAGGCTGTGCGGCAGAGTGCGCGGCCACAAGCGGTTTTGTTTTGACCTGAATTTGTCTGGATATTGTTTTAGAATTGGATACTTGTCCTTTCAGTAATCTCTCCGAAAGTCGCAGTAAAAATCAGTCGTCTGCGCTGCACCTACATCTCAATCAGTGGCGTGCCAGATACCTTTATAGGGAGCAAGTCAAGGAACCTTGATTTCTCTATTATGTTACTATGGGTACCTCCTCAATGGAATATTGATAGAAATTAAAAACAATAAAAAAAACAAATAAAGCACAATACAAATGTGTTGAGTCACTGAATACTTACCCTGCATAGTTTCAATGCACTTAACTGCTACGCGAGTGAACCTCAGCAGGCTGCAGTGCTGGGCACGCCATAATCATGGCGGTAAGTGCCCTCTTTGAGGAGTGACTGGAGAGGCGTCCTCACCTTCTGCATGGCGCAGGTCCTCACTGGACATGGTAACTTCCGAACAGGAGGTTCCTGTATCGGATTCAGACGGAAGAAACGCGCGGGTGTCACCATTGAGTGAACCACCCGGAAGACAATGGGGCATACGGTGTAGGTGTGCCCAGCTTGGGCGGAGCACCACCGTGTCCTCATGGAGGCAATCGGTGACAGTGACCCCTCGCGTCGGTTCATGGTTCAGGATTTGTTCCGGAGCGAGGAGGTGTGGCAGGCGGTCGCCTCCTGCGAAGCAGTGTTAGTGAAGGAGGAAGCCGCATGCGTAGGGAACGAACAGCCTCACGCGCCAACCGCTGAGACCCCGACTACCAGCCACGATAGACACGGTTTGTGGACGACGAGCAATGGATAGCTCGCCGTCCGGCCGTTCATTAATCGTCCGGGCCGAGCTCAAATCGGCGATAGCGCGTAGTGATCCACGCCCTCCTCAAGGAGATGTCAGTAAACCGTAGGGATTTTCTGAAAAGGAAACCCGTCTTAGGACGCTAACGGCAACTAAAGGACACAGGTGAGGATTAGTCAGTAAAAGTCTGACATACCCTCTCAGTTCACCCAAGAGATAAATTCCCATCTCAAAAAAAAAACCAGACAACTAAAAATGCAAAATAACTTTAATTTGGGAAATTGGTGCCAAAAAATATGAAACAAAACCAGAAATACTGATATCAGAAAGTTTGTTTTCGAACTGAAATTTATATTTTTTTAACATGTCGAGTAGTCTATTATTAGTCGTAGTACTCAAATAAAAAATAAAAAAATGTTTTATTTCACATAGGCCTACAAGCACTTATAAAATATCAGAAGCTAGTGCACGGTTCCAATTAGCCGTTTCCTATGTAGAAGAACCGGCGAGATACTATGGAGTTTATACGTCATGATAATGCATACTTTCCCTCGCCAAGTTTAGTAACAGCCTTTGGCAGCTTGTTATAATAGCGTATGCTGTTTATCAGGAATGATTTGCTGATCTTTGCTAATCTCCATTTGGGTAATACAATTTCTTGTTTACTACGCGTATTTTTGTTATAAAAATCGCTTCTAAATTTGGAAAGGCCTAAGTTTTTACGAACATATAAAATAGTTTCTAAGATACGAGTATAAAACGAAGGCAGAATCAGTATATCAATTTCTTTGAATTTATTTCCAAGGGATTCGTTAACCTATTTTATAATTAGCTCGGATTGCTCTTTTTTGCAATATGAAAATTGAGTCTACATCAGCTGCAGAACCCCACAGTAAAAGGCATAAGACAAAATACTGGTGAAATAAGCATATTAAACTAACCTGGCCGTGGCTACATCTGTCAATTGTCTTATTTTTCTTATTGCAAATGCAGCTGAGCTTAATCTACCTGAGAGAGTTCTAATATGTGCAGTTTAGAATCGATAGTTATACCGAAGTTATTTTTTTTTTCACAACTATCACTTAGCACCGTCGAGCCCCAAGCTAACCAGAGCTTGTGACCTACGAACACAGTTTCCGTAATAACATCAAGTTTTGGTCGTCTAGAATTAGATCGAGGCTAACTTGAGGGACAATCGGTTATGTAAACTTTATACATTTAGTTTTATTCGCATTTAGTAAGAGATATTAGTTGCGAACCATTTCAAAAGAGCAACCAGACTTTCGTTGACTATATTTTATTGAGAGTTAAAATAATTACATAATTTTTCCTGTGTAAATATTTGCAATTTAACAAAATTGTGTTCCTTACAAGATAGTATTTTTTTCAGATATGGGTGAGCAACAGCGCCGGAACTCTGGAACGAATGCCAGTGAGTAGTTGACGAGCCAGATTTGACAACAGTTTCTTTTCCCAGTCCGCGCTCGCTCACCTCACGCGTCCCTTACAGATGTGGTGCCCGCCCACCCCGCCCTCCGGCGACGGCGACGTGTACTGCGACACGTGGGCGCGCGCCCTCTACCGCGCCGGCGCCGCGCCCGACGCGCTGCTGCCGCCCGTGCACCGCCGCGAGCCGCGCGCGCGCGAGCCGCGCCGCCTGCGGGCCCAGCCGCGCCCCTCGCACGCGCCGCTCTCGCTGTTCGAGCGCGCCGGCCCGCGCCCGCGGCCCCGCGCGCGGCCCGCGCCCGCCGCGCACCCGCAGCCGCACCCCGCCGCGCCCGACTGGGCGCCCTGCGAGGACGCCGCGCTGCGCCGCGCGCTGCGCCTGCAGCGCCTGCCCGCCGAGCCGCCCGCCGCGCTGCAGCCCAACTGGGAGTGGGCGGCCGAGCTGGTGGGGCAGATGGCGCGCGCCTACCGCTCGCCGCGCGCGTGCCGCGACCGCCACGACGCGCTCGCCGACCCCGAGCGCGCGCGCCGCCGCCACCGCCGCCCGCCCGCCGCGCGCCGCCGCCTGGACGACGACGCGCCGCGCCCGCCGCTGGCGCGCCTCGACGCCATGCGCGACGCCGCCGAGCGCCGCCGCGCCATGCCCAAGCGGCGCCACGACGAGCAGCCCAAGCACAACCCCAAGCACGCGCAGCTGCTGCACGAGCACGGCGTGGAGCTGGACGCGCCGCCGTCGCCCATGGAGGTGGCGTCGCGGCGCGCCGAGCGCATCGCCAAGGAGAAGCTGAAGGCGGCGCCCGGGCCCAGCGCGGCGCCCGCGGCCGCGGCGCCCGCGCGCATCGTGCTGGCGGCGCCGACCGGCAAGGCGGACGCGAGGCGCGCGCGGCCCGCGCCCGACGCGCCGCGCGCCACGCTGGCGCCGGCGGCCGCGCCCGGCTCGCAGGCCGCGGCGCAGCTGCTGTACCGCCAGCAGACGTTCCCGGCCCGCCATCTTAAAATCCTTCACCAAACTTCAACGACCCATGCTCAGGTCAGTTCTACACTCTCACAGTGTTCATTTATTTTTCTTTATTCTGTTGAAAATACCTAAAAACTACCGGTTTTTCTATATTATATGCATGTGTATTTTTCATTTCGGAAAGTAGATCTGAAATTGCCTGAGGAGCGGATTGAAAGTAATACTTTTCAGCCCTAGGAAGAATTGCTTTCAACTAACGGCTATCAAATTATTAAAAAAAAATAAACTAGTCGATTTTCACATTTCAATTTGATAGTGTATTAAAATGTGTTGTTTGTTGGGCAGAGTGGTGCAGGCAGCAGCAGCGGCGCCGAGCCCGCCGCCGCCGTGCGCAAGCTGCAGCTGCAGCACGTGCGGCGCGCGGGGCCCGCGGGGCCCGGGGCCGCGCCGGGGCCCGCGGGGCCGCGCGTGCTGGCGGCGCGGGCCCCGCACTCGCACGTGGTGGTGGCGCACTTGGCGCCCCCACGCGCGCCCGACGCTAGACAACAATAAACGCTACCACCGAAAGACTTCTATTATTTTCCTACTAAATCTACCACTATTACCCACAATTTAAATCTGCCTCATTTCGTTTACACTTGTAACTAGTGCTGCCAGGCGTCCCGATTTGGACGGGACATCCCGATTTTTAGGGGTCTGGGGAGGCATACCCAAAAATCAAAAAAAAAAAGAAAGTAAAGCTATATTACAATAAATTAACCTGTATCGCATTCGCATCACTATATCAAGTGCGTTACAAGTGGCACACGGTGCATCACTGGCCAGTTGTCACCGTCTCGCTCAGAGCTGCGTAGTCTTCGTCAGTCACACGCAACCATAATGTCTTCTGCTTTACTCCACGTAAGTAATCTATGACTCAATCGATCGAGTACGTTACCCCAGCAGGAAAGTTGCATGTAGAGCGATATGAATGGAACGTATAATTAGTGCGTAATCTGCTGTAATTGTGCGCCGCATATAAAATTAGTGCGTAATCTGCTGTAAATGTGCGCCGCATATAAAATTAGTGCGTGTTGTAGTTTTGGGAAAAACTTGAAAAAATGATTCCTGCTGGAGTAACGTTACCCTAGCAGGAAAATTTTGAACGACTAGTTGGAGAGAGAAATATTGTATAGGAGCAGATAGATTATGCTTGTGCAAAGATGTGCTCCAAAAATATAGGACGAAAAAAAAAAATAGAGGTCTCCCAAATGGATAATTTTTATTACATGTTTGCCCTAGAAAAGAAGACTTGTTATTAAACTCCACGCGAACGCAGTTACGAGCAACAGCTACTTAAAAATATATTAAATGCACCTTGTGACCATATCAAATGAAAGAGCTTGTTGTGGAACTTATTATTTTTATTTCTTTGATTTTAATTTTTAAAGTAAATAGGTATGGCATCAAATTATAGATCAAATTTCTTACATATTATATTAATATTAAAACACAAATAGTCTAATAATAGCAAGTACTCGCCGTTAGCCAGACGAGAACAACCAGAGATAATATGTCTTATAGACTCACCCGGACGACGGCATGCCCGACACACGTCAACCGTCCCGTCCTTCATTATATATATCTCCGTTACTTATTCGTCAAGATGACTTCGTCCATAATTACACAGGTAAAACCTTCAGTTGCCCCGAAGAGGTTGCTGAAACGTAGCCAGGCCACGAACGCTGCAAAATCTACATCAGACTCATGAAGAGCCCGATAAAAGCGCCCGTGGAGCTACTTTTCCATACTTCCCTGTGTCATCAGTTTTAAGTACCACAAGTTTGCGCCAGTTCTCTTTAGCCATGGAAACGGGGTGAGTCCCTTGTCCATCCACTGCGACTACATCGCGGTGCATACCCACATCGGTGTTTTTCATATTTTCTGAGGCTGCACACCTCACGGTTGGGCAGGGTCGTCGCGTTTAAAAAACTCGACCTCCACACTTCCGCGGGATGAACAGTCTCATCACAGACGACCGTGGGTGATGCATCCGGTTTGCGGTCAAAAGTGTACGGACTCGCCTATCCAGAGCGTCTAGCTCGGTCCGAGTCCATTTGAGTATGCTGAAAGAGTACATTAAGACCGGCATGACCCAACCATTGAAGGCGCGCACCTTATTTTCACCTGACAGAAGGCTGTTTAATACCTTCTTCAGGCGGTCAAAGAAGCGCTCCTTCAACGATTGCTTCATGTCAGCAACGTTAATGCCTAACGTTTCCGACATACCCAAATACTTATAGGTCGAAGACAGGGGTCCAAGGTATATGGAATCCGAGAGTTGAATTCCCTCAGATTCCATAATCTCCCCTCGCTTTACATGCGTGACTGCACATTTATCGACACCAAATTCCATCCTGATGGCACTACTGAAAGTTTCAGTTACCTTCAGTTCCATCATTCGTAACTTGTTAGGGACAATGAGTTTCAGACAAGATCATCCATGTAAAGGTGAGATAGTTAAGTACCTGACCAACTCTTCTCAACCGATACCCCAAGCCTGATTCCTCTAGCAATGTGCTTAGAGGATTCAGGGCTAAGCAGAACCAAAGTGAATTCAGACTGTCGCCCTGGAATATTCCACGTTTAATCCATATAGGCTCATCGTCCCTCCGGATTGATCGACATCCTTGATCGCGAAGGACTGTGTTTCATTGACCCTTAAACGACTCAAGGAAGGTGCGTAGAGTTGCATCTATTTTATACAATTCCAATTCCCTCATGAGCCATGTATGTGGCACAGAGTCATAGGCCTTCTTATAATCTATCCAGTATGTCGACTAATCCTTGCGGGATCGACGAACCTGTTGGCTTATGGTCATGTCGGTGAGGAGTAGCTCCTTAGTACTACGAGACCCGTTCCTACATCCATTCTGAGAGGCAGACATAATTGAGTTACTATCATTGTGCTGGTTAATTTTCGTTCTCATAATGGATGTAAGAAGTTTATAGATCGTCGACACGTCTATAATTCTTGGGTTCCGCGGTACTACCTGTCTTATGAAGCAGATAATATTATAATAATAATATAATATAATAAAAAGATGGGTAACGCCAGTTGTTAAAAACCAAAAATTGAGATGCCAGGAGTGCGTGTGAGCTGCTATTCCATTTTAGCCGAAGACATTTTAGAAGTTTTGCAGTCCGTTCGGTCCTGAAGCCTTCCAATATATATAATATATCGGTAACGGACGGATTGCTCTGGCTACATCTATTGGGCTAATTATTACTTTTTCCATTTCTGGTATAGCTTCGCACACGCGCTCGACTTCACGCATTCAGCCATCCTCAGTGTGACACACGGGCACCAAACAAATATTGCGAAAGTATTCATGGCGACAGCATTTGGGCGGGTCACGTCAGTCACATTTTGTTCAGGTCGCTCCCAAGCTCTGTATACCCATCTCTCATCGCTCTGGAACATGCGATTCTGCGAGTACCGGTCGACTCGCCGCTTATACCGTCGAATACGGTTGACCCATGCACAAACTTTCTGCTTCAGGAAGTCGATGCGCTCCGTGACACGAAATAAATATTCTCGAATTCTCGCTTTTTTGTGGTCATTCGAATTTGGTCGGGTAGCCAGCCGTTATCTACATGTTTGGTTTTCTGAATATATTTTCTTATGTACGAAACATTCGAAGCTGAATTTCCACTATATGTTACTTGATGAAACGCACTATTTTTTTATGTACACCTACACATCTTGGATTGAGCCAGTTTCTTGTATGTTGGCGTCAAACTTAAAGCACCGTCGCCTCGACTTTTAGCAATATTATTCAATAACGCATGTATGTGCACTTTTGGTACTGTTTTATGGTTATAGTAAACGTCCAGCAAGAGTGAATACCGTTTTCAGAGAGCTTATCCGTTTTCTCAGCGCTGTATATTGTATTTCTATAAATCTAATTCTGTCACATATACGCACATATCAAGAGCTATCCGTGTATGTCAAAAGTACAGCCGCAAAAACTATGGTTTTAGAGATACACGATTCTGCAAAACGTTACTCCAGCAGGAAATGCAATATATCGAAAACCTGAAGACGCACCAATTATATTTTCGGGGCACATCTTTGCACAAGCATAATCTATATATAATAATAATATAATAATATTTATTTATTATATAGTACATATTTGACACCAACTGTAAGCACAAAAAAATATAAGCAATACAACAGTCAATTTAATTTGAACACCCTGACTCCTAAACTAGGAAGATCCTGTATCTTAGGAGGCAGTGTCTTCGCAAAAATAGTGGACGAACAAAATAATGAGCGTACAGCGTATAGATTATTGCCAAAATGTGGATTAATGAAGAAAGAAATATATAAGTATATAATTATGTATATATATATATTTACTGATAGTATGTATATGTATAGTGTATGTATGTGTATGTAGAGTATAAGTGTAGTGTGCATGTATTTGTGTGTGGTGTCGTGTCATGAGCAAATGTAGCGTGAGTGCGTGTAAGCGAGAAGGGTGTGTGGTATGGTCTAAGTGATTAGCAGATCCAAGTAAGTAGACTTTCAGTAGTATCGTAGTCTTGCTCTTTTAGCCACTCCTCAATTTTGAGTTTAGCCCTATATGTATTTAATGCAATTATGTTTACTTTTTTATTTATTTTAGTGTATAAGTGTGAGCTTAGAACGTAGTGCTGGCGTTTAGCGAAAGCGGTCTTGTGTGTTACCGTAAGAATAAGAGACTTATTCTTGCGGCGTGTTGGGTCTGGTGGCGGGACCTTAGTGTGTGTTCTCAGTACGGATCGAAGCACAAATAGTTGCCTAACGGTAAGTACATTTGCATCTTTGTATAATTGTGTGGTGGGATACATAAAGTTCTTCTTTGCCATCACCTTCAGAACAGCTCTTTGTGCCCGTTCCAATTTAAGAAACTTTGTCCGGGCGGCACCACCCCACACAGTGATACAATAGGTGATAACGGACTGGCAGATAGCAATATACACCATTCTGATCGTGTTAAAATCAGCAGACGACTTAAGCTAATCTATCTGCTCATATACAATATTTCTCTCTCCAACTAGTCGTTTAAAATTTTCTTGCTGGGGTAACGTTACTCCAGCAGGAATCGTTTTTTAATTTTTTTTCCAGAACTACAACACGCTCTAATTTTATATGCGGCGCACATGTACAGCAGATTACGCACTAATTATACGTTCCACTCGTATCGCACAACGTGCAACTTTCCTGCTGTGGTAACGTACTCGTACTCTAATCGATCTTCGTTCATCCATTTCATTCGTATGCAATAAAATGTAACCAACAATACAATTTTAATATAAAAATATTTTTACTTTTTAAATAGCGCTAACTTGTAACATAAATATTTTTTTAGTTTGTCATCATTTTTTTTTTTAATTATCAAGAAATCTTATAATTGATACGTAACCTATAATAAATGAACACAACACAATATTTACTTGTACTGTACGATACTAAACTAATGAAGTTAGATACTACAGACAGATTGTTTAATGAGATGATGATAATATGATGAATAATATATATATAATATGACGAAAATTTATTAATGTTGATTACAACATTAATAAATTTTCGTATATAAATCGAACCCGCGACCCTTGCATCTCCACCGGCGCTCTAAACCTTTGCACTAAACGGGTCGTCGGGTAATGAAAAAACGCCCATTCCCTAAAAGGCGATTACTGATCTGTTTCTTGATGTGTATTCTCAGGGGTGCTCGGCACCCACTATTTATTTCTCATGGATGCTCGAGCCCCCGAGCGGCGAGCCCACGGAGTCGGCGCCCCTGACTGTACCTCCCTGTTCTCGAGCTCCCTATGAATAAACTGTACAAAAAGGAACTGTAAATTTTCTTTAATCTTTCTTTATACAATATTGTTACATGTAATAGCCACAAGTAAATCTTAAACAAAATATAGATATATTAATTCCCAACGAATAACTACGAGTACCTTTAACTAAATTATAAATTTTTAAGGACTTAAGGAAAATTAACTTTACACCTTGAATTATGTATAAGTTGCGACTTGCCCGAACTAGCTTTATAAAACCTGTGTATCGGGTCATCACTTAACAAGACTAATGAATAAGGAAGGGTATGTAAACAGAAATAACAACTTACGAACTAAACCTTACAATCATACTAAAACTTTCAATAGTTTCTCTATGTCTGTGTAATTGAGATTTAATAGATACTCCGATAACAATGTACTACATTAATATAATCTATGCTATATTTCGCGCCGCCAACACGCTCAGTTCGACTCCGTGTTTAAAAATATTTAAAAATAGTTTTAAACTTTCTTTTCTGAATTTAATAAGTTAAAAGTGCATATTTAGAAGCAGTGCCTTAGTGCTAGAGTGGACAACAAATAGTTTCAACAAAATAGTACTTTGTTTTTCGTTTTTCAATCCAAACATTAACGTGATGTAAACAATCAAAATTTGTAAACAAAGTAACAGATATTCACGTACCTAAAAGTTTAAATACCGCTAAATATACGTTTAAACAACAATAACAAAACAAAATAAACATTTTAGTGATTTTAAACTAAAACATTCAACGTAAACAATAGTGCTGAAGTCAAATTAGAGTGCGCGCGCAACACCGATCACTTTTTAAAAATTAGCGTCCTAACGAATTTTTCGTTTTGTGATAAACATCAAGGCCTATTTCGACAGACTAATATTCGTTAGAGTGGCGCATTTGGTACCTGCGTGTCACATAAAGTCTGTTGAGTTCGAGATCGCGCCCGTGGATGTGCATTTCTTTTTGTGAAAACAAATTTTGTTTAAAAAAAAAAAAAAAAAAAAAAAAAAATTCGCAGTGTCATAATTTCAAAAACTATTATTAACTCTAATTTTTATTTTATTTTCTGGTGAATTATACGCGTTATTATAATTCGAATAAGAATATTAAGTAGGTAGCATTTCGGACACCGAGCTGCTACGCACACAGACGCGCTCCCAACATGCACGTGCAGAAGTTCGTGGACGCAGGTGATTGACCGCTTGATGCTTTGCATGAAAGACTCTTTTATTAAAACAAATTATCCAGTATTGCTACTTACTCCAAATTATTTTATGCCTACGCAATTTTAATAACGCTTTTCGAACTTTAATGGATATTCCATTAGACCTAAACATGGATTGCTCGGCATGTCGTAGCAATATTTTGCATGATGAAGACTACTTACGTTGTACGCTTAAAACCTGCAATAAAATGTACCATGTTCTATGCACGGGTGGAAATAACGCAACGAAAGTGAATATCACAACATGGATATGTCCAGAATGTCAATGTATGTCAAAAAAAATAGGTGATATTTCGTTGACACCAGTGGGTTTAGCAAAAAACTCGCAAGACCCAAATGTGAAGCTCTGGAAGAGGCTTCCATCGACAACTACTAACATAGAAATGGTTGGCGATTCTAGAAGTATTTCCATACTCAGCCAGGAAGTACAAACATTAAAAGAACAACTGGGCGAAGCCATATCTCTCATCGGATCATACCAAGCAACAGTTGATAGCTACATGCAACAAGTAGGAATTCTTAATGATAGATTAACCACTTATGAGAAGTCATGCTCATGCAACGCAGCTAAGAGATCCACCAACACTGAAATGTTAAATCATAAACTTGCTGCACCCGATGCTGTCTCCAATACAAAAAAAATAACCCAGCTGAGCCCTCGTAAACTGAAACCACCGGTAAACCCCAAGGTGTCTAAGCCAGTACAACCTGAATTAAGCTACTCCAATCAACCCGACTCATCAATAAACAATAATACAAGTATAACTAAGCAAAATAAGGCGGTAGAGGTAATAGTAACTGACCAAAATACCGAAGACACCACTAGCTCTGGCTCCGTAATCCTAGACTCCGACCACGAGTGGACTGAAGTAAAAAACAAGAGACGTCGACGAATGGCTCCACTTTATGGGACGGCTAATTCTTCAGTTACCTCTTTAAAAGCTATTGAAGTGCGTAAGTACTTACATGTATGGAACATGGCTTCCACAGCCACCGAGATCACCGAATATCTTAAAAGAATATGCCTCACTGGTACCTGCACAGTGGAAGAACTTAATCCAAAAGGGAATTACAAGTCTTATAAAATTGGAGTACCTATAGCTTTCTTTGATAAATGCTTCTCTGTAGACGTATGGCCCATTAATGCTAGGATCAATACATGGATTAACCGCGGAAAACTTGACCTTCCAAACCGTGGTTCTAACCCGACTCTTACTATTGACACACAGTCCTTTCGTAACACACAAGGCAAACAATAAAACAACTAAAATTAATTGTATATACCAGAACGTTCGAGGAATTAAAACTAAGCTCTGTCAATGGCGAAATAATCTGCATATAACCGAACAAGATCTGATAGCGGCTACCGAGACGTTCCTTGATACCTCTGTTGAAGACTCTGAGCTACTGAACAGCGATTGGAATGTGTTACGGCGTGACAGAGGTACACCTTGCGGTGGTGTGCTGCTCATGGCGCGCGCACCTGTCGTTCTGCACCGAAGACCTGAACTTGAAACTGACAACGGTGAGGACCTTTGGGCGAGTTTCACATGGCACGGCCGCCCTGTGTACGTATGTGTTGTGTATATAAAACCAAGTGCGACGGACGATGACTATATGAGATGGTTCACTAAAGTAGAAAGTTTTGTCAATGGTTTAAAAGGTACGGTTATAATCTTTGGTGACCTTAACCTAAATAGTGCTTCTTTAAATATTAATAGTTACTATTGTTACTTTTTAAGTTTTTCTAATATGTGTGAAAGGAACATCATTCAAAACTTGCATGGGAGTATCTTAGATGTTGTTTTAGTACGGGAGAGCGCAAGTATGCATGAAGTTACTGTGACAGTGACTGAAGGTTTGGTGCCACCTGATGCATATCATCCGCCATTGGACATCCAGGTAATGCTACAGTCATCTGATCAATGTGACAGAATTCAACCCAGTAATATCGATTGTAAAAAGGACTGGAACTTTAAAAAATGTAACTACAACCTACTCTTTGATCTTCTATCTGAGGTTTCTTGGGATGATGTTACCTCATCCAACGACGTATGCACATGCACTCAAAGTTTTTACAATATCATTTACAATCTTTTTGATACCTGTATCCCTAAAAAAACCCGAAGCAATAAAGCAACTAGAAGGTATCCTACCTGGTTTACTTATGATATTATCAGAGATATACAGACAAAAGTTAAACTACATTCAGCCTGGAAACGAAGCAAATGTGATTTAATATATAAAGAGTTTTCAGAATTAAGGACTAGCCTTAAATCTCGTATTGCCACTGCTTATGACTCTTACATTAGGTGCATTGAAGGAAACATTAAGAAAAACCCCAAAGAATTTTGGCGGCATGTATCCAACCTTCGGTCAAAAGGGGGATTCGAACCTAATGTAACACATAAAGGGAAAACTTGCAGTGGGGTTGCGGCCGCTGAAGCTTTCGCAGAATATTTCGCGAGTGTTTTCCAAACTGAAGTACCAAAATTAGATCCGGAGAATGTAGCCCATCCTTGCAAATGCAATGTCAGTAACTATATTAATATACTCAATTTCACTGAGAATGATATAAGCAAAGGAATAGATAAGATAAAATCTGATAGTTCAATTGGTCCTGATAATATTCCTCCATGGTTCCTAAAACAGGCTCAGAAGTTTCTTACTTTGCCCCTTAGCTACATCTTCAACTTAGCATTAAAAACTGGAGTTTATCCATCCCAGTGGAAATTGTCGCGCGTTACTCCTATACCGAAATCTTTAAATAAATCATCTGTAGATGAATATCGCCCGATAGCTATACTATCTTCTGCAGCGAAAGTTTTCGAAAATGTCCTGCACGATAGTATTTACAGTCAGGTGAAACAGCATCTTTGCAATGAGCAGCATGGCTTTCGCACTAAAAGGTCAGTGAACTCTAATCTGCTGACACTTGTTGACTCTATTTCCACCAGTCTTGATCGCGGACGTCAGGTCGATGTTCTCTACTTTGACTTTCGAAAGGCATTTGATAGAGTCAATAATGACGTTCTGCTATCAAAGCTCAGTGCGATAGGTATTGCTCCTGGACTTCTCCGGCTTCTTGCAGACTATTTACGAGATCGACAGCAATTTGTGAGACTAGGACTATACGAGTCACTTCCGTATCACACTCGCTCAGGAGTAAGCCAAGGTTCGGTGCTTGGTCCTCTCCTTTTCATTTTGATGATCAATGACCTACCTAACGTTATTAAAAATGTCAAATGCCTCTTATATGCCGATGACTTAAAACTTTTCTACGAAATAAAATCCGAGTTTGATTGCCTGGCCCTGCAAGCTGATATAGACGCAGTGTATAAGTGGAGTTTGGATAACCAAATGGACTTTAATACCTCAAAGTGTTATGTAATGACTTTTGGTCGAATGCGGCACCCATTATGCTTCAGATATAAGCTTGATAATGATCTTATTGCACGAACTGATGCTATGAAAGACCTGGGAGTCACATTTGACCAGAAACTCACCTTTCACAACCATATAACATCTACCGCCAAGGAGTCCTTTAGACGTCTTGGTTTTGTTTTAAGAAACTGTCGCGATTTTCACAGTCCCCATGTGATCAAACTTGTTTTCGGTGCATTAGTTCGTAGCAAGCTTGAGTCAAGTGCGTGCGTTTGGAATCCTTTTGAAAAACAATATATATTAACTTTGGAAAAAGTGCAAAAAGCATTTCTAAGGAATCTTTATAAACGGCTTTATGGCTATTATCCTTTTTTATATCCCACAAAATTCCTGCTGGGTTGCTTGGGTTTCAATTCCTTAGAAGCTAGACGGTCACGCGATCAGATGATTGTTGCATTCAAAATACTCAGGGGAATTATAGATGCTCCTGACCTACAAAACCTTATCTGTAATTTGTATGTGCCAAACAACTACAGCCGTGGCAGGAAGCATCGGCTCCTGGCAGTTCCGACGTGTCGTACAGTTGCTCACTCCAAATCACCCATACCGCGGACACTCTCTGCGCTTAATGCTCTCCTAGACAAAAACACCGATTTTGATATGTTTGGTGAAGAATGGAAGATGATACTGTCAGAATGTATGAAATTTTGTGAGATGAATGTATGACTGTGTGTAATATTTATTAAATAGGTCCCCTTAAAAGTCCTGCGTGACTTCTGACTTGTCTGTTTTTAATTTTTAACTATTGTTTTATTTTGTTTTTCTGTATGTGTTTAAATGGTGTAATTGGCTTCGGCCGTTCTGTTTAATTAAATAAATAAATAAATATATCTAATCATTTATTGAGCTTGTTGTACAAAAAAGGTCCTAAAATACATAGAATCTATGAGCAAATACAAGTCTCGTCTGTGGTTTTCTACAAACCAAATCTTTCCTCCTCCTGGTTGACGGTACTGGGTCAAAAGGAAGCTCAGAGTGCTGATAAAGTACGATGTGCAATATCATTAACACGGTGGAGCTTACGTAGAAGTGTGCCCTACTCGGGCGGAGCTCGGCCGTGTCCTCATGGCAGCGTTTGGCAGCGCTCTCGCTTCAGGCCCTGGTTCTGTCCATGGTCCGGAGAGAGAGGGAATGGGAAGCGGTCGCCTCCTGCGTAAAGGAGTTGATCGCAACCGTGGATCAACGGATACCCTCACGCTCCAGTCGTTCCCTAAGATGTCCCGGGCGTCGAGAGTCGCACTTACGCATTTACGGGTTTGCAAACTACAATGGGTAGCTCGTCGTTCGCCCATCCAATAAGGAAGGACCAGGCCCAAATCGATGGCGCGTCGTATTGTGTTAAATAAAAACTTTTACGAAAATAAATCTTCACTAAAAAGATAACACTAATAAAAATAAAAACACTTATAAAAATTTCGGAGTAATAAACAATACCGAGAAACCCGGACTTCCGAAATTAAAGTTATTTTGATCCTTTTAGTGTTTTTTTTAGTGAAGACGGTCGATCACATCATCAGAACTGGATTTTTCCTATAAGGGGGAAAAAAATGCAATTCGGTCCATAAACGACGAAGTTCTGAGGTAACAAACACAAAAAAAGATGATAAAAAATACAACCAAATTGATAACCTCCTACTTTTTTTTGAAGTCGGTTAAAACGTGCATTAGTTTCGCCGCAGTGCGCAGCTCTGTGAATGCGTTCCACCGCAAGGCAGTGCGCGCATGGCCTTAAATTATTTTTCAACACACTTGCTCAGAAAGTGACTCTTATTGCACTGCACTTAGGTATATAATGACACTCGTTACCCAACTGTGACATTTTGATTACCATTACGCACAAGTGCTATAATGTAGTTAAAACCTTTTTGTTCAACCTCTTTGTTCGCAAAACAAATTTTGAATTCGAATAGTTATTGCGTTCAATAGTATATAAGTAAATTAGTATCTTACATACTTATTTCATCCAATTTACAAGTTAAAATGGACAAATTTAACTTGTACAATTTAATAAATAAATCGTACATTCAAATAAAATTTGTTTTTTTTTTGTGGTCTATGGCCGCCATTTTAAGATGCGCGCGGTTTTTGGCGCGATTTTTTTTATTCTAGTGAAGTTCAGTGGCTGTATTAATTAAATAAAATTAAATACTACAAAATCATTAGGAAATGTTACATCCGTATTCTATTGTCACTACGAAAGACATTATCGAAAAACTTTTCACGCAAGAAAACATAAACGTAAAACTAGGCAGTATGATCAAAATACCTTGCCTTACTCTAGAGCTAATAAAAAAAAAAAAATGACGCGCGGCTTATAAAACAGATTTTTACCGCCATGACACAGAAAATTTTACTAGTTTTACTGTTATTTTCTTCACAAGTGTATTGAAAAACGTCGTATGACACACGTGAGTAATGAATGATTACCGTTCTTGGCTCTCTTCAAACCCTCGCCACGGCTCTGGTCTAAATACCGCCTCGACGGTAATCACTAACATTACACACTTATATCATAATGTACTATAAATAAGAGATATACTTATTGAGTTATTTATATTGAAAATGTTTTGCATTTATAATTTTTGAAATATTAATGTTACGATGACGGATTTGTTACGATCTCAATAAATAATTAATTAAAAACCTCCAGTAGTTCCTAAAATATTTTCATTGTTTCAATTACCCCCTACATACTGTTTCAACCGTCCTTGGGGTAGGGTCAATAGAACCACTGCGCCCCATCTTCTCTAATAGGTGATTGTAGGTTAACTATATGAAATAGAGATATGGATTAAGTTTAATTTAGAAACCAGATAAGGATCCCTTCAACGATATAAATATGAGGGATGTAGGTACTATAGATAGTTCACTGCACACGGTTTAAGTAAAATTGTTTCAGTTGTCCCCGGTCTACTCTACTTTTGCATGTAGTGTTTGCCTGTAATTGATTGTGCATGTAGACACAATTACTTCTATATTATCTGTAACAACTGCTGGTGAACCATATATAAATAAATATAAAAGAAGAAGTTTATGATTACGTAGCTCTATGTAATACGCTAGTCTGAGATGAGTCCGTGTATAGCCGAGAACGTTTAGTTGTGTGCGCACTAAACGTGCGAGTGGTGCGGGCACGCCAGGTGTACGTCCACCAGGCGCACGGCACCCAGCACGCGCGCCGCCGGCTCCAGCGCGTCGCGCCCGCCAGTTGTGTGCGCACTAAACGTGCGAGTGGTGCGGGCACGCCAGGTGTACGTCCACCAGGCGCACGGCACCCAGCACGCGCGCCGCCGGCTCCAGCGCGTCGCCCAGCGCGCCCGCCAGCGGCCGCAGCGCCTCGCGCACGCCGCGCAGCACGTTGCCGCAGAACACTAGCAGCGGCTGCACGAGCGCGTTAAACGTCAGCGCCAGCGCCGGCTTCAGCGCGTAGTCCGACGCCGTCTGCACCAGCCCCGAGGCCGCGCCGCGCAGCGCCAGCAACGCCATGCGCTGCACGTGTAGCAGCAGCGCCACCGGCAGTGCCAGCAGCAGCTGCGGCGCCGCCAGCAGCTCGGCGAACAGCGCAGCCGCAGCCCGCGAGCCGCGCCGCGCCGCCCGCTCTACGCGCGTGGGCCGGCCGCCGCCGCACGCCGACAGGAAGTCGCCCGAGCCGTGCTCGAAGTAGTATACTTCCACGCGGTCCGGCTCTACTGGACCGACCGACATATTAATTCAACCGAAACTGGCTGCCTAGCCAGTTTTATTGCTACCGTTGTGTCTATTGTTGTGTCGACGAAGGCTTTTATAAAAAAAAAAATGTGATTCGTGGTATGTCTGTGCATGACCCTAAGTCAAAAGAAGCGTGTCATGTGTAGTCATACCTATAATGTTAGATCAGATTCCATAAACGGACCTACCATTGTCGCATATTTTGTCCTTGCCGATGTCTCGGAATAACTTCCATGCTTTATTTTTTTTCTGTAAAATAATAACTGATGGTTAAAATTTTGATAAGAGCGCGAAAGTGAATCGGGCGCCGAGTACGTACCGCTGGGTGTGGAGGCGGCGGAGGCGCGGGAGCGGGCGGCCCCGGCGGCGCCGGCGACCCCGCGCCCGCGTCTACCAGCGCACGCCGTCTGCACACACCGCACACTGCTTACTCTTACATATGAGCTCTCGTGTATTATAGCCGCATGCAGGAAAGAATTAAATTATTAGGATACTCATGGTTCTAGAAAGCAAAAGGCAACTGAAGGAACATACCTATCTAGGTGTGGTTTTAGTCAGGACACGACTTCTCGCTCAACCAAGAGCAGGTATTTGATGATGTACCACTCCAAAAAAGGAGTAGGTAGGTATTTTGTTGTAAAACTGTGTCCCTTCAAATGTTAACGTTTTTGCCGAACTTAGTTTCTTTGGTATTATCAGAAAATTAACTCGGCGACTGCTACATTGTGTTATTGGTGTTCTATTTGTTTATGTTACGGCTAATAGCCGAAGTGCGGCTACACCTAGTTTTAGCCGGTTACCACTAGGTGCATCCGGCCACACGCAGTTAAACTTAGATGTGTGCTACTTATATTCGGTTAGAACTAGGTGTAACCTTTATTAAAGCGGCTATAACAAGATACAGCCGCACGCCGGTGGTTAAACTTAGGTGTATCCTATTTATCTTCTAGCTAGAATTAGGTTGTCAGTGCAGTAAAACATTTTAGTTTTATTTTGATATTCCCATCTTGCGTTTCCCAATTGATTCGATTTCGTATTACCCCCGTAGACTAGACATTTCACGCCAGACAAGTCAGTCAAAACTTGATTTATAATTGTGTTTAATAATATTATGAACTGAAATGACATCCGTCTGTGATAAAAGCTAAATGCACGCTACAGTACGTACGTAGTGTCATTCAAGTTTATCTTGTTCAAATAAGTGATAGCCATTCTTGCAATATACTGTAACATGAAAAGTGTGTCGATTGCTTTTTTTATAATTTAATCAGAGTAAAAAAGTTGTCATACTTATTTTAATATAAAAATATGAAAGTAGGATACAAAGAGTTTGTTGATTTTTTCATAGTTAAATGATAAATACAAAATAAATATCAGTTTGCCAAAAATTAAAAAAAACCACTTTTACACGTCCATTTTTTTTTCGTCAGTTTAATTAAACTAGATGAGGTCGGTGTTTCCTAGCTGGACTACCCTGAGAAGAAACATCGAAACAAACTCAGGAGTCAAAGTCTCTTCTAAAGTCCATACAGTAAACATGTAATGGTCAAATCATATGAGAACTATGCAGATAAGTGTCTCAGAGGGTCTTTTGAAGAAATAGCCACACAGATTTGATCTGGATCTGTCCAGTCAGTGCAAGCATTTGAAAGTATTCGCGTAGCTCAAACTTGGGACTACTACGGAGCTCGACGACTTGACGAACAATACCAAAGAAAGGACATTTGGGTAGGCCGCATCAAAAACTCAAAAACTGCCAGACATCATGTTAAAATTACAGAAAAGGAAAAATATAATCCACATAGTTCCCACGTTCACAATAAAAAATAAAATTTACAAAAATGTAACACTTTACAAAGTAGCTTATGCAAGTCGTAAAATATAAAGAAATAAATTTGAAAAATATATCAATGTCAAATGGTAAAATAAAGAACATAATAAGTTATGTCAAATTGTATGATAAAATTAAAAAAAAAATCATCAAGTCAAAATGTAAAATTAAAAATAATCATCAATGTCAAATTCGAGAAAAAATATAATAAAAAAGACGATTAAAAAAAAAATATACAGAGTGAGTCTTTATAATGTGCACATATCAAAATGAGGGAATCTATGCTTAATTTTATCGACGGAAAACATATTTAAAAAAAACTAAATACTATTGGAACGAAGTTCCTTATCGCGCGTTGTGAAAGGGGGCTAGACGGAAAAAATTCTTACGAAAAGTTGTATCGACACTTTCTTACGAAAAGTTGTCACGACACTTTTTGCTATAGTAAGCTATTGTAAGCTGTGCGGCGTCGCATGTTTCTCTGTCTGTCTCTCTCTCTCTCTTATCCTCTGGGCTGTGGCCGCCATTTTTTTCGAGTTGAAGTTTTCGAGGGTGCTTAAACCGACAGTGAGGTCAAAATGTAAATCCAAGATGGCGGCTATGAAAGTTTTTAAATTTTTTGACATGGGTGTCGTTTTCGTGGTTTTCGAAGGTGTTAAAGCCGATAATGAGATCAAAATGTAAATCCAAGATGGCGGCTATGATGAACGTTTTAAATTTTTTGACATGGGTGTCGTATTCATGGTTTTCGAGGGTGCTGAAACCAATAGTGAGGTCAAAATGTAAATCCAAGATGGCAATATGAAAGTTTTTAAATTTTTTTGACATGGGTGTCGTTTTCGTGGTTTTCGAGGGTGTTAAAGCCGATAATGAGATCAAAATGTAAATCCAAGATGGCGGCTATGATGAACGTTTTCAATTTTTTGACATGGGTGTCGTATTCATGGTTTTCGAGGGTGTTAAAGCCGATAGTGAGGTCAAAATGTAAATCCAAGATGGCAATATGAAAGTTTTTAATTTTTTTTGACATGGGTGTCGTTTTCGTGGTTTTCGAGGGTGTTAAAGCCGATAATGAGATCAAAATGTAAATCCAAGATGGCGGCTATGATGAACGTTTTAAATTTTTTGACATGGGTGTCGTATTCATGGTTTTCGAGGGTGTTAAAGCCGATAGTGAGGTCAAAATGTAAATCCAAGATGGCAATATGAAAGTTTTTAATTTTTTTTGACATGGGTGTCGTTTTCGTGGTTTTCGAGGGTGTTAAAGCCGATAATGAGATCAAAATGTAAATCCAAGATGGCGGCTATGATGAACGTTTTAAATTTTTTGACATGAGTGTCGTATTCATGGTTTTCGAGGGTGCTGAAACCAATAGTGAGGTCAAAATGTAAATCCAAGATGGCAATATGAAAGTTTTTAATTTTTTTTGACATGGGTGTCGTTTTCGTGGTTTTCGAGGGTGTTAAAGCCGATAATGAGATCAAAATGTAAATCCAAGATGGCGGCTATGATGAACGTTTTAAAATTTTTGACATGGGTGTCGTTTTCATGGTTTTTGAGGGTGTTAAAGCCGATAGTGAGATCAAAATTTAAATCCAAGATGGCGGCTATGAAAGTTTTTAAATTTTTTGACATGGGTGTCGTTTTCGTGGTTTTCGAGGGTGTTAAAGCCGATAATGAGATCAAAATGTAAATCCAAGATGGCGGCTATGATGAACGTTTTAAATTTTTTTGACATGGGTGTCGTAGTCATGGTTATCGAGGGTGCTAAAGCCGATAATGAGATCAAAATGTAAATCCAAGATGGCGGCTATGAAAGTTTTTAAATTTTTTGACATGGGTGTCGTTTTCGTGGTTTTCGAGGGTGTTAAAGCCGATAATGAGATCAAAATGTAAATCCAAGATGGCGGCTATGATGAACGTTTTAATTTTTTTTGACATGGGTGTCGTATTCATGGTTATCGAGGGTGCTAAAACCGATAGTGAGGTCAAAATGCAAATCCAAGATAGCGGCTATGAAAGTTTTCAAATTTTTTGACATGGGTGTCGTTTTCATGGTTTTCGAGGGTGTTAAAGCCGATAATGAGATCAAAATGTAAATACAAGATGGCGGCTATGAATGTATTAAATTTTTGACATGGGTGTCGTTTTCATGGTTTTTGAGGGTGTTAAAGCCGATAGTGAGATCAAAATGTAAATCCAAGATGGCGGCTATAAACGTTTTAAAATTTTTGACATGGATGCGTTTTCATGGTAGTCGAGGGGGCACAAGCCGAAAAGGTCGGGGGATAGCAGTCCCCCGATAGCGCAGATTTTTGTAGGTGCTTGCGTACTATGTACATTTAATCGTTAACAAGTCAATCTACTTAATAAAAATAATAATAGTTTCACATTTTTAATAAAAGTTACACAGCTTTGTTTACACTGGGGTCACGAAAGCAAACAATTTTTTAAAAAAAAAACCATAATAGATATAAATACTTAAATAATTAGATTTTTTTAAATATTTTTGTCGTCGATAAAATTAAGCATAGATTCCCTCATTTCGATACGTGCAACTTATAAAGACTCACACTGTATACATATTACTACAATTCTAGTCAGTACTGGAGCAGGTCAAAAAGCCTTCTGGCATAGTTTACGCTATACAAATGATTTGAATTTATTCAGGCTAAGTTCTTGAATATGACTGGGAAGTTTATTATAAAAATGTATACATTGACATCTAAATGAGCCCCCAATTTTTTTGAGCCTGGTTGCAGGAACCCCAATTTGTGTTTGTTTCTAGTATTGACGTTACGGTTAACACTGTAAAAGTTGTTAAGTAGTAAAACCTTATTTTTATGTTTAAGTTTTTATCTCTGTGCATAAAGCATGCTAGCAACTCTGCCGCGCTTATGATAATTACAGTCAGTCACATTTGGTCGAAATTGAGTTAAATATACAGAAATGTAGATCTCAATGTCTACATTTCAAATATATATACTTAACTCAATATGCCAGTAACTGGCAAGCGTAGACGGCCAAGTTTCAGAATCAGTTTTTACAGTAAATTTGGTTATAAACAAGTACTACGTAAACAGGTTATCAACAAATGTTGCTGAATACCCGGGTTAAGATGTTTAGTTCTTTTTTGAAGAGAAGATTTATGATACGTTAAGTTTTATTAATTACTTAGATAATTATAAATGTCACTTCAACATCCCTGTCCTTTCTTTTTTTAAATATAATAGAATCAATCGGGAACCAAGATAAGAATCTCAAAACAAAACCATAATCATATTTGCTGGCCTACCACCGTGAGATTTAGAGGCAACAATCCTTGCACGCATGCACGATCTGCGCGTGGAGATGCGGAGTGGCGAAACTCCGCTGCTGTGCCAAGTCGTAGCATGGTGGACAGAGTTCCAGTGGAATCTCATAGTGCAATGGCGACAACGACTATCGCAACCCAGTGCTGGCACGCCACAATTCTGGCGGTAAAGAGGGGACCTCTTTGAGGAGTGGCTGGAAAGACAACACGGCGTTCTTACCTTCCTCATGACGCAGGTCCTTATGCCCTAGCCAGGATTCCGATCCCGATTTCCGGCCACGTAGGCGCGGGCTTGCGGGCGGCTAGCAATGGGTAGCTCGCCGTCCGATCGTCCGGTAACCGTCCGGACCGAGCCCAAGTCGTCGACGGCGCGTAGTGTTCCACCCGCGCCTTAAGGAGATGTCAGTAACCCTAGGGGCCCAGCAGGGTCGAAGCCTACTGGGCCCGTGGGTGATGCGAAAGAGAACCCCGGCGCCCTGGAATGAGGGCAGAGAAGGAACAGGAGTGAGTTTTAATCAGTAAAAGTCTGACACACCCTCGCGCCCCGCCCAAGGGCAGAAGATGTCATTGGATGATTTCCGACTTTAAAAAACAATTCTAAGTTTAACAGGTTTGCGGCTGCACCTAGGTGTAGCCGCACTTCGGCTATTAGCCGTAACATTTACATAACACTTATTCTGCAATCACATTAGGTAGGTACTTTTAAATATAAAATTACATTTTTCTAGCTTGTCCCTGCACTTTTACCATCCACTATCAACAGCGTGAGCAGCACATAGAACCAACTGCTTAAAACTTAGATTTACAAATATATTAAAAATACATAGAGGAAACAGAAAATTACTATTGGACTTCAGACTTAAGACCTGTACCATGACGTTTAAAGTAAGATTGTTTCATTCTTATTTCCAGAGTAGGTAAGAGATGGCGCTAGACAACCTGTATAGCTCTGTCACTTACCTACACTGAAATAAGAATAAAATAATCTAACTTTGAACGTCATGGTAACCCCGCAGGTCTAGCCTGTCTCGTGGAGTCCGAGAGTGAAGTTACCAACAAAATGCGTAAAGGGGTTATACTGTTTGACTATCGTTATTGCAAAACAACAATAGCCAGTGTGCATTAACTAGCACTGAAAACTAATAATAATAATAACCTGGCAACACTCTAGCAACATATATCATGTATTTTTTCTATTTCATTTTTAAGGAAATGGTCCATAATGTATGGACCAAAAACCCAGAATCGATTGGGACTAAATGGGTATCAGTAGTTTCATTATATTGCACAATTTACTCCACCGAAAGAGCAATGCTAAAATCAATGGGGTATAAGAGCTATGTTGTTTTTGAAGTGAAACTTCTTTACGTACGCTTGACTTGGGGAGTAAGCTGGCGAACGCGTGACGTAAGCGTTACGAAAAGTGTGATCGGGCAAGGCGAACGGAAGTTAAGTGGGGGATATAAGCAAGAGACAGCAGTGCGCGCGCACATTTTCTTTCTCTCTTCCTCTCATAGCCAAATACGTTCCGTATATCTAAGCACACTGCAGGCTTATTGTCTGTATCACAGTGTAGGAGCAAGAGAGAGCAGTGCGCGCGCACATTTTCTTTCTCTCTTTCTCTTATAGGCGAAAGAAGTTTCACTTCAGTCGTGTGGTCATAAGCACACCCGTTTTTTTTTTTTTATCAGTTTTTATAATATCAGCAATATACTAACGACTATAATGACAGGATTACTATACTAGTGTTTACTATCATAATTTATACCTACATAGGTATATAAGTACTTTAGTTCAGGTAAAATCCATTTATCGTATATTTCTAATTTAAGACGATTTTGACTTCTAAGAAAAACTAAGAATAGGTCGAGCCTTACCCCCTGTCTAATATTTGGTCTTTACCTATGAAATTGGAGATTTGTATGATAATTTTAAAATATAAAAATTTTGGTATTTTTTTTTTCAGCTAATCAAAGTACTGGCCCAAATTATCCATACAATTTTGCCATTTTGATGGCAGTTTGTTTATCCCTTTACTGTAGAAGTCTGCCGGACGGGAGGCGATGAAGTCAGCGAAAGCGTTTTGTACTCCATCACGGGTGTTGAATTTTTTCCCACTTAAAAAATTGTCTAAATTATGAAAAAAGTAGAAATCTGTTGGGGCAAGGTCCGGTGAGTAAGGTGGGTGACGGAGAGCTTCCAGCTGTAACTCTTGTAGCTTTGCGATGGTCTGTCGTGAAGTGTGAGCTCGCGCGTTTTCGTGGAGAAGCAATGGGGAAGAGCGATTGACTAGTCTTGGTTGTTGAATTGCAAGCTTCTCCATCATTGTTTGCAATTCTTGGCAATAGACATCTGCCGTCACTGTTGTGCCATTCGGTAAGAAGCTGTGATGTACAAGTCCGGCACTGGTCCACCAGACAGTCACCATCATCTTCCTATGAGTAATCTTTTTTTTAGCGCACTGATTAGGTGCTGTACCCGGGTCCACCCACTGAGACGAACGCTTACGGTTGTCGTACAGGATCCACTTTTCATCGCAGGTAACAATTCGATTAAGAATTCCCTCGTTTCTATGCTGATTCAGTAGTGCTATGCATGCTTCGACACGTAAATCTCGCTGTCGGTCGCTTAGTTCGTGTGGCACCCACATATCTAGCTTTTTTATCTTTCCGATTTGACGCAAGTGCTTCAATGTTGTTTTGACACTAACTCCAAGGCCCGCAGCAAGCTCAGCCGTAGATTGAGATGGTTCCGCTTCCACTATCGCCTTCAATTCGTCGTTGTCGACAATAGTTACCGGCCGACCGTGAGGCTCGTTCTTCAACTCAAAATTTCCAGATTTAAAACGATTGAACCAATAATGGACTGTGTTTATGCAAGCAGTGTTATGTCCGTACACGTCGTTAATGTTTCGTGTTGTTTGCGCAGCGGTATTTCCACGTAGGAACTCATATCTGAAGACTTTTTAGTTTTTAGTTTTATTATTATAAGAATTTTCAGTTTATCCATAGCGCCAAAAACTACCACAATGTCACAAAAACAAAAAACTATCTAAAAACAAATGACTGAAATTGAAATTAAATTAACACGTCTTTCGAATAAAATTTATTTGAATTTCGAATTGCGCGCCAATCCACAGATAATTAATTCTGAAAATGCTGGTTATAGAATCTCCAATTACATAGGTAAAGACCTATTATTTATTACGGAAGAATCTACCTAAAGGAAAAAAATAATATACGTTTGGTTGGTTTTGATGTATATTTCTAAAAGTAACAATTTTTAGGAAAGTTTACTCAAGCAAGGTAACGTCTAGTTCACAAGCGGGGAGGCGCAGTGACGTTTTCATTTAAAAATGTACCAATACGCATCCGAGCATACATCGGCACTAGCGTGGGGGCAACCACGCGAGTGCCGATGTATGCTCGGACGCGCTTTACTAATCTTAACACGGCGTATTTTTGTGATCTTACGTAAAAACTATCAAGGTTCCCTTCCACCCCCTTGTAAGAAAAAATAAGGAATTATCGACTCCCCTCCCCCCTAAATCGTCTTACGTAATAAATAAATGGCCTAATTTGATAATATAATATTGAAATCAATTATTTCAATTACCACAAGGAATGGATGGATACTTTTTCTCTCTCAATTCTCCTTTCTGATATTTACGGTTGATTCCGAACGCCATTCAAATCGTAGGTATGGCTTGGAAGTCTTCCATTCGAAACATACGATTCGTATGTCGTCCACGGCTGATAGTACCCAGATTAAAGGCTGCTTCCAACAACGCAGAACATAATTATGAATTTTCTACTTACGTGAAATAGGTGTGTGCCTGCAGGGCGGAGCGCAAGGGCGAGCTGGTCGGACACGCCAGCAGCACCGGGTGCGGCAGCACGTACACGCCGCGCTCGCCGCCGCCCGCGCCGTCACCGCGCCCTCCCTGCGCAGTGCGTGGTGTACACTCCCGACTCGTGAGTGAGGCACGAAAACAATATTTTAATTGCATTGATACGGTGTCAATAGTCTCCTTGCTTCGGAAAGCACGTTAAGCCGTGGATCCGGGCTGTGGTTTGTTCATTCAAATTCATTTTGTGGACATAAGTGATTACAGGTGTTTTAAAATATTTTAAATGTCAATTGTACAAACCATGTCACGCCGATAGGCATACAAAATCAGTCTTAAGAAGTTAGTGTAAAAAAAAAGAATTATGTAGTTATAACAATGTCAAGTCGAGTGGTGAAGTGAAGAATGGTGCTAAAGTCGAGCAAGTACTTTTATCCCAGAAAAAATGCATTCGTGCTATATGCAAAATAAAGCGGACGGATTCATGCAAGCCACATTTCCAAAAATTGAATATTTTGACTGTACCATCACTATATATTTACGAAGTGTGTATCTTTGTTAAAAACAATATGCATCTTTTCAGACCTGTCGAAAGTCAACGACGCTCAAATAAACTGCACTTGGTTTTCACAAAGACCAAATTTCTACATAAAAGCATATATGCAATGGCTCCCAAGCTATACAACAAGCTACCAAGTCATATTGTATCAGCTAACAATATAAATGATTTTAAACGTCAGCTTTTTAAATTATTGAATGACAAGGTATATTACTCTGTCGATGAATACCTTAATGACAAATTTTGACATAGCAATTTCATACAAGTTGATTTAGTTTTGACAATTTTGTATAATTGAGTAAATTTCGATAATCATAATTTATTTTTATTTTTTTCCTGACATTGTATTAATGTTTTTATATATTTTGACATTTTGTAATTATTTTGACAGCTGTAGTATAGCTGACATTTGTTTTTAATGTTCTTGTGATAATTTAATTTTTTTGCTGACGTATTATTTTTTTATTTAAAGTATATTTTGACATTTTGTAATATTTTTGATTTAGTTTTGACAACTCTAGTATTGCTGACATTGCTTTTACGTTTAAGTATTGTTTTTTTAATTTTTTGCATGATTTTTATACTGTTATATTTTTTTGTGAATTATCATTTGTGGACCTTGTATTTACAATTAATTTAATTTTGATAGTAGGTATACATATATTGACGTTACCATCGCTATTTTGTATGCCTTTCGGCGGAACATTGGATGGACCAAACATATATTATAAGATCATTATACCCTTTGTTCACAAAATTAATAAATGAATTGAATTGAATTGAACAATGTTAAAGATGTCAAGTCAAATTTTAAAATAAAAAAATTCAATTAAAAATATAAAAATTAAAAAAAATACAATTAAAAATATAAAAATTAATCAAAAATTGTCATCATCTGGATGACAATTTTTGATCAATTTTTATATTTTATACTCCTTGACTGAATTTATAAACCTTGTCATTTAGTAGCTTAAAGAGCTTACTTTTAAATTCATTATTATTCTTACTGTTTCTAATATGACAAGGTAATTTATGATACAATTTGGTGCCATTGCATAGGTACTTTTATAAGCAAAAGCAGTTTTGGTGACTATTGTTTTTAACTTATTTGAACGACGTTGACTTTCTACATGAATTGACAAGTGTATATTGGTTTTTACAAACATCAGAACCTCATAGATATATAGCGACGGTACAGTCAGAATATTTAAATCCCTAAAGAGTGGTTTACATGTATCTGTTGTTCTTAATTTGCAGATGGCTCGGATGCATCTTTTCCTGCCAAATGTACAACAACATACCCGCGGTATGCCGTAAGGAGGGTAGTTTTGTTTGCGATTTTTATATTTGAGAATCGGTAAAGTCTCAAACAAACTATCAATTTGAGTTTTCCATGTCATATCATTGTCAATGCCTAAAAACTTTGTAGTGTTCGTTTTTAGTACTGCGTTTCTTTTTATTGTACCTGATTCGGTATAGTGTCCGTTTTTTTTGTCGAAGACAAAGTTCATTATTGTAGTTTAAGTCAAATTAATTTTAAGGTGTTGGCATTTAACCATTCTATGATTGATATTAGGTTTGTGTTTATATCTAATTTAATTTCTCTAAAGTTATCATTGTCAAAAACGATAGTGCTATCATCTGCAAATAAGCACATCTGATGACTGGTTACATTGTAGAAATCGTTTATGTAGAAGATGAAAAGTAATGGACCTAACACAGACCCCTGTGGAACACTATACGAAATTGCTCTCGTTCTTGAGGATTATATTGTTTCAGTTTTTGACTTAATTCTGATGTGGCTGAATGATCTAAGTAAGCTGTTTTCTACCTTTTAAATACGATTGTATGAGCTCAAATACATTACCTCTAATACCGTAGCTATTGAGCTTTTTAATAGTATTTTGTCGTCATTGTAATTAAAACCGCGCCATGTCCATTTAAGTACATTGATACAACCGTTTTTCTGTTATCCATGTTATGGTGTATCTTTATTAATAGTTTTGTTTTGCCTGAATCCCATTTGTTCCTTGCAGAAAATTTTGTTTTTTTTTTTTCAAAATAATTGTTGTCTATTATAAATTAGTTTCTCAATTTTTTTATTTAAACATTGGAATTAACGCTACAGGTTGCACATTTTTATGTTGCACAAGTATTATAGTTATCTTTTCTTTATATATTCTATTGGTTGGTTGGTTGGTTAGTTAGTTTGTTTGTATGTTTTTTTTTGTTGTTTTGATTCATTGTTTTTTGGATTGAACTAGGTCTATGAAATAATCATTAAAAATTTTCGCAATATTTTGAGGGTTTGGATACATTTCTTGTTTACCTCAATATCGTTAATATGTGTTTTCGGCACGTTGCTATTCAAATTGTAAGCAGTTTTTGTGTCTTTATTTGGGTTTTACCTATATTACCATAGCAAAGACCGTCTCTTTGTACGAGGCATGCCTTTTAAGTTTTGGCGTTTGAAGAAAAAAACACATCAAGAACCTTTTTAAAAACACATCTAGTACTTTTTATTGTTAGCTTAATACACTTTTCCATTCGCTCAAACCAGTTATTCCACTCTAAAGTGGGGGTGTTCAAAATGGCTGATTTGAAAGCGTCGACTGCTTCTTCACCGAACTGGAACCTTTGACCACCAAGACTTTTCTCCTTGTGAACGTCGGAAAGCAGATGCGGTATCCAACGGCAAACTAGCTTTCTCACACCAAGCGCTTCATGCAAGATCTTCTGAATGGTTGTCCCTGAGATGCATAAAAGAGCCTCTATGTCTCGATACGTCGCATGAAGATTTTCGAGAATTAGTTGTCTCACAGCAATGATGTTATCTTCAGTAAAGGCAGATTTTAGGCGTTCTTCGTGAGATTCGTCAAAAATACTAGTATCTCCACGCTGGAATTCTAAATACCAGCGTTCGACAGTCCGCAGACATGGGGCTTCATCACTGAACAGAGATATTAGCTCTTCAAAACATTGAAGCCGTGTCAGGCCTCTTCTAAAGTTGTAGAAAATTATTTCACGAACATTTTCCTTAGAAAGATTCATTTTCGTACGTAACCTGACAGATTTCAATCGACGCTGTGACTAAACAATATATAGCATTAATCCTAATACTTTCAACTGTTTTGAGATTCAAAATTTAAACACATTCAAATATAGAACAGTTCCAAATTCAAAATTGCCGGGAAATATGGAAACGACAGTCACTCAAATCCCATGCGAACAAGCGTGATTTCGCGCCATTCGGCTAAACACCAAGCGAACATTGGCGTCCGCATAGATTATAAAATATTGAGCGTTTTATTTAAAGGGTATTTATCCAAGAACGTAAATAAAAAGTTCTTCATTAAGTAAATAACGAAATTAAACAAACATTTCCGTTATTCCCTATACCTACCTATAATAATACAAGCTCGTTAAAAGGCATGCCCAGTAGTGTTGGACTGTGAACTTCAGATAAACAGTCACTCTCCATGTAAAATACTGGCATTCAGCTGGTCATACTGACAAAACGAATTTATAAGAGTTCCATTTTTGAAATGTGAAAAGGAATCCTGAAAAGATGTAGTGCGTATAGTGTCGGACCTGGTTATGCGCAAGAGGGCTGGAGGCAGCGGGGAGGCGCGGCGACGTCTGCGCGGCCGCGGGCGCGCGTGTTGCTGGCGAGCGCGCGCGCCGATGCTTCTCCACCACCACCTGAGCGGGCGTCTCGATTCACAACATTGTTCCTTCCAATTACTTTTCAATACACTTACTCGAAAACCCGCCCTACCGCTTTTAGACACGCAATAGAGGCGCACAGCAGCCCTCACGAGTCGCCAGTCAGCCCCTGTTTATTTCTTCGTAAGTGTATTGAAAAACGTCGTTTGATACGCGTGGAAATTTGTCATTGCAACACTCGCGGCGCAATGACAAAGTTTCTCCACTTGTATCAAAATGTGTCTACTATTAATGGGATTTCATAACTTAATGCAAGTTATGGATTAAATTAACAGGGATTATAATTTAAAAATTCCGTCAAATTACCCTATTATTATTATTTATTATTATTATTAATTGCCTTAAGGCATTAAGTCCGCCTTTGTACTTTTGTGTGTATAAAGAATTAATAAATAAATAAAATAAATAAATAAATTAACTTTTGTGCAGAAAAAGCTTCTCGTATGTTGGTGTTGACCCAGCGCGCAGCGATGTCACCGCGATTGTTGTTCTGTGTAAGTTCGAATAAATGGTGTCAATTCACGGGGTTTAAAGGTAAAAATGGATATACTACAAGGCTCTATATTGGGTCCTTTCCTGTTTTTGTTGTATATTAATGATCTACCACATTTATTAAAAAAAAACAGCCACATGTAGTATTGTTTGCTGACGATATGTCCTTAATGTTTAAGATCAATTATAGACGTTCCACAAATCTGGAGACGTAAACTACGCTCTACAGCAAGTCCAAAACTGGTTTACTGTTAATAATTTAGTATTAAATGGGAAAAAAACTAAGAGCATAAGATTTGCGTTAGCGAATGTTAAAAGTAATAACTTGGAAATAATATTGAACAAGGAGAAACTGTACTGAACTCGTCGAAAACGTCTTTTCCTGGGAATCACACTCGACTCGAGGCTACAATGGGGTCCTCATCTCACACGTCTCAGGACTTTCTTTTTTTTACTCTATATAAACCAGTGCTTGACTGCGATCCCACCAGATGGTAAGCAGTGATGCAAGTATTGATGGTGAGGCGCACTAGTTTATTAAGAGCCTATTCACTCTAGCCTTGAAGGCACCTAAATTATAGTTGGACGGCTTAGTTTAGCAGCATTTGCTGTCAGAAAAATCCGTCAATTTACGCTTGGATAATTTAAGAACTATGGTATTTGCCGCAATCTCACTTTGAATTTCTGTAATAAAATATTCCATGGCAGAATTGGGATCAGGATTGGAATAGACTGATTGCCAGTCAATTTGAGATATTCCCAGATTTAGCTTATCAACATTCACTTTGTTGACGGAGACATGTGAAAATGTTTTTGCGTGCCTACAATGAAGGCACAACAACACAGCTTGATAATCAGTGATTGTTGAGTGCAAAACAGCAGTGAGCGTCTGAAATTTGGTTTTAAGCATCACGTGATCGAGGCATATTTTGCCATCTCTCGTAGAAAGGGTGTGTGCAGGCAAAATACCATGATATGCACATAAGTTTAAGTACTCTAAAGATTTGAGGCATTGAGGTTCACGAGAAATATCTATGTTAATATCTCCAGTGACACAGATATTTTTAAAGGAAGAGAGGTCACCTAGGATGTTGTGTAACAATAAAACCTTCAGCATTTCTATTTGAGGGGGATCGGTAACTATGTAGACTATGTAGACAAACATATTATAATTGGAAGATTCTATCCTTTCTTTATTCTTTATTGTACACACAATTTTATACCGACAATAAAAATAGGACAGTTTATGTACCTGTGAAAGTGCCTGGATAGTACAGAAATAAAATCGAGTGAAGCGAGAAATGACGCCATCTAGCGTAAAATCAGATTTAAATGTTGTTATCGACAACATCACATTATACTGTTCCTAGATGGCGTTGCTGTGCTTCAAATGCTTATGCTAATGCTTATTTTTGTTATTTCTTTTTGTTTCTTCAAACATTAAAATAATTTATAGTTTATTTTAAAGACTAGCGGTCCCGGCAGACGTTGTTCTGCCCAAAAGCGGGATTTAGTAAAAAAAAAAATTACCCTACTCTACCCTACTCTACCCTACTCTACCCTACTCTACCCTACTCTACCCTACTCTACCCTATTCTACCCTACTCTACCCTACTCTACCCTACTCTACCCTACTCTACCCTACTCTACCCTACTCTACCCTACTCGTTAAAGTAGTAAAGTACCCTATGTCCGTCTCCTGGTTCTAAGCTACCTCCCCACCAATTTTCAGCCAAATCGGTTCAGCCGTTCTTGAGTTATAAACAGTGTAACTAACACGACTTTCTTTTATATATATAGATATGAAGATATTAAAATTGAATATCAATTTATAAATATCTGATTATGTATGTGTTAGTTTTCAAACTTAAGAGGGTAGGTTGAATATGGATTTATAAATAATAATTAGTAGATAGTCTAAATAATACTTAAACCGAAGATTGTGACTAAGCTTAATTGATTGTTCGCTAAGTTCATTTCGGTTACCTTGTTCGAGCTCCTTTCGTTCAATTTTATTTTTAATCAGGTGAATTTTTCTACTTGTTTTATCAATATGAGTACGCATTATTGTAATATCGATTTAGTAACAAGAGCTCAAATAATTGCTTTGCATAATCAAGGTAAAAACTTGTCAGAAATAGCCAGGGAGACCGGTGTAAACGTAAGTAATTTTATTTATACTCTTATATAACAATAAACCCACTATAATTATAATAACCATAATTTTGGGTATTATATATTTTTGATTTATTGTTGCAGAGAAACAGTTGCTCTATGGGTACGACGATTTGAAGAAGAGGGTTCTTTGAAACACCGTCAAAGAACTGGTAGACTAAAACTCATAAACATATTTCAGCGTCAAACCATGGTAAGGGAGTACGAAGAAAATGGATTTCTGCCAACGAACCACTATGCTGGTTTATTTGACACAAGCGCTGCCACTGTCTGTCGCACTCTTCATAGCGAAGGGCTGCATTATCGGAGGCATGCTGTGAAACCGTTGCTTACGGAAAACCATAAAAGAGCAAGATTGCAGTTTGCTATGGATCACATAAACTTTGATTGGAGTAATGTCATCTTTACTGATGAAAAAACTTTTAAGTCCAGCGAACACGGTCTCTTATGTTTGTGGCGTCGAGATAATACGCGATACACAAGTGGTAATGTTGTGCCCAATATGCATTCTGGTCATATAACTGTGAACATGTGGGGATGGATGAATGCAGCCGATCCGGGAGAACTTGTCAGAATACCAAGTCGAGCAAATAGTGCAAATTATATAGAAGTGCTGGAGGAGATCATGTTGCCTACAGTTCGAAATGTGTATCCAAGAGAAGAATTACCACGGATAAAATTTGAGGATAATTGTCCAATACACCGTTCCCACAGTGTGCAGGCTTGGTTTCGTCAGCATAATGACATTTGCGCTATTCCTTGGCCTGCTAGATCAACGGATTTAAATCCAATTGAAAATTTATGGGGTGTCATTGTTCAACGGTGGAATAATCAAAATGAGCGTACTCCAGACGCGTTAGAGGCTTATTGTTTACAAATATGGGAGAGTATTCGTGGTTCAGATTTGTGTAAAAATTTGGTTAATTCAATGCGTTCCCAAATGATATTGACCAAAATGGTGGTTACACGAGCTATTAATAATTTATACTTAATTAATAAATATTATTTACTCAGTACTTATTCTCTGTACTAACTGGAGATCTCGTTATGTGTGTTTAACCTAATACTTATAAATATTTATAAGGATTACGCTTGACTCAAGGCTACAATGGGGTCCTCATTTAACATCTCTTGCGGGACGACTTAGCTCAGCTGCATATGCTGTTAGAAAAATCCGTCAATTTACGGATGTTGATACCGCTAGACTAGTATATTTTAGTTATTTTCATAGTATCATGTCATACGGTATCCTTCTATGGGGACGGGCTGCAGACATCGACTCAATTTTTATTCTACAGAAAAGAGCTATCAGAGCTATTTTCAATCTCCGCCGGTGCGATTCTCTAAGGGAACTGTTTAAGGATATTAACATCATGACGGTGCCTTGTCAATATATCTATGAAAACGTCATGTATGTTAGAAAAAATCTTCATCTTTTTAGCAAAAGAGGCGATAGACATAATTATGTTACAAGAAATAGGGATCAATTAGTTCAACCAGGTTTCAGACTGGCTAAAGTGGCCTCTTCTTTCATGGGGTACTGTTTGAAATGTTATAACAAAATACCTCCACAAATATTAGAACTCAATGAAACGAAATTTAAATCTTGTATTAAACGCACACTATGCAGGCAAGTATATTATAAGTTGGAGGATTATATTCAAGATTAATATGCTTGGCTCAATGCTGGTCCAGCTCCACTACCACCGGGGTGTACAAATTGATTAGTTTTGAAACTATTATTATTATTATTATTCTTTAATGTTTTTTTTTTTTTTTTTTTTTTTTAATTTGTGAAATATTATTGTTGCTAATTAATATTGTATTTAGTATTGTATAATGTAGAAGCATTTTTTTCAAAGTTTGTAAATGTGAGTACCATGGAGCTATTTTATAGTTTTTAGGTTATTATTGGACTTGTTTGACATAAATGAGCATGGCAGTTGAGAGTTGGTCATGCTCACTCAAATGTCTCACTGATGGTGGCGCATGTGTTGGATCATTCGGTTCCCTTCAAAATGTTTGAGCTGAGTGGTGCTAATATTCGCGTCAGGTCCGTGAACGGGCGCTGTCAGTTGAGACTGGTCATCTCTTAGCTGCCAGTTGCTAGTTTAATATCTATATTTAGTTTTTATTTTTACTTTATTGACATTGTTCTCACATGATAGCGACAAGAAACATGTAACAGAGATATTTGTAATTGCAAATGACGATTGAAAAGAGTGTCCATGGGGTTTCTTGCACATTCTTCTCCATAGAGATCTACGCTTTGGAATGTGCAATTAGCATCATTTTTTCTGACTGACTGACTTCTTGACATTTCAAAAGTGCCTGTAAATGGTTTATTTGAAATAAATGCTTTGAATTTTAATTTTTTATTTTATTTAAAAATAACTTAAAAAAGTTATGAACACTTCAAGTTAAAACACATGTATTTATTTTTTATTTTACCTACTAACCATTTGATATTTCGTTGTGCAATTTTGTATTTTTGAGCCTATATTTAATCCTTTTGACCTTTGTGATAAAATAATCTAGTTTCGTGTTTGTTTTTGTTAAGGTTACATAAGCTTAAATCCTCTTTCAAATTTTGGTAACGAATATTTAAGCTATGGCCTCAAAAATAAATTATATATAATATTATTCGGTGATTAATAAACTGACAGTTAAATTTGAATAATAAACTGTAAGAAATAAACATCTATATTTTTTCAATAGTGCCTTTTTGTTTGGTGAGCCTTACCTTTACCTGCTCTTTTATCCATTTGATGAGTAACTACCGACTTGAATATTATATTACAAATAAATATCCACTTGTTAGCTTTGATATAATTCCTACCGATTTCTTTTGTCATTCATAACTTACAAAAAGTCTAAGTACTACGTGAGATTTGAAATCACGGCTCACTGATTCACGCATCTATCTGCACATGCTTAACCGGTAGGCTATCATGATTCTAATTTAGTGATGAAATTATGAACTACAATCAGTTGTTGACGACAATGATGATGCTTGTGTCTATTTTCTGTCAAACTAAAAGTCAAGTTTATGTCCCAAAAAAGGCAATCTCACAAAGTATCCTCGCCACTTAGCTGTGAAGAAACAAACGCCATCTAGTTTAATTTTCGAAAACTTGAACTTTAACGTGCAAGGGAAAATAAGCGTTGGATACCCCAAGCACTTTCACAGGCGTCTGTACATAGGCGGGCTTAACCAACAACTGGGTTTTCTTACAGCAAATAAATGAGTGAGCATGAAACTTTACATTTTAGGAAACTTAAATGTACAACAAAAAATTAAACACATAAATCAAATCTAACTTAAAACCAAAAATATTCTAAACAGATATGTGTACAGCACACCGTACATAAATATAATATCTATATATATAAAAGAAAGTCGTGTTAGTTACACCACTTATAACTCAAGAACGGCTGAACCGATTTGGCTGAAAATTGGTGGGGAGGTAGCTTAGAACCAGGAGACGGACATAGGGTACTTTTTTTTTTTATTTTTTTTTTTTTTTAGGGTAGAGTAGGGTAGAGTAGGGTAGAGTAGGGTACAGTAGGGTAGAGTAGGTAGAGTAGGGTAGAGTAGGGTAGAGTAGGGTAGAGTAGGGTAGAGTAGGGTATTTTTTTTTTTTTACTAAATCCCGCTTTTGGGCAGAACAACGTCTGCCGGGACCGCTAGTATACAATAAATAAATACCTATATAAACAATAAACATACATATTTATGGGTCATGTTGACAGAAAATGTTCCTTAATTCTTCCCCTGAAAACTTCCAATGAAGGGCTAGCCCTCAATGTATGTGGAAGAGAATTCCAGAGGCACACAGCACGAACGGTAAAAGATCCACTGTAGCGACTTGATGAGAGGGGAGGAAAACGAAGGAGAAGAGAGGATGATGAGCGACCAGGTTTTCCTCTTGGAACAAGATACTCAAAGCGTTCCCGAAGATACAAGGGGAAGTTGAAATTATGAAGAACAGAGAATAGAAAAGCAAAAGTGTGGCAATCCCGACGTTGCCGAATAGGCAGCCACTTCAATTGCCTTCGAAATTCCGACACATGGTCATACATCCGAAGGCCAAAAATGAAGCGGATACACAAATTCTGCAGACGCTCCAGTTTGTCAAGAAGTTCCTCGGTCGCATCAAGGAAGCAGGCATCAGCGTAGTCAAAAAGAGGTAGAAGAAGAGACTGAGCAAGAGTAACTTTGGTTGAGAAAGGCAGGAACTTCTGAAGACGTTTCAGTGGCAACCCTTTCCCGTAGCAATATATCGTAAGACATGATACTATGAAAGTAGGTACCTAAAATAAACTAGTTGCGCACTATCTACATCAGTAAATTGACGTATTTTTCTGACAGCTGCTGAACTAAGCCGACCTGCCAGAGATTTTAAATGAGGACCCTTTGTAGCCTCGAGTCAAGCGTGATCCCTAGGAAAACCGTATTCTCGACGAATTTGAGTTTCTGCTTGTTGAATACTATGTCGGAGTAATTACTTTTAACATTCGGTAACGCAAATCTCATGCACTTAATTTTTTTTTTTTGTTTAATCCTAAATTATTTACAGTAAACCAGTTTTGGACTTGCTGTAGAGCATTGTTTACGTCATCAAGATTTGTGGAACTTCTATTCTTATATCTTAAAAATTAACGACGTATCGTCAGCAAACAATACAATATGTGGTTGGTTTTTTAATGGATATAATAATTAATATCTGTCAACCGATTATGCAGTTTAACCTTAAATAGCCTACAGTTTAACTGTTTTAAAGTATTTGGTAATTTGTTAAATATACACACACACATAGCTAGACAGCTCGTATTGTATATTGCTAGCCTTGGAAGTTCTTCTAGTACTAGTCTGTGCGGTACTGATCACGCCGACTACGTGATCTCATTTCTTCTACTGTTTTAAAAAACTTTATATGTTTTCGTACGAACATAGACGCTTCGTAAATATACAATGAGGACAATGGCAGCAGAACAAGCTTTTTAAAAATAGGTTGACATGATTCATTGGATGGGATTCCGTAAATAGCTCTTACACATTTTTTTGGGCAACAAACGCTCTACCTTGGTCGGTACTATTTCCCATTTCAAAAATTAGTGATATTACAGAAAACACAAAACACAAAGAGTCCAATAAATACCTAATTTCGGAAAAAGAAAAATGTACCTTTAATATTTATTTTATTTGAACTTGTAATTCCAAGTCTATCCAAAGATATACTACTACACTTAAAAGCAACCCGTTCTAAAAAACGGCAATTTCATACTTTAACCTTGGGGTAAAGTAATTGGTTACTTTAGAGCCCTTATTGCGCTCAATCACATCCTGAAACCTTCCGGTGTTGTTGCGTTTCAGAGACTTCGAGATCGAGAGGTAGGTTATAGTTAGATTATTTATATAGATATTTAATAATATAAATTAGCCTGCTAGCTTAGCAATAATACATTTTAATATAAATGAGCAAACGTTGTCATTACAGCCGAGGTGGCATATACGCTCGAGCCTATGGCGATGTTGTTATGGAGTCGAGAGGCTGCAATCACAATTAATACCCATGTGTTTCAAACACCGTTTTACAAGACATTTATTCGAAAAAAAAAATATAAACATAGATGCTATGTATTTAGTAATAAATTTGTGTGAGAAATAGTTGGATACTTATCGGAGCGGCAAGGTCAATTTTCGTAGGGCTGCCCAGCGACCGAATAAAGTAGGGACGGGAGGAATGGCAACCAACCTGATGTATAATATACTATGTATATATAATAAGTTGAATAGGTTTGGGGGATTAGCCAGAGCATTTTTCTGCACTGGTGAGAAATATACTTCATTGCGTGTCTGTGGTGAGATAGGGGTCTATTTGCTTATAACAGTGTTGAAAAAGAATATTCGACTGGTTTCCCGTGGTCTTAGAAATCAAAAGGAAACTGAAGGATACAGGTGGGTTTTGGTTAGTAAACGTCTGATATGCTCTCGCGAGAGAGCCTCCCACAAGCGTGAGAAGTAATTGGCTGATTACCCATTTAAAAAAAAAGGTGTCGCTCTTCTCTAATGCTTCAGAATAAAAAGCAAAAAGGCGTAACTATAACTAGGTAACCTGTACCTATAGTGTGACAGTGAATACCTACGAAGGCTCGCTCATATCCTGCGATGAAAATCAAGGGAATAACAAATTTTAGGAAGTAGCTTGACAGAGAAGATTTTAATTAGAATATTCTCGAACCAGAAAACGCTCGTGGTACCTGCAAGTAAGAGCCGGTGTCGTCGTTGGAGGCGAGGAGTGGCGCCGCGTGGACCGCGTGCGCGCCCGACCGCGCACTGCTCTCCGCCGCGCCGTGCGTGGACACGGACATGTCCAGCTCTGACGCCAAAACATTCAGCTCAATACATTGATACTTCCTTTTTTCAATTGATCTACGTAGGTAACTAAGATAGTTACGTTAGTTAAAGATATGTCCATAACACATATACTAGAATCTATTTTGACCGCGGAGTTTTTGGTGGGATTTCTTCGATTGGAGTTCAGTGACTGTTTTAATTATTCACAAATTGTTTCCTAGTGGATATTGTGATGTAAATTTGGTGTAGTTTTCTATTTCAACTGTCTGCGCAACTGGATAATATGTGGGATCATTAAAATAGGCGCAGTCTCGGTAAAATGGAGCTGAGAATTTTATTGTAGTTTTGGCTACCTCAGCGAAGTTTGCTGAGAAGGCTGAATCGATACATTTGCTGCCAAATACTACAAAAATATTAGAATGTGTGAAACAACTACGATATTCGAATACGAAAGACGAAAGGGGGTAAAGGTAAAGCTAAGGGGTAAAAAGAAAAAAGAACAACTAATTTGTCGGTTCGGTCGGTGCAGTGCTTGAGCGATTGACTGATAAATAATTGTATGGTCTACAGATAACCTATTTGTAGACCATCCTGGCCTGACCTGGTGTGTATGTAAGTTTACATGTTTAAAAACGCATCCACGATACCTACAGGAATAAGAAGACAGATTTGCCTACAGATACTTGCACTGCTTATCTATTAAAATGATTTCATCCAAACATTCGTCCTTCTTCCACCCTGATTAAAGCTTTATCGAACTGTTACCCAAGTTCGTGTTTGCCAATTCGATTTCTTTGGCTTCAACTCCTCTCTGCGCTGTGCTGTTTGTGTGATTTGACACGTACTTTTTTGGCGACAGGGTCATTGTTCCATTTTATTTATTCGATGTATTATTACACAACACTGTTTTGTCAATTAATATTACATCACCACGCGTCAGATGTCACTGTCAAGTATCAGGGCTGTCAGGTGCAGTTAGCTAAAAACCTTTTTGGAGATGCACGTGAATTTAATTGTAACCCGGGCCCCCGCCTGACCATCGTAGTGGTAGGAACTGTCTAACTGTGGGGATAGTCGGTAGAAGTCCGACATAACCCAACATTCTCCCCAGACGGAGGTATTTATGACGATTTCTCTATAATCCATATAAATAAAAATCAATATTTGTATGAATGTAATATATGCGTGCCTAAACCGTTGATCAGATTGTGATGAAATTTTGGTAGAGTGTTCTGAGGACGCCCAGGATTTATTTATTTAATGCTTTATGCACACAAAAGTACGAAGGCGGACTTACTTAATGCCTTAGGCATTTTCTACCAGTCCAGTAAAATAATGGTAGGTGCAATAAAAGAGAGAGAGAGAAAAAGGCGAATACAAGAATAGATATTAGTATATCTGTTCTTGTATTCTTGTATTGTCATATTTATTCGGTTCGGTTGTATGGTCTATACTAATAGACCATAGAATAAATATAATACAATTATACAATATATACTCAAATTAATACACTAGGGGGAAGTCCCGTATCCTCGGACAGCTCCTAAAGATGAGATTTTTTCTTGTGTACATCTAAGGGTCCCTAAGATCGGATACTCTAAATGTTCCGTAAAACCGATCAACTTTTTTTAAAATTCAACATGAGTAAACCTAAAAATACCATCAAACGTGAAACAATGAAAAAAGCCATCGATAAGGTGACATCAAAAAAATATTCACTGAGAAAGTCATTTGAAATGTACAATGTTCCAAAAAGTACCCTGACTACGAGTATATTAAAAAGTTAAGCGTTGATTTGTCCTAATATAAGTCATATAGTAATTGTTCTATTGTATTTGTTATCAGTAAGAAATTCTTGTTAAAGTAATGTTTCAGTTTAAATAATTATAGTAAAGTTGACTGTCCGATATTTAGGGACCTTTTCCATAATGTTATTTTTACTGTATAAGTTGTTCCTTAGTACTTATCTAATACATATATAAATTAATATTTGAGACAGAATATATCTATGTGATGAATATGTATATATTTAAGAGTTCATTAAACCTAAATAATACTATCACTAGCATTTTTTTATTTTTATTATTCCTTAATTGTCCGGTACTCGGACACATACACTCTCTCGTACCGTTACTCTCACTCACTCGTATACTCGGGTACATACCTACATACACTAAAATAGTCAAACAATTGGTCCAAATCGACAATTGGAAAACATTAACACTGTGATAATTAATAGTACTGCCAACTTTTTACGAATGAACTCGCGAACTTTTATGAATATTGGTGTTAGGTTTTTTTTTTATTTTTTTATTTGCTTCTACCTCCGATGTGTATCGGAGCCTATGCTAGCTAGTTTTATTTTTATTCATTCCAGTTCTCGCATGTATGCCTCTCGTACTTTCATTCCACATACTTGATCTTTCTTGCATTCATCATCTCTTGTTCTTTTATGGGTGGGATTCCCAACTACTGCTATTTCTCTAATCTTACTAGCTAGTTTTTCTCCTGGGTCGCCAGTTTCTTCCTTTGAAGATTCACCTGGAGTATTTTGTGCGGCAGTGTGTCCGCTGGGACCACCTTAGCAGTACGCGACAGATGCACGTGCAAGCCTGTCCCACCTGACTCGAACAGGACACTCGGGGTTGAACGCGTTGTGGTTTGTCTTCTCCATCTTCGCCTTTACGCAGTTGTGGCATTTCGGGCAATCCGCCTTTAGCCACTGGGCACACTTTGCACGCAAGTGAGGGCCTCCACAATGGCTGCATAGGTCGGTGGACTCTTTACAGAGTCGCCGACTATGCCCGTACCCTAAACACCTCGTGCACTGCACCAGTGGCGACTGGTCGTCAATGAAGACGGTCTGCAGATCTATACGCGCTCTTCCCTTACCGAGCATCCTGTTGTAGATAGTCGGGGACGTGCTTACTATCACGTTCTGGGTCTGGGGCTTTCTGGAGTTCCTTTTGTATTTGATGCTGAGTCGATCCTCCTCGCTGTCGAGGCCACGAAAAACGTCACGGTTCTGACTCCGTAGCGCCCCCAACACTTCCTCGTCAGAGTGGATGCGGAGGACGCCCCGGAAGATCAGCAACGGATCTTTGTTCTTCACCTCCTCAACAACGAGGTGGTCTCCTGCCCTCTCCAGTCTCTCTCGTACCAGATTCCTTTCCTCTTTCGACCTACAGCCCATAATTATCTTCCTATCTTTGGCCTTTCGCACACTTTCTATTTCCACTCCCCCATCCTTGGCCTTGACTGCCTCTCTGACTTTCCTCATTACATCCTCTCCCGTATCCCCCTCGTCCTTGGACGTCACCACTATCGAGTGCAGCGCGGTCCTTCCCGGGGTCTGCCTTTCCGGTGGACCTGCCGCTACACTCGCGTAGGTGGCTGTCTTTTCTAAAAGTTCCCCTTACTTCTCCATCACCCGCCGCAGCTTCTCCATCTTTTCACTGCTCTCCTTCACCAGCGCGCTATGCTCCGCTAGTGAAGCGAGCAACGAGTTAAATTCCAGGAGGCTTTTGGGTTTTTCTGTCGGAGTTGTCTCCTTAATGGCCTTCTCCATTGTCAGTCCAGCCCCCCTCATTTGTGCAGCAGCCGCCGCCTCCTCCTTCGCGAGCTGGTACAGCCGTTCCACCGATTGGGTGATCCCGGCCTTCAGGTCTGCTCTCAAATTGCGCGAAACACTAAGGTGCGATTTCGCGCGCAGAAGGCAGTTGCGAGCTTCGGTCACCCGATCAGTGGGTTTATTCGGCTGCAGCTGGTTTGTCCCCGGTGACGCTCCCAGAGTCTCAGTGGAGGTTCGGTGCGCCACAGACTTGCTGTCCGGCTGGGAAGTGTCCGAGGGGAGACTTCCCCCTCGAAGGTGATTAAGAGTGACGCGTTCGATGGAGAGACATGGGGTCCTGCGGAGGCTTTCTTAGCCGGGGTCCTGGAGAGGAACATGGTGGAGGAAGTGAAAAACAAAAAAAAATAAACAAAAAATTAATAAGTTTTTAAAATGGAATAAAATAGTATTTATAATAATTGAGTCAATTTAAAACCGATGTTCTGATCCCTGTAAAGGGGGATCAGTTAGTCAATAAAATGGTTCGTCACACTGTTTTTCAAAAGAGGTGTCAATAATTTAAAACTAAAATATAATAAAATATAGTCCTCGATAAAGGCGTCCAAGAAAATTGACAAAAGAGCCTCAATAAAATAATGAATAAAATAAAAGGAAAAGAATATACGCACAAAATAAAAGATAAAACCGCACAAAAACTAATAGAAGCCTGATTGTGGGTAGCGGTCAGGGGCCCTGTGTTGGTCTAAAAGTCAAATTCTACTGTCAGAACCTGTTCCCGCCGACTTCTCATAAATGGCTCTATGTAGAGTCGATCCAATATAATCACTGGATAGAGCCCGCCGAGCCCATTCCATTGTTGTTGTTGTTGTTGTTGTTTGTTCCCCAAGGGTTCCGGAGCAATTCAAGTTTAAAAATTTGGGTTTTAACCAAGATGGCAGCCAAAATATATTATGGTTAAAATTGGTTTTCTCCGTAGCCAATAAACCAAAACCCCCCGTGCTTGGGCTTATCTTACTGCGCTCGACAAGATCCATGCAGTGGTATACTTTTTAGACTGAAATTTTTTTCCCCTCTGAAAGCGCCTGAAAGCCAGCCCACTCACAAGATAAGCACAAAACGATTCCCACAGAGAAAACCCCACTGTCCTGCGACCTTCCGTTGCGAAGATATAAGTGTTTGTATTATAACAATATGGCGGCACAACTGTCAAAGCCAAACTTTGGCAACTAATATCTCCGTTCCAGATGGCCGCAAAACCAGCGAGTTTGGACTCTCCTATCCTGGCCCGAACCCGCCCATCCACTGAAACCGTTTTCAGGACCCTGTAATTTTATTTGCTCAAAACTGCCTGAAAGATGCAAGATAGAATAGAATAGGCTAGAAGCCCCTGTGTCTAAAATCAAAATCCGCAACCTCCCGCGACTCCTGGTTCAGGAGTTATTCTGGTCTGAAGTTAAACAAAATGGCAACCGAACTGTCAAAAGTCAGGTTTAAAAGCCCGTAATTTCGGAACCCTTCGCCTGGAAAGTCGGGGTTTTGGATATACAGCTCGGCGTCACTTCGACTATATCCTGAAAATCGTTTCAGCGAAGAAAAACTTTTCAAGTCAAAAGCTCCTGAAACCTAACTATGGCCAAAGTCCATAAAACGTCTCAACTTAAAGCGAAAAGCCGAGTGCAATCGGCCTGGTAGTTCCTGAGATATAGCGAGTTGAAATTTTGAACCTAAAAATCCAAAATGGCGCAATTTAACAAAATTCTCAATTTTAAAGATAATTTGATTGTGTTTGGGCTTAAATGGGTCACAATAGCCGTATTGAACCCAGTCCCGGCGTCAAAATTTGTTATTTTCTGTAAGATTTGAAATAAATGCCTAAAATAGGAAAAAAAAAACGATATCTCAGAATCCACTACACATGAAATTTTTACAAAAATGCCAAAAAATAGGAAAAATTATGTACTATATGGACGAAAAACATTATTTCATAAAACTATATAATCACAGATATGTTTTTTTGTAAAAAATATTTTTTTCTAATATTAATTATATTTTGGAAACTATTTAATTAAAAAATCTGAAATTCACAGTCTGTATTCTTCTAATAAGCGCGCCAAAAACTGCAGCTGAAAATCACCAAAAAGTGGCTTATATCCGGAGATATAAGGGTCAAATTTTTTGGATTTCAAAGTCCTTGTAAAAATCAGATATAATAGGTACGACAAAAATACTTGCAGTACCAGTCTTGATAATTAAAGAAGATTACAGCTTCAAAGTTTCACGCGCCTGGCTCTGCGTTTTCGCTGCTTTCAGCTCCACGTGGTTTTTGTTTTCCGCGAATAACTCCAAATGGTTTGGATTTTTCAGGCCTCTGGGTCATCCGGACGGTGTGCAGCAGCTACCCCCCCTCCCTTTTACCCTCCCTTTTTTCCAATAAAAAAGGTAAGTTGTCGATCTTAATTCCGCAGCATTTGCGATTGAAGATTTTTCTTCTTAACTTAACCTCAATTTTTGAGGTTTTTTCTATTTTTTACACAGTTGCACTGCAATCCGAGTGTGAAGAATCACAAGGGCGTGTAGGATTTTTTTTTTTTTTTTTGTTGGAGCATGATGGAAAATCCACATGGACGCCGCGACTGTCCCACAAATAGGACAGTCGCGGCAGTGCCGGACTCTTACCGGCTAAAACCACTCCTGCTTTGGCTATGATCCTTTGACTGAGTCAAAGCTTTTAACATTCGTATTTATAAATAATTTATACAGTCTACTTAGTTAGAACTTTAAATCTATAGCACTATGGCTCAATACAAAATACAATATACTATCGCACTATGGCTCAATACAACTTGTACCCACTAATTTGACAGGGTTAGGGGTTCAGATAAGCTTGAAGGAAGTTGACATATTAATTCCTAAATAATTTATAAAATATTTTTTTTTTCTGGTTTGTAATGCAATAAATCTCAATATCTTTTTTATGATACTATGCTCTATATTCTTATAATATATACAAGTATCATTTTTCTTAATCTACCTTATTTCTACTTATTACACTTTGACCTATCTTATTGCAATATTCCAAAAATTTGTTTCTAGCTTTACTTCGTATCAATTTTGGTATGTTTTCTTTTAGGTGCACGATGAGCTCTCCTTACACACTTGAAGCAGGGCGGGTAGGTTAGGTTAGGTTTTTTTTTTTTTTTTATTTTTTTTTTTTTTATGCTTCTACCCCCGACATGTATCGGAGCCTATGCTAGCTGCTATAGTTCTCAGTCATTCCAGTTCTCGCTTGTATTCCTCTCGCACGTTCATTCCTCATACTTTATCTTTCTTGCATTCATCCTCTCTTGTTCCTTTATGGGTGGGATTCCCAACTATTGCTATTTTCCTTAATCTTTCTAAATATTTTTGTTTTCTTTATTTTAATTTATTCTTATTAGGGTATAATTAAGGAAGAGTGGAGACAGATTTTATTTTTACACTTTGCACTTAGTCGTAGCTTAAATTCTAGCAGTTTCTTTTACATTTTCTTGTATTCTATTTCTATTGGTACTTCGTATGTCTTATTTTATTTATTTATTATACTTAGTTCTTGTACATGTGTTTCAGGAAGGACATTTTTTATTTTAACAATTCACTTAGTATTAGCTTAAATTCTAACAGTTTCTTGGCATTCTATATAATAATTCCATTTTTATAAAAATGGGGAGCTTTACATTAAATTACAATTTTCTAAGCTTATTTAATATTAAATACTATTTATTATTTCCTATCTTACATTTATTATTTTACATCTTATACTATACTAGCCTCTAATATAACACACTATATTATGGCAGCATATTTTCTTATGCGGTTTTATTTCTTTCTATTACCTTTTGTGCGATACATTTACCGTAATCAAGGAATACATCTCTATTCTTGCTTTTCATTATGGTCTGTAAGTTTTGCCGTGTTATTTTTACATCCAATGTTTGCTCGGCGTCGAAGCGATGTTTATCAAATTGAGGGCAGTCGAACAATATGTGCGGGACCGTTTCGCTCACATCTGAGTCACAGATGCACGATGGATCTCCCTTGAGCTTGAAACGGTTCAAGTACTCGGAGAATCCACCGTGCCCCGTCATAATTTGTGTGGTTATAGCGCTAGTTCCCATCTTTCGGATTACTCCATAAGCCGCCCGCACATCCGGGAAGAATAATTTTGTGACAGATGCTGTGTCACCGTTTCCGTATCTACGATTCCATTCATCAAGCGTCGCCATACGTATGCTCCGCTTGACGAATGAGATCGGACACCGGTCATAATCTGGCTTTCTTTTGGAATTATCAGCGGCCTCCTTTGCTAGCTGGTCGGCTCTTTCGTTCCCCTGCAGCCCCACGTGAGCTTTTATCCAGAACAAGGTTACCACCTTGTTCTGGCGGGATGCTGATTTTATGTTATCCCTAGCTTCTACAGCAAGAGGATGGCGTGAACCGGGATTTGTTATTGTTTGTAGAGCCGCCATTGAGTCGCTGAAAATTCCAAAAGAAGATGCCTTAAGATTGATTACTTCCCCCGTTGCTCTTGCTATTGCTAGGAGTTCAGCCTGGTAAACCGTGCAGTAATTGGATAAAGCAAGTTTGCGGGCCCTGGTCTCAGCATCACCGTCCCATATGGACAATGAAGCGCCGACCCCTCCTCCGATTTTGCTCCCGTCCGTGAAAATGCGGACGTCAAATTTGCACCCTTCCAGCTGCTCCTGGTTTACCAGGCTGTCGAACTCCAGGATGTCGCGTGCTGCTGGATGAGGATCCTCTATTGCAACGGCCATTCGCTCGACCTCCCTGTCCCCCAGTGATGTCTGGGGTACTCCCCTCTTGGCTTCATACAATGATGCCGCCTCACGAACTCTAATGTCGAGGGGGAGTAATCCAGACAGCACAAGAGCTGAGTTCAGGGAGACCGCGCGATATGCCTTGCAAATCTTTTGGGCAATTCCACGCTGAACGGTCCCGAGTTGTTTCCTGATGCCCAACTTCCCAGCCGCCGATGCCCAGACGCTTGCAGCGTAAAGTATAATGGGTTCTACAACCGCTACATACATCATTCGTATGACCTCCGGGTGCAACCCCCAACTGACCTTTGCAGCTCTACACAACTGCTTGTAGATTGCAATTGCCTTCTTACAAACAAGTGAGACATGTTTATTGAAGGTTAATTTTTCGTCTATCGTTACACCCAGAAGCCTCATTTCTTTCGAAATGTCGATGTCAATCCCCCCCATACTCAGGCGTGGTGTGTCGAATTTAAGTTTTCTGGTTATCACCATAGCGGTCGTTTTATGCGGTGCGAATTTAAGTTTATTTTCGACACCCCACGCCAGAACACGGCCGAGAGTGGCACCGGCACATGTTTCTACTTCATGTGCGGTCTCCCCATCAAAAACTAAAACGACATCATCCGCAAACGCTTGTATGTATATTCCCCTTTCTTCAAGTGTTTTAAGGAGAGGGTCTAGAACCAGATTCCAAAAGATTGGGCCCCCAATCGAGCCCTGTACACAGCCCTTATTTGTTCCCCTGCCATATTCCCCCCCACCGTACCTGATTGAGACTTTACGGTCTCTAAGATAACTGTCTATGATCCTCCTAAGATTAATTGGACACTTTTCTTCCGCTAGTCGGATCCTTATCGCAGGCCACCATGCGCTATCAAATGCCCCCTCTATGTCCAAAGATACGAGTGTCACAATCCGTTTTTGGTCGAGTTTCTTATGGACGTGCTGCATAAGATCGTAGAGTGCATCTTGCGTGCTTTTCTGTGGCATGAATCCGTACTGACGGGTACTCATGTTTGGTAGAAGGTGAAATTTTAGGCGGGCCACCAGCATCTTTTCAAGGATTTTCCCCATTATAGGCAACAGCCCAATCGGCCTATATGATTTGGGGCTGGAATAGTTGTCTTTCCCAGGCTTCCTCAGTATCACGACTGTTGCCTCCTTCCAAGCTGTGGGGAAGGAATGGCATTCCAGGCACTTGTTAAGGAACCGTAGAATAAGTTCTGGATCATTATTCACTGCGTGACAACAAATGTCAGCAGTAAAGCCGTCTGATCCCGGTGCCTTCTTTGGATTAAAGGATTCCATTGAATTTTTTAACTCTGCCATCGTAAAAGGTGGGTCGCAAGGGTCATTTTGCTCGCCAGAATTTACGGTTTCGGCCTTTATTCGAATGGATCGATGATGTGCGTTATCGCATTCTGTAAGGTCTTCCGGATAAAATGTTTCCGCTAGCAGCTTCACGGAACCTTTCGCATCCAGCACATCACCATTAACTTCCAAAGGCAGGTCCTCCTCTCTACGCTGTGTCCTCCCTATCACCCTATATATTCCCTCCCAGACTCCCTCCCTATCCTGTTTCCCACAGAATTCCTTCCAGCTCTCGGTTTGAGCTTTGGCAGCTTCTAACTCATACTCATCTTTCTTTTTCAGGTACTCTTCTATGACCTTAGACTTCCGAATTGGGGCGGCGCAGCGGATCCTACGCTTCATGGTGACGACGGTCTTCTTCATCTCGACGAGTCTCTCGGACCACCACGGCAAGGTAAGTTGTTCTTTATCTTTTTTGGTTGGTATAGTTTGCTGACACGCTTCATCTATTGCTTTAGTGAGGTTTTCTGTTGCTATATTTATTTGCTCTATGCTATTAATTTTTTCTATTTCGGTTATAGTGAATTTAAAATCTATTTTCAACTGACCAAATTTCACATGAAAATCGGACCAGTTTGCTTTTTTGGTGTTGTATTTGCGAGTAGTTCGCTTGATTTTAATGCCTTTAGTTTTTTGTAAAAAGATATTGAACGTAATGCCGTTGTGGTCCGAGCTCGTGAGTCCCTCGTCAACCCTCCAGTCGTCAATCATATCCAAGATATCGTTGGAACACGCGGTGATGTCTACGTAACTACTGTACCGCTTTCCTCCTCGGATGATGTCGAAGGTCGGAATTTCCCCTCTGTTGAGTATGTTCAGGTTTAGCTCGCCGAGAGTTCCTGCCACTTCTTCCCCCCTATGGTCAACCGTTGGACTACCCCACCACATACTTTTGGCGTTGGCGTCACCTCCAACGATCAGTTTTTTGGAACTGACTACGCGCTCTATTTTTTTGAGGTGATCGAAATAGAGGTCAATTGGCTGGTCTGGCTCAAAGTAAAAAGAGACAAGCGTGATCTCCCAAGCACTGGTCTGAATCCCCACCACAACGATGTTGTTTGTGGTGAGTTTCGGGTACTGCTTGACTATGAAGTCACTGTTAAAGACAGCGATTGCTGCCTTAACAGTCCCATCTCCTGATCCAGTGTTTTGGAAGATCCTAACGCCCCTGTGACTACTCATTACTTTGGCCCCACCCACATACGGTTCCTGAAGAAGCGCTAGGGCTATCCCACGTTCCGTGGCTTCTGTGAGAAGCTCATTGGTGGCCAGCTTCTTGCGCTGGAGGTTTGCCTGTATTGCTCCGTAGGGAGTATTTGCCTTTGAGGTGCCCTTAGCAGTAAGCCACGGTTGATCTGGCTATGTCATCCCATTTTTTACGCAGTGGACAGTCATGGCTAAAAGCATTGTGCTGTGTACCATGCTCGAGTTTTGCTTTCGTACAATTTCGGCAAACGGGTGGTGAGCCCGAAAGCCAGTCCGAACACTCTGATCTCATGTGGGGACCACCGCAGTGGCCACACAGATCTGCAGGCTCTTTGCAGAACCGCTTGCCGTGCCCAAAGCCCAAGCAACGAGTGCATTGGACCAATGGGGTCTGATCATCGACCCTGATGCGTTGGAGATCAATGTGAACGGTCCCAATCTCTACCGCTCGTCGCCAGATGGCGGGCGAGACGCTAACAATAATGTGGCCTATATGAGGGTTCCTTGTCCTTCTTCGGTATCTTACCTCCACTCTGTTTTCCTCAGTGTCGAGGCCGTCAAAAACGCCCTGGTTCTGGTTTCGTAGCGCGGTTAGGTTAGGTTTTTTTTTTTTTTATTTTTTTTTTTATTTAATACTCTCTACCTCTGACATTATCAGAGTCTATGCGAAAACTACTTCTCTTTCATACCAGTTCTCGCTAGCTTGCCTCTCGTACTTTTATTCTTCATACTGTGTCTTTCTATCATCCTTCCTCAATCAGTCTTTTAATGGGTGGGGCTCCCAATTTTCTTACTATTCTATTATTACCTGACTATTCTATTCCCATACATTTTGTGTTCCTTTTATCGGCGTTCCTATTATTGGCGAACAAGGGTAAATAACACTCTATTAGGGTTTTTATTTCTAGTAATTTACAGGACTTATGTTTTGATTTACATTTTTGTTACTTATATTTAATTTACATTCTACCTTACATATTAATGATTTTATATAAATTTACTACTTACTTATATTCTAATATTTATTATTTGAGGGGTGATTTACGTACATTCATTGTTTCGGGGTTTTGCATACACAATACATCTTTACAATTTAGTTTACTATACCTTATTGCTAAGTATTTTCCAATTTACATATCTATTTTGTTCTACTGGCAATATACATTTTTGTTTACTTATCTATCTATTCATATGCATAACTAATATATCATACAATATAGTGGTTGCATACTTTATTGATCCGTTTTATTTCTTTTTATAACCCTTTTCACGATTTGTACACAGTAGTCTAAAAATTTCTGTCTGCTTTTACTTGCTATTATTACTCCTATGTTTGCTTCATTTACTTCTGTGTCTAATTCTATTTCAATTTGATTTCTTTCGTAGGCGTACGCAGGACAGCGAATCAGCAGATGTGGTACGGACTCCGCAACATTTGGGTCGCAAATACACGATGGATTCTCCTTACACTTGAAACGATAGAGATATTCAGAGAATCCACCGTGCCCCGTCATGACCTGAGTCAAGTTCCCGTCGATTTGTAGCTTCCTGATGATCCTGTACGCCGCCACCGCATCCGGGAAAAACATTTTGGTAACAGATGCCGTTGTTCCGGTTCTGTATCTGCTGTTCCACTCGTCAAGCGTTGCCGAACGAATACAGCGCTTGACGAATGAAACAGGACAAAGATCGTACTCCGGCCTCTTCTTACTCAAGATGGCAGCCTCTTTTGCCAGCTGATCCACTCTTTCGTTGCCCTCAATCCCCGCGTGAGCCTTTATCCAGAACAAGTCAACTACCTTGTTCTGGAGAGAAAGTGCAGTTAAGTTTTCTCTTGCTTCCACTGCCAGGGGATGAAGGCAACTGTGGTTTTTCACTGTCATGAGAGCTGCCATTGAGTCGCTATAAATACCAAAGCTGGACGCCGCACTCTTCCGGATTTCCCGAGTTGCCCTGCATATCGCCAGGAGCTCCGCCTGGTAGACCGTGCAGCAGTCTGGTAACGCCAACTTGAGGGTACGTATTTCGGCCTCGCTGTTCCACAGGGACAACGCAGCACCGACACGCCCCCCAATCTTGCTCCCGTCGGTGAAAATTCTCACCTCCGGTTTGGCGCTGGCGTCAACCTGTTCCCGGTCCACCAGACTTTTGAACTCCAGGTCGATACGCCTGGCGGGATGCGGGGATTCCAACGCGGACACTGGCCTCTCCATCTCCCTGTCTCCCAATATTTGAAGTGACACTCCCCTCTTGGCCTCATAAAGTGAGGCCATCTCACGAACTCGGAGATCCAGGGGGAGTATCCCCGCCAACAGGAGTACTGAGTAGAGGGAGACGGTACGATAGGCCTTACACATTTTTTGTGCTATTCCGCGTTGCACGACGCCCAGCTGTTTTTTGATTCCCAGTTTTCCTGCCTCTGAGGCCCATACGCTGGCAGCGTACAGGATAATTGGCTCTATTGTAGCAACATATATAATTTTGATTACTTCGGGGTTTAGTCCCCAGCTGATCCTTGCTGCCCTGCACAGCTGTTTATATACCCCAATTGCTTTTTTGCAGACGTTCCTGACGTGCGTGTTAAACGTCAACTTGTCGTCGACGGTGACACCCAAGATCTTGACTTCTTTAGACATAGCTACCTCGACCCCGCCCATACTCAGTCGTGGGGTGTCGTACTTCAGTTTTCTTGTAATAGTCATCGCATTTGTTTTTTGCGGCGCAAACTTTAACTTGTTGTCGACACCCCACGCCTGGACATGTTCTAGGGCGGCGTTTGCTTTTTGTTCTATTTGTAAAGCTGTGTCACCGTCGAAGACAAGGACCACGTCGTCCGCAAACGCCTGCACGTATACGCCTTGTCCTATCAACATTTTTAGGAGGGGATCCAGCAGCAAGTTCCAGAAGTTTGGGCCTCCAATAGAGCCTTGTACGCAGCCTTTGCTCGTGCCTTTGGAGAATTCTTCACCCGCATACCTGACCCTGACCCTCCTGTCCTTTAGGTAGCTGTCGATGACCCTCCTCAGGTTCAGCGGACACTTTTCCTCTGCCAGCCGGACCCTTATTGCTGGCCACCAGGCGCTATCGAAGGCTCCCTCTATGTCTAAAGATATAAGCACCACTATCTTTTTCAATTCAAGTTTTTCTTTTATGTGCTTTACAAGATCATAGAGGGAGTCTTCAGTGCTCCTTTGAGGCATGAATCCGTACTGGCGAGTACTCATCCTGGGTAAAATGTAGAACCTGAGGCGAGCCATCAACATCTTTTCAAATACCTTGCCTAGAACCGGTCAGAAGCCTATGGGCCTATATGATTTTGGGGTGGTGTAGTCTCTTTTCCCATGTTTCTTTAGCACCACCACCGTGGCCTCCTTCCAGGTTTTCGGAAAATATCCAAATCTCAGGCATTGGTTCAGTAGAGCCAGGAAGGCAACGGGTTCCCCTCCAATGGCTTGGCTGCATATATCGGCTGTGAGGCCGTCCACTCCCGGCGCCTTTTTGGGATTGAATGATTCGCAAGCCGTTCTCAATTCATTCAGCGTAAAGGGTGGATCGTTAGAGTCTACTTCCTCATTTTCATTGACCTTTTCGGCTTTTTGTCTTATACTGCCATGATAGGTGTTGTCAGTACTTCTGAGGTCATCCGGATAAAAAGTCTCCGCTATCAATTTAACGGAAGTTTCTGCATCAAGCACCTTTCCGTTTTCCATCATAGGCTCATCCACCCCTCTTTGCGCTGTTCTCCCAATTACCCTGTAAATCCCCTCCCAAACCCCCTCTCTGTCCTGTTTATTACAGAACTCCTTCCAGCTCTCGGTTTGGGCTCGAGCTGCCTCCACCTCATATTCCCCTTTCTTTCTTAGGTACTCTTCGACGACCTTCGGTCTCCGGACTGGAGCAGCGCATCGCACCCTCCTTTTGCTAGTAGCGACGCTCTTTTTCATCGCCTCGAGTTTCTCCGACCACCATGGCATAGTTAGTTTTTCTTTGGATTTTTTGATGGGCATTGCAGCGCGGCATGCTTCCTGTATAATTTTTGTATAATTATTTGTGGTTATGTCTAAAGATTCTGTATTATTAATTTGGTCTATTGCAGTTTTGTGGAAGTTGTTTTCTGTTCTTAATTGAGTGAATTTCTCATGAAATTTAGCCCAATTGGCTTTTTTAGTATTGAACATGCGCGTAGTTCTTTGAATTTGTATCCCATTTGCTCTCTTTAATCGGACGTCAAAGAGTATGCCATTGTGGTCGGAGCTCGTGAGACCCTCGTCGACTTTCCAGTGCTCTACCAGCTCCAGGATGTCGTCGGAGCATGCGGTCAAATCAACATAACTGCTGATGCGCTGGCCTCCCCAAATGGTGTCGAAGGTCGGAATTTCTCCTGTGTTAAGGATATTCAGCCCGAGCCCCCCAAGAGTCGCACACATTTCCTCACCCCTGCAGTCAACCACCATGCTCCCCCACCAGGTGCTCTTCGCATTGGCGTCCCCTCCAACGAGAAATGGTTTTGAGCCGATGGTAATACTTACTTGTCTGAGGTGGTTTAAGTAAGGTTCCATTGGCTTATCCGGCTCAAAATAAAAGGAGGCGAGTGCGATCTCCCAAGCACCAGTTCGGATTCCCACCACGACTATATTCTCCGTGGTGAGTTTCGGGTACTGTCTCACTTTGATGTTTTGGTCGAAGACGGCAATTGCCGCCTTGACAGTCCCGTTTCCAACACCAATGTCTCGGAAGATCCGCACTCCCCTCTGGCTCCTCATATCTCTTGAGCTGCCGACGTATGGCTCTTGCAAGAGTGCTACAGTAATACCTCGTTTCTCTGCCTCCAACAGCAGCTCGTTTGTTGCCAGTTTTTTCCGTTGGAGGTTGGCCTGTGCGAATTTAAAGGCGATTTTTTCCCCTGGTGCACCCTTAGCAATATGCAGTGGTTGACCGCGCTATTGCGTCCCATTTACGGCGGACGGGGCATTCGGAACTGAAAGCATTATGTTCTTTGCTTAGTATGTTCGCTCTCTCGCAGTTCCTACACACTGCCGTGCCCCCCGCCATCCAGTCTGGGCATTCGGTCTTCAGGTGAGGACCACCACAGTGACTGCACAAGTCCGCCTTTTCCGGACAATACCTTCGCCCGTGCCCATAGGCCAGGCAGCGAGTGCATTGCATGAGAGGGGTCTGGTCTTCGGCCCGAACTCTCTGCAAGTCCACATGGACGTATCCCCTTTTTGTTATTCGCTGCCATAGCTCAGGGGTCGTGCTGACCACTATGTGTACGGAATGCGGGTTCCTTGTTTTTCTCCTATACCTAATTTCTATTCTATAGTCCCCATCACGGAGGCCGCGAAAAACGTCCCGATTCTGATTCCTCAGGGCTTTCTGAACATCGTCGTCTGTGTTCACTGCTAAGACGTCTCTGAGTATCAGCATCGGGTCCTTGTTTTTCACAGCCTCCACGGTGAGGTTGGTGCTATTTCTTTCTAGTCTTTCTTTCACCTTGTCCCTCTCACCTTCCGTCTCGAACCCCATGACTACCTTTCTGTTCTTTGCCTTTCTCACCCTTTCAACCTTTATCCATCCTTCCTTTGCTTCCACCGCCTTCCTCACCCTTTCCAAAACTTCCTCCCCAGTCTCTGTTTCGTCCTTCGAGGTGACCACCACCGAGTGCAGCGTGTTACATTTTTCTAACGCCCCACCCGCAACCCAGGCTGAGGCCACCTTCGCGTACGAGGGTGTGTCAGTGTGCAACTTCTGCTCCTCCAGTGCTGTTTTCAGTTCCTCCATGCGCTTACTGTTTTGTTCCAGCAACTTGGAGTGCATCTCAATTTTATTTATAAGGAGTATTGTATCTTCTGACTTATTTTTTTCAGTTACTTCTCCTTTGTCTACACTCTGTGTCAACTGTTCTCCCACTTCTGGGTGGCAGGGTTTTTCTTTTAGTGCATCAATCTCAACTGCCGCGTCTTTAATAAGTTTGTACATTGAATCGACTGCCAGAGTGATACCTGCCTTTATTTCTGACTTCAGGTTCCGCGATTCTCCCAGTTGGGTTTTCGTCCTCTGAAGCCAAGTGCGACCTTCAGTCACTCTGTCAGTCAATGCAATTGTCTTTTGCGACGCACCTGCGTCTTCCACTGCACTTCGCCGCTTTGTCTCCTTCGCAACTTGAGGTAGCGTAGCCTTTAGCGCTACCCTTGGAAGGGTTGACGGGATCTGCGCTAGCTGTTTTGGCGATACAGTGAAAGTGGCAGATGCCGCTGCCCTTGGGTCCCTAGCTTTGCTGTTCTCCCACTCCCCAATGCTCTTGCGAACACTTGGGGTGGGTGTCGTCTTAGGAGATGGTCCTGCCTTCTCTTTGTCAGCTGGGGAGTTAGTCTCTGGGGGTGTTTGCTTACGAGGTGTATGTGTGAGTGTCATGATGTCTTGTCACGAGGTAGATTGTCCTCTATTAAAACTATAAATATCCTATTTTCTGGGCTTGCTTTCCTTATCCCTGTATATGGGGGATAGTAAAAGTCAAACTAGAGGTATAGGCACAAAAAATAAAATGCCGCACTATCCCTGTAAAAGGAGGAAAGTGAGTAGTCACAACTGCAATTACTATCCCTGTACAAGGGGGATATCGTTTGGTGTAGTAAAGAGACGCGATCAATAAAGTATGCCCCCCTATTTCACAAATTACACAGTCAAAAATGAGGCACAGGCTTAAAACTAATTTATATATGAGTCCCTCTTTACTGGAGACTTGAGTTGGGTTTCACGTGTGTCACGGGCTGTTTTTAAGTCAATGACAAAAAGTGCAAAAGGGAAAGAAAAATTTTGGCTCTATGTAGAGCAGAACTCTACCCCTACAAAGAGAGGCCCCCTCAAGCCCCTTCGAATGAACCCAAACACGGCAACTCTACTTCAAAGGGTTCCGGAGATATGGCACTCCAAAATTTGGGTTAGCAATCCAAGATGGCGACCGAAACTGGGTTAAGTGCAGTTTTCTCCGGGACCGTTCGACCAAATTCCACCGTTCTTGGGCTCCCCAGACTGGGCTCGACGAGATCTATCCCCGGGAGCAGGTTTCAGGCTGAAAAAATTTTTTCACAGGGATTTCAGCAAAACCACATTAGACCGACAGAGTAAGTCCCGCCAATGTCTCCCAAGAAAAAACGGATCTTCTACGACCCCCAGGTCGGAAGCTATCCGAGTCTGAAATTTCGTTTGACAGTTCAAGAACTGTCAAAGTCAACTCTCGGCCCGGTATAACTCCCCCTCCAGTGGTCGCAGACTATCCGTGTTTGGGCTTGTCTGGTTTGGCTCGACTCACCCGGGCGCGCGAAGTGACTTTCAGGACTCTGAAAATTCTCAGCGCCAAAAAGCCTGAAAACCAGCTGATTGGGTAGAGGGTGACTCCCCAGGTCCCTTCTCGCAAACCGCAACCCTCCACGACCACCGGGAGCGGAGCTATGTCCAGTCAAATCTTTTAAAGATGGCCGCCCAGCTGTCAAATGCCAAATTCGTGTGGCTATTACTCCGCAACCGTTTGTCGGAGAGAGATGCGGTTTCGGCTCCTGTCCTTCCCCTTACCCCGACTAACCTCCAAAAGCTGTTTCAGGGCTGAAAAATTTCAGGCCACCAAAACGCCTGAAAGCCCAAAAATAATATTCTACAAGATATCCCAACGACAACCGTGAAAACCCGGAGCTTTTATCTTAATCGGTCCAGAAGTTATGGAGTTCCAAAGCAGTTAACCCAAAAACTAAAATGGCCGAAATTTGACTTTTTTCGCGCTGCTTGGCCTGTTTTAGCCCCAGGAGACCGAGATTTTGGTTATATAAGACGTTCTGTACTAGTAGAACCCGACTGTGATGACAAAATTGTTAAAAAGTTTATATTTCCTAATAAATGAGCCAAAAATCTCTAAAATTCCATAACTCCAGAACGAAAAATTTTAAAAAATTCAAAAAATATACATAAAATACAGCAACTTAGTCTCTATACGTACAGAAAATAAAATTACAAAAAACAAAAAAATAGCTGTTTTTGATATAAAAACCGGTTTTTTCAGTTTAATTGAAATATCTCGGGAACCAACTATGAAAAAAATTATCTATAAAAGGATTTAAGCTAGGGACTCAAGCGCGCAACAGATTCTAATCAAAAATATGTATCTTCCCACTGTGGTTTCCGAGATATTTAATGTCCAAAATGAGTTTTTCTAATATAAATAACTCTAAAACTATCTTACATAAAATTATTCTGAGAGTGCAGGGGGTCCTCTCTGCTGGTGAAGTAGGGAGCCGCGAAGAAACGGCGTCCCTGCAACAGCTCCTTCTGCGACCTCGTGCACACGTGGTTTTTGTATTTTCCTTGTTATCTCTCGAATTTTCTTCTGGAAAATTCCAGAAAAATCTTGGACCGTAGATCTTTCCAACCCGCATAAGATGGTGAAATAAAAGTGGGGGGTCACCGCTTTCGTTTCCTTGTCGTAGGCCTTTTTGTGTTTCGACACTTAGGATATTATAACCTATTTATGGTTTTTCCTTTTTCTTCGATTTCCACTGTAATCCAATGGCGTCACTTTCACTTTGTGGCATGCGCCAACTCTTTACGCGTCGATTAACACTTAATTGACGAAAATCAGACAAGTTTTGACCACTTTTCTTAATTTTTGAGTGCGGAGCGACTTTAAAAACGATCCGACCGCCACGAGGGTTGGGGGATACTGGGTTAGGTTTTTTTTTTTTTTTTTCTTTTTTTTTTTTATGCTGCCTACCTCCGACTTGGTGGCCAGAGTCTTTCTATACTATGCTTCACTGTCATTCTAGTTCTCGCATTTTTGCTTCTCGTACTTTTATTCCTCATACAATTTCTTTCTTTCATTCCTCCCATTCAAGCCGCGGGTAGGTTTTCCCGCCTACAAGGCTATCTTGATCTTTATATTTCTTTATTTGGGGTATGGTTCATTAAATGGGTACACTCCGGGTTTTATTTAAAGCTTACATTTTTTAGACATTGTTATACATAGCTTGTTTCGCCGGTTTTATTTATATTTTTACTTATCTATTGCAATTTTATACTCTACAATCTTATCTTAAACAGACCAGTCTTATACAAATCTTTCAACTACAATATTATCTTCTACAATCATAACTTATACAATCTTAACTTGTGCTATCTCTTCTAATAAAATCTTATCTTATACAGTATTATCTTTTACAATCCTACCTTATACAATATTATCATCTACAGTCTTATCTTCTACGATCTTATCTTATACTATCTTATCTTTTACAATCTTATCTTGAACAATCGGTTGTTTATCTTACACTTACATTCTATTACAATTTTTTAATGCGTTCGTTTATTACTAATTGACATTTTTATGTTTTTCCAAAATATGCGATATCATATTTGGTAACATAACGTTCCTAGTTCCTACTTATTTCTATTATTTACTTTACTGACTATTTGCTTGCCATACTCTATAAATTTACGCAACTTTTTTCCTGTCATTATTGAGCTTAGGGTTTTGATTGTTATTTCTTGATCCAGCTTTGATTCGATTTCAAGGCGTTCTATACCGTATACTGGGCATTCCAACAGAATGTGGGGTACCGATTCGACCTTTCCCGGCTCGCATATGCACGATGGGCTTTCCTTGCACTTGAAGCGATGCAAGTACTCGGAAAACCCACCATGCCCCGTCATCATTTGGGTTAACAACTTATCAGGTTCTATTTTCCGCACGACTCTATATGCCTCCACCGCGTCAGGGAAGAAAATTTTTGTGATGCCTGCTGTTTTGCCGCTTTTATATCGTGCGTTCCATTCGTCAAGTGAGCGCATCCGTATGTTCCGCCTGGCAAATGACACCGGACATTTGTCGTAATCGGGTTTCCGTTTAGATGTCAACGCGGCCTCCTTGGCGAGGCAATCAGCACGTTCATTCCCCTCCAGTCCTGCATGTGCCTTGATCCAGAACAAGCTGACACGTTTGCCCTGGACCAGAGCTTTCCGCAAATTCTCACGCGCCTGAACGGCCAGGGGATGGAGAGCTTGTACGTTCGTTACGGTTTGAAGTGCTGCCATTGAGTCCGAGTAGATACCAGAGTTCGTCGCCTTTTGGTGAACGGCCTCCCGCGTTGCTCTACACAAGGCCAGGAGCTCAGCCTGGTAGACGGTGCAGAACGATGGCAAAGCAAGTTTCAGGGCTTTGGTTTCGGTTCCACCATTCCATATGGATAGCGCTGCCCCAACCTTGCCCTGAATCTTGCTGCCATCGGTGTAGATACGCATTTCGAAGCCGTTGTTTTGATTTAGTTGTTCCTGGTCCACCAGGACTTCGAATCCAAGGGTCATATACGCTGCTGGATGTGGGGATTCCAACGCTGGTGACATTCTCTCCACTTCTCGGTCCCCTAGTCCCGGCTGGGACACTCCCCTCTTTGCTTCATACAATGAGGCTGCTTCGCGCACGCGAAGATCGAGCGGGAGTATGCCAGCCAGAACTAGTGCCGAGTTTAGGGAGACAGTGCGATATGCTCTACATAATTTTTGCGCGAAGCCACGTTGGACCACGTTAAGTTGCTTCTGTATGCCTAGTTTGTTAACAGCCGGTGCCCATACACTGGCGGCATACAGAATAACCGGTTCGACTGCAACAGTGTAGATGGACCGGATGACTTCCGGGTGAAGGCCCCAACTTATTTTCGCCGCGCGTGATAGTTGCCTATAGATCCCTATCGCTTTGTTACACACCGCCTTGACATGGGAGTTGAAGGTAAGTTTTTGGTCGATTATGACTCCCAGTAGCTTGATTTCGCTGGAAGCGCAAATGTCGACCCCGCCCATGCTCAGGCGTGGGGTGTCGTATTTTAACTTACGCGTTATTACCATTGCATGTGTTTTACTTGGTGCGAACTTTAATTTATTTGCCACACCCCACGCCCGAACATGCTCGAGAGCGGCATTCGCGCGTCCTTCTACCTCTAATGCGGTCTGACCATCGAAGATCATGACCACATCATCGGCAAAAGCCTGGGCATACACTCCTCGCTGTTCGAGCTCCTTCAACAGTGGGTCTAGTAGGATATTCCAGAGTATTGGGCCACCGATGGAGCCTTGCACACAGCCCTTTTCCGTCTCCCTGATGCATTCCTCTCCCCCATATCTCAACCTGACCTTCCTGTCTCTTAAGTAGCTGTCCATCAGTCTCCTCAGATTCCACGGGCACCCCTTCTCTGCCAGGCGAACTCGGATCGCAGGCCACCACGCACTGTCGAAGGCTCCCTCTATATCCAATGACACCATGGTTATTATTCTCTTTTGGTCAAGTTTGGTTTTTATGTACTGCATTAAGGTATAGAGGGAGTCCTCGGTGCTTCTCTGTGGCATAAAACCATACTGGTTTCTGCTCAGCCTTGGTACCACGTGAAACCTGAGGTGATCTCTTTGGCGCCGGTCGTTGCGGTCACGCAGAAGTTGTTGGTGGTCAGCTCAGGGTACTGCCTTATGTTGATATTTTGCTTGAAGACGGCGATTGCTGTTTTAACGGTACCTTCTCCTGGGCTAGCGCACTGGAAGATCCTTGCTCCCTTATATCCCCTCATCACTTGGGCATTCCCTACGTACGGCTCCTGTAAGAGCGCTATTGTGACACCGCGTTTATCTGCCTCTATCATCAGCTCTATAGTCGCCAGCTTTTTCTTCTGCAGATTTGCCTGGGCAACAAGAAGAGGAGCCTGAACACCGTTTGCGCCCTTAGCAATATGCCACCTTGGCTCTGGCCAAGGCGTCCCACTTCCGCCGTACGGGGCATTCAGTGCTAAAGGCTCCGTGATTTACGGCATCCAGTTTTGCGGCTACGCAGTTGCAGCAGGAAGGAGCCACTCCTGCGAGCCAGTCCAGGCACTTGTCCTTCATGTGCACCCCTCCGCAGTGGCTACATTTCAGTTCGGTTTCTTTGCAGAAACGCCTGCCATGTCCATACCCCAAACACATCGAACACTGCACGAGCGGAGACTGGTCTTCCACTCGCACTTTCTGTAGGTCGATGTGTACCGACTGCTGGCCTATCATTCTGTTATAGATCTGCGGTGAAACTTTGACCACCACGTGACTTGTGAGAGGATTCCTCGCCTTGCGTCTGAATTTTATTTCCATTCGATCCTCCTCCTTTTTGAGGCCTTGGAAGACCGATCCGTTCTGGCTTCTCAGAGCTGTTGTGATGTCCACATCACTATTGCACGCCAAGACATCTCTCAGCACCAGCATAGGGTCACGGTTCTCCACCTCCTCAACTAGCAGGTGATCTCCCGCTTCCTTAAGGCGTTCCTTTACGCGCTCTCTTTCTTCTCTTGTCTTACACCCCATGATTACCTTTTGGTTCTTTGCTTTCCTGACTCTTTCCACTGTTATCCAACCGTCTTTCGCGTTTACTGCTTTCCTTATTCTATCCATCACTACCTCTCCAGTCTCCGTGTTGTCCTTTGCGGCGACGACAATGGAGTGCAGTGCCGTCCGTTCGGGTATCAGCCTGTTTGGCGGCGCTGCCACCACGCTCGCATAGGATCTCTCTCTTTCCATGGTGACCTCTTGTAAGTTTGTGACTGTCTCTCTTAATTTCTCTATCTCTTTCGTTGCTTTTTCTATTTGGTTCCCTTGCGCTTTCAACATTTCTGTGATCTCTTTCTTCGCGACTTTTTGTTCAACCGCTATATTTTGAACTTGGCTCCAGTCCACTTTTGTTTTCTCGCCTTTATTTGAATTTTCACCCTGCCCTTGCGGGGCTGCCGCCGCAGCGGCCACGTTTGCTGTGGCCCCTGCGGCGGACTCCTCCTTCAAGAGTCGATAGAGGTGATCCAGTGCCTGGGTTATCCCGGCCTTTAGGTCCGTCTTCAAATTTCGGGACTCACTTAATTGAGCTTTTGCTTTTTGAAGCCACACCCTGCCTATTTGCACTCTGTCAGTGGTCTCTTGCTCTTGGTTTAGCCCCGAGGAAGCACCTGCTGTTTCTACAGAGGCTCTTCGCATCGCCCCCTTACTTCCGTGGGCGGGCACTGCTCTCTGTTCTGGCTTCCGCGTTATGATTGATGTTGTGGCTGCTTTTTGAGGGGAGCGTGTTGGAGGAGATGTCCTTTGCTTTGCGGCTGTTGCTTGGGGTTCTGTTTTCCCGGCCTCCCACTCTCCTATGCTGCGTCTCACGTTTTGTTTAGAGGGCTCCGTGCCCTCTACAGTCTTAGGCGATAGCGTTGATTCTCGGGAGCTCGTTTGTGCGTCTTTTTTGGCAGGTGTGCGAAATCCAAACATTTTTGCGGCGGTAGGCAGACAGAGTCGTGAGTATAAATTTTTTGCAATATAAATATTGCGGGAAACTACTTAATAATTTAAAAGTAAATTTATAGAGTCTGGCTCTGTATCAGTTTAAATATTTTGATAGGGTATGTATAGTACCCTAGTCAGTAAGTTTGTATAGGTAAATAAAATATAAAACGGCACAATAATAAACACTTAACAACTAAACAACAACTCTGTTTTATATTTAACAGCGTCTTAAACACTAAGGAGTGGTCCAATCTCGGCCCTACTACACCCGGTAGGGTTCCTAATGTCAAAAATCAGGAGTCTCTACTTTTTAATTTTCGACTCTACATAGAGTCAGTTTGATAAGCTAATCGGCTAGAGCTCGCAAAGCCCGCTCCAACGACCCCAAACTCGGGGTATCTAGCCCTAGGGGTCCCGGAGCAATCGAGGCGCAAAAATACTGGTTACTGACCAAGATGGCCGCCCAAATATGGTTACACCACGACCACTCCGCAACCACTGAACCGAACTCCACCGTGCTCGGGCTCGCCTACACGTGCTCGACGTGATCCAGCCGGCTACGGCGGTTTAAGGCCGAAAAATTTTCAGGCGCTGAAAATGCCTGAAAACCACTGGGACGGGTAGGGAGCGACCCGACGACGACCAAAAAGAAAACCCGAGGTTTCCACGACCCCTAGTTTGGAAGTTATCCGCTCCCGAAAAATGTTCTGACAGTTCAAGAACTGTCAAATCCAAACTTCAAAACGGTATAACTATCCTTACAGCTGAGGTAGAACACTCGAGTTTGGGTTCCTTCGCTCTGGCTCGCTCCGCTCCGTCGCGCAAAATGATTTTCAGGCTCCTGAAACTTTTCGGCGCCGATCCGCCTGAAAATGGGTTTGCCTGACAGAGGCCGTCCCCTCAATCACCACTGCAAAAACCGCAGCCCCCAGCGACCACCAGTCCCGGAGATACGTCGACTCAAAGTTTTCCAAAATGGGCGCCGATCTGTCAAATGCCAACTTAAATCGACTATATCTCCACAACCAATCGCCACACAGAGCCACGGTTTCCAATGCGATGCTTGGCTCAACTTCCCCTATTCGCCCAATACGGTTTCAGGCCTGAAAATTTTCAGGTCCTGAAAGCGCCTGAAAACATAAGAACAGTGTTCCCCAGAGTACCTCGGTGTCCACTGTGAAAATCCGGTACTTCTATGACGTTTGGTTTAAGAGCTACGGAACTCTAAAGTCCTCAACCTAGAAACCAAGATGGCCGAAATTGGACTTTTTTCGCGCAACTTCGACCCTGGTCGACCTAGAAACGCAAAATTTCGGCCAAATGGGCTGTCTATGACTAGTTGGGAACTTCTATGGTGGAAAAAATATTAAATTTTTGTTATTTCCCAATAAACTGGAGAAAAATATTCAAAATTCCACAGCTCTGGAACCTTTTCACATAAAATTCTGCTAAAATATGTTAAAAATATGTCAATTTAGTGTCTTTGCGAACATAAAAAGAGAATTTTAAAATAATAAATTTTGAGGGGTTTTTTATATAAAAACCTGTTTTTAAAATTAAGTTGGAATATCTTGGGAACTCAATATAATAAAAATTTTATTTAAACCGAAAATAACTAAGAATTCTAGCGCGCAGCCGAATCTATTTTAAAAATTACATGTACTCGATATGGTTTCCGAGATATTCCGGGTCAAAGTTGAAATTTTATAATTATTATTACTTAAAAATTATTGGACTTAAAATTATTTTAACAGTACCAGAAGTCTTCTCTGCTTGCAGGGTAGGCACCTGTGAAGAAACGGAGTTTCTGCGACGGCTCCTTCCACTACCTCGTGCACATGTGCTTTGAGGTTTTTTGCAATTTTCTCACGAATTTTCAACAGAAAATTTCCAGACGAAGTCTCGGCTTGTAGGTCTCCTCAGTCCGCATGTGGTGGTAAATAAAAATTGGGGGGTCACCGCTTTTGATTTCGCAGTAAAAGCGTTTTTTCAATTTAGCACTTAGGAAACTATAACCTATAACTGATTTTTCCTTTTTCCCGCTTTATCACTGCAATCCAGGTGTAACAATTTCACTTTATCGCGTGACCCAACTTATTCTGCATTGATCAACACTTGATTCACTGGAATCGGACAACTTTTGACCACTTTTTTCAATTTTTAAGTGCAGAGCGACTTTAAAAACGATCCGACCGGGTTGGGGGGATACTTACTGGGTTAGGTTAGGTTAGGTTAGGTTAGGTTAGGTTAGGTTAGGTTAGGTTAGGTTAGGTTAGGTTAGGTTAGGTTAGGTTAGGTTTTTTTTTTTTTTTTTTTTTTTTTTGTTGGAGCAGGGTGGAAAATCCTCATGGACGCCGCGACTGTCCCACAAATAGGACAGTCGCGGCAGTGCCGGACTCTTACCGGCTAAAAACCACTCCTGCTCTGGCTATGATCCTTTGACTGAGTCAAAGCCATTATACATTCGTATTTATAAATAATTTACATAGTCTACTTAGTTAGAACTTTATATCTATAGCACTATGGCTCAATACAAAATACAGTATACTATGGCACTATGGCTTAATACAACTTGTACCCACTAATTTGACAGGTTTAGGGGTTCAGATAAGCTTGAAGGGAGTTGACATAATAATTCCTAAATCATTTATAAAATAATTTAAGAATTATTATGTCAATTTATTATAGGAAATATAGAATCTATATAATAACTAGATAGGCTATAAGGGAGCTTACATAGTAATTAATAACGTACTGCTCCAGCTCGTACCGGGAACCGGCAGTGATAGGGCACTCCAGGAGGATGTGCGAAACCGTCTCCTCCACACCAGGTTCGCAGGTGCACGATGAGCTCTCCTTACACTTGAAGCGTTTCAAGTATGCAGAGAACCCACCGTGCCCCGTCAAAATCTGTGTGGTGATGCTGGTATGATTAAGTTTTCGAACTATACTGTAAGCCTCAACCGCGTCAGGGAGAAACATTTTTGTGCCAGCAGCTGTATCACCGGTTTTGTATCGTTCGTTCCATTCGTCAAGCGTTTGCAACCGGATGCTACGCTTGACGAATGAAACGGGGCACAGGCTGTAATCCGGCTTCTCTTTCGACCGCAAAGCGGCCTCCTTTGCGAGTTGGTCAGCGATTTCGTTACCCTCCAATCCTGCGTGGGCCTTTATCCAAAACAAGGAGACACTTTTATTTTGGAGCTTACAGCGTCTTATGGTGTCTCTTGTTTCCACTGCTAAGGGATGGGGGCAACCAGGATTGACCACCGCCTGAAGAGCCGCCATGGAGTCGCTAAAAATTCCGATTGGGTTCTCCCCGAGCTTTAGGGCTTCTCCAGCCGCTTTTTGCAAGGCCAACAGTTCAGCCTGGTAGACGGTACAGTAGGACGGCAAAGTAAGTTTGAGGGCCTTTGTTTCGGCAGTGCTATTCCACAAGGATAGCGCCGCTCCAACTTTGCCCTCAATCTTACTGCCGTCAGTGAAGATACGCACAGCAAGATTGCTGTGGTTCCTGTACTGTTCCTCGTCCACCAGGCTGCCAAACTGTAGTCTGGTCTGCTCCGCGGGGTGCGGAGCCTCAAGTGCTGGAGCCATCCGCTCGATCTCCCTGTCTCCTAGTCCAGGCTGGGGCACTCCCTTCTTCGCTTCGTATAATCTCGCCACTTCTCGTACACGAAGGTCGAGCGGGAGTATTCCAGCCAGTACCAGTGCTGAGTTCAGGGAGACCGTTCGGTAGGCTCTGCACAATTTCTGAGCAAACCCCCGTTGAACCACGTTAAGCTGTTTTTTGACCCCTATCTTGTTTGCGGCTGGCGCCCAAGCACTCGCAGCATACAGCACAATTGGCTCCACTGCCGCGGTGTAGATAGCTTTGATGACCTCTGGATGCAAGCCCCAGCTGACACGGGCTGCACGAGCAAGTTGTTTGTAGATGGCTATCGCCTTCTTACAGACGATAGCTATATGCTTGTTGAAGGTCATCTTAGCGTCGATCGTCAGCCCCAGTATCTTGACATCTTGGGACACTTCAATACCGACCCCTCCCATGCTCAAGCGCGGCGTGTCATACTTTAGCTTCCGCGTTAGTACCATCGCACAAGTTTTGTGCGGTGCGAATTTCAGCCTGTTTCTAACACCCCACGCTCGAACATGTTCGAGAGCGGCATTGGCACTCCCCTCGATCTCTTGAGCCGTTTCACCGTCAAACACCAGCACCACATCGTCGGCAAAGGCCTGACAGTAATATCCCCCATCTTCTAACTCTTTGAGGAGCGGGTCCAGCACCAAATTCCAGAAGATCGGTCCACTCACCGACCCCTGGACACACCCTTGGCTCGTTTGCCTTCTGATCTCCTCACCGGAGTATCTGACGCTGACAACCCTGTCACTCAGGTAACTGCTGATTACTCGTCTCAGATTTACAGGACACTTTTCCTCAGCCAATCGTACCTTGATTGCGGGCCACCACGCACTGTCAAACGCTCCCTCAATATCCAGCGACACAAGAGTCACAATCTTTTTGTGCACCAGTTTCGCGCGAATGTGCTGTACAAGATTGTAGAGGGCGTCCTCAGTGCCTTTTTGGGGCATAAAGCCGTATTGGCGAGTACTAATCCTTGGTAGCAAATGGAATTTGAGACGAGCAACCAGCATCTTTTCGTAAACCTTCCCCAAGACAGGCAAAAGCCCAATCGGCCTATATGACTTGGGTACAGTGTACGAGTCCCTGCCCGGCTTCCTGAGCACCACTACCGTTGCCTCCTTCCAGACCTTTGGGAAGTAATGATGTTCCAGGCACTTGTTAAGCAGTGCCAGGAAGTAATCAGGGTCACATGCTATGGCCTCTGCGCAGATATCGGCTGTGAAGCCGTCGGCTCCGGGAGCCTTCTTTGGGTTAAATGACGTTACGGCCGTGTGTAGCTCGTTTTGGGTAAACGGTGGATCATGTTTTTCATAATGGCTCCACTCGTTTACCATCTCAGCCAGATATCGAGTTTGGCGCTGGTCTGCATTGTCGTCTTCTTCTCTGTCCTCTGGATAGAATGTATCCGCCAACAGATTCATCGAACCTTTGGCATCGAGAGTTAACCCATTCCTCTGGAGCGGCAGATCTTCCTCTCTTTTTGCTGTTCTTCCTATCACCCTATAAATACTCTCCCAGACACCCTCTCTGTCCTGTTTTTTACAAAACTCCTTCCAGCTCTCAGTTTGAGCTTTAATTTCGGCTAATCGATACTTTTCCTTTTCTTCCAGGTACAGGCTAACGACATGTGCTCTACGGACTGGCGCTGCGTTCCTAATTCTGCGTCTCCTGGTCGCGACTAGCCTCTTCATCTCGGCGAGCTCCTCGGTCCACCACGGCAAGGTAAGCGTTTCTGTTTTATTTTTATTTGGTATTGTGGATCTGCAAGATTCTGTGATAGTTTCTATGTAAATTTTGATAATGTTTTCTAATGCATTCTGATTGTTTATATTATTTAGTTCTGATATTATTAAATTTTTGTCTTGCATAATTTGAGACATTTTCTCACGAAATTGCCTCCAATTTGCCTTCTTCGTATTATAAATTCTAGTAGTTCTACTGATGTTAATTCCTTTTGATTTTATTAAATTTACGCCAAAAATTATACCATTGTGGTCCGAGCTCGTGAGACCCTCCTCCACATGCCAGCCGTCGACCAGGTTCAGCATATCCAACGAACAGGCCGTCACGTCCACATGGCTGCTGTATCTTTTCCCACCCCTTACAGTGTCGAAGGTTGGGACTTCCCCAACATTCAGGATGTGCAGACCAAGCTCCTCCAGAGCTCCACACATTTGCTCTCCCCTCGCGTCTTCATTGGTACTACCCCACCAGGTGCTTTTTGCATTGGCATCCCCTCCTATAACCAATCTTTCCGACCCTGTTTCACGTTTGGCCCCCCTAATCTGCTCCAGGTATGGCTCTATGGGTTGGTCAGGCTCAAAGTAATAGGACACTAGCGTGATCGTCCAGGCTCTAGTCCGGATTCCCACCACAACGATATTATTTGTGGTGAGTTGCGGGTACTGTACGACATCCAGGTCTTGGTTGAAGATGGCTATTGCCGCTTTTACTGTCCCTTCTCCTACTTCAGAGTTCTGAAACACCCTAACGCCTCGCCGGCCTCTCATTCCTCTCGCCGCACCCACATAAGGCTCCTGGAGCAGAGCTACGCTAACTTTACGCTTGTCGGCCTCGAGTAGCAGCTCGTTCGTAGCTAGCCGGCTTCGTTGGAGGTTAGCTTGGATTATTTGGTACTGGGGAGTATACGCAGGGACCACCTTAGCAATATGCTATGGACGCTCTGGCCAATGCATCCCACTTCTTGCGTACGGGGCATTCACTATTGAAAGCATTGTGATCGCTGTTCTCAAATTTTGCCCGAATGCAGTTGACGCATACTGGTGCTTCACCTAGCTGGTTTCCGGGACACTCTGACCTGAGATGTGGGCCACCACAGTGGCTGCAAAGGTCAGCCGAATCCTTGCAGAAGCGTTTGCCATGTCCATAGCCCAGGCATCGGGTGCACTGCACCAGTGGTGTTTGGTCTTCCACTCGCACCCTTTGGAGATCAACCCGTAGTTTTCCCTCCTCAATCGCCCTTCTCCAGATAGTAGGCGAAACGCTCAAGACGAAGTGGCAGCTGTGGGGATTTCGCACTTTCCTACGGAACTTTACTACCATTCTATTCTCCTCGTCGTTGATGCCATGGAAAACCCCCCGGTTCTGATTTCTGAGAGCTTTTAAAACATCTTCGTCGCTGTGAACAGCCAGCACGTCCCTCAGGATCAGAAGCGGGTCCTTGTTTTTCATCTCTTCGACGACGAGATGGTTACCTGCCTCCTCGATTCTCTCGCGCACCCTTTTCCGTTCCTCTTCCGAACTGCAGCCCATAATAATTTTTCTATCCTTAGCTTTTCTCAAACTTTCTATTTCAACCCCCCCCTCTTTTGCTCTAACAGCCTGTCTTATTTTCTTTATTATCTCCTCACCCGTGTCTTCCTCTTGTTTTGACGTTACCACAATGGAATGCAGCGCGGTCCTTCCTGAGATCTGCCTTTTCGGTGGACCTGCCACTACACTCGCATAAGTGGCCGTCCTTTCTAGCATGTCATTCTGCCTCTCCATCGCCTCCTGGAGTCTCTCCATTTTCTCGCTGCTTACCTTCACCAGCGCGCTGTGCTCCACTAGTGAAGCGAGCAGCGAGTCAATTTCTGGAAGGATCTCTGGCAGAACTGTTTCCTTGTCGGCTTCCTTCGAAACAATTTGTGCTCCCTTTAATAGTATCGCAGCTGCCGCTTCTTCTTTTATGAGCTGATACAATCTTTCCACCGACTGGGTGATCCCTGCCTTTAAGTCCGCCCTCAAGTTGCGTGATTCACTAAGGTGCGATTTCGCACGCAAAAGGCAGTTTCGTGCCTCAGTCACCCGGTCAGTGGGTTTAGGAGGCTGTTGTTTACTCGCTCCCGGCGATCCCTCCGCCACCTCACCTGATATTCTGCGCGCAGCTATCTTGTTGTCTGCAGAAAATGAAGGCTTTCTAGGTTTCTTGGGGCACGCCGGGACCAAGGCCGCCCTCTGGGATGAGTGGGCAGTGGCCGGGGAAAGAGACTGAGGTTCCGCCAACTTTCCAGCCTCCCATTCCCCAATGCTCCGCCTCACACCAGAGGCTTGAGTCGGAGCCCTTGGAGGGGAAGATTTGGTCTCAATTCGGTTGGAAAGACTTCCACCCGACGGAGAGACGTGAGAGCCCGAACGCCCCTTGGCTGGAGTCCTTGCAAGGAACATGTTTGGGAGAGTAATAATCAAGATTTTTTAAATAGAAGGTACAAGCAATATGTTAAATTTTAAATATTATCAGGTCCAAAGGAACCAGAAATGTGATACTGATCCCTGTAAGGGGGGGATCAGTTAGTCAAAACTCAATAATAAATATATGTATAAGATAGGTCAAGTGACGTTTTGTCACGTCAGGTTTAAAACATGACGGAAACAAAATAATCTTAAAACTAGTCAAAAAAAAAACCAAAAAACTTTAGTCCCTATATACGGCTGCACAGAGCTCCACGAGCCCTTCCCAATGAACCCAAACACGGCAACCCCAGCCCTAACGGTTCCCGAGAAAACCCAGCACGAAACTTTGGTTGCCAGAGCAAGATGGCGTCCGAAATTCAGTAATCCGTGGTTTTCTCCGGAACCGCACGCCAAAATATCACCGCGCTTGGGCTCCCCTGAATGAGCTCGCCGAGACCTATCACGTGAGGTGCTTTTCAGGCCTGAAAATACCTAGTTACTGAAAGCTCCTGAAAGGTAGCTTGTCGGGTAGGGAGAAACCAGCCAATGCCCTGAAAGAAAACCCGAAACTTCTAGTATGCCTGGTTAAGGAACTACCCGGGTCCAAAAATTTGTTTGACAGTTCACGAGCTGTCAACGTCAAACTCCAAATCAGTGTAGCTTACCCTCTACCAGCCCCAGAATAGCCGAGTTTGGGCTCGTTTGGCTTGGCTTGTCCTGCTCCGATGCGCAAAGTTGTTTTCAGGTGCCTGAAATTTTTCAGCGCCAATGCACTCCGGACGAGGTGGATCGGGCAGAGTTTGTCTCCCTAAACACCACTGTGAAATCGGCAATTCCGTGCGACCATCAGATCCGGAGCTATAGTGGGCCAAACTTTTCCAAGATGGCCGCCCAGCTGTCAAATGCCGAGTTTGATTGGTTATAACTCCGCAACCACTTGCCACACAGAACTGCGGTCTCGAATGTGATGCTTAGCTCGACTTGCCCTATCCGCCCAAAATGGTTACAGGCCTGAAAAATTTCAGGTCCTGAAAACGCCTGAAAACAAATAAAAAATGTTCCCACCTAAATTCCAAAGGGACCATTGAAAACCCGGGGCTTTTAAGACCAATAGTTTCAGAGATAACTGAAGTTTTGTGTGGCAACCAGAAAAACCAAAATGGCCGCTAGAAGCTATTTCCTTCGTTTCTGAAGCTATTGGGAGCAAATTTGGGCTTAAACTTATCGCTATACACTTTCTGGAGATGATTTTTGCGTCAATTTTAATTTATTTTAATTAGTTTATGATTTATGTCTAAAATTAATTAAAAATTAGATATCTTTATAACCGTAAAAGATAAAAATCTGTTAAAAACTGTAAATTTTTTCTTAATTTTAGAGCTTTGAAAAGAGTCTATTAAATTTGAACTTTTGAAAAAATTTCATAGAAAAATTTTGAAAATATGAAAAAATATTGAAAACCTATAATATTACGGAAAATAATATACAAAAAATTCTTAACTTATCGCCGACTTCCTCTCCAGATGAGCGCGCAGCAGGATCAGCACTAAAAAAGTAGGGTCCTGCCTGAAGAATTTTCAGGACAGAGGGTCAAAGTTCCTACTTTCTAATTAATTTATCTTCCTTTCAGGATGTCATAAAAATCTGGTCAAAACGTTGTTTCCTTTGTCTCATTAAGGTCTGTCTGCTGCCAAAAGATGAGGTCTCTGTGACGTCTAGATTAGCAACCGCGTGGTCAAAATTGAGGTTATGTTCAACGGTTTTCATCAATTTTCACAGCTCCGCGTGGTTGGATATTCGCAAAAATGGTGTCAAAAGATGCGCCTCAGCACTCTTCACAAAACTTTGGCGGGAAATAAGAGATCGAGTATACTGCTCTGCAGTTATAAAGCTCTAAAGTTTTTTGAATTCCACTGATCTTCAGTTTTTCCGAGATAACTTTTGAGCTCGTATCTTCCGGAGAAAACTGTTTTCACTAGTGGATGCACTGCACAAAAACAAAACTTTTGGTGTATAACACGGCACGATTCGATGAAAAAATACCACTTTTATTAATTTTTAAACGCGGAGCAGCTTAAAAAACGATCCGACCGCCACGAGGGTTGGAGGGGAACTGGGTTAGGTTAGGTTAGGTTAGGTTAGGTTTTTTTTTTTTTTTTTTTTTTTTTTTTTTTTTTTTTTTTAATTCACTTTCTACCTCCGACGTTATCGGAGTCTATGTACGCCTGATCCTCTATGTCATACCAGTTCTCGCTTTTGTTCTTCTCGCACGTTCATGCTGCATACTTTATCTTTCTTCATTCATCATCTTTCATTCTTTGTTCTGGGTGGGATTCCCATTACGAACCTATTCTGACTACCTTTTTGGATTCATTTTTATTATTCCTTTTTTTTTTTAATTTATTACAATGTGGGGGGAAATAACGGTCAATGTTGGTCTTTTATTTCTTTTACATATATCTTAATCTTAATTTTCCTTCATTTTACTATGTTAACAATATATTTTTATTTTCATTTCTACTTATACTAGTGCTTACTCTAATGACATTTTATACTTATTTCTATGCTTAATATATATATTACTATAATATACTACCAGCATACTTGCTTAAGCTGTTTTGTTTCTCTCTATTGCTTTCTGTGCAATCTTTGTGCAGTAGCCTAGAAATTTCTCCCTATCTTTTCCTCGCATCACTTCCCCCACAATATCTTTGTCTAATTTTATTTCCAGAGCCTGTTCTAGTTCATATCTGTCCACAGCGTGTGCAGGGCATTCCAGAAGCAGGTGTGGTACGGTTTCGTCCTTGTTTGGGTCGCAGATGCACGATGGGCTCTCCTTGCACCTGAAACGATTCAGGTACTCGGAGAATCCACCGTGCCCGGTCATTATTTGTACCCTAATGTTGGTAAGATCCATTTTTCTTATTGTTCTATACGCTGCCACCGCATCTGGGAAAAAGATCTTCGTAACGTTGGCAGTTTGGCCGGACTTGTATCTCCGATTCCATTCGTCGAGCGTCGCCATACGTATGTGGCGCTTGACGAATGAAATCGGGCATAGATCATAGTCCGGTCTTTTCTTAAGGTTCATGGCGGCCTCTTTCGCCAGCTGATCCGCTCTTTCGTTGCCCTCTAACCCTGCGTGGGCCTTTATCCAGAACAAGGATACTACCTTGTTCTGGAGAGACGCAGCTGTTATATTCTCTCTGGCCTCCACCGCCAGGGGATGAAGGCAACTGGGGTTTTTCACGGTCAAAAGAGCCGCCATGGAGTCGCTGAAGACCCCGAAGGTAGGCGCCGTGCTGTTCCTAATTTCCCGCGTTGCCCGGCATATCGCGAGTAGCTCAGCCTGGTAAACGGTACAGTAACCTGGGAGCGCCAACTTCAGGGCGCGCGTCTCGGACTCTCTGTTCCATATGGACAGCGCCGCACCAACACGCCCCCCAATCTTACTACCATCAGTGAAGATTTTCACCTCTTGGTCAGAATTGGCGTCAACATCCTCCCGGTTTACCAGGCCGACGATCTTCAGGTCGCTTCGGTCCGCGGGATGCGGGGATTCCAGTGCAGAAGTCATCCGTTCCACCTCCCTGTCCCCCAATATGGCCTGTGGTACCCCTTTCTTGGCTCTATACAGTGATGCCACCTCGTGGATTCTAAGATCCAGGGGGAGTATCCCGGCTAGTAGGAGCACCGAGTTCAATGAGACGGTTCGGTACGCCCTGCACATTTTCTGTGCTATTCCCCGCTGCACGACGCCTAACTGTTTTATCATTCCCAGTTTGTTAGCGGCATCCGCCCATGCACTGGCAGCGTACAGGACTATTGGTTCCACCGTAGCAACGTATATAATTTTAACAACCTCCGGATTTAGGCCCCAGTTTACTTTTGCCGCCCTGCTCAGCTGTTTGTGGACTGCGATCGCTTTGCGGCATACTTCCGAAACGTGCTCGTTAAACGTGAGCTTGTCGTCGATGGTGACACCCAGTATTTTAATTTTTCTGGACATAGCGATGTCGACCCCGCCCATGCTTAGGCGTGGGACGTCATATTTTAACTTCTTTGTAATGACCATCGCACTGGTCTTGTGCGGTGCGAAGTTTAGCTTGTTTTCCACGCCCCACGCCCGAACACGTTCGAGGGCGGCATTCGCCTGCCTCTCTATTTCCAATGCCGTGTCACCATCGAAGACCAGGATCACGTCATCAGCGAAAGCTTGCGCGTAAATTCCTCTTCTCTCGAGTTCTTTGAGGAGGGGATCCAGTATGAGGTTCCAGAGAATGGGGCCTCCAATTGAGCCTTGCACGCAACCCTTCTCCGTGCTTCTCTGATGCTCAGCGCCGGCGTACCTTACCCTTACTTTCCTGTCGCGCAGATAGCTGTCGATGACCCTTCTCAGGTTGACCGGACACCTTTCCTCAGCCAGTCGGACTCTTATAATTGGCCACCAGGCGTTGTCGAAGGCTCCCTCTATGTCCAGCGATATTAATGTTATTATTTTCTTTTGCTTCAGCTTGTTGCGTATTCTTTGCATAAGGGTATAGAGGGAGTCTTCGGTACTCCTTTGTGGCATGAATCCGTACTGGCGAGTACTCATCCTCGGTGCTAAGTAGAACCTGAGTCGGGCCACCAACATCTTCTCATAGATTTTTCCAAGTACCGGCAGCAGGCCGATTGGGCGGTACGCCTTTGGTGTTGTGTAATCGGTTTTCCCTGGCTTCCGTAGCATAACCACTGTTGCCTCTTTCCATATTTTGGGGAAGTGGTTAAAAGCGAGGCATCTGTTGAGTATTGCCAGGAAAATTTCAGGGTCTTTGCTGATAGCACGGTTGCAAATATCGGCTGTGAGGCCATCCATTCCCGGAGCCTTCTTTGGATTGAAGGACTCGCTCGACGCCTTCAATTCGGCTATGGTGAATTGAGGGTCGTATGTCTCACCATTTTCACCTTCATTCACCTTTTCCGCCTCAATTCTGACACGGTTGTGGTGAGGGTCGTCTGCAGCTGGGTGGTCCTCTGAATACAGGGTCTCCGCTATGTATCGGGCGGACCCTTCCGCGTCCAGCACTTTACCATCTCTCACCAGCGGCGGGTCCTCCACCCTACTCGCTGTCCTGCCTTTAACCCGATAAATCCCCTCCCACACCCCCTCCCTATCCTGTTTGCAGCAGAACTCCTTCCAGCTCTCTGTTTGGGCTCTGGCTGCCTCTGACTCATACTCTTCTTTCCGTTGCAGGTACCTTTCGACAACCATGGATCTACGGACTGAAGCAGCACACCTGATTCTCCTCTTTTGGGTAGCTACCGCTTTTTTCAGATGTTCAAGCCTCTCCGACCACCACGGCAAGGTAAGTTTTTCTACTTGTTTTTTAACTGGCATGGATGCTTTGCATGCTTTTGTAACAATATCTGTGTAATTATTTACTATTTTATCTAATTGCTCTATATTGATTGTTTTTTCTATTTCTTCCTTTGTGATTTTGTGTTCTTGGCTCAGCTGGGTGAGTTTCGCATGAAACTCAGGCCAGTTGGCCTTTTTTGTATTAAATATTCTAGTGGTTCTTTCTACCTTTAGCCCTTTTGATTTAGTCTGTAAAATTTTGAAGATAATGCCGTTGTGGTCGGAACTGCTTAGGCCCTCGACGACTTTCCAGTCTGCTACCTTGTCGAGGATATTTGCCGAACAAGTTGTTATGTCTACATAGCTGCTGTAGCGTTGTCCTCCCCTGACTGTGTCGAAGGTCGGGATATCTCCTTCGTTTAGTATATGCAGCCCAAGCTCCCCGAGAGTCCCACATACCTCTTCTCCCCTGCGGTCGACTGTTGGGCTGCCCCACCAGGTGCTTTTTGCGTTTGCGTCACCTCCAACGATTATGGGCTTAGAGCCATTTGTGGCAACTATTTCTTTGAGGTGGTCTAAATAGGGCTCCACTGGTTTGTCTGGTTCAAAGTATATGGACGCCAGAGTGATCTCCCAGGCACTGGTCTGGATACCCACCACAACGATGTTATTTGTGGTGAGTTTTGGGTACTGCTTTATGTTGAGATTGCTATCTAAGACAGCGATTGCAGCCTTAACGGTCCCTTCTTCATTTCCAGTGTTCTGGAAGATCCTTACACCCTTGTGGCTCTTCATTGTCCTGCTCCCTCCTATATATGGCTCTTGCAACAAGGCTACGGCTACCCCCCGTTTTTGTGCCTCGAGCAGCAGCTCGATTGTTGCAAGCCTTTTTCGTTGGAGGTCGCTTGCATATAGCTATATGTGGTAGTGGCAACGTTGGCGTCAACAGTATGCGACGGTCGACCGGGCCAATTCGTCCCACCGGCGGCGCACAGGGCACCCGGAGCTGAAGGCATTGTGCTCTGTCTGCGTCAGTGTCGCCTTTTTGCAGTTTCTGCAAGCGGGTGGCTCCTCAGCTAGCCAGTCCGCGCACTCTGTTCTCAGATGGGGACCACCACAGTGGCTGCAAGCGTCTGTAGTCTCTTGGCAGTGCTTTCTGCCGTGGCCATACCCCAGACAGCGCGTGCACTGGACTAGTGGAGTCTGGTCTTCTGCTCTGACCCGCTGGAGATCAATGTAAACATAGCCCCTCTCCGTCATCCGCCTCCAGACATTGGGTGACACGCTTATAATTACGTGGCTGGCGTGAGGGTTTCTGGCTCTTCTTCTATATTTTACTGCTATCCTGTCCTCCCCCTCAACCAGGCCGCGGAAAACAGCCCCGTTCTGGTTCCTGAGAGCCTTGAGGATGTCCTCATCAGTATTTACTGACAGGACATCCCCAAGCCTGATCAACGGGTCCTTGTTTTCCACGTCCTCGATGGTGAGGCTACCTCCTTCTTTCCCTATTCTTTCCTTCACCTTATCCCGTTCTTCCTTGGATCCAAACCCCATTATTACTTTCCTATTTTTAGCTTTTCTTACCCTCTCCACCTTCACCCATCCTTCCTTAGCATCTATGGCCTTTCTAACTCTTTCGAGCACCTCCTCTCCCGTTTCCGTCTCCACGGTCGAGGCGACCGCGACCGAGTGCAGCGTACGCTTTTGCAGCGTCCCATCACTCCGGGCCGCGGTCACCCCGGCGTAGGAAGGCGTTTCTGTCTTTTCTATCTTTTCAACGTGCCTTTCGATCGTAGCCTTCAGCTCTTCTATTTTCCTGCCGCTTTCCCTTATCAGGTTGGTGTGCTTCATCAAACATTCCATTAGTAGGCTTTCGCCGGGGGTAGGGGAGGGAGAAGGGGTGGAGTCAGGAGGTGAAGCAGCACATGCTGCCACTCCCTCCACCACCCGCCCTCCCCCCGTTGTACGTTGCTTCGTCTTGAGCTCCGACTCAGCTTCCTTGACCAGTTCGTGAAGCCGTGCGAGTGCCTTCTCGACCCCTTCTTTTATTTCCGTCTTAAGGTTTCTCGAGTTCCTTAAGTGGGCCTTTGCCTTATTTAGACATGCAGCCGCTTCCAACGCTCTACTAGCATAGCGTTTTGGGGGAGACTCCTCGTTTCCCACTGACGCCCTGTGCGTGGCGGTGGGGTTTCCATGTGTGAGTGCAGTTCCTGTTGCGGAAGGCACAGGTTTTGCAGCCACCTTTGTTGTTGCTGCAGGGCCTGCCTGCATTGTCACATTGATCCTTGCTGCTTGGTTACCTGCTTTTGTAGTCGGCTCCTCACTTGGCATGGTGGCCTCCCACCTGTCGATGCTTTTGCGGACGGCCTCCTTTGGGGGTGACCTATTGCTCTCTGGTTTTTTGACAGGCGTGCGGTGCCCAAACATTTTGGGAATGTGATGCGGAGGGGGCAGATAATTTTGTAAAAGTTGTAAATAGTGGCCCCTTTGCTATAACCGCAAAAAGATTGCACAGGTAGAGTCAATGTATATATTGAGTCTCTGACTCTAGTCAGTACATAAACACACAAACAAAAGAAAACAAAATTAAAAACAAACTTGAGAGAAGAAAAAAAAAAAAAAAAAAAAACTCTATGTAGAGTCGTTTTTCTACACCAATATATGTCCTGAAGTTAGCAAAGTTAATGTTACTTCAGTGTAAAACCAAATTAAACTTCTATTTAGTCACTCTTGGGTAGAGTCAACTCTACTATGATCACTGTGTGCCGTGTAGTAGTTTTAGTCTACTTAAATCTATTTGCAGGTGGAAATTTACAAAACTTTATATAAACACGTTTTGGCTCTATGTAGAGTCTCTAGACTAAATCCAAAAATTTCTTAAGACTATTTTCTATCACATACAAAAAACTCCATAGCTCTAGCTCTCTCCGTTCGCGAGATATAACAAGGATTAGTTTAGGGGTTGCAACCCCTAAAGTGCCACTATAATACCTTTTCAATGTTAGTAATCGTATACAATTTAAGAATAAGCCAAATTAGTAATCGATTTTTTAAATTTTTATTTTTAAATTTATACTCGTAATTTTTCTAAGTCCAGAAAACGAAAGCTTGTTTTTAGGGGTAGGGGATTGGGAACCTAGGGGTTGGATGCAGGGGGAGGGGGAGTTTAAGGGTTAGGGTGTGCGGAGCAGGGGGGGTAGGTTAGGGAGGGGGGTGGAAAAATTTTGTTATTTTTGAGCTAGGACGCACGGTTTACGAGCTACGAGGTATTTTTTCGAAAAATTTTTGGCAAAAATACCTAAACAATTTTATCTCTTTGCCGTCGAACGGCTGAGAAGGGTATTTTTAAAAATTGGTCACACCTTCCCTTATAGTTCAGTTTCACCGGAACAAGTCTTGGATTGCAGTGTTTTAGTAGGGCCGTACGGTCGCGTGGATCCCACGAGGGTGGGTAATTTAGTCAATTATTTATTTGCCCTCAAGCTTAGGGGTAGTTCTTCGTCAACTACGTTTGCATTGTTTTGACCTTAGGAACGAGATCTCGAAACGAGAAAAAATATTAGGGTGTAAGTCGCAGCCCAAATTTATTGACAAGCCCCTTATTTTCCCTCAAGGATATCCAGAAACACAAAATTTTTCCCGTTTTCCCAAAAAAACTCGTTGGGGGTAGTTTTTGGGGGTGTCTACGTGAAAGTCGACCTTATGATCGTTTCTCACAGAGAGAACCGATTTGGTGTTAATTTTTCGATATCTCGCTCCCCTGAGGCTCCAGAGGGTGTACAAACTTATCCGGTAATGCCGTCCGGGACCCTTATTCTGACTTAAATTCTATATTAAATCTAATCTTAATCCTACATACAGTTTAGAAATTTTGTTCCGCAGGGGATGAACCGGTCCTTGCTGTCCCGCCAGTCCGGGGGTTCTCCGATGCCCGCACCGCCCTCGGGAGTCTGCCAAAGTTGGGGGTGGCTGACAACTTTCTGCAAAAGGCTCCTAGTGCAGAAAATTTGCGTCCTAGGGGCTTGGTCCTGAAGAGTTTTCTTCTTTGGAGGTGTTCTTTCTCTGGATACTGCCGGGAGCAGGTCGTCACAGGTATTTTCGGTTCTGCGTGACGTCACAGGTTTCACCTTGTTTTGTAGTTTATTAGTAGCTCAAGAAGTACTTGTCGAAAAAATCTGGAATTTTGCACACGTATTGTACGGAGGGTGAATAATTTTTTGAAGTCCCGAAAAGGTGACGTCACCGATCCTGTTTCAGCTCTGGATGGGTTAAAAGTTCGTAGTACTTTTAAAGTCCTCTATTTTCCAGGGGGGTGCTCCGATTTCGATAATCGAGGTGTCGGCTGGCTGGTCTCAGTGTTGTACACGCAGCTCAGCAGATGGGAAATTCCCAGGCGTCCGGAATCGGGAGCACGTGGCCACGTGGTTTTCGGATTTTCCTTTGTGGCTCGGCGAGTTTTGCCCGGAAAAATCTAGGACTTCGCCTGATTGTAGCTGCCCTTGGTGCGCTTTGAACTGCAGTTCGAAAAATGTAGGTTACCGCTGAAAATCAGGCAGCGTCGCAACAGGAAGATCCAATTTGGAGGTTAAACTCCGTTTTTTGGGGCTAGTTTCGCACAAAATGGTCCGATCTCAGCACTAATTTCACGAATGGATAGTACTCGGGAACGCGCAACTTTTAATGTATAACACTTTGTATTTCGCGTAAAAAAAACCCGTTCGAACGATTTTTTGAATACGGAGTGCACTCAAAACGATCCGACCGCCACGAGAGCTGGGGGGGAACTGGTTAGGTTAGGTTAGGTTAGGTTAGGTTAGGTTAGGTTAGGTTAGGTTAGGTTAGGTTAGGTTAGGTTAGGTTAGGTTAGGTTTTTTTTTTTTTTTTTTTTTTTTTTTTTTTTTTTTTTTTTTTGTGCTTTTCCCCGATCGTGAGATCACCGGGTCCTTATTTGTCTATATGACTCATACATTCAAGTTCTCGCATGTATTCCTCTCGCACTTTCAAGCCGCATACTTAGTCTTTCTTGTATCCATCCACATTCATTCTTTGCCGGGTGGGACTCCCGCTACTCTATGCTTGTATATATTTATTCGGGTAAATAAAGTTTCTTATACATTTATTTTAATTTCTGTTTTGTCTTCAATTGTATTTATATCTGACATATGTAGTGGCTAACCTTACTGATTCTACGTTTTAGTTCTTATTTTAGTTTACAAAACTTAGGTTTACATAATTACTAACTTACATGGGTTCTTTTAACTATTGTACTTATCATTATATTTCTAACATTCTTACATTTCTTATTTCTTAGTTCTATTCTTACCTCTATAAATATTATAAATATTACATCAGTATATACTTTAACTTGTCATCTTAGTTCTATTTTTATATCTCTTATTTGTACAACAGTAAGTACTTTTATTTATTTAATTAATATGTTTACTGTTTACAATTTTGCAAAGTCCTAACAATTGAGCATTTAGCAGGATTGGTCAGTATTCTGTCATGTTATGTCTGATTTTGTACTTTCCTTCTATATTTTTATACACGCTTTTGCCTAGGCAATAACATATATATACTAAGTTTATACATATTTATTGACTATTTCTTTTGGCCAGTTTTCATTTCATACTTCGATTTTTCATTTGTTTTGAGTTGCTGTTTGTGTTTCATGTAAGTGTTCCTGTGCTGATATAATCGTGTATATACAATATACATTCTGTATATCAGTTTGTGTTCGTGTTGTCATGTATTTCATGTTTGTGTGTGTCGTGTTTGAGTTTCTGTGTGACTTTGTGGTTGTGTGTACGTGTTATGTAATTTCCTGTCTGTGGATTAGGCATAGGCCGTGTTTGCACGAGCCAAGTAGTCCCACTTTTTCCGAACCGGGCAGTCATTACTAAACGCATTGTGATCGGTTTTCCGCAACCCAGAGTGTGAACAGTTGCAGCACTGTGGTTCATTTCCTGCGGTAAAGTCTGTGCATTTCTCGCGCAGGTGCGGTCCTCCACAGTGGCTACATCTGTCCACACTCTCGGTGCAAAATTTCCGACCATGTCCGAACGCAAGGCACTTCGTGCATTGGATGAGCGGAGACTGGTCCTCGACTCTGACCCTTTGAAGGTCCAGATATAGGGCTCCAGCCTCCGTCATCCTTTGCCATACGTTAGGCCTCACCTGTAGGATGATGTGCGCTGTCTTGGGATTTCTTGTGCGTTTCTTAAATTTTATCACCATTTCTATGTCTTCTTCAGGTAGGCCCACGAAAATGTCCCTGTTCTGAGCATAGAGCGCCTTAATTATGTCATCGTCTTCGCTATCCACAAACACATCTTTCAGAGCAACAAGAGGGTTTTTGTTTTTCATTGGCGCTACTATCAGTCCGTCTCCGCGACTCTCTATTATTTCCTGGACTTTCTTCATTTCCTCTTCAGTGTCGCAACCCAATATAATTGTTTGGTTCTTGGCCTTACGAACTTTGTTAATTTTGAGGCCAGTGCCTCTGGCATCGACCGCCTTTTTTACCCTGGCGAGCACCTCGTCAGCAGTCTCCAGACTACCCTCAAGGGTGACCGCCATGGAGTGAAGTGCAGGGCGGTGGACGGGTTTGGCTGCTGCGACACTGGCGTATGATTTAGGAACTGGGGCTAGGTTTATTCCGCATGCCAGTCCTTTTGCGACTTCCATGAGTTCCTGTTTGGCTGCGACGACATCATCCGCAATACCACCGACCAGATCTTTAAAGAGAGCGTGAGTTCGACTCTCAACCTCCTCGGTCGTTTGGTCTATGGCAGTTCTGGTCTCGTCGATCCTGTCGATGATCTTGTCGATCATGTCGCAGCCTCGGCTGTCGTTACCATCATGGAGTCCTACAATGTCCGTTTTCAGGCTTCGCTCCATCTCGTTTAGTCGCTCGGTCAGTGTCGTTTCCACTTCTCCCAGTTTGTTGAGGATGACATCTTGCCTATCGGACGACGAGGTTTTTGTAGATGTCATTGTTTTTGGGGCCTCTGATTCGAGACTTTGGATACGCCTACTGAGCTCGAAAATTGCTCGTATGCCCTTGTCTGACTGCACCTCCAGAAAATGTTTTATGTCTCTCCTCATCTGAGGGTACTCATGCACTTTCGAAGGTATATCCTCGAAGGTCTTCATTATCTCCTGGAGGAGCTGATCACTCGGTAATGCAGCGTAGTTTTGTTGCTGCTTTTTGTAAAAGTCCATATTATCGAGTGATCTTCTTTTGGCTTCTGGCCTTTTGATAAAAGTCCTAGCAGCGTCTTGCGTTGTTGTGGTTGTGGTGGCAGGGCTTGGGGTGGTGGGCTTTTTAGCAGCGCCAGAGGTTGTGGGTGTGCGGTACATGTTAATTGTGTGAGTGTGTATGAGTGCGGTGTGTGGTTGTTGTGAGTAGATCGGGGAAAGTTGTCCCTTTGTAATATGTTTGCCAGACCCTGTAAAGGGGGGCCTGGGTCAAGTATGAAATAAAACTTAATAAACAAATAAATCTTACGTGTATGCTAAAAATGAAGGTAGAGTCTAACTCTACCAAGTAATTTTACCTTTACAAAGGTAAGGAGGCTTGAGCCAGGGCTTGTGAGCCTTCAGGAGCCAATTCTAGCAAAAAAAAAAATCAAAAGTCAAAAACTTTCCGACTCTACCTAGAGCCAATCTAAGTGATTGCAACGGTAGATCTCCCCGAGCCCTTTCGTTTGAACCCAAACACGACTGTCCCAGCCCTAGGGGTTCCGTTGAAACAGCAGTCCAAAATTCTGGTCGCCTATTCAAGATGGCGACCAGGATCCAGTTACAGGCGGTTTTCTCCGAGACCACCCGTCCAAAAACTGCCGTGCTTGGGGTCCCCTGACTGGGCTCGACGAGCTCTATAACTTGGTGAGGGTTTAGACTGAAAAATGTTTCAGCTCCTGAAAACTCCTGAAAGGCTACCAGCAGGACAGAAGAAGTGCTGGCTTTGTCCCCAGAGAAAACCAGAGCGCTCTACGACCTCCGGTTCGGATGCCACCAGCGTCTGAAGTTTGGTTTGACAGTTCAAGAACTGTCAAAACCAATCTTCGACCCGGCACAACTCTCCTTCCAGAAGTCGCAGAACTCCCGTGTTTGGGCTTGCCCGACCTGGCTCGACCTGCCCTACAAGGCAGGGTGGTTTTCAGGATCCTGAAAATTTTCAGCTCCTAAGAACCTGAAAAATGCCTTATCGGATAGAGAATGACTCCCCAAACCCCTTTTCGAAAATCGCGGCCTTCCACGACCACCAGGGCCTGAGCTACGTCAGGTTAAAGTTTTCAAAGATGGCCGCCTAGCTGTCAAACGCCAACTTTGTCTGGTCACAGCCCCGTGGCCGTTTGTCGCAGAGAGATGCGGTTTTGGCTACAGCACGTGGCTTTACCCCGTTAATCCCGCGATAGCCGTTTCAGGAATAAAAAATTTCAGGTCATGAAAACGCCTGAAAACCTACTGATACTCTTTCAAAACGTATTTCAATACCAAAAGTGGCAGTCCGGTGCTTCTACGTCGTTTGGTTCGGAAGTTATGGAGCTCCAAAGTTTACAAACCAAAAACCAAAATGGCCGAAGTCATGGTTTTTCGCGCAAGTTAGCTATTATTTAACTTAGGAGTGTGAAATTTTGGGGAATTGAGGTGTCCGTAGCCAGTTGGACCCGTCCAAAATGAAAAAATTTGAAAAAAGTAGTTATTTCTCAATAATCTTACCAAAAATCTTCAAAATTCCACATCTCCCAAACGAGCTGACATAAAATTCAAGTAAAATATGTTAAAATTGTGTAAAATTAAGGACTATAAAAACAAATAGGAATTTTTTATAATTTTTAAATTTTTGACAGGTTTTTTAAATAAAAACTTATTTTTTAACTAAAATTGAAATATCTCAGGATCCCGATATAATAAAATTAAAGTATAAATGGCTACGAACTAGAAATTTTAGCGCGCAGCAGATTCTTTCTCAAAATTTTTAGGTTTTCACTGTAGTTACCGAGATATTCCAGGTCTAAATTTGAATATTCTAATGCTTATAACTAAAGAAGTAATTAACTTAAAATTATTTTGAAGGTACCGGAAGACTTCTTTGTTTTCAGGGTAGGCAGCTGCGAAGAAACGAAGTTCCTGCGACGGCTCCTTCTGCTACCTCGTGCACATGTGTTTTGCAGTTTTAGGCAGTTTTCTCTTGAATTTTCCACTGGAAAAATCCAAAAGAGGCCTCGATTTGTAGGTCTTCTGAGTCCGCATACGATGGTGAAATAAAATTGTGGGGTCACCGCTTTAGTTTTTGTAGAAATTTCGTTTTTGTGTTTTTTCACTCAGGGAAACATAACCTATACACGGTTTTTCCCTTTTCCAGCTTTTCCACTGCACTCCGATAATTCCACTTTTACTTAATAGCATGACACGACTTTATCCGCGTAATTTGACACCAGTTTCACTCATATCGGACAACTTTTAACCACTTTTTAGAATTTTTCTTTGCGGAACGATATAAAAACGATGCGTTCTCGAGCGCGGTTGGACTCAGACTGGGTTAGGTTAGGTTAGGTTAGGTTAGGTTAGGTTAGGTTAGGTTAGGTTAGGTTAGGTTAGGTTAGGTTAGGTTAGGTTAGGTTAGGTTAGGTTAGGTTAGGTTAGGTTAGGTTTTTTTTTTTTTTTTTTTTTTTTTTATTGGAGCAGTGTGGAAAATCCTCATGGACGCCGCGACTGTCCCACTAATAGGACAGTCGCGGCAGTGCCGGACTCTTACCGGCTAAAAACCACTCCTGCTCTTGCTGTACAATCCTTTGACAGAGTCAAAGCCCTTTTTTATATAATTTATCTTACTTACTTCTTTAAAATTAACTTATACCACAAGTAAATCTACATGTACACTATACTTATAATGATCATGAACCAGTCACGCCAGTGTTTTTTTTTTTTTTTTTTTGTATTAACTCATTTCCAATTCATTTTCTTTTTCCTTTTTTTTTTTAAATTTTTTTTTTTTCTTTCGTTTTCTTTTCTATTTTTTTTTTCCATATTTTTTTTGCAAAATTGTTGTTATATGTATTTTTTTTCTTTTTTTTTTCTGTTTTTTTTTTTTCTTACACTAGTCTTATTTGCTACAACATATGATTCTCTTAACCTATTTTGTTTTGTATATAACAGCATTTTATACTAAGTATAATCTTGCGTTATATACTTTTCTTAATCTTATTTGTTTCTTTTATTGACTTTATTAACTATTTTCTTGCAAAACTGTAAAAATGTATTTCTATACTCATCTTTTCTAATTATATGCGGCAAAACTGCCTTTTCTAGTTTAATATTTAGTGACATTTCTACATTATACCTGTCTTTGGCGAAGACAGGGCAATTTAAGATTAAATGCTCCACAGTCTCACTGGCTTCAGGTTCGCATAAGCATGATGGGCTCTCCTTGCACTTGAATCGATTCAGGTATGAGGAGAATCCACCATGACCCGTGAAAATTTGCGTAATTTGCCCGTCGATCTGCATTTTCCGGACAGTTCCGTAGGCCGCCACTGCGTCCGGGAAGAACATTTTTGTAACAGAGGCCGTATCTTCCATCCTATACCTATTGCCCCATTGCTTCAGTGTCTCCGTACGAATGACGCGTTTTACAAAAGAGAGAGGACATTGGTCGTATTCAGGTTTCCGCTTGGATTTCAATGCAGCTTCCTTTGCCAGTTCGTCGGCTCTCTCATTCCCTTTTATTCCTACATGAGCTTTTATCCAAAACAAAGATAACTCCTTGTTTTGGAGTTTGCAGTCGGTGATATATGCTCTTGTCTGTACTGCAAGAGGATGAGGGGAGCTGGTGTTCGCGATAGTTTCGAGAGCCGACCTGGAGTCACTATAGATTCCAATGCTGGTCTCCTTAACCTTGGCCGCGATCTCTGCTGCCTTGCACAGGGCCAACAATTCAGCCTGGTAGACTGTACAGTAAGATGAGAGAGTAAATTTGTGAGCCTTGGTTTCCTCCGCGTTATTCCATACCGATAGAGCTGCTCCAACTTTACCCTCGATTTTACTCCCATCAGTAAAAATACGCACAGCATAATTGCTGTTGTGAGAGTACTGCTCCTCGTCTACCAGACTGCTAAATTTAATTTTCACAAGTTCTATGGGGTGTGGAACACATATTTTTGATGTCATTGTCTCAATTTCTCTGTCGCCCATTTCCTCTCTGGACGCTCCCTTCTTAGCTTCATAAAGTGAAGCTACCTCACGCACTCGGAGATCAAGAGGAAGCGTACCAGTGAGTAGGAGTGCTGCGTTGAGTGACACTGTGCGGTACCCTTTGCACATTTTTTGTGCAAAGCCCCTCTGGACCACACTAAGTTGCTTTCGTGTGCCAAGTTTATTTGCTGCTGGTGCCCATGCGGCTGAGGCGTAAAGTATTATTGGCTCAACTGCTGTCGTGTAGATGGTTCGGATTATTTCTGGATTCAGTCCCCAGCTCACTCGAGCCGCTCTAACTAACTGCTTATAAATGCCAATTGCCCTTTTACAGATGCTCGCCACGTGAGTGTTGAAAGTTAATTTACTATCAATGGTAAGTCCAAGGATCTTGATTTCAGTGGCCATACCAATGTCGACCCCACCCATGCTCAGGCGAGGCGTGTCATATTTAAGCTTCTTGGTTAATAACATTGCGCAAGTTTTATGCGGCGCGAACCTCAGCTTGTTATTGACACCCCACACCCGAACATGTTCGAGGGCGGCATTGGCCTGTTCCTCAATTTCCCGGGCCTCCACTCCGTCAAACATCAACACCACGTCGTCTGCAAAAGCCTGACAGTAAACACCTATTTCCTCTAACTGTTTTAAGAGTGGGTCCAGCAGCAAATTCCACAGAATTGGTCCCCCTATAGATCCCTGAACACAACCCTTTCCCGTCTCTCTTCTGTGCTTTTCGCCAGCATATCTAAGCTCCACAACCCTATCACTGAGGTAGCTACTGATGACCCGCCTCAAGCCAAGAGGACATTTTTCCTCTGCCAGTCTGGTCTTAATTACAGGCCACCAAGCACTGTCAAACGCGCCTTCAATGTCAAGTGAAATTATTGTGACTAACTTTTTCTCCTTAAGTTTTACTCGTATACGGTTTATGAGAGTAACGAGGGCGTCTTCAGTGCTTCTTTGAGGCATAAAACCAAACTGGCGAGTACTTATCCGGGGCAAGATATGAAACTTGAGGCGGTTCACCAGCATCTTCTCATATATTTTCCCCAAGACAGGCAGCAGTCCAATTGGTCTATACGATTTCGGAGAGGTATACGATTCCTTTCCCGGTTTTCGCAATACCACCACTGTCGCCTCCTTCCAAGCCCTAGGGAAGTAATGATGTACCAGACATTTATTTAACAAGCTCAAGAAACACAGAGGAGCTGTTCTTATTGCTCGGCAGCATATGTCGGGCGTGAACCCGTCTGCGCCGGGTGCTTTTTTGGGGTTGAAGGATTCGGCTGCCGCTTCAAGCTCCTCAAGGGTAAACGGTGGTTCATGTTCATCATGTCCATCATTTATCCTTTCCGCCAATTCCCTTACACGTTGGTGTTCTGTGTTGTCTTGGTCCAGGGTATCTTCGGGATAGAAGGTCTCCGCAAGGATTCTCGCAGAACCCCTCGCATCCAGTACCTCCCCGTCCTTTATTAGTGGCAGATCCTCCTCCCTTCGTGTCACCCTCCCAATTACCCGGTAAATTCCTTCCCACATTCCCTCCCTATTCTGTTTCCCACAGAATTCCTTCCAACTCTCGACTTTAGCCTTCTCAGCTGCTAATTCGTATTTTTCTTTCTCTTTCAGGTATTGGCTGACTACTATCTGTCTTCGGTGCGGTGCGGCATTTCTGATCCTCCTTCTTTTGGTGGAGACCTGTTTCTTCAATGCTGCGAGTTGTTCGGACCACCATGGCACAGTGAGTACTTCTTTATTATTTTTATTTGGGATAGTTTGTTTGCACGTTTCTGTTAATATCATATTAAATTTTTCTATTGCGTAATCCAATTCTTTTTTATTATTTATTTTATCTATTTCTTCTACTGTAAGTTGCTTTTCCAGCAAAATTAGGGTCAGTTTCTCATGAAACTGCTCCCAATTCGCTTTCTTTGTATTGTAGATTCTTGTCGTCCGTTCTACATTGTATCCTTTTGATTTTTGCAAGTTTATACTAAAAGTTATGCCATTATGATCCGAACTGGTAAGACTTTCAACTACCCTCCAACCGTCAACCAGATTTAAGATGTCTTCAGAACAGGCCGTTACGTCAACATGACTGCTGTACCTTTTTCCTCCACGTATAGTGTCGAAAGTTGGAACGTCTCCGCTGTTTAAAATCTGCAGGCCCATCTCCATGAGTCCTCCGCTCATTTGTTCTCCCCTAGCATCCTCTGCCGCGCTTCCCCACCAGGTACTTTTGGCGTTTGCATCACCTCCTATGATCAGTTTATTTTTTGAAGCTTTGCTGATTTCTTTTAACTGCTCTAAGTAGGGTTCAATAGGCTGGTCGGGCTCAAAATAGTAGGAGACAAGGGTGATCGTCCAATCCTTAGTACGGATCTTAACAACAACGATGTTGTTTGTTGTTAATTCTGGGCACTGTATAACATCAAGTTCATTGTCCAAGACTGCAATTGCTGCCTTAACAGTCCCTTCCCCTATGCTAGGATTTTGGTAGATCCTTACACCTCTATAGCTCCTGACTCTCTTTTCTCTTCCAGTGTATGGTTCCTGGATCAACATCGCTGCCACCTTTCTCTTTTGAGCCTCCAGTAATGCTTCATTTGTGGCGAGTTGGCTGCGTTGTAGGTTCGCCTGAAGGATATGATATCTGGGGTTGCTTGCTGGGACCACCTCAGCAGTAAGATATGGACGCCCTTGCTATGTCATCCCACTTTCTTTTTACTGGGCATATACTGCTAAATGCGTTGTGGTTTCTATTGTCTAATTTAGCTCTTTTACAATTAATGCACTCGGGCTCTTCCTTCGTTATTTTGTCAGGGCATTCCGTACTGAAGTGCATCCCACTACAGTAGCTGCAGACGTCTTCCGATTCCTTACAAAACCTGCGGCTGTGTCCGTAGCCTAGGCACCTCGTACATTGTACCAACGGAGATTGATCTTCTACTCGTACTTTTTGGAGATCTACTCTCATTTTCCTTACGTCTAGAGCCCTTTGCCATATTTTAGGGGAAACTGTCAGCACGATATGCCCCGTATGCTGGTGTCTTGCTTTCTTACGGTATTTTATGCTCATCCTGTCCTCCATTTTGTCGAGGCCTCTAAAAACTTCCTGGTTTTGATTTCTCAGGGCATCTAGTACCTCCTCATCGCTGTGGATTAGTAGGACGTCCCTGAGAATCAGCAGGGGGTCTCTGTTTCTGACTTCCTCTACAATAAGGTGGATTCCAGCTTTCTCTATCTTTTCCTTGATTTTTCTTCTATCTTCCTTTGTCTCACATCCCAATATGATCTTCCTGTCTTTTCCTTTCCTTACTTTTTCTACTTTTATCCAACCGTCTTTTGCTTTTACTGCTTTTCTTACTTTCTCTAAGACTTCTTCTCCGGTATCCTTATCATTTTCTGATGATATGACAACGGAATGTAGCACTGATCTTTCCACTGTTTTTCTGGTAGTCGACCCAACTGATGCCACACTCGCATAGGAAGCCTTTTCTAGGGTGTTTTTCTGTTCTTCAAGCATCATTTTCAGCTCTTCTATTCTTCTCTCGTTCTCTATGAGCAGTCTGTTATTCTCATCTACTTTCTGGAATATTTCGTCATTATTCATCTTCTTTTCCTTTTGTTCGTCTTTGTGTTCCCTTTCCATTTTCTCAATGTCAGTTTGTGTTAATGCATTAACCATATTGTTTCCGGTCAGATCGTCCCTATCCATTTCCACTTCTAGTCTTCGCACGACGGGTGTCACTTTGGTCAGATCATACAGCCTATCTAGAGCTTTCTTTACTTCTAGTCTGACATCTTTTCGAAGGTTCTGAAACTTGTTTAAATTTTCTAATCCTTTTTTATGTACCATAGCTGCCTCCACCGCTCTGGTTGAGTAAACTGTTTCAGCCTCACCAAGAGGTTTTATGGGGCTTGGTGTGGGCTGGTTTCTCCTGCCCTTTACGATGGTGGCTGTCGTAATTGTATTTTGTTGCCTAGGTTTAATTGGAGTTATGGGTGGTGACACTCCCGAAGAGAACCCGGTCGTGGTCTGAGCAGGCTTGGGGCTTGAGGGTTCTGTCCTACTTTCGTCCATTGCTGAAGCCTGTGTGTCCTTTTTCTGAGCTGGCGTGCGAAACATAGCGATATATTGGTTTGTGATTAAATGTCCCGTTTTACTCGTATTTGTAGGTCAATAAACCTAGAGTCATAAGTACTATAAAGCTAGTACCTAAAATGATATGTCTAGTAAAAAAAAAAAAAACAAGAACTGTCAAAAAAGAAACAAAACAAAACCTAAAAACTAGTCAACAGGGGCTTGCTCTGTCAGTCTTAAATTAAGTAGCTAAAAAATCTTTGATCTCTATCCACGGCTGGACAGAGCTCCACGAGCCCTTCCCAATGAACCCAAACACGGCTACTCTAGCCCAGATGGTTCCCGAGAAAACCCGGTCAGAAATCTTGGTTGCCAGAGCAAGATGGCATCCAAAGTCCCGTTGTCAGTGGTTTTCTCCGGAACCGTTCGTCCGAATATAACCGTGCTTGGGCTCTTCCGGATGTGCTCTCCAAGACCTATCAAGCGAAGTGGTTTTCAGGCCTGAAAATACTTGGGTCCTGAAAACTCCTGAAAGGAAGCTTGTCAGGTAGGGAGGGGCCAGCTGATACCCTGAAAGAAAACCCGAACTTTCCACGACCCTTGGTTCGGGAGCTACCTGAGTTCAAAAACTGGTCTGACAGTTCGAGAACTGTCAGAGTCAATCTCCAAACTGGTGCAGCTTACCCTCTACCAGTCGGACGATAGTCAAGTTTGGGCTCGTTTGACTTGGCTCGTCCTGCTCCGACGCGCAAGACGATTTTCAGGCGCCTGAAAGTTTTCAGCTCCAAAGCGCCCGTAACAGGATGAATCGGGTAGAGTTTGTCTCTCCAAACACCACTGTGGAATCGGCAACTCTCTGCGACCACCAGATCCGGAGCTATAGTGGCCCAAACTTTTTCAAGATGGCCACCCAGCTGTCAAATGCCGAATTAAATTGACTATAACTCCGCAACCGTTTGCCACACAGAACTGCGGTCTCGAATGTGATGCTAAGCTCGACTTCCCCTATCCGTTCAATATGGTTTCAGGCCTGAAAACTTTCAGGTCCTGAAATCGCCTGAAAACAAGTAAATAATATTTCCGCTCGATTTCCACGGGGATCTGTGGAAACCCGGGGTTTTTACTATCAATAGCCCCAGAGATAATCAAAGTTTTGTGCGGCAACCGGAAAAACCAAAATGGCCGCTAAATGCTATCTTCTTTGTTCCTGGAGCTATTGGGGGCAAATTTGGGCTTAAACTATACACAATATGCTATCTGAGAAGGATCCTGGTATAAATTTTTATTTATTACTATTAATTTAATAGTTATGACCAAAAATAGCGAAAAATTCAGTATCTCTGTGACCAATACAGATAAAATTATAATAGAAATTTCACAAATTGTCTTAATTATAGAGCTTTCTGATAGGCACACAAAATTTAAAATTTAGCATATTTTGTAATACAAAAATTTTAAAATATTAAAAAAAAAATAAAATGATTAATATCTTTGAAAACAAAAGGTATAAAAAACTTAACTTAATGCAGGTTTCTTCCACAGATGAGCGCGCAGCAGGATCAGCAGTAAAAGAGGGGGGTCCTGCCTGAAGAATTTTCAGGACAGGGTGTCAAAGTTCCAACCTTCGTGTATGTTTTACTTCGTTCCTATATGAGGTAAAATTCTGGTCTAACCGGTATTTTCCGTGTCCTATTAGGGTGTCTCTGCTCCCAAAAGATGAGGTCCCTGTAATGTCTAGGTCAGTAACCTCGTGGTCCAATTTGAGGTTAAGTTTGGTGGTTTTCCTCGATTTTCTCTGCAATGCGTTGGTGGTTTTCTGCCAAACAAGTGTAAAAAGACGCAGCTTAGCACCCTTCAAAGGGCTGCACTGGAAAATTTGCGAAGTCGGATGTTGCTCCAGAGCTATTTGGCTCCGAAGGTTTCAAAACTCCAAATTTGTTTGGTTTTTCCGAGATAGCTCTTGAGTGCGAATTTTCCGGAAAAAACTTTTATCACTACTGGATGCACCGCACAAAAACACAACTTTTGATGTATAACACGGCACGATTTAATGAAAAAATACCACTTTATATAATTTTCAAACGCGGAGCAGCTTAAAAAACGATCCGACCGCCACGAGGGTTGGGGGGGAACTCGGTTAGGTTAGGTTAGGTTAGGTTAGGTTAGGTTAGGTTAGGTTAGGTTAGGTTAGGTTAGGTTAGGTTAGGTTAGGTTAGGTTAGGTTAGGTTAGGTTAGGTTAGGTTAGGTTAGGTTAGGTTAGGTTAGGTTAGGTTAGGTTAGGTTAGGTTAGGTTAGGTTAGGTTAGGTTAGGTTAGGTTAGGTTAGGTTAGGTTAGGTTAGGTTAGGTTAGGTTAGGTTAGGTTA